>OX421922.1:3863004-5150672 GCA_949128165.1 Lathronympha strigana | reverse complement strand
CGTCTACTTTGCTAGTCACGCTGAGGATCGCGAGGTTCCTACTATCCTTGCAATGTATCTGAAGTATTCCAGGATTTTGAGTAGACACCAGCATCGGCAAGCAAGCGTCAAAATGTTCGTTTGGCAGAGCAGAGCTGATCTGGCCTGCTTTTTTTGAGAACCGTTAATGAAGGCTATGCTAAATTAACTCACGCAAGGAAATCCGGCAGGAATCGAGTTCTATGAATGCCCCGCCACTGGTATTCACTTAGATAAATTACCTATTCATGTTACAAAATATTATACATATTATTACAACTGCACCGTTGTTTGTTTTAAGAAGCTAGTTCTTAAAACATCTATAAGCACATTAAATTGATCTTGGCAACCTCGCCAGCAAAAGCCACTCCATTCATTTTCCGAAACAAACTAACAACTTGAAAGAGAAAACTGAAATAAAAACGATTCCCATCCATAAGAACACACTCTACCTGAATTCTTTAGTTATTTCGAATGAAGGAAGACTCGATTTCCTTGAGTTTGCGCCCCAGCGTGTTTACCAAAGAACCGGAAAGCGAAATTTCTACCCGTACGTTTCATTTCCGTTCTATAAATAAAATTTAGACACAAGTGTGCGAGGATATGTTATGAACTTAAGCATCTAAACACGCGGTAGCGTGTCCAGCCAAGTTCAGAAAAAGTTTACTCGAAATCTATTTTATATAGTTAAACACATGAAACTTGGTCCATCCATTAAGACCCCTAAGACTAATTAGATACCTTCATTTCATAAATATAGCTTAATTGGTTATCGTGATACAGGCTTCCAACAATACAACGATACCTCACATTTTAGGTTTGATACGAAAAAAAAACAACTCCCACTTTATGTGTAAGGGGTGGTACGCTAAAAGATATATGTTTCCACTTTTTATTTTACCACTTTGTCGGCCTGATTGATATATCTAATCGTACCAAATTACAACCTTCTAGTACTAACGGTTAGTGAGATTATCTGGAGACGGGCAGACAGACAGACATCGCGACATTATACGTAAGGATTCCTGTAAGGAACCCAAAAAAGGAGGTAAGCATTTAAAAATAATATAAAGTATGTTTGTATTGTAACATATTTTTTCCCAAGAATTTTGAGCATAAATATTTTTAAATAAGTATCTAATAAAAATTTCCCCTCAAATCTTTTTCAATTACCTACATCATATCCACACCTAGTGGATATGATAAAACTGAAAGAAAAGAAATACTCCCATGATAGCTTCCGAGCTATCATGGGATTATTTCTTATATGAGAGCTCCGGCTCTCCGATGTTACGTGCCGTTTTCTATAGAAACTGACACATCTTCCCGTCCCATCCCGTTCTAGTGTGAGTCATCCCTAAATCACCAACAAACGCTTCCTAAATACACCGTTTAGCTTCACCGGGCAATTTCATTAACACGTCCATCGGCAGGCAATAAAGCGCGTCCACATTGTTTGACCAAGACCGGAAAGAGGTGTTTTTCTGTATCGCAAACACGTCAGTGCAACCACCCGTACGTTGGAGCTGCGTTGTTTTAGAAGCGTTGTGAGAGGTAAATTGGCCGGGTGAGGTACGGCAGTGGAGTTTTTTTTTTGGTTTTATGGTTTATTGATTGGAATCTCTACTATTTTCACTATTTTCGCGGTAAGAGCATGCGCATTCAATCCGAGGGTCGCGGCCTAAAACCCCGGCTTTTCGGAACTTATGTAGGTACGAAATATCATTTGATATTGACCAATCGCTTTTCAGTGAAGGACAACATCATGAGGAAATCGGACTAATCCTAAAAAGCCCTAGTCCCTTTGGTAAACTGCCTGCCAACCAACCAACAGTGGTTGGAAGGTCAGATGGCAGTCGCTTTCGTATAACTAGCGCCTACGCCAAATCTTGGGATAGTTGCCAAAGTAGACCCCAGGCTCTATGAGTAGTGGCATAAGCCGGGAAAACGATAGGAAGGAGAAGATTATTTCGCCGGATGTTTGACTGACGAATCAAGGACGCGCTAGACCGGGCCGGGACGCGCCGGCCCGTCACCGACGTGTCGATTTCTACAGAAACGTCACGTAATTGGAGATAGCAAATTAGAGATTTTGTAAGATAAAAGTCTAAATTAATACCAGCTTATAGAAAGTTTGGGTAAAGTCCCTTTGCTTGTCTAACACAATATAATCACTGTTTACGTAGCCTAGAAATACAGCATCAAATGCTAACCAAAATGAAGTAATTAAATGTAAAGCTTCAAACAAAATCACAGAAAAAAACAAAAACTCATTGCCTATCTAAACTTAAATAATTCTAAAACAAAAACCCATTCAATTATTTTAAATACAATAAATTAAATACACATACTTCAACATAAAGCCGCTCATATAAAACGGCGGAATAAATAACGAGTTGCGAAGCTGTCAGCCTTCAAATAGAACTTTATGACAGTAGGATAAATCGCATTGTGACATGGTTATTACAATCGCTTCATCGGCAAGCGAGTCGAATGCTTCAGTCAACTTTACACGGGTTCCGAGGATTTTTGAGGAGCGCCCACTAACCCCAACACAGCGAAAAACAAAAGATGGCATAAAATCGTCAGTGCCGATGCCGTTCCGCCGCCTAAAATAGTATGTAGTTTATGCAACAGTGACATAATAAGGGTTCTTAAAACTTAAGAGTTGCCGTTGGGTGCCGCTTTTGTAATAATAGACCCGAGAGTTTTAAGTACCAATTATGTTTTTTTTATTACAATATAGTTATACAATAGGTTTTAATAAATCTATGTACGTTTTCAGTCCTTTATCTCTAAAAATAACTACATACAGTTTTTAAATATCTATTCACGCATTTTTCTTCTGTCCCCAGGATGCCGTGGTACTGGCGTTTATGGGGCGCGCTGCTATGCGCATACGCAGTGCTGGCGCAACGCGATAATGAGGGGCTGCTGCCGCGCGGCTCGCGCGTGCGCGTCAGCGAGCCGACCAAGGGCGACGAGCCCAGCTGCGACCAGCTCAAGGCCATGTGGAGGTTGGTACCTATTCTAGCTGACATATGACGTGGTACTGCGTGCCTAGCCAAGATGCCAATCGCTCACGCTTAGAAGTGTTTCGCAATTATCTCTCTCTATCACTCTACCTTATTAGTGTGACAATGACAGTTGCGTTTCGTTCGCGACTGAGCGCTAGCGATTGGCATCTTGGCTACGCACACTGGTGTTTATGGGGTGATCTGCTATGAACGCAGCGCGACACCGAGCGGCTGCTACCAGCTGCAACCAACTATGTGGAGGTCAGTTTCTAGACCGTGTAGCCAAGGCCATTATTTCAGTAATTGGTGTGCTACCAATTGGTGGCAAGCTTCAAAACGCGCCATCAATTAAAGTTGAGTTTTATTACTGATTACCTTCCACGTGAATCCATATAACGAGCTATATTCTACAGGTTTACCTTAAGCATCATGATCTAACTTATAGCTTCCTACCAACTTATCATTGCCGATAATAGTCCCTTAGTATTAATGTCAGTATACGAATTAACATTATTAAAGCTAGGTATTTCTTTTTCGAATTTTCTCAAAACATTTCCATCTTTCGAATTAATTTAATTAGTGACGGTTCTCGAGTCTTGAAGCAGACAGAATTTACTTCAAATTAAATATCAGCATCACATAAGAATGAATAAAGCTGTAGGTAGGTACCCCCACTTCCATTTTTACTATGGCTTTGAACAAGGTGAAATATGCTCAAAGAAGCAATTTCATCTGATTGTTACTTTGTTACAGCCCAACGGACGTAGGCGGAAGCGGTAGAGTGCAAAGTTACATTGTGGAGCGAGGTTACATATTGCCGGCCTGTTAGGCTAACTTTAAAGGCATTCGGTCTAAGGGACCGGAAAAGGGTAGTTGACTATCTTAGGTCTGTGCAGTTTGTTGATTTAGAAAAACGTCTTCTTATATGACATGGTAGTTACATTTGTTCGTGATTATATAACAATAGATGAAAAGTAAAATTATTATTTGTTCATAGTAAGTAAGTAAGCGTTGGTGGCCCAGTGGTAAGAGCGTGCGACTTTCTATCTGAACGTCGCGGGTACAAACGCCGCTCGTACCAATGGGTTTTTGGAACGAAATAACATTTGATATTTACCAAATGCTTTTTGGTAAATGAAAACATCGTGAGGCAACCAGACCAATCCCAATAAGGCCTAGTTTACCCTCTGGGTTGGAAGATCAGATGGCAATCGCTTTGGTAAAACTAGCGCCTAACGCCAACTCTTGAGATTAGTTGCCAAAGCGGACCCTAGGCTCCCTGAGCCGCGGAATAAGCCAAGAAGAAAATTTTGTTCAAAGTAAACTAAAGTCTGCTAAAGTCTTGCAATTCTAACTGAGTAGGTATGTATCCGAACATATGTTAAACAATCGAATAAAATAAGTATAAAATCGTATATTACTTATCTTTTGCCTTATGTATTTAATTTACTTTTTCAAAAAAATGCCCCAAATTGGTATTAAAAATAACCTAATAATCTAACCTTTCATAAAAGCCGAACAAAAGCTAAACAAAAATAAACGCAATTGGACAAATTTAACCCGAACAAAAGTTACCTACCAAAAATAACACAAAACGAAACAAAACTTGCGTGAAACGTGAACATCGTATCAATTTTACACCCCCGCTAATGCCCTATAATCACCAAATTGGATGAACCGGCCCGTCGAATTGGTTGAACCGATCTGTAAACAACCCTTTTGTGTTCCATACAACCCAATATCAATGTTACTAATCTTTTATTATGCGGGTTAAAAAGAAACTGTATAAAGAAGCCATACAACGATACACAAAGGCTGAATAAAGGCTGGATAATATATGTAAATTAATGAAATTTTATGACAATTCATTAAAAAATGACAGGATTTTGCACTTACTTAAGTATTTAAAATTATACCTGGTGTAATGACTGTCCATCTGGTCTGTTTTATTTTTTAAGTAAAAAACAATTATTCTCAAAATAAAGTATAACTTACCAACCTACCTACCTCTACCCCTACCTTAAATCTAAAATAGATTCTTGAGGCATTGTACTAGGATGCTGGCGGCATTTCCTCGTTGTATCGCAATGCTGATACGTTGTGTGAGGAAACCACCAGCTCTTCGGTTACCAGTTACATCAACCAGACGTTTCTCGGTTTCTACAAAAAAAAATGCATGCGCTGGGACCCCTTGGACCTAGAGTTTCGACCCCAAATGGTACAAAATGGTACTATCTTATCTGGTAATGGCTCTTATATTTATAACGTTTTAAAATTTCGGCACTTTCAGCCGCTCCGCCCGCTTTTACATTAGTTCGTTGGAGGTGAGACGGTGCCAGCGTGTCTACTTAAGTAGAAGTACTTAATACAATAATCAGTAACTATATAAAAACGTCATAGTTTATAATATAAACGTTATAAATAATATTTACTACGTTCCGGGGATAAAGGATGACTCACACTAGGACGGGACGGGACGGGACGGGACGGGACGGGGCTTTTTTTAGTATGGAAGGCGTCACGTGTTCACAGAGCCCAAAACTCTGACAGATCGGAAGCATCGGAAGGCCCCGTCCAGCGCCGGCCACGCTTTTTTGGTATGAAATTTGATCGGATCGGAGAGCACGGAAACAATAAGCTAAAATAAGTAAGTTACCAAATGTCATAAACTTGTATGTGAAATATGAGGGCGCAGCTGCTTTCTGCTTAGTCGGTTTATATTACTTGGGACAAGGAGGAGTTACTTACAAAGACTGTCAATTTCTAAATAAAGTCGCCTTTCTCGTGATGATTGCCGGAATGAAATTATTTAAAGCGTTATAAATCAATTTAATTAAAATATATTTACAGCATGGAAATGCTATAGATAAATTATTCTTAAGAAAGAGTTGATTTTGATCGTATGTAAAATATTATAAATAACTTTTACCTACGATATCCAAGGCAACGTGATCTAATTGAATGCAATAATATATTTATAACTTGTAATACCAAATGATTCTTATATTTGATTCACTGACAAATTTTCACGCATTTACATAATAGTACAATTTAATCTTCCGTGACCCATACTGACATGAATATGGAAAAAAAACGGTTGAATCTCTCGTATTTTAATCACAATTGGCGTGACATGTTTAGGATAGGACATCGGATAGGGTGATGTCACCTTCGCAGCACAGCCAGCACCCGTTTAGAGAAAGTCAGGAAGTGTTAAAAATATTTATTGTAGATAATTATACGCCTATAACACTCACTGGGGACTCCAATAACACTCAAGGAGGCATTTAGCAACCTAAAACCGATGCTTGGTTTCGTTGAGGAGCTGGGGTGGTTGGAATAGGGCTACCTCGTAGCACGCAAAAAAGGCACGATGGATGTCGAGTTGCGGAAAAGGGCCCAGATAAACTAACTAACTATACGCCTATGCTACACAGTGTGAGGCTAAGTCACCATACAAAATATCAAGGTGATATTAAAGTAGAAAATAAACTCAAGATCTGTACGGCCGGTTGGTTTATCAGAGTATTATACAATATTGGATTATGTATTAACAAATACAAACAAAACATACAAATTAATTTATACGTATACTGGTATTAACGGTTTCCCGAAGAACGTCTTAAATATTACGGTTAACAGTCTTCATTATTTACTATTCTGCTACTGATTGGAACTTATGTTACCACAGACGGCTCGAGTGTCTCAGAATATACGTCAAAAAGAGGTATATTGCTAAATGTCATAAATTGCTGCGTGAAATACGGGCGTAAAGATAATATTTTATTTAGTCGGGTTAATCAAGCACGTGGTATTGCTGCTATAAAAAAATAATTAATAATAGATAAAATGAGCACGGGTTTTTAAAATCAAGTGCTGGTATTTGCACATGGTACATACTATTAACAATTACGTTTTTTTTAATCGCTTAGGTAGGAAGAAAAAAGTTTTTTGTAATTTCATACATGCCAAAAACCGCTTTAACTGTATATGTATATGTAAGTATAAAAGCTATCGTGCCATTTGTGTACTGCCACTGTACTCCATACTAATATAATAAATGCTAAAGTAACTCTCTGTCTGTCTGTTACCTCTTCACGCTAATATCGCTGAACGGATCAAGATGGAATTAGTAGGTATGGGGATAGTTTTACTCCTAGAAATGGACATAGGGCAGTTTTGGTCAACTTCTACGGAAACGTAGTCGCGAGCAAAAAATAGCAACATATATAAGCGTTCACTAGTCGCAAGTAGGTATTTCGAAGTATGGTGCGATTCGACAAGCGCCCTTGTAATAATACAAAAAGTGTGGTGTTTCATCAAATTTATTTATTTCTAATAGAAAATTACATTTATGCACAAAAGAATACCTACATGCTTGCCTGATAGCAGTTATTTTGCCTTAATGTAGGTAAGTAACTTTTTGACTTTTTGCGGTATAGTTTGATCACATCAGTTTGATCGCAAAATATGACGAA
The DNA here is from genome assembly GCA_949128165.1 of Lathronympha strigana. NCBI lineage: Eukaryota > Metazoa > Arthropoda > Insecta > Lepidoptera > Tortricidae > Lathronympha > Lathronympha strigana. The sequence continues at coordinate 5,143,159 of OX421922.1, read as the reverse complement.
TTCATAAAATGTTCTTCAAGGTATGGAAGTACGTAAAGCTTCTATTGAAGTAACATAATATATACAGCGTGCGAACTAATTTTGACAGAAAACGTCATAAAACCTAAATATGTTGCTGGCGTGGTAGGCAAGACCATAGAGGTATGATTGCGCGCTAACGCTATTACATATTAGTTCTGTAGGCACGACAGCACACGCCATTTTTAGGTTTTTGGCGTTTAAAGGGTTAACCTTTTCGCTGCCACGGTAAATAGATAATAAAGTACGTCATGCTCCCGGCAGAACCACCTCGTTATTAATGAAAATAGAAGCATCAGAATGTATATAAAGTATACAAGTATCTACATAATTCTTTGACCATCTGTAACAAATCTACATGCCTGGGGTCCTTGTAAACTTTGTTGTAAAGAAGTCTTGAGTCTTGAAGAAAACCACCATAATTTATTTCATACCACACATACTATTTACACATAAATGCAATCAAATAACTTTACATCAATTTAACATGTATAATGTAGAACTGATGTATATGTGAAGTGTAAGAAGTATATGTGGTAAGAAAGATGGTAAATTGCTTACAAATGTTAGAAATATATATATATATATATACACTATAGATACATTCTGATGCATTTATTTTCATTAAAGACGAGGTGATCCAGCCGGGGATCATGACATTATAAAGTGCCACCATCACCAAGTAACAAAATAATCATAGCTAAACGTATATTTGATATGAAGTCATGGCGTGTGAGGCACGAAATGTAGGGATAGGTGAAATAGTCGTATTTTTATAGGTACCGTAAACTAGGACTACTTTGACTTTTGTGGTCAACAATTCACTTAGGTATATAATGTACAAAAGAACCGGATTTTTAAGCACAGGTTTTAGAGTTTTATAATTTTAACAGAAAAACATGATAAATTAATGAATAGCTTCATGGATTCATCATACTATTATATTTCTAATGCTCATGCTATTGCACGATAAATTACTAGTTGTTGGATTAACAATCGATGAACGCACCATTTCAAGTAACCTGAGTTTTCCGGTACCTATACATCACTTGTATTTGGAAATCAAACAACAACTAATTTCAATTTATTGGTAGGAATAAATACTTCTAAGACTTAGGTGCTAAAAATTCTTAGTAAAAGGTTGAATACGTATTTAACAAGAGTATAGGTACAAAATCTTCAGATACAATCATCTTCCGATTGCCGCATGCCAAGTTCTTGATGCAGAACTGTAGCTTGGTGTCCCGTATTGTCCATGGTATATGAAATTAAAATACAATAATAAAAAAAAGGTTAAATCGCTGCCTATTCATATTTTAACTGTAAAAACCTTTGTGACAGAATGACCCGACTAAATTCATGATTATAGGTCAACGGGAGGTATCCTATACGTACATTTTGATTCTCTAAACAAATGTATGGGAATGTATCGATGTATGGGAATGTATCGATGTATTCTCTGATTGCGATGATGTAGAGGCAGCGGGGTGTCACTAAGCGTTCTACGGTACCACCAATAGGTAGTGCCTTACTAGTACTAGGGCAGCCCTAACTATAACGGGTCTAGGCGGAAAGACGGACGAATGGACGGTCGGATAGATAGACAGATGGACAGACGTACAGCAAAGTATAAGGGTTCCGTTTTTTTCCTTTTTACGGAACCATAAAAACAAGACCTTCAGTACAATACATACTTTCAACCGTTTTCTTATCTTATTTAAAGTCAAGAGGCCCTAACGAATATACTTCGACCCATTGGGATCCATCCACATCCACCCCTGAGCTCCATCTCCATGTGAGGGAATATGGAGCTCAGGGGTAGTGCTCTGAATTCCTTTAGCTCCAGGTATCCTGCAACAGGGTCAAACACAAAACGATGTTCGGAGTCTTTCCGGTGCACTTTTCGAAAGTTTGATTTTCTTATTGAACCTAGCCACATAAAAAAGTACTCCTTTTTTTTGAACTGTATAATAAAAATCATGTCTATATATCTAAAAGCTGGTAACTGTTGGCCACGGGAAAGATTGGCTGTACAGTTCAGCTGAACACACACTTTTTTTTCTTGTTGTCAAACGGAAGAATTTCTATTGAGGCAGCTAGAAAACGCACGATAATTTAAGAAATGTCATAAAATGTGTGCACTTTCTCTCACTACCAACTGATAGAGAATTAATTATCCAAATGTATAATGCGACAGTGATATGTTAAAGAAAAACCGGCCTAGTGTGTATCGGGCCACGTATTATTAAGGGTTCCGTACCGTCACACAATGAAAAAGTTGTGCAAGCAAAAAGGCGTAAGTGTCTTTATAATATTAAGGCACTTATGTCCTTTTATAATAACGTTTTATATCCTATCTTCCAGATTTATTCAAAAATTTTTTGAGCTCGCGTTCAAAAAAAAGTAAGAGGGAAAAGTAAGACACACTTTTTCAGAAAATATTAGATTAATAATAGTTATAAAAACATCTAAATTATTTTCAAAGGCCTATCCGATGATGTGCCAAAAGCCCCCCTAAGCATATTTCTGTTCGCAATTTATAGGTAAAACTAAGTAGCGGCATACAAAATACACTTATAGCTATAATATATTATGTATCATATGCTTTATAACTACTGAGTCAAATAGCTGTGACAAACGGACGGACTGACAAACGGACTGGACGAAACTAAAAGGGTTCCGTTTTACCCATTTTGGCTACGAAGCCCTAACAATGACTATACAAGTTAAAAACTATTTTTGCATGACAACGCAATTTTGACACACATCTATATATTACGATTTATTATATAAAACTAGGTTTAGCAAAGGATTAAAGTTTTTAAAATAATACTACATCATTTAACTAAGTATGTTATCAAGAACATTGACTGAGTGGTATGTTGTGGAGTAGGAGTAAATAAGTATAAGGATTAGCTATGCCACTGATCTGCTGAAAAATTTGTTTAAGAATGTGCAAATCCGCCCAGCCTGCAGACAGATAGAAAGACAGATAGACAGACACACAGGTGAACAGATGGTCAACGAACAGACAGACGGACGGACGGATTGACAGGCGAACAGACGGACAGACAGACGGACAGACCGACGGACGGACGGACAACAAAGTGATTCTATAAGGGTTCTGTTTTTCAATAATAATAATAATAAATCGTAGAATATTTAGAAATAAAGTCACTTGGTTTATAAGGTATTCCGTTGAATTGAGAACCTGTTTCAGTATTAGATGTCGCCCAAGAATGAGTACTACTATTATGAACTTATTGTACTTCATTAAAAAAACATACAAGTTAAATATCCCTGTTTTATATTTTTAGATGTAGAGTTCGAAAACCCTGACTACTTAAAAATACTTTTTTGTATTTTAATAAACTTAGGTACCTACTTATTAAAATACAAGAAAATTAAACTTCTTACTAGGTGGTCAGTTGCCCATTCTTGTAAACTTAGAACGCAGCCCATTTTTGAAAATAATAGTTTCACGAAAGGGAGTCCAAATCAGCGTTTATACAGGCTGATTCATAAGATATGAGTAGGATTTCTACTACTATTATAAAGCGTACTTCGTAATCAACTTTAGTTTTCTGACAAGCTTTGTTCTTCAAATATTACACTCCGGAAACAAGCGTTCTGTTATTTTCTTTTAACGGAACCCTAAAAAACCTCCATTACACACATACTTACAATAAAACTTTCTCGGTTTTAGTAAGAAGTCTATATATACAGGGGCACCATTGTAAATCTCTCCCTCATAGGCAGGAGCTGTCACTAAGCGTGTTACGTTATTACTTAGTAAGGCAGACTCGTACTATAAAAGGCCTTGACAGACAGACAGACAAATGGACGAACGAACTACAAAGTGATTCTATAAGGGTCCTGTTTTTTTTTCCTTTAGTGGGAACCCTAAAAACAAAACTTTCACTACGCACTTACAATACAATCTTTCAACCGTTTCCTTAAACCCTGATATTACTTGTCTTGTTTTTTTCTATATATGTATACGTCACAGTAAGATTGTGAAAACCACTAAATTGTATATATAATTTTCTTCGTGAAATAAATGAACTTAACTTAACTTAACCGGCTTATAATCTAACTAGGGAGATTCTAATGTATGGGAAATTTGTGAACTGTGTCGAATCGTTCTATAGATGATTAGACCACCGGTTGGCGTAGTTGGTGGTGATCCTGCCTGCTATGCCGATGGTCCTGGGTTCGAATCTCGGTAAGGGGGTTCCGAGGAATTGTTCGGATTAATCCCTGCCGCTTCTTTCCGCCATCGCCCTACGCGACAATATTTCCACTCTCACCATTTAGATGGTTGGCAGTCCTCAACTGTGCGCTTTTCCCGGAACTTCCTGCCTCGCACAGCTAAACTGTGGAACGAACCGTCGCCAGCGGTGTTTCCGGACCGATACGACCTTCAAACCTTCAAGAAAAGAGCGTACTCCCACCTTAAAGGCCGGCAACGCACTTGCGACACCTCTGGTGTTGCGGGTGTCCATGGACGACGTTAATCGCTTACCATCAGGCGATTCGTTTGCTCGTTTGCCACCTATAGCATAAAAAAGGGCATTTATTTGTGTGATGAACACAGATATTTGTTTCTGAGTCATGGATGTCTTCTATGTATTTGTATATTATATATATCGTTGTCTGAGTACCCGTAACACGAGATATTTTGAAGGCAATTACGCCTTTTTGCTTGCACAATTTTACTATAATATTTATCAACCCATAATTATGTATACTTAATTTCAAAAAGTGCAAATGACGGACTTAATATCTTGAGGCACTCTCTACCAGTCAAACAGAAACTTGTCTTTGGTACACGATCATAAACATTGACAATGAATTCTTAGACACAAACCAAAAATAATATATTGTTCTATTAATTGTACAGTCAACTACTAAGATATGAATACAGCCATAGTGCCAGAAATATGTATACCTATATGTGTATGTGTGAAATATGTATATTGCCTGAACATTAAGGTGTTACCCGCCTGTAAGGGTGCCGCGTAAAAATTGCGATGTCCATAGAAGAGATATAACCATACCAAACCTTTTTTAAGAAGCACTTGCAAAAAAGTGTTTGCTGTCCAAATCTTCAATACAATATGGAAAGAGCCATAGCCTCTTAAACTTCCACGTATCCTAGTCGAACTGTGACATTAACTATCTTCGTTTGCTTGTATTGATTACAATGACCAAATATCTTTTTTGACGATACCAAAATGCCCGAGCTCTCCATCCTAAAATAGAGGGAGCTGGTTTTGAACGAATCTTCAGTAGTCAAAAACCTGCGAATAATACTTTTTTTAATAATTACTTATCTTTAAAATTATACTTTCGGGAAATATTGCTTAGGTACGCTCTTGCTACTCCCTCGTCAGAAAAATTGTAACACTTCGTTACCAAGCCCCTTAATTCGCGGGCTCTAATGTAGGCAGGGTGAGGGAAGGAGGTACTTATTTATTATGTATCAAAGTACATGATAGCCCGCGAATTACCGGGCATGGTAGACGAAGGATTAATCCTTCCTCCACTTTTAAAGTCAGTTGTAAGTAGGTACCTAAATAAATATTTCACAAACATGCTCAGAAAGTCAGTCTCATTTCATTCCTAAATAAAAGACGTAAAGTATCTAAGTAATCATTTAACCACCTCTAGCAGGGCGCGGACGCAGCGGATAATAATGGATTTTGTAGGGTTAATTCCACTCCTAGTGGAAAAAAAAACCTCCTGGCCCCGGGGGCCCCGCCCCGCAGGCCGCGCCTGGACGTAAATGTTCGAAAAAAGCACTAGATAAGGTGCCGTGGCGGAAACAAGGGTTGCCTCGCCCCAGCAACCACCTCGTCAGTCAATCCCTTACTTTCTCGCCTCGCCAATAATGTACCCTCATCACAAATACTCATCAAATGTATCCTCATCATCATTTCACCCTCGTCACAAAAGCTAATCGGCTCAGTATAGTTTTGTATGTATCTATGATGTTGCAGTAGAATACACTATACAACAAACCCACATAATTAATAATTATATAGTGTTTTGTATTTAAATATTGCTTATGATGATACCTAATATCTATATTTTACCTGAAGCAGCACACAGACTGACTATTTTTCTTGGAATGAAGCGCCGAGCGATAATGTACATAAGACAAACTCCACAAGTATATTCCGACGCATATTACTATTACACACGATGCAGGAACATAAAAATATAATGTATTATTATGTATTAATAGTTTAATAGCAATCGCTAAGATTAAATATTATTAAAACGGTGAAGCAAAAAACATTGACATTTAAAGTCGATGACAGCTAGCCAACCTGCATAACATCGATGCGCGCGCAAGAGCGCGAGGCTTGACAAAAGTGACATTTGAAAAAATCGTCTAGCCCGGATAGCCCGGACACCTCGGATAGGCCCGTCCCGTGTCGGTGGGTAATCGGTGACAGCTTAGAAAGATCGGAAGCCCCGTCCCGTCCCGTCCCGTCCCGTCCCGTCCCGTCCCGTGCTAGTGTGAGTCATCCTTAAGAAGGCTATACGAAAAAGTATAGCAATTCAGCGAGGAAATGCTGCCAGCATTCTTGGGACCTTGGTCCATGCCCCAAGAACTGGGGCTCTTAGTTTTTTAGTTTATTATTTATTAAATTTATTAGTTATTTTTAATTTAAGTTACTATTAATTTTTGCTGCATTGTTTTTCTTTGTTTCCGTTCGCGATTCCGACACGCACTTGGCCGGTTTTTAGTTTGTTTGAGTCTTTGTATGTGCAAATAAAGTATACATTAAGACTTGCTACTTATTTAATCCTTCAATTGAATTTAAAATACCTCTGGAATGCACAAAAGCACCTCGCAAAGCTCACACGAACGCCGAGGCCGGGGCGACGAGGCATGCGAGGTATTTTGCACACGTCGCGTCAACTATGCCGATACATTCCACACGTATGTTACATTATGATGTGATATTACGCTTTTGAGGTGGAAATGTGTTTATAGAGCAATTTCAAAGCTTTAGAATGCGGTGTTATATTGGAGACGATATTTCTAAGTGAAAATTTGTCGCGAATTTTGGTAAGTCTTCACGTAGCAATTTAGATTTTTTTTTTGCTAATTAATTTCGTTGAATAATTTAATGTTTATATTCAAATTGTATTTACTTTAATAAAGATAAAGGGGGATGATAGAGCCCGTGAATGGGTCTTTGACCTAAATTATGGACTTCGATATTTATTTTCTGAAGACTTGACACAGTTGCTGCTTCTGACATTATGTTGGCATACAGTAAAGTGAAAAACAATGGGTGCACACATGTTACTCAAAAATATGTTTCATTCTTATTCCGGTGTTATAAGAGCGTAGTACCTACCTTATATATTAAAAGATTAAGTCGATATAATATTTTTGCACTTGATGGTACAAGCATTCGTACCCCTTTACTCATTTAAAATTAACCTCTTTCACGGCTAAGGATTTCTCGTAGCGCTACGCCGTAGCCGATAGGAGAAAGTGGGGTAATTGCCAATTCTTAAGGGAGAATTGGGATAAATCGAGACAAAATTAAGTTACCCAAGCTATATATTATTTATTCTTTAGTTTAACTTATCAGCTTCAGGCGATCACAGGTCCAGATCACGCGAGGCTTTTGGCGGTCGGATCCCGGGATACTGGTTACTGGCTTCACGCCCATCCTTCGCCTAATAAACTTTCTTGTATCCGGCCTCCCTTAGACTGGTGACTGGTTTGTGACTGGGGGTTTCGGTGTGTGCGCCACACTTATGTCCTTGTGGCACAGACGTGGACCGACTGGGACACCATGGATTGTGTGTTTAAAAAAAATGCTGGCTGTTTTTCGAGACATACGTCTCTTAATGACATAATCCGTCGGTCTCTTGCCACCATCAACGTGCCTGCTCTCCTTGAGCCGACTGGCATTTTCAGGGATGATGACAAGAGACCCGATGGGGTGTCCTTGGTTCCTTGGAGTTTGGGACAGATGCTAGTGTGGGATGCTACCTGCGTAGACACGCTGGCACTGTCGCATCTCCAACGAACTAATGTAAAAGCGGGCGGAGTGGCTGAATGCGCCGACATTTTCAGCGTAATAAATATTAAGAGCCTGGGCAGAGAGTACCTTTTTATACCATTCGGGGTCGAAACTCTTGTTCCATGGGGTCCCAGCGCACGCAAGTTTTTCGTAGAAATCGCGAAAAGTCTGGTTGATGTTACTGATGACCGAAGAGCTGGTGGCTTCCTCGCACAACGTATCCGCATTCTGATACAACGAGGAAATGCTGCCAGCGTCCTAGGTACATGCCTCAAGGACCTATTTTAGATTTAAGGTAGGTAGTTAGATAAGTTACACTTACTGTATATATTTTGAAAATAAATGTTATTGTTATCTTTAAGCTTTATGATTTCATATTCAGCTGCGATAAATTTTAGTATAAAAGAAAGCTATAACCAAAACACAAAACTTCAGGTGTCCGGAATTTCCCCTCGTCCCATGGGATAATTATGGATGCTGAGTGGGACGGGATAATCACAGGTTTGTTTAATTGGCACACAAAGCTCTTTGAAGTGATTTTTCCTTTTATTATACATAATCCAATACGCGTATATATCCGTATATTTATGTAATGTATGTATATCATTAAAATTTATGCTTGGGTACTTACTATTACTGGGTACTTAATATTATTTAGTATTAAACCAAAATACAGGTGGTATACTTGATGGCGTTATCATTATCGTATTCTAATTAGGAAAAAAAAAAGAAGACAATGTTATGGAACGAAAAAAATAAATTATGTGTAAGTATCACACTACACACACTACTACACTAACACCCAAATATATTAATTGAGGATAAACAAATAAATATTAATTAATTGAGGTTAGAACCATGACAAACATGGTTCGAGCTCATAGAAACTTAGTTTAAGTAATTAGTATTCATTTCGTTTGCAATACATTTTTACAATAAGTCACAAACATTTACTTTTACACAAAAAATAATTGAATATTAAAAAAAAACAAATTTACTTACTTTGAACAGCGAGAGAGCCCGTTCTTTGACTATATCTGTTTGGCACTGGGCTCGGGCTAGACTATCTTTTGCATGTTTCGAAATGTGTCCTATCCTTTTCTAACATACTTAAACTAGTGTGTCTGGCATTACCCGCCGTCCGTGGTTATCTCCCCCTCCCCTATCACGCATTTAACGCTTAGTAGTGAAAATGGATAGTAGAGGTGTAACGACAACGTGTCGTGACTAACGCTGAATGGGTTAATAGACTTTTTCTACTCGCCGACTTTAATCTGTCAATTACGAGTACATAGACAAAACTATAAGCTCATACTTTTCGATATTAGACAGTCCAACTCAACTATAATATCTCATTTCGATACGCTGTAGGCAACTATAATAGAACTTCATACAAATTCTATACTTATTTGCGATGCCGCCTGCGACTTTGCCGATCGCGCCCCCCCGCGCCTGCGCCGACCGCGCCACACGCGCCGGCCTGCCGGCGACGGCGTGCGCAACTACATCTTTTTGTGTTACATCCGTGTTAAGTCAATGAAATTGAATGATGAAATTGTTCCTCCATAGATGATGATGATGATGACTCGTAGAAAAAGTATTGTATACAATCGTAACATAATTAAGTTTTTCAATCTCGTACCTTACTTAGGCCACTCAGCAAGCTTCGTGGGCTAAACACGGTACTCGACTGAAAAACTCTTCATTATATCACGATTGTATAAAATACTATTTTAGTTCTATTATATTTTCTCCCATTTTAACAAAGGTAAATGTCAAACTAACAGATAGGGACAAACAACAATTTAGCTAAACTGTGTTTGATATGCGGTTAGAAATACAGCGACTACGCGGTTAATCAAATATGGGGTTGGAGATTCTCTTCTATGTCAAATATATAAGCTTAGAGACAAATTCCTCTTCAGACAGGTGTTATAATATACCAGCTTTAATTCCCAGTATATTATACTGTTATAGCTGGGAAAGTTCAACTATTACTGTCGAGTTGGACCTGACATATACTTTATTAAGATTGTGTACCAGTGTTGGCTTGTCAAAAATGTTTGTAGACAAGCCGGAAGTTTACTTTCCTTTTTAAGTTTCCGATACCTATTAACTCAGAGGTTCTCCTACTACTGTTCCTATATTACTACCTCTATACCTACCTAGATAGTACCTGCACCAGCCAACAAGTAGGTTAGCAAGTACAGATGTTAATAGTTACTCTTGTAGTTTCTAAGAGGTGTTCCAGTTTAGAGCGCACATTAATACATTTGTCATTAATTTGACTTCGCCATGCTACTCATAAACAATTTACTGAGTGTCTTTTTTTTACCACAGATTTTCGAAGAGGCAAGCAAGGGCGCCCGAGATCATGAACGAAGTGAACTCATACCGCGATCCGCTCATGTACAATGAGTGGCCGGCGTACACCGCTCTTCCGAGGGCAGCCCCGAGGTAAGTCAAGTCCAAATTTGGCATTTACGCGCGAACAAATTTGAAAAGATTGAATAACTGATCGCGTAGTAATCACGATGTACCGCGCGTGCAAAACGCTGGAGAGTTTCTGGAATGGTTTTCAAGCTGCATATTATTATATACCAGAGAGGTACATATGATATGGTATTGACGGAAAAACATTTTATCACTCCAATTAATAAGTGTGACAGACAAATATACGAAAATCGAACGTTCGATTTTCGTGGTACTAAGCCTGATTAAGCGGGACTTTTGACAAAATATTCAGTAGAACTACTGTCACTTCACGTCCCAACACCAAAATAAGTACAATCTTCTTCCGGTACGAGTAGAGATTAAGCGCACTTTTTAACATGCATTTCCCGCTTTCTGGCGAAAGTGTTGCGTAGACGTGTAACGACAACGTGTCGTGATTAGCTGAAAGGGTTAAATAAAATAAATACAAGCTTTTAAAAAGATGGCAACCTAGGTAATGGCAATTTAGGTCATATCTAGAGGCTGGAGGTAAAACCGATACAGGTGGAATCGAGAAAAAAATATACAAAAAAAGGTTAGGAACAATAAACATCTATAAGCAATAACCTGAAAAAAAAACAATAATGCAATCGCGTGAGCGCAAACCATTCGACATTTAATATAACACGGCAAAAATACGTTGCATTTAGTAAAGCCACAAACGTATTAAAACTATGAAAGCGTATGAAATGAAAATGTGCACGGCATGTTTTGTGTGACTGCGTTCACATAAATTGCGATGAAATTGTGCACAATCTACGGAGTTTATTAAATAAGTTTGTTGATATTTAGCTTTCGGTACCCAAAATATTGCGGATGGGTTAATAGGATAAACTAGTCGACTACGGTTATAAGTTTATTTTAAACGGGGTATTTACCATGGTATTTGTTTTAATGAGCTCCCGATATTTCGACAGTGTTGCAAACGGAGTTCATGGAGTTTTGTTTATGTTCTAATGTTTTTTATGCGCTTTAAACGTATATAGTTTGTTATTTTTTTGAGACATTTATAAGCGTTTCTGATTCAGTAACCAAAACAGATATTAAAAACCTTCAAAAGGAAAATATGTTTGTTCGATGTTACCACATTTTAGGTAGCAATTTTCGTGCCTAGCAACACAGATTCTCTTCATTATCGTATATTGCAAAAACTATTTATATAAATTTATGTTTGGAGGGGGACACAAGGGACAGCTCCAAAAAGCAACTTTTTGTATGAATCCCATGGTATTTCATCGTAAATGTTAGTTACAAAGACACACTGAAGTATTTGCTTGACGGTCGGTCGCCAAGTGTCTTCTTGGCGATAGGAAAGGACTTTAATCTAAAAGGTGAGCTTTTGAGATACAAGCTACCTTCATATATAATCAAACCATGGTAGTTTGACGAGGGTGGAACAAAAAGTTGGTTGTTGATGTTTACTCTTAGTATTTCAAATCAGTATTTTGTGAGGTTTTATTAAATCTTAAAATAAACTTTGTTCCCACCCAATGAGGTATTTGTAAAGATATTTCAAATCTATAAAAATACGTAATTTTTATATTGGTAAGTGTTTTAACTGTGCAAAATTTAGTAAGATTAATATTAGAACACTAATTTAATAAGCAAAATGTGTGGATTACAAATATTACAATGCAGGTGCCATTTACACTTGCCGCGTTACCATTTCTAAATGATTCTCTCCCCCTTTGCTCGCTATTTCCCGTATTTTCAGATGATTCTATCATTTATCTGACTTCCCAAAAACAATTTCCACAGACTCAATTTCAGTGAAAAGCCTGTTTAACCTCGGTTATCTTTGACGTCCAAAAACAAAGCGTTTATTAAGCCCCCAGCGTACGATACAACTTTTGTTCTGTAAATTGAATTGTTTTGTTAGAGTCGCAGTTCAGCTTCAGAGTTTGTTTGTATTGTCACAATGCAGTTGTGCATAATAAGGTCTTTATAGCAAACATCCGTTGCAATTTGACGGTACATATTAAAGATATGAAGGACAATGGAAAAAGGTAAACGTTTTTTGTTTTGACCTTTTAACGTATGTGGATCTGTATCGGAATCTCTCAAGATTTTTTATCCTATTATTGCATTTCTTAATACTTTTTAATACTTTTTTCCACAGTGAACATAGACTCATATGCCCTAATGTTGTTTTCCCTAACATAGTTTTAACTTACTTTATGCTTACTATGAGTTGCACGCAACTGTATTCAGTATCAGTATTGTATATTACAAATTTACTCTAACACGCAAAATTGTAGTATGAGTCTACATAATTAACATATTAACAGTAACCACACGTTACTGTCTACAACATGTGACGCACGTAGTTGAGTAATATAGCATGAAAGCAATAATAGCTTATAAATAACGTATGTCTAGTGTAATTCCCGTTCTTTATACTTGTGTTACCACCAATATAACACATCTACAGCAATGAATGGTTTTACTTAACACTCCATTTCATCACCTACTTCTCAACATATTTGAAAATAATTAAGCACCCCCTCTTCACAAAGTCTGCGGTATCTGTAAGTCTGCGGAAGAACATCATTATGCAGGTCGTAGATTGCACCGTCAATGCAGCGCGGGTATAAAGTGCTTTATGCAATTTGCTTGTTTCTGCTGTCTTACCTTTTGAACTAGATTTTCATTGTTAATACGGACCTTGTCGTTGCCTGTTTTTATCTAATTTCCTCAAAGGTTAACTGGAAGAGATCCCTCATAGGGATAAGTTCGCCTTTGTTGTATCAAATTGTCTATGTTACTGTGTTTCTTGTATTTCTTGTGTTATTGTACAATAAAGCTTATACATACATACATACATACCTTGTAAATGCAACAAAGATTTTCTTAGAACCTCTCTGTGAATTCGGATGGAATTAAGGATGACTCACAATAGGACGGAACGGGACGGGATGGGACGGGACGAGACGGGACGGGACTGGACGGGACGAGACGGGACGGGACGGGGCGGGGCGGGACGGAAGTGGCTGTCAATTTCTATGGATAGAATCACGTGATAGCTCAGAGCCCTCGGGTGTCACGTGACTTTTTCTATAGAAACTGACAACTGACGGTCCCGTCCCGTTCTAGTGCGAGTCATTCCTTAAGGGAACTTCTTGTCGTTTGATATATTCATACTTTGTTGCTTAAGTAATTAAAAATAATATAATAATGCGAGAATGTAAATTATTAACAACAAATATTTTTTATTATGCAAAAAATAAACAACAATTTTTGGTACAAAATTAAGATCATACCACAATGTCCGTGCTCAAAAGTTGCAGCGGCACTTAATGACGTCATTGAGTAGGCTTACATTGCGCTTTGAATACCTACAGCTCGGGTATAATTCCATTGTGTTGTAGGAGTTGTAGGGCTGCCTTTTGAGATACGGTTTGACGTATATAATATACCCTTTGAAAGTTATTATTCAAAGGGATTAAATAACTATTAAAGTACGTAATACGTACGTACATTGTTAGTTTCTAGTGGTTACAGTTTAGCACTTTCATTCGATTTAATCTCGAAAAAGCATAGATTAGGTACTCGTGGTTCGTTACGAATAGTTAGTTAGTTAGTTATGCTGGGCGTTTTCCGCAACTCGACATCTGTTGTGCCTTTTTTGCGTGAGCCCTATTCTAACCACCCTAGCTCCTCAACGAAACTTAGCATATTTTTTAGGTTGCTAATTGCTTCCTTTAATGTTTCTGGAGTTCCGTCGTTACGGATAACTCGCATTAGAACGGGCCAGAAAGAGACCCTCTAGTCTATTATGGTTGGGTTTTTATCGACTATCACCATGGCTGTCACGTTCTTACAAGTATGTAAGTGCGAATGTGACACATGGCGTGATAGTCGATCTGTCAGTTTCTATAGAAAAAAGTCACGTGACACGAATTAAACATTTAAAACTTTCGCGATTTGAACACATATTTAAACATAATTATTAAACCAGTGAAACCTGTGTCGAAACGTCGGTAAATAAGGTAAACAAGTTAATTCGCGTTAGACCCGTTTAATAATTATGTTTAAATACGAATTAAACACTTAAGAACGGATTAATCGCGTTTATTACCACCATGACCCACCATCTACCTATTCATCATCTTAACCTTGTGAAAACGAGTGCTGTAAAGGGCTCGAAACGTAGGGTCATGGTGTTAATAAACGCGATTAATCTGCTCTAAAGTGTTTAATATTTCCTTCAAACTGTAAAAACACAACTATAGTAAAAATAGCCTCGATACATGTTTTTGGTTAGAACGCCGAAACCGTTGAAATTATTAAAATTACTCTTAATTAAATTGTTGAGTAATAACTAGTTATTCAATCTGGTAACAGCTTTTATATTGAAAAAATGTAGTTTAGTTGTAGACGGCAAATTTCTGATTACGCGGTTTATTTTGAGGCGCCCGCCTACTATCGCCTTTTAATTTTGCGTGCTTCTGCAATTAAATCTATCCCGCTCTGTTTTGTTCGCATATTGCACTCTCAACCTTATATATTACGTTTAACCTTACAATAGGCTTAGGTACAAACTTGCCTGCAAGCCACATGTCGACCTCCATCTACACATCTACAGCACTGTTGTCTCTTAGAATGGAACATGTCGTGGGCGGGGTAATGACGTCATTGTGCGCCTTGGAGATTGCATCAATGCATTTCCGACACGGCACGGGGGCAGCTGTCATTAGTGTGCTTACCATGAGTTGTACGTCGCAGTTGCTATCGAATACAGTTGCGTACACACAGGGCTGCCGACACATCGAATGATCGAAACTTCGTATCTTTCTCTCTATCTTTTTTATATAATTCGAGAGGAAGAGGTGCTAGGATACAATTTGTTTCAAATGGGTACAGGTTATTTTTTGCACTGCGTAGCTTGCACAAGCCAAGACAAATGAGCAAAAGGGTGCTGAGTCGCTTGGCTCAATCAGAATCAGAATCAGAAATCGTTTATTGTTTACCGTGTACAAAATGGATGTTACAAGTGTAAATAAGGTAGGTAACAACGGCAACCCATTTCGTGTATACAATATTATTTTTTGGTAGGTATGCATAGATCATACCATGCCATGACTATCATACTAATAATATTAAAAATTATAATATTAAAAATTAATAAATAAATATTAAATATTAAATATTAAAAATTACTACTATATAATATTAAAAATTACTACTATTAATAATATTAAAAATTACTACAAGAATGCCATTTGGTATTGGCATTCTTGTAGTAATTTTTATATAAAGGTTATTTCATTTATTTTTTACAAAATACACTGTTATACACTGTTTTTAACCATCGTGGTGATCTCAGTCGTTCTCCTATTTAGCGACAATGACTTGTCTCCTCGCTGAAAAATGCCTGATTTAGAATTTAATGATTATCATTTCTATAGGAGGTAAATGCCCGAATTTTTAGTTCACCTTACCAGTACAGTTTACTTGTTACTTCGCCGGTTAGTAACTATAAACCCACCGACATTATTTTACTCAATACCGTGACAGAGTGGTATCGGAAGGCTATCTCCGGTGAAAAGGGGTACTCTGTCACGGTATTTTCTATAAAACGACTGAAAAAAAATACGTTACCAACATAAAAAGAACTATCAAATTGCCTACTTCACAGATATAAGTTATTTTTTTAAATAATTTATATCGTTGTCTTACTGAATAAAACAAATCCACGTTAACTAACAGCAATATGAGATTTTTTTTAATATGCTGCTCTCGGGCGTCAATAAGACATTGTCATTCCTTTGTGTGTAAAACTATGTATGCATCCTGTATATTATACCTATATATTAGACTGTAATTTTAGACATAGAACTCGACTTGTCTTAGAACATAATTATTTGGCGATACCCGCCTGACAAAAAAACTATACCTACCAATAATTCTGTATATCATATCAGGCAAAACGCGAACTGTTTGCAAATTGAGTCCGCATGAGCCACATGCATTAACGACCCATCATAGAGATGGAGCCACGGGGAGCTTAATTTATTAATATTTCTACTGTTTCGCAGTCATGTTTTAATGGACTCGCCTTAAAGAACACTAAAATGAGAGTCTTGTACAGAGCCATAAAAATGGGTTCAGTAAACCGGTACTTTGATTCTTGTGGTAACATTAATCAGCGATATTTCAGCTTTATGAACTTAAGAGTTGTATTTATAATATTCTTGGCAATATAAATTTACTAAAACGGGGCTTAATCGTGTATAAACTAAGAAAACAAACCTCCGACGTTTCAAGGGCGACATTGCCCCCGTGGTCCCGGAGTAAGACTTAGTAATTGACGTTTTAGTAAATTTATAATGTGTAAAAATCGTGAAAGTTTAAATAAGTATTCTTGGCAATCTCAACATGCGTTCAAAAATAAATAGTTTACTAGTAAAATCGATGAAGAATGTTACCCCGAGAATGAAAGTAACTCCTCTTTACGGTTCTCGTAATTGAAAACTGTGAGATACCTACTATGTGAGAAAGTCTGCCCCATTTCAGTGTCGAATAGAAGGCCGATATCTATGGTTAGTGCTATTCATTAACACAGTAAATCGCTCAAATACACAACATACTATAGTTTCATATTATTAGTTTCGAATATTTGCATCCTAAAGGCTTCTTTAACTCCATATTATTAACAACGAGTTAGCACCTTCAGGACTTTGCGTTCTTCAAGGTGTGGCATTTTCATATTTTTCATGAATATTGATCCGAATAGTTGGAAAATTGATAATTAAACTACCCGTGGTAGTATCAGGAGCCGGCTGCCGTAGCTACATCATTTAATTGGATTTCAATAATGGATGATATATTCATAACAGTTTGGGAATTTTGTCTGTAGGCATAATTATTAAATGCTGCTCTGGCAGTCATAATGAAAATATGCAGTTTTAATACATTACAATACATTGCTCGTAAATGGTGATAGTATGCAACCATTCTTAAACTTACTGGGCTATGTATTTTTAGCTTCAGGGCTCTATGGTGTATTGGGGCCTCTATATAGCGGAGTCTAACAAGCCCAATTTCCAAGAGCCAATAATCGTTCATTTTAATCTGAATCGAGCTCCAAGCAACACAGGGAGAGGGGAGTCGGCATACGTAACGTTTCGCCTCTGCCAAAGAACAAGCCCAAATGGGCATACGCGGGTGTGTGTTGTGACTAGTTCGTACACAAAAATAGATCGAAGGTTTATTAGTGTAGTTGTATCGTTTTATGAAACGTAGGTTGACGACGGTTCCCTTCTGTCAAATTAGTACGTCGAATCCTCGAATCACACCCCTGCGATCAAATTCACTACCTAATGAATTCCTGTGATAGATGCAACTATATTCAAACTGTCCGAGACGTTACATTGATTAAGCACGTATTGCACATAGTAGCCATCCATTTTCCATTATCACATTATTGTTATCCATTATTGGAAATTGTGCTTTCAGTTCGCAGCCTCCAATAGGGTAGCTTATTTATAACTAGTGCAATCAGTCAATGCAGAGCAGCTTGTGGCGAATTGTAGGGGAGTAGCGACCCCACGTACCGGAGCGCTCCTGCTGAGGGGCTCTGTTATCTGACCCAATCCTCCGCCTCTGGCTTGCCTTAGCCGGCCGTCCGGACTGGAGTCGCGAGAGCTGTGTTCTCGAGGGTAGACGTGGGAATCTAAGCGGCGAGTTGAAGTGATACCTCTCTACCGATGTTGCCTTTGAGCTATCTTAGATGTCACTTTTTGTGGGGGCCCATCTTATGTGGGCGAGTCAACGTCTGCCGGTTGCTTACCGTTTTATTAGACAAATACAATCCAAAGCTAAATGTATATCCATCATAACACATAATGACGCCACGATCCCATGAAAAATAGTTTTGACATTTTTATAAAGAGTACGAGTAGCTGATGTTAAATCAAGTTATATACTTCAAACTTAAACTCTTGTGCGACGAAGGTATGAAGGTATAGTATGTTATTAGTAGTTAACTTTTTTTAAATTATATCAAGTTATATGTTAATTTACACATTGCCAGGAAAGACAGTAACAATCTGGAAAGTCTTGTGGTCACTGGCAAAGTGGAAAGAAAGAGACCTAGGGGCAGAAGCCCGATATCTTGGACTGACCAGATACGCGCCACTCACGACATCACACCATACGAGGCTCTCCGTGCGGCAACAGATGAGACCAAATGGCGTCGGATAGTAACTAAAAAAAAATTATGCATACACGACGTTCAGGCAATAAAGTACTGTATACATATTTTTGGCACTTTGGCTGAAATCATATCTTTGTAGCTGACTGTACATAGTACCTAAGTACAAAGTATAAACTATTGCCGCGGGGAGGGAGAGATATGTTTATTATTCTGATACCAGAAATAGTATATTTATAGATTTTCGGACGATCGTATTTAAAGATAACAAGTCTATTTTTGTATTTCTAACAACAAACTACTATTATGCAAAATAGTTCGACGTTCTAGTAAACTAACTTTATTCCGTGAAACCGTGTCCCATCCCAGTAGATTGGAAAGCTATTACATACTAATTACTACGGGAAATACGTTTCGTCGTAGCATACGAGGCGAGCTGCGGCAAAATAATGTACCTATTGGTAAATTATAGGTACCATACGATAGATACGGTTCAAAGATGTAACAAAAATGCTGGAGATCCGTTTAAGATCGATCAGTATCGTGTACTGAGTAGGATAAAATAGGAAATATTTTTTTTATACATATATTTTTCCCTAATCAAAATACCTACAAAATAGTGCAAATAACTAAACACCTTTGTACGCATTTAGGTACTTACGCTAGCGTACAAAATTACACTTCAAAGTTAGGTACGTAGGTACACTCGATCAAAAAGCTGTTTATTTTAAATTTCAGTACATAGAAACAATATTACATTATTAAGAAAGATAATCTTACAAAACATTAAAACACAAACTTAAAAAATAAATATAAATACCTATAAATAAAAGATGCCCCCCAAATCGATCCCAGGCAGCGTGTCCAGAAGGCTGGCTGCATTGCCACGTTGAATGGCAATGCTTATACGTTGCGCGAAATAATGACCAGCCCTCTGGTCACCTGTCTCTTCAATGAGGCGGGACGCTAAATCTTTATAGATTTTGTGCGCACCAGATCCCCACGGCCCCAGCCATCATTATCCATTAATTAAATAGTTAGAATATCAGTTCGTTAAGATTAAGATATGAAAATAATAAACGTCAGTAGGCGTAACAATATGGCCGGTTGGTCCTAGGAAAAGTGTTCGTATTTGGTGCTTAACGAGATCATCATAGATCGCGTAGGTAGTTTCAATGGGTAAAGGATGACTCACACTGGCCCGGGCCGGGACGGGTTGGGACGGTGTATAATTTTTTATAGAAAGCGTTATGTGATCACTGAAAAGAAAGCCTCGTACTGATTACCAGAATCTATGAAGTTACTATACCGTAATGTCTCGTGTATGTGACGACAGGACCCTTTGAAAACATAAACAGACGATTCTTATTATTAATTTTATGAAACAGATAGTAAACAAACCAGAATATTTTGTATTATTTACACTGGTATTCATCAATAATGAGTTTTTTCTGTTCAAGCTAGGAGGGATCAAAGTGTCACTTTTCCGTTCAAGGGCTACGTATTTTTACGTTTTCGGGCATAAACTAGTGGCATCGTGGTGTTGGTATAATGTTTTCGGTTTTGTTTATTTCCTCTTAGTTGGT
Source organism: Lathronympha strigana (assembly GCA_949128165.1). Lineage (NCBI taxonomy): Eukaryota > Metazoa > Arthropoda > Insecta > Lepidoptera > Tortricidae > Lathronympha > Lathronympha strigana. The sequence continues at coordinate 5,122,850 of OX421922.1, read as the reverse complement.
GTGAAAAGCAGTATATGTCACACGGTATCAAAATTATTTTCGTCTTGGGCGTTAACGCTTAAATCTCTCATTACGCTCATAATTCTACTTTAGAATCCATCGCTTCATTCGTAATTCGGTACCTTGTAATACAATCTTCGATTTCGGTGATACCTCAGAGACACGACAATACAAATACTCTTTCTTTATTACACACCTCAATAGAAATCAGAAATTACACCTAAAAATATAAAAATAATTTTATTATTATTATTGCTAAAATGCAATGTCTTCCAGAGAACCTTTGGCTAGCGGAAAGTTATGAAAATAATGTACGTCTGTAGGTGTAACAATATTAATTGGGTGGTGGGTAGTCCTTCAAAAAGTAGTAAGTATTCATCATAGCTAGTGACGCTTTCTGTAGAAATTGACAAATTGTCCAGAACCGGCACGGCCCGGTCTAGTATGGGATACCCTTATTTGGACAAAACATTTTGTTACTCTCGTGCCTTGACACCCTCGTAATGCTCAAGATTCCAGTTATTGAACCACTCGCTACGCTCGTGGCTCACTTTTGGAATCTTTCGCTTGTTCGGATCTCAATATATGCCCGAAAGTTAAACAACAACTTTGCCCTTTATAATACATAACTAATTCACTAATAAGATATCCCGACCAAACAATATTATGTAATTGGATGGTGGGCGATTCTTCGATAAGTATTTATGAGATCATAGGGAACAAGTGCTTAATGAGATCCTAAGTAGGGCGTGGCGTGGGCTCAGCGGGTAAGTGTTTGCGCTCGCAAATCCATTGTATTAATAACATAATAATCCTTCAGTTCAAATTTAGAAGCACAAGAGCACAACTTACATAATTAGCTCACTTCCGGGAAAAGCTTAAAATGGAATTTAATTTGAGCAAAATATTGTGTATAATACTAGCATAAAGATGATTTATGTCGACTTATGTCGAGTGTCGACGCGTTGGAAATCATGTAGGTATATGTGTAGTGTATGTAAAACATACATTCGTCAGAAATCACCTGCTTTCCGCACTCGTCGCATATATAGCTATTTTGTAGGTACATACATAATATCTGTATCAAATTCTAGGAGTTCTTAACCTCAAATAGCTCATTTCACAAAGCACTTAAATCATTATCACCATACCATTTTAGAACAAAGTTAATATTATAATCGAATGTAGGTATTACCCAAAAATTGTTTGGATCCACATTTACCAAACATTTTATTCACTTATAACAGAAGACAATATTATAAAAGTTTGTTTGGGCCCAAAATTTGTTACAAATTTTCACAAATTATTAATTAATTGGAAAACATTTAAGGACGCAGAATGTGTCTTACATTGTTACGGAGTTTAAAAGCTAAAAATAAAATTAACTTTTCACGCCACTTCCTAACAGGGTTTTTCTACGCTACTAAAAGAGGAGATCAAATTATCATTTTTGTCCCGGCTACAGTCGTGTTATGAGGACGGTATACTTCTTTACGATTTTGCTTGACTTATTTCTGTTTCTGTTTTTAGATTTTTAATATTGTGCCTAAATCTGAGGGCTGTTTTGCGATCTTTGCTCTAAGGGATAAATAAATAGGTACTTGAGACTTTTTGGTATCAAAATGGTAAAAAAATAGTCTTGATACTTAGCCCAGATATTTATCAAGACTATTTTTGCAATACCAATACTTCACACTATCTTAGCAATTACAATTTATACCTATGCGTTATTTCATTATTAACGATTCTCACCTTCAAATCGTGACCGGCCTCTTAATAAAAGTTCACTTTTCTGTTCAATGACCATGCCTAGACCATTGATCCAATGAGTTTTAGTGATATTGATAGGTATGTATTATTTTCCTTTTAGGCCCTTATCACACTTCGGTGATTTCAAAGCGATTTCGCAAGTGTGATAACGCCCTTAGGTGGTATGAAAAACTGTATGTGTGTCCATTAAGATACATTTTCTACCTTGGATATATTGTGTTAAGTGCTTACCTGCCTAAAGTAACGAAAATAAAATAAAGTAATTCGCGCAAATTCATTCGACGAATAAATAATTCTCGGAAATGCGAATTACAGTATATTAGAATGATTATTCCGATAAAATGTTATTCGAACAATGCTCATCTCTGATTCGGGTTTGCTCCCTGGAAATGCCCCGGGATTATGAAGTGTGTAAAGAACCGGGACTGAGAAATAAAAATCCCGGTACTTTTTTAAAGCATCATTTTAAGTTTTAGACTAATTATTTTAGTATATTTTTTCAGTTTCTTCGGTAAGTATTTAAAAGTAACGTGATAAGTGAACAATAGAAACCAAACGCCTAGGGAATTGTAACCACGTGAATTACCTTACATTTTCTCTCGTGTCTCAGAAATTACCATGTTGAGTAAATAGACGTCAAAATAAAATAAAATAAATATTACGCATGTTAAATGTAACAATAGTGTTAGAAATATGGGAGGATTTTGCAATTAAGTGCATTAACAGTTTGAAGAGTTTGTCTCATGAGCGCTGCAGAAGTCAGACATGGTGGCGGCAGTACGAGTGCTCTTTTGAACATTTAAGAACGACCGCGAAAAAACTTGATTTGATCCAGCTGTGATGACCTCAACATCATCGATTCCAAAACGTTAAAATGCTCCTGTCAGTGAAGAAGTACCGACAAAAAAGTAAAAATCTACCTAAAACTAACAGATTATTAGGTATAAGTCTTCAGAGGATCCTTCAATTCTGGTATACTTTTGAGTTTTTGTAGAATTTGAGGACATTAGAATGAAAATTCACTTATGTTAAGTGGTTTGATCGCATGTAGAATCGATCTAATCCTATGAAATCTTTAAGAAATGAATAATCAATAGTAGGTACCTACTTATTAGAAAAACAATCCCGAAAGTACCGAAAATACCGGGAAATTCCGGTACCACATGCACCAAACAGTACCGGTAATGCATATCCCTGATCAGCGCGCTTCATACAAATCACCACTTGTATGTGAAAAGTTGCTATAGAGGCGCCATCTCTCGGTAATATGACGCAACGTTCGATTAAAACGGCCGTAAAGTTCGCCACAATTTTATTAATGGCTCAATATTGTTTCAGATTCAGATACCAGTACCCTTCGGTGCCCCGCGAGGCGTTCGGCCGGGTGGTCACCAAAGCCCCGCCTAACGTAGTCCGCACGCCCGACTATGATGAGGTTAGTATGTTAGTTACTGTCTCCTGCACTAGTCCCTGTTTGTTTTACGAACTCACGCTCATGAGTAAGGGCCTCGAAATGGATCGGAATATTTGTTGATACTTTCAACTTATGTTTATTATGTCCGAGTCATCCAAATTGTATAACAAGTTGGTTGAAAAAGTAGTTAAAAAACAATACGCGCATACAAAAAAAATATATATGTAAAATATGTCTGCAACTCTCATATAACACATACTTAACCATTATTTTATTAATATTTATTTATTTATTTATTTAAACTTTATTGCACAAAATACAAAAACAAATGTACAAATGGCGGACTTAATGCCCAATGGCATTCTCTACCAGTCAACCATAGGGCCAAACAGAGACTTGAATAAAATGGTGCAAAGGGAGAATCAAGGTAATAATATCGAAATAATTGCAAAGCAAACTGAAGAACATTATATATATTATTATATGTAATACATAGATAAAATAATATAATACACTACTACATATTTCCAACATGCACACTATACAATAATGATGGACACTATGGAAACTCTTCTTTCAGCAGGTGCTTACGCAGCATCCGCTTAAACACACTCTTACTTGAGGCTTGTCTTATATAAAGAGGAAGCGAATTCCAATGACGACTTGCCTGGATGGCGTAGGAATTACCCATAAAACCAGTATGGTGAGCAGGAATCTTAAGTTTGAGAATACGGGAGGTACGCAGCTCACAACCTGGCCGAGGGGTTTCAAACACGAACATACTTTTTAGGTATCCAGGAGTAGAAGGTTCGAATAGAATAGAAAAAAGAGTGCTTAGAATCCTGAGGACTCTCCGGCGACGGATGGAAAGCCAGTTAAGTTGACGCCGGTAAAAGGAAACGTGATCGTATTTCCGGAGCCCGAAGATGAATCTTATGCCATTGTTGAGCAGACGTTCGAGTTTATTAAGACTCTCTTGAGTGACATTAGTCGTGCACACATCACCATAATCAATAATTGGCAGGACCAGAGCCTGGACTAACATTTTTTTTGTACTTACTGGAAGAAAGTTTTTAAATTTATAAAGGGTTCTCAGTGTTCCAGAGACCTTTCGACTTATGTCTGCCAAGTGGACATTCCAGTTAATAAAGTGGCATATATATATAAATATTTCGCTTGAGGTCTGATGGCTATCATTGTTGCCTAAATTGATCAAAACACGTCGAGCAAAATGGTTCCCAATCCCAACTTACGTGAGTGACCCGTTTTAAATTTAATGTAAATATAACAACTCTAATACTGAATCCAATACCTTTAAGGAATAGGTTACAAAGAGTCCCTAAGCAACTTTTAAACAGTAGGTACAACAACGTGTAGTTTTTTATTAAACGTCAACATAGTGAATAGTCACACGCTAAGAATACTACTTAAATAGAAATAGTACATTTCGATGCTAGTGCGGAAAGTATGTCATTACTTCACGAGTCCCGAGGTATCTTGTCACGAGCCGTAGGCGAGTGGCAATACTCGGGACAAGTGAAAAATGACATATATCCGCGCGTGAATCGAACGACGTTTTTCAATACAGATGCGAAAAAAATTAAAAAACATAAGAAAGAATTTGAAAGTTTTATTATTATTTCCGTAGCACGATTGCAATACAGTTGATATATTAAGAACATCTTCAAAATGTTTATCTTATCTTCTTTACTTTGTCATTTTCAATCTCATAATCATTATTTCTCATAAACAAAATAATAAATCGCATGTGACAAATCGTATCGTCCGTTATGTCTTATAGGGCCTTCGAACATGTTTACCTGATTGAAAAACGCCTTCTTTGACTGACGTTTCGTTGGCTCTGTTCCGTTTCATACACACAGATTTATAAGAACTGTTTTCAATGTTAATATTTTTAATGAATGATCATTAGTATGATGAAGAAGTAATTATTGAAATATGAAATATCAATATCTTTAATATTATTGCGTTAATAGTAGGTATTTAGTTTTATTACGGCTCGGTAAAGTTAACGAACAATAATACTCTTCGGTAAGCAGTCATGAATTGGAACACAACTAAATTTAAAAAGATTGGAAAAGTAAAAAGCACTAGTTCGCAAAAACAAACTTTGCGCACGCAAAATAGCCAAGAAAAGGGCACTTTTTGAGCACCTGTATTGAAAAGCATTTTTCACTATTCGAATAGCTTTTACTTTGTAATATAATCCTTGTTGAGCGTGATAAATAGAGAAGTATTTGCGCTTGTAAAGAATCTATTAGTTTCCTTTGGCTGCGTGGGCGACTCTTAAGCGAATACCTACTTTATTGCTAACGCTCAGCGAGCTATAATAGTATTTTATACAATCGTGATATAATGAAGAGTTTTTCAGTCGAGTACCGTGTTAAGGTAGGTACGAGATTGAAAAACTTAATTATGTTACGATTCTATACAATACTTTTTCTACGAGTCATCATCATCATCATCTATGGAGGAACAATTTCATCATTCAATTTGCCTGCCTGAAAACGGCCTTATAGACGTGATTAAGAGTCCTTACGCCTTTGAAAAATATTTCAACTTCAATTTTCACGAAAGTATACGTATTTTAACTAACTGTTAAATGTTTACTGATACTCTGATCTTAATTTTAGGTAGTAGAAGAGCCAATGCTTGAATTTATTTCGTTTTATAATATATACCCGGAAAATACCAACTTTTTTGCTAAAATTAGATCATTATCGCGTGACTATTGAAGTCAGATTTCTCAATAAAAAATCACTGCAATACATATAAATTGTAAAAGTACTATTACCATGATAGCCTTGTTTAAGATAGAAAAAGGAACAAAATATGGATTTATTCTTAGGATGATTGCCAGCAAATTTGATTGTCCTATAGTCTTCGGGCTGATTTATCCAATTTATCCAATTTAGAATATAAGTTTTAAGTTTTATGATTTTATTTTACATTTATTTTATTTTAGGTACCTTAATATTAATTACTAACAACTTAGTTTTAAAACAACAGAATAAATGTATACTAACACAAAATGGACCATGTTGTCTGAAATAAAATATTTGAATTTGAAATTCATAAGCATTTTTTAAAGGAATAGTGATTCTTAACTCATTGTATTAGACGAGACGGTCGCTTCAGACGATGGCGTCAATATAAGAAAAAAAAAACAAGAAAAAAATTACAAACCGGCCAACGGTTCATGAAAAAAAAGGGATCGAAATAAATAATTCTCTATTTGCCTAATTAGAAAACGATATTGATTCCTTTTAATACCTACCATAAAATACCTATTGTGTATCACTGACTCACTGTATACTTATTTAATCTTTTTTGTGATAAGATATTATTTATATTTGTTTTAAAAAAATACTTTACAAACAAAAAATATCTTAATAACAGCATTCGGGCGATTAATTTTTATTTTATTTTCGACCCATAACGGCATTCAAATGAAGCAACTTCTACGCAGACAAAGTCGCAGACGCACGCTAGTCCAAATTAGAAATATTTTAAAGTAAGCAAAAAAACAAAAATAAAAAATATAAAAAGTATAATTTCGACCTTGCCAGGATTCGAACCTGGAATCTTCTGATCCGTAGTCAGACGCGTTATCCGTTGCGCCACAAGGCCAGTTGCTGAGTCGGTCGAAAATATCGGTCGCGTTCAAAAATAGTCTTCATCTATTATTAAAACAGATGGCCAGACGGTTTTATCAATTCTCAAGTAATTAACGCATAAGTGTTATAGGTTCTACTTTTAATATTAATGAAGAGTTATTTTTAGTAGGGTACGATATAATAACTAGGTATTGAACCAACAGTTTAAAAATAAAGAGTAATCATTAAAAAAACACGCACAAAACAGACACTCAATTGACTAAATTTAAAACCAGCTTTTATAGAATAAAAACGTTTTGAATTCTTCAAAGCGCTCTTTGGCAGAACAAATTGCTACAGAAACTTAATAATAGAAAAAAAGCAAGGAGTGTCTTTGAAGTAATTTCTTTGTTTCGCTGTTACGAGTTTCCGAACACGCTTTGGCTATGTATACGTCTTTTGTTGCCGGCATTTTGTAATAATTGGTTTACTTTTGTTCCAAAATCGAGTTTATTGTTTGTTGTTTTAAATCACATTTTATTTTAAATACCAATTGAAATTTGTTACCTAACGAATAGTATGTACAGTCAGCCACACGGCTATGAATACAGCCAAAGTGCCAAAAATATGTATACAGGACTTTATTGCCTCAGCATTAAGGTCGCGTATACATATTTTTGGTACTTTGGCTGTATTCATAGCTGCGTGGCTGACTGTACTTGGGACCTACGTACAATATCATAACATTTTAGATTACAGAAGGTTACCTTAGGGTAGGGTACCTACCTAAATGCAAATTATATTATGTAAGTATTAGGTACACGAAATGACCTTTTGCTCTTCCAGCTAGTCTATGATAGTCGGGTTTTTATCGTTTACCGACGTTGCTGTCACGTTCTAACAAGTATGCATGTGCGAAAGTGACGCATAGCGTGATAAGCGATAAAATGGCAACCATGCTAACCCTCCAGGTGGTCAGTAAAGTGACTATCACACAAATGCGTAGGTATTCGCATGCAATGTCAAGTGCCTAGCTATACAATGACATAGTGCTGTCTCGCTCGTACACCGTCGCCCCATGTTGGTGCGGCGCGAGCGATTACCGCCTATAGCCCGCTCCACACTAGGCCATGATGGGCGATGATAAGGGACGCAGTTATGAGTATGAGGGGTTACGCAATACTGCCATCCCGTTCTGTTGTATAGCTACGTCCTGCATAGTGGCCCATTGTGCGGAGAGCTATTAGATATAGGTAGATACAGACCATGGCACTGTCGATATTATAGGTTACGACATAGGGCTCGTGCACAAATCACGTAAGTTTTTTTTAGACCTTTTTTTGACCCATCCTCCCCTTTGGTGAGGTTACTGAGGTTCGAGGTTAAACACCCCTCCCCCACATAACCTCACGTGTATTTTTTCCCAGAGCTTATATTATATAGACACACTATTTTGAAGTGTGAAGTGAATGTTTAGGTTTTACCTACTTACTTACATTTTTCCTGGTCTCGGTTAATGTAGAAAAATACACGTGAGGTCTACTTGGAAAACGTGATCTTTCGTGAGTTTTTCGTGAATTTCATTGGATGGCATTCATTGGATGAAGACTACCGCGTGTCGATTTTCCGCTAGGGGCGCTAGTGGAACGTGGATCCTGCGGGAACATTTCAAACGTCACTTTGACAATCCTCTCATACTGACACAGGACCCACGCATAAGTGGCGCCGCCTGGTGAGCGACAATACGGTAGCTCCAATTGAATTGAATTCATTTTTTCATAAATTGTCCTTGCACTTTTGAACGCCAGCACGGTGTGCTCACTGAATGGCACTCTAGAGCAACATCCGCTAGATTTGAACGCAAAAGTACCTACTTAAGTAATAATTATTGTTTATTTCCAGATGTTCGGAATGCTCAACGTGCCCCACACCTCAGGGAAGATCCTACGGTACCCCGGCCCGTCGAGGCCCCGAGGGCCCACCTTCATGGTGCCACCGCAAAGGGACAGGTACCTAATATATTGTCTCTATTATTATTATTATGGCCTTCGCATTAGGGAATGCAAAACCGGTTATGATTTGTATGGATAAACCGGTTAAAACCGGTTATGCCCATCCAAAAATAACTGAAGCACGGGCACAAGCCTTCGGGTTAAATAGATAGCGTCCGCTCCGTGCCAGTCTGGACCGCTCATACTATTTTTCGATATTTCATTCGCTTAGGGTATCCGCGGCAGAATTGCTATTTCGCGAATTGCTGAAAGCAACAAGTTAAAATCCCGGATCTTTCATAAAATCATGGACGCTACTAAAGAAAACAATTTTTAATTTCAAAATATATTATTTTTCCCCTCACTATCTCTGAAAACTGAGAAAAATGTTGTATTACACTCGGCGGATAAGTTTGTTCAACTCAAGTGCCTATTGAGACCCGCGTAAAGCTCAAGATTCCAGTTTTTGAACCACTCGCTACGCTCCTGGCTTAATTTTGGTATCGTTCGCTTGCTAGGGCCTCTAATGTCTCATTCTAAGCCCGAAAGAGGGCTTATGTTGAGCTCGGACTTATTTAACTGTTCAACAACAACTTTGCCCCCTTGTATAATAAATAACTACCTATTGCTAGGGATTGACCTAAACCCAAAATTTGATGGCAGGTTCGAGGCCCTGAAGAAGATGATCCGACAAGAGCACGTTCGTGAGCTACAGCGGAAATACGAGACGGAGCAGAAGCAGAAGGAGCTGGCTACTGGACGCGCCAGGTAACTTTTTAGAACTTTTTGACGCCATGTAAACTGCAAACGGTTTCACTCAGACGCCAGGTCACCAAAGTGTCAAAAAGGAGTTGAAAAAAGTTAAAAGATCATGAAGATAGAGTCCGTCTATGCCAAGTTTCCTATCATATATACTTAGCACAGACTTAAATAATAAACTTTATTGTTACAACAAATTTCTTATCTGTGAAAATGTTGTTGTTATAGCTAAATAATATTATAGATTTCGATAATTTTTTTTAAATTTCGAACAAACTGACTCAAGAACATTTGATTTGACCTCTATTCTAATATCAGTCGAGGTGGCGTTTAGTTTGAAACAAATTGTTAATTGCATACAATGCAATGACGCACGCAAGTCGCACGGTATTTTGATATCGAACGATATGAAAATTGGGGCCAACTCTAGTTTGTCTCTGAATTTTAAAACTATAAATGTCAAAAAAATGTAAGAAAAGTTTTATCCCTGAAAGTCGCAATGGTGGTCGATATATGTGCTCTTTGAACGCTATAACGAAAGATATAACGTGGTTTGACTCTAGAACATAAAACGAACTGAAGTAAAAATCATTTCAAACATATCAAGCCGCGCGTTTTCGACTTTTCGCCAGAATACTGTTTATAGCAAAAGGACGTAAGTGCCTTGATTAAGGCACTTACGCCGTTTTGCTCGCATTACTATCTCATCGAATGAAGATACGGAAGTTACGGAACCTTTCATTATGCGTGGTCCGACACACACTTGGCCGGGTTTTTTATGCCAACTTTCAAGCTTTCAAGAAAGTGCGAGGTTATAAACAAATATATAGATACCTATAGGTAATAAAAGTGCCCATTTCCTGTCATCTCGATCAGTAAATCTGTTCGTACCCTACTTATAACTAAAGTGATGCATAAAGGATGGCTCACACTAGGACGGGACGGGACGGAGCGGGGCAGAACTATCTATCAATTTCTATAGAAAGAATCACGTGATAGCTCGGAGCCCTCTGATGTCACGTGACGTTTTCTATAGAAACGGACAGATCGTCCCGTCCCGACCCGTCCCGTCCCGTTCTAGTGTGAGTCATCCTTTAAGCGACAAGGGAAATATAAACTTATGCTACCCTAATCGTGGTGAAACTTGGAAAGCTGCTCGTAGTTTGAGAGTACTGACAAAGCACTTAGCATTTATTAGCAGTTTAGCAGTCTAGTTTATTATCAGTCAAGTTAAAGGTATCTCAAGACTATCCAGCTAATTAAGTTCTAATTATCCTTCGAATAAAGTTGCCTCGCGCTAAATACAACGGGACGGGACGATATGCCAATTTGTATAGAAAGCGTCACGTGATAGCTCAGTAGTCATAGTCACTATAATAGTAGTTTTCTATCTGTCAATAAGATGACTGACAGCGATATTAAAAAAGTACACATTATAACATTGTTTATGGTATTTCATAAGAAAACTGCTAAACGATGATCCTGTTTTCACTGCTGTAGAAAAACTAGTGTTATACATGCAACAGTTCATAATTGGTTCTTAAAATTCTCTGTTTGCCCTTGATTTTTAAGAAATCTTATTTTATCGCTATAAGACTTAGCTACCTGACTTTTTAAAGGATGACTCACACTAGAACGGGACGAGACGGGACGGGGCGGGGCGGGACGGGAAAATCTGTAAATTTCTATAGACAGCGCCACGAGGGCTATGAGCTATCACGTGATTCTTTCTATAGAAATTGACAGATTTTCCCGTCCCGCCCCGCCCCGTCCCGTGCTAGTGTGAGTCATCCTTAAACGCTTTCCCGGACTACTTTAAATTTAAACCTATTCAGTTAGTTGCCCTTACATACAAATTTCTATGCGTGGGTTCTGAGTGGGATCTGTATCTGCAGACCGCACTTGTATCCGATGCAAATACTTACAATATACAGAGTGGTTCAAGAGACGAGAGCAGGACCAACCCTGTACAAACAGTAAATACTAATGGATCGTTTATCATATTTTTATAGCTTTTTGTTGACTAAAAGTTTGACTCTCTAGTCAAGGTAAATACAACAAGTCTACTATTATTAGAAGTGATCGTGAATAGTAGATAAAGGGATTTTATATAAAGAAAATCTAGGGAGATGATCGATTAAGGTATATAATATATTACTGTTTTTAACTCTTATTAGCTATCTCAGCTAGAGCAAACCATTCTGCACCGAAATTGCTACAATGTTTACGATCACTGATTATTATTACTGTGTTTCCACGGAAACTCATACGATTTGCCAGTTCGGAGACTATTACTCGTATTATTCAGTCAGATGTTTAAATGTAACCACTCTTGACGAAAGTATCCTAATTAGAGTGACTATGCAAACCCGTAAAAAAACGCTAATCTTGCTCATTGTACTTAGTACTAACTTAGTACCAAACAATAGGTTATAATCGATTGAATTTGTAGAGTTGATCCTGATAACGTCTCATAGGTAATGATACATTCCTTAGTTAATTGGCCGTACGAAATGTTTTTGCCTTGTATGGAAGCTACTGTTATGAAATCCGTAAAGATCGAGGAAATACTGCATATTTTCTTAGCCAAGCCATGAAATATTATCGGGCCATGCATGCGGGCGGCAAGGGTGTAATCTTAACGTTTTCTGAAGTATTAGAAAAATCGCATTCCGTAAGGGATATTCTTGTGGAGTCGTATACCTGTTATAAGTTTGAAATGCCAGACGACGTAGAAAGCGTGCCCCGGGGACACCTACGCGGGCTTACTATCTACGGGCGCAGGACGAAGTTAGATCCATTATAATACTCGCTAAGTTGGCTTAACGTAGACTTGAAATCGGTGCGATTGCAGGCGGGGAGCGGAGCGTTTTGCGGGAAACTGTTACATATTTACTTACTATCTACGGGCGCAGGACGAAGTTAGATCCATTATAATACTTAGACAAATTATAATACCTACCTACTCGTTAAGTTGGCTTAACGAGGACTTGAGGTCGGCGAGATTGCAGGCGGAGAGAGGAGCGTTTTGCGGCAAACTGTTGCATTCTTACTCTTTTAAGCTGTTTTGGATTCTTTACTATGTAAAAGTGTGCGCCCCATAAACACGCATGAAAAATATAGCACACACTGAGATTGTAAAATAACCGAGACAAAATCAAATATGGATACTTGCATAGTACTCATGGTTGTAATGTATGAACTTATGTTTCACTTATCACATTGCTCACATTACCTAAACTGATTTTTTGAACGAAAATGAAAGTAGGTAGTAAGTAAATAAAATATATCACATTATTTTGAATAATCGCGTACTTATAATAAATAAATAAAATAAATAAAAATCATTTATTTACAGACAACATATGGTCCAGACATTTCATTAAAATAAAATTAATAACAATAAAAATAATTCAATTACAATTAGAAATAATTTAAAATTAAAATCCAATACTTATCAAATTAGACAAATTAAAAATTTAAATTTAAAATACGTAGTTAAAAAATTAAAATAAATTACACTTCAAAAATGTCAAAATTATTACAGATATTTACTAAGTATTAGGCCGTATGTGAAGACTGATGCAGTGATTCACATACGGGCAGTCCAGCCGGTCCGCAATCATGGCCAGGACGCTGTTGCTGCTGGCGCGCACTCTGCAGAGCAAGGACGCGCACCGCTTGCGCAGAGTGGCATAGAAGCAATCGGTGCGCGCCTCCGCAAACATGCCTGACGCACTACAGTGGCGCGGCAACCGCAACAGTACCCTGAACGCGTTATTATATTGGACGCGCAGGGCGCTGAACGACTTTTGAGTAAAATGAGCCCACAGACTGCAGGTGTAAAAAGACGTACAGTAAGCCTTGAAAAGGGTTATTTTCACCGAAGTTGAACAACGGGCAAATCTGTGGGCGATCATGTTTTCTCGCGACGCCAACGACCTGCGCTCCCGCTCCGTGTCCGCGTTATCTTTCAAGTCCTCGGTTAAAACATGCCCAAGGTACTTGAACTGATAGACCCTACTGAGAGGGACTCCGTTTAGAGCAAGTGGAGGTACATGTTGTGGCCCTGCACCGGCACAGAACACCATTGTCTCGCTTTTTGAGGCATTGTATAGTAATCCATGCTGGGAAGCATACTTCTCGCAGATGCCCAAAAGTGCTCTGAGACCGCAAACCGATGCGCTCAGCAGCACCATATCGTCTGCATCCGAGGTGGCGCTTGCTGAGAGCATCGATCATGGACGACGTTAATCGCTTACCATCAGGCGATTCGTTTGCTCGTTTGCCCCCTATAGCATAAAAAAAAGTCATTCACATACAGGTTGAAAAGCAACGGTGAGGTTAACCCCCTCTGCCTCACCCCGCATTCCAACCTGTATGTGTCTGATAGACAGTTTGACCACCTAACATTGTTCTCCTGATGCTTATACCAGTAATACATAATTTTAATAGTTTCGTTAGGTACATTACTACTTTTAAGCTTATTCCAGAGCAAACCGCCAGTTTTTGGATAAGGCTGAAACTAGATTCGAAAGTACACATTTTTTCACCATGGACATAGAAATAACAGTCTATGTTACCACGGGTCTTACCATGGTTTTTTGTTATATTTGAGCCCCCTATATTTTCGCAATGTTACAACCGCCATGTTCAGGGAAAACTGAAGTCTGCAGGTAGGTTAACACTTAAGAATAGCCATTACCCTCTTTCTTGATCGTAAATTCAAAAAACATGGCATGAACCCGTTTTCATTACTTAAAGTGTTAAAAAACCGCCATAGTTTAAAAAAGTGTATAGCACCATTGTGAAAAAATGTGTGCTTTCAAATAACGCCAAACAACGTTTAAAAAGGTACACTTATTAGCCCTTAAAACTACAATTACTTCTAGTTAGCCCGTCCCTACCTTAATAGGTACCTACTAAAGTAAAAACTCGTACTAACCCTCGTACTCGTACTAGTAAGTACTCGTACCTAAAATAACATTAAAATTTTAAGATTACCTACTTGTTTTGAATGGTTTACGGTTCGGCACCACCAGCCGGCACCAAGTTTTTAGGTAAGTACTTACACGTTTTCGTAAATTACCATAATTTACGTTCTTCCAGGGTTTTCACACGTGTTTAATATAAAAATCATTTATCTCCTCGTGCCTACTGCACAAGATTTATAAGATTAACAAATAATAAAGCTTTGTATATTTAGTCTTACGTCTCACCTTGGAAGACAAAAGTCAAACAATTCAGAGGGACCGCGAAAATTCGAAATGTTCGTACTGCATCTCTTTCGCTCCAATATCTAAGTGCGATAGAGAGGGATACACATTTACGTTCATTCGATTTCGCGGTAGTAGGCCAGGCGTAAGTGAAAGCCCATACATTACCTTCACACTTCATTGTGCTGAACTTTGAAACAAAAGAATGAGGTGTTGAAATTCATTTTTAAAAGATGAATGACTTTTATTTTTACATTGATAAGTCAAAACCTTCAAAGTACTGGAAGTTTGGTGGCTAAGGATCGTACTGACGGTAAATAAAACAGTACACAAACAGTCAATACTCGTAATGAAACAGTAAACAGGTAATAAGTAATGGTATTGAAGTACAGAAGGTTCACTTTCCTACATTTGACGTATAGCTTGTCAAATTGCGTTTGACGTTTAGGTGCGCTGATATTAGGGTTTTGAACACGCTGGCACATACTGCGTGGCTATTATTAAATTTATATCAATTGGGAAAAAGTTCAACAGTACATTACGATAGAGATGTGAAAAGGAGGTTAGGTTAGAAATTAGGGATGTCACCCTGCTGTCAGGTGCGTATGGTGGTACAACAATTTGTATAAACGTATAAATACGAACAAAATATACTTATATCGGAACATTATTTGTATGATTAAACGTGTTCTTAACACGTTTTTATTGATTATTTATTAGTATTTGTATTATTTTCTCTAAGTATAAATTAGTATGCGGTGTTTGAAATATAAATATATCTGAACGCACCAGTGAGGTAAATGCGCGTTGCGCGAACCCTGACAGTTTGCCACCTGTAGGCGGAAGATTTTGTGTGAACATAAAACGCAGAGTGCCACCCCCCATCCCATATTTAACATGTAGATACTTAGGATGTATTCATTAGTCATAACGACTATATATAGTACGACATATATAGCACCGTCTCTGAAACTATCTCAATTATTCATCCTATTTACATAATTATCCAAGTTTCACTATGAAGTTCTGTTGCCAACGTCTCATTGAAGTTACGACCTTAATAATCTATATCTATATTGAAGATAATGAGCACAAACATATTTTACAATACATTAGCTCGGAAAGTGCTATTTTCAAGGGTACACTTATGCATAGAAAGTGGCTCTTTTTCGCACACGTGCGAGAAAGTAGCTTTTTAATTAATAAAACTGTAAAAACCGTAATAATTTCTCATTGTCCAAACCAAGGCATAATTTGAATAACATCAATCGGACATACATTTTTATCTTTATTATACAATATAGGTACACATTTAGAAAATACACAATCCATTAGAAATGTAAATATTGAAACAGAAATTTAAATTTTTATATTTATTATTTATGTTTTCTTTTTTTAAAGTTTCCAAAAGAAAATATCCTTCATATTTTAATTTTTCTACATCTCGGACCGAATTGCAAACGGTGAGCAGCATGCCTATAATGCAGCGCTCTCATTGGCCGTCCCTTCTCCGCTATTTTTTTTCAGAATGAAAGTTCCGTATCTTACCAGATATTTTAAGGGCTTTGCCGACAAACTATGAGATCGCAAGCTTTGAGGATGCTAAAAATGCTTTTAAAATTGCCTGCCCGGGCAAAGACTTTCCAGACAACCCAAAATCACAAAGGAGTTGGGATAATGTTTACTGCGATTTAACTTACAATACTCTTTTAAATAACTCTACAGGTCCAGATCACGCGAGGCTTTTGGCGGTCGGATCCCGGGAAGCTGGTTACTGGCTTCATGCCCATCCTTCGCCCAATACTGGTACTTTCTTGGATCCGGCTTCCCTTAGACTGGCGACTGGTTTGCGACTGGGGGTTTCGGTGTGTGCGCCACACTCATGTCCTTGTGGCACAGACGTGGACCGACTGGGACACCATGGATTGTGTTGTAAAAAAAGTGCAGGCCGTTTGTCGAGACATGCATCTCTTAATGACAATCCGTCGGTCTCTTGCCACCATCAACGTGCCTGCTCTCCTTGAGCCGACTGGCATTTTCAGGGATGATGGCAAGAGACCTGATACGTCCTTAGTTCCTTGGAGTTTGGGACGGATGCTAGTGTGGGATGCTACCTGTGTAGACACGCTGGCACCGTCCCATCTCCAACGAACTAATGTAAAAGCGGGCGGAGCGGCTGAATGCGCCGAAATTTTAAAACGTAATAAATATAAGAGCCTGGGCAGAGAGTACCTTTTTGTACCATTCGGGGTTGAAACTCTTGGTCCATGGGGTCCCAGCGCACGCAAATTTTTCGTAGAAATCGCGAAACGTCTGGTTGATGTTACTGGTGAGCTAAGAGCTGGTGGCTTCCTCGCACAACGTATCAGCATTGCGATACAACGAGGAAATGCCGCCAGCATCCTAGGTACAATGCCTCAAGGACCTACTTTAGATTTAAGGTAGGTAGAGGTAGGTAGTTAGGTAAGTTACACTTACTGTATATATTTCTTACCAGATTAAACATTACAAATATTATAACTCCATTGAAAAACTATTTATTATCTAAAATTTTCATAAACATTAAAAACAGCACCCAAAAGTGAAATGATTATAAATAAATGTTAGTCTCTGTAATTAATAAATAAAGTTTTGGTTTTCTTAAGTCCTAAATAAAAAAAAATTAAGGTTTGGCAACGCGCATGCAACACCCCGGAGTTGCAGGCGTCAATAGGCTACGGTGACCGCTTACCATCAGGCGGGCCGTATGCTTGTTTGTCACCGTTATAGTATTAAAAAAAATTTGTGACACACGTAACCCGAATGCTCAATTCGGACCGAACAAACGCAGTTTGGGCGCGCATTGACTAGTTTATTGGTAGTTGTTTTCACATGTAAATTTGTTAAAAGTATTTCATTCTGATTTTGGATAATGTGACTTGGAGTTTTTATATCGCAATGGAATTAAATAGTGATGTTCAATTGATATAAGATTATTTTACTTAAAAGCTGTAGGTACGATATAGGAAGTTGAAATACCATTTTGTAGAAATTATAGCGTATACAATATTGACTATTACTGTGACAAAGAACGCAATGGCTAATATAGAATAAAAAATATTTCAAGCATTTAATAACCCTAAAAAGCTTTGAAACTAACCGGGAGCCAATTATATCCGATTATCCGGTTCCAGGGCACCGTGGGCGGACTGCGAAATCATTGACAACAACCTTACATGGCCACTCAATCAGACTAATAGCTCCCACGTAGCCTTCGCTAATCTAAGCTTAATCGGGAATCGGTTAAGGTAATATTCCGCGTGTTGCAGAACCGACGGCGCCGTTCAATTTCTTTGAGAAATTTAGTATTGACGCCGACCGCAACCAAGTAAAAGATATATAGTATAAGATATTTTGTCACTATTTCTCCTTCTATTTTCACACTACCTCATCAAACACCACTGAAGCCGTGCTACTGAAACGGTCGTCTTATCGTAACGTACAAAAAGTATGATAAAAAATAAGTTAAGCTTGGAGATTTAATTAAAACATAAAAGTTAGCTTATTACGATCAACACGGCGGTAAAACATAAAATACAATCATTAAAAAATACGTAAAACAAATTATAAAATAAAACAATTTCGACATGTCAATTACCAACTCAGTCAAATAACACACCCCGAATCATTCCAGGCGCAATAAAGTACCCCAACACGCTCGCTGCGTTTCTGCGTTGAAGTGCAATGGATAGCCTTTGCACCAGAAGGCCTACCACGAACCACGAACGAAGTTTCACCTCTCTGTCGCACTTGAGTGAGAAATCTCAAGTGCGCAAGGGAGGCATACTTTCGTTCGCGGTTCGTGGTAGGCGCTCAGGAATTACCCACACTTGCGAACGCAGTTCTGTCACCATATTTATTCGGCAATAACCTGCGACGTAACAAAACGAGGAGACCTTTAAGGGAATCTGGTGATCCCAATCTTATTTTTACAACCATAAGAGCATATGTCACATGTTTTTGCGGCCTTCATAGTAGAAGATACTTTTGCAGGTGACTGTGTCTGTTAATTTTGTCGATAAACGTAATGGCGGACTTGAACGTTCCTATCGAAACACCAAAGGCTCTAACATGACGTCTTAACGCGATTCAGTTGACGACCTTAACTTTGTCGCTTCCATACAACTGAGCCTAAACTGAGGTTTTACCATTGAGTAGCTTCCATGCGACAATGATTGCCATAAAATAATTACTCAATCTATCAAGGAAATTCACAGCCGCCATCGCGCATTGCCGTATCAACTGGACTGCTACCTTTATTTAAGACAAAGCCGCTGAAGGTTCTAAGATAACGTTCTGAGACTACAAATGGATTTAGGGATAAGAATAGTTACACAATGTTCGTTAACTGAGGCATTCCACATTTAGATAATCCTTTTTTTTTCTTCGTATATTTATTTACAAATTTAAGTAACAAAATATATACAGTAAGTGTAACTTACCTACTTACGTTTACCTACCTTAAATCTAAAAAAGGTCCTTGAGGCTTTGGACCTAGGATGCTGGCGGCATTTCTTCGTTGTATCACAATTTCGATACGATGTGAGGAAGCCACCAGTTACTCAACAAGACGTTTCGCGATTTCTACAATCAACTTGCGTGCGCTGGGACCCCATGGACCTAGAGTTTCGACTCCAAATGATACAAAAAGGTACTCTTAGCCCAGGCTCTTATATTTATTACGTTTTAAAATTTCGGGGCTTTCAGTCGCCTCGACCGCTTTTACGAGTACATTAGTTCGTTGGAGGTGGGACGGTGCCAGCGTGTCTACACAGGTAACATCCGACCCAAATTCCAACGAATCGAGGACACCCCATCGGGTCTATTGCCATTTTAAGCCTTTTTATTACAATATCTATTGTTCTAATGGGACTGGTTTTGATTCCTGTAAGGAGTTTAAAAATTATTATCCAACTTTTTTAAAATTTTAAAAAGGCAAACGACTAGAATTTTCGATTTGTGGACTGTCACGTCAAAATTGAATACACGTACAATACATATTTATGAAGCCGACCATGCCTGTAGTAAGATAATAAAATTTTATTTTCATTTCATCATTAATAACAACTTTCTAATGATTGTTATTCTTATTAGAATAATGAAAACGACTTTTCAAAAACGATTTACGCAGTTTTAATATTTGAACATTTAAAGGGCCCTAAACCAACAAATCTAAAATCTCATCGCTTAAACAAGCAGACTGTTACTTTATCGTTCAAAAAACTTTGCTTAGGAACACAAAACTGGAGAGAATTAGCGATATAAGTATTTCCACTTAACACAAAAGGACGTATGTTCAACAAAAAATCTGTGGAGATACGTCGTTCTTGTTCAGAATTACAAAATCACTCTTCAAAGTATTGCGATCAAAGCCGGCTGATTTCGACGCTAATTGTTCATTAATCTGAAGTGGAATTCAACAATTGTTTGAAACACTTCCTTTGGTGCCCTTTCACATTATTTGAGATGGAATTCAAACGGCAAATAAATGTGATCGATTATCGATTTCAGTAAAAGGGACCACTTTGTCGCTAGGCGCAAATGCCATAAAATATATTTAGAAACGAACCTTATCATATCAACAACAGACAAAGACCTAAACCTTTTACTAAAAACCGGCCAAGTGCGAGTTGGACTCGCCTCGAGGGTTCCGCGCAAAGGATGCTCCCCCCATTATGACATTCTTCTTCTTCTCAGCATTTTTGCGTCCACTGCTGGACATATGCCAAATGCATAAATAATATGCAAATGCATATATCATATGCTATTGCCTATTATTTATGCATTATATGACATTAGGCACATAAAAATACTGGTGGCCTGGAAGTCCTGGAACTCGTCAGTGTGCGGCAATAGGCTAGACGACTGAAACTGTACGACTGACGACTGTAACAGACAACAGATTCGTGTTTGCACTTCGAAGACTTAGAAACACTGTTTCTGTTGAAGCTGCTCTAACAGCGTATCATGGATATGTGTCTTCTGTGCTCCGTTACGGCCTAGTACTCTGGGGTAACTCGGTCGATGTCGAAAGAGCATTTATAGTTCAAATAAATTGCGTTCGTGCTATATGTAATGTTTGTCCTGGAACACCATGTGCCCCCCTATTTAAACAATGGCATATTTTGCCATTACCGTGTTTGTACATAAGAGATATATATGCATTTTTGTAAATAACCACCAAACTTCATTCAAAACACGAGGTGATATTATGAATGACAGACAGACCCGACAAGACATTATGAATTTATTATACAAGCCACGTGCTCATAAAATGATTTATAATAAAAATGCTTTTAACATGTGTATAGTTATTTATAATAAATTACCTGTTGACATAAAATTTCTGCAAGGCAATAGATTTAAGAATAAATTGACTTGACTTGGCTTGTAGACCATTGCTTCTACAGTGTAAAAGAATATTTAGAATATAGCTGACATACTTATTTTAATTATTATTAATATTGATTTTCTTTGCCATTTTTTTTATTTTTATTTTTGGTTTTTGTTCATAATTTACACATTGTTTCATGCATTTTAATTATAATTTAAATAATCTTGACATACTTTTATAATTGTAAATATAATTATTAAGACATAATAATATATGTGTATATAGTAATTGTAAATTGCACGCTATTCCAAATGTTTGCACGCCTGCATGCAGGTTGAATGCACTGGACTTAACCATTTAAATTGTAAGACCCACTATACTGTGTTCGATGCAAATAAATACTTTGAATCTTTGAATCTTTGAAAAAATCTATTTAGTCCGTCTTTTAGATTATAAAAAAATATTGTACACGTATTTTTTCTTTTGTTCGTCAAATCAAAAATGACAAAAATACAGTGTGTTCAAGTTTCGCGTAATGTCACTCCTAGGTACAATTCTTACCTAGGAGTGACGTCACAGGCCCCCACCCCGGAACTTTGATACTCTCTATCTTCGTCAATTTTAATTAAATTGGAAAGGAAAAAATACGTGTCTAATAATTTTAGATAATCTAACTGACGGACTAATTAGAATAATAGTTTTTCAACGTAGTCGTCATCCCTATTATATAGCTTTCGTAAGTTAAATTACGTGAGTGACTAATTTTAAATATTATTTAATATGTTCGAGTTTCACATGCTCAAATAGCAATAACATGACGATAATTAAAATTTAAATTACATTCGTTATACGCTTTTAACGTTAAATGAATCTCAATAATGGATTTAAACTCATTTGCCTCGGTGGTGTTCGTTAGGTATAATAACAAAAAATTTACAGTCTGTTTAAGTAACAGTTAATACTGAGGTTTATTATTCTTTGAAACTTTTCGGTGAAGGAAAACATCGTGTGGAAACCGGAATAGTCCCAGTTAAGTCTAGTTTACCCTCTGGGTTGGAAGTTCTGATGCCAGTCGCTTTCGTAAAACCAGCGCTCACGACAAATCCTGGGATTAGTTGCTGAAGCGGACCACAGGCTCCCGAGCAGTGGCATAAGCCAGGAAAACGCTAAGAAGAAGACGTAGCTTTATTTTACTTTGAATAATATATGTATATATATTTCAAAAAAAAAAAATATTTATTTCAAATAAAAAGCACAATTTCGTGATATATGGGATGGGGCCTTCCGGTAGGCGGTAGGTATATATATATTTTATAAATTAAGGATGACTCCCACTAGAATGGAACGGGACGGGGTGGGACGGGACGATCAGTCAATTTTCAAAGAATCACGTTCGAGCTCGGAGCTCTCGGATGTCACGTGACGTTTTCTATATAAAACAACAGATCAGACCGTCCCGGTCATGTCCCGGCCCGTTTTAGTGTGAGTCATCCTTTACGGAGAAACGAACAGGATAGCAATTGCTCATCCGACAAACCGCTCTTAAAATTACTTGTATATCAAGGGTTTCCGCGATCCCTATCAATTTCTAATAGCTGTTGGGGCGCCGTGACAATTTTTTTAAGTTGCAATTCGTTAATTTTTTTTTTTAATTTGTCATACAAAATAATTACATGTTGTATCAACCGCTAATGTAGAACGGGCATTAGAATTGACTTTATTAAGTAAGTGACAACTATGACATATCAATGTCATGTCGCGACTCATACTCCGTTTACACACATGCAAATCCCTTTATGAGATAATATTAAATTAGTAGTTATTTTCTAAATGGAGCTAATTAGAACACCACCGGTGATCTTTGATAAATTAACTTAATTTAAGCTAAAGAATGCACCCTTGAATTTAAAGCAATTGCTCAAAAACACGTTGTATAAGTATATAGATATATTTTTCACTTCACACTCTTTCTCGAAAATTTCGACTTTATATAAGTCGAGGCTAGCCGACATAATACCAAAAAGCGAAGTAAAACCGCAGGCGACCGGCGCTCGTCGGCTCCCGCTGCCCGCCTGCGAATGGCGGGTGACAACGACCGCACCCAAGCATGGCAAGCATGAACGTTTAATTATCAACGATTTGAATTGAAACAAAACCTTATATTTTCCTCACAGTCGAAGTGAAAAGCAGAGTGTAAATAGGCTCGACTAAAATTGGTTACTTTATGCCCTTGTCATACAATCTACTGTTTGTTCCAGCAATGACGAGTACCCAGGCTACTACTACGGCGAGCAGGAGCAACGCGGGCTTCAGAACCTGCAGGCCGAGTACAACGACGACCCCAGCACCAGGCACAACAAGTAAGTACATTTGGAACTTGGAACTTACTTGTCATACTAGAATCTATAACTATTTAAACCACAGACTACACCGTATTACGAAGCGTTTTTAATGAGGATGCGGTCACCGACTACCACCCTGCACCATTTTATACTAAAATATTCCAGGTTCACCCCTAAAACACAATAAAAGAGGAGGTAATGGTAATGGAGGTAATTACCGTTCAGCGAGGAAATGCAGCCAGCCTTGTGGGCACTCTTCCATATTCAGCTAGCATTGAAGACATATATGTACATATAGGTTAGGCCCCATAGGTTAAGATAGTTTTAGTTTTCTTTTAGTAGGTATCTATTTATTTTCTTTTTCTTTATACTATTTTTTATTATTTATGTTCCTTTTTAAATTGTTAACTTTAATGTATTTAATTTCTGTTAATTGTTACCTTTGTAAAAATATATATAATACATATATATAAATAATTTTAATTTTCACGAGAACAGATCATAAACGTAGATGCAATTAAAATAAGATTTTGCGCTTCTATACTAAATTAGTACGGAATTGCATAAGTGCGGTGACTCCGAGTTGTCTTGTATGCTCTGTCTAGTAGTTGAGGTAGTCTGTGATCTAAACACAGTGAACAACTGCGTGCCAAGATTCCAATCGCTAACGCTTAGTCGCGAACGGAATACAACTGTCATTGTCGCACTAATAAGGAAGAGTGATTCTCTATCACTACAACTACGATACGCCACGCAGCGTGGGCGAATGGAATCTTGGCTACGCACCCTGGTTTACGACAAGTAGATAAGATTGCTAGTAAATCGGACCCAACTAGTAAGTTAAAGTCTGTCAGATCAAATTGAACCGTAAATTAAAAAAAAAACTCAATATCCCTACCCTCCCTTTTTTGAATCGGTAACAGACGCGTAAGAAAAATACTAAATATCCCCTCTCTGCCTGTGCACAAATGAGAATAGATCCTGGCCAAATTATTATAGTGCAACACACTTTTTTAACCTTTCATGATTTTCATCATAATAAATTATCTACAACGTTGAAAGTCACACGATACAATAATATTATAAATGTACTAAAACGAGGCTTGTTTTAGTACATTTATAATATTATTGTGCTGTCAATCAGATATATAACCAATATATAAATAACTTTTAGGCGTAAAAACGTGCAAGCCTTGCATGTCGGACGTTAGGAACATGCATGTGTGTATGGTTCATTTCGCGGATGTTCTTAGAGCCGAGGGCGATAATGTTCTACTTGCGAACGATGTGGCCATACCATAACTCTCTGGTGCGAAAAAGTGGACGGCAAGTAGGAGTCAATGTACGTATATGTTCGTGGGTATACGTGGGAATTAATTATAATGTAAATACATTACATACGTATATATATTTTGTAAATAAGTATTACAGCAGTAAGTATTATGTGCAGCTTGTTAACGTGTGATGTGGCCCACGTCTTATTTGTATTTAGTTTTAGATATATTAATTGATACCTTTCCTCTGTGTACTGTGACAAAGAAGTTATGTACTAGAGACAACCATACCATGAAATGTATTAATCCTAAGAGGAGCGACTTCACTCAATCTAGAACCAGTCATCCTTACAGTGTCAAAAGGCGTCCTTGCAGTCGTCATGGCAACGGAGAACATACAAACAATTCAAAATCATTGCTACACTTTTACCATTTGTAGGCGCCTCAAACTACTTCTATCTTGGTGTACTGTCTGTTTATTTTCGAAGGTTAGCAAAAATGTATAAACATCAAAAATGAATCAATCAACGTATTTACAAAATTGACGAAATAATTCCAGCACTGATACCAACTGCCGGGACTTAATCGGAGCTGTCAAAAATGTCCGCGCATTAGAATATCGGAGTCGACCTTTGTCACTCGTCCGATAAAATCACGATCAATACCAACAATTTAAGGAGGACCTGACTCACAGCTTTTCATATATACATATGGCGTTTTAATTTTGGAACAGTGTCCCAATAAAGTTCGGTATCGTCTAAATTGAGGGTAGGTTGCGATCTTTACCTTGATAATTATAATATGAATAACTTGGTAATTTCTTAGAGTTTTGATAGGAAATAGTGATGCGTAATTTAATGAAGTTATCATTTGCTTTTTCTAATATTGTGTCTAATAGTGTGTGTGTGTGCCAACCTGAAGTGGGCTGGACATAATTCCCAGAGAACTCATGGCCGGTGGCGCCGGTGAATTCTTGAAAGGCGACTACGCACCAATCGAGCACGCACGAGCACGAACAGTAGGGACCCCCACATGATGCTCTGATGATCTGGTAGAGATCGTGGATACGAGTAGGTATCCAATTGATGCGAGCAGCGTACGATCGAGCAACATGGTGTTCTCTGAGGGAGACCTCTGTCCAGCAGTGGATGTCTTTTGACTGATAATGATGATGATGAAGTCATCGGAGGTTTTATAGCTTTTGTTTCTCATCTGATGATAATATCTTTAAGGAAGTAAAGAACACCTCGATTCCTGAAATTTATAGACTTGCTTGACTTCATTCCACGTCATCCCTATCGCCTTCGTTTATATAGTGATCGTCTGCCACCTGCAAGGTTAGCATGGTTGCCATTTTATCGCTTATCACGCTATGCGTCACTTTCGCACATACATACTTGTTAGAACGTGACAGCAACGTCGGTAAACGATAAAAACCCGACCATCATAGACTAGCAGGTCTGCTTAGGTCGGCCACGTTACCGTTTTCCTTGGGGATTCCAGTCTAGGGTAATCACGGTGTATACTGGTCCACTTTCTCGGGCCAGTATAAGGCGAAGACCGCGTAAAGACCTAAAGCCGATGCGAGATGTCTTTGGTGACGTTCACGGCACGGTTCACGTTGGACCGGAATATCTTGAGTTTAACTCTCTGATTCAGTTTTCGCGATTGCCATACAGGACGAAGCTGTGCGAAGGTTGCTTTTCCCTTGGCGATCCTTGAAGCGATGTCTTCTTCAGTCCCTCTAGTCCGACACTGCACTGCCGAGGTATTTGAATTTGTGGACTGTCACCCACTCCCTCTGTGCCAATAAGCAACGGCAAAGAGCTTGTTGTTCCGCACCTCATATCCTGGGTCTTCCGGGTGTTGATTATTAGTCCCGTCTCTAATGCCTCTCGCTGTGAGTCGTCCACTTTGGCTTGCATGTCGGCGCGTGTGTGACTCAATGAGAGGAAATGCCTATGTATTTCCTCTTTCATTAGTTCTAGTTGTGCTATTGTCTTAAGTATCTTGTCTTATGGTCAGGATCGGATACACTTTAGCTTCCACCCATGGGGATCTTTTTAAGTGACTCGAGAATTTACGTGCGGAAACCACAATCTCTTGCAGCCGCTATCAAACAAACATACAAAGCTTGAGAACGCTACGGTTTCTGGGATATTGCATATTAATTAACATGTTAGTTAATTAATTATTTACAAGGTCATTGAACTTCAGAAAGTCAATGATCTTGCTATTTATAACTTGTCGAAACGTGAATTGGTGTGGGAGGTATTCGGCATGTTATTAATAGTACTCTGTGGTGTTATTTGCCTCTATTATCCTAGGGTGTTAAGTAAACTATTGATACAGGTAAGGTGAAGGAATTCACGTTTTCCGAGTAAAGCTCAAGTAAGTCTCAACTTTAGATTTCAAACTATCTTGAGACATTTTAAGATGAGAATGCTTTGACGGCTATTTGATTAGGAAGATCATGTTCACGCATATTTAGTTATATGTTTCGGAGATCCTAGGTCATTCCGCTTTTTAGAAGTGAAAAAAGGGAGGCATATAAATTTAAAAAGTATTCTACTGTCAGACTATGCTTGTCAGGCTATACTTTGTCCGCGTTAAATTCATCTTCTTCTTCTTCCTAGCGTATTCCCTACTTATTCACGACTCAGCAGTGGTCAGCTTTGGCGCGTAGGCGCTAGTTTTACGAAAGCGACTGCCATCTGACCTTCCAATCCAGAGGTTAAAATAGTCCTTATTGGGATCAGTCCTTGGTAAATATCAAATAATAATTCGTACATAAGTTCCGAAAAACTCATTAGTACGAGCTGGCAGGATTAGAACCCGCGACCTTCGGATTGAAAGTCGCACGCATTAGCGCTGGGCCACCAACGCTTCACGAATTGGCGAATAACCCCCAATAATACTCTCTTCCAGGCATCATCCTCTATTAATAATGATAAATCGACTATCTCCATATCTTAATAAAACTTTATTCGGGTATGATACTTTCCAGAATTCTCGTTAGAATACATATGATTTATATTTATAGACCTATAGGATTGGATCGCATTTATTTCTTGATACACTTCTTGGTAGCGAAATTTGCGATAATAAAGTTTTGCGATAAATTTACGAAATCCGGTACCGTTTACTTATTCTTTTTCCCATTTAATAAACATGCTTATTATTATATGTGTATCGTTAAAATCTTTTAAAATCAAAGTTAACTTTTTGGTATTAAATACTTACTGATTTTGTGAATGGTTTGCATTACCTATCGTCAACGTTTCGTAGAGTCATTATATTTGGGACGGACCAATTTGGACTCCAAATGTGATAGGACCAATTTATAAAATAAAGGATTTATATTATAGGATTATAATTAAACTACGGATAACACTCACGTATTAATTATTTCGTCAACGGGCATGGTACTTGGCGCTTTATAATTTCATAGGATGTCCGAAACATGTCGCGCATAGTGACTAAAAACACGTGAATGTTTCCTATCCATAATTTTATTATTAATATGTCTGACGATAGTTAAAATTCGATGATAAGACCAAGAGCTGTTATGCATTGACGAAATAACAAATTATGTATTGTTTAATTTGGCTGCATATACCTATGTACCTACCCAGTGCCTACAATGTAATAAAATTGAACACGGCATAGTCATTTTCGTACTCGGTGATTTATTTATTTTAAAAGTAGATTACAGCATAACAGTAAAAACCAAAGCTTTGCAACCATCAAACACAAAAAAGACATACCTATATCGTAAAACTTAATACAGACCAAAAATCATTTATTTATTTTATTTCACTTAACACTACTTATATTTTACTTAGGCGACGAAACTACGTAATTCGGCAGGTTGCCCCGGACCCGCCGAAACACGACACCCATATTTATTTTTTGGCAACATGAATTGCATGTAAAAAATACGCAACTAGGTATAACACGTTGGCACTAATTGACTAGCACGTTTGGCGGAATAGCAAAGTAACATTATTTTCGTTGTATGCATTTATGTTTGTTTTTTTCTCAGTTGCGTAGTAGGTAGGTTCTCCTACTCGAGTGACGGATATAATTCTCATGCGATCAAGTAAAGTTGTAATACATTATCATTATTATAACGGCCTCCTAGCCTAGTTGGTAGTGACCCTGCCTACGAAGCAGGAGGTCCCGGGTTCGAATCCTGTTCAGGGCATTTATTTGTGTGTTTATCATGAATATTTGTTCCTGAGTTATGGATGTTCTATATGTATATAAGTATTTATATGTATCTGTCTATTATATATATCGTCGTCTAGTACCCACAACACAAGCCTTATTGAGCTTACCGTAGGACTAGGTCGATTTGTGTAAGATTGTCCCGGTATATTTATTTATTATTATTATGTATTATTATTATCACCCCTCATTATCATTATCATTACCGGAAAGTCCTCCCGCACCCGTGATTTTCATTGTTAATATTGAATTCCGCATAGTAACGCCTGATTCAATAAATTACATAAATGCATATATTTTTGACATATTCTTGTGATGAGGGACTTGGTATACACAACGTACTTATGGGACAACATGACCGACGAGCGGAGCTAGCATAGTTGCCATTATCGACTATCATGCCATGCGTCAACGAACAAATTTGTTAGAACGAGATAGCGACTATCACCGCGACAGTCGGTAACTACCTAATAGTAAAGTGTTGTATTATAACGAATTTGTAATAACCGTTACTTTTGTTACAGGAAACCCCAGGGTGGCAGCCGCCAGGTGTCGCAGTTCTCCCGCTATTCTGACGTCATGCTGCCCCCCTCCCGCCGCGCCAACCCGTACCTGGACTACGTACCCCTGCCCTACGCCTACTGAACTTCTAGAACACTCTGGAACAACACATTCCACGGGGCCTCCCCGCAACGTACAACTCTCGGGCTTTAACTCTATCCCATATCAGGAGCATATCTTCAACGCTTCGCGAGCTTTCCCAGCTACCCGCAATATTTTTATATTTATAAATACCGTTGCGATGTAGATACGCAATCTTTCCATTTTAATATACCCTTTTTGAATAATCAAGTATTTTTCGATAGGTTTAAGGTCTTGAATTTACTCCGCGATAGGCGGCCTATCTTATTATATACAGGACTTCCAGACGACAATAACAGCACATTATACAATCGTGCAATTAACGTTTTACCCGTCAATTCCCTATTGTAACGAATTTGACAATAAAAATCAAAAAATGTAATTTTCTGACAATAAATCTGTATGTTTTACAATCGGTGTTAGATTAAGTATTAGAGGATTCAACCTAATTATTAAGGATGGTAAAGGAATTTTCGGCAACGGCCGAAGCTCTTGATGAGCATTAATATCTAATCATTGTTCTATGGTCGCGAGTTCGCGCAGCTTTTATTAATTAAGTAAGAGGCACAGTCTGAGCCCGACGGCCTCGCCTAGATCTCTGTTCGAGCTGATCGCTCTTCTATATCCAATTAGTTAAGAAACATGACTATTTTACTCGTACTTTATGGCTGTAGTTGTAGTCCGTTAATAATACGTATATTTTACAATTTATGTACATATTTTTTGTAATATTAATTCATAATACGTACATGTTTGTTGCCTGCTAAAGTGTAGCAGATATCACGGAATGACAAAACACAGGCAAATACAATAAAATTCAATAAATAAAAGTCCATTACCAATATTTCCAAAATTCTTGTAATAGAACTAATTAACTGTGAAGCATAATTATTTAAAATATAGTAGACTTTAAACATTTTACCAGTATGATTTATCGTTGTGATTAGAGCTAAGTATATTGTTACCTTGTATTATATTCCAAAAGCCTTCAAGACGGCTAGTCGGTCCAAGTGAGGTGAATCTATCCCTTCTTTTGAACACTCTACGATCAGTGTGCTTACCATGAGTTTTACGTAGTCACGAGTCTAAAGTATTTGCAACTCGTTCCCATCCTCTAAGAACGAGCAAGATGCAAATACTTCGAATCGCGCAGTCGCTAGCGACTGTCACTCTCCGCAACTCATGGTACCGATACAGATTTGCCTTTTAAAAACTGTATTGAAAACTTGACAAATCTGGTATCGGTCATGTTCGAGAAGGTACGTTGAGCTCCGAGGTCCGACAATAAATGCTTTAACTACAATTAAATGTTTCATGTTTATTGTAATAGTAAATATTGTAAATTAGCATTCTGTGCTTTGTGCGGGTGCGGCTTACTTAGTATCTGTGTATCCTAGGTGTAGGTGAACGCAGCCTCAGGTGACGTTTATATATATATAAATGTGGAATGTTCTACAATCTGTGGGCGATGGCCACACCGATTGCACTTAAAACATTTAAATTGTGAAAGTCGAAACACAAAATTAAAACGCAAGCATTATGTGTAACGCTCAAGTTTAGTTGGCATGATTCCTATACCGTTTTTCGCACTGAAAGACAAGGCTGTAATCTAAGGAAGTTGTTACTATTTGTGTACTATATTTATTATTATATCTATCGACTTGATAAGTATTGACGCGATACGTCGATTAACCTCACAGACTATAAAATTTGGCTTTAAAATATATTACACATGTATTATGGCTTTAAGTGAGTCAATGAATTCATTAACTTCTATTTATTGGCGAGCTACAGCTTGGCCCGGCTCGGCTTGGCCGGTTCGACTCGGCTGAAGACTCAGGTTAAAGCTCGGCCAGGTTCGGCCGGGCACAGCTCGGCTGGGCACCGCTCGGCTATCCTATATGTTACAACTAGCGAAACATTATTATATAATTTTCTAACAATATTCTGTAGAGTTTTACAAATTATTTTATTGTCTTTTAATACTCATATTAGATAGTTAGCGTATAATACAAATGAGTAGTGTTTATTGAATGCGTATTGCAATTTGAATAGGCGTTTAATTATGTAATATCTTGGACATTTCGGTAAGGGCAGAGGTTTCGCAGTTGGCAATGGCTGCAATGTTCTGACGTCACCCACCTAGATAAACAAAACATTTCTTGTGCAATGATATAACTAAAGATAGGTCATGCGATCCAACAGCGCTGATTTAACAACAATTAACACATGCACCTAATTTCAATCGCGGCTTAACAAGCGAGAGATGTAGATGTTCGGACGAAATGTTTGAGCTCTCTTAAAAAATTAAATAAACTTATATTGTGACGTGAAAGAGAAGTTGAACCGCTTCCGAACATAATACCAACATAACAGATTAATGCCTAGCTTATAATATATTTTCGAAGTATTTATTTGCTGATTATATTCCGTATAACCTATCTTTACTTTTAAAATATCATTGTTCGTATGTACCTAGTACCCTTTATAACCGACGGTATCTTGCAACCGAAAATAAAACCATGTGTAAAGATACTACTCGTATTTAAACAATGATAAATGTCGATTTCAATCTGCCATAAAACAATAAAACTGTAGTTACATATTAAGACACAGTGACGTCGTTGTATTTAAAAAATTGCGAAATATCATGAAGCATATGAAATAATCATATCAATATGACGTATAAATATATACAAACATATCGAGCTAATATGCGTATGTTGTAAAAAAATGAACAATAATGTATCCAGGAATATGAAGTACGACTTTTTGACGATAACCTACGATAAAAATTCTCTGTTTTACTAGACAAAGATAACTTAGCTATTTAAACATAGATGTTACTCTAAATACAGTGCGGTCTCAACAAGGGGACAATAATGAAACATGACAATAAATGACAATAACGAGGTCTCCAACCTTTGCTAGGGTAAGATCTTGTGCCAGACCGCCACTGGCGAGTAGATATACACGTAACCTATCAGTAATACTTAATGTTTTGAAATGTAACTATATTAATTGGTGGTTTTTTTGAAAATAAATATAGTTACTCCAGAGCAGAATGATCTATCAGTGTTGGTGTTGCGCATCAACGAATCCTTCTATTTTATTTACCCCATATTAGGCAGATGTCACACTGGATACCTATCGAACGTGTTAAAGTGACATTTCGGTGCGATCTTCCGTGGAAATGATCAATATGACATGCTAATGACGTGGGGAATATGAAGTGGATATGTCAAATGCCAGTTTAACTCGTTCGAATTTCACCACGGTGACAAATGCTACAATTGTCAACATCATTATTACTGATATTTCAGGCGTCTATGGGCTATGGACTACCTAAATGACTGCCTAAATGCGATTTGATCCGTTTGTGAGTGAGATAACGCTACGCGCTTGTATAGCGCTGTCCCCCTTGCACGCGTGCGTTGCGCATCCAATGTGACATCCGCCATAGGTGAACCTCAGCACATTCTGAAATGGCTCGTCCGCGGCCGCCTAAGCCAATGTCTGAGAATCTGCCGGTCATAATCTGGACAAGGCTTTATGTATGTTTCGATGTCTAAGTCTATATCAAGTCCCTACGTTCCTACGGAAGGAAACTGACAATTAGGTAATTGTCATTCCTCATTGTCACACATTGACTCGTCTTCGGCTGCACAAGGCAATGTTCGAGTTTACCGCGCGCAATGTGGATGCGCTTTAAAGGATGACTCACACTAGAACGGGACGTGACTGGGCCGGGCCGATCTATCGGTTTCCATAGAAAACGTGACCTCCGAGGGCTCCAAGCTCGGACGTGATTTTGTCTATAGAAATTGACAGACCCCCCACCCCGTCATCCTTAAGTAGTTCCTATTTGGTGAGTGTAGAACCATGACTATTACAACCAACCGAAAGTTAACCAAGTAATCATTGAAGAGAGTTTTCGAATCATCAAAATGTCCTGCACTTTATCATAAATGAACGTGAAAGTCTTGCACACAAGGATGTCACTCGGTTTTACGCTTTACGGTTTTACAGATTTTAGGACACTTTTTTATCCTACTAGGATTAAAAGAGCTCGTGATTCTGAATACATACGTATAACACAAATTTCCAATTAAGCAAAAAAAAAAGTTTAATTATGGCAAATTTAATCTATTAGTTTGTGCTTACTTAAATAAACTAAAAATTAACTTAATTAAAATATTACAAAACTAAACAAAAAGCTGCAGTACAAACAAATATAATAAAAATTAACTTAATTAGAAAAAATATGAAAAACATTATTGCACAACAAAAACTAAAAACGCCCTGGGGCCTTACCATGACGTCTTAACGCGATTCAGTTTAGGTTCAGTTTAGGCTCAGTATGGAAGCGACTCACTTTAGGTTCTAAACTGAATCTCGTTAACACGTCATGGTATGTAAGGACCCAGAAAGCAATTTAGGTACTCGGTAAACTATGACTTAACACATTGAGTGACAGTGATTTCACCTTACACCCACCCTTACTTCTTCACCTTATACCCATTCCATCTGAGTACCTCCTGAATATGTGTCATCTCACTCTTTAAAAAAAAAAAGAAGAAAAATAAAAGAAAAGAAAGAAAGAAGTGGCAGCCCAGACGAAAAGTAAGAGAGAAGCGTCCTGATGTTTCGAGACAACCGGCATTTTTGCCTTATGTGAAAGGGGTGACAGACAAGATTGGCACAGTGCTAGCGAAGTACTCCATAAAAACTGTGTTTACCCCTTTATCCAAGATTTCGGGCAATCTAAGATCGCCGAAGGATGTTATCCCGTACCAGTCACCTGGTGTTTATAAGATTGATTGCAGTTGTGGTAGTTCCTACATCGGCCAAACGAAGCGTACCATGGCGGAAAGAGTGAAGGAACATATCGCAGCTGTCAGAAATCGCCAGGTACACAAGTCTGCGGTTGCCGAACATTTGTTAGATTCTGGACCAAACCATTGGATTGAATTGCATAACCCTAAAATCCTTTCAACGGATCGTCGTTTCCATAGTAGGAAAGTACGGACGGGAAGCCATTGAAATCAAGAAATACCCCAATTTCAATCGGGATGACGGTTTTAGAATCTCGTCTACATGGAATCCAGTCATTGATAAATGTAAGCGTAATCGAATATCACCTGCTCAAAAATCGGACATCGTGAGTATAGTGTGTCGACAGAGTCACATCCCTAGTGCACAAAATGTTCAAGTTGATAATCAAGACCAAGTGCGGGTAGTTCGTAAAACCCGCGCAGCTAGAAGATGTTGATGTCAACCTCAGCCAGTCTTTCTCCGGGACCACGGGGGCAATGTCGCCCTTGAAACGTCGGAGGTTTGTTTTCAAAGTTTATACACGATTAAGCCCCGTTTTAGTAAATTTATAAGTTGCCCTACCTTAAGAAATACCATCTGATGATATACCCCGATATGCTTACTTGCGCATGTTGCGACCTACATCTAATGACCAATGCCCTACCTTTAATGTAACTCCGGCTACGGCCCCTGGGGTCCACTTTGGGAACTAATCCTAAGATTTGACACAGGCTCTATTTTTTGTGAAAGCGACTGCTATCTTACCTTTTAACCTGAAGTATTTTACACATACCTAAACATAACACAACCCAGTGGGTAAACTAGGCCTTATTGGGACTAGTCAGGTTTCCTCAAGATGTTTTCCTTCACCCATCAAAGATATTTCGTAAATAAGTTCCGAAAAACTTATTGGAACCCACGACCTTCAGATTGAAAGTCGCAGGCTCTAACCGCTAGGCCACCAACGCTCCGAATATACTTACAGAGTGACAGAAAAAGTTGACATTTACGGAGGGCGCCACTGATCTTTCGTAGCCAACATATTGTGCATCTCATTCTGCCGCATAAGTGCGAGCAGTAAGTTTAATGTTTGACAGGTGAGTCACTTAACTTCAAGCGCGGGTATATCCATGTGTCAGATTCAGGAACTTCCACTTAGGGGACGGTCCTATCTCGCTTTTCGCCATACTAAATGAACGAGAGAAAACGGTCCACATGAGACACTTCCAAGTGGTGCTTTGTCCCACTCGCACATGTTGCCAATTTTTATAAGATACTATTTTGGGAGTGTTTATAACAGTTTACTACTAAAAATAAATATCTTCTTATTTTATTTTAGTACTATATACAAATAAGGATTTTGTTATCTTTTTAGTAAATTGTAAATAATTGTGATTTTCATATTAATAACCCTTTAAATCAAAGATGTGTATAACAAAAAAAAACATTAAAATAAATATGGTAGACATTAGTAATTTTTTGAATATGAACTGGTATCCCCAACTTTGACTTTTTAAACTTTCAAAATACCAACATAAATGGCGCCGTTTATTATTTATACAAATTATTTTGAAAATCAGTTAAAATGGTGAAAACGTGTTGCATAAAGGATTGTCGGAGCGAAAGCTATCCTGGTTGTGGAATATCGTTTCACAGGTAAGTCAAAATTATAGAATTTTATGCACATTTTCCGATAAAATGACAAGACAAGCTCAGTAGGGTGACTATGATGTCGGCACGTTGTGAGTCGATTTTACAGGATTCTTATTAGTTAGGGAAAGTAAGAGTAAATTATTCTGAATATTTATATTGACATGTTTATTGCAGCTTGTATAACATTTTTGATTATTTGGGAAGCCATATTTATATATAGCCAGTTTAATAGCCAGTTTTTTTAACGTTACGGATATATCGAAAATCTAGTATTGTGTTGGCAACAAAATATCGTTACAAGCTAATCGTCACAAATATGTACACACATGTTAAGTACAAACGTTTTTCTTGTAAGATTTTTATGGTTTTGTTTTTTTAGTCGTTTAAAATAGGTCAAGACCAGTTTATACCTATTACAATTTGTTTCGGTCAGACTATACCAAAGGGGGAATAAACTTTTCTCTGAAATCAAAAATGGCTGAGTTAGAGGCCTTCAAAGGTTGAAGTTTTTGAAGGGACTTGTAAAATTTTCATCGAGAGTGGTGTCATTATAACAGTATTTTTAAATGATTGTAATGTGTAGATGGCGTCAAAACAAGCATCTTTTATAGGAAAAACTTTTCTCTAAACTTAAAAATGGCCGAGTTAGAGTCCTTCAAAGGTTGATGTTTTAAAATGAGCTGGGAGTTTTTACTTGCTCGGCTCGCGCGCTGTAAGGTCGCAGTTCTACCTAACACTCCTCCTCGCTTCGCTCGTCGTCGTACCTACACCGACCTTCCTTAAGGTGCCATTCTGTAAAGCATTTTTTATTAAAAAAAAGTCGGTTTTGGCGCTTCGCCGGCCGCTGCCGCGGCACGCTCGCTTCGCTCGCTCGGCTCGCGCGCTGTAAGGTCGCAGTTCTACCTAACACTCCTCCTCGCTTCGCTCGTCGTCGTACCTACACCGACCTTCCTTAAGGTGCCATTCTGTAAAGCATTTTTTATTAAAAAAAGTCGGTTTTGGCGCTTCGCCGGCCGCTGCCGCGGCACGCTCGCTTCGCTCGCTCGGCTCGCGCGCTGTAAGGTCGCAGTTCTACCTAACACTCCTCCTCGCTTCGCTCGTCGTCGTACCTACACCGACCTTCCTTAAGGTGCCATTCTGTAAAGCATTTTTTATTAAAATTTGAAGGCCTCTAACTCGGCCATTTTTAAGTTTAGAGAAAAGTTTTTCCTATAAAAGATGCTTGTTTTGACGCCATCTACACATTACAATCATTTAAAAATACTGTTATAATGACACCATTCTCGATGAAAATTTTACAAGTCCCTTCAAAAACTTCAACCTTTGAAGGACTCTAACTCAGCCATTTTTAAGTTTAGAGAAAAGTTTTTCCTATAAAAGATGCTTGTTTAGACGTCATCTATACATTACAATCATTTAAAAATACTGTTATAATGACACCACTCTCGATGAAAATTTTACAAGTCCCTTCAAAAACTTCAACCTTTGAAGGCCTCTTCTTCTTCTTCAGGTGCCATATCCTCTGCGGATGTCGGCTACCACAGTCCGGAACTCTTCTCTATTCGCAGTCTTCCTGCCCAGTGAGGCGGCGTCAATTCCCGTCCAACTCCTCAAGTTATCCATCCAAGTTGTTTTTCTTTTCCCTCTGCCTCTTTTCCCTTCGATTTTACCTTCTATTATATTTTTAACAATATTGTATTTTTCATGTCTATATACATGCCCAAAGTAAGCGGCTTTCCTTTTCATTATAGTAAGTACTAACTCCTCCTCCTAAGAAGGCCTCTAACTCGGCCATTTTTAAGTTTAGAGAAAAGTTTTTCCAATAAAAGATGCTTGTTTTGACGCCATCTACACATTACAATCATTTAAAAATAGTGTTATAATGACACCACCTCGACCAAAAATATTCTAAGTCCCGGCCCCCCCTTTGCTACAGTCCAACCTTTGTTTCTAACGAATTATAATGACACATTTATCACCCATGCAGTGCCTTACAATTCGTAGACTTAACGGTTTTACGTGAATAAGTTTTCTTCGGTTTCCCTTTTAACAGATAGAAGACAAATAACCGTAAATTTAAAAAATCGAGTGAGTTCAGTTTTTTTACTTTTTACCTACTTCCGGAAGAAAAGTTTGTAGGAGTTTGCATATATATCTATAAATATTGAGCAAATCAGGCTATTATAATTTAATGTCTGTCGAAACCGTATTCTTCCTGGGTTAAGTGTATGAATAATCCTGGCTATGAGATTATGTCTGTGCTAGTACTCGCCGTTAGCAAGATGAGAACAATCGGAAAAAAAAATGCCTGAGCGACTCTCCAAGACAGCGGCATGTTCAACAAATGTCGATTGTACCGTCCTACAGAGATTTACAGGCCGCTCCACACAATGAGCCATGACGGGCGATGATATTAAGGGATGCAGTTATGAGTAAGAGGGGTTACGCAATACTGCCATCTCTTCTGCTGTTACGTCCAGTTTATGCGCCCATAATGGCCCATGTGAGGAGCGGCCATCAGGATATATATAGCCCCTCATTCACGGCAGTCCGCCGGCACCTCTGGCACGTAATATAGCATCGTGAATGTCGTTGCCGGATGCGTGCCGTACGGCAACATCCTGCTAGCTCCGCCCACCTCCTTGCAGTCCGAATTGCACTAAATTACGGTAATAAACAATTGAGAAATGCGGCAATGCAAAAAATATCAAATCAAATCATATTTATTCATGGTAAAAATCAGAAATACAAGAAAATATTTAAGTACCAAAGAAAAAACAGAATATTTTTACCACGAAATATTAATTATTCATTATTAAAAATGACATAAGAGATGGCGGCATTTTTTTAATTCGAGATCAGTGTATGCGCTAAAACGCAGCGCTGCGCAGCTTTCAACGAATAAGTGCGAATTGGACTGCCAGGCTGGGCCACTTGCACACCGTGTGTCCGCTACATCCAGCCATGCCGGAGTGCCGGCGGACTGCCGTGAATGACAGGCTTATTTCCGATAGTTGCCCCAAACTACTTTAAAAAGCTTAAATTGTCTCTGGTCTGGCTTAAATTTTCTCTATATAGTCTGGGCTAGTACCACGAAAATCGAACGATTGCGGATTTGTATCTCCATCTCTGTCACACTTGCATATTGGAGTGACAAAGAGGTTGTCCCGTCAATGCCAATTTTCGATGTTCGTGGTAGGCATGCTGTCTCGAATGAGCGTGTACAAGGTTGCATTCGCCCGCGTCCGAAACATTCGGTCGAGAGCCCGAGCATGTAGAGGCACTATTCCTACACTAGTACAGTCACCTGCAATAGTATATGACGCTGTGAAGGCCGCAAAAATATGTGACACAGTCTTGTTTGTACCGCCATAAGAGCGTGTCACATATTTTTGCGGCCTTCACAGCATCATATACTATTGCTGGTGACTGTACCACGAAAATCGAACGATTGCGGATTTGTATCTCCATCGCTGTCACACTTGCATATTAGAGTGACAAAGAGGTTTTTCCGTCAATGCCGGTTTTCGATGTTCGTGGTAGGCGTGCTGCATCCGATATTCCACAGATGCGAAGCAGCTGCTGCATGCTGTTTGTGCGAAGACGTCCCCGAATCTTAGACCCATATTACATTATACCATATAGGATCATATCTCTGACCATAGATTACATGCCGTCCTTTTTCTTCCCGTTGGAGAACAAGGGAGGAATATATATCTATGATCAAAGGTATTTGATAGTGTAATATGGGCCGTAAGTCCAATTTCTACTTCTTATATTTACTTATTGATTTTACTTGTTGATATGATTTTATATTTACTCGCACAATGCATACCTAGCAAATCGGAAATTAGTTACTTTCCGCACTTGTTGCATAAAGAGCTATTATTTATTTCCGAATTTTTGAATACCATACTCGTATTACATCTTGAACTTCATAGTTTTTAGAAACATGTCACGCCTATTGTGATGAAAATACGTGAGTGTTAACCGTTGCCATTTAATATCAGTATGACTCACGAAAGTTTAAATTATATTCTTAGATTTTGTTTGAACTTATAGACATTCGATGCAATTTTGGTTTAATTAATTAATTAGATAGGTATCTGTGTAAATTAATGGAAATATGGGGCTGTTGGCTGCGTTTTAAGCATGTGTGAGTGAATGTATGAATGTAGGTGTCAAATCAGTCACAAATAAATACTCAAACAGTGCACACGTCTTTTCGTAAGAAAAATCCCTACAAAACAATATCAACCTTATTACAAACCACACTTGGTCGACATCGAACCGGAGGAGGAACTAGATAAGCGAAGACTGGCCGGCCGCCGAGAACAATAGCGGACTGCATTCCTGCGCCTAAGTAGTTACTATCGGCGCTTGCGTTAAGGAAACTAAAACGATTTAAATAAAGTGAAGATTATTAAATGGTGTAATCGTGTTGTTTACGTGAATGGACAAGTAAATAGTGCAATATGAGTACTAATGAACAGTTAATTCGTACTTTGGAGGATACAGCGGTATTATTAAGGAAAACTGAAGCTAATTTAAAGAAATGTCCCAAACAACGGTTAACTAAAGGTTACTTGGAATCGCGAGCACAGTGTATCGATGCGTATTGGGAATCGTTTACATCTGCACATAAAAAGCTGGTACAGAATACTACGAGACAGGAGCGCGGAGAGATGCAATACTTTCTTAAGGAGGAATATTATATCGTCGAGGAGTTATATCTATGTTTACAAGGTGATATCAAGGACGCGCTCTCTGCTGCCGCTCCCACACATGTTCAAGGAAATAATACGTTGGATGTTACGATGTTTGAAGCTGTCCAACAACATGTGAAGTTACCTGCTATTGTTTTACCTGTGTTCTCCAATAATTATGAAGAGTGGCCGACGTTTCACGACTTGTTTACGTCATTGGTACATAACAACACAAGCTTAAGCAAGGTACAAAAACTGCACTATTTAAAATCGAGTATCGCCGGTGAAGCCGCAGCCTTATTGAAGCACGTCACGATTACTGAACAGAATTATGAACTGGCATGGAAGACTTTAAAACAAAGATACGGTAATAAAAGGTTAATTGTGAACTCCCTTTTGAAGAGATTGTTTAATCAAAAGAAAATCACCGCGCAATCATCTAGTCAAATAAAGAATCTTCTGGACACCACCACGCAATGTTTGAATGATTTACAAAATCAGCAGGTGAATATAGACGAGTGGGATCCATTTGTTATATACCTGGTGGTGAACCGGCTTGATCCTGAAACTCATAAGGATTGGGAGGAGCACGACTACAATTTAAATGCTGACCAGTTACCTAAGTGGACAGAATTAAGGAAGT
Source organism: Lathronympha strigana (assembly GCA_949128165.1). Taxonomy (NCBI): domain Eukaryota; kingdom Metazoa; phylum Arthropoda; class Insecta; order Lepidoptera; family Tortricidae; genus Lathronympha; species Lathronympha strigana. Next base: position 5,081,405 of record OX421922.1, on the reverse strand, counting down.
ATCTCGAATCAAAGTTTCGCACGCTAGAACTGGTTAACCCTGTCACTGCTACCGTATCCAAAGAAGCAAAACCTATTAAGGCGAAGTCTTACCATGTGTCAACACCAGCAAAAAGTTGTGATTTATGTAGGGATGAACATACTTTATGTCACTGTAAGGATTTCACGAAAATGTCGCCTGTGGAGAGAATGGACTATGTCAAGAAATCTAAGCTATGTTTCAACTGTCTGCTGCCTGGACATTCTGCATCAAGATGTCGTCTTTCATTTTCATGTCGCATATGCAAAAAGAGGCATCACACCATGATTCATCAAGCGCAGAATAAGGAGTCAGAAAAAATTCAAGCTCACCACAGTCAGCTGACACATCATGAAGAAGACCCTCAAACTGAAGAAACGGAAGAAGAAGAGGTGGAAATCTCATGTAACTTTGCATGCAAGAAATCTAAAGGCTTGCTAGCCACGGCAATGATTTCCATCAGGGACGACGATGGGCACGTGACTCCACTTCGTTGTCTGATAGATCCAGGGTCAGAATCAAGCTTTTTAAGCGAACGCGCAGCACAAGCGTTGCGAGTTAAGAGAATACCTGTCAAGGGAACTGTTACGGGTGTCGGCAAGCATAAGATACGAATCAACAGCATGACACATGTTCAGGTATTGTCAAATCAAGATGACAATTTCAAGTTAGATGTCAAAGCTTATATAATGCCGTCACAGCTCACATCACAACTACCATCAAAGAAAATACGGTATGACCCACAAGCCTGGTCACACATACAAGGTCTTACTCTGGCTGATCCTAACTTCCACCAGCCGGGGCGAGTAGACATGCTGCTAGGGGTGAAAGTGTATGCACAAATTCTAGAAGGCAAGATTGCCAAGGGTCCACCTGGCTCACCATGCGCCCAAGAAACAAGCCTAGGTTGGATTATTTTTGGAGATTTAGAGGACACAGCAGACACTTCACAAGAAACGAATATAGTTGTGATGCATCACCAAGTTGATGTTGACGATATGTTAAGGGCATTTTGGGAGATAGACACTACTGATACAAAGAAGAGTCTTACGAAGGATGAAGGAAAATGCGAAAGGATTTACAACGAGACTCATACAAGAAATGAAGAAGGAAGGTACGTAGTGACGTTACCTTTCAACACAGAAGAACCACTATCTCCAAAAGGACAGACAAGAGACATCGCCATGCTAAGACTAAAACAACAAGAAAGAAGATTTGTAAAGGATCCCAATCTGAAGAATGAGTATGTTAATTCTATAGAAGAATACATGAAACTAAACTATATCGAAGAAGTTCCTGAAGAAGAAATAAACAATCAAGCAGTATATCTACCATATCACGCCGTGATTAAAGAAGAAAAGGAAACTACTAAGACTAGAATAGTCTTTAATGCTTCTGCCAAAGGTGCTAATGGCGTATCCCTGAACGACGAGCTTTTAATCGGTCCTCACCTGCAAGAAGATATGCGAAATCTTGTTATGAGATGGCGTATGCGACGCGTAGCCATGATATCTGACATAAAGAAGATGTACTTACAGATACTGGTGAGCCCGAAGGACACGGATTATCAGAGGATATTATGGCGGAAAAATGCAAGCGATCCTGTTAAGGACTATAGACTTCTTCGTGTAACTTTTGGCACTGCCTCTGCGCCGTATCTCGCTGTGAAAACACTCCAGCAAGTAGCAGAAGATGAAGGAAAAGACTACCCGATTGCATCGAAAACAATAAAACAAGATTTTTTCATGGACGATCTGATGACAGGAGCAGACACCGTTCCAGAAGCTGTAGATACTGCTAAACAAATAACTGAAATCTTGAAGAAAGGAGGGTTCACACTCCAAAAATGGGCTTCCAATAGCAATGAATTCTTGAAGGAATTTGAACCTTCTGAGAGAAGTACGCATGTCAAGATAGATATCGAGCTGGGAGGTACAATAAAGGCACTAGGACTAAGCTGGAATATGGGCGAAGATATATTTCAGTATACCCTAAACTTACCAGACCTACCCGAAGTCATCACAAAACGCAACATATTAGCTGATATTCAACGACTCTTTGATCCGCTGGGCTGGATATCTCCTGCTTTACTGCCTGCAAAAAGAATAATCCAGAAATTGTGGATATCGCGCTCCGGCTGGGACGAAGAAGTCACCACAGAGATAAAAGAAGAATGGCTAAGTCTCCGAAGTGGATTAGATGAAATCAAGAATATAAAGCTAGACAGGTGGATGAACACGACACAAGACTCGATGGAAAATGTAACTATACACGGCTACTGTGACGCTTCTAACTACGCCTATGGAGCCATAGCTTACCTGCGCGTAAGAACAAAGGATGGAGAATACAAAACGAGCCTCATAGCAGCCAAAACCCGAATAGGTCCAGTTAAGCCAATGAGCATTCCACGTCTTGAACTCTGCGGTGCTGTTTTACTATCAAAACTGCTGAAACAAATAAGCGAGGCAACTCGAATACCTACCAATCAGATGTACGCGTGGACGGACTCGACAATTGTGTTGTCGTGGCTGCGTGGAGATCCAGCACGATGGCAAACATTTGTGAGAAATAGGGTGGTTGCTATACAAGATATTATTCCAAACCAATGGTTCCATGTTAGAACTACAGATAATCCTGCAGACATATCTTCAAGAGGCATGCCGTTGAAAGAACTGAAGAACTGCAACCTCTGGTGGTATGGACCGGAGTGGCTGAAACATAAAGATATAAAGTTAGAACATCCAATAATAGAAGAAACGGACCTGGAAATGAAAAAAAGCACAATACATGTCAACTTAAACCGAAATGAAAATGTAGAAGCGTATAAAACCTTACCTGAGAAGTTTGAAGAATATGACTCGCTACCTGAGCTGCTGAAGTCCATAGTTTACGCCAGAAGATACTTGAGATACCTGAAAGAGAAAAACACAAACACACAAAAGACAATTACAATACAAGAATTAGACAAGGCATTACAAATATGTATAAGGTCGGTGCAAGCCGAAGAATTCAAGGAAGACATAGAAAGCTTAAGAGAAAGGAAAAGAGTGAGCACCAAGAGCAAATTGAAAACGCTAAACCCTTACCTTGACGCAAATGATATCCTCAGGGTAGGCGGTAGACTGTGCCATTCTACGCTAGACGAAGAAAGAAAGCATCCTAGAATTTTAGGCAAATGTCACCTCACTTACCTGATTATGCACGACGCTCACCGAAGAACCTTACATGTGCGATAATCTAACCAGGGTTTATAGTGTAAAAAGTGGTCTAAACTCAATTATAAAAAGAACTATCACGAAATTGTGTCTTATGCTGTTGATACAGAGTCTTAATTTGCATAGTGCATTAATTTCAATTAATTTTGCATGTAACTTACTTTCCAATTTCTACTTAAGACCTGTGATAAACACCCTGAATTGTATAACTGTTAAAAATTTAATATTACCTACCTTACCTATTTTATATAATATTCTCTCATATTGCTATTCCTTACTATACATAGTGATATAGTGTGTCAATGCAATTGCATGCATGCATGTAAGTAGTTTATCATACAATTTGTTGTAGTAACATACTATGTACAATTTTGTAGATGTGATATATCTATACAATATGTTATTTAAGAAAAGGTCAATGCCCTTTTGGCGGGCGGTATGTTGGCTGCGTTTTAAGCATGTGTGAGTGAATGTATGAATGTAGGTGTCAAATCAGTCACAAATAAATACTCAAACAGTGCACACGTCTTTTCGTAAGAAAAATCCCTACAAAACAATATCAACCTTATTACAAACCACAGGGGCCTACAGGTTACGTACAACCATGTTGCAATATTATATCAACCTGGAAAAACATGTGTTTTCATGTATCATGTTAACATTGCACGAAGTCAAACTTCGGTCTCCGTGCGCTTTTCAGAAAACAACTGCCAATAATTGTATAGTAATAGTTAAAACGTTGAGTTTTACTTAAATTAGAAGCTTACAAGTTAAATACTAGGAAATAAGCTATTAAACATAGTTAACAACTTTAACAAACAGCTCACCGTTTCTTCGTATTACAACGTCAAAAAACAGCTTTTGTTGCTTTTCCATACAAACCGTATTGATGGCCTCTTAAGTATATATCGTCGATCCAGATCGTTCGCGTAACCGCTCCCAACCTAATATCCCACGTACTTATGACTTATGGTCACCCTAATTAGAAAGAGATGCAACGGTACCGTAGTACTATCTCATGTGGACACACTTTTGCAGTCGCATTGCTCCATCCAGATATGTTCAAGTCCGTGGTCAGATTATGTGATTTTGGTATGACGAAAAGGTAATAAGGTAGATATTTGCTGGGAGGGAAATTATGTATGATGTTTACTTAACACTTTCACAGTATGTGCTATCAGTGGATAACCATCTAAGGCCCGCTGCACTTTTTCTACCAATAACATACAATTTTCCACGGAACCCCAAAACATCTCACGCCGGGCGTCAAAACAAATCAAGGTTATTGGGAAAATTCGATGACAATATGGGCCCTCAGAAAGTTCCCGAAGTTTCCCGAACGACGTGTCCTGATTACCTACACCCTTACCACGACTTTCACGTAACCGTAATCGTATCTAGATACTGTACTTTTTATGACATAGGAGGCAAACGAGCAGCCAAATCACCTGATGATAAGCAATAAGGAGTATGCACTTGAAACAGACAAGGGTAAAATTTAATTAGCATTATATCTGTATCAACATTTACATCATGTTACTCGTATTTATTTTTCACAGTTTTAAATATTTATTTTTAGTTTAGAAAACTGCAAAAATTTGGGAAATTCAAAGCAGTTGAAACACCACTCGCGTTGAGTGTGATGTTAAATTTCACGTGTATCGCCAATACCACTTGTCTTGCTCGGCTGCGTGTGGCGCCGTCACTTGTTAGTTGTCATAGACTTTGACGTCACGCGAAGCGAGCGTCTTAGACGCTTGAAACAGTCTGAATCTTTTGAAAGAAGATTTATGTACTACATTTAAGTTTCTTTCAATTCACTTACTTACTTACCTAGCTACTTACCTACCTTAAATCTGAAATAGGTCCTTGAGGCATTGTACCTAGGATGCTGGCGGCACGGCATCATCTCGGTTATAAAAGAAAATAAGAATATCAGTTGCTTAACTGATATTCTGTAAGTAGAATTTTGAAATGATGTTAGGAATAACTCCGTGAAGCATTCCGACTAGAGTTTGAACGTTTTTATGTCTTCTTCTTTCAACTTATTTTTTGTAAAACTTATTTACTAAGCAACGCCCACGTCTCCATTACTTTGCCTAAGTGCCACCGAAACACCTTAAAAAAATTCGTCTAGACAGTTTTAAGACAACAAATGAAGGAAATTAAAATGTTATTCTGGACTACGTATTCTCTTCACTATTTTCAAACATTTTTTTTTCAAAATATATACAGTAAGTGGAACTTACACAAAGAGAGTAGAAAATAGTACTACGAAGGTACAGAGTTATTTGTCACGATTCACGTCGTCCGTCCCTAATCCATACATTGTCTTTCCTACTTACACAATCACTGCTTGAAGCAGTTTCCGTCCGATCGAGTAACTTAATTACTCATATAGTTATAGCCACGAGCACAGCTATTATGAAATATGTTTAAATATTTGTCACACTTAGCCAGACTTTTGCATTTGTATTTACCTGTTTTCGCTATAGTCTGAGAGTTAGCTCAGACAAAATAAGAATACTAAAGAATGTTCACATTTTTAAAGCACCAATCAAATCATTTAGTAGGTATTTACAATATATGTTTTGGTTAATGTTTTTAAGTAGTCATACTATTAGGTATGTATAAATAATAAATTGAAAGAGGTTATATACTACAGAAAAAGTGCCCAGGGCTGAAATCAAACCAGCGACCTCCTGCTTTTTTTAGGTTTCTGCAGCCCTCGCCAGCAGTTACTTATTTGAGGCGTTTGGGGTCGAAACGTTGGGGCCATGCGAGCCTAGCACGCGTCGAATCTTTAAAGAGTTAGAGACGCGTCTCTTCGATACCACGGGTGACGAGAGGGCTGGCAAATTCTTCGCTGAGCGTATGTATAAGCATTGCCATGTAACGTGGCAATGCGGCCAGCCTTCTGGGCACGCTACCCATCAGCAGCGATCTGGAGGGCATTTTTATTTATAGATAGTTTAGGATTTTATTTTTATTTTTACTATAGGTATATATTAAATTTTAGTATTACTTTATTTTATTGTTACTTTAGTTTGTTTATTTTTGAAATAAATAATTAATATCCTACTACTAAAGCATGTCATATACTAGAATCACATTTTATCTTTGTTAAAATGTCATTCACGTGCTTCGTTTTCACAATGAATGGTTACAGCGTCAGCTCCAAGTAATACTACTTACTGGCTTCCCTTTACAGGCTTGCCATTCTGACATCCATCGGTAAGGGTTCATGCACAAACCACGCGGGGTTTTTTCGTATACACTTACACTTACTTACTGTATACAGGGTGTCGCATGAATGACACGTCACCGTGAGTTAAGTTGGTTTGGTACCTCTTGACCTGGTCTACCTCCAGTGTCACTGTGACGTGTCATTTATGGGACAGCCTGTATATATTATATCAATTTTGATGTTATGTTTTAAAAATATGTATAGTATAACACGTTTGTTCTCTAGTATGGGGCCTGTCTTTAATATATAGAAAAATACACATTTGCATACGCTTCTAGTTTATTCTTAAAAGTTTTCAGTTATCTAGATCGTTATTTTATTTATAATCCAGTCATTAAACTGACAGCGATGGAATTTTTTAACTATTATGCAAATGTTTTATAAGTAATAGCTGTTTTTTGTGTGTAACGGATATATCGTGAGTCTATATTTTGTAAGCAACAAAATTCAACAAAATGCTATTATGCTAAGTATCTAATTGTCACAAATATGTAGGGTAAGTTGTAATTTTTCATAAAAACAACAAAATGACATATATATGCAAATTTATATGCTAATTGTCACAAATATGTCCACACATGTTACAAACGTTTTTCTTGTAAGATTTTTCTTGTAAACGTTTTTCTTGTATATTTTGTAGATTTAACGGTTTTACGTGAATAAGTTTCCTTCAATCTCGCTTTTTTAACAGATAGAAAACAAATATGTCGTCAAGTAATGAGACGCCACGAAATGAGACGCCAATACCCTAATAACCAAATACTCTCCGAATGTATCGACCACTACTCCAACTTGATAAAATCAGCAACATTAAAATCACGACAAGATTTCATTGAAAAAAGATTGGCCGACAGCGAAAACAAAACTAAAGAAATTTGGAAAATAGTTAATGAGGAAGTTGGTGTAAAATCGAAGTCGCAAAGTGTTTCCTTACGTGACCCTGTGTCGAAGCAACTAATAATAAAAAAGGATATACCTAACACATTTAATGCGCATTTTATTGGTGTACCGTCTAAGTATATCATAGAAATTAATCAGTTGAAATCCACTGAGTACCTACATAAACATTTAGGTTCGTCGGACGCTCCCACTTTCTCTCTGCCGGTCATCACTCGCGATATCTTGGACAAGGCTTTTTGCCCAATGCTAAAGAAACGGAATACTGTGGATGCCTTCGACATTTCGCCGAATGTTCTTTCTTGGATATGGCCAGTTGTGAGCGATGTACTTGTCGTGCTCATAAACCAGATGTTCGAAACTGGTACATATCCTGATGTTTTAAAAAACGCCAGGGTATGTCCGGTTTTTAAAGGGAAGGGTGAACGTAAATAACTACAGGCCTATCACAATTGTCCCGACCATATCCAAAATACTCGAATCTGTCTTGTCGTCCCATCTTATGGGTCACCTGGAATCGAACAACCTGCTCACAAACAACCAATTCGCGTACCGACAGAAAATGTCCACAACGACCGCGGCGTACAGGATGTTCGATTGCATTGTGTCTGGGTTGGACGACAAGAAAAAGATGGCTGGAATAATGTGCGACTTGTCGAAGGCATTTGACGTTATTAACCATAGTTTACTTTTAAATAAGTTAAACCTCTATGGAGTCCAAAGCAAAGCCCACCTATTTTATTCGTCCTTCTTATCTGGCCGAAAACAAGTAGTAAAAATACTTACGGATGGTAAACAGCTGCAATCTGACGCAGGCAGCGTCAACACTGGTATTCCACAGGGTTCTTCCCTCGGAAATACCCTATTTTTGCTGTTTATTAACGACCTGCCGACGAACGTTGCAGCTGGTTCATCCGTATTATTTGCGGACGACACAACTGTGTTGGTAAGTGCGGAATCTTACGACCAGCTGAGTGTAAATATTGGTGATGCATGTAACCAGTTAAATTCGTGGTTCATAGCAAATGGCCTATTACTTAACAGCACCAAATCAAATATTATTCTATTCTCTGGTCGTAGAGTTCCATTACCAACATGTGTGGCCAGCTGTCCGATGCCACTGTGTGACGTAAGTAGGTTCCTTGGGTTTATAATTGACTCTAATCTAAATTGGAAGTGCCATGTTGACAGCGTTTGTGACAGGTTGGGTAGTGCCGTCTTCGCGTTGCGAAAATTGAAACCGCTTATCTCGAATGAAGCACTTAAACAGGTGTACTTTGCTCACTTCCATTCCATAATGGCATACGGCACTCTCATTTGGGGTAGTTCCACAGACGCTAAAAGAGTATTAATTGTGCAGAAGAGAGCAATACGTACACTTGTTGGAGTGAAACGACGTCACCCATGCAGAGAACTTTTCATTTCGCAGCGCATACTGACGCACTACTCACAGCACCTGTTTGACGTAATAATGTTTGTCAGATCTAACATGTCGCAATTTTCGCGAGTAGACTGCCCTGGAAAACTGCTACGCTCAACGGGGCGCCTTAGAACAGTCCCTCGTCGCATGGCACTTTCAAAAAGGAATCCACGTGTCATAGGACCAACTTATTTCGAGCACCTGCCAGCCGAACTAAGAAACGAGCCATGTGACGAAACATTCAGGCGCCAATTGAGAAACCTTTTATTGAATAATCCATTGTACTCAATAAAAGAGTACACGGAATTACAACTTTGATTATGTATTATTGTTTTTATTTTTGTATTTTGATTATTGTCTGTGTTGTTATTATATTGACAATCCTTATTGGGAGATATAATCTGAATGTATTGTTTCTTTACTTGTTGACGATTCTTATTGGGAGATATGATTTGCTTATTTTTATTTCTAACTTGTTTAATTGTTTTTTTAAATCATGTATTGACATTTGTATTTGAATTAATTGATTATGTTTGATCTGTAAGTATCTACATACTTACTTATACTTTTATTTTGTTTTTACCTGTTATTAAAATGACGATCCTTATTGGGAGACTGAATTATATAATGATTTGTTAATATTATTACTATTCTTATTTTCATTGTGACGATCATGATAAATATTCGTATAATTTTTACATGTAACGCAAATTTATAATGTAATGTTTTTCGTGAAATAAATAAATCTAATCTAATCTAATCTAATCTAGTAAGAAAAATATTTATTACCGTCAATTTAAAACATCGACTTCGTTAAGTTTTATATTTTTACTATTTACCTACGGAAGAAAAGTTTACAGGATTTTTGCATATATTGTCTATAAATATCCCATCAAAACGTAATTTGAGAAAATCAGGCTATTATAATTTAATATTACTAAGGAGAAGATCACGACACGCTCCTTATTTGTTGCCATTTATCTTATAGAAACTGAATTGTCAAACATTAACTTATGATACTGAAAGTGACCGTGAAGTGTATGGTCGTTCGGCGCCACCTAGTGATGCTGTCAAATTCGGGTGCGATTATTACGTAGCCTTTACCATGATCGAGTAAAACCAGAAGACTGACAATATCTATAGAAATTGCGTTCCTCTAAAATTAAGGATATTGCTACTGTTACTGGGAATATAATAGATTAATTCTAGGTAAACTTACCCCAAAATAGTATCAACGTTTTAAGGAATCCAACAAACATCCGAGCAGTTCGTCTGAAGCCCTAGAAACTATGTCCAAACAAGTCGAAGCGTTGCGACAACCTTGGTCCTGAAGTCTGCTTTAGCCTTCACGTAAAGATAAACTCGGACATAAACTATAGAATATATACATTTCTTTTTTAGAATATATTTAGAATGCTATAATATTTGATTATAGCACTACCTGTACAAAACGATGTCAGTATTATACACATACATACACCAATTTTGTTTACAAATAAAGACTCCATACAATTGTAAAGCACGAATCAACGAAGCAGGAGGTCGCTGGTTCGATCCCAGCCCTGCTCACCGGGGGCCTTGTCACTTTTTCTGTAGTATATGACATACTCTTATCTCGTATCTTTCAATTTATAAAGAATCCATATTTTTTCAATAAAGAAATTTTAAAAATGGCGTAGTGCGTTATATAAAAATGTATTAAAATGAACTAAATATGTAATAAGCCTAATAAGCCTAGAGACAGGTGCGGGCTGAAAAACAGCGCTGTGGAGCTAACAGGCTCGCAGCAAATGCTGAGTCCTGGACCTTTTGTCGAACTTTTGTAGTCTTAAATAGTTTTTTGTTATGCTTTTCTTGTGTGTCTTTCTCTTGTGTGTTGTGTTACTTATTTTCGACAATAAACGATTTTTTTTTATGTATATAATTTATTACTAAAAATAAAATCAATTTATTTCAAATAACTTTTTCAGATATAGCTAACAAAATATATACAGTAAGTTAGAAGCTACCTTAAATCTAAATTAGTGCCTTGTACCTAGGATGCTGCGGCATTTACACAAAATAAATACCTATGCCCAGGCTCTTATGTTTATTACGTTTTTAGTATTGAAAAAGTTTTTCTGTTATTTCATTTAAATTGAAATTATCTTTCAATTTTTGTATTAAAACATGAAAAATGTTATTGTAACTATGAAAACTCATGGCAAAAAGTTGAGCTAAGAAGCCGAATTTATATGTATATCGGCGCCTTAATTCTTCCTTTTTCTGTCGCACTGTAAGTGGTAGACATAAGTACCTAGGTATCAAGATTACAAGTCTTCACAATTTACTTATTTCATAGCAATGTGACGTAAGCTGCCCGATACCCGTGCGTAGGGTCAGCTATAAAATCTCATTTTCAATATGTTCTCCATGGAGGATGGCCTTAAGTTATCGGCTAAAAATATTCCGGCGGTGGGCGGCACGTCGCACATACGTGATGTCTAAGGGTAGCCCACAGTTAAAACAACGTGAGCAGTATTTATACAAGGAACAAGCGACCACTGTAAAAAATAATCTTGAATTTGAAATGATTATTGTTTGTCGAGCTCTACTCCCGAATAACGCAAACTCTAAAGCAGGTTAGATACTTCACATACACCTATTAAATTTAGAGTTTAGTAATGTTGGTCTACTACCGTGATAATCGATCGAACGTTTATTTGTATATCTCTTTCTATCGCACTTACAAGTATGAGCGAAAGAGATGAGATGTTCGCGGTTGGTATCTGGAGTTATTTGACCGATACCAAAAGATACCTAAGGTAGGTTGCCCTTGGTTTTTAGGTTGCTGATTGATCGTGACAGAGTGGTTTTATAACACACCAGTTCAACAATAAGATAAACTCACGAGTTTATCCTTATTGTTGTTTGTTGTAAACTGAAAGTCAAAATGCTGTTTATCGTAGTATTGTGAAAAGGGCGGATATGGATAGGATGGGTAATTTATTCTCTAGTGTTCTCAATTGATGGCGTATTGTTACTGGACACAGTATTGCTACGTGCTTGCAAAAGGGATGGCGACTAGGTTAAAAAGTATTATTCTATTTAGTCCATCAGTTAGATTATCCAAATTTATTAGATACGTGTTTTTTCCTGTTTCAAGTTAGCTAAATGACGACGATACAGAGCATCAAAGTTCCGGGGTGGGGGCTAGTGATGTCACTTAGAGGTAAGAATCGTACCTAATTGTGACGTCACGCGAAACTTTAATGGACTGTATTTCCGTCGTTTTTCATTTGACGAACAAAAGAAAAAATACGTATCGAATAATTTTTAAAAAAAATTTCAATACTTACCTGATTAACTTTTATCAGTTTGTCTTTTCTTGTATGATCAGAAAATATTGTATTCTGAAATCTTTTCAGGTAACAAATGTAGGTAACAATATAATATAGCCTCATTTAGATGCTACCAGACCCTGCACGTTATTTTCTAACAACAAATACGCGAGTATTCAAGATATTCTCACACAGTTTAACACAACATGCCTTTGATGTGTCATATCCGTGTTCCTCGCGTCATTTTACTGTTGATCATTTCCTAAAGGCGAATTTGCATGCACGTGTTTCGTATTATGTTGTGTGAATATAAGCATACCTAGTCGATATCAAAAGAAGTTACCATAAAGCTACGAAAAGACACTGCCTTCCTTTTTTTAAATTCATTTATTACAAGAAAATATAGCTTAGGCCACCAAATTAACTTAGTAGCCAAAGAAATGTTCTCTTGTGGAAAGTGGAAGCAGGGGTGGGAGTACCTGTAGCATAAAGAATGAAGATGTTCTAAAACACCACATCGTCGTTTGCGGTATACCGACTGATTGCTTGAAATACAGTGTGTAACAAAGATCTGAATGGCGTTCTAGTGTTCATAAGGGAGTATTTACAGCAATTTGCTAGCAGCGTCTGTAAGATCTAGATAAGCATTTCCGAAAGACAGCCTAAACTCCTACATGTATAGCTACCCGTAACTCGACTGAACAACTCGGTCCGTGTGACCGCATCTTCAAGACTAAGTGTGGTTTTGCGAGCTACATCAAAGCATTCCATTGTTCGGTTAATAACTGAATCAGCGAAGTGTCAACGGCAATATCGGTAGAGATGTTCGACTACTACAGGAGGTGTCACTCCGCGTTTTACGTTCACACAAAATCTTCCGCCTACATGTGGCATAAACTGTCAGAGTTCGCGCGTTTGGCGCATTACCTCACGTGTGCGTTCAGATATATTTACATTTCAAACACCGCATACCAATTTATACATAGACAAATTAATACCAAAACAAAAAAAAATGGGTTGTAATAATACAAATAAATGTTTCAATATATATATTTTTGCTATTTATGTTTATACAAATTGTTGTACCACCATACGCACCTGACAGCGTGGTGACAACCCTAATGTTAATGTCATCTTGACATTCGCATGCTTGATAAGCTAAACGTCAAATAGAGAATAGAGAAGCTTCTGTACTTCAGTAGTATTACTTATTTTGCTACCCGGCGCAGTCACTTCAAACGTATCGGTAGATAGAAAAGTTAGGACTAGTTCGCCGATTCATCAGCAGAGCCATGACATGAAAATGTGTCGAAACGTGGGTATATTAATGTAAAACTACTGCCGCGAAAGCAGGAGGTCGCTGGTTCGATCCCAGCCCTGCTCACCGGGGGCCTTTGTCACTTTTTCTGTAGTATATGACATCTCTTTCAATTTGTAATATTAATGTAAATTAACTAAATTCGCGATAACCTGCTCTAATTTTTTTTTTATCAATTACACATTTATAATAATGGAATATACCTAACCACGAATAACGAACGACTTCTATTTGGAACTATCGCTCGAATAGGTATGCAGGAGAGATTACGAGGGCGGACGGAAGGTAACGAAATATCGACGATGAATTATCGCGAGGTTTACGTTAGGTAAGCATCCACACTGGATGCGATTCACACCGCACTCCGGTGTTTGAGTGAGACAACACTTTGCACGTTTATAGCGCTATCCCCCTTGCACACCGGCGTGCGGTGCAAATCGCATCCAGTGACATCCGCTTAACTGTCATTGTTTATTTACACTCACATTTCAGACATGTCTGAGAAAAAATTCTTCTGTGATACGAAAAGTTATGAACAAGGATAGTAAAACACACATTTAGATAATTTCTTATATATTTTACATTCGAATTAGGTAATAATACAGGCGGTTACATAATAAATAAATAAGTCTTCGTATGATTTACATGTTCAAACGTGTGATGTACAAAAAATGCCAGAAAATAACTAATCAATTACGCTTTACTGTACATAATGTATAAAAAGAATATTCTACCAGCTACATGTAATGTCCTTTAACATAACTATCACAGTATGACACGTAGTGTGTCCATTACTGAACGGACTAACAGAACAGTACCATGCACTATTAAAAAAAATACAATTTCCGTAATATTAAAGCAATATTTATGAAAACTTTTCGACAACTACAGGAGAGCACAGTGGCGTTTTTAAAAAGGGCGCAGACCGTCCAGTGGCGCTCTAATTGGGGAAATTGTGTTTAATAAACCTTTCATTTTTTCTATAGTCCATGGTATCATCGTTATAGTGCTACTAATTTTCTATTCTATATCGTCTAGATATGATATATAGTTTTATATTACCTACTTACTTTTGGCGGAAAGTGGATACTTTTTTCCGTTTAGGTGGTAAAGCAAAAAATAAGTAAATCGAAATTATGTGTCTTAAACCAAAAGTTGGCGAATTAGTATGACGATGATACATGGATTATAGAGAAATAGAAAGGTTTATAAGAAAACAATCCCCCAGTGAGTTTGCCATTGGACGCTCTGCGCTCTCTTATGTCGTCCAAAGATTAATGTTTACATCAACTAGCCATGTCATTCGTATAATGTCATCGTAAATTAAAAAGGGATCTTAGGGGCGCTTACACCATTATCAGTAGGGTACTGGTGTTGTATGACAGAACCGGGAAATTCCCGATTCGCGCCATACAAAATCGGAACCGGGAGCACGCCTTAACTATCATTTATCATAGTCTAACCACCAGTCCAGAGATGGGCATTATTCGAATAAAAATTTATCTAAATGATCATTCGAATGACGAATAATCCACCAATTTTTTATTCGCGAATGATTTATTCGCGGATGATTTATTCGCGGATGATTTATGCGCGGATGATTTATTCGCGAGTAACTTATCGGCGAATAAATATTTCGAACGGTTTTTAACTTGACGAATGATTTACTTATTATACTACTCCTATAAATTTACTAACAATATTAAAGGTTTGTTAGCTATTCTATTAAATTTAGAAAAAGAAACATATATTAACAATGACAATTTTTTACTAAAGTTCACGATCGTCTCAGACTTTAGTGATCTATTCGATATTATCTGTATGAGCCCCGTTAATGTTGTAATGTACCTAGTAAAAAGCTGCACGTGTTTAATGTTTCATCGTCATTTGTCTTTTTGTAGTAAATGTTATTTACTCTGGTTTTCAAACAAAGAATATCATGACGTATGATTTTTATTACGAATTATTAATAATCCATGTTGATTTCTAAAGTGAACTTTTATTTACAGTCCTTTTATAATCCCTATGCGAGCTGGAAGAAAATCTGAGCAAAGAAACCGCCTAATTTCTATGGCATAGATTTTGTCAAGTTTCTGTACATTTCAATGACATATACTATCTCGGTCTAAAAAGGGCCTCGTAGTTCTCATTCAAATAACCGAATATAAAATTAATTCCATAAAAACTAGTAAGGCCATACATAATGTTTAAAAGAAATTGTTTCAATGAAACTAGGCGGTTGAAATGAAACTTGAGATATGAATTCATAATTAAATAGCTATTTTAAACAGAAGTTGATAAGGTATTTGAAAAATTATTCGTGGCAATTCATTCGGCGAATAATATATTCGCGGATAAATTATTCGACGAATAATTTATTCGAATACGAATAATCATCCGAAAATTCATCCGTCATCCGCGAATGATTTGGTTATTCGTCATCCGTCATCCGTCATTCGAATAAATTTTGCCCATCACTGCACCAGTCGCCTTATTAATCGACTCAAATGAAAATAAATGAGATGGCTAGCTGAAGAACTATGAAGAACCTCAGCCTTATGCATACTCCTGTATGTTGAACATTTGTTCTACTAAAATTTGTGCTATCCGTGTACACTAAGTTACTTCACAAGTGACTTTATCACTTACATTAAATAATAGATTTCTTATCAACTAAAATATAAATTAAGCCGGTATTTCGTGAAAGAATTTTAATAGAATCTTTACAGTAGTTCCTTCTTCCAATAGAAACTCACTCGTTTATCCTATTTTAACTGATATGACAGAATGCAAGAAAGAATGTAACACTGAAGCTTAAGTTATCAATTAACTCAAAACTTAATAAAAATGCGTTGTATACACGTTATCGACATAGAGTAACGTCATTTATTGGCAACCAAATACAGTCGATAATATATAGCTCACTGTACCAGATTCAAGCATACTTGTTTATTGCCAATAATAGGCACAGTTACCCCACCTATAGTATTAGATTAGTAGTAAAATATGGCCCAGAAACGTACAAGTACAGTCAACTAATCTAACAGATAATATATCGTTGACCATGGGTGCAATTAAGGTAAGAGACATGAAAATCCATGTCCGTTACCCTAATTGGACGACCAACGGTCGACGATATGTTGTAACGTAAAAGCGTTAAAAGTGCGAGTAAATAACTGAGTATCGGTACAGTCAGATTTAATATTACCAGATATGAAAACTACGTTTCTGATAATATGAAATGCAACTCTACATAAAAAATAACTAGAAACGCATGTAAAAAAATATGAGTATACAGTCAACCACAAAAATATTGCAATTTGTTAGTAAGCAAATTAAACATGTATCAGGCTGTACTTAAAAATAAACTGGAATGCTCTTTCGGTAGGGAAGTATTAAAAAATTGGCACAACAGTACGGAGGCGGTAATATAGGTTAGGTTTGTTAACCTGGCAACATTTTTTACACCTTACAAGCTACTAGCAACACTCTCGGGCGTACATACAACATGGAACATTACTTACTTATTGATTTTGATATTTGTATGATTTCGCATAAAAGGGGACCTGTGCTTACGGCAAATGTCGCTTACATTACGAGTACATTTGTATTGTTATAAAAGACGTAAGCGCCAATCGCTCTAACGTCTTTTATGCGGAACAGTATAAATATCCAAAACCAACTTTAAAAAGGGTCCGTTTTTAAACTAAACGACACATTTCATTTAACACCGAGTGAAGAATACACACGAAAATGGGACTTTACATTAAATTGTGCGCTTATGCATTAGCTAACTGTCTCTGTGTCAAAAACTGGTTGACGTAACACTAAAAAAGTTTTTTAAATTAATAATATATCACTATCAGACAAAGGCTGAAAGTTATCAGTTTTGTTAACGGCGGGCCGTGCATAAAATGACACAAACGTATCTGACCTAGTTAGTACCAATAATAATTATTTGTGAATCATGTACTAACAAACAAAATTTGTGAAAACATTAAGTAAGAGGTACAAAACGTTAAACGTTATTTCGAAAGTACATATAATCAAGTTGATGATATACTTAATTTTTCTTAAAAAATCACTTTAATTAACGTCTATTACATTTGTGTTTTTTCAACCATAATTGATTTTATTAATTTAATTGATTGGTTTTTAACTACAAAATATTATTCTAAATCATCAAACTCAAATAAGTTAAGACTAGTTATTACAATTCAAAAATAAAGGTTAAGCAAAAGCGTCACGATTTTCCAAATTTTAACGTTTAACACGGTTTTAAGTTATAAATACTGCATCAGACTTGGTCAGATAATTTTGTGTTAATAAGCCTAAGGTCTCAGTATAAAGTCTAATGATCTGTAAAAAATTGCTCAATTAAGTTAACACACATGTGTCATTACAAAATACACACACACTTGCACAGAATGAAGTTGAAATTTGATCTTCCGTCAGCCAAGAAATAGGTCAAGCAAACACTTTATATTATGTACATACGTCGGGCGTCGTCTGATATAAATTGTTAGTTCAGTCTGTCGATGCGTTAATACATCATGAAGGTTTTTGCGTAATACTTTTAACATGGAAGCTGTGCTAGGAGTCCATTTCGTCGGATTTCTTTACCCATCTCATTAGTACTTACATAATTTTATGCTAGAACAATTTCAATTCATTGGTGAAAAAACGTGGCAAGAAAAAGTTGTTGTGGTAACTGAGAATGATAGCTGGCATTGGTGGTAATTTCCTCGGAAGATAAATATGATTACTAGCCCTAATTTCTTGTCTAACGGACGAACGTGGTCGAGTATTAGGTAGGCGTACAACTTAGTATTAAATGAGGGATTTCCATGATTGCATGATTACCCTGATCGCATTAGTCAACAATGAATGATTTTAGACATTACACAGACAACTGCGGCTAGAGAGTGAGAAAGCGATATGTGTTTAAAGTATTTCACTAAAAATTTTCTTATGCCTTTTACTAAATAAATTATCTATAAGTAAAATCAAATCAGCATAAATGTTAGGATAAACTATTTAATTGCGATTTAAGGTAAAATTATAACAAAATGTTACACTATAATTTCCTCACTCTCTCACACCGCCAATAACACGGTACTTACTGTTCAAAAAAACGTGTACATTACAACGCTTACCTAGAGACGACGATTTGAGCCAGATACGAATACGAAGAAGTTGCCAGCCGTCTGAACACAGCCTTACTTTAAAGCTCACATAATTTGAAAAGTCAAGAATCCTATCATGGATCAAAGAGATCGTAACAATTTGTTAATTAAAACTAACTTTGCGTTGATTAGAACTTAAATCGATTGAAAATCGTAATAAAAATATTTCCAGAGTCTGATTGCTATACGAAAAGGACACTAGATGTCCCAGCACAAAATTGAATTTGTAAGTTATCGCTATCTACAGTGCACAAATAAGATATATGTGATTATAAATTGAAAGAGATGTCATGAAACACAAAAACATGAATCAAAATATTTATTACATTTAATGAATGAATTCGTGCTTTAAAATTGTAAAGATATATGTGATCGTTTTTAGCGCAAGGTGCCACTTTGTCGCTAGCCAATAAGACGCGAAGGTCAAAGATTCATTTAGGAATGAACTTTATCAGCAATCGACAAAGTGGACCTTTTACTAAAAACAAGCACAAAAATACGATGGCACGTTACTCGAGTATTTATGCCTAATAAAATAAGTACGAGAATATTTTTCAATCAACATAAGGTGTTACAATAATACTGATGATCTGCTAAATCCTTAATCAGCGATGTACTTTTTTGGCGAATTCTCCGTCCAAAAAATCTCTGAAAGGGCCTTAAAGCGAGTGGCGCTTACATCGTTTCTACAATAACGTAAGCGCCAATGACTCCGTCCCTTTAAGCAGAAAAATACAAATATTAAAGTGAAAGGTCGTGTTCAGACGCCGGGGTCGTTAGTAGTAAACATAATTACATTTATTACACTTACACTATAGTATATTTAAATAGCGGCCACGTTACATTCTCCGACCTTATCCTACACAGAGCTGGGGCAACGTCGAACTGTATCTAATTATCCGAGATCGAGGAAAAATGTACGTTGTTTATAATATACACGGTTAAGTTCTATTGAAAGTTTGTTTTTAAATTAAATTTTTGAATGATATGTAAACACACAAATGCGTGCAGCCTAACCGAATGGGGATTAACGTAAGTCAATTCGCAATGGAAACTTGGGTCGGGCGAGAACATTTCAAACGTCACTTTGACAATTCATTAATTAATATTGACACAAGACCCACACATGACGTGGCGCCACGTGGTGAGCGACAAAAGGGTAGTCCCCATTGAGGACTTTGATGTTTGCCCCAGGTATTCTTCTCGCTACGCCCCTGGAGTACTCATTGTACATTTTAACCCAAAGCCTACAGGTATAATCGCTAGCGCACTAACACTAAACTAAGAAAACTATACATTTTTTGTTTTGTTTAAGGAGCAAAAAATCTGTTTTCCATTTATTTCCTAATCAGACCATGTATATCTGAAACGACGTTTTATATGTCTATGCGTCCTAGCCTAGTCGGTAGTGGCTCTGCCTACGAAGTAGGAGGTCCCGGTTTCGAATCCTGGTTAGGGTATTTATTTGTGTGTTTTTCTAAGTTATGGATGCTTTCTATGTATTTATACGTATCGTCGTCGTCTAGTACCCAGAACACAAGCCTTATTGACCTTACCAGGTCGATTTGTGTAAGTTTGTCCAACAATATTTATTTATTTACGCCATGAAAGAGAGAAAAACGCATTCATTATTCAACTTTATATTTAAATAAACCGGAACCAAAACGTTAGTCCGCAAACTTACTTTAATAACAGGGTAAACGTACCTATTGGCGCAGGTCCAAGCCACTTAAAATTCAAAACTGCAAGTTAAATGGGCGAAGTTTGTGCCAAACTGGCCTTAACAGTTTAAGTGTAACTTAACTCTAGCAGCTGATACTGTTCGAGTGCCAAAATGCAGTTTTTCACACCAATGAATTTGGTGCTCATCGTTAAATATGCGTATATTGTTTGTAAGCAAGTAAGCTTTAGATACCTAAGGTTTTTGAGATTAGAAAGAATAGGCTTCCGATAGTATATTTGTGATTGTTTGCTTTTGAAGCTTTCAGCAACTCCAGCACTGGCGCGAGTTTTCTCTGCTACAAATGTAAGTCATGCCGCTCGCGCATTGGTCTCCAAAGCTTAGATCGTCTGTAACAGACGTACAGGCCAGTGTATTTTTCTTTTGACTTTTTGGTCAGTACATTTTATTGCGATATTTTTTATTTAATTTCAATGAAACTTAACCGTATATAAAACGTTTACCTCGACGTTTCGGCAGCGTTAGACACAGTTCCCCGCGGCTCCATTTATCGTTCTTTGGTTAACGCCCAGCGGGATGTTTGCGCGATACATTTACTAATAAAATGCAAGTTTGAAGGCACTATTTAGTTCTATGCGAGAGCCAAACACATCCCCGGTTTTTTATATATAATTAAATGGTAAATAGTTTATATTCACAAATATGGACATTCCATCCATGCCACTCCTTTTTTTCTACTGTATAATTTTCTGTAGTTAGAATAAGAATACTGGATACTTGTGTACTTTCCATACTTTTGCAATAAGTACAATTTCGATTGTGACATAACCCCCTTTTATTCAATTGTAAGAGAAATGCTACAATTAGTTTACCGATTTTTGATCTCAATCGCCGTTTTAGCAAAAGCATGAGACCGGCTAGAGATTTCCGGTGATGTATTTAACTCTATTTTAAATCATAATATGAAATGTATTACTTAGCTTTTAAAATAATCTAGTGTTTGAGGTCAAATGAGAAATCTTCTATCTTTTTTAAATAATCTGGACGCTATCTTAGGATGGATAAAATCAAATTTAAATAGCATTTTAATAAGGAATATTATAATTTTACTAGCATTTAAAGCTTATGCATACTATCCATACTACACATAAGTTAGAGAAGGACAGATGATTTTTTTGCAATAAACGCTAGTCTTTAATAATATTGTATTTATCTACTGCGGTATTTGAAATAAACTATAGCTATGAGTATATTTTCGACTAACTACGAAGCTAAGCTAAATGGCACGTCGGTCGCACAAACATCGCTCGCCTCGCTCGTACGTTTACAGTTAGACAGAGACATCCAATATCGAATTGCAGTGTAAGACTTGTGACCAGAAAGTGGTTAACTTCTATTATAGTCACCTATCAAATTAAACTAATCATAAAAGCCAGTTACTGAGGGTTTTACCCTATTTTGTTCTTCAATACGGAATAAAATGAAAGCCACCTTTCGCCTATCCATTTACCTTTACATTTGTTTGTGCTTATTTTAGTGAAAGGTACCTCCTTTGTCGCTTGTTGATAAGGTGCATTTTTAAAGGAATCTTTATAGCATTAGCGCTTTACCGGCAAGCAACAAAGTGGTACTTTTTACTAAAAACCGTCACATATTTCTTGTAATCCTTGCTTATTAATCTTTTACACAGGCAAACTGGAATCTTATTTTTCCTTTTACAGGCTGTTTCACTAAAGGCACATTTTTACTTGAAAATTTCTAGTAACTCATACCGAAGCGAAACGATAATTTCGGCTAAACTATTTGTAAACCCACTGTATCTTCCTTTTAACATCAAAAAATAAATCCCTATAAGTATGTCAGATGAATCTTATAATAAAGTTTAAACTTTCTGCTCCACCAAGTCACTCCACGCATTTCGTACTAAAGCCATATCCTACCTAAATACGTAATATTTTACTAACACAACACCGTCGCCCGCGCAGGTTCACACCTGCGACCGTTCGTTTAACATTACACGTACACGTGGCAGTTTTACTACAAAGCCATTCGAAACTGTACCACCCGCTGTTAGCAGTACGATAGTATTTAGAATGGTAAAGCAAACAGGAAAAGATTCAAGTTACCGCTTGGTCGGACGTTGATAAAGTTCACTTCCAAATGAATTGATGCTTTGTTGACCATCGACAAAGTGTTACAAAAGCCCTTACAACGCCACAACTATAGACACACAGTTTTTCCACTTCTGTTCCATGTACATATTTGTTCACAAAAAATAACATTACGAAGTACAAAATTAATTTTGTTTCTGATAACTTCTTATACACTGTTGGTACATTTTGTAGTAAAACTGCAACGTCCAACGTAACCCAATATACAATCTCCTTAATTGACAAACCACTAAAAAGCAGTCTTCACATGTATAGTTATATACTAGTATTATAATAAAAAATACTGGACCATAAACTTGATTTAATAGGAATAAGAAATTCACACTCCGAATCTTGATAGAAAAAAAATACTACTATCTACCTCCATTCATTATATCGGGTATTGGCTCCATTCTAACTTGTTTAAATCCACATTTGTGACATTTCTTAGTAGATTAAACATTTTAGGATGATATATTAATTGTTTATAAAATAAACTATTGCACTGAAACTAACGCTGGTAAGGCGTGTCTAAAAATATTTCTATTGCAGGTATCAATAATGGCTTGAAAAACATGTTTTCAATATATATTTATTTGTTACATAATATCACACAAAGTCGTGAATCTGATTCATATGCCATATCGTACAGTCAACCAATTGGAACCCTAGGCCACTCTAGAACCATGTCAAAATGACAAACAGTAAGAGATTTCTTACAATCTGATTAATAGCGTCACTATGGCATAGTCCTACAGTGGCTTAGAGTTGCAATAGGTTGACTATGCGTTGTCACAATATCAATAAAGAAAAATGGATTTGGATGGACATTTTTTTTTACAATTATAAATTGTAAATTCCGTGCGCAGACGTCTCTGCTTAATACAAAATAAAATCAATATTATAGCCGCTAGGGATCTGATGTTATAGTTAACCTGACGAGCTACGAATTGGTACATTAATCAAATTAATTTACCGTACAACCCTAAAATAGTATGCCAATTTGCACCTTCGGTATGAGAGAGTAGGTCTCTTTTGCGTTTGCGAAATAACAGTGTCTTCTTCCATCTTATATAGAAGGAAAAGAACACAAATTTATGACAATTATGTGCTAGTAACAGGGCTAAATGATTTCTGCTCCATCGTCATAGCTACGCTGAATGTGACATTGTACTATCGCGTTCAAAATTGCATGAACAGTTTACAAATGACAAACGCGTGTGTACAAATAGGGTTGACACAAACATTAAATTTAGTATACAGATTATACAGTCAACATCAGAAATTGCTGCAGAAATGGACCATACAAAGTTTCCGCAGGGGTGTCAACCATTTTTGCAACTGAATGAATCATTTTAGAGTTTAAATTATCGTTCCAGTAAAGCAAAAACACAGCGAGAACCCAACGCGCATCATAAGAGACAGCGAGCGCGAGCGATACGTCTATATACGAGTTGCTACTCAGCCGGAACTCAACTCTGGAACAGTAACTTGTGTGATAATATGTAACCTAATTAAATTACTGTTTACAAGCGGTTTGAAACCGAGTGCTGCTAAATGAGCGTGTCCCGAGCGTTGTAATCGCATAATTATATAATTATTCGATGCTAAGCTAACCTTTGGTGTTCTCCGGGTAACCTTACTGAGCATATAGTATATTGTCTTTTTATTTCAGTTTAGAGAAGTCGATCAGGTAAAATAAATAACTTTCATGAACTTGTACAGTCGCTACGAGAAATATGAGAGCGACCAACGTGCTCATAAATATCTGAACACGCGTATAAGCGTCAGTCTTGTTCAAATATGTTTGATCAAGCACCAACATATGAGTATGCACTAAAAGTCGGTGCCTGTTTGGAATTTTAAATTGTTAAAGTCTAAGGAATAGTGAATCACACAAAAAATGTGTATACAAATATCTCTCCTTAGTCCTTTTTTCAATACTCAGCTTTGTAGCAAGACAATATAACAACAAATAGTTGTATATTGACACCATGTGAGTCTTAATTTTTATCAGAAACATTCATTAAGACCACATAAAGTCTTCAACTTAAGTTTTTTTTGCGCTTGTACATTCAATTTGATGTTAAAACTGTATGCCAACTAGCTAAGAAAAGTAGGATGTCTTAAATATATATTACAAAGTATATATAGGTTTACCGAGAGAGCGACCAAAGTTACCTACGCATGAGATACATCAGAAAAAATTGCTAGAAAAATTATTTATCCCTTATAACGCACACAACCACATCTTATTTCATAAGAAAACAAGCCTTAGAGCGATTTACTAAATTATTGTGTCATACTTTTGAGCCTTCTATTATATTAGTATTTTAAAACTGGTTTATCCGTTGAACGAAACTGAGGCATCCCATTAACTTATAGCCGGCAACCTTATTTTTCTTAAACCATTTCAATTCAAACCGTACTTCGTTTGAATAAGAGCGTTTTTACTCCGCGCTCTTTCGCTCATACATTTCGATTTCAATTAAGGTAACAGGGATTTCCATGTCCCTTACCCTAATTGAAACTACGGATGACAATATATTGCTGCTAAACTGTAATATCCTTTTCAGTTTAATCTCTCTATAATTCGCAAAATATTAAACTATTTTCGTATAGGATGACGTATACAATAAGTAGCTTTAGTAAAGATACATTGAATCTTTTTTTTTACTTTAGAAATCCAGTCTTAGAACACTAATATTCATACATCCATACTCTATGTAAGGGTCTAATAGTGTTGAACAGAAAACCGGTGTTTAAACTAATTGGTCAATATTGCCAACTTAGCTGCCTATGAGAATACTATTAAAAACATCGACACTTCTATACAGTCAATAAAAAGAGGCCATCAAATGTCACTCTGTTGCGTTAACTTGAACTAAAATTGAGTTTTATTCTCAACGCAACAGAGTCGGAAATTGAATGACGTTCGAGTCGAAGGTACATATACCATTTATACAGTTCCTTTAAGATATACAATACACAGTACTATACATAATGTAACGCTATGTACGTACGTTCGCGACGCACTGAGTATTCACTTGCTAATGTCCGTTGGAGAGTTTTCACTGGACGACCTGTGGAAAATAAGTCTTTTAGTATCACCACTTTATCGCGGCGATAAGCCAATAATACCATTAAAATTCATTTAGAAATGAATAATATGAACGAGCGATTATGTGGTACTTTTTGTTAAAAATAAGCACCATTGTAAATACTAATAAGTGGATAGTTTCAGAATATATAAAACGATTTTTAGGAAAAAATAGTGAAATACCTGGGGCTGGGTCTAATAGCTGTACAAGACTTCTACTGACTAGTCGAAAGTGTCAGGTATTATGGAGATTGAAAAGTGTCAATTTTCTTTAATTTAGTTAGTCTGATTAAATGAATAGGTATTGTTCACTATTTTTACAGTGTCTTTGGTTTGATGGATCAATAAGTATGTATTTAAATTTAGAACGCTAACCTGTGTTGTTAAACCAAGAGTAGGGTGTGCAAACCGGTTTTTATTTGTATGGAATTTCGGTTAATAACCGGTTATTAACCGGTTTTACCATACATTTAAAAACCGGTTTGCACACCCTAACCAAGAGGATATTCTATGGGAGTCATTCCATTGAGAGCAGACACATAAAGTTGGTTGTATTCGTTAAGGTGGAATAAAATAATAATTGATAAATAGTGTAGTACTCCTGCCACTAGGCCGACTCATTTCCAGTAGTTGTAATGAAACCCACTTGATGGTACAGTCACCTGCAATAGTATAGGACTATATGAAGCCTGCAAAATAATCTGACACATTCTTGTTTGTACCGCCATAAGAGCGTGTCACATATTTTTGCGGCCTTCATAACGTCATATACTATTGCAGGTGACTGTACAGTCGGTGCCCTCACATAAGTATCCACCCCACATATGCAACCGCGTAGCGCGCGTGGATACTTATGTGAGGGCACCGACTGTGCGCTACTCTCTACAGTAGACGTACCTGGCTCAGCTGTTGGCCACGTCGTAGGCGGCCAGCGCGCAGTACTGCTTGAGCAGCGCTCGCAGGTGTATGGGCGGCGGGCCGCCGGGCGCGCCGCAGCGCGCGTGCGCGGCCAGCGCGGCGCTGCAGTACAGGTCGGCGCTGTCGTCGGCGGCCGCGCGGAACGTGTCGGCGCCGGCGCCGGCGCCGTGCGCGCGCGCGCCGCCGCACGCGGAGCTCAGGGTGCAGAACGACATCGCCGTCCATGAACCGAATCTGGGGAAATGTGGACAAATAAACATTTGCAATTTATCCATTGTGCGTATGACTAATTATCTGCAACGATCTGTCAAACACGTGATCAATAAATATGCGCAAAACGCCACGTTTCGGACATCTTAGGATGCCGTTATCAAGCGTGCGCGTCAACGAAAGCGAACGTACTATGTTGCGCTTCGCCGTGTACAGCACCCTCAATGACGAAACCAGTCAAAAATTATTCTATCTGAGTCGTCGCACGGTACTCGGCGCCCTTAGAAAATGGCCCTAAGTGTAAGGCCATCCTAAGATGGCCCTAAGGACGAGAGCCCGAACGCACGCTTGGCTTTACCTCGGCTGACAGCACGTATCACAGTCTGAACTGGTACGCATTGCAATTTCCTCGCGAGCCAGTTCGCTTTCTAATCTAAACATAGTTACGATGCAATCGCAATACCCTCAGAATTCCGTTAATAATACGATTCCCAGCTCTGTCAAATTTGAAAATCCAGCAAGCATGAAACTTGGCACATTCGTAGCAGAAGCTTATTGAAAATATTGAGATACAAGAAACCCTAGAAACATGTCATCACGCGATTTTTTTTCCCTACTTTTCCCCAATGTCCCGAATTGGAGTATTTCACGTTTTAAATAAAAACGGCTAAAACGTTACAGCAAAACTGCCAATGAACACTATAGTCTTCACTTTATTATGTACAATAGTTAGTATGGTGGTAGGACTTATCGTTTCAAAATATGTGTTGCAGACAGGATTCGACGCGCAAGATGAAAAGAAATAAAGTCAAATATTGTAAAACGAATTAATAGTTTTAGACAAAATCTTTATCGATTGGTAGATCTAGATTTCTAACCACAGCTTCCTCCTACTGGTTCTTAAAGACAGTAGCGCCTTACTAACTATCAACAAAGTACCGTTTTGCTTAAAAACGCCACAAACACTTACTTGTCAACAACAACCACCGGTCCATTCTTGTACTCCATCTGGCAGCCAGCCACGAACTCGATCAACGCGAAGGAATCCCTGTACGGCGCTATCAGCCTGTCTATCGCCTCTACCCTCTCGCTCTCACTCACAGCGTCCCGCACTGCTCTAACAAACTCGTTCTCCTCTGGCTTCCCTTGCGTATACTCTGTGGTATCTCCGTCTAGCCAGCCGGAGCATTGGATGAATTTTACGCTTAATTGGTAATCGTCTTGTAATGAGTGCACGCTGACGTTCGTTACTTCTATTATTCGGTCTGACGGCGTGTTTTCTGGGACGCTATCGACCTTTTCGAACCTGTAGCATGGCCGTCTTAGCTCTGCTTCCTCTTCGACTGTTAAAGATGGCGCTACAGGGGGAGGGGGTGGTGCAACGTCAGGGGGGGAGCCGGCGGTCCTCGAGCCCCAATCCGGGAATTTAAATTTCGTTGGGGAGCTTAATTTGAAGTTTTTGAGTGACATTTTCGATGGGCTTTTAGGTGATTTGGGGCCGGATTTCTTTTCTGAAAACGAGGAGAATAGGTCGCCATTCGCTATCGACTTCCGGGTGGAGAGATCTCTGTTTCCTGTGCTGAGTCTTTCGAGTCTTAATTCTGTTCTGTCGAAACGGTATGAGGGTTCGACATCCGATATTGGTGAGCTATTTTCTGGTATAAGTCTTTCGTCATCAGCGCAGTCGGACTCCTGCCGTCGGTAGCCATTGGTTTCCGGTTGGGCGGGCGAGGCCGTGGGCGTGGGCTTCCGACTCGACTTCCGGTGGGCCACGTAGGTGTCCTTGGAAACGAAGCTCGCTCTGAAGTTGGCGACGAACAGTTCCTTTTCGTCTTCGGTGGGCCAGAACGGCTGGCATTCCTGCAAAAAACAGGAATATTACAGAAAACAGTATACACAAACTTGTCTAAATTTTGGGTTTTTGATAAATATATCAGACCCTAAACAAAATTAGCAATGACTAAGAATGGATGGAACGGACGGAACAGAGTATATTTAAATAAATAGATAATAATTAATATTGTGGGACAATCTTACACAAATCGACCTAGTCCCACGGTAAGCTCAATAAGGCTTGTGGTGTGGGTACTAGACGACGATATATATAATATATAGATACATATAAATACTTAAATACATAGAAAACATCCATTACTCAGAAACTAATATTCGTGATAAACACACAAATATATGCCCTGACCAGGATTCGAACCCGGGACCTCCTGCTTCGTAGGCAGGGTCACTACTAACTAGGCTAGGAGGCCGTTAAATATTTGAGTCGTCTACTGAAACAATCTGGCGTATGTTTAATATGTATAATTGTTTGACAAAAACTCGAGTACCGACGATCGGATTGTTGTGGAATTTGGCACGTGAATATATATTTAAATATATATTTTTAAGTTCGAATATGACTTTAATCGATTAACCCTTGAATGCATGATGATGCAATGATACAAAAACGAGACAAATGGCAATCAAGTTAGCTTGACTTTGTCATATCGTCGCAAGTTTTTAATGTATAATGAATTTGGTTGTCATTTGGGATGTTTTAGGATCAATATTGATAATTCATGCATTTAAGGGATGCCGAATTTAAGGGAGTTGCGAGTTGATATTCAGGGCGAACCATTTATTGTCAGAGGTCGGCGGGGGTTCTACCCACGACGCATTCACGTATCCGCTCCCTGTCAGACAATGTACATTACCGGGTCGGTGGGAGCGTGCAGCAGCAGCACGAGCTGCGCCGTGTGGTCCCACAGCAGGCGCCACAGCTCGGGCGCGGCGTCGGGCGGCGGGTGCTGCGTCACGGCGAACTCGCGCAGGCGCCGCCGCCCGCACACCCACGACGCGTTCACGTGTCCGCTCCCTGTCAGACAATGTACATTACCGGGTCGGTGGGAGCGTGCAGCAGCAGCACGAGCTGCGCCGTGTGGTCCCACAGCAGGCGCCACAGCTCGGGCGCGGCGTCGGGCGGCGGGTGCTGCGTCACGGCGAACTCGCGCAGGCGCCGCCGCCCGCACACCCACGACGCGTTCACGTGTCCGCTCCCTGTCAGACAATGTACATTACCGGGTCGGTGGGAGCGTGCAGCAGCAGCACGAGCTGCGCCGTGTGGTCCCACAGCAGGCGCCACAGCTCGGGCGCGGCGTCGGGCGGCGGGTGCTGCGTCACGGCGAACTCGCGCAGGCGCCGCCGCCCGCACACCCACGACGCGTTCACGTATTCGCTCCCTGTCAGACAATGTACATTATACTTTAGCTACGCAGATCAGAACAGTCGATCAAAACACTCTATCCATCCCTTTTTTCGGTGTGGTAATACTACGGTACGAAAGAGACAGTATGATTATCTCTGACTATGCACGAATAAAAACAAACCCTGGCCAAGCTATAGCTCTCCTCATTCGTACGTACGGTGCGACAGAAAAAGGTAGAAATCAAATAAAGTAAAACTAAACGCAGATCTCAATGGCAACACCAGCACTCTTTTCAAATATCTACGTCATTATTTTCGAAAACAAACATGTATCAAACAGTAGGTAATCTTACTTCTCGCGCTTGTGCAACAGAATGAGATGCACAATATAATGTTAATAATGTGTATAATATTTTTCAATACAGTTGCTCAAAAAGTGCCCTTTTCTTGGCTGTTTTGCGTGCGCAAAGTTTGTTTTTGCGAACTAGTGCTTTTTACTTTTCCAATCTTTTTAAATTTAGTTGTGTTCCAATTAATGACTGCTTACCGAAGAGTATTATTGTTCGTTAACTTTACCGAGCCGTAATAAAACTAAATACCTACTATTAACGCAATAATATTTAAGGTATTGATATTTCATATTTCAATAATTACTTCTTCATCATACTAATGATCATTCATTAAAAATATTAACATTGAAAACAGTTCTTATAAATCTGTGTGTATGAAACGGAACAGAGCCTACGAAACGTCAGTCAAAGTAGGTAGAGGCGTTTTTCAATCAGATAAACATGTTCGAAGGGCCTCTAAGACATGACGATACGATTTGTCACATGCGATTTATTATTTTGTTTATGAGAAATAATTATGAGATTGTATGAGAGAATGAGAAAGTAAAGAAGATAAGATAAACATTTTGAAGATGTTCTTAATATACCAACTGTATTACAATCGTGTCACGGAAATAATAAAAATACTTTAAATTCGTTATTATGTAAGTATTTTAATTTTTTTCGCATCTGTATTGAAAAACGTCGTTCGATTCACGTGCGGATATGTCATTTTCACTTGTCCCGAGTATTGCCACTCGCCTACGGCTCGTGGCAAGACACCTCGGGCCTCGTGAAATAATGACATACTTTCCGCACTAGCATCGAAATGTACTATTACCTTCGACGCCAGGTTTGGGCACCAGCATGACGCGCGCGCTGTCGGATGGCAGCGCAGCGCCCGGCCTGTTCTTGTCCAAATTGTGCGGCGCTCGCGCAGACACGGATGCGTCTACGCACGACCGCGTTATTAGCTGTAAATAAACAAAAGCATAAAACTTAGATTTAGATTCAGTACGAAAGAAGTGCTAATAAGAGGCTTTCACGGCAATGCCCGTTTTTTTTATATTTCTGGAAATCACTTCTCATCATCATCTAATAATTCTGGAAGTCTTCTTTCTTTTAGGATGCTTGTAATAGGCGGAACCCTTGGTAGGGGTTCAATGTAATATGCGGAGCTCGGGGTAGGGGTTTAAGCACCAAAACACACAGAACAGCGTTACATCTTGTATTGTCCGTACCGTACACTCAACTCCCCACTGCTTATATTACTAACCTTATTATTTCCTATTATTTCTCATTTATATAAATGATTTGCCACATGCTGTTGACTACCCAATGGTGCTCTTTGCCGACGACAGTACGGTAATACTGACTGGAGAAGATTCAGAAACATGTCAAGTAAATATAAATAATGCATTGGAATCGATAATGAATTGGCTTAATCTTAATAAATTGCATATCAATTTAGAGAAAACAAAAATTATGAATTTTTATCAAAGGGTTAATAGAATGAATGATATAAATGTGACATGTAATGATTGTATAATACAGGAGACTGACATTACGAAGTTTTTAGGGTTAAGTTTAGATAATAAATTGACATGGAAGAACCAAATCGACACTGTATGTAATAAGTTAAGCAAATATTCATATGCGCTGTACAAATTAAATAAAATTGTAAATCAAGCTGCCGTACTGGCGGCATATCACGCATTTGTAACGGCTACACTGCGATATGGTATCATGTTCTGGGGTAACTCAACTGATCGAGAATTAGCATTTAAGGCCCAGAAAAACTGCGTACGTTCAGTATGTGGGCTACAAAGGAGTGATCCATGCAAGGATTACTTCATTAAATTGAGAATATTAACTTTACCCTGTTTGTATATATTTGAAATAGTTATGTATGTTAAGTTAAATATCAATAATTTTTCTGTTTTTAGTAGTGCAAGGCAGCACCATAAAATTGCATATATGAGCGATCAAAGACGGCATTGCATGCAAAAAGTATATTTGGAATGGCACCCAAACTATACAATAAGCTACCGGACATGATAAGATTATCTGATATGCCTAAATTTAGAAAATACTTGTTGGACTTTTTAATAAAAAACGCTTTTTACACGGTTAAAGAATATTTAGATTATAAGGAAAAATTATACTAAAAATATAGGTACATTGTTAGTTATAAGTGATGCATGCCGCATGTTTATCTAGTCATAGTTTAGGATATCTAGTCATCATTGCAAGAATTAATTTCCAATTGTATATATACAATTGGAAATTAATTCTTGCAATGATGACTAGATAATATACATATTAGCACACATATTATTTCACCTTTTATTATAATTTGCATGCCCATTTGTAGGCTGAATACACTGAACGACTATGTAATCTTTTTAAATATCCCTTTTGACTGTATTCAAGCAAATAAATGATTTGATTTGATTTGATTTGATTTATATATAACTATCCTACGTGTCCTAAGAGGCAATCCCTTATCATGTGGAGAGGTGCTTAATCTATACTTAATCTCTACTACATTGTCTACGTGATCAACGCGTAGGAATGCAACGTGCTTGCCTATCACATGCTTCGTATAGAGGCTGGGACTGGGGTTGGGGCTGGGGCTGGGTGGCAGCTGGGGAGTGGGGACCCACGGAGCAAAGCTTGCCCCTTTAGCTGTCAACACAGCGAATCCTCCTTTTTTTTAAAGGGTCAGCAGACGTCCATAGGCTACGGTGACCGCTTACCATCAGGCGGGCCGTATGCTTGTTTGTCACTGTCGTAGTATAAAAAAAGAGGCGAAACACGTATCGAGTTTTGTATTATTGGTGGTTTGTTATATTAATTTCTGCGGCGGGAGGGTGGGAAAATTAAGTACAGGAAAAAACTACGCAAGTAAATAGGTATAACGGGTTGGCACCTTTGACAGACTAGCACAGTAACGTTACTGTCGTAATATGGAGTTCCGCAAAGTAACACCTGATTCAATAGATACATCTGAAAACGTGGGTATATTAAGGTAAATTGGTTCTATGTTTATAATGTTATGTGCTTCTGAAAACGCTAAGAAAGCGATTTTGAGTATTATTTGCTATTAAGCCAGGTAGTTTTAAGGTATATTTTTAGTTTGTAACATTATGTCAATTTTGTACATTTTGCTTTTTTTGGTTTTGAACAAAACTTTTATATGTCTATGTCTTCTATGTCTAGTATGAAAATATTTCTTGACTTCGCTAACAAATTAGCAGTAATATTCTCGACCTTTATTAAGGCCGCATTAATATCTAACACGATCTTATGAGGAGCGTTGGTGGCCCGGCGGCAAGAGCGACTTTAAATATTTACTAAAACGGGGCTTAATCGTGTACAGATTTTGAAAACAAACCTCCGACGTTAAGCCCCGTTTTAGTAAATATATAATGTGTGAAAATCGTGAAAGTTTAAATAAGTGTCAAGCGACTTTAAATCCGAAGGTCTCGGGTTCGAATCCTGGCTCGTACCAATGTGTTTATCGGAACTTACGTACGAAATATAATTAGATATTTACCAATCGCGTTCGGTGAAGGAAAACATCGTGAGGAAACCGGAGTAATTCCCAATAAGGCCTAGTTTACCCTCTGGGTTGGAAGGTCAGATGGCGGTCGCTTCCGTAAAACTAGTGCCTACGCCAAATCTTGGGGATAGTTGCCGAAGAAAAAGACAATCTTATTTGTATAGACATATACGTAAGAGCGTGTCACTGAGCGTGTATTATTGCGACTTTCACAGTGGAAGATACTATTGCAGGTGACTGTACAAGTTATACTTACAATTAATATACCTAATCTGCCATCTATTGCCACATTTCCAAGTAGTGACATAATACAAGATTATAAACTTTGTTTTATAAAAGAAACTGAACTTACCAAAAGCTGTTTTTCGAGCAGATTGACCGGCGGCGGGCCCTGATACGCCTGATTCCTGCTCGCTAGAGACCGCATGCGTTCTAGCAGTGCGTAATTCTCGACGCGATTCGCTCTGTCAATGACAAAATTATTCGTTATTCAAAAGCTACAAATAATATAAATGTATCGATGTTATTAACTATAGCACAAATAAGTAAAAAATTATTTTTTTGAAAGTAAATTGAAAGAAAACACTTTAGAACGGATTAATTGCGTTTATTAACACCATGACCCTACGTTTCGAGTCCTTGACAGCACTCGTTTTCACAGGGTTGATTCTCACCGTCAATCAAAAAAGTTACTTGTGCAAACCTACATACAAACAAAAACAAAATATAAAAATAATTAAAAAACAAAAAAAAGGTTGGTCTAAACTGCCCAGATGGGCTTATAAAGGTGTGTGTGAACTTAGCATATCAAATGCTAGCATCTCACAATTTTGTGAGAGTTCTAGTAGCATCCCTAATAGTTCTAGAGTTCTAGGTGGTTTTTTTTCATAGTTCTGCACATTTACGCGAAAAAAATCAAATAGTAAAATGGGATGCTAACTTCGCATATGACACTCCAGCATCCCAGCCGTTATCCAGTCCTCGACTTCAAAATAGCATTTAAATGAAAGGTACTAACATTTCTAGATGATATACAAAGAGTTCTAGTCATTATTGTAAAAAAAATTTTTTTTTCATATACGAGTGCCTATATGACATAGGAACGTAAAAACCAATGTTACGTATTTCGTCAAGTATATTAGCTACTACGTGTATTAGCTAGTCAACATCTTAGAACAGCTAAAAATGGATAGTTATTGTTACTGAAGTACATTTTAAGAGAGTTTTCAAGGTCCGAAGATGATAGCCGTATATGGGCCAATACTCTATAACAGGCCCAGTTTTGAACCACGGCATCCCAGCTGTTACAGGTGAAAGGCTCTGCATATCAGACGTTTCGTGTAGAAGGCACGCTAATGCTAATAATTTCGAAGAGTTCTAAGTTCTTAAAAGAAATTTGATTTTTTTATGGAATTTTGAATCCATAACAGGAAAATAGTGCAAAATTATGAATTCGTTCTATCTTTGACATCTATCATCCCAGGAATTCTAAATCTGAGATCTAACGTATTAGGCTCTGTTGCTAGCAGGCATCCTAATGCACATGAAAGCAGAAAGTTCTTAATACTTTTATAAGTTTTTTAGAGTTGTTAGGGTCCAATGATGATATTCAGAAATTGAACATGCCTAAATAATGGCCTATGTTTATCAAGTGGCATCCCAGCTTTAACAAGATTGAGACACAGCGTCTCACGTGTATTAGCTAGTCAACATCTTAGCACAGCTAAAAATGGATAGTTACTGTTACTGAAGTGCATTTTAAGTGAGTTTTCAAGGTCTGAAGATGATAGCCGTATATGGGCCAATACTCTATAACATTCCCAGATTTGAACCACGGCATCCCAGCTGTTACAGGTGAAAGACCCTGCATATCAGGCGTTTCGTGTAGAAGGCACCCTAATGCTAATAATATTGAAGAGTTCTAACTTCTTGAAAGAAATTTGATTTTTTTATGAAATTTTGAATCCATAACAAGAAAATAGTGCAAAACTATAAATTCGTTCTATATTTGACATCTATCATCCCAGGAATTCTAGATCTGAGATCTAACGTATTATGCTCTGTTGGTAGCAGGCACCCTAATGCACATGAAAGCAGAGAGTTCTTACTACTATTACAAGTTTTTTTTAGAGTTATTAGGGTCCAATGATGATATTCGGAAAAAAGACCTGCCTAAATAACGGCCTATGTTTATAAAGTGGCATCCCAGCTGTTACAAGATTGAGACACAGCGTCGCACTTGTATTAGCTATTCAACATCTTAGCACAGCTAAAAATGGATAGTTATTGTTACTGAAGTACATTTTAAGAGAGTTTTCAAGGTCCGAAGATGATAGCCGTATATGGGCCAATACTCTATAACAGGCCCAGTTTTGAACCACGGCATCCCAGCTATTACAGGTGAAAGACCCTGCATATCAGGCGTTTCGTGTAGAAGGCACGCTAATGCTAATAATATCGAAGAGTTCTAACTTCTTGAAAGAAATTTGATTTTTTATGGAATTTTGAATCCATAACAAGAAAATAGTGCAAAATTATGAATTCGTTCTATATTTGACATCTATCATCCCAGGAATTCTAGATCTGAGATCTAACGTATTAAGCTCTGTTGCTAGTAGGCACCCTAATGCACATGAAAGCAGAAAGTTCTTATTACTTTTACAAGTTTTTTTAGAGTTGTTAGGGTCCAATGATGATATTCGGAAATTGGACCTGCCTCTATAACGGCCTATGTTTATCAAGTGGCATCCCAGCTTTAACAAGATTAAGACACAGCGTCTCACATCTATTAGCTAGTCAACATCTTAGCACAGCTAAACATGGAGAGTTATTGTTACTGAAGTACATTTTAAGAGAGTTATCAAGTTCTGAAGATGATAGTCGTATATGGGCCAAAACTCTAAAACAGCCCAAGTTTGAACCACGGCATCCCAGCTCTTACAGGTGAAAGACCCTGCATATTAGGCGTTTCGTGTAAAAGGCACGCTATTGCTAATAATGTCGAAGAGTTCTCACTTCTTGAAAGAAATTTGATTTTTTTATGGATTTTTAAAACAGAGCAAGAAAACAGTGTAAAACTATGAATTCATTATATTTTTGACGTCTATCATCCGAGGAATTTTATATCTGATATGTAACGTATGGAGCGCTGTTATTAGCCGGCACCCTAATGCACAGAAAAGCAAAGAGTTCCAACTTCTGGAATAAACTTTAATAGAGTTATTAGGGTCCAAAGATGATATTCGGAAATGGGACATGCCGAAATAACGGGCAATGTTTATCAAGTGGCATCCCAGCTCTCACAGGTTTGAGGCCCTGGATATCAGGCGTTTCGTGTAAAGGACACCCCTATGCTACAAAAATCGAGAAGTTCTCACTTCTTGAATGTAATACGATTTTTTTATTCATATATAATACATGACAAACAAATGGTGCAAGAAGATGAAATCGTTATATCTTTGACATCTAACATCCCCGATTTATTAAATCTGAGATCTAACGTATCGCACGCTGATGCTAGCAGGCACCCTATTGCACAGGAAAGCAAAGAGTTCCAACTTCTGGAATAAAGTTTTATAGAGTTATTAGAATCCAAAGATGATATTCGGAAATGGGACCTGCCTAAATAACGGCCTATGTTTACCAAGTGGCATTCCAGCTGTTACAGCTCTAAGACACAGCGTCTCATGTGTATTAGCTAGTTGACATCTTAGTTCAGCTGCACATGGAGAGGTATTTTTACTGAAATACATTTTAAGAGAGTTTTCAAGGTCTGAAGATGATAGTCGTATATGGGCCAAAACTCTAAAACAGCCCAAGTTTGAACCACGGCATCCCAGCTCTTACAGGTGAAAGACCCTGCATATCAGGCGTTTCGTGTAAAAGGCACGCTATTGCTAATAATGTCGAAGAGTTCTCACTTCTTGAAAGAAATTTGATTTTTTTATGGATTTTTAATACATAGCAAGAAAAAAGTGCAAAATTATGAATTCGTTTTATCTTTGACATCTATCATCCCAGGAATTCTAAGTCTGAGATCTAACATATTAGGCTCTGTTGCTAGCAGGCACCCTAATGCACATGAAAGCAGAAAGTTCTTATTACTTTTATAAGTTTTTTTAAAGTTGTTAAGGTCCAATGATGATATTCGGAAATTGGACCTGCCTAAATAACGGCCTATGTTTATCAAGTGGCATCCCAGCTGTTACAAGATTGAGACACAGCGTCTCACGTGTATTAGCTAGTCAACATCTTAGCACAGCTAAAAATGGAGAGTTATTGTTACTGAAGTACATTTTAAGAGAGTTATCAAGTTCTGAAGATCATAGTCGTATATGGGCCAAAACTCTAAAACAGCCCAAGTTTGAACCACGGCATCCCAGCTCTTACAGGTGAAAGACCCTGCATATGAGGCGTTTCGTGTAGAAGGCACGCTAATGCTAATAATATCGAAGAGTTCTAACTTCTTAAAAGAAATTTGATTTTTTTATGGAATTTTGAATCCATAACAAGAAAATAGTGCAAAATTATGAATTCGTTCTATATTTGACATCTATCATCCCAGGAATTCTAGATCTGAGATCTAATGTATTAGGCTCTGTTGCTAGCAGGCACCCTAATGCACATGAAAGCAGAAAGTTCTTATTACTTTTACAAGTTTTTTTAGAGTTGTTAGGGTCCAATGATGATATTCGGAAATTGGACCTGCCTCTATAACGGCCTATGTTTATCAAGTGGCATCCCAGCTTTAACAAGATTAAGACACAGCGTCTCACATCTATTAGCTAGTCAACATCTTAGCACAGCTAAACATGG
This sequence comes from Lathronympha strigana, assembly GCA_949128165.1. Lineage (NCBI taxonomy): Eukaryota > Metazoa > Arthropoda > Insecta > Lepidoptera > Tortricidae > Lathronympha > Lathronympha strigana. Next base: position 5,042,818 of record OX421922.1, on the reverse strand, counting down.
AGAGTTATTGTTACTGAATTACATTTTAAGAGAGTTATCAAGTTCTGAAGATGATAGTCGTATATGGGCCAAAACTCTAAAACAGCCCAAGTTTGAACCACGGCATCCCAGCTCTTACAGGTGAAAGACCCTGCATATGAGGCGTTTCGTGTAAAAGGCACGCTATTGCTAATAATGTTGAAGAGTTCTCACTTCTTAAAAGAAATTTGATTTTTTTATGGATTTTTAAAACATAGCAAGAAAACAGTGTAAAACTATGAATTCATTATATTTTTGACGTCTATCATCCCAGGAATTTTATATCTGATATCTAACGTATGGAGCGCTGTTATTAGCAGGCATCCTAATGCACATAAAAGCAAAGAGTTCCAACTTCTGGAATAAACTTTAATAGAGTTATTAGGGTCCAAAGATGATATTCGGAAATGGGACATGCCGAAATAACGGGCAATGTTTATCAAGTGGCATCCCAGCTCTCACAGGTTTGAGGCCCTGGATATCAGGCGATTCGTGTAAAGGGCACCCTTATGCTACAAAAATCGAGAAGTTCTCACTTCTTGAATGTACTATGATTTTTTTATTCATATATAGTACATGACAAACAAATGGTGCAAGAAGATGAAATCGTTATATCTTTGACATCTAACATCCCCGATTTATTAAATCTGAGATCTAACGTATCGCACGCAGATGCTAGCAGGCACCCTATTGCACAGGAAAGCAAAGAGTTCCAACTTCTGGAATAAAGTTTTATAGAGTTATTAGAATCCAAAGATGATATTCGGAAATGGGACCTGCCTAAATAACGGCCTATGTTTACCAAGTGGCATCCCAGCTGTTACAGCTCTAAGACACAGCGTCTCATGTGTATTAGCTAGTTGACATCTTAGTTCAGCTGCACATGGAGAGGTATTTTTACTGAAATACATTTTAAGAGAGTTTTCAAGGTCTGAAGATGATAGTCGTATATGGGCCAAAACTCTAAAACAGCCCAAGTTTGAACCACGGCATCCCAGCTCTTACAGGTGAAAGACCCTGCATATGAGGCGTTTCGTGTAAAAGGCACGCTATTGCTAATAATGTCGAAGAGTTCTCACTTCTTGAAAGAAATTTGATTTTTTTATGGATTTTTAAAACATAGCAAGAAAACAGTGTAAAACTATGAATTCATTATATTTTTGACGTCTATCATCCCAGGAATTTTATATCTGATATGTAACGTATGGAGCGCTGTTATTAGCAGGCACCCTAATGCATATAAAAGCAAAGAGTTCCAACTTCTGGAATAAACTTTAATAGAGTTATTAGGGTCCAAATATGATATTCGGAAATGGGACATGCCGAAATAACGGGCAATGTTTATCAAGTGGCATCCCAGCTCTCACAGGTTTGAGGCCCTGGATATCAGGCGTTTCGTGTAAAGGACACCCCTATGCTACAAAAATCGAGAAGTTCTCACTTCTTGAATGTAATACGATTTTTTTATTCATATATAATACATGACAAACAAATGGTGCAAGAAGATGAAATCGTTATATCTTTGACATCTAACATCCCCGATTTATTAAATCTGAGATCTAACGTATCGCACGCAGATGCTAGCAGGCACCCTATTGCACAGGAAAGCAAAGAGTTCCAACTTCTGGAATAAAGTTTTATAGAGTTATTAGAATCCAAAGATGATATTCGGAAATGGGACCTGCCTAAATAACGGCCTATGTTTACCAAGTGGCATCCCAGCTGTTACAGCTCTAAGACACAGCGTCTCATGTGTATTAGCTAGTTGACATCTTAGTTCAACTGCACATGGAGAGGTATTTTTACCGAAATACATTTTAAGAGAGTTTTCAAGGTCTGAAGATGATAGTCGTATATGGGCCTAAACTCTAAAACAGCCCAAGTTTGAACCACGGCATCCCAGCTCTTACAGGTGAAAGACCCTGCATATGAGGCGTTTCGTGTAAAAGGCACGCTATTGCTAATAATGTCGAAGAGTTCTCACTTCTTGAAAGAAATTTGATTTTTTTATGGATTTTTAATACATAGCAAGAAAAAAGTGCAAAATTATGAATTCGTTCTATCTTTGACATCTATCATCCCAGGAATTCTAAGTCTGAGATCTAACATATTAGGCTCTGTTGCTAGCAGGCACCCTAATGCACATGAAAGCAGAAAGTTCTTATTACTTTTATAAGTTTTTTTAGAGTTGTTAGGGTCCAATGATGATATTCGGAAATTGGACCTGCCTAAATAACGGCGTATGTTCATCAATAGGCATCCCAGCTTTAACAAGATTAAGACACAGCGTCTCACGTCTATTGGCTAGTCAACATCTTAGCACAGCTAAACATGGAGAGTTATTGTTACTGAAGTACATTTTAAGAGAGTTGTCAAGTTCTGAAGATGATAGTCGTATATGGGCCAAAACTCTAAAACAGCCCAAGTTTGAACCACGGCATCCCAGCTCTTACAGGTGAAAGACCCTGCATATGAGGCGTTTCGTGTAAAAGGCACGCTATTGCTAATAATGTTGAAGAGTTCTTACTTCTTAAAAGAAATTTGATTTATTTTATGGATTTTTAAAACATAGCAAGAAAACAGTGTAAAACTATGAATTCATTATATTTTTGACGTCTATCATCCCAGGAATTTTATATCTGATATCTAACGCATGGAGCGCTGTTATTAGCAGGCACCCTAATGCACATAAAAGCAAAGAGTTCCAACTTCTGGAATAAACTTTAATAGAGTTATTAGAGTCCAAAGATGATATTCGGAAATGGGACCTGCCTAAATAACGTCCTATGTTTACCAAGTGGCATCCCAGCTGTTACAGCTCTAAGACACAGCGTCTCATGTGTATTAGCTAGTTGACATCTTAGTTCAGCTGCACATGGAGAGGTTTTTTTACTAAAATACATTTTAAGAGAGTTTTCAAGGTCTGAAGATGATAGTCGTATATGGGCCAAAACTCTAAAACAGCCCAAGTTTGAACCACGGCATCCCAGCTCTTACAGGTGAAAGACCCTGCATATGAGGCGTTTCGTGTAAAAGGCACGCTATTGCTAATAATGTCGAAGAGTTCTCACTTCTTGAAAGAAATTTGATTTTCTTATGGATTTTTAATACATAGCAAGAAAAAAGTGCAAAATTATGAATTCGTTCTATCTTTGACATCTATCATCCCAGGAATTCTAAGTCTGAGATCTAACATATTAGGCTCTGTTGCTAGCAGGCACCCTAATGCACATGAAAGCAGAAAGTTCTTATTACTTTTATAAGTTTTTTTAGAGTTGTTAGGGTCCAATGATGATATTCGGAAATTGGACCTGCCTAAATAACGGCGTATGTTCATCAAGTGGCATCCCAGCTTTAACAAGATTAAGACACAGCGTCTCACGTCTATTGGCTAGTCAACATCTTAGCACAGCTAAACATGGAGAGTTATTGTTACTGAAGTACATTTTAAGAGAGTTGTCAAGTTCTGAAGATGATAGTCGTATATGGGCCAAAACTCTAAAACAGCCCAAGTTTGAACCCCGGCATCCCAGCTCTTACAGGTGAAAGACCCTGCATATGAGGCGTTTCGTGTAAAAGGCACGCTATTGCTAATAATGTTGAAGAGTTCTTACTTCTAAAAAGAAATTTGATTTTTTTATGGATTTTTAAAACATAGCAAGAAAACGTCTATCATCCCAGGAATTTTATATCTGATATCTAGCGTATGGAGCGCTGTTATTAGCAGGCACCCTAATGCATATAAAAGCAAAGAGTTCCAACTTCTGGAATAAACTTTAATAGAGTTATTAGGGTCCAAAGATGATATTCGGAAATGGGACATGCCGAAATAACGGGCAATGTTTATCAAGTGGCATCCCAGCTCTCACAGGTTTGAGGCCCTGGATATCAGGCGTTTCGTGTAAAGGGCACCCTTATGCTACAAAAATCGAGAAGTTCTCACTTCTTGAATGTACTACGATTTTTTTATTTATATATAATACATGACAAACAAATGGTGCAAGAAGATGAAATCGATATATCTTTGACATCTAACATCCCCGATTTATTAAATCTGAGATCTAACGTATCGCACGCAGAAGCTAGCAGGCACCCTATTGCACAGGAAAGCAAAGAGTTCCAACTTCTGGAATAAACTTTAATAGAGTTATTAGAGTCCAAAGATGATATTCGGAAATGGGACCTGCCTAAATAACGGCCTATGTTTACCAAGTGGCATCCCAGCTGTTACAGCTCTAAGACACAGCGTCTCATGTGTATTAGCTAGTTGACATCTTAGTTCAGCTGCACATGGAGAGGTATTTTTACTGAAATACATTTTAAGAGAGTTTTCAAGGTCTGAAGATGATAGTCGTATATGGGCCAAAACTCTAAAACAGCCCAAGTTTGAACCACGGCATCCCAGCTTTTACAGGTGAAAGACCCTGAATATGAGGCGTTTCGTGTAAAAGGCACGCTATTGCTAATAATGTTGAAGAGTTCTTACTTCTAAAAAGAAATTTGATTTTTTTATGGATTTTTAAAATATAGCAAGAAAACGTCTATCATCCCAGGAATTTTATATCTGATATCTAGCGTATGGAGCGCTGTTATTAGCAGGCACCCTAATGCATATAAAAGCAAAGAGTTCCAACTTCTGGAATAAACTTTAATAGAGTTATTAGGGTCCAAAGATGATATTGGAAATGGGACATGCCGAAATAACGGGCAATGTTTATCAAGTGGCATCCCAGCTCTCACAGGTTTGAGGCCCTGGATATCAGGCGTTTCGTGTAAAGGGCACCCTTATGCTTCAAAAATCGAGAAGTTCTCACTTCTTGAATGTACTACGATTTTTTTATTCATACATGACAATACATGACAAACAAATGGTGCAAGAAGATGAAATCGTTATATCTTTGACATCTAACATCCCCGATTTATTAAATCCGATATCTAACGTATCGCACGCAGATGCTAGCAGGCACCCTATTGCACAGGAAAGCAAAGAGTTCCAACTTCTGGAATAAAGTTTTATAGAGTTATTAGAATCCAAAGATGATATTCGGAAATGGGACCTGCCTAAATAACGGCCTATGTTTACCAAGTGGCATCCCAGCTGTTACAGCTCTAAGACACGGCGTCTCATGTGTATTAGCTAGTTGACATCTTAGTTCAGCTGCACATGGAGAGGTATTTTTACTGAAATTCATTGTAAGAGAGTTTTCGAGGTCTGAAGATGATAGTCGTATATTCTTAGGCTCTGTAGCTAGCAGGCACCCTAATGCACATGAAAGCAGAAAGTTCTTATTACTTTTATAATTTTAGAGTTGTTAGGGTCCAATGATGATATTCGGAAATTGGACCTGCCGAAATAACGGGCAATGTTTATCAAATGGCATCCCAGCTCTCACAGGTTTGAGGCCTTGGATATCAGGCGTTTCGTGTAAAGGGCACCCTTATGCTACAAAAATCGAGAAGTTCTCAATTCTTGAATGTACTACGATTTTTTTATTCATATTATATTATACACCTTGCGGGGGGCCTACCCACGCTGCGCCTTCCGGTACGTGGTCGCCACTCGAGAAGATCGCAGGAGTCCGCTGGATGCGGGTGGCGCAGGACCGGTCACTGTGGAAATCTTTGAGGGAGGCCTATGTCCAGCAGTGGACGTCTTTCGGCTGAAATGATGATGATGATGATGATGATTATATTATACACTACAAACACTTATAATATGAATAAGGGATCGTAGTACATCCAAGAAGTGAGAACTTCACGGTTTTAGTAGCATAAGGGTGCCCTTTACAAGAAACGCCTGATATACAGGGTCTCAAACCTGGGAGAGCTAGGATGCCACTTGATAAATATTGCACGTTATTTCGGCATGTCCCATTTCCGAATATCATCTTTGGACCCTAATAACTCTATTAAAGTTTATTCCAGAAGTTAAAACTCTTTGCTCTAATGTGCATTAGGGTGCCTGCTAACAAAAGCGCACCATACGTTAGATATCAGATCTAAAATTCCTGAGATGATGGATGTCAAACATAATTATATTAAATTCATAATTTTACACTTTTTTCTTGCTATGTATTAAAAATCTATAAAAAAAAAATATATTTTCAAGAAGTGAGAACTCTTCGACAGTATTAGCAATAGCGTGCTTTTTACACGAAACGCCTCATATGCAGGGTCTTTCACCTGTAAGAGCTGGGATGCCGTGGTTCAAACTTGGGTTGTTTTAGAGTTTTGGCCCATATACGACTATCATCTTCAGACCATGAAAACTCTCTTATAATGTATTTAAGTAAAAATAACTCTCCATGTGCAGCTGTACTAAGATGTCGACTAGCAAATACACGTGAGAAGCTGTGTCTCAGAGCTGTAACAGCTGGGATGCCACTTGATACAAATAGGCCGTTATTAAGGCAGGTCCCATTTCCGAATATCATCTTTGAACCCTAATAACTCTATAGAAGTTTATTTCAGAAGTTGAAACTCTTTGCAATTGGGTGCAATAGGGTGTCTGCTAGCAACTGCGCGCGATACGTTAGATCTCAGATTTAATAATTCTGGGATGTTACAAGTCAAAGATAGAAAGATTTCAACTTTTTGCACCATTTTTTTGTCATGTATTATATTCGAATAAAAAAATCGTAGTACATTCAAGAATTGAGAACTTCTTGATTTTTGTAGCATAAGGGTGCCCTTTACACATAACGCCTGATATCCAGGGCCTCAAACCTGTAAGAGCTGGGATGCCACTTGATAAACATTGCCCGTTATTTCGGCATGTCCCATTTCCGAATATCATCTTTGGACCCTAATAACTCTATAAAAGTTTATTCCAGAAGTTGGAACTCTTTGCTTTTCTGTGCAATAGGGTGCCTGCTAGCATCTGCGTGCGATACGTTAGATCTCAGATTTAATAAATCGGGGATGTTAGATGTCAAAGATATAACGATTTCATCTTCTTGCACCATTTGTTTGTCATATATTATATATGAATAAAAAATCGTAGTACATTCAAGAAGTGAGAACTTCTCGATTTTTGTAGCATAAGGGTGCCCTTTACACGAAACGCCTGATATCCAGGGCCTCAAACCTGTGAGAGCTGGGATGCCACTTGATAAACATTGCCCGTTATTTCGGCATGTCCCATTTCCGAATATCATCTTTGGACCCTAATAACTCTATTAAAGTTTATTCCAGAAGTTGGAACTCTTTGCTTTTATGTGCATTAGGGTGCCTGCTAATAACAGCGCTCCATACGTTAGATATCAGATATAAAATTCCTGGGATGATAGACGTCAAAAATATAATGAATTCATAGTTTTACACTGTTTTCTTGCTATGTTTTAAAAATCCATAAAAAAATCAAATTTCTTTTTAGAAGTGAGAACTCTTCAACATTATTAGCAAAAGCGTGCCTTTTACACGAAACGCCTCATATGCAGGGTCTTTCACCTGTAAGAGCTGGGATGCCGTGGCTTAAACTTGGGCTGTTTTAGAGTTTTGGCCCATATACGACTATCATCTTCAGAACTTGATAACTCTCTTAAAATGTACTACAGTAACAATAACTCTCCATGTTTAGCTGTGCTAAGATGTTGACCAGCTAATACACGTGAGACGCTGTGTCTCAATCTTGTAACAGCTGGGATGCCACTTGATAAACATAGGCCGTTATTTAGGCAGGTCCAATTTCCGAATATCATCATTGGACCTTAACAACTCTAAAAAAATTTATAAAAGTAATAAGAACTTTCTGCTTTCATGTGCATTAGGGTGCCTGCTAGCAACAGAGCCTAATATGTTAGATCTCAGACTTAGAATTCCTGGGATGATAGATGTCAAAGATAGAACGAATTCATAATTTTGCACTTTTTTCTTGCTATGTATTAAAAATCCATAAAAAAATCAAATTTCTTTCAAGAAGTGAGAACTCTTCGACATTATTAGCAATAGCGTGCCTTTTACACGAAACGCCTCATATTCAGGGTCTTTCACCTGTAAGAGCTGGGATGCCGTGGTTCAAACTTGGGCTGTTTTAGAGTTTTGGCCCATATACGACTATCATCTTCAGACCTTGAAAACTCTCTTAAAATGTATTTCAGTAAAAATACCTCTCCATCTCATCAACCAGCTAATACACATGAGACGCTGTGTCTTAGAGCTGTAACAGCTGGGATGCCACTTAGTAAACATAGGCCGTTATTTAGGCAGGTCCCATTTCCGAATATCATCTTTGGACTCTAATAACTCTATAAAAGTTTATTCCAGAAGTTGGAACTCTTTGCTTTCCTGTGCAATAGGGTGCCTGCTAGCATCTGCGTGCGATACGTTAGATCTCAGATTTAATAAATCGGGGATGTTAGATGTCAAAGATATAACGATTTCATCTTCTTGCACCATTTGTTTGTCATGTATTATATATGAATAAAAAAATCGTATTACATTCAAGAAGTGAGAACTTCTCGATTTTTGTAGCATAGGGGTGTCCTTTACACGAAACGCCTGATATCCAGGGCCTCAAACCTGTGAGAGCTGGGATGCCACTTGATAAACATTGCCCGTTATTTCGGCATGTCCCATTTCCGAATATCATCTTTGGACCCTAATAACTCTATTAAAGTTTATTCCAGAAGTTGGAACTCTTTGCTTTTATGTGCATTAGGGTGCCTGCTAATAACAGCGCTCCATACGTTAAATATCAGATATAAAATTCCTGGGATGATAGACGTCAAAAATATAATGAATTCATAGTTTTACACTGTTTTCTTGCTATGTTTTAAAAATCCATAAAAAAATCAAATTTCTTTTTAGAAGTGAGAACTCTTCAACATTATTAGCAATAGCGTGCCTTTTACACGAAACGCCTCATATGCAGGGTCTTTCACCTGTAAGAGCTGGGATGCCGTGGTTCAAACTTGGGCTGTTTTAGAGTTTTGGCCCATATACGACTATCATCTTCAGAACTTGATAACTCTCTTAAAATGTACTTCAGTAACAATAACTCTCCATGTTTAGCTGTGCTAAGATGTTGACTAGCTAATAGATGTGAGACGCTGTGTCTTAATCTTGTTAAAGCTGGGATGCCACTTGATAAACATAGGCCGTTATAGAGGCAGGTCCAATTTCCGAATATCATCATTGGACCCTAACAACTCTAAAAAAACTTGTAAAAGTAATAAGAACTTTCTGCTTTCATGTGCATTAGGGTGCCTGCTAGCAACAGAGCCTAATACGTTAGATCTCAGATCTAGAATTCCTGGGATGATAGATGTCAAATATAGAACGAATTCATAATTTTGCACTATTTTCTTGTTATGGATTCAAAATTTCATAAAAAAATCAAATTTCTTTCAAGAAGTTAGAACTCTTCGATATTATTAGCATTAGGGTGCCTTCTACACGAAACGCCTGATATGCAGGGTCTTTCACCTGTAACAGCTGGGATGCCGTGGTTCAAATCTGGGAATGTTATTGAGTATTGGCCCATATACGACTATCATCTTCAGACCTTGAAAACTCACTTAAAATGCACTTCAGTAACAGTAACTATCCATTTTTAGCTGTGCTAAGATGTTGACTAGCTAATACACGTGAGACGCTGTGTCTCAATCTTGTTAAAGCTGGGATGCCACTTGATAAACATAGGCCATTATTTAGGCATGTTCAATTTCTGAATATCATCATTGGACCCTAACAACTCTAAAAAACTTATAAAAGTATTAAGAACTTTCTGCTTTCATGTGCATTAGGATGCCTGCTAGCAACAGAGCCTAATACGTTAGATCTCAGATTTAGAATTCCTGGGATGATAGATGTCAAAGATAGAACGAATTCATAATTTTGCACTATTTTCCTGTTATGGATTCAAAATTCCATAAAAAAATCAAATTTCTTTTAAGAAGTTAGAACTCTTCGAAATTATTAGCATTAGCGTGCCTTCTACACGAAACGTCTGATATGCAGAGCCTTTCACCTGTAACAGCTGGGATGCCGTGGTTCAAAACTGGGCCTGTTATAGAGTATTGGCCCATATACGGCTATCATCTTCGGACCTTGAAAACTCTCTTAAAATGTACTTCAGTAACAATAACTATCCATTTTTAGCTGTTCTAAGATGTTGACTAGCTAATACACGTAGTAGCTAATATACTTGACGAAATACGTAACATTGGTTTTTACGTTCCTATGTCATATAGGCACTCGTATATGAAAAAAAAAAAATTTTACAATTTTGACTAGAACTCTTTGTATATCATCTAGAAATGTTAGTACCTTTCATTTAAATGCTATTTTGAAGTCGAGGACTGGATAACGGCTGGGATGCTGGAGTGTCATATGCGAAGTTAGCATCCCATTTTACTATTTGATTTTTTTCGCGTAAATGTGCAGAACTATGAAAAAAAACCACCTAGAACTCTAGAACTATTAGGGATGCTACGAGAACTCTCACAAAATTGTGAGATGCTAGCATTTGATATGCTAAGTTCACACACACCTTATAAAGCTAGTAATCCATTGCCTGAAGCGCAATCTGTAACTAAAATTAAAAATTATGAAAACCCTGTGAGGATTAACATACATACAACATATGGACGCTTCCCTAACAACGTATTCCCTAACCACTAATAACGTAGGGTCATGGTGTTAATAAGCGCGATTAATCCGTTCTAAAGTGTTTAATTTCCATGAACAACAATCGAGGTAACAGAACAAAATATTATGTAAATGCTCGAGTTACTTAAGAAAACACAAGTACCAAAAACCATACATCATGTGCTTTTAAAAAAATTGAGTTCCTTCTGTTCCACATAGATCCAATTCGAATATTTGTCCTTTTTAACCTCCTGCCGTCCACCATACAACAAAGACCGCTAATGAATTTTGAATCTACTGCTTCAGATATAGAATTCAATTTCAATTGTTTTAAAATCGAACGAAACAAACGAAATGGAGGATACCTTTTCGGCCATTGGAAGGTTGACAAGAAATAATCATCAAAATCGACCGTGTTATAAGTTAGAGAAGAACATCAAAATGGAACCTCTTTACCTAGCAACATTATCTACATTCTACATCAAAGGATAACTGCTTACAACTACCTACTATTTTGTAACTACTTACCTCCTCATCTCTTCCTTTTCCTGTTCAGTCATATTATTATACGCCTGCATCTTCTTATTATACGTGTCCGTCGACCTCGGCGCCAAGTCGTACACCCCTTCACTTTCATCTCCATTCACCATAACCTCCTTCGGTTCCTCATCATCCTTGACGCTCTTGCTTTGCTCACTGTACAAATCTTCAGTCTTAATAGACAGTTGACTGCCGTTTTCCGCATTATTCTCACTGACTTCCTTACTCGACTTAAGACTGGCTGTATCTCCGTTCTCTATTCCGTTTGTCAAGTCGTTGATGCTCTTTTGTTTTGCGGGTTTTAAGTCTAATACGGCGAGCTCGTCATCTGTGATTGGTTGTAGTAGTTTGACTAGATACTCTCGAGCTTTCGAGAACTCGACTGCTGTGTTGCCTGAGCGGACGTGCTCGAGAAGGGCGTCGTGAACGAACACGTATTGTTCTTCGGTTTGCACGAGGTGGTTCCGTTGGGTGCGCGCGCGGCAGAGGAAGCCGAGGGGGCTGAGGGTGCCGGTGAGCTTGAGCTGGTTGAGTTGGGCGTCGAGGACTATGTAGGTGCCTGTTCGGCCGACGCCCGCGCTGTGGCCAAAAACAAAACATGAATAACAATCATATTTTCATCAGTTACCGCGGTTAAATGTGGACATTGACTATATCTCCCTACGTTTCGGGAAAGTTTTGCCTGAACAATTGTCTTTTAAAAAGGTAGAAATTTATGGAGGGCGCCACTGAGCTTTAGCAGACAACATTGTATATTGTTTATCTCATTGTTTCGCATAAGTGCAAGCAGTAAGTAACTTACTGTAAGTTTGATAACAGATGTTTTTTAAGGAAGATAATGACGTATTTCACAATAGAACAGGTGGTGCCATTGTGGTTTGCGTATACTTGCACTTTATTTAATTTTTACATTTAATTGTCGAACCGTAAGTTCTGGAAGATTTAGGATTAGGATTAATTACAGAGATAAAAGCCAAATCGGAGGTTTTCTCGATACAGCAGAATTGGGTTAATATACTTATATCGGGTTACTCACGTCAATAAAGCCGAAAATAACTCAACATGTTTCGGAACGGTCGAATAGAAAATTCCCGTGAGATGCTCATGATGAATCATGTGTGCGCAAAGAAGACGCCGCGAGCACATCTCACTCATGATTATGTGACGCGGACCGTTCCGAAACATGTCGAGCTATTCTCGACTTTATTGACGTGAGTAGCCCGATATAAGTATATTAATATGTCTGATTTTTATTCAGAATTCAGGGAGTTTTCTATTCAGAAGGTTTTGACAAAAGGTTATTTTAGAAAGATACTTCGGCCATAATCCGTACCACGCGAAGAATAAAGCGTATCTCCAGCAGGCTCGCCATGTGAAACTAGTGTTTATGCCAATAGTATTTTCTGCCTTCCGGCCGGCAAGTAGCCACTTGCAGGCCGCTACGCTAAACAAATGCGCCGCTTGCCGACTGCGTCGAGCAGAAAAATAGTGTACTAACTTTGGCCAGTAAATAAGAAAGCCTCAGATCATATGTGTTACAATGGGAGCTGCCGTATTGTCGCTCACCAGCCGGCGCCACTCATGCATGGGTCCTGTGTCAGTATGAGAGAAATGTCAAAGTGACGTTTGAAATGTTCCCGCAGGACCCACGTTCCACTAGCGCCCCTAGCGAAAAATCAACTCGCCGTTGAACAACAAAAGGCCGTTTTAGTGGGAAATGTCTCGGCTTCGCCTCGGCCGACAATTACATGTGATCCGAGGCTTTCCCATTTACCGGCCGAGGTTTGTATACTATTTTTCTGCCCGACGGAGCCGGTAGGCGGCAATTTAGTTTTGCGTAAAGTGGCGCTTACCGGCCGGAGGACTGAAAATCCTCATTACACGAGATCTGAGACATTTCTTACTTTACAGGCCTCGGTACGTAATCTAGTACAGTACCTGCAATGCACCAGCACGGTGCCGGGGTCGGCGGCCGCGGCCTTGACGAAGGGCAGCACGGCGAGCGGGTGCCGCGGCGTGCCGTGGTCGGGCCACACGGTGTAGTGGTACTGCACGATGACGCGCCCCTTGCCGTCGCCCTCGCCGGCCGGGCTGGCTGGCTCGCTATCCTATTGGCAGGAAGGGTGGTTTTAATAACGATTTTGTTCTACTCCAGCACTTCTATCTGTCAATTAGATGACTGACAGCGACATTTAAAAATTCTACATTATAATGTTGTCTATGGTATTCCATTAGAACACTGCTCCTATGGATTTTTATACAATATATTAGCACTGTTGTTTTTTTTATATTGTGGGTATAACATTTTCCCTATTCTGCCACGTTTCAAAATTTTGCTTTTTACGCTATTTTAGGTATCGTAGAAAAACTAGCGTATGCAACAGCTCATAATTGGTTCCTCTCGACTCATAAAATTCAAGAGTTGCTGTTATAAAACGAGTTGTAGTAGAGTCCGTTATTATATCAAATGTTACATACTACTGTATCATCATGATCATTATATAGTCTGACAAGCCAATAATCGCAGTAACAGAAGGAAAAAAAACTATATCCATCCCTTTTTTCGGGGTGGTAATACTAGCGTAAGAAAAAGACAGTATGATGCTCTCTATCCTACTGTTACTGCGCTCGCTAGGTTGTCAGACTATAGTTTACCGCTTTGTGGTTGTTGTTGTGGGCGCGCAGATGGCGCACGGTGTAGGCGGCGCGCACGTCCTCGCGCAGCAGCGTCACGTGCACGCCGCCGAACTCCGCCGAGCTGCCGCGCCCGCCGCCCGGCCAGTACATGTCGCATTTGTTTACCGCTTTGTGGTTGTTGTTTTGGGCGCGCAGATGGCGCACGGTGTAGGCGGTGCGCACGTCCTCGCGCAGCAGCGTCACGTGCACGCCGCCGAACTCCGCCGAGCTGCCGCGCCCGCCGCCCGGCCAGTACATGTCGCATTTGTTTACCGCTTTGTGGTTGTTGTTGTGGGCGCGCAGATGGCGCACGGTGTAGGCGGTGCGCACGTCCTCGCGCAGCAGCGTCACGTGCACGCCGCCGAACTCCGCCGAGCTGCCGCGCCCGCCGCCCGGCCAGTACATGTCGCATTTGTTTACCGCTTTGTGGTTGTTGTTGTGGGCGCGCAGATGGCGCACGGTGTAGGCGGCGCGCACGTCCTCGCGCAGCAGCGTCACGTGCACGCCGCCGAACTCCGCCGAGCTGCCGCGCCCAGTACATGTCGCATTTGTTTACCGCTTTGTGGTTGTTGTTGTGGGCGCGCAGATGGCGCACGGTGTAGGCGGCGCGCACGTCCTCGCGCAGCAGCGTCACGTGCACGCCGCCGAACTCCGCCGAGCTGCCGCGCCCGCCGCCCGGCCAGTACATGTCGCATTTGCGCTGGAGGATAACAATACAAAGACAATATTCACTCATTGTTTTTTATACTGTTGGACGATATCTTAAAAAAAAAAAACATTATATCATTTTTTTTATTTTATTATGACATACTTTGATTTTATTTTGTGGTTGGTTATACTGTTTTGACATCTAAATAAGTTATTAATATTTTTATGTTTTATTGTTATATTTTAATCTTAATTTTAATTTTTAATATTATTTCTCTATTGTATGTGTATATGGACGACCTGCCTGAATTAAATAATTTGAATTTGAATTATAATAAAATAATTTTTAGCGCATAAAAACTAAAATTAAGTATTATAACTCTTTTTTCAATATTTTGAAACAGATTCGGGCGTTTTAAACGCCCGCCATTTTGACCAGCTTGGCCGTGACGTCATCAACCACGGCGGCTGTCCATTCGCGTTCTCGGCTTCTCGAATGTTTGGTGTAGAGCCGGTCATAGTCGATGCCGTCACACTAGACCTTTTATGACATTGACATTTCGTTTTAGCCGTTTTGAATTTCACGCATTTTTTTTAACTTTTCTATAATTATTTTCACAGCAAAAAAGAAATAAAATTAAGAAATATCGACAGAGATATAATGCTAAGCCGACATAGTTTCCGAGAAAAAAATAAAACACTTATCTGTTTCAAGTGCATATAGCCTATCACAACAACTAAGGCACAAAATGGATGAGTCCATAACATCTATTTTAGTCTGATGGCGAACGGTCTAGACCACAAAATGCACAAAAAGCGATGTCGACGGACTCCTATACTCAGCTGTTTGGACGTCGGCCACTTGAAGATGACAAATCAACAAATAGGTAGGTACCTAGTGATATAAAAAATAGTGGTCATTCAGTTTTCTAGGCCGCTCGTGATGTAGACATAGTAGTTGTAATTTTGTATTTTAGTCATTGTGAGACTGAAGCATATCTTTGCAAAAGGGATTGCAAAAGGTCAGTTAGCAGTAATGGCGATGATACATTAGGTAGATAGGTATATCGTCGACCGTAGGTAGGTTCAATTAGGGTAACGGGCATACCAATACGCAATACAATATTAGTACAGTATTAATTTATTCACGAAAATACCACTTGATATTACGACCCCTTCATCCGCGCTCATACCTAGAGACACCTTTGTTAAAGGGGTACTCGAGATTTTAATCGATTCTTGACAAGTTTTGAGATAAGATAATAGAATTATAAAACAAACGGCCATCGGTTCTTCGATCTTTTGTCTCCGTTCGTATCTGCCAAATTTGGAAAGAGATAAATACTTTTTTTTAATGATTCTTTTAAAAATTCTCTAAAAACACTTTTTTCATTATATGACTTCAGTAAAGGGTCTTACATAATATGTTTTGTTAGCATGACAAGCTTCAAAAACTATAATAAAACCAAAGGATTATGACCGAATTTTCGAAACTTCTAGTTTCACTCGTGTCGGAACGCCGTGTAGTGTGGTCACAGTCCATACACAGCTGATCAGCTGATACTTGATGCAGCTGATCTCCCACATATGTATTTTACTACTTTACAGAACATTAAGTTAACGATGCCATAAACCTTGACTTATTGTAATTTACTATACAATGGTTTTATGACCATTGCCATAACTTCCACTCGATTAAGCTTGTTAAAACTTTAGTATATAAGACCAGCGCTTTCTACCAATATATTCAGTATTCAGTATTCACCCGACTCTTGTGTTATCATTATAACCCCTGAACGCCGTACACTATATGGCGACCCTGCCAGGATGGGCTGCTCGAGACAGCCCCAGCTTAGACGCCGCCCAGCCAGCCAGCCAGCCAGCCAGCCAGCCAGCCAGCCAGCCCCGCAGCACCAGCGAACGCAAACCCGTCAAATGGGAAGCCAGTGCACCAAAAACGACAAGAAAGAAGAGGTGATTATTGCACAAAACGGTGCTGCCAATAACGCCAGCGCTAAACAGGCAGACAGCAGCACAGTTGCAACATATATAACAACAGCTGTGTTAGTAATTGTATGCGTCATTTTTGCATACACCATATGGAAGAAGATACATAAGTGTCTAACAAGGAAAATTGAGCGACAAGCAGTAGCCACGATAATGCGCAATACCAACAAGGCAGAGCAGAGCGTCTAGGAAGAGCCTCAGCAACCCACCGCCACTACCCAGCACCTACAGCGTGTCACCAGCACCAGAGCCGTCGCTACTACCACCCCCAGTGTCCAACAACCACCATATGATGTTAAGAGGTACAATTTAAGCATAACTGTGTTGAACTGATTTCAATTATTTTTGTAAGCAATGTAAATATTTCCGTACCATCTAAATTCATAAAAATATTATGACCAATATTCAACAGATATATGACCAATTAAAATCACTACAAGAAGATATTAGAAAATTAGGACCAAAACGCCGAAAAGAGGCTAATGGTCAAGGTAAACTCCAGCAAGTAAAACTATTGTATAATCAGTACAAAGAATATATACAGCTACATAGTTCTAAAATAGAAAAATCAGAAATTTCTATACAGGACAGTGAGTTAATCCAGTCATATTTCCTAAAAATAGAAGAAATTTACAGTAAAATTATAACTCAATACGAGCAAGACAACAAAGATCAGGTCACAATGACGTCGAATGAGAGCTTCAACCTGAAAACAGCAGTAGCATTGCTACCAGCTATGGACGGTACAGAGGCCGTCACTAGACAACTTATAGACGCCATAGAGTTGTACTCTACGATGATAAAAGACTCAGATTCACAATTATTAGTGAATTTCATTATTAAGACCAGTGATGGGCAAAATTTATTCGAATGACGGATGACGGATGACGAATAACCAAATCATTCGCGGATGACGGATGAATTTTCGGATGATTATTCGTATTCGAATAAATTATTCGTCGAATAATTCATCCGCGAATAATTTATTCGCCGAATGAATTGCCACGAATAATTTTTTAAATACCTTATCAACTTCTGTTTAAAATAGCTATCTAATTATGAATTCATAACTCAAGTTTCATTTCAACCGCCTAGTTTCATTGACACAATTTCTTGTAAACATTATGGCCTTACTAGTTTATATGGGAATTATGGGATTAATTTTATATTCTGTTATTTGAATGAGAACTACGAGGCCCTTTTTAGACCGAGATAGTATATGTCATTGAAATGTACAGAAACTTGACAAAATCTATGCCATAGAAATTAGGCGGTTTCTTTGCTCAGATTTTCTTCCAGCCCGCATAGGGATTATAAAAGGACTGTACATAAAAGTGCACTTTAGTAATCAACATGGATTTATTAATAATTCGTAATAAAAATCATACGTCATGATATTCTTTGTTTGAAAACCAGAATAAATAACATTAACTACAAAAAGACAAATGCGTCTTAAAAACAACAATAGGTTAATTAAAATTTAAATTAATAACAATCGGACGTAAAATGGACAATGAATAGCATTCAACACAAAAAGATTAAAAAAAATCAACATTCGTTTATGAAAGTTTCGTCTAATACAATTTAGACATTTGCTAATAAATTCGTATGGAAAGGTAAACATAGATAATTCCAACAATGCAGGTGTTCATTTTAAACAAAAGGTGTTATTTTACGATAAGCGACTATGGGTTTGGTCTCATTAAAGAATTATGGAAGTATGGTCTTATCTCTTATAAGCTCAACACATCTGCAAAAAATGTAACAAATTTAATAATCATTCAGGTAGGATAATCCCATTGTGTTGTCGCCGGTCGGCACTAAAAAGCATTTTGCTGCATTAAGATTTCTGCTTCGCCACCTAGGCTCAATATACGAAACATTAAACACGTGCAGCTTTTTACTAGGTATATTACAAAATTAACGGGGCTCATATAGAATATAGATCATATCGAATAGATCACTAAAGTCTGAGACGATCGTGAACTTTAGTAAAAATTTGTCATTTTTAATATATTTCTTTTTTTAAATTTAATAGAATAGCCAACAAACCTTTAATATTGTTAGTAAATTTATAGGAGTAATATAATAAGTAAATCATTCGTCAAGTTAAAAACCGGTCGAAATATTTATTCGCCGATAAGTTACTCGCGAATAAATCATCCGCGCATAAATCATCCGCGAATAAATCATCCGCGAATAAATCATTCGCGAATAAAAAATTGGTGGATTATTCGTCATTCGAATGATCATTTAGATAATTTTTTATTCGAATAATGCCCATCTCTGATTAAGACTCGATTAACACAAAGTGCTAAACTTAGAATATCAGACAAACATACCAGTGTAAGCGAGTTAGTTGGTGAAATGAAACTCCGTCTTTTACCGATAAAATCAGCAACTGCAATACAAACCAAGCTATTTACGGCAAAACAGGGGAATAGGTCAATCGAGCGATACGGACAAGAGTTAGAGGATTTATTTGTAAACCTCACAGTGACACAAGCCAATGGGAAACCAGAGGCATATACGGTCTTACAATCGTTGAATGAGAAAATGGCAATAAATAAATTCGCGGAAGGCCTGCGAAATGACAAACTAAGTACAATCATAGCTTCACGAGGATACACCTCGCTAAAAGATGCCATACAAGGTGCAAAGGACCAAGAGGTGTCCATATCATCTACGCCCGCTCCGGAGCAAGTTTTGTACTTCCGGAACAAAGGATATAATAACCACAGACAATACCGGTCGAATTACAATAATAAACCAGTCGGTAAATACCCACAGCGAACACGCCCTACTAACGGTAATACGTCAAATAAGCCACCAAGGGTGCACACCCCGATGAGAAACACTCGACCTATACGAACCGCGAAAAACTATAATACGCGTACATATACAAATTACCAACGTCCACGTCAAAATATACCTAGCGGACGACATCAAGTTAATACGGCGATACAAAATATACCAGATGAAAAAAACTCGCCTCAGCTGTTACAATTTTTTCGTGAATAACAACTATATCCTAACTTATAGCCATATGAATTCAGTTCAATTTGCGATAAAAGGTACAACGCACAAATGGCTTATTGACACAGGCGCGAGTCTAAGCGCAATAACGAATGAAGCGGCACTAATATCTCGCGGACACATGATACCAAAGATGACTCATATCAACGGAGTCGGAGGGAAAATAACGTCATACAATACAATTACTCTACACTTGCAGAGTGAACACCAATCATTTGAGCATGAATTCCATGTATTTCAAAAATTACCATTACAGATCGACGGAATAATTGGACAAGATTTTCTGATAAAATACAAATGTGTAATAAATTACGAAAAAGGAGAAATCACTTTAAACAATAACAACGAATTCATCATGTCGTCCACACCGTATCCGGTGACGGCGTCTCCAAAACAATATTTAAACCGGCTTTCTTTAACTGTGATGGGCCCTGATATGGCTCGCAAAACCGAATTTGGTTTTAAAAGAACGGTCGCAGGGGGCACAAAAGAGCTTCCCAGAGGAGTTGTACGTATAGTTGTAGCAGGGTTTCGGTCTAGTCTTCCGTACATGGCGTTTGATGTCAAGATCTTCAAGACGCTTAGTTTCAAAAAGATCCACGTTGGTGTGGATGATGTGACGCCATTCCGGTCTAAGACGGGCTTGCTCCTCCCAATCATCGGTCGAGATATTACATGACACGAGATTTCGTTTGAGCACGTCTTTGTAGCGAAGGTATTGTCCACCCTGTTTTCTCTTACCACATGATAGCTCAGAGTAGAGAACAGCCTTTGGCAACCTGCTATCTTCCATACGCACAACGTGACCGCACCATCTCAATTGGTGTTTCATTACGAGAGCTTCGATTCCAGATAGACCCGTTCGTCGCAAGACCTCAGTATTAATTACGAATTAATTACAATACCATTGACATTACAAAATGACAATAACAGAACCATTAGTTCAAATCAAATACAATTACCCGCAAGAAGTGAATCTATTATAAGATTACCCACAAATTATACAGGGGATTACGTCGTATTATCAAGCGAAATTGGGGAAGGAATTTTTTTAGCCAATACCTTAACGCATAGCAAGAACGGAAAGATAACTGTTAAAATATTAAACACACGTGAAGAAGATGTAACTTTAAATAATATTACACCAGAAATAAAACCATTGCGTGATTATAATTGTTTCACATATGAGAAAAGTAAAAATAACGCAGACCGAGTAAAATTACTTTATTCTCTTTTAAAAGTCAACAACCTAAACAATGAGGAAAGCAACTCCATTGCTAGCATTTGCGCAAAGTACGCCGACATTTTTCAACTGCCGGGTGACGTGTTAAATACTACAAACCTATATGAACAAAAAATACATTTAAAACCCAACGTATCACCCGTATATACTAAACCCTACCGATTACCTCAGTCACAAAAATCAGAAATAAATAGACAAATAAAACAAATGTTGGAAAATTACATCATAGAAGAGTCGCAGTCCGAATGGGCAAGTCCGTTACTACTCGTTCCCAAGAAACCAGACTCAAATGGAGATAAAAAATGGAGATTGGTAATAGATTACAGGAAAGTAAATGAAGTAATAGAAAACGATAAATTTCCTTTACCCAACATCACGGAAATCTTAGATTCTTTAACCGGTGCTATGTATTTTAGCACTTTAGATTTAAACCAGGGTTATTATCAAATAAAACTTGATCCCGAGAGCAGGAAATATACTGCGTTTATAGCAGATAAACACTATCAGATGAAACGCCTCCCTATGGGATTAAAAAATTCACCAAATGCTTTTAGCAGAGCAATGACCATAGCCATGTCAGGCCTAAACAACGTGCAATGTATAGTTTATTTAGATGACATCATTGTCATGGGTCGAAACTTGCAACAACATAATAAAAACTTAACAGATATTTTTGAGAGATTAAGACAAGTAAATTTTAAACTAAACCCCCTAAAATGTAATTTTTTGCAAAAAGAAATTTTGTATCTAGGACATGTAGTAACCTCTGAAGGGATAAAACCCGATCCAAAAAAGATTTCAATAGTTCAAAACTATCCAGTACCGAAAAACTCAGACGAGGTCAGACGTTTTGTAGCTTTTGTAAATTACTATAGGAGATTTATTAGGAAATTCTCCGAAATAACACAACCACTAAACAATTTATTAAAGAAAAATGTAGAATTTAATTGGACAGAACAATGCGACGACGCATTTAAAAAATTAAAAAAAGCCATCAGTACCCCACCATTACTACAATATCCAGATTTCTCAAATGACAACACGTTCACGATACACACAGACGCATCGGGCATAGCTTTAGGATGTGTCTTATCAAATAAAAATGGATTGCCAGTAGCATATGCAAGCAGACCTCTAAACAAAGCAGAGAAAAACTATCCCACGACAGAAAAAGAACTACTAGCAATAGTATATGCAGTGAAACATTTTAGACCATACTTATATGGACGAAAATTTAAAATTATCACCGATCACCGCCCACTCATTTATTTGTTCAAAATGAACAATCCCTCGAGTCGACTCATCAAGTTCCGATTGTGCCTAGAAGAATACGATTTTACTGTAGAATATTTGAAAGGTAAAGATAACGTAGCTGCAGACGCGTTATCTAGGATTGAAATATCCAGTGAAGAATTAAAGAACATGACAAAGCAAGTGATATCAGTAATGACTAGAGCACAGAGGAAACGCATGGAAGTGCAAGAAAACAATAATAATTTACAAGACAAGGATTCCAACGGTGACTGGCCTGCGCAACCAGACATAGTAGAACTCCTCAAAAAACCACAGGATTTACCGGAATTAAGTTTCGATAAACGCGACTACTACAAAATATTAAAACAATCAGATCGCGTCATGAGTAAAAATAATGAAATCATATACTCGCCATCCTTGGCGACACTGTGTGTCAAGCCTATTACTCCATCGCGTACGAAACGAGCTTTCTTCGCGAGAGAATTAGGTGCATTTTGCAAGGCACAACAAATAAAAGAGGTATGCATACTATATAATGATGACACCGCATTTAACATACAGGAGCTAGCTCAATACATGCATACACACAATACCGGGTCCGGACCCCGATTATGTATTATTAAAGGTGTCACAAAGATAACAAACAAAGATGACCAAGATGTCATATTAAACGACTTTCATTTATTACCCACTAGCGGTCACGCAGGAATTCGAAGAATGACCAATAACGTAAAGCGGTACTACTACTGGCCCGGAATGGATAACGACATTAAGAAATTCGTAAAAAAATGTGATAAATGTCAAAAACAAAAATTCCATAAACATGTTAAACAACCACTATGTATTACTAGCACGGCAACATCGTCATTCGATAAAGTATACCTAGACTTATGCGGACCCCTAACTAAAGATACAAATGGATATTGCTATATACTTACGTTACAGTGCGAGCTCACAAAGTATGTAGAGGCATATCCACTTCCAAATAAGGAGACAGACACAGTCGCGAGAGCTTTGGTTGATAATTTTATATTACGATACGGTATCCCCAAAGAAATAGGAACAGATAGGGGAAGTGAATTCATTTCATCAACTATGCGCGACATTTGTAACATTTTAGGTATAAAACAATTGCAATCAACCGCGTACCACCACGAAAGCCTTGGTTCCTTGGAAAATTCACATAAAGCTCTAGGAGCATTTTTAAGAATACAAACAGACAACCAGGCTCACCAGTGGTCAGATTGGTTACAATATTGGTGTTTTTCCTATAATACGACAGTGCATTCAGCAACTAAATATACACCGTATGAATTAGTATTCGGTAAATTATGTCGTATACCAAGTAACATTGTAAATCAAGTAGATCCAATGTATAATTTTGATTCATATCCAATAGAATTTAAGTATAGATTACAGAAATCTCAAGAAGATGCTAGAAATAATTTAATTAAGACAAAATTATTTAGAAAACAAAGTTATGATATAAATACGAATCCAATAACATATAGGATAGGAGATTTAGTATTAGTCAAAAAGGAAGACCGAGATAAAATGGACCCAGTGTATAAGGGACCATATACGGTTATTGAAGATCAGGGTACAAACGTAAAAATATTAGTTTTAGGTAAAGAATACATTGTGCATAAAAATAGAACAAAACCCTACTATGCATCAACAAAACATCAAACATTATAAAGTAACAAGAAACCTAAACAAACCCATCCCATCGCATACCACCATCCATATAAGGAACCACTATCTCCATGACACAGAAAATTAATCAATAATGCCTAACAAATAAACATCATATTAACAGATACAATAAAAGTAAACAGATGTTAATGCAACAATGTATTTCATAACCATATAAGGGACATGTAATGTTAGAATGTAAGCAATTGTATATCCAGATAGCATTAAGATTTTTATTATATTCAAAATAGAATTTTAAGAACAAATATGTATACCATAGATATAAGTTCACTTAAGCCAAAAAATAATAATAAATGTATATTTTTTGTCTCAAAAAAAAACGGGAAAGCTGTAGTGTGGTCACAGTCCATACACAGCTGATCAGCTGATACTTGTTGCAGCTGATCTCCCACATATGTATTTTACTACTTTACAGAACATTAAGTTAACGATGCCATAAACCTTGACTTATTGTAATTTACTATACAATGGTTTTATGACCATTGCCATAACTTCCACTCGATTAAGCTTGTTAAAACTTTAGTATATAAGACCAGCGCTTTCTACCAATATATTCAGTATTCAGTATTCACCCGACTCTTGTGTTATCATTATAACCCCTGAACGCCGTACACTATAGCCGTCTGTACTAAACACTCACCCGTCCTCGCTCCACTAGGTTGGTGATCATAACAACAGTATGAACTTTGTGCTGCCAGATCATGCGCCAGAACGCGTCGAGCGTGTGCGGGGTGGGGCCTTGAGTCGCTATGTACCGCCGCTTCCATACCAGCCATTCTAGCTTCACTCGTGTTGGAACGCCGTCTATGCAAAAAACCGAAAAATCAGTTAATGACCAAATGATAATTAAATAAAAATCGTTATAAATCGAATAAAGTTGTCTATAATCGCGATAGTGATTTACTATTTTGCACACATCGCAAAAAAAGAAACTACTCACAATCCAATGACAATCTTTATCAAATAAATCGCGAATGCTCACTCTCCACAAATTCTATAACAATATGCTACTCATCGCACGCTCTACATAATGTGGAGCGTTAATGAAAAGAACTGAACCTACATTAAATCGAGAAGCTTAGGTTTGTACAATAAATTACTTGACAGGTGAAAAGTTTTTTTATTTTATTTCAACCGCTTTCAGTCTCAAGTAGTTTCAGCCATTGTTTAGTATAATAATTGGTATGTAGTTGTAGTTTTAGTTTTACTTCTTATAAAAATTATTGTGTACCTACATTCTATTCATTGCCTTATTATACCTAAATTGTAATTTCTCCCTCTTTGATTGACCTTGGATGGGCTTAAAACCAGCTAAGCTGTGCCCATACCTTTTTCCTTTGTCAGTGCCTAATTCTGTATTTTATGTTTATTGTTTTGTTCAAGGAAATAAACGATTTGTATTTGTATTTGTATTGTAAAAGTTTGATTGTATCCTGGCAGGGTCGCCATGTGGACCAGGGGATATTGTCGTTGCGCTTACCAAATGATATGTGCGTAATTATGATTAAATGAATGACCTTATGTGTTTAATTACTAAGTTACCTATTAATTGACAAGAATCAAGCACATATCGGCATTGGAAAGCGCAACGACCTACACAGATCATTTTATTTCTTCTTTCTTCTATGTCATGCATAAAAATATGAGTATGAGTACACACCAACATCTACGTAGACATCGTCGAGTTCCGGATCGTCGTCACTTCGCTCGCTATCGCTATCGCTCTGCTCGCTTTCCACGATTCCAGAGAATTCTATGTTGAGGAAAGCGCTCTCGATTCCTTCAGCGACTATGGGAGGCGGCTTTGCGGGTTTTACTGATGGTTGTCTGTGGTAAAAATAAAAATTAAATATAGTTTTTAGACATTGTTTTTACATACGGAAGATACTCGTTCAAAATACGTTTGTTGAACAATTGCACACTTATTATTTCTAATTGTCAGAGTAAACAAATTGTTCAACAAATATCGCTTGCTTTCCAGCGCGCGCAAGCATATTTGGCAAGTTTGGACAGGGTGAGAACTGGAGCGGAGTATAAATTGTTTAAGTTAGCTGTTCGTTTGAGTATTTTATGGCTTATTATTGTAATAATTAGCGACTTTTTGTGATTTGTGAAATAAAGGTTGGGTTTTTATTTTTAACTGTCTTTCACATTACGGAACAAAGGTGTTCCGGGTCATTGGGAGGCGTACGCGGAGCCGGAGCCAACAAGTAGAATCCCTTTCGGCAATTTAATGGTAAGGAGTACACGGTAACTTATTGTTATATTCAAATTATTAGTCTAAGAACAGCCTAAGTAAATGTGCTTATAAAGGCCGACCCGTATGCATGTGCTAGACATGTTATAATGCACTAATATTCATACGATACACATCGTTAGCTTGTAACATAGTTGCGGTTGACCTTGAGAATGTTACCTGCGTATATTCCGCTCGATCTTCCTCCTTGTAGTGTGGTCGAGATGGTCGCGGATGCCGTCTATGAAGTTGGCGTTGACGTAGCCGCAGGCACCCGCTCCCGCTCCCGCGCCCGCGCCCGCTCCCGCTCCCGCTCCCGCGCAGCCCGCCGCGCCGCAGCGCCCGCCCGACGACACGCACACGCGCGAGTGGTCATCTGGGAACAGAGTGCATGTTTTAAGAGAACACATTTATCATATCAGGCGAAGCCTCCACAGCTGCACATCTAAAGCCCTGGCGTTGAGCCGGTCTATACGTTGACAAAGGGACAACAATATTTAAATAACAAACCCTATTTCACTTGAACTTGACAATAGAGTTATGGCGTTACTCACAAACGCACATCAAACACAGTTTAGCTAAATTATTGTTTGTTATATTGTTCGCAATTCATCGAAACATGTCACACCAATAATAAGTACGACGCACGAGAGTATAAATTGTATACCTAAATTGTAACCGTTAGGTTAGTGTATAACCTCATTTCTGTAACTTACATGCGGTGATGTTGAGGTAGCGATTCTTGAGGCGATTTTCAGGTCGGTGACTGTAGTGGCTCGTGTGGCCAAGGGCGGCGGATTTTGCAACAACTATCTCGTACTCTTTGCTGTGAACAATAAAGTAAAAGGTTACTTTTGAATGCCCGTTTAGCGTGTCGGTCCACTAGGGCGTAGACCTGTCGAACATTCCAGATATCGGTGGCACGACGTCCTCGAAACGGCCCTGCGCGAGCTATAATAGACTATAGATGGACGGGAAGCAGCGCAAGATCGGGATTGGTGTTGGATGCTAAGACTCGCTTTGGTTCGAGGTGCCAGTGAGTAAGTTGCGAAAAAGCCCCAAAAATCGCTAAACAGCTGCCAGGCATAATAATATGGTACACTGACTAGAGCGGTGTCAGCGCTCTACTAATTGCAAACCTATTTGGGCAGCCAGCTCTTCGTCTATATGTCAACCGAGCTGTCCGTCTACATGTCTACAGCCGACACAGTACCTGAACCCGATGTCACCGTCGGCGTGCAGCGCGGCGACATGCTGGGGGAAGTCGCGCGCGCACACGACGGGGTGCTGCGCGCCGCCCATGCGCGGCGGCCGCGCCGAGCTGTCCGTCTACATGTCTACAGCCGACACAGTACCTGAACCCGATGTCACCGTCGGCGTGCAGCGCGGCGACATGCTGGGGGAAGGCGCGCGCGCACACGACGGGGTGCTGCGCGCCGCCCATGCGCGGCGGCCGCGCCGAGCTGTCCGTCTACATGTCTACAGCCGACACAGTACCTGAACCCGATGTCACCGTCGGCGTGCAGCGCGGCGACATGCTGGGGGAAGGCGCGCGCGCACACGACGGGGTGCTGCGCGCCGCCCATGCGCGGCGGCCGCGCCGAGCTGTCCGTCTACATGTCTACAGCCGACACAGTACCTGAACCCGATGTCACCGTCGGCGTGCAGCGCGGCGACATGCTGGGGGAAGGCGCGCGCGCACACGACGGGGTGCTGCGCGCCGCCCATGCGCGGCGGCCGCGCCGAGCTGTCCGTCTACATGTCTACAGCCGACACAGTACCTGAACCCGATGTCACCGTCGGCGTGCAGCGCGGCGACATGCTGGGGGAAGTCGCGCGCGCACACGACGGGGTGCTGCGCGCCGCCCATGCGCGGCGGCCGCGCCGAGCTGTCCGTCTACATGTCTACAGCCGACACAGTACCTGAACCCGATGTCACCGTCGGCGTGCAGCGCGGCGACATGCTGGGGGAAGGCGCGCGCGCACACGACGGGGTGCTGCGCGCCGCCCATGCGCGGCGGCCGCGCCGAGCTGTCCGTCTACATGTCTACAGCCGACACAGTACCTGAACCCGATGTCACCGTCGGCGTGCAGCGCGGCGACATGCTGGGGGAAGGCGCGCGCGCACACGACGGGGTGCTGCGCGCCGCCCATGCGCGGCGGCCGCGCCGAGCTGTCCGTCTACATGTCTACAGCCGACACAGTACCTGAACCCGATGTCACCGTCGGCGTGCAGCGCGGCGACATGCTGGGGGAAGGCGCGCGCGCACACGACGGGGTGCTGCGCGCCGCCCATGCGCGGCGGCCGCGCCGAGCTGTCCGTCTACATGTCTACAGCCGACACAGTACCTGAACCCGATGTCACCGTCGGCGTGCAGCGCGGCGACATGCTGGGGGAAGGCGCGCGCGCACACGACGGGGTGCTGCGCGCCGCCCATGCGCGGCGGCCGCGCCGAGCTGTCCGTCTACATGTCTACAGCCGACACAGTACCTGAACCCGATGTCACCGTCGGCGTGCAGCGCGGCGACATGCTGGGGGAAGTCGCGCGCGCACACGACGGGGTGCTGCGCGCCGCCCATGCGCGGCGGCCGCGCCGAGCTGTCCGCGCCCGCCGGCGGCGGCGAGCCCGCGGCCCGCAGCGGCGAGCAGTTCACCACTACAACAAAACATCAAACGTTATACGTGCCTGTATACAAAGTATAGCAAGATTTTTAAATGTTTGTTTGCTCTCCGCTGCCATAGCGACTGTAACCTTTGGACAGTGAGTGAGTGAGCAAATCATTCAGGACAGACGTATTTATAGAAGAATAGTACATTACATACCAAGGCCGTTTAAGTGGGAAATGCCTCGGATTGCATGTAATTGTCGGCCGAGGCGAAGCCGAGGTCGACTAACATGTGATCCGAGGCTTTCCCATTTACCGGCCGAGGTTTGTATACTATTTTTCAGTCCGACGGAGCCGGCAGGCGACAATTTAGTTTTGCGTAAAGTGGCGCTTACCGGCCGGAGGACTGAAAAATACATTGCTGTTAGCTATTACGACAATATGGCGGTTTGTTTACATCGTTAGGAAGTTCCATTGACGGCATTTTGCAATGAACGATCGTTGTTCATATGTTTCAGCAGAAGGGAACACCCGTCAATTACCAGGCCGGTTGGTTAATGGCCATAACATAACCCTTAGGCCCACGGGGGTATTGGTCGAAATTCCTAAACTTAAAACACTTACCAGGCTTTTTGTAGGAGTTTAAAGGAGCCCGGGCTGCCCTCTCGCCGCCCTCCTCGAGGTAATTGTACGCGGCACTGATGCATTTACTTAAACGGGATCTGCACCTGTACAATATGCAATTATTAATGAAAAGCGGTTTACTATAACTTGGCTAGGGTCTGTTCTTATTTGTGCATAGGCAGAGATAATCATACTCTCTTTTTCGTACACTAGCATTACCCCCCAAAGAAAGGGATGGATAGTGTATTGTTCTGTTACACCGTGTAAACGCTAAGAAGACGAGGCCGGCAGCCATATTTTGACGATAAATATTGTGGCTTAATCAGTATCGTGGTCTGATTGGGAAAAAGTAAAAAATGGTTCCTTCCTGAATTGTTTTTTCCCTACTTTTTTGAGTCGAAAACCTATTTTCCCTACATGTTCCAAATTAGAATACGATATTTGGTAAGCCCTTAACCTTTTCCCGCCACGTCAATAAAGTAAATGCGTGGTGATTCCATGGTCACTTACATTACGTTTTGACCCAATAGGGATGACGACTAGGTTGAAAAACTATTATTCTAATTAGTCCGTCAGAAAGATTATCCAAAATTATTAGACACGTATTTTTTACTTTTTCAATATAACTAAAATTGGCGAATATGAAGAGGGTCTAAGTTCCGTGGTGGGGGTTGGCGACGTCACCTGTGAGTAAAAATCGTACTTAATGGTGACGTCACGCGAAACTTTAAGGCGCTGTATTTTCGTCGTTTTCATTTGACGAAAAAAAGAAAAAATACGTGTCGAATATTTTTTAATGATCTAACAGACCGGACTAATTAGGTTTTTTTTCGTCTAGCCTATTAAGACAACAGAAATAATCGTATTATCGAAGGGAGGAAGCAAATATTGGTATTATTATTTAATCTAATTAGAACGCATGCAGAGAAGTACATTCGATAATAAAAAAATTGCGATATGAGCAAATATAATTCATTTTAAATTACCGACCAAGTGCGAATCGGACTCGCGCTACAAGAGTTCCGTACCATATTTTAAAAAAGGCAAAAAGATCACGTTTTTTGCATGGTAATTCCCACTTTGATATTTATTTCATGCAGATTTTTAGTATAGCGGCAATAGAAATACATAATCTGTTAAAATTTCATCTGTGTAACTATCACGGTTCTTGAGATAAAGCCTGGTAACAGACGGACATACACGGAGCCTTAGTATCCACTTTTTAAGCTTTGGGTACGGAGGAACCTTAGAAAAAAACAACTTCTGGTCATTTGCATTCTGAAAAGGGGTCCAAAAAGGGAAGGTAATGTAAGTGACAATTGAATGGCCGACCGGTTGGCGTAGTTGGTAGTGACCCTGCCTGCTAAGCCGATGGTTCTGGGGTTGAATCCCGGTAAGGGCATTTATTTGTGTGATGAACACAGATTTTCGTTCCTGAGTCATGGATGTTTTCTATGTATTTATGTAAGTATTTGTATATTATATATCGTTGTCTAAGTATCCGTAACACAAGCTTTCTTGAGCTTACTGCGGGACTTAGTCAATTTGTGTAAGAATGTCCTATAATATTTTTTTGAATGACCCAAACGCTAAGGCTACTTACCTCCAGTACAGTAAGGCTGCGCCGACGCAGGCCAGCACGGCAATGGCGCCCGCCCCCAAGATGGCCGCGTTCATAGTGGATTGTTCTACTTGGTCGCTCGGGGCTCGCGCCTCGGGGTGCACTTGGCACCACTCGGGTGAAACCTCCTGTAAACGATATAACATTAAATATCCCCGCCTAGTACCCACAACAAAAGCCTTATTGAGCTTATTTTTATTTATTGTAACATGACATAACATAACATAAAAAAAAAAATAAAAAAAAAAAATAAAAAAATGCATTTATTTCAGACCAAGATTGTCCATAAATTTACTGACTTACTTAACTTAAGAAAAAGAAATATATTCTAAACATAACATTTATTCAGGCACTCACCTTTGGCTCGGACGTGGACCCGTTGACCAGCAGCAAAGGACTCGCCACAGATAAAGTAACTGCATATATCTTCACCTCGTACCGAGATGCGTTCCACAATTCCACCGTCTCAAAAAAAAAGGTTAAATGTTCAATTATTTTTGGAACTTCATTTACAACGATTAGTAGGTACTCTTTTTTAGGGTTCCGTAGAAAAGTCAGGAATCCTTATACTTTCACCATGTCTGTCTGTCCGTCTGTCCGCCCGTCCGTCCGTCAGCGGCTTAGCTCAGTGACCGTTAGTAGTAGAAAGCTGTAATTTGGCCAATGGTGTAATAAAAAATCTAAAGCTTTTATTTTTAGGGTACCTCCCGCGAAAAGTGGGCGGTATTTTTTTTTGTTTCAACCCTAAAGTGTGAGGTATCGTCAAATAGGTATTTGAAAAAGAATAGGGGTACGCTAAACACATAATTTCAGAAATAATCGCTCCGGAAGTTAAATGATGATGCCCCGGGCGTAAGAACTCTTAGTTGCAAAATGCAGTGACTGGTTTCTGGTCTGTCGCCTATAACACACTTGAGCGCATATTAAAACACATAACTCACATAATTACCTGTGTATACTTTAATAGTCACAATAAAGTGACAAACAACCATTTCACTATGAAAACTTGCACTTAACTGAATAATTGATATACGCCTGGAACATTTCCTGTAGCTTCATTTACATAAATAATTAAATGAATCAACTATTTAGACATCCCAACGTATATTATAATTACTATTTGTTTTTGAAAACATGGCGCTTGTAACAGTGGCGCAATATCGGGAGCTCACAAAAACAAATACACATGGTAAATACCTCGTTTTAAATAGTAATTATAATGTAAATGACAATGTTAGCTTAAAATCGTACAAGACATCTAATAATGTTCATGATAAATACTTTACACCACACCAAAATAGAGTTCCATACTCGGTTACCATAGATTTGTTACTAAGTCCAATGATCAGTGAAAAAAATTGCCAATAGAGTTACAACTTTTAGTTGACCACCTGTGAACTCTATCACATTGTAATAAGGTTTAAAAATGGTGAGTTTACAGTGCAGACTATTGGTTACAGGAAAATGTTTTACTATTTAATTTTCCTTTATTTATTTCTGTATTTAGATTGAGTTCGAGTCAACAACAATGTTGGACTTTATTGAAGAGAAGGTGAAAAATATTATAAACATATATTTAACGTGAACTGGTAATTTACAGTGAAATGAGAACGTTAGATGCGTGGAATGGAACGCTTGCACACATAATTTGATCAAAAAGCATTAAGTAAGGCAGGAAAATAAAAAGTCTAGAAGTGTTTAGTTTAAGTCTCTGTTTGATTACATTCAATACAAGTGTTTCAAATGATATGCGCAATATTCGTACTTGAGCGTCTCTTTTTATTATGATATTTTATATGTATTTTATGTAATTTCTAGTCAAAATTACGAGCTGTTTCCATCCCAACAGGAAAAATGTGTCCAAAAGCTTCCGTACATTTTTGTATACACCGTGCTTTTTTAATTGTTTCAACTTTAGGGCGCATTCTTTAGCTTATTTAAATTAAGTTAATTTCTCAAGGACTCTGGTATTGTAATTAGAGAAGAAGATTAGAAGATAATCCATTTAGAAGATAATCACTAATTTAATTTTATCTCTTAAGGTATGTATCTGCAAGTGCGTAAACGGAGTATGAATATTCAACATGACAGTGATATCTCATAGCCATCACTTACTTAGTAAACTTAATTCTAATGCCCGTTTTACAATTAGCGGTTGATGCAACTTCCTTTTAATCGAGAAGATACGTTTGCAAATAAAATACCTAATACCTATACCACACTTTAGGGTTGAAACAGAAAAATAAATGATTTTACCACTTTGTCGGCATTGATATGTATATTCATACCAAATTACAGCTTTCTAGTACAAACGGTCACTGAGCTAAGCCGCTGACGGACGGAAGGACAGACGGACATGGCGAAACATTGGGTTCCTTTGTGACTACGGAACGGAAAAGGACAGTAGTATCACCATCGTGTGTTTACGCCGAAGGTTCTTCTGAAAGCTGTTCTGTACGGTAATTTCATTTTATCTCATCTATTCTTCATATACTTTTATATAATTAAACACAATGACCGTGTCAGGCGGCATCAGGCATATTCCATCGGCATTGTGCAAATCTACAGCTGTTGGAGCCGGTTCCCACGTGTCGAATGCCGAGCCCGGATTTCAGTCGGAGGTTCAACTTGTAGGGAAATGGCTGTCAGAACATTTTCTTTTTAAAAATCTGCCACTGGAGCGACCGACAATAATCCGGATCCGAGATCTGATAAGCGGGAACCGGTTGTTACGGATCCAACAGCACGAAATCTTCCCGGGGATTTGACCAGGAAAACAGGAATCCAAAGCATTATAAAAATCTGCTAATACTTACAACACTGATAGTAGTCTCAATATCGGCCTTGCTGGTTGGCAGTTTGAGCCTGGTTCGAGGCTGGAGCTCTGGTATCTTCCGCAGGGTCACCACATACTGGTCCAGTGTGTTATTGTACTCGAGGGGCTGTCGCCATTGGAGATAGAGGACACCTGCAAATTAAATATTGATGAATGGAAAAAAGTCATTTAAAAAAAAAGATTCTGGATATTCAACTTTCAGATAAGTACTCTCGGATAAGTAGACTCGGTCTCGGTCGGTTCGGCCTTATGACAAATCTTTTACAGTTTATTCGGTTAAACTCTGGAATTCTTTACCGCCTTCTCTCCGTCAGTGTCAGTCGGTCGCATCGCTGAAGGCGAATTTAAAAAGTTGTGGCTTTCGGACGAAACGTAAGATATATGCGGTTTTATATACTTGTATATGTATGTATGTATTTATTATTGGTGTATGTAGTTTATGTCTGGCATCCATAAGTCAAGCATGGCAGTAGGCTTGAGTTCATTATCTTAGTTTTAGTTGTTGTAGCCATATCGCTTTTAAAAATTTCTTTCATACTCCAGTATTTGTTCCAAGTTTGTTGGACTCTCCTTTCTATTTCAGTCTCATTTGTTGTTTTGTCATTGACTTATGGATGCCAGACATGGAAATTCACGAAGAAAGCAAACCACAAGATTAAAACCTGCCAGCGAGGACTAGAAAGAAGTATGCTCAAGATCAAAAGATTAGATAAAATAAGAAGCACAAAAATTAGAGCAATAACAAAAGCCACCGACGCCTTAAAATACGCTTTAAAACGCCGGTTGTAGCCTGTTTCCTCGACCTATCTAAGGCTTTTGACCTGGTTTCCTATGATCTACTGTGGGAAAAGCTAGAAAACACCAGTTTACCTCAGGAAATCATTCGCATCTTTAAGTACTGGTATGGAAACCAGGTCAATAGTGTAAGATGGGCAGACTCGCAGTCTGATGAGTACAGGTTGGAATGTGGGGTAAGGCAGGGCGGGTTGACCTCGCCTACACTTTTCAACCTGTATGTTAAC
The DNA here is from genome assembly GCA_949128165.1 of Lathronympha strigana. Taxonomy (NCBI): domain Eukaryota; kingdom Metazoa; phylum Arthropoda; class Insecta; order Lepidoptera; family Tortricidae; genus Lathronympha; species Lathronympha strigana. Next base: position 5,008,144 of record OX421922.1, on the reverse strand, counting down.
GGACTAATCGAGGCGCTCAGCAGAACCCATGTTGGCTGTCATGTTGATGGAGTCTGTGTCAACAACATTAGTTATGCGGACGACATGGTGCTGCTGAGCGCATCGGTGTGTGGGATGCGTAGGCTGCTGAAAATCTGTGAGGACTATGTGACAGATCACGGCCTGAAATATAATGTCGCCAAGAGTCAGTTCATGGTGTTTGAGTGTGGTTCCAAGAAGATGGCTCAAATTCCTGCCATTTGCCTCAATGGTACCCCTATGGAGAGAGTGGACCATTTTAAGTACCTAGGTCATGTTATTGAAGCCAACCTCAAAGACGACTTGGACATGGAAAGGGAACGAAGGGCCCTATCGGTCCGAGCGAACATGATCGCCCGCAGATTTGCGAAGTGCTCCAAGGAGGTGAAAGTAACATTGTTTAGGGCTTTCTGCACTTCCCTCTATACCTGCAATCTGTGGGCGCAGTATACGCAACGGGCTTACGGGGCCCTTCGGGTCCAATACAATAATGCGTTCCGGGTATTGATGGGACTGCCTCGCTTCTGTAGCGCATCAGGGATGTTTGCAGCGGCGCGAGTCGATTGTTTTTATACAACCGTGCGTGCGCGCGCCGCGTCCCTGGTGCGCCGGGTGCGCTGCAGTCCCAACAGTATTCTGCGCATGATAGCGGACAGGGTTGACTGCCCCTACATGTCGCACTGCGAGGGATTGCACTCCCCTGTCAGTGTTGTCCTATTTTAAATGTTTTTTTTTTTTTATTATTTTTTAGTCTAACTAACCCCTACATTTTAAGTTGTTTTACTAATATAAATGTGTCAATCGTTACATGAAATAAAAGTATTCATTCATTCATTCAAAACTCAAGTGGAAATGGGCAGGCCACGTTGCAAGGCTCATGGACAGAAGATGGACAGTAAAAACAACTATGTGGCAGGGCCCACAAGGATCAAGAAGGAGAGGAAGACCGCTGACACGATGGGAGGATGAAATTAAAAGAACTGCAGGTTCAAACTGGTCTCAGATAGCTCAAGATAGAGAACAATGGGCAATTTTGGAGGAGGCCTTCACCCAGAATGGGGTTCTTGCTCAAGAGGAAGAAAACAACCAAAAAAACACATATTAAAACAAGTATTTAAAAATATATTTATATAATATCTTAAACTAAAATGTAAATTATTTAAACTGTCTTGGTAAGAAAATAAAGGCTTTTTTATTTATTTATTATGTAGTTTATGTATTCTTTTTCATAAATTATAGTATGTAATTTATATTTAATAGTTTTTGGGCTACCTATACAATACACATACACATGTCTACCATCTCCAATTCTCCTTTAATTGCTCAAAGGTTAACTGGAAGAGATCCCTAAATGGGATAAGTTCGCCTTTGTACAAATATTTGTGTTATTTATCTTGTTTTTTTTCCCTGTTTTTTTGCAATAAAGTGTTTTACTACTACTACTACATAACTTACTTTTGGGTTGGTCGCACGTGAGGTTCATGATTAGCGGCGGGGACGGCGGCTTGACGTCGGTGAGCACGTACAGGGGCGTGGACGCGTCGCCCAACCGCTCCAGCAAGTCGGACGACTTTACGCCGTCCAGCGAGAAACTGTAGAACGCTCGCACCCAGATCTTGTAGGGTGTGAAGGGTTCTGAAAGAAAAAAGTTGGTGTTGAAATTAAAATTTAATTAATGGTCGACCGGTCGTTACTAATTGCACGTCAACATTCTAGGTTTTACAGAGTGGTGTCACTCAGCGTTTTACGTTGTATCAAGCGTTGTAGCGTTGTGCGTTGTAGGAGAGGCTAAAAAAGTTGTGGCTTTCCGACCCTTGATTGGAGTTTGTCCTTTATGCTCTGTTTAATAGTTTATATATATATTTATTATATATATATATATGTATATATGTATTGATGTTTAGTGTGTATTTATATATGTAAATATTATATATATTTTTTTTATTGCGTATTTATTTATAGTGTAGTTACAATGTGTATTCAAAATTTACTTTTTATTTGAAGTTTTGTTACTGTACAATTTTTGCTCTTAGTTTGTCTTTCATCGTTGCCTGTTTTTATCTAATTTCCTCAAAGGTTAACTGGAAGAGATCCCTCATAGGGATAAGTTCGCCTTTGTTGTATCAAATTGTCTATGTTACTGTGTTTCTTGTATTTCTTGTGTTATTGTACAATAAAGCTTATACATACATACATACATACATACAAACGTGCAAACGCGGCCCACTTAATAAGGCCCTAAACTGTCAGGTGTAACGTAGTAGGTATGTGTCATCAAACCATCTGATCCTATCATATGCCACCAAGGTCAAATGGAGAATGTACTATAATTTATTAAAAGAATATCATATTTTAATGGTAGCCGCTTACACCGATAACCTTCAGATTATAACTTAATATTCTAAATCTAGACAAAAGGAAATTAATTTCTATTTATTAAACATCAAAGGATGCCTTCAACGTGCGTCACTAAAACCTACTGTGTATAAGTCGGTGTATTCTCTGAATAATAGTAATTTACGTGACTGATATTAGATTAGAATAGAGATCAAATAAAAATTTCAAAGATAAGAAATTTGTTGTAAGAAAAAAGTTTGAATACTGGTTTCACTTTTCATGTCGGATGTATAATCATACCCAAGTGCAAATTTGCAAATGCACGTCACAGAATTTTAACTACTCACTCACTATGAATAAAGCGAGGAAGTAAATAATTCATTGTCGGCGGAACATTTGATGTATTTTCATGCATAATCACCGATTACTAAATCCGGTGCATTGCTTTCGCATTTCCGTAGCACTATCGCACGCTCCGTTGAATACTAAACATTAATAATCCATAACTATTCTGTAATTTCGTGTTATGTTTTATGATCAAACTATTACGTCTTTGAACGATATCTAGCTGTTACGTCTACAATAGTCTACATTCATGAATTGTGAATCAACGATTTCTCGTTATTCTGTCCCGTCAGCTAGGGGACAAATGCAGCACAGTTTGTTAGAGAAAACGTTGCAGTATGTTCTACTGACATGCTTGGTAGATGGCCCATTATGGAAAGGCAATATGACTACCTAAAAAATCATGTATTGAGAATGTTAATGCCATAAAACCGTGATTATAAAGTGACCTAAGAGACTGTAACCATGTCAAACAGAGACAATAATTAATTGATTAACCCAGCTCTATTAGCACATACAAACATATATACAAACGCTGGTTTGTCCCATCCAGTACACTAGGAGAAAACGCTCGCTTCATTTTCTCGTTCAATTATTAAAGACTAGAATTATTTTAATATTCAGCTCTGAGCTTTACCCAAGACAGATGTATCCAAGAAAACTTTTGATAGCTTATATACGCCCACAATTTTCGCATCCGTAAATGTTGTAGAAGTTGGATCATACGGGTTGTGATGTGATGTAGATTTAGATTGTAATGACTGACTGATAGAATTGAAACTCTCGTATACTAATATTGATATCGAAAACAACGGTAAAAGGGCGATTGTGCTAAAAATACGTGATTTCTAGCACAATGGCCGATGATGTTGACCAAATACGATCGATATATGTCACGCCATTGTGATATAAATACACGAGTTTTTATCGTTGTTTTTAATATCAATTTATGAACCCGATATATTGTAATTAATTTAGGATAAATACTTAACTCGCTTCGCATGTGTGTAAATAGTTTTTACTTAAATTTACATTCACTCATGCATTCACTAGTATTGTAATCACTACTTCGTATTAGTGCGTTTGTAATAATTGATGTCAACTATGATGTATTCATGGCACTACCTAAAATCGCCGTCAATACAACTTGCTAACAATGTAAACAAACCGCCTGCTATTAAAACTTTTAAAACATTTCAATTTTCTAATGAAATCTCCAAGATTGAGTTATTTAACTTATGTTTTGTATGTTATGATAATGCGACCATTTCAGTGGTGTATGGTTTCAGTGGTGTTTAATGAGGTAGTGAGAAAATACAAGGAGAAATAGTGAGAAAACAATGTGAAGCCTTTTGTTTAGGTACATCGTTAAGAAGTTCGATTGAAGGCGACTTTATAGTCATTTAGTATGGTTTATAAATCTGTGAGTACTTAATTGTGTATGTAAAAACGGTAACTTACTTAAATTCCTCAACTTAAACCCGACGACCTTCGTCAGCTTCCCAGCCGTGTTGAGCAGCGTCAGATTCCTAGTCGCCTTCGAATAATCCGCCATCGTCAAATCACTCGAAAAGTAGTTCATCTTCTTAACATCAGCAGAACTGGGTACGCCGATAACCGGCGCGGCGTCCACTTTCGGCTGCCCCTGCTCGTAGTACAGGACATAGGCGATTTGCGTGGCGTCCTTATGCGGGTACGCGGGTGTGAAGGACTTCTTAACAATCTCTATGTCGAGATGCGTGTCTATACCGTCCGAGTGCTCTGCGTGTATGTGGTCGGTGGCGTTGTCTTGGCGTCGCTTTCTATGTCTATGCGAGCGAAGATCTCTGCGTCTACGCATGCCGTTTAGAGTATCCGATGAGGAGAACTCATCGTTGTATTTTAGCTGGTCTTTTTTGTACCAATCGTATTCTCGTGCCGGTTCGTCTCCTTGGAGTTCTTTCTTCTTGGGTTCGGTGTGTTTTGTGAAGTTGTTCGGCGGGGCCCAGAAGAGGTGGATATCATCGGCGGTCACTGTCTTCACGGTTAGGTTCTGTGGCGCGGACGGAACTGGAATAGAATAGAAGTTTCATTAATGGGATGTCTATGACTGAATAGGTTTCTTATAACGACCCATTTAGTTAATCAAACACACTCAAGATCAATGAAGACGGGTCAATTTGTATGAAAATGACCGTCAGTTACTTTTCAAGCCATATCAAACTTGAGATAGAGTCACACAAAAGCTTAACCACAAATACTGTGGGTTTCTAACTGTTAGGGTTACGAAACTACTGTGTCTGTGTTGTCCATGGTTTAGTATATGAGACCAGAAGCGTTTTTAACGAAAACAACGCCACATGCACTCGTATAGCTGGCCATATACGTTCTGTCAATGTCATATCCGCTAGATCTGCCAATAAATGTATGGGAAATTTGTCTGGCGGATGTCCGGCGGACATACCCACTATGGAGATCTGACGGATCTGCCAAACTGTAAGCTTTGGACCGTCATAGGCAGCTGATGTTCCGAGGATGGCATCGAAAAGTCTTGCCACGGACGCCAATGACGGCTAAAGCCGTCAGCTTCGTCAAGGCAACAAAGACTGTAACTGACTGTGTCTGGCGTCCGGGGCACGGCATATTCCTTTGCCACCTGGCGTCCAAAGGGTTAAGCGTTTAACCTCATTGTTGGAAATTGATACTTTTTACACTTAAACAGTGTCAGTGCACTGGGAGCTACCGTGTCAGTATGAGACAAATGTCTAAGAGCAGGACCTACGTTCCATTAGCGCCCGTAGCGGAAAATCGACTCGCGGTAATCCTCATTAATTCGACTTTAAAAACCGGCGTAATATTTTCAACCTTAACGCAACCTTTATTACAAGCCTCATATTTTTGACAGTCATGTCCATAAACCTCTCTCATTACTACAATCATGCTACTTACTAACAAAATTTGTACAAAATGGTCCATCTTAAGCTTAAGAACATTTGCGGTCACAAACCTTGCAGTTTTCCTCTTAATATCTCACTTGACCCTTGAAAGTGGATCAAGACTACCTAGACTAACTTTCGACTTAATACCGAATGTCCTAAGGTTTATATCTGAATGACTTTCGATTTCGATGCATGCGTAAGTATCATCGTTTACAATTGTAAACCTTAATACAACGAGATACGGTCTAAGAATGGTCAGATTAAGATTGGTGCTTGTACGGGCAGCTCTGAAAATATGTTAACGATTTTGATCCTTATGCGTCGGACATACCTACGTTCTGAGATGTATACATATTATTAGACGCGCCTGTATGATGAGTCAGTCTGTTTAATGTCACGCGACGAGATTTACCTAAAAGCTTTTGACCCAGACTTATCTATATCAATAAAAATAAAACGCTTTCGGTGGTAACGGTGTTTCGTGTTTTAATACAAGCGCTGGATCGACTCAAAATAGTTTGTTTAGATTCTGATTTTTTATATGATCGTGTCCATATTGACTTATGCGGTTATCAATGATGCGTGATCATGGTTTGCAATGATGCGAATGGGAGCTACGGTATTGTCGCTCACCAGGCGGCGCCACTCATGCGTAGGTCCTGTGTCAATATGAGAGAATTGTCAAAGCGATGTTTTAAAATGTTCCCGCAGGACCCACGTACCACTGGCGCCCCTAGCGGAAAATCGACTCGCGGTAATCCTCATTGGGAAAGAACGGCACGGCCCATCTGTGTGTTGCTTGTTCTTAAGTTTTTGCTTGTTCTTAACTGGTGTGAGCGAGATGCAAACACCATCGAATCGCGAAGTCGCTATCGATTACGGACACGTAAAACTCATGGTAAGCACACAGGTGGGCCGTGCGTTTCTTTGCCGACATCATCGGTTTTGGGCAGCCTAAAAACATTGAAGGCATGATTTACGTTTCCGTTTTCCCTTTTAAAACCTAAATTGACCAAAACAGTTTCAGAGAAAACGGACCATCTTTAGTAGACCTTATATCCATTGCAATAGAGGTTACAACTGGACAGTTAACAATGATGGCGCAAGAAAACTAGAACGCCGACTTAATATAGGACGCTGTGCTTGCAACTTTTCGCGCTTGTGTAAAGGCCTATTTATTTACCAAACATTTCATCCAACATAACCTGACCCCTATTTAACTAGCAAACATGAACAATACGAGTTCAAATTAATGTGGTGCTCTAAGTGGCGAATAAGAACCCGGTTGACACGGTTAACAAGTTTGTTTGACCCAGTTTAGGATGATATTTATATTGTCATAAAAGGAAGGATTATGAGATTGCACAAACTGCAATTTCGTGACATGACATGTTATGACTGTTATGAGTGCCCGCGTTTTGTTTTTTATAACTTTACCGCGATTGTGACGAAAAAAACAAACGAGTAGCGTCAGCATATCACTGATAGTTTTATTTTAGACTAAATTTATGTCCATATAATTAAGAATTAGGAAATAAATTAAATTACAATTGAGGTAAATAACATTTAAAAATTCTAAATATTATCTATGAAAATAACAATTACATAATATTATAAACTATGTCTCTAGAACAAATGAAAATGCCTTATTATTTGGCGTAAGTAACAAAATTATTGGAGCTTATATTGAAAGCATACATAATAGCCTACTAATCCATGACGTCACGTCACCTGTAATCACGGCAAAATGTATTAAGATATGGGAAAAAGTAGGTCAGTAAGATTTTTAGCCGTAAATCATGCGTTTCTCCTTGGAACACAAGAGGTCTGAAAAAGTAATTAATAGTTATTTAGTATACAAGAGGGCATTGAGACCCGAGCATGCGAGATAACCCAAAATCGAGCCATGAGCGTAGCGAGTGGTTCAAAAACTGGAATCTTGAGCTTTACGAGGGTCTCAACTCTCGTGGAGTTGTACTATATTTGCCGTCGAGTGTAATATATTTCTAAACACACTATCGCAAGGAAAATAAAATCTACAAACGAGTAAGAGTCTTATCCAAATGTATGTTAACTTGAAGAAACCATTCAAAACTCAAGGTCAAAAAGTGTCATAGAGTACGCTCCTGGTACTTAGATATTGCCAATAGCTTACTAAGTGCGGGATAAGACTTGACCAATTTAAACGTGGGACGTCCGATTGCACATATTTACCTACTACGGACATACAGATCTCACTTGTACTGGACGAGTGGTGAGGCATCGGAGTTAGCGCAAGTCGAAATTACTTTTCCCACTAGTGGATAAAATGCGTTTTTCCCCGCTAGTTTTAAAGGATAAAAGAGCGCTTTCTGAGCTAGTGAGGTGAAAAATACTTTTTTGCATAATAACTTATAATATTATCACATTTATGTGGTGTTGCTGAAGAAACAAACTAAATGGAATATTTATCAGACACGTTCTCAACAATCTGAGCGAAATATGAACCTGTGTTTTGCTCATTCACAATGTAAGGGCCATTGCCAGTGAGGTAAACAACACCATAACCCAGTTACCGAAGGCTAAGAACAAAGTCTGTATTGACTCAAGACAATGGTTGCTCAAACCATTGTGCTAAGTCATTGACCGGCCGAAAACAGCCATGTTATAGGGCGAATATGGAGTTCAGAACGCCTACCACGAACAGCGAAAATTGGCATTGACGGGAAAAACCTCTTTGTCACTCCAATATGCAAGTGTGACAGAGATGGAGATACAAATTCGCAATCGTTCGATTTTCGTGGTATAGTTCCAGGTCCTTTGGATCGCAGATCGCTTTGGCTAGATACAGCATGTAAGCCCGAAATCACCCGATATAGGTGCATTATTTTAAATTTTCTAACGACCTGCACTCTTGTATTGGCTACAAAAAAAAATGTGCTAAAAACTTCACCTTTTTAACCGACTTCCAAAAAAGGAGGAGGTTCTTAATTCGTCGCAATCTTTTTTTATGTTCGTTTTTTTAAATATATGTTCAACGATTACTACGAGCTCCGTCGTCCGATTAGAGTAATTCTTTTTTTGCACGAAAGGACATAATTCATCTATATGAATTTGGTCCTGAAGGGGAATGAAGGGAAATCCTATTAACGGTCAAAGCAAAGTGTCGAATATAACGGAAATCAAAAGAAACACGGCATAGATACCACTGCCACATTAAAAATTGTAATGACACTAACGACATTTCTAAATACTCGCACCGGCAAAGCGTGACCAAGATGCGTCCGCTGCGACGGTCGCCATATCGAGTTTGACCGACCCTGACCGACAAATGGTAGGTCGCTTTGTTTCTAAGTTTTTTACCGACATATAAAGGAGTTGCCATGTTCCAGTAATGGTGGAATTCAGTTTCTAGGATAATCAAATCTAAATTAAAAAAACGGTGGTGGCGCAGTGTTACCGCGTCCGCATGCGACTTTCAATCTGAAAGTCTCGGGTTCAAACCCCGGCCGCCCGGGTCGTATTATTTTTCAGAACTTATGTACGAAATATCATTTGATATTTGCTTTTCGGTGAAGTAAAGCAATCCCAATAAGGCCTAGTTTGCCCTCTCGGTTGCAAGGTCAGATAGCAGTTGCTTTTATAAAACTAGCGCCTACGCCAAATCTTGGGATTAAAAGCTTGCAAAAAGGTAGATTTTTTCACAGTCAAGTATCGATATAACATTTTTAGAATGAAACCTTTTTGCAACGTATTTAAGTATTTTTTTCTGCGTAAATAATGCGATGCCGTTGCAATAGGGAATACAAATGGTCAAAACTACGGTGACGATGGTATGATACTATGGTAAAGTGGGTGAATCATCATGATTAATCCCCAAACCATCTATTCGCAGAACAAAAATAATCATTAATCAGAAAGTTCTTCTAGCGTTTTCCTGGTTTTTACCACGGCACACTTAGCCTGGGATCCGCTTGGCAAGCTATTATGAAGATTCGCCGCAGGAATAAAATGCTGAACTTCCAAGACTGGGTATTATTAGGATTAGCTAGATTTCCCGAGGATTTAAAAACGGTCTGATAAAGATCAAATGATACCTACGTAAGTTTGGAAGAACTCTGTCCGAATATTGTCCTTATCCTTTCAAGTTGTAATATATTACACTTATTTAAACTCTCACGATTTTCACACATTATGTAATTACCAAAACGGGGCTTAATCGTGTATAGATTTTGAAAACAAACCTCCGACGTTTCAAGAGCGACGTTGCCCCCGTGGTCCCGGAGAAAGATTAAGATTAAGACACGATTAAGCCCCGTTTTGGTAATTACATAATGTAATATATTAAATAAGACAAATTCTTTGTTATTTTTTAATGAAATCAATGTTCGATGTTTACTCAAAAAATAATGGTTGAGTATTTCTCCTAGCATTTGAACCGCGCGGCTTCATCATCGTTCTGGTATCATGAGTCATGTATTACTACAACGATGGAAGAATAACGCTATAACTGATAAAACTAGAATAAAGCTCCGGAGTATCTTCTGATTTCATAAGAAAATCAAAACTTTAACATGACTACAGTCAAACCATCACATAACTATATGGAGACAGCTAAAACGCGGTAAGAACGCTGAACATTCGCCTGGTTACACGTTGGCACAACCGAACACGTGGAAACCAATAAGTTTCTACTTCCAACCGTTTAATCAAAAAAGCCAATATGGCATTTACATAAATAATAAAACAAATGGGAACGAAATGTTCGTCTCCACTCCACCAATGATTGCGAGCCCGCATAACTTCAGAACATAAACTAATTTACAACATGATGGGTACTGGGTCATACCGCTTAAGCCCCTGTTACATTCTGTCGATCCCCGATTCTCGAATACCTTGTCTCTTAGACGAGTTACTGTAGTAAAAGATGTCTGGCTTAAGTATCGCTATACAGTTGGCTCTCGCTTCCACGAGCAGGTGTGGTGTGAGTAAGATGCACTGACAATGATCTACATGCCATGATGACATGGCTATTTTTGTTATTAATAAGTACTTCTGTTTTTTAGTGTTTAAATTGCATGCATGTCCTTTTTTGTAATTTTTTTGTGCTTTATGCCATGTATGTTGTGGGTGTGAATAAAGATTTTATCTATCTATCTATCTATCTGACGTCAACGCTGGCGAGTATTTATTTCTACAGTAAATTCGAAACTCGTGGCAAACTCAAAGTCGTCGTTTATTATATTGCGTCGAGATTTTTAACGACAACGCCTTTGACGATTGTAAGTCTTCGTGCAAACAACATCAAATGCGTGAATTTCATTAAAAATTCGCTATACTTTTAGCGTAAGACATAATCGTATGCGCGTATTTTCTTTGGTGAATGTACCTACAGGTTTATACGAAAATAGCCTTTCGGTTAAAAACAGCATCTTTGTTTACACCAGTTTACATTGTTCGTCCAAATTGAGCTCAGTATGAGTTACGCGAATTAATCAATCTTGACACAATCTTGACACCGCTCTACAAATCGCTCCCCGTCTGAGGCATGTAAAAAAATATTTAAAGCATAACTATAAAACTCTTTTTTTGGTTATGGCTTATTATATTATTACACGCCAGTAAGTATTCAAAAAATTTAAGGATTTTTTTTTACCGAAAATGACAAAAGTCATATTACATTTTTTGCTTCTTTAACGTCCAGAATACACCGTTAAAGTATGTCGGGCTATTGGAGCCCACGGTGTAAAGGACCGGCCAAGGTGGTCAAAAATATTTGAACAAGCAACTATAACAAGTTGTTAATCTTTAGGTGCATTCCACGACAACGTCCCTTAGAACTAGGGCTGCCATCCGTCTGGGTTTCCCCGGATTTGTCCTAGTTTGGAACCCGGCCCGGATTTTGGCCGGTTTCGGCAATGTACGAGATAGCAGCCCTACTTAGAACAAACAATGAGTGACGAGTGAACGACGAGAACGAACCTCTTTGCTGTAGAATGTACTACCAATTTGTTAGCCAAGTCATGAAATTGAAGCCAACCAATCAGAGACAAAATCGTTTTCTAAGCGTTTTCAGAAGTATTAGTAGAATCGCATTTTGTGAGGGACATTCTCCTGGAATTTCCCAGATATAATTTATTATAGTATTCAAACACAAAGAAATAAAACCCCGAAAAAAACACAAGTAAAATGAAATATAAATAAAAACAATTCTAATCCGTGACATGAAACATGATTACAAATGCAATGTGCATTTGTAATCATGTTTCAACATATGACTAATTAAGCAAGAAACAAAAAATAAGCAAATAATTGCACTTCACAACTAATTACGAATGAGGTTAATGGCAAATTATTTTAGTTGAAATAATGGAACATTAGTGTACTGTCAAGTATTTAAAAAAACAATGGCCAACAATTATCATTAAACAGCTTCTGTACTATCGCCATTCCATGCATGGGGCTGCCGAGGTGCCCACAAATACGCCTATACAGGGTGTAACAAAAATGTAGGTGATCCGTTTAAGGGCGTATATATGTAGAGGCATCTTTTTTTAAATTTAGTAAACAGTTTTGGAGTTGGTACTAACAGCTGCTTTCTATCTGATCCATAGATATAAAATGAAAGAACTGGGAAAAATAAAAATACCCAATGAGCCGAAAAAAATTATGCCATAAAATATAAAATGAAAGAACTGGGAAAAATAAAAATACCCAATGAGCCGAAAAAAATTATGCCATAAAATATAAAATGAAAGAACTGGGAAAAATAAAAATACCCAATGAGCCGAAAAAAATTATGCCATAAAAGTGCTGTAGTTGCGGCACTTTTTCATAGTCTTGTTTGGAACGCGCCACTTCGTTAGCCAACAGCCTATAAAGTTTTAACAGTGTTGGTAGTTCTGTGTACGAATTTGACCCTTAATGCGTACGTCAGTAAGCTCTTTTTCGAACATTTAGCGTTTGTATCATTACAATGCAAAATTGTTCGCTAATGTAACACCCCTGGAGTTGCAGGCGTCCATAGGCTACGGTGACCGCTTACCATCAGGCGGGCCGTATGCTTGTTTGTCACCGTCGTAGTATAAAAAAAAAAAAATGTGTTTCTGACCCACATTTTTTGACGTTTTTGTTCTGATTTGTGTGTTGATTTACCTTATACCTTTGAAATAAGGTCTAAAACATATGAATAGTGAGGATAGTTCAGTGAACTTAGGTAATGATAATGACTTAAGCATTTGACACAAATTGAAATACAATAACAACATAATCACCGTTATCAGTCATCAATGATAATGTGTGTTAATGAATGTTTTTAATCCTTTACTATTGTGTATGTTTTTTTTTTCATTACTAAATTAATTCTAAAATCTGTAATGAGGAGAAATATTTGTTTTTTATTTGTGTTCAAATGAGACTATTAAAGTATGCAGCAAACAGTTCGTAATTGTTTTGAAGAACATGTATTGTATTTCTAATTCATTAAGTGTATTTTGAATAGGTTTTGGTGCCCTTTTTCCTTAAAAAACCCTTATGAACTTAGCACTTTTTCAGTAATAAATCATTATTACAAATCATAATTATTTCTACATTTACTATTTGAAACAGGGTTTTGTGGTCTAATGGCATTCTATTTGTTTTTATTTTAGTGAATATTTATTGAGAAATCTCAATTCATAAATCTGTTGACATCAACTAAATTGTAGTAATAATTAAATTTTTTTCAACATATATATTATTAAACAATATTAATTCAAGTTTTGGCTGTTTTATTACCCAAATTTAAGATCAGATTATTGTACATAAAACAGCTGGTTAAGTACTTATAGTTTTCTAATTTGAGTTAAAATTTTTGTCAAAGATGTAAGGACTCTTAACTTGAAAGATTTTGTTATATTGTCTTTGAACATCTGCAAACCTAATTTATAGATCAACATTTGTGAATCCATGTAAGAAACCATGTAAGAAATCTCTTATTGCTGGTATTTTGACATGATTCTAGAGTGGCCTTCCATACATAGTGGAGAACATACATAGTGCTAGTTTTATATACACTGAAATATTTATTGTATCTAAATTTCACCCTATACTAACTGAATTGATCTCATATTTATGGCAAACCTACCTTACAAAGGGTTTGAAAACAGGACCATCATTATGAATTGATGATACAGATTGGTATGGTTGTGAATTATAATAGCGAGAACATATTTTTTTAAGTATTTTTAGATTGTAGAAGTATGCCAATGGGCTAGTAGTGGCTGGTATTTGTTAATGTGTTGGTTATTTCCCATAAATGTGTTTGTATAATCATAATTAAGAATAATTTGTGGATTTTACTATCTTACTGTTATTAATTCTTAATAACATTTTACATTACGGTAAAAAAAATAGTTCATTTTACTATTTTTATCTGATGACCGTAAGATAATTCATGCTTCATTAAAAGCATTCGAGGTCGTACTGCCGCGACGATGGCATTAGAGGTCATTAATTAATATTTAATTAACCAGGCGCGCACCACGCAATAACAGTTGCAAATAATATTACATCCTCACACGGGATGAGATTGACAGATACTGATACGGATGTAACGGAGAGGCGTGAACATCTCAATGTGACGATAACCACCAATTACATACACTAAACTATACTTAAAACACTAAATAAATATAGCACAACACTTTACTCACCGTAAATTTCCTTGCTTTCGTTGTAATTAGCTGCATTATCACAATGAACGCACAAAATAAATATAATAAAAATGGCTCCTAACATACACCGAATATACATTTTATAGCACTATATGCACGCAGGAACGTGCGTTGAACTGTTAAAAGGCATCCATAATCCACATTTTCACTTAAATGACGAATAAATATGGAAATAATCCACTTAATAAGTCAAAAATCCTTAAATTAAGGTAAGCTGCCTTCGGACGAGACCCCGCCGTCTGTCATTAGTCTTGTCAATAAACAATTAATGTTGCCATGTAATCGCTAATTTATAGCTTCACCGGAGCTGTCACAGCGAAGGAAGGTAATGGCAACAAAATGACGAATAAAAAAAAGAAGTTTGTCTGTGTAAATTTCTAAAATATATTTTTGTGGTAAATTATAGTAATGAAGAGTATATAAATACTCACAACATACAACAAAAACTATTAAGAGGACATTTCTTTAAATTAAAGACAACATCGAATTTACCTGTGCTTGCACATGGTGCCTATAGCTGAAGCACGCTGAAGCAAGTATTAGTAGAATGCTCAAAATATGAAAAAGTAATTAAAGAGGGGAGCTTCATTTACATTTTTTATATTTTTTAATAATGACAGTTTTGTGCAAGCATTTGAACATAGTTAAATTTTATTTTTTCTTAATGAATGAGGTGCCTACCACTAATAAAATACCTCATCATGGAAGTATTTTATTTGAAGACATGTATTATGAAATACTCTTAAATAGATTCATCCGTATTTTTCACTTCATTTCAAGAGTATTTTTCAAATTTGACAAGGTTCGTAAAAAAAGTCGGGAAAGTTCATAAAGTTCGTTCCGCTAGCAACATTTAGCACCGGATTGTTTGTTCGGCAGAGTTCGGCTTTGGGTGCAGCCGCTTTGTGAATTTGTTTTTGTTTTAATTAAAGTATTGGTGAGTGATAACGGTGCAAAACTTTTTCTGAAATGAACTAACCACCGTGAAATGCCTTTTACACAGCGTGATTGCGTGAAGTGTTTGTGAAAAGCAGTCGCTTCCGCCATGACGATGGCTCACTTCATCGGGAAGTATTCCATGATTCCTGTATACGTTCTGTGTATCACACTCTGCTATCCTGTTTCGGGTGAGTAATTGACTATTTTACGTCGTTTTAATTGAACCTATAATTATTTTGTGTGTTTATTTACCGAGGGATACTGATGTGAGCGTAAGTGTGTTATCTTGTGCGGCGCGCATTTTTTTTGTTACCTGTTTATGTATTATGACACGGGATAGATTTTGTTAGGATGTGATCGTAGGTTTATTTTTCCACCAGTGCAAAGACGAAATATTGGACTATGATTTATTTAGTATTTTGGTTTACGAACGCCGGCTCTCTAGTTTATCGTAACCCTACTCGTCTCGTATTTTGAGCTTATACGAAAAGTAGAATTTTGCTTAAGAATCAACATAAATTCATTTGTTTTTGAAAAATTTACACCGATTATAAATACACGACTGTAAAACTTTTGTTGGAACAAATCAAATGATTTAATTAAATATTTTGATTTGTTATTTTTAAGTAGTTATTTTAACATATGGTTAATTTATTTATTTTTTCGTTGTTTTATAAATTTCATATGAATTGGCTCTGTGCTTCGCCTACTCAGTCATGTATTGTTTTGCTATCTCCTACATTCACAGGTTGTCTGGAAAAGATCGCTCTTTAGCGATAAGACCGCCTATTGTTTACCCAAATTTTATGTAACTGAAGTTTTTCTTAATTGTTTCATGTGGGTGTGCAATAAAAGTATATATATTGTATATTGTAGTAACACTGCTATATATAAATTATAAATTGAAAAATAGATGTTGTATACTAATGAAAAAGACCAATACCATTGGACTGAAAACAACATGACTGTAAAACAATAATATAGAGAGGTTTTGTATTTTCAAGTTATTGTTGTTATTACTAGGTTTAGTAGATATTTAAATAAGAAAGATTAAAAAGATGACCATAAATTAGTCATAAATTATCAAAATTAGAGGCTAATTGATTAGTTCTACCTTTCCAGTTATGTCATTATAAACATTTTCCTTAAGTCAATATTATAAATTAGTTAGGATAAATTTAATTTACCTTCACGGTAAGGAAACAAAAGTTTTGTTATAATTAGAAACAATTATTGCTGGTACATGGGTTATAAATAAAATTAATAATTAGCCATGGCTATGTAGCACACTATTCTATAGAGCTAGACAAAATCTTAAACACTTTAACTCTTAGTTATTTTAACTGATGAAATTAAGTTAAATAAACTTGTATTCTGCTTTAGAACATTTGTTACAGGATTTTAGTTTACTCCTCTGCACCAATTTGTAAATTTATTGTTTGGCGAATGATTGACTGATAGAGAATGACTTTAAGGCATTAAGTCCACCATTTGTACTTTCTTGTGTTGTGCAATCAAGTTTAATTAATTAATAAATATAGATATCCCTTAATGTGGAGTGCCTGTAGGCATAGGCCACCCCTAACTCTTTCTATTGCTCTTTGTCTGAAGCAACCCTGATCAAGTGTGGTCCTAGTCTTGGTGTCATCCTCCCAAGTCTCCCAACTAGTTATTTGCTTTCCACTTATGATATTTGCTGCCCTTGACCTTTAACCCAACTTAGTTTGACAATCTTTTCTTTGTTATAATGAAACAATGATCTTTTAATGTGTTAAATTTTATTGACTAAGTTAATTTGTGTAGATTGCTATTTGATTATTAATTACTGGTTATAACCTCATGACCACTGCACTGAAATGACCATTTTTTGCAAGTCACCACTCCACCATGCCATGGTACTAAATTAATACTATACAAAATAGGGCCACAGAACGGCACCACTGCCACGCACAAAGAATATGTATAGGCTTTGGTTTAAATCCTTATTCCTTTTCAATTAAGTTTTCCCAGCACTCGCAAGTTTTTAGTAGAAATCGCGAAAAGTCTGGTTGATGTAACTGGTGACTGAAGAGCTGGTTACTTCCTGGCACAATGTATCAGCCTTGCAATACAACAAGAAAATGCCTCGAGCATCTAGATACAATGCTTCAAGAAACTATTTTAGATTTAAGGTAGGTAGGTAAGTTGCACTTAGTGTATATATTTTGAAAATATCAAGGTTATAAAATGTTTTTATTGATACAGAGGCATACATATATCTTCATTTATCCTAGCCAATCCTGTCGACCAATTCTAATCCCTGTTGCAATAGCTTAAAGTCTACGAATGGTCAGTTAAGTTAGTTGTTGGTTGTAAGTACAAATTTGAACCTTATATCCTTGGAACATAGCTCAAACTAGTTTAAAATACAATATAATCTCAACAAGACAGATTGACACATCAAAACATGGCAGAAAATATCCAACATGACATAAATGATGCATTGTTTTATGCACATATAATATATGATAATGATAAATGGTTATTAAGAACTATGACACAGTTATATTAATAAGTAATGAGTAAGTCAGACCCCATTTTTATTTAATTTATAAAGTACAACCCCTTATTGAGTATGGCTGCCTCATGATTCAGAAAGTATTCAGTCTATGATGCTTACTAGACTATACTTGTAACAATAGTTTTGTCTAACTCTAATAACAACTTCATGGGCATATCTATCAAAAACTGTAGGGATAAGGGGGTAGCATTAAGTACCTAAATCATTATGTAAATAATAATACATTGTGATAACATGCTCATTGTGCTATGCTGGTCATTATACACGAGGCGATATTGTGTGCGCGAGCTGAAAGCGAGTGCGCAATAAGGAAGCCGATGTGTATAATGACCATGCACACACGTTTCATACGACATTTTTAACACACTTGTAAGTAAAAATCAAAAATTTATTCGTGGTTATTGACTTTTGTTAAATACGTTAACTTAATTGTCAGAATTACGTCAGAATGGCTTCATGTTAATTGGCATATGAGTTTGACTGACCTTTATGAAGCTTCTTGCGATGCCTTTTCGACGTCGGCGTTGGTTGATGACAATACTTTACATTTAAAACCAATATATTATCTAACGTCACAAATAAGTAGGTATGTTTCTCACTACATCAACTTCAAATTTTCATAGAAACACTCGCGTTTTGCGCGACATTGAGCCTCTGCTGATGCTGAGGCTCAATGTCGCGCAGCGAGCTATGAAAAGGGCTATGCTTGGTATTTATCTACGAGATCGAATCAGAAATGAGGAGATCCGTAGAAGAACCAAAGTCGCTGACATAGCCCGTAGGATTAGCAAGCTGAAGTGGCAATGGGCCGGCCACACAGCGCGAAGATCGGATGGCCGATGGGGCAAAAAAGTCCTTGAATGGAGACCACGTGCTAGCAAGCGCAGTGTGGGACGGCCACCTACGAGATGCACCGACGACCTGGTGAGGATCGCTGGGTCTCGTTGGGTGCAGATGGCTGTAGACCCGTCGCGCTGGAGTTCGATTGGAGAGGCCTATGTTCAGCAGTGGACACTTACAGGCTGAAATAATGATGATGATGATGATGACTCGCGTTTTGTGGTTCCAGAGGGGCCTAATTCACATATTGTTATAGTTTTATCTCTAATTGTTGCATTTTATCATAATAATTAAGCGATAAGACGGTCACAAATGTTTTATGTAAACAAATTACCGTGGCGCGCCAGTAGAAGGCATTTTTTTCGAATCGCGTTACGCGCGCAGAAGCGAAAGCCCGCCAAACAGCCAAAATAAAAATTGTTGTAATTTATGTTTGAAGCACTAATTATTGTGAATTATGAATAATTTAATAAAACTTAAAATATATTAAATAATTCATAAAGTTTGAATCCATGGATTCAACTAAAAACGGAGATATTGCTTTTTTTTAGCGCATAAGTTATTATGCGGCTAAAAACAGTGTAATTTGTTTAAAAAAAAAACCGACAAAATTTGAATGTATTGTCTGCAAGTGCACACGTAACTTAAACCACAACCAATGGAATTCAATGGATATGGATATCTTTTCCTTATTATTATTACTAGTAATATTTATGCCGAAGAATACGTAATTTGTTTCCGACTGCAGCAGAAAACCAAGTAAAATAACTCTCTTTTGTTGAACTCTTGTGTCTCATTTGTTTTCAAAATATATACAGTAAATGTAACCTACCTACCTTAAACCTAAAATAAGTCCTTAAGGCATTGTACCTTTTTTTTATGGGGAGGAAAAATCCGTTATGGATACTTCTGCACCGCAGGGACAGTGCAGAAGTTATGTCGGAGTCTCACCGACTAAAAAACCCCCCTTTTTCGCAATTAGGGTGGCTCTTGGATCTCGGCGTCACGCCGCTGAGGGTTCCCCCTTGTTTTAGGACGATGGCAGTCCCTAGCTGCCTTCGTCGACGACCCCGAGGACTCCTTTTAGTCGCCTCTTACGACAGGCAGGAGATACCGTAGCCGTATTCTAATGCCTGGGCTACAGGGCACGAGGCATTGTACCTAGGGTGCTGGGGGTATTCCCCCGTTGTATCGCAATGCTGATGCATATCGTTTAGTGTGGTAGGGGACAGCACAACGAATGTCGTCTCGCTCAAATCTGGAGCACAGCCCATCTGGGGAAGTACCTTACAGAAAACCGCAGTTAAATAACACTAGACCCTACTCATAGTGTTGTGTTTCTGTTGGTGAGTAAGGTCGCAAGAGCTCCAAGAGTATTCGCTGTGTTGACAGCTGAGGACCCACGGAGCAAAGCCCTTGGCCCGTTTAGCTGTCAACACAGCGAAACCTCCTTTTTCTTTTAAGGGTCGGCAACGCGCATGTAACACCCCTGGTGTTGCAGGCGTCCATAGGCTACGGTGACCGCTTACCATCAGGCGGGCCGTATGCTTGTTTGTCACCGTCGTAGTATAAAAAAATGCTGATACGATGTGCGAGGAAGCTACCAGCTCTTCGGTCACCAGTTACATCAACCAGACGTTCCGCGATTTCTACAAAAAACTTGCGTGCGCTGGACCCCATGGATTTACAGTTTCGACCCCAAATGGTAGTCTCTGCCCAGGCTCTTATATTTATTACGTTTTAAGCTGTTTGATATTTGTGAGCATCATGGCCACATCGTTATAAATGATGGGGACCATTGGTGATCCCTGACTGTACTAATATCTGCTTTTTACGGATCTGGTAAAACGCACCCTTTGATAAACCTCCATTTTAAAACCACACTTAACACCCCAATACTCGTTAGACGTCTTTCAAGGACCCCGCAGGATAAAATAAGGGTTGAATTTTCAAGGACTTTTTTTGTTTCGGGATCAAGTTGAGGTCGTACGCTACAAACTTAGGCTAGCGGCGTTGCATTTTTTAACCGACATTGAAACAAGCTAGTGCTTGTCAATTTCACTTTTCTATGTGGGATTTTTGCACGGTTACTCTGTCTATTATGACACAGAATAAGTAATAGTAAAGTACAGAAGCTTGTCTTTCCTACGTTTAGCTGGTCAAGCATGCGAATGTCAAGATATCATTAACATTAGGGTTGTCACCATGCTGTCAAGTGTGATGGGAACAAAATATGTACGGGATTTTTTTTTTTTATAAGAACACGTTTTATTGATTATTTATTAGTCTTAGTATTAATTTGTCCAAGTATAAATTAGTATGCGGTGTTTGAAATATAAATATATCTGAACGCACCCGTGAGGTAATGCGCGGTGCGCGAACCCTGACAGTTTATGCCACCCATAGGCGGAAGATTTAGTGTCAACGTAGATCGCGAAGTGACACTCCCCTGATTATGATTGATTTTAATGAGACATGGTTAGTAATTGCATTTTGGTTCTGATCCGATATACCGCTATATGGCCTTTACAATTTTTTTCTTGCTCAGTAATTGATGGGGATCACGTTGAAGTCGTAATTAGATACACACAAACTTGTTTTTTTTATAAATTGAAAAAGATGTCATATACTACAGAAAAAGTGACCAAGGTCCCCAGTGAACAGGGCCGAGATCGAACCAGCGACCTCCTGCCTTCGCGGTAGACGCCCTAACCACTGGGCTACCCGATCACGGCACCAGAGTCCGTAATTTCCTAAGTATATGCAATACAAGTATATGTTTTTTAAAATCATAATTTATACTTGATATAAAATGTATCCTGAAATCCTTGTCACTCTACTAATCGGTATCTATCAGTTTACAGCCTCTTTACAAAAATGGCAATAGGCTATATGCACTTGAAATAGATAAGGCTTATATTTTTTTCTCAGAAACTATGTTGGTTCAGCATTATATCCCTATCAAAATTTCTTAATTTTATTTTATTTTAGCTGTGAAAATAATTATTGAAAAGTGCAAAAAAATGTGTGAAATTACAAACGGTTAAAACGCTGTGACGTCGAGTGTGACGTCATTGGATAGTGGTGTCTGTACACCAAGCCAAGAACGCGAATGAACAGAGAGCCGCTGTATGTAATCTCGCGTCTCGGTTTCTCAAATGTTTGGTGTACAGCCGGCACAGAAGCACTAGTATCCAGATCATTAAAAAAAAAGCATGCGAATCGTGAATCGTCTGTGTCAAATTGTATACATGTTCTCGTATGGAATTTCCTTCATAAGATAGTGTTTCTCGTTCTGCTACTCATATTTTTGCATTTTGGCACAATCCAATACATATCCCATCTTTAAAGCGGTTTTATGACTTGTATGTCGTTTTCCATTGTAAATGTAAACACAATCGGCTGAACAATACAAGACTAATTAAATAATAAACATTTTTTAGGTTATGTTGGGCCGATCAAACACGTTCATAAATCATAATCTTAATTCACATCAATTGATCTGAGAAATTTATTATATCTGAAAAAATCAGGATACGTGTGAGCAATATCTAAATTGTACGTAATTTTATGCATTATTAATTCACAATATAATTGTAATTATGCATCGTAATCTGCATGCCTACCACGAACATCGAAAATTGGCATTGACGGGAAACTTCTTTCTCACTCTAATATGCAAGTGTGACAGAGACGGAGGTATAAATCGCAATCGTTCGATTTTCGTGTTATAGGCCCTGATTCAGACTGTGTGCCGGCCTTAGATGAGAAATGACGTCACGGCTCAGCTTGTCGGAATGGCGGGCGTTTCAAACGCCCGTTTTTATTTGGAGTTTTTGAAAGAAGATTTATCTACTAAATTTTAGTTATTATGCGCTGAAATTTATTTTACAGTATTTTTATGATAAAAGCTATCATCCAACAGTATTTAAAAAAATAGTGAATATTCCCTATTGATAATATATCAGTGATAACTCGTCATTGTCATTGTGTCAAAAGAGGGTGGTCAGATTGGCCTATTGACCAATAAGGACAAGCGATATGTCACTGGGCAGCTTATTCAAAGTTCTAAAACTTTTACTATGGCAGGTAATCCCAAATTTATTTTGGGATTACCTGCCTACCTTTTATTTATTTATTTATTTTATTTATTTATTAAGACAAACCAGTTAGGGCAAGTGATTTTAGGACAAACGATATTAGGGATGCCTACGGAGACCGCTTATACCTATGTGGTGTCTGAGGTTTTCAGCGGCTGGTGTTACACTCTGTATGTGTGTGTGTGTAGGCTAGACATCGCCTGCTCTCAGTAAACAATTGAAATAAGGTTATTTTAAAACCGAACCAGCTATTATTTGTACTATTAAAAAAAAATCGGAACGCCCTAATTACACGGTCAATCTTTTTCCCAACATGAGACGATCACGATAAGTATCACTAACCAAAATTATCACATGTTCCAGGTGATACCGATCCAGTCCGACCCATACAGAAAGTGACCGCCACAGGAGACTACGGTAAAGAAGCTGTCCTCACATGTATCACTAACTTGGAGAAGCCAGACGTCCAATGGGTCATCGAAGGGAAAAACGAGACTATAAACTATATGAACGTGACTGAAGGTGTAACTACGTCTACGACTGATAAAGGGTTGGTATCTTTTAAAGCCTGAAGTTTTCTATTTACATAGTACATCGCTTGTATTACTCTACTTGTAAGTGTAAAAATTGAGAAGCCACTCCAGCAGCGCGCTCTACGGGCGGTGCGGGCAAACATAAATAAAAACTGTTATAGGAAAAAAAGGTTTAAAAAAAAAGGTTTATTCACTTTACACTAGAACACTACATCACTCTTTAACATTGATATTTGTTAATTGGCCTTCGAAGGCTAGGACGACAGGACCACCTGACACATTCAGCACGCCTGCCAAAAAAATCGAACGATTGCGGATTGGCATATCCATCCCTGTCATACTTGCATATTGGAGTGACAAAGAGATTTTCCCGTCAATGCCAATTTTCGATGTTCGTGGTAGGCGTGCAAGTTGGATATCGGTCGGGAACTGAGGGGGACTAGTCTAGGAAAGCTATATAGATTTGAGGGAAGGGAGTGCTATAGAAATGCTATGTCGTAAAACGTATGTGAGTGGCCGCATTGAACGCTGCTCAGATTGTATGGCCGCTGACCGCTCCGCCCACCGCCTTAGAGATCGCGCTGATGACACTAGCCTAAAGAATGGTAGAAACGTAAACAATGTACAGTCAAGAATATAAATACAGCCAAAGTGTCAAAAGTATGTATACAGGACTTTATTGCCTGAATATTAAGGTCGTGTATACATATTTTTGGCACTTTGGCTATATTCATATTTTTGTAGTTGACTGTACACAATACGCAATTAGCTGACCGCGTAAATTGACTAGCAGTGTCAACTCGCTCCCGCCCGCCCAGTTCTTCTTTAATTTTAAGAACCCTTATTATATCACTGTTGCATAAACTACTATTGCAATACGGTTTACAAATGGTCAGTTAACAGTGTTAGTGCTGGTGCAGCCGATGACTTGACAATGGAAATTGAAATTTATTTAACTATTCCATCATATAGGGCCGCCGAGAAAAATGAGACAGAACATACGGTTACGGCAATAAGCGCGACCGGAGAGACAACTACTGGGGCATCTACTACGGTGTCCGACGGAGGGTTTGTTTTTTTTTCGTCGATAATCATACCAGAGTTGTTCACGGTGGTTGGAGGAAAAGGGAAAATGTTGCTTGCAAGGGATGACTTACACAGAACGGGACGGGATGGGAAGATCTGTCAGTTTCTATAGAAAACGTCACGTGACATCCGAGGGCTCCGAACTATCACATGATTATTTCTATAGAAATTGACAGATCGTCCCGTCCCGTCCCGTCCTAGTATGAGTCACCGTTATTGCGGAAAATGCTGTTTGCTCGATCAGATACATAGTATTTTGGGAGTAATAAGAAACGGATACACTAAGAGATCATTCTCGCCCGACATGTCGCCGACGCGTGTCGTGCGACTAATATCTCCTAGTGTGTCCTAGGCGTTATTTAGCATCAACAAAGATATGTACATAGGTAGATAATTCGCATCAGCTTCAGTTGCTTGAGCAAAAAATGAGGCGTACTTTTGTGCTGATTATTTGTTTATAATTTAAATACGCTCACATTGATACATATCTATTCGACTATTTCATCACATAGGGACGTCGCAGGGAAAAATGAGACAGAACATACCGATACGGCAATGAGCACGACTGGAGATACAACTACAGGGGCAACAACAACGGTGTCCGACGAAGGGTTCGTTTTTTTGTTTTTTTTTTAGATGCAACGGATAGTGGTTTGGCCGGATACCGGATAACGGATATCCGGCCTATAAAGCCGCCAAATCTCCGGTATCCGGCCGCCGAATATTCGGCCTAAAGTTTATATTAAATCGACCAAATTCATTCGCGCGCGTGCCAATGTTTGGTACAGGGTGCAACTTGTTTCTAGTAGTAGTAGTCTATATAATTTAAAAAGTTGTACTTTCAGAGAGAGTTGAAACAATTAACTGACTAAATACTTATACTATTTAGGTATTACTTTGTAATTTAATAGTTTTTATCCATATTTTATCAATAAATATCGTGCTAATTCACTATCCGGTATCCGGCCGGATGCTGCGCTACTATCCGGTATTCGGCCGGATAGCGAAAATGTGGCCGGATAGGCCGGATACCGGATAGTGACCGGATGTCCGTTGCATCTCTAGTTTTTTTTTGTTGACATCATACCAGATTTGTTCATGGTGACTGGAGGAATACTTAAGAGAAAAGTTACGTTGTATTTAGGAGTATTAAGAAACGGACACACTAGGGGATTAATGTTCTGCGACATGTGTCTGGTGAAGTGGTGCGATATGGCCGGACTTCACTCTACATTTACGATATATTATGGCAGGTGAAGTTTCGCGAAGTTGCCTGACGTCGCTACGGACATAAATCGCACGATGTTGCCAGTATGTCAAGCGAAATCGCCCGGCTTCGCTGTACATGTCGTGGGACAAACGTCCCCTAGTTTTTAGTTATTGATAGATAATTCGCATCCGCTTTGGTTTCGAATCAGCTGCTTCTGAGCAAAAAAGGAGAATTTTGATACCGATTATTTGTTTCGTAATTGGCAATAAAAATTGAGACGTATGTATTTTACTATATTATGATATAGGAACGTCGCAGTGACAAATGAGACAGAATATACGGTTACGAGCACGGCCGGAGAGACAACTACAGAGGCATCTAATACGATGTCTGACAGACGTCACAAACGGTTCGTTTTTATTTCTTTTTTTTATATCGTCTACATCATACCAGAGATGGGCATTATTCGAATAAAAAATTATCTAAATGATCATTCGAATGACGAATAATCCACCAATTTTTTATTCGCGAATGATTTATTCGCGGATGATTTATTCGCGGATGATTTGTGCGCGGATGATTTATTCGCGAGTAACTTATCGGCGAATAAATATTTCTACCGGTTTTTAACTTGACGAATGATTTACTTATTATATTACTCCTATAAATTTACTATCAATATTAAAGGTTTTTTGGCTATTTTATTAAATTTAAAAAAAGAAACATATATTAAAAATGACAAATTTTTACTAAAGTTCACGATCGTCTAAGACTTTAGTGATCTATTCGATATGATCTATATGTAGTTAATGTTATTTACTCTGGTTTTCAAACAAAGAATATCATGACGTATGATTTTTATTACGAATTATTAATAAGTTCATGTTGATTTCTAAAGTGCACTTTTATTTACAGTCCTTTTATAATCCTATGCGGGTTGGAAGAAAATCTGAGCAAAGAAACCGCCTAATTTCTATGGCATAGATTTTGTCAAGTTTCTGTACATTTCAATGACATATACTATCTCGGTCTAAAAAGGGCCTCGTAGTTCTCATTCAAATAACCGAGTATAAAATTAATTCCATATAAACTAGTAAGGCCATAATGTTTAAAAGAAATTGTGTCGAAGAAACTAGGCGGTTGAAATGAAACTTGAGTTATGAATTCATAATTAGATAGCTATTTTAAACAGAAGTATATTTCAGTATATTTCAGTTTATTTCCCATGTAGGTATACAAAGATACACTTATGTCCGTCAATTATTGCACACTTTTCCTTAAAACTAAGTATTAATAGTGCTTTAACTATTTGTCATATTCATATAATTACAATTATTTCATCTCATTTCATTTCATGCCATATATATTTATCTGATAAATAATCCGAAACATTATAGTAAGATTTTTCAATCAACCTATCTTTAACAATTTTTTTAAATTTATGATCCGGCAAAGAAGTTGATAAGGTATTTAAAAAATTATTCGTGGCAATTCATCCGGCGAATGAATTATTCGCGGATAAATTATTCGACGAATAATTTATTCGAATACGAATAATCATCCGAAAATTCATCCGTCATCCGCGAATGATTTGGTTATTCGTCATCCGTCATCCGTCATTCGAATAAATTTTGCCCATCACTGCATCATACCATGACAGATGTTGACTTCGGTGACTGGAGGAAATCTTAAGGGAGATTGCGGAAAATACTTATCCGTTACATTACATGTAGGAATATTATTTATCATGCTAAAAAATATGTACACAGTAATTTCGGGTCAGTTGCCCTACTCAGCCCTAGCACAGAAGCGCTGCGACAGTACTTATCTCGCGGTCGAGAAATACACTAGTCGTTTTCTAACTCTTCGGACGATGACAGTTGTCTTTATCGACCGTAATATACTCGTCGCGGCACTCTTCTGCTGACTGACACGATGATTTATTTATTATACCTAGAGTCGAGGCAGTTCGGGCAAGATGGCGGCCCTTGAACAGCTGTTAGTGTGTTGACACGTGATTGATACTAAACATACTGACAGCTGATCGAGTACCGCCATATTGTCGAACAGTGTTATGCGTTAAGAGCAAATTATGCGTTAAATGTACGGTCCGTTTGTTTCGCTTCGCGTGGGAATTTCCTCGCGAGGTGGCTCGCTCTGTGTGGACACGCCTATTGTGGATTTAATATTTGAATATGCTTGATAATCAAATACACATTTATTTGAGAATTTCTACACATAGGGCCAGCGATGAAACAACTGTGAACACGACTGTAACAACTACAGAGATACCTACAGTTTTTGATGGAAGGTTCGTTTTTTGTTTTTTATTTATTTATGTGGCTAAAACCCAGAGCTCTACGCTTTTGTTACATTGACAGCTCGAGTGACAGATGCAGGCAGGCATCGTACTACAAAATTAAATTTTATTTAGGGACCTCGAATTAATAAAACTTATTTTTTATATGAAAACTATATTATTAACTTCCCTTCTCCTCAGATTACTACTACCTATAACTATTACCTGTTATTACTAGTAATCTGATTATACTTCTCGCTGCGCATTACGAGTCGTATGACAGCTGTCATTTCCATATATTATCTGTCACCTATGTGAATTTTTGATAGATAATGTATTGAACTGGGGCATATCACACTGAAAAACAAAACTGCTTGCTAGGTCCCAAACGATAAATTTCATTAAATTTTGAGTAAAATTTACCAACATTTGACAAAATTGGCTCAAAAACGGGTTAATTCAACTAAACAAAATTTTTAAGTGTAGCGTTGTCTCACTAACACACCGGAGTGCGGTGCGAATCGCAAACATGGTGAATTAGAAAACAAAATCCCGCCAATGAGGGCGCCACTGGACGGTCAGCGCCCTCTTAACAATACTTTAAACATGATGGTGACGCTTACGTACGCTGTCTGATAGTAAGCGATTGTCAACGCTTACGCTTAAGGTTTTGACTTTGCTTCAGTGACAGCTTTAATGCATGCTGATGAGAATTTTTATGTGATTTCTCGTCCATCAGACCAAGGGTCTAAGCTAAGAACAGGAGCAAGACGGACCTGTGTTAGTGACGTCTTCTGGTATGTGGTCTATAGCCAGCCAAAACTTTCGATTACGGAGTCCTCTTATCCATGCAAATATATGTATAATATTAAAGAATACGCATTAAGTTAAGAACATGTAATGTAAACGTATAACACCAAATATTATGCGTCTGCTTTGCGCTAATACGCTTAACGTGCGGCATTACTCTGCTGCTGCGCGTGCTGTTGTAAGTGTGTTATTTTTATTTCCGTTAAATTTTGTCGTTTTTCTTTTAGAATAAATTGATATTATATTGTACAAGGTCTTTTGGAGCTACACGATAACACGACAGTAGTGTCAAGTATGACAAAGCGGAAACCGTAGACATGACAGCACATGCCAAAACACAACTTAACTCGAAATTAACTCTAGTAAACCTGAAGAATCTTCCCCTAAAGTTAACGGAAATAAAAATAAAAACAGGGATAACTGTGCCTTTTGTAAAAGAACAATCTTAATCAAAACCTAACAAATTGTAAATAATACATAAATAAGTGCTGTTTTTTTAAATTTGTTAATAATTTTAAGTGGCCGAGCTAATTTGTCTTAAAATAAGCACGCCGCCACAACTTGTCTATGAATTCATTTAGAACTAACAATACAATTCTCCACAGTAAAACGGCAACAGAAAAACCACTCGTCAAATACACAACCGAGATCAAAAACCAGTCATACATCCTGAAAATTGCGAACGCCGCTGAAGATGATGCCAGGAACTACACCTGCTGGGTCCGAGGAGAAAGCAGGACTGAATACTTGGACCTGAGCTTCCCTGGGAAGCTTGTGGGCATTAAAACCACCCCTGAGGCTGGACTTGATAAACAAATAGTATACCGCCTACCAGCTGACAAGGAAAAGCCGCTGAAACTGTCCTGCGAGTTTGAAGGTATTTATTTATTTATTTAATGACACAAATTAAAGAAAACTAAAATGTAAGTCAGCAAAGTCTTCGAAGGTGAAAATTTTACCCCGTTTTGTTTACAATTTTAAAGCATGAATCAATTTTATTTTTTAATTATTTATAATCAATTTTGTTCATGTTTTTCCGTAGTCTCGCTATTATTATATAAATTAAGTAAAAATGTATTCAACAGAAATACAACTTTAAAAAACAATACACGTAATTTAAAAATAACCTGAATAAAAAATCTACGACTATATACTTACGCTAGGGTTTAACCTAGGGCCGACCGGTACCCGGCGTAAATGTGCCAAAAATGGTACTGGCGTTACCACATTGAATGGCGATTGAAATTTGCTGCACTAAATAGGATCCTGACCTGGGATTGCCATTTTTTTCGGAGATTCTATGTCCAAGATTCTATATTAATTACTTTTGAATTGAAAGAGATGTCATATATCACACTAAAAGCACTAAACACTAAACGTAAAAGTACCAGACTTCAGTCTGAGCTGTAGGCTTGGCGGAAGGCCCCTTAAGCGTTTGGAAATATTTACTTATTTCCTTTTGTATTGTAAACATGTATTCAAATTATGTATTTGTCTGTATATAATTACATTATTATAAAACACGGCAGTATTCACCGAACAAGGAAGGGTCTTGGGGAAATATGAATAAATAGGCATACCGCCATTGGATGACTAAACGTGATACAATTATTACATACCTTTAGATTATCAGATTGTAAATATATAACTTTACAATTAATTAATAGTTTGCAGTCTTAGGGCCTACACTAGCTGGCGCGGGTGCACGCGGTGGGTCGATTTAGAATGGCGCACCCGCTCCGTGGGCCCGCTTTACGTAGCGAGCGCTGTTCATACAATTTCTTATTAGAAGGGCGTCTGTTCCGGGTAATCCGCGTCAGCTAGCGTAGGCCCTAAGACATCTAAACTACGATTGCAATCCGTTGCGGAATGATCAAATTTATAGTCTTGAGAAAGATCTGTTCTCATTTGTGCATAGTCAGATAGAGTCGTTCTATTTTTAGGATTCCGTACCTCAAAAGGAATAAAATTTAGGTGTCCGTCCGTCTGTCTGTCAAGAATCTTTATCTCGAGAACGCGTAGAAGTAGCAGATTGAAATTAATATGGCATCTACAAGTTCACGGTCGCTTGAAGCTGAGATAAAATCAAACCTCTACGTTAAGGCAAACAAAAGATACGGCCGTTTATGTCGCAATTCCCATACATTTGCATTGGGAATCAAAATGTATAGTGTACTTCCCGTTGACCTAGAATCACGAAATTTGTAGCACACGTAAGAGAGGTATGGGCACAGCGGATGCATATCGTTTAGTGTGGTAGGGCACAGCACAACGAATGTCGTTTCGCTCAAATCTGGAGCAGAGCCCATCTGGGGCAGTACCTCCACCTTACAGAAAACCGCAGTTAAATAACACTAGACCCTACTCATAGTGTTGTGTTTCTGTCGGTGAGTAAGGTTGCCAGAGCTCCAAGAGGATTCGCTGTGTTGACAGCCGGGGAGTGGGGTGTACCCACGGAGCTAAGCTTGCCCCTTTAGCTGTCAACACAGCGAATCCTCCTTTTTTAAAGGGTCGACAACGCGCGTGTAACTCCCCTGGAGTTGCAGGCGTCCATAGGCTACGGTGACCGCTTACCATCAGGCGGGCCGTATGCTTGTTTGTCACCGTCGTAGTATTAAAAAAAAACGTACAGGAAAAATCCGAAAACCGCAAAATTGCCGCAAACTGAGAGTTCCGTGCCACCAGTATTTTTAAGTCATAAAAGCTGCATCCTTTGTGCGGAACCCTTGGTGGGCGAGTATGACTCACACTTAGCCAGTTTTTTTTTTCATTTTTCATTACTCCGTAAAAAAGGACGCGTATAGGGATTTTTTTAATATACTGCCAGATTTTGATGTAAGATATCAACTGTCATGAACCGAAATTTGACATCGTCTAATGAACCCCAACACCTTTGTCACTTTCTCAAGTCCCAAAAATTCACTTTCTAAATATAATATAAACTATTATCAGCAAAGAAATCACAAATGAGTATGCTTGACCATTTATTATACATCTAAACGGTTTACGTAATTTAGGCGACGATAGATAAATGCATACATATATACATAGCAAACGTCTATGACAAGTACTCAGGAACAAATATTCGTGATAAACACATAAGTAAATGCCATTACCAGGATTCGAACGCGGGACCTCTCCAGCTTCGTAGGCAGAGGTCACTCATCCATCAAGAATAATTTAGAAATGAACCCTATTGACAACTGTCAAACCCTTTAAGTACCTTTTACGAAAAACAATCACATTTTAAAAATATTGCCTATTGTTTTGCCTAAATCGTAAATCGATTGGCTATAGTTGTAAATGACGTTTCGCATGTATTTTGTGGTCTGCAATAATGAGTATTCTATCCATCTTTCTAAAAAATAATATCTGCAAATTGCATTGAATCACATGTTTACTTTTATTTTTGCAGTTTACAATCAAACTGAGGTCCAATGGATACTACAACGTCGCAACAAAGAAGAAATCCCTCTGAACGGGTCTTCGACCAAAAACATGAAAAGACTGATCGGCACGTATAGCACAAAGATAGAAAAAGATTCATTCGATATCCAAGACGGCATGCATATATGTCGGGTTTGGGATTCGCGTAGCAACAAAAGCCTAACCAGTAAAATTGATGTCAAAATAATTGCACCACCCGTACTCAACCTAGACTTCGCTAAGCCTATCAGTTCATCAGAAGTCTATTTGAACTGGACAGTAAAACTATACAACTCCAAAAACTTGTCATATGAATTGAGATACAAAAATAATAATGAATCCGACTATCATTTTAGTCCGTCTTCAATTAACACAACTGCCAATTTTTATATACTGGGTAAATTAGCGAGCAACACCACCTATCAGATAAATTTAACAGTCATCACTGAAGCTGGGAGGAGCAAAGCTGACTACCCTAGTTTGACTACATTGCCGAAAGACCCAGACTTCGTTCCGAATATTTCCATCAATGGTTTCACAGCGCGCTCCATGACCATAGGTTTAAGCGCGCCACCTAGCGACAAAGCTGAGTACGTACATTACTACGAGCTCCAAGTATCAAAGAAAAACGAAAAGAACACAGCACAGAAGGCATATCATGTTAGAGACGAGAGGAATCTGCCGTACATGTTTAACAACTTGGACCCGCATACGACATATGTTTTTAAGGTTATATTATTTCTTAAATTTTATAATAGGCTTACTCTAGAATTTTCCATTGCGATAGAATGATAACAAAATAGTATTTCCTTATAGATAAATAATTCCAAATGTTTAGTGAGAGCTATCCCTTTCAAAGGGTTTTGTAGCCTTAACTTACCAAACCCCTTCGTGATATATTTTAGAGCCGAAAAGATAGGAGCTTTAAAATAAAGGGTAACCCTTTCCATTCATCGGTCTTACATATTATTGTATCACCTTTACAAAACAAGTCATTTATTAAGTCATTTGTTAGTCTTATAAACAATAATCCAACAAACCAACTTGAGGCTTACCTCCTATTTCATTCACATTAAAGCTAATTTCAGTTTATGTTATTTATAAATTAAAAAAAGGAACAAACCTATAGGCATTAAAAGTGTGCACTTTTATAGCTTTCAATTCATAGTCCTTTAAATTACAGGCGAAAGCATGCTTTGAATACGGCGGCAACTTCAATCGCTGTGGCAACTGGTCTAAAGAGATGGAGGCTCTAACCATGGACGGCATACCCAACGAACCCAGCACTGTGGTCATCTACTGCGACTTCTCGGTGGCGCAGGGGTACTACATGAACCTCACGTGGGAGCAACCTACCAGGCCCAATGCTGAGATTAAAGGATACATGGTACGTTTTTTTTTTCAATATTAATGTTAATATGAACGTAATTCGAGATCTGGTCGATCTAGATGACAGTCTAAAACGATGTAAAAATACTGTTGTGACACCAGGTGAAAATACGCCCACTTCGATTTTCAACTTTATTTCAAAGTAATAAGGTCCTATGTTGTGTCATTTTTGACAAGCTTAAGCCTGTTAATTTTAAATTGACATATAATACAAACATACCTATGTATTACAAATTATAATAGTAGATTACATACCAAGGCCGTTTAAGTGGGAAATGTCTCGGATTTCATGTAATTGTCGGCCGAGGCGAAGCCGAGGTCGACTAACATGTGATCCGAGGCTTTCCCATTTAACGGCCGAGGTTTGTATACTATTTTTCTGCCCGACGGAGCCGGCAGGCGGCAATTTAGTTTTGCGTAAAGTGGCGCTTACCGGCCGGAGGACTGAAAAATATATTTCTGTCTATAACTAACTAAGCGTAATTAAGTTATACTTACTCATTTCATACTATTATTGTTAGTTAATGAAAGCGTGTCAAATTAGTTTGTTTTTCTTTAAGGATCGTAGTCAAATCTCATTAATTGAATACGGCTCCGGTTCTCATTATCATTGATTGGACATGATTCCGAATACTATTTATTTTTATTGGTTCAATTCATGCTCTTTCTTCTCTGTTGGAAGGTTTTGTTATTTTTAGGGTTACCTTAACACATACACCGCTAAGGATTTTTCGTAGCGCTTCGCCGTAGCCGATAACATACATTTCTCGCTTTGTAGCGAAAATGGCGCGTAGAGGGATGACGAAACGTGTCATTAGCGCTGAATTGGTTAAAAGGCCGTCCGTCTGTATGTCAAGAGAGTCAAGATCTCGGGAACGCGTAACGGTAACAAGTTGAAATTAACCCTATATCCTGTGGTTTGCGGTCCCACGAAACTTTGGAAAAAAAGTAAACCTCTAAGTCAACATAATCAAATGATACGGCCGACAATCTTGGACTACAAGTTTAGGAAAAAATCTGAAAATCGTATTTTTTTTAACCTATTGTTGTAATTATTAACTCAAAGGGGTTACCCTTTTCAGATGGAGGTTACGGGCAACGCGTCCTACATCGACCGATTCGGCAAGTGGAAGATGGACACGTTCGGACCGCTAACCAAGCTGTTCACCAACGAGACATTTCTTGCCAGGTAACTGCACTTTCTAAATACAACATGTACCAAAACCATCATATGGTTATGAATTTCTGCGTAGTCATTTGCCAAACGTAGAGGAAGGATACGTATGATGTGGATATTCAATTTTTTTTTAATTCCGCTCTAACGCTTAAAGAGTAACGAAGTCAGTAAAAGAGAAGACATCTTTATATCAATAGTTCGAATGCGAAATAGACACACGACAATTTTAAAACTTGACCATTTTTATGTATTTACCCACTTGTTGCTTTTATACCCTATATTTACTATGTTCAAACTCGTCAGGGTGCCGGACCTGAAGCCCAATATGAACTACACTGTGCGTCTGATGGCCATGACACGATCGCGTCGACGAGGGCAGGAGAAGGTGGTCTACTGTACTACTGGTCGAGGCCCGCCCGATTACCCACCACGACCGACGTGGCGCAAGGTAACCCTATTGTAACCCTTGGGATACTCAATCCCGACTTGTACTACACGGAGCGATGATAGGCTTCACTCGCTCTAGTTGACGAGGGCAGGAGAAAGTGGTCTACTGTAGGTACTACTGGTCGAGGCCCGTCCGATTACCCACCACGACCTACGTGGCGCAAGGTAACCCTATTGTGATACCCTTGGGATACTCAATCCCGACATCTACTACACTGAGCGAGGTCAGCCTTTACATACCCATGGTGACGATGGCAGGTGGTACTGCAAGAGTAGCAGCTCGCTCGACTACCCGCTACGACCGACGTGGCGCATGGTAACCTTATTGTAATACCCTCAGGATACAAAATCCTGACATGCACTACACGGAGCGAGGACCACACGTCCACGCGGTTCTCCGGCAGCTCCGGGCGGGTGGTAAAATGTATGAAAATCTATTACGGCTATGGGCGTAATACAGCTCATTAAGAATGCTTGTATATACAATATCACCATTTACGAGCAAGTGTGATGAAAATAAATAGACTACATGTACAGAATAATTTCTATACATATTATTTTTCCAAACGTAAGGTAACCTTATTGAAATATGTTACATAGAGTACTGAATCTAGAAAATGTAGGCGCAGTTTTACAACAAGTGTACTTTAGACTTAGGTGGACCGATGTCACCCAGTCAATAATTATTTTGAATTTCATCTTTTAGACAACCTTTTATTTTGTGTTATTGCAGGTTGAAGAGAAAAACGCGGAAGGGGTTTCCGAATATTCGCTTAGAGTGTTGGTTCCTCGTATACCAGAACGAAATGGTCCTATTTGCTGCTACAGGTTAGTCAAGTTTACAACAAAAAAAAACAATGTCTGTTTAAACTATTTCATTTAAAATGACGTTAAATTAGTTTGTTATTGCACTTAGACATGTTTCAAACTTTGAGTTTTAATCCAGACGGAGTAGCAATGAGGATTACCGCGAGTCGATTTTCCGCTAGGGTCGCTAGTGGAACGTGGGTCCTGCGGGAACATTTCAAACGTCACTTTGACAATTCTCTCATACTGACCCCTGGCCCACGCATGAGTGGCGCCGCCTGGTGAGCGACAATACGGTAGCTCGCATTGACAGGCCTACCCCTCAGCCGAATGGGTATGGCATAGTATCATACTCATTGTATGGGCTGACGTTTATATAACAGCTATTAATGCTACGTACATTTGAAGTGCCGCTCCTGCCAAAATTGGCAGACTTTTTTGTGTAGAAAATTACAGACGTTGCCAGTCCAGCTGATTAAAAGTCTAAAGGTTTGAATGGTACAAAACCTGATTTGCTTGGACCTCTAAGTAGTGTTTGTGCAGTCACTTATTAATAAACACAAAGTAGAACAAAAACGTCAAAAAATGTGGGTCAGAGTGACTAGCGAACAATTTTGCACTGATGATGAATATGGTACAAAAAGGTCATGTTAGTCAGTCAGTCAAGCATGTCAAATTCATACACAGAAGTATTAACTGCCAACTAGTAAACTTTATGGGCACTTAACGAAACGTCACGTTCCAAACATGACTATGAAAAAGTGCTGCAACTGCAGTACTTATATGGCGTCATTGTTTTCGGCTGATTAGGTATCCAGTTATTTTATTCTATATCTATTTGTATAAAATAATAATGTACTCCCGTCGTATTATGTCGAAATTGTTCGTGCTTTCTCAACTAGCTTACGACGGATACTAAAGCAAATTGAGATAGAAAAATCGATTCCGGCCATTTCTGCCACATTACCATTATTGGCTACATCTTTCAGAGCATAAAACTATTAACGCTTATTGCAAATGTTTATTTTTCAGGGTGTACCTAGTCCGGCTACCTCCAGGCAAAGGCTGGATCTCCACGAACCCCCAGGACCTGCCCGTCATCAGCTACTCAGAGGCCCACGCGGCTAATTCTGAGTACGAGGAGGGGGCGTACGTCACTGACATATTCAACCAGTAAGTACCTACAGCATATATAGAAAGCGTGCGACTTTCAATCCGATGGTCGCAGGTTCAAACCCCGATTTAGAACCTTCTTCCCTAATAATAAGTTTCGAAGTGTATATATATATATAGACGTGACTGTACCAATGAGTTTTCCAGAACTTATGTACGGAATATCCATGGAGTAAATGGAGATAGCATTAAATTACGGGTAAATTGTTAGAAACCCAGTGTCGCCGGCACTTTTTTATGGGTTAAAAAAAAAATAGTCCATGGGTTTCTTTTAAATAATCGCTCTGAAAGTTTAAAAAAGTGTGACGTGGTTTAACTTTATTTTGGCTGTGTACCACTAAACCCAATTTAAAGTTAAGATATTCATTCGACGGAGAATTTAACCCTAATACCCACCTGAATGACTTTCTTCCGACGTACCATTTTCGAGCTAGCTAGACGCAAAAAAACTGGAATTGTGCAAAGTCGGTTCACACGTCTTTAGGACCTAATGAAGGCATTAAAACGATATCGAACTTGGAATTTATTCCTGGAAATGCTCTTTATTGATCTAATTTTCTTTGTCCATAAATAAATGTCATAATTTTCATTCATTTCATCATTTTTCAAGTTTTAAAGTTTGACAGTTCATTTGCATGGATAAGATAACGTGGTTTGACTTTCATTTTTTTTAGGATTAAAAAATACCGGCATTCTTCAATTATTTGAGTCATCTTTACAAAATATTAAAATATATTTTCTTTTTCCCATTATTTATGAAGATGCCAACCACGTTTGCGCCTGTCTGCCAGTTGATAATTTAGGGAGTTGTCATTTATAAGATTTTACACAAATAATAAAATGGGGGGCGGCAAAACATTACTAATAATTATTTTTTTTATACCTCACGTAAAAACTGCCCTTTTTTTGTAAAATAGGTACCATGCTCATATTTCTGATCTAAACATTACCTACCGGGTTCGTTTTTTGACTTGAGTTTAGATACATACGGTATTCAAACGGCCAGAAAAGCTTGCATCGACAATTTTTTTACTAAACATTATTATCCTTTTCAGTCGTGACTTCCCCCAACGAGAACTGGCCCTAGGCGACAACCAAAGCTTGAACATCATACGGAACGACACCACCAACACCACATGCAACCGCTGCTTCGAGAAACCTCTTCGCCAGGAACCCCCTACTACCGTGAAGATTGCTATAGTGACCGCTGAGCCTGACTACGATGATCCGACGACTGAAGTGCCTAAGACTAAGCGGTCTTTGGATATCAGGTAAGGATTACGCTTTAGGATTGAATTTAAATTTCAGGTGTAACTAGGAGTGCATAACTTACGTGAAGGCAAGGCCTGATGTAACCGCAGCTTCGAACCTCTTCGCCAGGAACCCCCTACTACTGTGAAGATTGCTATAGTGACCGCTGAGCCCGACTACGATGATCCGACGACTGAAGTGCCTAAGACTAAGCGGTCTTTGGATATCAGGTAAGGATTACGATTTAGGATTGAATTTAAATTTCAGGTGTAACTAGGAGTGCATAACTTACGTGAAGGCAAGGTCAGATGTCACCGCAGCTTCGAGAAACCTCGTCAGGAACCCCCTAGTAGTGAAATGATTGCTATAGTGACTGCCGAGCCCAACTATGGTGTTTATACGACTGATATACCGAAGACTAAGTCTTTGGATATCAGGATTTAGTTATGTATTTACTTAAAAAATAAATAATTAAATTGAAAGAAAAAATATATTTAAGAGGCTCCCATAAAACAACGTAATTTTTTTTGCCGGTTTGTTAAATAATAGTACGGAACCTTTTCTGTGCGAGTCCGACTCGCACTTGGCCGGTTTTTTTTTCTATACAACAGCTTCGGCCATTTTTTGCGAACCCTAATTAAATTGTATGCTATTTCGTTACAGAGAGGATCAGCTAATCACACCGTCGGACGGGAAGTTGGAGTCATCTGTGAATTATACGCTCTTCGTTGAATTGATACGTAAGTATTGTACAGTCAGCTTGTAAGTCAGCCAAAGTGCCAATAATAGGTATTCACGACCGTAATGTTCAGGCAATAAAGTCCTTTACACATATGTTTGGCACTTTGGCTTACTTGACTCTTAGAGACAGTTTGAATATAATTAATTAATTAAAACCAATAGGTATACCGCTAGAATGTTGTTAGTGTAAAATAAACGAATATTTATCTCATAGAAAAAACGCATTCAAACCGTTTTGATCACCACGTAAAAAACTATTAACGCTCGGCCCCCGTCTCTTCCGCACAAACGCCAGGGTTGCCAACGATTACAAATATTACATAATACTGGCGGCGGCGGGAGCGGGTTATGGGAGCAACTCGTTGATAATACACGCCTTACCAACACAAAACAAAAGACGATTAGAGAACGCGCGGAGACTTCCATAGGCCTGCTTATATCATCAAAAATATACAATACCACAACTTACCTTTACCTGGGAACGTTCGTTAGTAACCTTTTGCTCCTTTAGCCACACATTTTTGTATTAAGTTTTTAGGGTAAGCGGTAGTAATCATGATTTGCTTTCGTCCCAGTTTTTAGTTTTTGCATTATGTTTCATAGTTGGTTGTAAATATATTCCTAGTTGCGATTTATTTAAATTCTCATCATTTCTAGGGATAACTTGGCATCTTGACATTATTATTTAGGCTGGATTTGACTACGGATACTAATGTCAAAATCCCATAGTAGTTTGACGTTATCTGAGAGTAAGCGTTATTCTCGGAATAAAAATTTGGTAAAACGCAGCCTTAGTAACTTACTGTATATATTTTGTTAGTTATATATTTTGAAATAGTTATCCGAACATAATATTGTTTTCTGTTTCCGCGATTGTTATTCATAGAAATTAAACGCTTTAGTTAGGTTTAGTCATCATCTTAACCCCGTGAAACAGAGTGCTGTAAAGGGCTCAAAACGTAGGGTCAAGCTGGTAATAAACGCGATTAATCCGTTCTAAAGTATTTTTGTTGTGTTTTCAATAGTAATTTGAAATAAATTGTTTTACCCACTGTAATAATAACGGTTATATTTTGCAGCGGGCACAGACGATCCGTCGCTGTATAGCAGCTACACGAATGCGCTCAACACGGCCGTGCCGCCAGAGATTATTGCGGCGAATAAAATGGAAACTGCGTTGCAGGTAAAATATAAAAAATGCTACCTATACTATAGGCACACTTGGACCAACCAGGAAACTTCGGAGTTTTCAAAGTTAACACGATTAAGCCCCGTTTTAGTAAATTAATTATGTCTGAAAATCGTGAAAGTTTAAATAAATGCTATTCGCACGTGTATCGTACAACGTTTTACAGTACATATGGCACTTTTAATTATTGACGTAGGCATATAAAGTGCTCATTATTGCACTAGTGCGCCATATGTACTGTAATAGCTATTTATGCAACAAGTGCGGAAAGTAAGTGATTTCCGACGAGTGTATAAGCCGACACGAGTAGGACATCATCTTTACGCATGTTTTCATACAATGTTTTACTATGCATTGTGCGAGTAAATAAAAAATCATATCATGACAAAACAATTTAATTGTTACATGACAGTTATTTAATTATTAAAATTAAAAATTAATTATTTTATAGTTTTCTTACATAGAGAATACTTTTTGTATCGGGCTGATAGCGGAAACAAAAATAAAATAGAATTTTAAAAGTAAACGTACTTCGGCCAAATCGTGCAGAAAAGTGTACTTTTCCGCACGATTTGGCTTCATAGAAAGCGCACTTTTCGAGAACATGCATTGTAAAGTGTTTTATATTTCTAACAAGTAACATTACTTTAGAATAACGCCATGTATACTCTTTCAGATATCCTGCGGTATAGCGGCGCTGCTTCTACTGGTGACCATCATCTTCTGCGTCGTGCACACGCGGCGCGTGCGCAAGCAGCCGCTGCGGCACGCGCACGTCGAGCTCAACCCCATACAGGCCGCGATCAGGTACGATTCGATGCGAGATATCCATATTCGTATATCTTGACCTTTTGGAGTTCCTTCTAAGTATTGAAATTAAACACTTTAGAACGGATTAATCGCGTTTATTAACACCATGATCCTACGTTTCGAGCCCTTTACAGCACTCGTTTTCACAGGGTTAAGATGATGACCCTGTGAAAACGAGTGCTGTAAAGGGCTCGAAACGGAGGATCATGGTGTTAATAAACGCATTAATCCGTTCTAAAGTGTTTCCTTCTAAGTAATTAAACCAGGTTTTTGCGCTCTTGTGATTGATGCTTTTTTAAGTGGGCGCTGAGCGTTCACTGGCAATGCCGGTTACTGGTATCATCGTTTTAATCTACAGATTCCAGAACTTTTTGTCTTTAAGATAACATTTTAATAAGTAAATCGCAATTATGTGTCATTTACCAAAAGTTGGGAATTAGTATGAATACAACGATATTACCATGGATTATAGAGAAATGAAAAGGTTTATAAGCAAACACAATCTCCCAATGAGCGCCCTCTTAATAGGTTTTATTATTATCCCTTTTGGGCTAGTTAAGATCTCGACTCGATAGTGGCAGCCATTTATAAATAATTACTTATTTCAGTTGAGTCCAGGAAATTCCAGATTATTTGGTCTGTAATGTTGGGGGTACACCTAGAGGGTACTTGGTTTATGTGTTAATGGCCCTTAGAGCAGTGGATATGCATTGCAGTTTCCTCTGATTCCTGACAGAACTTGATAGAATTTAAGAACGGTTATTTTGTATTTGTACCCCGTCAACTTGAAACCCTCAATAATCGACACGTATTTTTTTTTCGTTCGACAAACGAAAAATTACGGAAATACAGTGCGTTGAAATTTCGAGTGACGTCACGATTACGTACAAATCTCACCCAATAGTTTACTTCACAAGCCCCCACCCCGAAACTTTGATTCACTTCATCTTCGTAAATTTCAGTTATCTTGAAAAAGATTAGATAGATTGATAGAATAATTTATTAACTCAAGGTATTACAACGGTAGTTATAAAACAGTTTCCTGCAAAACTTAATACAAAGTTTGACTGCAGGGGTCATATTATTACATTAGCTTATAGTAAACTATTAATTATAGGTAGGTACATATGTTAACGCTCTGAAGTAATTCTCATGTGTTTCCAAAAAGTATTTTTTAAGCTGTTTTTTAAAATTAAATTTATCAGGCTCGTTTCTTACCTTCTCAGGTATTCTGTTGAGGTAGTATGGTAATCTTTTTTTTAATGTTCTATCTCCAAAGGATAAGATACGGACGGACTAAAAAGAATGATAGTTGTTCAACAATCGTCATCCGTATTGTGTTGGTGTACAGATACATGGTGGGCCACATCGGCGGGCGCACGCCACTGGTGTCGCAGCCGCCGCCCGACCTCCCGCCCATCGCTATAGAAGACCTCGCCGCCGCTTACGCCGAGCGCGCCGCCGACTCCGACTACGGCTTCCAGAAGGAGTTCGAGGTACGATGTCGTTATATAGTCTGACAAGCGAGCGAGCGCAGTAACAGTAGGACAAAATAACTATATCATTTTTTCAGGGTGGTAATACTTGCGTAAGAAAAAGACAGTATGATGCTCTCTATCCTACTGTAACTGCGCTCGCTGGGTTGTCAGACTATAGCATCCATACACCGGAACCGTATCTCTTTTCAAGGATTGTCATGGAGGTGTCGGATTGTGACTGACAACATTATATCACAGATTATATTATAGTTCTTAAGAACCGATATTTATTTCTCATAGAAAAAGCGAATACAAACCGTTTTGAACACGACGCAAAAAACAATTGACGCTCGGCCTTCCTAACCTCCACACAAACGCTAGGGTTTGGCGAGACAAAAGACAATCGATTCGAGTTCACAAGAGAGCCCGCTTTTAGTCTCCCTTCAATTATCCTGTATATTTTTTTATGAAATATTTTGATGTGATCACCTGATCATGAACTGGTGTTAATTTATATTTAGGTGACATCCTCTTAATCTGTCAAACAATTTTGTCACTAGGGATTATTTTTTTTGTGGTAATATTAGCGTAAGAATAAGTCGTGCATTTATTAAATATTATTATCTCATTTGCCAAACTTTAGTTGACACTACTATTCTAAGGTTTTAATACTCAGTATTTCCTTTCAGTTACTACAAATGCTTCCCGAATGTTACCCGGACCGCACCACACACGCCTCCGAAGCACGTGAGAACCAGCCGAAGAACCGCTATCCAGACATCAAAGCTTACGATCAGACGCGAGTGAAACTGTCGCAGATAGACGGCATCACGGGCTCGGACTATATCAACGCCAACTACGTTATGGGATACAAGGTTAGCTATAAATTTTACTGAATGTTAACCACACCGGAGCGCGGGAGAACCGGCTGAGGAACCGCTACCCAGACATCAAAGCTTACGATCAGACGCGAGAGAAACTGTCGCAAATAGAGAGCACCACGGGCTCGGACTATATCAACGCCAACTACCTTATGGGATACAAGGTTAGTGCTGCACATGTAATCGAATGCTACCCAGAACGAAGCGCGGGAGAACCAGCCGAGGAACTGCTACCCAGGCTACATAAGCTTATACAGTACACAAGCAAGTTCCAAATACTTAAATTTAAAACACAGGGATACAAGGTTCCTATACCTACGCTTCTAAAATGATCACGGATCGCACCATACAACCTTCAGAAGCGCGTGCGAACCAGCCGAAGAACCGATATGCATATCCAAGTAAGTGATACTATAGATGCCTTTACGGGCTCTGTCTATATCAACTTTGTGTATAGACGAGTACTATAAAACGGTTATTACTTTACCCAAAGCTACCAGAATCGTACCGCACATGCTTCTGAAGCACTAAAGAACCAGCCCAAGAACTAGTCAGTGGGCGCCGACTTAGACGTCCATAATGGCCGCATGTATCACAAAAAAAATCTGTCATTCTTCGAGTATCCGGTATTACTTGTGTAAGTTAACTATCGATTTAAAAAATAAATAGTATCGGGTGTAAGTGGGCCTTAAAATTCTGATAAGTCCTTTGTCCGAAACATTCCATGTAAATGATTAATTAATTGAAGCAGGGCTATGATGCCAAATTTATAGTGTGACAGTTTTGCTGATGACATTAGATGGTGAATTGGCAGCTAGCAATAGCCGGTAGGATGATAACTCCTATTGTTTTGTCTATTATATTTAACTCTTGCTTAGGTAATAGGGATGAGCACGGCATCATATCGTGGATAACTTGACACTTCATCAACTTATCAACAAATTTCGATTATACTTGTCTTCTACATTATTGGCATTGTATAAAACAGTTGAAAAAGCAAGAATGGCTATGTTTTCAGGCAAAGGACTTTTTGGAATTATGTCATGAACTCATTTTAAATGCACCAAATTGCGATTTTGCTCACTAAGGGTGGTGGTTACGCTATAA
This sequence comes from Lathronympha strigana, assembly GCA_949128165.1. Lineage (NCBI taxonomy): Eukaryota > Metazoa > Arthropoda > Insecta > Lepidoptera > Tortricidae > Lathronympha > Lathronympha strigana. The sequence continues at coordinate 4,963,580 of OX421922.1, read as the reverse complement.
GTGTGTCTTGTTACTGTGTGTGTGTATTCTATCTGCACTTAACTACATTTCTGCTTCTCTCACTTATTTATTTACAGTTAAAAGATTGTGAGAAGGAAAAAGTGGAATCCGAGGGTTATTGGCCTAATGAACAGATCTCGGAAACCGGAGAATATAGCCATCGGGTAAAATATTGGATATATAAATGTTTCCTTGTATGTGACTAATGTCTATATTTATATTCAGTCGCTCAGTCGGTGATAACTGCTTTAAACTTTAAATTTCATTGAAATGAAAAGTCAATTTGTGATCGTTTATAGTGAAAGGTCCCACTTTCTCGCTATGCAATAAGGCGCGAAGGTCATAAAGATTTATTTAGAATTGAATTGAATGGACAAAGTGATACCTTTTACTAAATATAATCACATTTTATTTATAAACGCGCATACAATTAGGGCAAAGCTTTGAAGTAAAAGAATATTATTTTATTCGATGCTTTCCCTATTGCGAATTTTTCTGTTTTTTAATTTATTTATCTGTTACATTGTCAAAAAATTGCCGTAATAAAACCCGTACGGACAATCGTATGTTTATTTAATGTGCACGCACCTGTGTCTTCCATTTATAATAATAAACAGTTAGGTACTAAATATATAAACATTACCAATTGGACAAAATAATCTACACGTCCATTTGAGAACAAAGGTCGTGTTTACATATTTAATTCCTTAGTCCGCATCGATATTCTTAACCTTGATTGGATCACATCACCAAGCTGCCAGTTGAAAATGGAATTTAACTTCTATACAGAAGATTAAATTTTCTTCAACTCTAGACGGGTCCTGAAGTGAGTGTCATGCGACGTCGGCACGTCAAATATATGTTAACGATATTGAACCTTAATCCTTTGTAATAGGCAACAAATATAAAGGAAAGAAGAAGACTTAGAAGTGAGTCGCGACGTAGAAAAAATCCTGTACAATTTTATTTATACTGTACACTTTTCGTCTTATTACAAAGGAGCCAGGCCTATTTCTCTTTGTTGTGCATTGTGATTAACCCTTAAATGCATGATGATGCATTTGGGACACAGAAACGAGACAAGTGACAATCAGGTACTCTTGGAATGTGGACTTTGTCATATCGTCGTAAGTTCTTAATTTAAAATGAATTTGGTTGTCACTTAGGATGTTTTAGGATCAATACTGTTAATTCATGCATTTAAGGGTTAAATGTGTGTGTATAATCTAACGTGTCTGTCTGTCCCTCTGCTTACTAAGGATCCATCGGAGCCTAGCCAGGTATTGATGCTTGTACCCTTTGCCAGTTTCTTCTGCTTTATTGTCCACCCTAACAAACGTGTGTGTAACCATGGTTAAGTACCTGATGGTACTTAACCATCAGCAACACTATATAGTGCTACACTATTATAGTGTAGTTATATGATTTTTACGGTCCAAAATGAATCGTTAAATAGTAGTAGATTACATACCAAGGCCGTTTTAGTGGGAAATGTCTCGGATCCCATGTAATTGTCGGCCGAGGCGAAGCCGAGGTCGACGAACATGTGATCCGAGGCTTTCCCATCTAACGGCCGAGGTTTGTATACTATTTTTCTGCCCGACGGAGCCGGTAGGCGGCAATTTAGTTTTGCGTAAAGTGGCGCTTACCGGCCGGAGGACTGAAAAATCTGTTGTTTGTTTACCCGAGCTGCCCGCTACCGCTTTCGGCACGCGCAATAATAAGAAAAAAAACAATAGCTTTTATTTAAAAAAATCATGTCTGAAAATTGGATCTATGTCAGAATACTCAGAATCCAGAAGCTGTTTATGCTATTTGTGCATTCCTTAATACTGATTGTCATAACGATCATTTGTCAAAATCTCATGCCCTTATATTGTTTTCCATACCATCGTCCTAACCTTTTCTATGTAGAGTGTGGAGTCGTTTTTGTGCAATCTTTAATTTCAGGAAAATTATCGTTATGACAATTGATCGTTAGGGATTATGAACATTAGGACAAGTGATTTTAAGATAAAAGTTGTTAGGGATTTCAAGACCCCAGAAAATTCATACTATAACCAACCATTTGTAATCACTGTGCCAAGGAGTTAAGGGATTTTCCATGGTCAGTTTGGGGCGTTGGTTATTTTACTACTAAAATTTAGTTTTTTAGGAGCCTAAGAAGTTTGTTAACTTGAGCCAAAAAAGTCCCATTTATGGACTAATTTCTGCCTTCTCTCCTTCCACATAACCCGATCCTGACCTATTTTTATTGCTATGCAAAAAAGCGAAAGCAATTATGTGTATAAGTTGTCTTCAATAGTAGCTTCATGAATTACGAGAGTAAGTTCAATTTAATTATAACATGAAACTAATTTAATGACTAATGACTGGCCGTAGAAAGAAACTAAGATAAAACAATTGTTGAGTAATACGAGTAGTTACACTCATATCAAGCTAAGTTTGCCTCGATTCCGAGTCCGACTAAACTCTAGTTACAATTTTCGCGCTGAATATACATAGATTTGTTGAAATAAAATCGTGATTGAAACATTTAAAAGCTTACTTTACATACGAACCTCCCGATTTTGATTCATTGTCTTACGCCAATTTTTAATTATTATTTTTAGCTAAAAGCCAGTCGCTTGACTTACAGTTGTCACAATAGGCAAGACGACAAAAAAAGAATTAGTCCGTCTATTAGATTATTAAAAAATATTCGACACGTATTTTTTATTTTATTCTTCAAATGAAAAGCGACGGAAATACAGTGCATTAAAGTTTCACGTCACAATACGCTAGACGACTAAAAAAATCTATTTAGTCCGTCAAAAATAATGTACACGTATTTTTTCTTTTGTTCGTGTAATCAAAAATGACGAAAATACAGTGCGTTCAAGTTTCGCGTAACGTCACTATTAGGTACAATTCTTACCTAGTAGTGACGTCACCAGCCCCCACCCCGGAACTTTGATGCCCTTTATCTTCGTCAATTTAAGTTAAATTGAAAAAGGAAAAAATACGTGTCTAATCATTTTCGACAATCTAACTGACGGACTAATTAGAATGATAGTTTTTCAACCTAGTCGTCATCCCTATTAGGTACGATTCTTACCTCTTAAGAGTCTTAAGTGACATCACTATTTAGCCCCCACCCGGAACTTTGATGCTCTGTATCGTCGTCAATTTTAGTTTACTTGAAACCGGAAAAAACACGTATCTAATAATTTTGAATAATCTAACTGGCGGACTAAATAGAATAATAGTTTTTCAACCTACTCGTCATACCTATTGTTAAACCTCATCTCTAAACTTTTTCTTCAGGAGCACAAACAATTCATCTGCGCACAAGGCCCAACTGACACGACCGTCAACGACTTCTGGAGGATGATCTGGGAGCACGGGCTGGAGCTGATTGTGATGCTCACCAACCTCGAGGAGTATAGCAAGGTATGCAGGGATTTCCCTTAAATAAGCTTTTATATAACTTGCGATGTGTGTGTTTGTTATGGTTCAATCTTGCAAGCAGGATTTGACTAACTTCCCGTTATTCGAATAAGCTTAAACTTCACATGCTCATGTAGGTTGGATGACTATACAATGTTATGGTACCACCGAGGTGATCTGATGATGGAGACCGGAGGTAGCCATAGGAATTCTGTGATAAAACAACCTAATCCCATTGCGTTCGGGTTGGGTTTCTTAAAATCGCCTCGATGAGTATAATTTGACCTTCGTTTTCCCGGCTTATGCCACGGCTCATGTAGGGAGCCTGGGGTCCGCTTTGGAACCTAATCCCAAGATTTGGCGTAGGCACTAGTTTTACGAAAGCGACTGCTATCTGACCTTCCAACCCAGAGGGTAAACTAGGTCCCATTGGGATTAGTCAGGTTTCCTCACGATGTGTTCCTTCACCGAAAAGCGATTGGTAAATATCAAATGATATTTCGTACGTAAGTTCCGAAAAACTCGTTGGTACGAGCCGCCAGGATTTGAACCCGCGACCTTCGGATTGAAAGTCGCTCTATTGGTTGATTCTATGGTTATGTTAATATTTCGTTCCATTTTGAACTGCTTTGTATACTTAACTTATGGAATTGTGTTATCGTCTTATTAGGTGAAATGCTCCAAGTACTGGCCGGATGAGGACCGCGGCTCGAGAGCTTTCGGGGCCATCACCGTCCACCACGTCTCCGAGAAACGGTGAGATAATTATCACACAATAAATAATAGATGGAGCTACTTATGCTTGGTAAAGGAATTTGAATTATTTAGGTACGGTCGGTGTAATCCTTCAATGTCATTAAATTGTCGAAAAGCTGCGTGTTGGCTTTAGCTCCGCGGAAGCCGCCCAAAGCTCCGGAACACCAATGTTCCGTGATGGAAAATACAATGAACTAAACCCTCGAGAATGCTAAGTATTACTTTTGTTGCAGATATTCTGACTACATTGTAAGAGAGTTGAAAATCGTAAAGCAGCCCACCAATTCCGAAGGCCAACCGATCGTAGAAAACAACGGTGTTGCCAAGAGGAACGGAGGTAGATCGACTTGTATCATCCTGATTTCTAGAATAAATGTTCGACTAGACGATTTTTTTTTTTTTTTTTTTTTAATGCTATAGGGGGCAAACGAGCAAACGAATCACCTGATGGTAAGCGATTAACGTCGTCCATGGACACCCGCAACACCAGAGGTGTCGCAAGTGCGTTGCCGGCCTTTAAGGTGGGAGTACGCTCTTTTTTTTGTTTCTAAGAGTTTATTTCTAAATCGTTATTTTTCTCAGCAGTACTAAACTGGCTACAAATTTCAGATTGCAAAGACCCTGAAAGCGGGAGTGCCCCCACGTCTCCAAGAGAGGTGAAAGACAACAACACTCGCATCGTGCGTCAGTACCACTTCCTCATGTGGAAGGACTTCGCCGCACCAGAGCATCCACAGTCCATACTGAAATTCATCAAGGTAGGAGAAACTAACTGAGCTTTCCGTAGGAGAATCCACACGGACCCATGGCTCGTTCTTTACTTAATGCCTAACTCTGCGCTAGTCCTTCGCGCCGAAATTGCAAAGCGTAGCAAACAGGTATAAACTTGTCAAAACGGATCCGTAACCCTTTTGATGATTGGGGAAAAAACCCATTCCAAGTGGATCGCGGCGAATCACGTATCAAATCTTAAATTCGCATCATGATACGGGATCAAAACGCGTTGATACTTATATCGATCTTGATATGCGAGTGTGTGGGGATATGATAGCAGGGATCGCGAGAGTTCAGATACGGCGCGTAGCATCATCGCCATCTTTTTACGTCCACACTAATGATCAATATACGCGTCGGTGATACGTCGGTCTACGGAGATACGATACCGCAAAATGATACAATTGTAAACCCATAGCTGAGCGTACGTTTGCTTCGGGCGAGGCACGTCTGCACAGATTTTCCTCGCGAAGCGGTGCGTTCTTGTGAACCCATACTTGAATAAGATCCATCCACTGGAACCACCCAAATTCCTGCTCCATCATCCGCGCCCGAACCAGAAACTCAGTGTTCTGGCGGTAAAGTCCAGCCCTCCGATTGGCGGACAACACTACGATAACAATGAATCGCCACAAATTCAACCAATAACCTTAATCTATTGTCTAATAAAAAGGTTTTAGGGCAATTCATAGACTACGAATAAAAAATGACTTTTTAAACCCAAAGATTGGCACAAGGAATAGTGACCTTTTTACTTAAGACCCTCAAACATAATTACGAAAATCAATTAAACCTAACACTTGCGTTTTGTTAACGCTATTCTATATTCATGCTACCGACTTTCTCATATTCTTACTCGTAGATACACACAGTACAGCGTACAGTGGATCCCTATACGGCAAACGCCCGATCGGACGGCCCCGGTACCGTTGGGCGATCAGGTCGAAAAAGACCTGACGAGACTTCAACGGCCAGATTGGCGGGATTTAGCTCAGGACAGGACAGTGGCGCTCTCTGGTGGCGGAGGCCAAGATCCATTTTGGGTCGCTGAGCCAGTGCAGTAAGTAAGATATGATGAGTTTGTTTTGTTTCCAGCGCATGAACGAGGCGTGGTCGCACCTAATGGGCCGGCCGGTGGTGGTGCACTGCTCGGCCGGGGTGGGCCGCACGGGCACGCTGGTGGCGCTGGACTGCTTGCTGGAGCAGCTGTGCAGCACGCGCCGGGCGGCCGTATTCGCCACCGTGGCCGAGCTGCGGCGCCAGAGGAACTTCCTGGTCCAGTCCTTGGTATGTAGGCTATGTTGAGTCAGTGACACACTAAACCAACTCTAGTAGAGCGTTTTTATTTTTTTAGGCAAAAATTTTAATGTTTCCTACTCAGAATTGCAAGCAATTTTAATCCTATATTTAAACATAATTATTAAACGGGTCTAACGCGAATTAATTTGTTTACCTTATTTACCGACGTCGGTAAATAAGGTAAACAAATTAATTCGCGTCAGACCCGTTTAATAATTATGTTTAAATATGTGTTTAAATCGCGAAAGTTTTAAATGTTAAATTTTAATCCTAGTAGAAGAAAAAAAGTGTCCTAAAATTTCCATCCATTTTTCCAGCTTTCTACTAGGATGGAAAGAGCTCGCGACCCTGAATAGAAAACATGAAAATTTTAAATTTAGCCAAATATTATTAGACACGAAAAATAAAAACGCCCAGTCAAGATACTGTCCATGACCCTCATTAAACTGCCCACTTGAGAACTGCCCCCTGCGCCAAATTCCGGTGACATTCAACAAAAAGTTTATTACGGCAACGAGCGAAGCGAGGAGCATGGTTTTGGAAATATCCCTCCCTACATTCGTCTTGCCATATACTACAAAAAGCTTTGTTTTGAGTGAATGGTGGTTTCTTTCACTCTATTTTATTATTTTGTTAATAGTTTACCATCTCTTCTCTTTTGTTCTCAGCATATTTGCGTCCACTGCTGGACATATATCTCTCATGGATTTCCATGTCATTGAACACTTTAAACTGTCGTGTTTTAAACGGGTGTATCGCGAATTTAGTTAATTTACCTTAATACGTTGGTGTATTAAGCGGTGCGGCGGCTTGATGCGGCGATTCCACCATTTGCCTGGTGGCTTCCCCTGGTTCCGGCTTCGAAGTCGAGATCTCCAGGGCAATACTCGCTGGCTCCAGCGGTCGTCAACCCGGCGGCAAATGGGCCTGCTCATCCCCACTTCAGTTTCGCAACTCTGGCTATGTCGGTAACTTTTAATGTGTCGACAAATGTCTTTTCAGTCCTCCGGCCGGTAAGCGCCACTTAACGCAAAACTAAATTGCCGCCTGCCGGCTCCGTCGGGCAGAAAAATAGTATACAAACCTCGGCCGTTAAATGGGAAAGCCTCGGATCACATGTTAGTCATTACATGGGATCCGAGACATTTCCCACTAAAACGGCCTTGGTATGTAATCTACTATTGTTCCTGGCAGAACTTTTTGCCACCCTTTGTGCCATTGATTTGGCTGTGATACTCACAATGAACCTCTTTCCAGAAACAATACGTGTTCGTGTACCGCGCGCTCGTGGAGTACGCGCACTACGGCGACACGGAGATCCCGGCCTCGCGGCTCAAGGCCAGCATCGACCGCCTGCGGAACACCGCCGACGGCGCCGACAAGTGCCTCATGGACCACGAGTTCGAGGTAAACACGAGCCCCCGCACACACTGCTACAAAGAGCGGGGTCACATATGCCTAGTTTTACTCGTAAAATTCTACGATTCTACAAGCATAACCGAGTTCATATTTAATGTTATTGTCATAGTTATAGAGTCGTAATTCAAGAAACGCTTAAACGTGACCGAACCTTTTTTTTATGCAGGCAAGTAGCACTTGCGGTTTGCTAACAATAAACAAAGGCGAAGGCTCTCAGTTTAAAAGGGAAATACTATACCCGTATATAACATAGTTGGCTTTTATTATACATCGTCAGTAGCAAACAAGCATACGACTCACCGTAGCCGGAAAGCGGTCACCGTAGCCTATGGACGCCTGTAACTCCGGAGGTGTCACATGCGCGTTGCCGACCCATTAAAAACTTGGATACACCTTTAAAGATCCCTAAACTAAAACCTCGGCATTCCAGCTTATTCCACAGCCGGTGCGTTGCCAGACTCGATGATTCTAAATTCAGGGTTAGTTAGGTGACGTAATGAAATGAAATGAAATGAAATAAATTTATTGCACAAACATGGTATACAATAGATGGTACATTATAATTATGTGACAATGCATGTTTAGCTAATGCGTAAGGGAATTTAGGCAGAGTATCAGTTCCATCCAATTCTTTCGGCACTTAGGCAGTTCGCTTTTATCTGGGATTCGGCAACGGAATAAGGGATGACTCACACTAGAACGGGATGGGACGATCTGTCAGTTTCTATAGAAAACGTCACGTGACATCCGAGGGCTCCGAGCTATCACGTGATTCTTTCTATAGAAATTGAGAGATCGTCCCGTCCCGTCCCGTCCTAGCGTGAGTCATCCTTGAAACGGACGTTGAATCATTTTAACAAAATGTGAAAAGTGCCGTACAATTTTTTTTTTTTAATTAATGAAAATTACTTCTTTAGATCTCAACCTGCCTTAGTGACGCATTCGCACTACTTATCTGGCACTAGCCTGAATATATATTTCATTTCAGAAGAACGCGAATTTGTATACACATTCCCTGTTCCTTGAGTTCCCTTAAATGCATGATGATCGATTTATGACACAGAAACGAGACAAGTTACTATCAAGTTCTCTTGGAATGTAGACTTTGTCATATCGTCGTAAGTTTAGGATGTTTTAGGATCAATATTGATAATTCATGCATTTAAGGGTTAAAAGTAATAAAGACTCAAAACGTGTTTTTAATACTGTTGTGTTTTCACAGAAAATGATGAACCCGCCAATCACGGAACCCCTAAAGTCATGCTCAGCGGGCTCTGTAGAAGAGGCTCGGTCCCGGAATCGAAGCCCGGACTGTCTCCCCTACGACCGCAACCGCGTCATATTGGCCCCGGCGCCACCTCTGCACTATTCTACGTATATCAACGCGTCCTTCATTGAAGGTAAGATGTCTGAGTAATAAACCGAATCCACGAGGAATTACAGAAAATGACGATGATGCCTAAACAAATGTTTATTATGTATAGTAATAATGTACACACGCATTCAAAAGTGCATGGGCAATTTATGAATGAATTCATTGATAAACTGCCCATGCAATTTTGAACGCTTTACTATAAGAGGAAGGTGTAAACATTTCATTGACGTTTGTTGATCTAATCTCTCAATATCGACGACGATCGAAACGATTGAAATCTTTTTAGATTCGCCTTTAACATCTTGAATCTTTTTGACGCCATCGACGATAAATCACTATATCTCCAACGACAAAGACGCATTCGCATAGACCACCAAGCAGACCTCATGCACTAATAAAGTTAAACTTAAGTGACATGGCGTCTGAGTAACAGCTTTTATATTTGACATGGCGGCGAAAGTTAAAAACAAGGCGTCCACATCTAACTCTCAAATACCTGTCTGTTTGCAGCATACGACAATTCGGAGGGCTTCATAATAACGCAAGACCCGCTGCCGAACACCATCATAGACTTCTGGCGGATGGTTTCCGAGCACAACGTCTCTACAATAGTCATGCTAAGTGAAGTACGTATCAATTAACGTACAGATGTAGTGCAAAAAATTATCCCTCATATTATCTCGGAAACGCGCGTATTTGTCATGCTACTTTAAGTACTTTCAGTACTGACACTGACTGAAATAGCATGCACTAGGTACATCTGTATAATTATCTCTGCAAATACATACCTATGTATTATCAATCCATTGGAATCTAGGCCACTGTAGAACCATATCAAAATGATAAACAGTTAATCCATCCAGTACCGTAAAGGATGTCGTCAATTAATATTTACCGAGGCACGGACGGAGGCAGCTACGCCAATAAGGACTTACGCGGGACTCCGCAAAGTTTAATTTCGCTTGAATAATCGCGATCGCCTGGCGCTCGTGGCACGCCCAATTCCTTCTCCTACTGGCGTTCAAAGGTTCCGAATTAAAACAGGGTTTTTCTTAAATATTTATGTTTAACTTTTTAGCTGGGCGAGGGCAAGTGCCCCCGTTACTGGGACGACGGCACCGCGCAATACGAACATATTTCCGTGCAGTATGAAGAAAGCGAATCCTGTCCTTATTACACGAGGCGGCAGTTCCGAGTTACCAACAATAAGGTATGTTTCTTGTTATGCAACTCATTCGAGCCGCACTTTGCTGCGACCATAGCCCATTCCAATGATTTTAGGCATTGTATAACCTGGCTATATATAGAGAACCCGCTTGCCGGATTCCTAGTGTTCATCATCATCATATCAGCCATAAGACGTCCACTGCTGAACATAGGCCTCCCCTTTGGAGCTCCATATGAACCGGTGAACCTCATCTGTCCATCTTGTGGGTGGACGTCCTACGCTGCGTTTGCCATGCCGTGGTCTCCACTCCTAGTACTCAATGTGTTAATATTTCAAACGCAGAATCTGACAGTTTTTAAGTTGGGTATCCACTAAAGGGGAACTTGGGTCGAGTAGCCTCGACTTGAAGCAAACAGCCTCCGTTTGAGTCTGGTCGCTCTGACGACCAGAACGAAACGAAACGAAACCGAAACAATCAGTTCCAGGCGAGTCGCTTCAGCCTGATCCGCAACGTGCGTAGTTTTAAGCAAAAACGTGAAGGCACTAGGTGCTTTAAATTAAAATAAAGACATCAGTGGCCTTAACCATGATAAACAGATCTTAGAGAACATGGAGTGCGACTTGGCGAACCAAGTGGTGCCTCAGTCAGTGCAGAATCTAACGTTGCTCGCTAATCGAGATATCGACTGTATTTTCAGAGCGGCGACGTGACAGTAGTGCGACAACTACAGTACCAGGGCTGGCCCACCGCGCCCGGACACGTGCCCGAGGTCACGCGCGGACTCGCCGAGCTGGCCGACGCCGCGCGCCAGCTCTCCACCGACACCATGCTGCTGCACTGCCAGTGAGTACCGTACAGTACCGGGCTGTCCCACGCCCGGACACGTGCCCGAGGTCACGCGCGGACTCGCCGAGCTGGCCGACGCCGCGCGCCAGCTCTCCACCGACACCATGCTGCTGCACTGCCAGTGAGTACCGTACAGTACCGGGCTGTCCCACGCCCGGACACGTGCCCGAGGTCACGCGCGGACTCGCCGAGCTGGCCGACGCCGCGCGCCAGCTCTCCACCGACACCATGCTGCTGCACTGCCAGTGAGTACCGTACAGTACCGGGCTGTCCCACGCCCGGACACGTGCCCGAGGTCACGCGCGGACTCGCCGAGCTGGCCGACGCCGCGCGCCAGCTCTCCACCGACACCATGCTGCTGCACTGCCAGTGAGTACCGTACAGTACCGGGCTGTCCCACGCCCGGACACGTGCCCGAGGTCACGCGCGGACTCGCCGAGCTGGCCGACGCCGCGCGCCAGCTCTCCACCGACACCATGCTGCTGCACTGCCAGTGAGTACCGTACAGTACCGGGCTGTCCCACGCCCGGACACGTGCCCGAGGTCACGCGCGGACTCGCCGAGCTGGCCGACGCCGCGCGCCAGCTCTCCACCGACACCATGCTGCTGCACTGCCAGTGAGTACCGTACAGTACCGGGCTGTCCCACGCCCGGACACGTGCCCGAGGTCACGCGCGGACTCGCCGAGCTGGCCGACGCCGCGCGCCAGCTCTCCACCGACACCATGCTGCTGCACTGCCAGTGAGTACCGTACAGTACCGGGCTGTCCCACGCCCGGACACGTGCCCGAGGTCACGCGCGGACTCGCCGAGCTGGCCGACGCCGCGCGCCAGCTCTCCACCGACACCATGCTGCTGCACTGCCAGTGAGTACCGTACAGTACCGGGCTGTCCCACGCCCGGACACGTGCCCGAGGTCACGCGCGGACTCGCCGAGCTGGCCGACGCCGCGCGCCAGCTCTCCACCGACACCATGCTGCTGCACTGCCAGTGAGTACCGTACAGTACCGGGCTGTCCCACGCCCGGACACGTGCCCGAGGTCACGCGCGGACTCGCCGAGCTGGCCGACGCCGCGCGCCAGCTCTCCACCGACACCATGCTGCTGCACTGCCAGTGAGTACCGTACAGTACCGGGCTGTCCCACGCCCGGACACGTGCCCGAGGTCACGCGCGGACTCGCCGAGCTGGCCGACGCCGCGCGCCAGCTCTCCACCGACACCATGCTGCTGCACTGCCAGTGAGTACCGTACAGTACCGGGCTGTCCCACGCCCGGACACGTGCCCGAGGTCACGCGCGGACTCGCCGAGCTGGCCGACGCCGCGCGCCAGCTCTCCACCGACACCATGCTGCTGCACTGCCAGTGAGTACCGTACAGTACCGGGCTGTCCCACGCCCGGACACGTGCCCGAGGTCACGCGCGGACTCGCCGAGCTGGCCGACGCCGCGCGCCAGCTCTCCACCGACACCATGCTGCTGCACTGCCAGTGAGTACCGTACAGTACCGGGCTGTCCCACGCCCGGACACGTGCCCGAGGTCACGCGCGGACTCGCCGAGCTGGCCGACGCCGCGCGCCAGCTCTCCACCGACACCATGCTGCTGCACTGCCAGTGAGTACCGTACAGTACCGGGCTGTCCCACGCCCGGACACGTGCCCGAGGTCACGCGCGGACTCGCCGAGCTGGCCGACGCCGCGCGCCAGCTCTCCACCGACACCATGCTGCTGCACTGCCAGTGAGTACCGTACAGTACCGGGCTGTCCCACGCCCGGACACGTGCCCGAGGTCACGCGCGGACTCGCCGAGCTGGCCGACGCCGCGCGCCAGCTCTCCACCGACACCATGCTGCTGCACTGCCAGTGAGTACCGTACAGTACCGGGCTGTCCCACGCCCGGACACGTGCCCGAGGTCACGCGCGGACTCGCCGAGCTGGCCGACGCCGCGCGCCAGCTCTCCACCGACACCATGCTGCTGCACTGCCAGTGAGTACCGTACAGTACCGGGCTGTCCCACGCCCGGACACGTGCCCGAGGTCACGCGCGGACTCGCCGAGCTGGCCGACGCCGCGCGCCAGCTCTCCACCGACACCATGCTGCTGCACTGCCAGTGAGTACCGTACAGTACCGGGCTGTCCCACGCCCGGACACGTGCCCGAGGTCACGCGCGGACTCGCCGAGCTGGCCGACGCCGCGCGCCAGCTCTCCACCGACACCATGCTGCTGCACTGCCAGTGAGTACCGTACAGTACCGGGCTGTCCCACGCCCGGACACGTGCCCGAGGTCACGCGCGGACTCGCCGAGCTGGCCGACGCCGCGCGCCAGCTCTCCACCGACACCATGCTGCTGCACTGCCAGTGAGTACCGTACAGTACCGGGCTGTCCCACGCCCGGACACGTGCCCGAGGTCACGCGCGGACTCGCCGAGCTGGCCGACGCCGCGCGCCAGCTCTCCACCGACACCATGCTGCTGCACTGCCAGTGAGTACCGTACAGTACCGGGCTGTCCCACGCCCGGACACGTGCCCGAGGTCACGCGCGGACTCGCCGAGCTGGCCGACGCCGCGCGCCAGCTCTCCACCGACACCATGCTGCTGCACTGCCAGTGAGTACCGTACAGTACCGGGCTGTCCCACGCCCGGACACGTGCCCGAGGTCACGCGCGGACTCGCCGAGCTGGCCGACGCCGCGCGCCAGCTCTCCACCGACACCATGCTGCTGCACTGCCAGTGAGTACCGTACAGTACCGGGCTGTCCCACGCCCGGACACGTGCCCGAGGTCACGCGCGGACTCGCCGAGCTGGCCGACGCCGCGCGCCAGCTCTCCACCGACACCATGCTGCTGCACTGCCAGTGAGTACCGTACAGTACCGGGCTGTCCCACGCCCGGACACGTGCCCGAGGTCACGCGCGGACTCGCCGAGCTGGCCGACGCCGCGCGCCAGCTCTCCACCGACACCATGCTGCTGCACTGCCAGTGAGTACCGTACAGTACCGGGCTGTCCCACGCCCGGACACGTGCCCGAGGTCACGCGCGGACTCGCCGAGCTGGCCGACGCCGCGCGCCAGCTCTCCACCGACACCATGCTGCTGCACTGCCAGTGAGTACCGTACAGTAACGCACAGAGACAAGAATCGACAGTAATTTATCTAAGTTCCGCCGTAATGTCAGACATACTCGTAATAACACAATGAATGATGTTCCAGGTACGGCACTGAGCGGTCAGCGCTATTCGCAGCGCTCTGCCTACTGATCGCGCAGCTGCGCACCGAGCGGCGCGTGGACGTGGCCTGCACGGCGCGCAAGGTGCGCTCGCAGCGCGCCGGCACCATCAACACTATAGTGAGTACCCTATGCGTACACACGCGTTCGGAAGTGCAATTTTGAACGCGATAGTACATGCTGCCTGTTCGCGTATGCTCCACCACAGTTAGCTCTTTGACCGCCAAATACCCCACAGAAAGTTATACCCTCAACGGCAGAACATAATATGACGTCTGAAAGTAAAGGGCAAATTCTGTAAGAGTGCCAGGCAAACGTAAAACTTTGTTGTGAACGCCAGAATTTTTGATCACATAATTTCGGTTTCATTAAAATAACGTTTTTCAGCAGTTACAACACAGCATTTTGCGTCCGTGTAAACCAAACGGGCGTTTTGTTTAGAACCGAATGCGGCAAAACAGATAATTTCACTCTCGTATGGCCATTACACAAACAAAAAAAAAATATATGAAGATGGTAGCAGTACAGAATACCTAGAGGGGCTAAAGGTAACATTACAAATATAATGATTAACTTCTGTTTTTTTCCAGTTGCAATACGAGTTCCTCCACCGTGCCATACTCAACTACGCGGAGCTGCACAACCTACTAGAAGACAGTTAAATTTGTTCCGCGCTTTGCGTAAATGGACTTTACCCCATGCACGGTAGGCTCAATTTTACCTGCACCCCGTGCGACGCTCAAACTTTTATAACGATACTGTTGTACAAACACCCTTAACTGACGATCGATGGACCGTATGCCGGTGAAATAAGGATCACAAACGGTCAGCGGTGTTGACGATGGTATTTGTAAAAGATATTTTAGCTGTGGTATACTCGAGCGTTTTGTTTTGTGAGACGGCACTAGTGAACGGGTGAGCGAGAGGGAAACTCATATCCACAGTGGTTTGGTTAGTGCGTTTTTTATCGTTTGCAAAAATAAGTATGCTATCAACTCGATGAAATTTTGTATAATTGTACCACCAAGAACGATATATTTTTAAAGTTCAAATAAATATAAATGTTAATTTTTCTTAAACATTATCTTCCAAATAAAACTAAATTAATTACAAAATGTCATAAAATAAACTTAAATTACAAATTACAAAATTACAATTAACTAAAAACACATGTAACACATTAATTATGAAACCCACTCCGCGCCCCTCCAGACGCAAAGGTGCCCATTACGCTCGCCGCGTTTCCACGTTGAACCGCAACGGACAACCAAATTTTTAATATCCGAACCTTTGCCCAGCAGTGGAACACGTACGTTATTAAAGAAATTTTAAAAATAATTTATAATATCTTTATTTCGTAAAAATGATGCGAGTTTATAGCATAAATATTATTTTGTAACTATACCTAAGGAGGTATATTTATCTAAAGGAGAAATACCAATGTATGTCTGTGAGACTGGTTAACGAAGGGTAAACCAAATATTAACTGTACCGCAACACTAAGTACCTATGCACTCATTGCAGTATGCAGTCCAACTTGGAACAAAAATTGCTTGCCTCGAGAGAAAAAGTGACATGTACGAATTAGTGTTGATTTTGGATCCTACTGAGATTTAACACGTTCGCGGACGCGGATTGCATAGCATCCGTTTTTGTACTTCATCTGGTGACGCGCCTGCTATTGAATCCGTTATTTGGTTTAGATTTCTGCATCAGTATGCTTACCAATCCGCTTGGCCACAGTATAATATTATTAACCAACATTTCCTCTACCAATGACTAAAATCACAGAATGCATACTGTTATATTTCATAGTTTATGACAGTTAAAAATTATCCTGTGACATCTCAAATTGTGCCCCCCTTTCTGTGACGCGTATGCTATAGCATTCGTCTTTGTATGGAAGACTCCATAGTAGCCCTTGCGCGTGCGTCTGGGAGTGGGCGCGTAAAATGTGGCCAAATTTCGCACGCACACGCTATTTTTCGGATTGTTTGTAACATCGTTAGTAATGTTTTTTTTACAGTTTATGTATGTTTTTAGTTGTGGTTTTATAAACAAATCTCTTTACTGAATGTTTTTGTAGTGCAACTTGATTCTGACTACTGTAAATAAAGAAAAGTGAGGCATGTTTATACTTACTATTCAACTAATTATTTTAGTACTTAGTAATTATTTTGGTCATATAATCGAGAATATTGTGCCTATTCGTAGTCGATGCTGAGCGCTAACATTATGGTAAGCATGTGGCATGTATTTTGTTTGTGTAGGGCCGCAGTTTACATGATTAAATTCAAAGTTCGGATACTTCCTATGTGCTGGTTGGTGAACAAGGCCCTAGCCGTTAAATCCTATAAGTATTAGATGAAATATTACTTCTACTTTACTTTATGGCAAAGAATTTATCATAGTTGTTGACGTAGCAGCTCACCCGAGTGAACGGTATGACAGACATGCCAACATAGTCGAATGCTGTAACATGCGGTGTCATATAAGATCATATTTTGACTAGGTATTATATCAAACATGCATAAGCATCCGAATTGTATAGCATTTGGTGTCACATAGTGTAAAAGAAATGGTTTCATAATGACGGAACTTGCATTGCATTCGACTTGTATAGAATTTCGCGTCACATAAGAATCCTGATTTTAGCTTTGTTGTGACAGGTATGCAATAGCAGTCGTAAAATTCCCATACAAAATTAAGGTGTCCCAGAGGTGTGACCAAGCGTCCGCGAACGTGTTAAATTACGAACGAGTTTAAAATGTACTAATATGAGTTACTGGTTTAAAAGACTCTTATTTATTGTTATACTTTGCCAACACTTCACATGTTTAACTTTGTGTACTTTTTGATAAATAGTGTTGCTGTATAAATTAATTTGGTTTAGCTTTTGTTACTGAAATTACTTTTGTAGAGTTATTTTCCTTGAAATTTACTCAGGAACGAAGTATACAATTTTTAGGTGTTTTATATGTATAAATTGCAACTTTTATATCTCGCTTGTTTTTCGTAGATGCTTTTTCGTCGTTTCCCTATAGCACATCGCACACATGATTTCGAGATCCCATCTTATGGTTTGAATGTCTATGGTTTATGAATAGATTCATATGAATAGGATGATAGAATTGTCTATGTCCAAGGTCATTGACCATAGACGACAATATGAGCTCATAGACATGCATCTGAATCAGGAGACGGCGTTGCTATCGTTGAAAAAAACAACATGTTATGAAATGTAAAACACCAAATCTAAAGAGAGAGAATATATTCCAGGCATGGCATAGATTAAAAAAAAACACTGTCAGAACTCATAGTCTATGGGTTTTTTCGTTATTTAATAATGAACCATAGACATTTAGATCATGAGTCTGTGATGTGCTTATGACGTTCGCATTTGCCTTTTGCTCACAAATTTAACTTTATAACTGTTTATTTCTATTATATTTTTAGTATATGTACAAATCAGTGATCATTAGGTTTTTGTTTCTCAGATGGCCTCACACACATCGAAAACTTTGTATCTCACTCTGTCGCACTTGCATATTTGAGAGAGACGTAGATACAAAATTTCTATATTTCGATGTTTGTGGTAGACCCTCAGTATGTCTATAAATTAGTTATTAGATAGGTTATGAAAAAAACTGCTTTTTTTGCTCGACTTTTTGACATACTAGTTAATAGAAATGAAATAATTTATTTTGTTTTGTTTTGGAAAGAATACCATATCGTGGTTTAGTTTCTGTACAGGTCATTTTAGACACTAGGCATGAAGCCTACATTTCCTTAGTCTACAATAGATACCTGGGTCCGATGCGTTCGAATGCATTTTACAAGATGATTTAACTTGCATTGTATGTTTGTGGGTTTGTTTAACTTCCCGTTATTCGAGTAAGCTGAAACTTCACATGCTTATGTAGGTTGGCTGACTATACAATGTTATGGTACCATCGAGGTGATCTGATGATGGAAACAGGTGGTGGTCATATAAACTGTGATGAAACAATCAAACCCCATTGTGTTTGGGTTTCTTAGGATTGCCTCGATGAGTATAATTTGACCGTGGACTGGAGAGTACAGTCAGCGATAAAAGCTTGTAAAAAAATATTTTTAAAAATATTTTCTTAAAATTGATGACAATCATAATTTTTAAGTGGTATATTTATTTTTCGAAACTTTTTGTATTATCCAAATATATCTTTTGCATTCGAACGCACGATTAATAATAGTAATCATTTTATCGAAATGTAGTAGATCTGTCTCTTTAACCCGTGGAGCGACCTCCCGCTTAAATATAAAATGGCCGCAACTGCCCGGCGAATTTGAGTAGAAAGATTTGAGGTTACCTTTTGATACTTCATTTAAAATTGTGCTTTTGTTTTATAATTATATAACATATGTTAGACATCGTTAGAAAGCTGAATAAATATGCTATACATGACAATTAGAAAAATGTAACTGACCTGTGATTATCAATCCAAAAACAAACATTCCTTTTCGAGTTTCATTTGTTTTTGTCACTCATTTGAACACTTTGCCTTTTTACACACAACTTGTTCACATATTTCACACTTGTTATATATATCATTTTGATCGTTATAACATTCCGCGTCGATAGATACCATTGGTTTTCACCAAGACGCGCTATGCACTACACAAGAACTATTTATTTACGCAATGTTTACGCGCGCGCTACGCGGGTCCGTGCCGCCTTTAAAACTGTCAAACTTTGGAGGCTTTTATCATCAAGTTATGCTGCGATTTTTCAAAAACCAATACATAAAACAAAATCTTTATCTAATTTCCAGTAATTTGATATATAATTTATATAAGTAACACTTAACTTTTCATTTTAAAACTCACAACAAACGAAACACAACTTTCCGCAAACGGGGTGTAATGACGGCTCGTTCAAATTTTTTCACACGTCTCAGAAATTTATTCTTTTTGGTGCCTTGGATTCGAGTAAATTGCCGAATATCCACGTTTTTATGTTGGTAGAACTGTCACGCACTAATTTTTAATACAATTTGGAGTGACAACATAACCGAATCTGACAAAGAAGCCCACCAATAGCAGCACTTCTCTTATAGTCACGGTGTGTCTATAGCGCGCTACCCGCCAACAAAAGTTATGGACACACGGTGTCTATAGGACGCTCCACGGGTTAATATTAGGCTTTTGTATTGTTTCCGGTATTGTAACATGCCGGAAACGAAATCGTGTCCAAAGAGTAACTAGGAGTTAAAATGCAGAGGGATGACATAAATTTAAAAACTATTTATTTTGGTAACAGGTGATAAAGCATTATCATTTTAAGTTATTCAACTTGTACAGTCATATCCAGAAATGTAATTCGGAGATGATTGTATTATCGCGTTTGGCATATAATGTGAAACGTTTAAAAAAGAATTCCGAATTAAGGCCGTTTCTGCGAAGTACCCCAAGCACAAAAAATAAAGGTGCGTGCATACTGTCTCTCAAAACTATAGAAGAAATTATATGAAAATATTGGTAATGTAAATAAATAATAATACTCAACATAAATAGCCGTTAATATAGAAAATAAAAATAAAAAGTGTTACTGTATCGCCCCCAGTGTGCACCATCCTTATCCATGCAACAATTTTGATCTATATATTTATGATTTTTTACATATTTTTTACACTAAAACGAGACTTGTTTTGTCTTGTGACATGTATGACTGTCTGTATTTTTATGTAGAATAAGCGACGTAATTAGATTTTGTATGAGCTAAATAAAATATACACTATGTTAATATTTTTTACCAAATAAAATCGGTGGATGTGATATCTTCCTGATACATCTATTTAAGATCAGTAACATTACACGTCACCATAATAACTAAAGGTTTTTTTCCAATTTGGACTGCAAGCGATAGCAGTGGGTTCCGTCGTATTTTATATGAAGCCGTAGATGCTATGGAGTTATAAAACGTAGCCTCCATTACTCAATTTAAATTGAGCATTTTATTAACACCATCACAGGTCAATATATTTAAAGTGCTGGGCATCGTGTTAATGCTTGCAGTTAGAATTGGAATTACACCTTTATGCGGTAGGCGCCCAAAGAGGCCTATAAAATTCCTTGCATTCCTCTGTATTAAAATGATAAAATTACGGGTAACACCCACGTATAGATGTAGTGCATAATGTTTTATCTTAGTATTTCCACGGAAACGCCCAGACGTGTCATGCTATTTCAGTCAGTGGCAGTACTAAAAGTACCGAGGTCGATTGAAGTAGCGTGACAAATACGCGTTTCCGAGAAAATACTAGGGCCAAATATTATGCAGTACATTTTTATACGAGTATGTGCGTAGTCAGAAAAATACGTGAGTATTATTCGTAATTTAATTAATTATACAATTATATCGTCGTTTTACTGTGACAAATCAAAATTGTGGTTTTTGGGCTCTGGGCGGTTCGACTCGAGCGCAGTTTATGTATCAGAAATCAAAACCTTTTGAACTTAATTTACATTTTATTTAAAAAAATATGAATTACTTTGGTATTCACACATCCTACCGATATGTCCCTGTAGAGGGCTCGCTGCATTCCACTGTAGGTTACGGCTTAACAATGAGGCTAATTATCCACTTATCACGTGTAAAGGGTGTTCTTCCAACCCTTAGTCATACTTATAGCTCGCGCAACGAGCGCTTCGCGAAAATGGTTGGGCGGTTTGCGCATCTCGCTCCCCCAACCCCATAGAGACTGCTCTGCACTGCTCTAGGTAGTCAAGGTCTCGTAACTCATTGCGCGACCTGTATGTAACGTTACACTTTTAACTATTACTTATAAAGTTATAATATCGTCGATTTTTTTTTGTATCAAATTTAAATCTTATGGTCGTTTTATAAGGATATGGATTTGAATATGGCTTTTACTTCTCTTTTTATTAAATAGTTGTTGGTAGAGAAGTGAACAGCGCAATTGTAAGCTGTAGCAATAGTTAAACATAGGTAACTTCACAAAAAACTGACTTTATATCAAATCAATGGCGGCGATAAGGTGAGGACTTAGACTAGAGTCAACGCTAAATATTTATTTAAATAATTAGTAAGAAAATGGCCTACACAAACGATATCCCAACCGTTCAGTATTAGGTTCAGGAATGCGCGAGCCCAGCGACTGAGGATTGGCTTTTTGTATGGATGTAACACGTAGGAATGTTATGACTTTTTATAAAACGACTTAGGTAAGTTAGATTAGTACGAATTGGAGACTAGCTGTTGGGCGGTGGGGCGAGTTCAGTGTTACTTCGATACAGTGAAATTAGAATTGTAAGACACATCCTTAAGTTGACTGGTTGAGTGGCTCTTTAATATTAAGTTCTCTGTTTATATGGTCTATTGTTTTATGGACATACGATTGAATATGTTAAGTTCTAATTGGAACTACCTTGAGGTGTTTCCAAATTGTTTTCTGCAGACTTAACCTTAGCATTGCTATAAATATACGTAACCAACCCGCTTGGTTCAAATACAATAGTAGTTTCAAGAAATCCGCCGATGGCAGCGAAAATTACAAAATACAACTACTACCCTTTTGTTTTGGTAATAAAGGTTTAATGCAATATTTATAGCTTTGATTTTGATTTTGAATTTTTTAACAAATTGCTGAAATTGCTATAATAAAATTAAAAAACGCGGCTGATTTCGATCATATTTTTTAAATACCTACTGATATGCGGCCATTTTCGACCATTTTTTATATCTAGATAACCAAAGTTGTTTCACGTGACTCGTCCCACCATCGCAACGGTGACAAGCCCCTTTAGGGGCGCAAAATTTAATTTTAATGATTTGAACAATTCAAGCTCAGCCCGCTTCTAGTAGACGCGCTTCTTAACGTATAAGCTGTTTTTTTAAATGGACACACTGTTACATAGTAGTTTTTTTAAGTGTTGTGAAAGTAAAAAGTTATTTTTGTTTTTGGGTAAATATCCTACACATTTTCGTTTCTCGGATTTATATAGTAACAAATGTTACTGGAATAATTTTCATGCAATATTTTTTGCGACGAAAGGCTCTCGCAAATTACGTTTTTTACGAACGCGCATCGACTGAGCGTTTAAAACGCAATTTGCAAAGGCCCTAAGTCGAATGTAAATATACTTTGTAGCAGTGTATCCAATAAAAAATGTTGCCTAAATGAAATAAATATTATGACCTGTGAAAGGAACGGACTATGTTGAATTAGCCTTCTAATATGTGTAGTAAATGTATACTCAACAAAACCTTACAACTTATATTTTGTTAAATATAACTAACATAATATATGTAGTTTTAAATCAGTGCCATAACTGTACAATTTTTTCCAAACTTTTTACTACACACATTAAAAAGCAAACCGAAATACAAAAAAATATGTATGCTTCTTTTGTAAATATATTGCTAAGTCTATATCGCCCTTATATTGTAATGTTTTTATTTAATTTTTGTACCTAAGCATTGGCGGTTGTATAACTGGAAATATTAATTTTATTGTGTTTTTATTTTTTGTAAATATATAATGCAGGTCATGTAACAATATTTTTGAAAATATACCATTATTTAGACGACAGTTTTTTATTTCAAAACACTAAATCATGAGTATGATTCGTTATGGGTTAGATAGTCAGATGGCAGTCGCTTTCTTAAAACTAACGCCTACATCAAATCTTGGGATTAGTTTCCATAGCGGACCCAAGCAAGCATAACTTATACATAACATAAAGGCATAAGCAAGGAAAACTCTAGGAAGAAGAAGACAATATATGGTTATGGGGGCATATATATCACAATATATGGTTATGGGGGCATATATATCACCCCCAACGGAGAAAAAGGTGTGTCATATTTTTTTCATATCTACATGCTCTGATTGCTATTGCCAATGACTTCGTTCGCTGTTTTTTTTTTATAGGTCTACCGTTTAACTGAGGCGTCTATCTAAGGAGGTATGCGAGAACCGGGGCAGAGTCATAGTTACGTCATACTATACAAAGAGAGTTCTTGACATAATCGTTACACAAAAGACTTTGATTTAACCTTTCCGACGCCATGTCAAACAAAATCTATCACTCAGACGCCACGTCATCTAAATAAAACTGAAGTTGAACTTTATGCTTTAGTAGTTTAGGTTTATTTTACTCTGTGGTCTGTGACCGACATATCGGTCATTGTCGTCGAACCTGCGGTGCCAATGTATACGTCTTTGGCGTGGAAAATGTTCTACGACCCCTCTTCACTCGCACTCAATGCTAGCGGGATGCCTCAGCTACGTGTTAGACCTCTAACAGTTATAATAAAAGATAACGTTGACAAGTTTACGAGGTCCGTAAGACCGCAATTCTGGTCTTTGGGATCATATAATTGATTACAACTCCATTATATTCATTAATTTATTTGATTTGCCACTTACTTCTGTATATACAAACACACATTTAATGATTGTGATATAAACAACTTGATTAGCCCTTAAATGCATGAATTATCAATATTGATCCTAAAACATCCTAAGTGACAACCAAATTCGTTTAAAATTAAGAACTTACAACGATATGACAAAGTCTACATTCCAAGAGAACTTTATTGTCACTTGTTGCGTTTCTGTGTCATAAATGCATCATCAATATCATGCATTTAAGGGTTAAAAAACGAGTGCAGAGCGCTATACACACTAATTAATTAACAGGGTGGATCAACTATTTCGTTATTCTGTCTCGTCAGTTGGACAAATACAGCACAGTTTGTTAGAAGAAACGTTGCAGTATGTTCTACTGACACGCTTAGTAGATGACCCATCATGGAAAGGGAATATAACTATCAAACATTCATGTTTTGTGAATTTTAAAGCCATAAAATCGACATTTTAAAAGTGACCCAGGAGACCGTAAGCGTAACCATGGCAACGGGTGACAAGAAATACTTGATTAACCCAACAACATTACGGCACAAACCGTTCATTGTACCCTCAGTTTCCTGCTACCCTAAGGTTGCGTGGGAGAGATTGCTTCTCTTAAAAATAAATTTCTAAAATAAAGTCTTACTTTTTAATTGAGTGCCAGCCATAATAGTGTGTAGAGTGCCAGTGAGTTCTTGAGTGGCGACTGGCGACCACGCACCGGTCGACGGAACGCCCCCCACAAGATGGGACTGCTGACCTGAGGACCGCAGGAATCCAGCAGACCGGGCAGCGCACGACCAAACGATTCTCTGGAGGAGGCCTATGTTCGACAGTGTTCGTCTTTTATCTGATAATGATGATGATGAATAGAGTGTGAAAATAATATTTTATCTAAGTTATTTATGAGGCTCATCATAATACAGCCCCTTTTGATCCACTCTGGTATGTAGGACTTCAATCTTCCCTTCCTGACCCTGTCTCAGTGTCCTTATCACCAACTTCTGGTACTTCGTCTTCCTCCTGGTAGTCCTCTAATATCAAATCTGAAACTTGAATTGACTTTTCTTGTCCAACGTGTCATCCATTCAGAAGAATTGTTTGACATGATGCCAACGTCCACTTTTCACCATCGCGCTCACCTTGCAACCAAAATGGTCGCGCACTGTGCGGTTTCAGAGGAATTTCCTCCCGCGGACGCTCCGGCTGTGGAATGAGCTCCCTTCCGAGGTTTTCCCGAAAGATTACAGTATTGGGGTTCTTTAAAAAAGGATTGTACGAGACTATAATGGGTCGGCAAGGCGCATGTGACCCCCTGGAGTTGCAGGCGTCCATAGGCTACGGTTACCGCTTTCCATCAGGCCGTATGCTTGTTTGCTACCGTCGTGGTATAAAAAAAACTGGCAATGTAAATATCTTTTGACACCCTATGAAGCTCTCCATGCGAACTCGAATGAGGATTACCGCGAGTCGATTTTCCGCTAGGGGCGCTAGTGGAACGTGGGTCCTGCGGGAACATTTCAAACGTCACTTTGACAATTCTCTCATACTGACACAGGACCCGCATATTAACGCATGAGTGAGCGACAATACGGTAGCTCCCATTGATCGTCTTGTGCCTGTAACGACACATCTTATCAACGGGCTGCCCATACAACCCGCCTCTCGGCATCAGTATTGTATAAAATGTATATTCGTAGACAACCGTTTGTGCGGAGGAGCCGTGCGTCAATTGTTTTTTCGTAATTTTCAAAACTGTATTCGCTTTTCCTATGAGAGATAAAATAAATATCTGTTCTTAAGAACTATGTAGTTTAGTATGCAAATAAAACTATCTTTTCTGCATAGGAGTATGGAATGTAACTCATTACGCCGTGTGTTGATTATTTTGAGGTACTTCTATCATTAACTCCGTCAGGTCGTCACTTATTTTCACGTGCACCATTTTCTTCCACTCTGAAAAATAAACATACTTTATGTATTTAGGAAAATGCCAGCCAAATAAAAAAAACAGGTGATTTAATAAATGTTATAAACGTCCTATTAAAGGAAATAGATACCTAATGACAACACAAAACCTTATTGACAGGGTTTGTTAGCATCATAGACAAGCAGGCAATAAAAAGTTGTGACATTTTTTTTTTGGCATACATACATAATATATTTTTCACTATACTAGTTATCGCTATATAACAGGTTTCGGACAGCGTGTTATCGACTCACGTGGAAGCGTATATCCAGCATTGGACGTCTTTTGACTGATAATTATGACTGTACATAACATAATGTAATGCGAGTACCTTCTCCAGTGACTTCGTTCTTGACTTCCACAAGCTGGTCTTCGTTGACGTCGGCGAACGCTACCTCCGGGACGCTTCTGTCTTCGTCGTCATACCCTGGGCGAATAAACCGCGTCTTATCAGTCCAATTATGTTTAAATGTATAGAAAGTACCCAAAAAAAAAATGTTTTCTCCACTTTATATTTTACCACTTTGTCGACATTATTATATATGACTAGGTGATGCCTGTGAAAATTTACAGAAGCTCATTGTGGTGGGGAACACTGAAGGTAAAAGATCCCGTGGTCGTTCACCAACAAGATGGACAGACCAAGTGAAAGACTCGTCTTCATCCAAGTTCTACTCGGTCGTAAGAAACGCACAGGATAGAAACCGATGGCGACAGATCACTCGCTCCAGATGTAACAATGATGCTGACCACGATCCTCAGACATGAGGGACCGACCAGAGAAGAAGAAGAAGAGGTGCCTGTGACTTCGTCTGCGCAATATCTTAATAAATTGTAGCCTATGTGTTATTCCGATGTATACGCTATATTATTGTAAAGTTTCATTATAATCCATTCAGTAGTTTTTACGTGAAAGAGTAACAAACATCCATACAAACTTTCGCAATTATAATATTAGTAGGAAGTAGGATTTGTGCGATAAAGTCCACCGATGGACAGTTTAAGGTCTTGCTGTGTGCCCAGTGTGTGCGTAAAATAAATAAATTACAGGGAACTTTAGTAGGATTGTGATATTGCTGAAGTATACCTATAGTGCCGTCCATCCGTATCCTCTTGATCGGTCGTCGGTCGCTGGGTTTCCTCTTCAGCTGTGGATCCTCAGGATCCGGCAGGCTCGATACTCGTGCCACTTCCGCTCGGATCATCTGTTTCACTTCTTCCGGTAGCTCTACGCTACTGTGATTCCTATAATAATCGAATGTATTTTTGTTTAATTTGCAACTAAGGTAAACGGCCCAGTGGTTCTGTAGTTTATTTGAAAAAATAAAGATATTGCTATTAATATAACCAAAAACAGACAGCTAGTGTATAAATACTTAAATACATAGAAAACATCCATAATTCAGGAACAAATTTTTGTGATAAACACACAAATAAATGCCCTGACCAGAGTTTCCAACCCGGGACCTCCTGCTTCGTAGCCAGTCACTACCGACTAGGCTAGGAGGGCGTTAATATGTTCACAGTCTATTATGCATCAAAAGTGTATCAAAATCTAGGAAATCCGCCGCATAAGTGCGAGCAGTGAAGGATGTTTGTTTACCAAAATAATGACATAATTTAAAATTCTCAAATGTGTTCAATGTTGCGTTTAATTCCACTTTATTAATTTTTTACCTTCGCTTGTCGGACTGTAAGTAGGTAATCGTCAATATTTATGTCAAACAAGTTTTCCCATTCTTATATATATAAACTCAACTAAACAACTGTTTTACCTATATTTGGTGATGGGCTCATCGTCGCTGTCCGAATCTGGCGTGGCGTGATTCGCGGAGAAAAACTGGCGCCACTTGCCTATCAGATCATCCGCCAGTTTCTGGAAGGGTTAGGGGCCTGTAGTGGTAGGTATTAGTTTTAAAAGTAGATATAGAATAAAAGTACTGAATAATCAGCCGAAAACAATGACGTCATAAAAGCCCTTGTTCTCCGTACATAACCAAGTTACATAACCAGCACTGGGAGAAGACAAGTTATTCCGTCTTCAAAACCGGGTATTGTAGTAGGAATTTCCTTTCCTTGGACAAAACCAACGTCATGTGCCGGTAATGTAAAAAGAAAGATAATTCCTACCACATTACCCAGTTTTGGAGTAGGAATTTTGATTGCCTCGCACAGAACTAATTTTAAAATGATGCATTGATGCGGGTTATGTGGCAGGAACTTAGCAATCTCATTAGAAAACCAAAAAGGTAACCAACCTTTTAACGTAGACAAACAGTTTAATAGTTCCGTTTGGCAAGGATACTCGTATAAAATAATAACCAGATATGTTAATTTGGAATAAAAGTATTTGAAATAAAAAACAAAACAACTATTTTCATTTGGTATTTTAAATACTTTTATCGAGAACTATTTTGTATTTTATTTGAAATACTAAAAAGTACACGTATTATGTATTAATTAAAACTTTAAAATACAAAATGCTTTTTGTCACTTTTCGGTTTTGTCCAAGGAAAGGAAATTCCTGCAACAATACCTGGTTTTGAAGAAGGAATAATTTGTCCTCTCCCAGTGCTGGTTATGTAACTTTGTTATGTACGGAGAACAAGGGCAAAAAAGTGCTTCAGCTGCAGCACTTTATCATATAGCATTGTTTGGAACGTTACGTTTCGTAAGTGCCAACAGGTTATAAAGTATTAACAGTGTTGGTAGTTCTGTGTATGAATTTGACACTTAATGCTCTTTTTCGTACGAAACATTTATCGTTTGTATCATCATCATCAATGCAAAATTGTTCGCTAATGTCATTCTGACCCACATTTTTTGATGATTTTGTTCTGCTTTGTGTGTGAAATGATAAACTAAAATTTGAAACAATGTAAGTACCGACGATTTTTTTTGTAAAAATCTGGTTTATTATTAGTTATAGCATATCTTCTTTTTTTCTCTTCTGTGGCTGGTGTCATGGGAAATTCGAAATTGTTTTTTTCACCACACAAGCTCGGAATACACTTTTTTATCCTTTAAAAACTAGCGGAGAAAACCGCATTTTATCTACTAGCGGAGAAAGTAGCTTGACCTTGAGTTTTGAATGGTTTCTTAACTGGTAGCATTGACTTTTAAACAAAAGTTTTGAGTAATAAATATTGAATAGCTTACATTTGGATGAGATTTGTATGTACTTATTTTTTATTTTCCTCGCGATAGTGAGATGAAAAATGTTGTATTACACTCGGCGGTAAACTTTGTTCAACTCCCGTAGCTTGAGACCCTCGTAACGCTCAACATTCCAGATTTTGAACTACTTGTTACACTCATTGCTTGCACAGGTTCTAATATGTACTTTAGAAGCATGAGAGTATTGAGAGTTGAACAACAACTTTGCCCCGCTGTATAATAAATAACTATTTTTATTCTGGCCTTTACTTCTTGGTAAGGTAATAGGAAAATGTTACACCATAAAGTCCTCATGTGTATCCACTTTGCTGGATTCTGTTAGGACTCCTTACTAAGATTTTTACAGAAGAATGAAGTAGGGACACCTAAAAACAATGTATATCTTACAAACTTTAGAGGCTTGGGCATCCTCAGCATGTAATGATCCGGATGTGTTTCCCTCATCTCGCACTTCTGGCACAGATCGAAGTCTGCGCAGGATACGCACTTGTACCTAAACCCGGTTACTTGCAGACTGCAGCTATCGCACACTATGCCTTTGTGTTCATGGACTTCACTATCTATAAGCAAAAACAAGGAATGGTTATGGACATCCTCACACCAGAAAAAAATTGGAGCGGGGTCCTCTCCTTATATAAATAAAGCCTTTATTATTGACTTTAGTTTACAAAAAGTATTTTAGTGTTATAACTTAAGTATCAATTTGCCCTTTGGCAAAGGCCTCCCCTAGAGTTCTCCATTCCTCTCTGTCCATTGTCTTCCTTCTCCACGTTGTTCCTGCTATCTGTCTGATTTCGTTTTCCCATCTTTTCCTCTGTCTTCCTTTCTTTCTTTTCCCATCGCGAGGGTACCAAGCAGTAATATTTTTGGACCATTTGCTTTTCGTACTTTGCATTGTGTGACCAACCCACTTCCATTTCAATCCTCTCCTTACTTACAAAGTTATAATTATAAGAAAATAAACTGCTTTATCACTATCAGCAGAAATCTGAAGGTCATTTCTTATTATGGTTAAGGATTTTTTAAATGTGCATTAAATTTAAAATGAATTTAAGGAAGAAAAATAATTACTTATTAGATAGAGAAAAATAATTATGTTTATCTTGTAAATGTCACATACATATGTATATTAGAGGTAATATCAAAATCAATACCTTTTCCAGTAGTTCCTGGTAAACAAAGCGAAGGCACAGCAGTGTCACATAAGTGCTTGTTTTTGATAGAGGATGGAGGAAAATGTCGCGAACAGAACCGATGAGACACCAGCACCTTGTCCTTTTCTAGCAGGTCTGAGCGCCCCACCGCTTGCAGCCATTGTACTTGCCTGTGTTTGAAAACTTTTATAAATTTAAGATTTTAAGCTAACATGGTCATTTACACTATAATTACTATTTAAAACGAGATATCGGGAGCTCATGAAAACAAATGTACATGGTAAATATCTCGTTTTAAATAGTAATTATAGTTTTATAAATTTATCCTGCAGCTATCCTAAATCCATATAGCTTTCTTGGAATTATCACAGGTTACAATAATCTTTATAAATTGGACTCTGGTTTTCAAAATCTAGGTACGGCTTGAAGTGACAGAAATGCAGATAAAACCTAGAATGACCATAAAATACACGACTCTTCACACCGGTGAGCTACAGGCGTCCGTCACGAAAATTTCAAAGGATTTAATTTATGTACGTAGATTAGTTCAAGCTATCTTTTAATTTCATTTAAAATAGTAATTACAGACGCGTTATTTACAGTCAAATTAATACAATACCGTCGTTTTTCCTTCGGCAAACTGTAGTAGTTTAAATGTTTGTTTTGTTTGCTATTCCGACCACATCCTTGTACGCAGCAATAATTAACCATTATGATCTAATAGAAGACTTTTTTGTTGTATTAAGTATGTTAGTACACGACCAGATACACAATGTTTTTATTTATTGTTCTAATTATTTGAGTACGAAAGTGCGGAATATGTAAATAAATAAATTAGCTTTGACACTCTTGTCAACTCTTGTGTCTCTTGTGTTGTGACTCTTGTCAGTTTTAACACTGACGCTTTTTACTTTTTTATTCACTGACCATGACCAAAGCTATTATTACAGCTAAAACCATATCTATACTACCAGTATCCAGGCCACAATCTTAAAAAAAAAAAAAAAAAAAAAACATATCTATACTATTTTTGAAATACTTTTTATATAATATTTTTTAGATGTTTTTCAGTTACCTTGATTTAAGTGGGTTGGGTTGAATCTATTAGAATAAAACACATTAAATTATTTTAAAGACTTCATGTTTTTAATTTTTAGCGCCATCTTGTGTCAAGTAGCAGACTCATGCTGAGAATGGGTCAGGGCTTAAAAACATTTTAATATTGTAACGTATCGCACAAGTTAATTGTATAGTTTTGCAATATCTGTGCAAGAGGGGATGTCGTTTGTTTTTTTTCTTATTTACGTTAAAGCCAATAAACACTATAATATTTGGATAAAAGCGTTATTGCAATGTAGGTAGGTAGGTAAATGATCGAAACTCGAAACGTCTACACAAAGCAACAAGTGGCGAGAAGGAACTTTGTATTATGCTATTTAGAGAAGTAAATAACTAGACAGTAATATACATAGGTCCATTTTATTTGGTTTTCACTCTACGCGATAACATTTCTACCTACTACCTACTATTACCTACCTAGGTAGATGATTGCATCACACAGCAGAAGTTAAGGAGCAACTGTCGACGCCTGCGGTATTTCTAGACCGATACGGCCTTTCGGCAAACTCTCATCTTTTATCAACGCACTCGTATCCCTCCTGTTGTTGGGAGTACCCATGGGCGACGGGAATTAATAAAACTTTTTATCCATCTGCTCGTTTGCATCATGTTTCGTAAAAAACATACCACCGGAAGACATATGACTAACTTTGCCCCATGCCCTGTATATAATTGGCGCAATCTTAAAAAAAAACACAACATGTTGTTATAAAAAACCGTAGTCATATATACAAATTCATTTCTTTGGAATAAAGTTACGACATACACATATGTCACGATACAAGACTTAGTACAAGTTACCTATTTTATGAAGTTCATTCAATGTAACAAACTTAATAAAAGATTTTTAGTAAGAAAGTAAAAAAAGCTTCGCTTTTAATAAGTAAACCAACGGTTACGAATCCCTGAAGCTGAGTAGCGCGTAAAATTAGTCGTCGAGAAAATCGAGAAGCTTCTATTCTGGAAAGTTCTTATCCCAGCCCAGGCCTACCTCAAGGTTTCTAGACTATTCCACGACATGATTGATTATAGTAGTACAACCTAACGTAATACTATGATGACGTAGCAAGTAGGTACGCGTTAGATAGCGAAAAATATGAATGAATTGTATGCCTTGAAATAATTTGGCAAGTTTTTAACTCGCGGGTAGATTTTTTTTACCTGACTTATGATATGATTATGAAATTTATGAAGAGGTGAAGATACGTACCTACAAAGGTATACGATCCACATTTTATATTAATAAAGAAATCACGGTGAATTTGAATTTGAATAATAATTAATTATGAAAAGTCAAATGTTCGGAATTTTGAAATAAGAATTCAATAGTTACAAATTATCAGCATTTGTTGAAAAGCAATTTAAGTTTCTAGGTACAGACCTACTTAATAGGGTACAAAAATGGACCCTGGAGGGAAAGTGCCTTGAAATATTATGTAGGTACCTACCTAACCTAATTTAAATTTTAAATATTTATTTTCGAAATATATACAGTAAGTGTAACTTACGTTTATTTCTAAAAGAAACAAAACTGTACTCAGGCTTTTCTTTATAAATCATTTATAATTTCCGGGTATCATGCTAACAAAAAATAATTCATAAACACAGACACAAAACCGCAAGTCTTCTAGCTTTATGAAGACATTCATAAAAATTATTTTGAACTTTTTCAGTTAAGCCATTTTTTTTGCAAAAACGTATTTGTTCGGCTAATAGGGCAAATAAGTCGTAAGAACTGCGAAGATACTCCTTTTTTTGGTTATGAGCATGGTACCCATTAAAACACTTTTTAAGTCACGTATTCATTAAAGTAGTTTTTAAGGCCATGCAAATGGTCGGTTTTTTTTTATTGCGTCAGGTTATTCAGTTTTAATATGACTAGTTAATTTTAGAAAATAAATATTATCAAACAAACTAAGCGTTTTTATGCCTGTAATATATATGATGTATTAAATTCCCTCCCTAATCGGTGCTCAAGAAAAACCGAAAATATAGTTTAGTACTTACTTACATTACTTATAAGTAATTATTAATTTTATTCAACCGCACATTGTATACAAACCTTTAAAAAAGTTTTTTGTTCCCTAAATGTCTAAAGAAATAAAGTAGAATTATTTTTCAATATTTTAAAATGCTAAAGATGCACCTAATACTACCCTCAACTGCCCACCACTTAAAATAGCATATATAATAACACTACAAATAAAGTATTTAAATGGCTCATAAACTGAAAAAATGCAATTAAAATCTAAATAGACAGCAACTCGAAATGCGCTCGTTATCCAATTTCATACCTATAAATATTGCAGTACACATTCGTCTAGACAAACAAAGAGTGTACAATTACTCGAATTACCTCGAACGTTCGACGGATCGATAAACAGCTGAACCCCACACAAACACACCGATGATAGCTAACACTACGCTCCGCCTTTGTTCTCGAAAGTTCTACTCGCCGCTAGATGTCTCCCTCAACCGTATATAAGCGCGCCGGCCGGCGAAGCAGCATGTTATTCGAAAGAAAGCAACGCGACTGTAAACATTCGGCGCAACGCACTGCGATCGTATCTCAAGCGAAAGAAACAAAAGCTAGTCAACGCAAAAATGTCTCTGCTACCGTTCATCATGGGCTTGGACCATCCTCATCGCCTAATGGAACAGGACTTCGGGCTCGCCTTAACTCCTGACGACTTACTCTCCGTGGCGGTCTCCCCAATGCTGTCCAGGGATTACTACCGTCCCTGGAGACAACTGGCTGCTGCAGCGCGTGACGTCGGCTCCACCATCAAGTCCGACAAGGAGAAGTTTCAAGTAAATCTCGACGTGCAACACTTCGCCCCTGAAGAGATCTCCGTCAAAACAGCAGATGGATTCGTCGTTATTGAAGGCAAACACGAGGAAAAGAAAGACGAGCATGGCTACATCTCCCGCCAGTTCACAAGACGGTACGCGCTCCCTGAAGGCTGCAACCCAGAGGCCGTGGAGTCCAGGCTGTCCTCCGACGGTGTCCTGTCTGTCATCGCTCCCCGCGTGGCTCCAGCTTTGAAGAACGAGAGGTCTGTCCCCATCAGTCAAACTGGACCAGTCAGGAAGGAAATCAAGGATCAGTCACCTCAGGCCAACGGCGATCAGAAGTAATTTCCTCCTGTGATTTTTTTGGCCATTGAACTTAGCCCTAATGCGGAGCCAATAAGAGAGCTGAGCTCTGTGGCCATGTTTTAGTCGTGTCGTGTCAGTATTCTATATAAATACTTACGTGCTTAAACATCTCCAAAATTTATGTTACGTGATAAAGACTGATTTTGTAAAAAATAGGTCAATTGAACCTTAATTTAAGTTAAAATAAACCTTTCCTTTAATTTTAAACATATGTTTTATTAAAAATATCCTCTAAACGTATCCCTGGTGGCTAGAAGTAAAATGACGTGCGTGACGTGTTCATTGTAAGTATTTTTAAGATGTTCTCTGAAAAAAGAGTCCACATTCACATACTCGTACCTATTACCTACTTTCAAATATGTTGTCCTCTAGCGTCACGTTACCCCAGCTACACATACCTTGTCCCCAAAATAACATAAGGTGCACATCTTCATATAAATGTGTTCGTTTTTAGTAAAGGCTTCGTCAGATCAGCGCGTGGCGTGAGCGGGGCGTGAGCGGGGCGCGAAGCGAGCGCGACCCGCGCTTGGACGCAGCGCGGCGCTAGCGCCGCGCTCCTATCGCGCCCCGCTCACGCCCCGCTTTCAACGCGCGCGCGGCGCGCGGCTCGACCGCCGCGCAGTCACAGCGCAAAGAAAAATGCTCGGTGAATCGAGCGCGCGGCGCTGGCGGCACGCTCGCGCGACGCGCGCGTGACCCGCGCGCGATGCGCGCCTGACACGCGCGCGATGTAAGCGCGCCGCGCTCCCCGCTTCTATCGCGCTCTGCTCGCGCCCCGCTCGCGCCCCGCTCACGCCACGCGCTAGTCTGACGAAGCCTTAAGCCACCTATCCATTGTATCGGTCAATGCACCAAAGTGCAATATACCTATATTACCTACTCGTACCCTTATATAACTGTCGCGCAACTTTAGACATGGCGGTGGTCAACAATAACAGCGCTATCTTCCAACACTAGTTTCTTTATAACGTTTGGATGGTGGCGCCCTCATGTACCGCATTGGTAAGTTTGTACAAATGTCTGCGATATCGTTACTGCATTTTCTACATTTTTCCAAGTAAAACTATCCATTACGAGTATAACAAACGATGTTTTTTTGTTTCCATCACACTTATTACTGAAGAATTGGTAAAAATGCCTAATAATTAATCACGTATGGAACTATTTCACTCAGCTAGTAAGATCAATAAGGCTTATGTTATGGGGATTAGACTAGGGCTTGCAATATCGGAACTGATTTCCAATTCCGGGATTCATTTCGAGATTGGCCTTCAATTCCGGAATTCCGGAACTGGTTCCGGGATTTGAAAAAATATGATTTTATGGCAAATTTTTTAAAATACCGGTTTTTTACGATTAGTACATAACGTTGTTGGATTTATATTTATTAATCAATAAAAACGTGTAATCTTACGCTACTTTAAAGAAACAAAAGCAAGGGTTTAACAGAGTTGTTATTTTTTTTAAATAATCAATAAAGGATCTCACAAGCCAAGCTAAGATTGTCTATTTCGAAGAGTTTGGTTATAGTTTAAAGTGGTGTAGCAGCAGGAATTACCTACTTTAGAAAACTTTATGCTTAATTGACCAATTTCTCGGTTGTTAATAAGGTTAATTTCCGAATCAATAATTTAGGCATTTGTACCTTATCGATTAACTAAGTGGTACTTTTTGCAGGAAAACGTCAGCTTTCGTTCTTCTTTCTTTTATGTCAGATTAATTCCCAAAAGTGCTAAATAAAATTTTATTTTAACACTTATTTTTGCGTAGCCAAACAAGTAAGGCTATCAAAATAAAAAATTTCTTCAAGCTAAGGCTACAAAAAACAATGTAAGGCAATCATCGCTCCATTTTTTGGAACTTCTGTCGAACACACAAAGAAATCATTTAAAAAAATATGTTAGATTAGAGGCCAAAATTGTCTATTATGTATTGTCGAATACACATAAAACTTAGTTACCTACAACGTTACGATTACAAATTAATATTAGGCTGGTAGTCATGTTATGGTATGGCGACGGTGGCAAAGTTTTTGAATACAAATCTTTACATTACATCGTTTTTGCGCGCAAAACACTCAATTTAAGGCTAAAAACTCACAACCCTCACAACAGTTTTTTAACAGTATTGCAATAAGAACTAATTATTTAAATACCGAAAAGCAACAACTGAAAAAGATAAAGGTAAGATATTTTTAGCTTCAACCTTTTGGTCTACTACCGTGAACAGAGAACAATCGAAAATGTATTTATCCTGCTCTAAAGCACTTGCTTCTTTGGGCGAAAGATGTGCAGATTCAAAGTATTGATGCTTGTGGTACCTAAGCCTTCGGAGTCCAAAAGTAAGGAACATTTATCTGCACACGGAATATATATAATTCATCAATCTAATACATATAGTGGCAGTTTTGCGAAATAACTATGCCAATTGAAATTAATCGCGT
Source organism: Lathronympha strigana (assembly GCA_949128165.1). Classification (NCBI taxonomy): domain Eukaryota; kingdom Metazoa; phylum Arthropoda; class Insecta; order Lepidoptera; family Tortricidae; genus Lathronympha; species Lathronympha strigana. The sequence continues at coordinate 4,926,860 of OX421922.1, read as the reverse complement.
TTATTAACACCATGACCCGACGTTTCGAGCCCTTTACAGTTTTCTTGCCGCTTCTTTCTGCCCCATAAGCCAGTTAGAGAAGCGTTCGTAAATTGTACGTATGTTTTACAGGTTTTTTTTATTATTAAATTATACGCTTTTAATCCGATTAATCCGTTCTAAAGTGTTTAATTTCAACGAATAACCATCGCAGTAACAGCAGACAATATTATAACATTTATAACCATGTCAATATTAAACGTTTCCGTCAAATAATAGGGTTATTTTAAATTCCGGAATTTTCGAGATTGAGGGTGTCAATTCCGGAACTATAATCTCGGAAAAATAGTCCGAGATTCCGGGATTTCGAGATTCCGGAATTCCGGGATGCAAGCCCAAGATTAGACGATGACATTATGGGTATAAACATGTAACTTAATTTTTAATAGAAGTTACCTAGCCCTTTTGTCGCTTGTTGATAAGGTTCGTTTCTCAACGTTGACGCTTTTGAACTTTAACATAAGTATAAATTATTCTGAGAATTATTCACGATTTTATTATTTGCTGAAAAGAAAGCAGAACTTTTTTTTAATTTTCATGAGATTTTATTGTCTTTATGACCTTTTGTCCATCGTATAAATATTTTAAAATAAACGTTCATCGAAATAGGCATAGCTTCAAAACCATCTCCGGTGGGTAGGTACTTTTTATTAAAAATATGCCTACCTTGAACTATATGAATACTTTAACAAATAATCTTAAGCTTTCGTTTTTCTAAATATAGGGTTTTTTAGGAAAAAAGTTTCTCAGTAATTTAGATCAATTTGATTTAATTTTGTAACGAAAACGGATTCAGTAAAAAAATCAATATAGATACTTTTGGCTGCAGCAAAATGGAAAAACTAAAAATAATTAAAAATTAAGAGAAACTGGTTTCTGTTTCAGAATAGATAGTAGGGTATGCTTCTGATATTGGTGCTTCATACTAAAAATCCTGGTATTCTTCATACAAAGCCAGCCCCGTGTAGCAACCCTAATATACAGTGAAATATTAATACATAAAATTCTAGACAGAATTTCGGCTCTTTTTGTATTGTCTTCCGTTTCTGCGAATTATTATTAATTGAAATTAAACGCTTAAGAACGGATTAATGTGTGTAACCAAGTGTTTAATTTCATGGAAATAATATAAAAAATCTAATTAGGGTACAATTTTGAATAGAATGCCCACTGCCCAGTAATTCGCTACATTGCATATAGCAAGGACATGTTTTTTTATAATATGAATTTATTGCATCCTGTAGGTAGTTTAAGCATAATGTATGCTTGTTTTTGGTAAAAGGTATACTACTCTGTAGATTGCTGATAAGGTTCATTTGTAATTGAATCTGTATGACACTAAGGCCCATATCTATCTATATAGCAACAATGTGCTAACTTTAAAGGCTTCGTCAGACTAGCGCGTGGCGTGAGCGGGGCGCGAGCGGGGCGCGAGCAGAGCGCGATAGAAGCGGGGAGCGCGGCGCGCTTACATCGCGCGCGTGTCAGGCGCGCATCGCGCGCGGGTCACGCGCGCGTCGCGCGAGCGCGCCGCCAGCGCCGCGCGCTCGATTCACCGAGCATTTTTCTTTGCGCTGTGACTGCGCGGCGGTCGAGCCGCGCGCCGCGCGCGCGTTGAAAGCGGGGCGTGAGCGGGGCGCGATAGGAGCGCGGCGCTAGCGCCGCGCTGCGTCCAAGCGCGGGTCGCGCTCGCTTCGCGCCCCGCTCACGCCCCGCTCACGCCACGCGCTGATCTGACGAAGCCTTTAGCAACGAGAAGCGCGTTTATTTATAGATATTTCAAGGTTAAACTATTGCATTAGTGCCTATTTTTAATTATGGTTATCCGACTATGTATTCCTTTGCAAAGTATGCTTTAACTATGACTTGATACCATCAATCTGTCCGTCTGTCAATAGCGCCTAAATGACAGTTTAAAATAATTTTAACAGTGAGTGACTAACATTAAATAAAAAATAAATCGCATTCTTTAATTTTTTAATTTTACTGAAAAACCTTTTCATAAGTTAAAATTCCGACTTATTTAATCACATCATAGATATATAGCCCTGCTCACCGGGGGCCTTGGGCCTTGCTCACTTTTTCTGTAGTAAGTATATGACATCTCTTTCAATTTATAATTCACGTCATAGATGCTACTGATATTGGTAACATTATTTAAAGACAAATAATTAGGCACCGGAATTTTCATCGTACGGTAAGATTAATAGCAAGCTATGGAGTCGACATTTGCCATAAAGCTTAATTCTTATTCATACTCATACTCATTTATTTAATTTAAAATGTCTTTATACTTGGCTGTCGTTTACTCGTATAATAAAAAAACTGCGTCAAATTATATAAAAAAATATATTAGATTACAAATTCATAACTTGGACCATTTTAACATACAATTGCACAAACTTGATCCCCGATGTGCCATTACCCTCGCAATCAATAAGAATGAGGTGGGCTACTTCGCTAAGTGCAGATTAAGTATTATGACACTTATTATGAAAAAATATGAAATGTTACTCGTATATTTGAATTAAATACTTAGCAGAGAAGATATCGCTATATCAAAAGCCTAAATCGTATTGTTGAACATAAAGATCCTACATAAGCTAAGTTTTATAAAGGATAACTATGAACTTATTATCGAGTCTTACATTGAAAATATTAAAATGTGCCAAAATATCCATAAAGCAAACTTTGCAAATACTTTTTAGATATGATGAGACAGTCTTTAACATGTTTTGACCCTGAAGCAGTTCAAGATAAATTAGATAAAGTACTTTACAGAAAACTGGACCTCGTAGAAGCCTCTACTCCTATCCAGGTAAAAATTACGACTGTGGAACCCTATATCAAGTCTCGGCCAACATGTCCATACCCATTTATATATAGGTACATATTTTTACGTTACTTTATATTTATATTTTGTTTTATTTTTGTTATGTGCTTCTTAATAAAATCAGTAAAAAATATTAGGGGAACCTGTTCTACCTCGGTCAGTTTTTTCTTTTATGATTTTTAGAAAATAAATTAATAACCGCAAAACTATTATTTATCCGAATACCATAAGATAGATTAATAAACTATCGAATATAAAACGAAATAAAAGGATTGGTATGTCTATTTTGATAGGCTACGTCGACGAAAAAAAAAGGGAAAAGTGTCCAAGGAACAACACCTCTGATGTTCCTTGGACATATCCCGTTGTACCTCGGACACGGTATTTTTTATTAACTTTATTATATTTATAAAATTATTAGGTATTATTTATAAAATTATAGCTATTTTTAGCACATTTATGCCATTCAACAAAGTTTTCTAGTACAAATTATCTTAGAAAAATTACTCAGCAATTCACATATTTAATTTTTGCCTAAAACAATTTACGTAGTTTTTCTAAGATTGATTACTTGATAACTTAAAACGCAGGTAACCAATAATTAGATATCCAGTAAATATTGAACGTTCAGGTAATAAAAAAATATGCAGTAGTAGTTAGGTAGGGGCCAAGGTACAACATATTCTTGGTGTCCGAGGTACAACAACATAACTTTTTGGACAAGTAAGCTTCGTATTAGCACTTCCAATTTAGATTAGGCTGAAACTATCCTACCATCGAGTAGCTATTTATCTTGATATTAACCTATTATATAAAAGTTTTTTGTCTAGTAGCAAAACATGAAATCATCAGCCTTGATGTAAAGTTCTAAATACCAACTTTTCATGACACGATTCATTTTTAATTATTTTTCTCAAGATACTACCGGCCCTCAAGTTTCGTTGATAGTTGATTTTATTAGTTATCAAACAACGTTACAAATAAAGTAAATAAAATATTTTAATTACCCTGGCAAGGTAGAAATATTGCCAATTGTCCGAGGTAAAACTATGTCCAAGGTTCAACAGTTTCCCCTAATTATTTTTTATCTTAATGTTTATTTTTCAAAGATAAAATAAATAAAAATAGCAAATAAATAAATCAATGAGTATGAGTATGAATAAGAGTTTAGATTTATGGCCAATGTGGACTCCATAGCTTGCTAATAGTCTTACCATGCGATGAGAACTCCGATGTCTACAAATATAAATCATAACTAGAGAGTTGAATTATAAAGTTATTATTAGTTGTATGGGTAGGTAATATTTATATCTTATCGTTAACACTCTTAAAGAAGATTTCATTCACGAGTGCGTCTGCACCGCACTTTGTCGTTTTTAAAAATTCGCATAAAAAAAAGCTTAAATTTTAACATGACTTTGAAAAAAAATCAACCGCAGAAAGAGGGTAAAGAGTTAAATAATCATATTTTAGCTAACAGTAGTAAATAAGCTAAATATCTGCAATGTGATATTTCCATCAGTTTTTCACTACGCTCGTGGCTCAATTTTGGAATCTTTCGCTTGCTCGGGTCTCAATATAAGCCCGAGAGTTGAACAACAACTTTGCCCCCTTGTATAATAAATAACTATTTTAAAGTAGGTACCCTACACTAGCACTTTTTATTTCGAACTAACCAGACGTCCATACGTACCCATGGTACCCATGTACCTACTGCTTGAAATCGATTTTATTCAAATAATAATGTAGTATTAAATCGCGAAATACGACACTAGGCAAGACTCGAAATTGTAGGTAAATGGGGAGAAGAGTTCGAAAAATCTTATGCATCCTTACATCGAGGGGGGAGACAGGTCCAAATTCACCAAAATCATCGTTACGTAATTAATGAATAACCACTTATTGGCACAAGCCGAAACAGATTTTTAATCATTTTTACGGAACACTCTAACTCGCACTTGGCCGGGTTTTTTTTATTAATTAAATATGCGTCAGAATACATTTGTTTATTCTGGCATTTCTGGCGCATATGTGTTCGGATTTGGATCGTGAATGATGGAAAAATAAATGAACAGGATGAGGATTTGAAAGGAATTCACCGGCTTCACCGCATTCACACGGATTATAAAACAGGGTCCTACTTTTTTTATCTCGGACTTGAATCCGTAAATCTTTACCCTATTAATTAAAGGGCATGGAGTAGGTATGTTACTTTGGGTGCTTTTACCGATTTCAACGTAGCCTAAATGGAAAGAGACATATGTATTCGTATAATATAACAAACTATATAATATGCGAGATTAAAATAGTAAAAAATGTTGAATGAAGCTCTTTTTCACCTCTTATTATGTAGCTACTCGTATACATAGGTATGGTAGGTACTCGACTTTTCTGTAGGTAAAAAAAACCGCCGAAATGAAACAACAAAAATTTATTAAAAAGTCAGTCTTAAATATTTTTTATGAGATGACTAGTCACTTATTTTCAATAGAAAGCTATACACGGGCACCTAGTTTTTCTTCGAGCAAGTGTCAGCATCACAGGTTTCCTTGTATGGATTTTCTGGAAGCTCAGGACTTTCCTTTATTTCTTTCCTAATCGGGCCAGTCTGTGTGATGGGTACCACTCTCTCCGACTTGTTCTCCAGCTGCAACCTCCTTGGCGCTGAAACCGTCAGGACCCCATCGCTGGAGAGCTGAGATACCACTTTCTCTGGTTCCACACCTTCAGGCAAGGAGTACCTCCTCACAAACTGACGGGATACGAAACCATGTTCATCTTCCTTTTCCTCGTGCTTTCCTTCAACGACGACATAACCATCTGCAGTCTTAACCGTAATCTCATCAGGGCTGAAGTGCTGAACGTCCAAGTTTATCTGGAACTGGTCTTTGTCGGTCTTAATGGTGGATCCGATGTCTCTATTGATCGAAGCTAAGTGTCGCCAGGGCCGGTAGTAGTCGTGGAATGCGAAGGGAGAAAACATGGAGGTCAGGAAGTCACCAGGCGAAAATGCCAATCCGAAATCTTGATCGAATAAACTGTTCCGCCGTCTGTGCAAGTCTTTTCTTTCTCCACATTTCTCTTCGGCCAAAGCTAAATTGGCTCCAATGACGACTAAGAAAACTAAAGATGCACTAAAATTCTTCATCTTGAGCGTATACTGAGCGTAATTTTTGTGTTTTCCTCGAAAATGCAGCGAAGTGTACTCAAAAGTGTTCACTTGACAAATGATGTAATACGCCGGCCGGCGCTTGTTTATATACCAGCCCCGACATCTACCGGTGAGTAGAAACACGTGGAAGCTTCTCGTACTTACTGACGTGTTCGTTTCGTTGTAGGGACACGTTGGATTCTTTGATAACATTGTTATCTTGGCTGATTCTCATTGGCGAAAGTGGTCAATATTTTTATTATGCAATTTTAATTTAAGTACCTATAGGTGTTTGATGTAAACTGGTGGCAATTATAACAATAATTGCGTAAACGGCTTATTGATAATGATTAATGATGCTGACGCCTATTTAAAAACTATATGCAAACATTTCTATTGATTATGCAGCGATTTGCAATATGTCCAGGGGGCAACTCATGGTACACACACCACGTTGCGTTGTCGTGTCGTCGAAACCTGGGACTCAGCGTCGTGTACGATTTATGACACGCCACCATGTTGGTTGCAATCGCAAAAATATCGCAGTAGAACAAAAGTCAGACGAATTCTTGCACTTCTTGCCCTAAATCGTTCGATAGATCGCTCAAATCGCTCCCGTTAAAACACTGCTATACAACTATAAAAAATGTATTTTAAAATACTTACAACTAAAATAATAAATATATTTACAATGCACGTGCTCGAAAAGTGCGCTTTCTATGAAGCCAAATCGTGCGGAAAGTTGTACTTTTGCGCACGATTTGGCCGCAGTGCGTTTACGTTTCAATATATATTTTTTTATTTTGGTCTCCGCTATCAGTCCTGTACAAAAAGTATTTGCTATGTAAGAAAACTATAAAATAAACATATATTTGAGATTTTTACTGGTAGGTATAAGAGGTATTTATAGGTTTTTAGAGGGATTTATTAAGTTATAAGAGACTTTTATGCAACAAATGTCATGTAATAATTAAATTGTTTTGTGATGATATGATTTTTTATTTACTGGCGCAATGCATAGTAAATAAATAAATAAATAAATATTGTGGGACAATCTTACACAAATCGACCTAGTCCCACGGTAAGCTCAATAAGGCTTGTGGTGTGGGTACTAGACGACGATATATATAATATATAGATACATATAAATACTTAAATACATAGAAAACATCCATAACTCAGAAACAAATATTCGTGATAAACACACAAATAAATGCCCTGACCAGGATTCGAACCCTTAATAGTAAAACATTGTATGAAAGATGATTTCCGCACTTGTTGCATATATAGCTATTTTTAAACAGATCTCGCGCATCTGCGCATTACTTACCTACTTTGCGCGTTTCATCTCATTGTATCAGAAATTGTTCATTAGACAAATATTACCTAGCAGGTAATGGCAGGTACCTAGATAATATTAGTCAAACAAAAATCAAGACAAACAAATCGCTCATTTAGGATACAATTTTGTCTAGTACTTGGACTTGGTACTTGGAAGGTATTTAGATTTTCTTTCGTTCAGACTTGAGGACTTTTGTACTACTTTATGGATGAGTAGGGAATACAATATGGGTATGTAGATTATGTACCTTACGGCGCCTTTATTTACACTCTGGGCCGAATTTAGGTAGGTAGTTTAGTTTGTGTAAGTTAAAAGGTGTCTTAAGTAGCTTCGGTTACCGCAACTCTTTAGGACACCTTTTATCTCACCCAAACTACCTGAAAAAGCTTAAATTGTCTCTGGTCCGAGCCTTGCCCGAGGTTATTAATTATTGTGTTTCACTGAACATTAAATGCACTCCATTATATTCCCGAAAAGTCTATGCCTGGCAATTTTAGGGACTTGGATAAAATTCATGAACACAATAACAAATCTAAAAATAAAGAATTATGTGCATTAAGTAACAAACTTTAATATAAAATCACATGCCAGTGTAATATTATCGAAATAGTAAACTTCTTTACCGTTTATTTTATTATGAAGTAATGTGGTACGCTACGGTAACGCTACTCGCCACGAGGTGGCGCTATGAACGAATCACATTTGATTGTTCGGTAAAGTTCTCGAAAGCGCAAGTTATAGAGCGTTCGAGAACAATATACTCTCCTTGTCTGTTGCACATTGCATCAGATAAAGCTTTCTCTTTCGTGCGTAGCGACCCGATTATAGAGGAGGGCGGTACAGTGATACCATACTAAATATTTAAATTATCTTGGAATTTTTTATTTGTAATTTTTTTTATATTTCTTTTAATTTCTAATATTAAAAAAATCTAAAGTGATAATGTATCTAAAGATGAATTATAATAAATAGGAGTCATATTTTACAATGTTATTATTACATATTTGCTTTCACTGGTCCAGAATTGAAATAAATAAATATTAAGCATAAGGATTTCCAATTTAAATTAAACTAAGTTAAACAATTTAGTTTTATTTAATTATATTTATCTTCAATTACTATGTATAAATATTAGATGGTCTTCTGTTGAAAAATTAGAAAAATTCATTTAATTATTGGTATTCTTTTAAATCTTAATGAAATAATTTATACTTATTTGATTTAATTAAGAATACGCCCTTGGCCCGTTTAGCTGTCAACACAGCGAATCCTCCTTTTTTTAAAGGGTCGGCAACGCGCATGTAACACCCCTGGTGTTGCAGGCGTCCATAGGCTACGGTGACCGCTTACCATCAGGCGGGCCGTAAGCTTGCTTGTCACCGTCGTAGTATTAAAAAAAAAATACGCGTACCTATTACGAAATATAGCATGAGTTCGTTATTCCTTCAAGTATGGTATTACTACTCCATTGTCCGTCTCTCTTCCTCACAGGTAACATTGTAGTTTATCTCGCTCATTAACCCCGAACAATCGAGAACACTCGAGGCAAGCATTATCTCGGACTCGATCTGATTGGTTGCCGAACAGTTGTCGAGAATAATCTAGAAAATACACTTCTCTGATTGGTCGCGGTCCGAGGGGTATATAACCGGCTGCTCTCTGGCGGGAACTCAGTTTATTTCTGAACACAAAAGCGAAAGTACGGAGATATTGAGTGGTAAAAACCTCTCGACTTATTACGCTATACATTACTGTATTGAACAAGGAAGTTATTGAATATAATCTACGAAAAATGCCAGCTGTAGGAATTGATCTTGGAACGACTTATTCCTGTGTTGGAGTTTACCAACACGGGAATGTGGAGATCATCGCGAATGACCAGGGCAACCGGACCACACCATCCTACGTCGCGTTCACGGACACCGAGCGACTCATCGGCGACGCCGCGAAGAACCAAGTCGCGCTCAACCCCAACAACACGGTGTTCGACGCAAAACGACTCATCGGACGCAAGTTTGACGACCCCAAGATACAGGCGGACATGAAGCACTGGCCGTTCAAAGTCATCAGCGACTGTGGCAAACCAAAGATACAGGTCGAGTTCAAAGGCGAGACGAAGAGATTTGCGCCAGAGGAGGTCAGCAGTATGGTGTTAACGAAGATGAAGGAGACTGCCGAGGCGTACTTGGGCACGACAGTGCGGGACGCCGTTATCACGGTCCCGGCTTACTTCAATGACTCGCAGCGCCAAGCCACAAAAGATGCGGGCGCCATCGCCGGCCTCAACGTGCTGCGGATCATCAACGAGCCCACCGCCGCCGCGCTGGCGTACGGCTTGGACAAGAACTTGAAGGGCGAGCGCAACGTGTTGATCTTCGATCTTGGCGGCGGCACATTCGACGTGTCCATCCTCACCATCGACGAGGGCTCGCTGTTCGAGGTGAAGGCGACGGCCGGCGACACGCATCTCGGCGGCGAGGACTTCGACAATAGGCTAGTGAACCATCTCGCGGACGAGTTCAAGCGCAAGTACAAGAAGGATCTGCGCGGCAACACCCGCGCGCTGCGCCGCCTGCGGACGGCCGCCGAGCGCGCCAAGCGCACCCTCTCGTCCAGCACCGAGGCGTCCATAGAGATCGACGCGCTGTACGAGGGCATCGACTACTACACGCGCATCTCGCGCGCGCGCTTCGAGGAGCTCAACTCGGATCTGTTCCGCGGCACGCTGGAGCCGGTCGAGAAGGCGCTGCGCGACGCCAAGCTGGACAAGAGCCAGATCCACGACGTCGTGCTCGTGGGCGGCTCGACTCGCATACCGAAGATCCAGAACCTTCTGCAGAACTTCTTTGGCGGCAAGCAGCTAAATCTCTCCATCAACCCCGACGAGGCGGTGGCGTATGGCGCGGCGGTGCAGGCGGCCATACTTAGCGGATCCAACGATTCTAGGATCCAAGACGTATTATTAGTCGACGTGGCACCGTTGTCTCTGGGTATCGAGACAGCCGGTGGAGTTATGACTAAAATTATAGAACGCAACACTAAGATCCCGACTAAGCAGTCCCAGACCTTCACGACGTACTCTGACAACCAGCCGGCGGTCACTATCCAGGTGTACGAGGGCGAGCGAGCCATGACGAAGGATAACAACTTGTTGGGCACGTTCGACCTGACCGGGATCCCGCCCGCGCCCCGAGGGGTGCCCAAGATCGACGTCACCTTCGACATCGACGCTAACGGCATCTTGAACGTGTCTGCCAAGGAGAACAGCACTGGACGAAGCAAGAACATTGTCATCAAGAACGACAGAGGCAGACTGTCGCAGGCGGACATCGACAGAATGCTGGCCGAGGCAGAGCGTTACAAGGACGAAGATGAGAAACAGAGGAAGAGGGTGGCAGCGAGGAACCAACTTGAGGCCTATGTCTTCAGCGTGAAACAAGCCTTGGATGAGGCGGGAGACAAGTTAAGTGAGCAGGACAAGAACACGGCTCGCAGCGAGTGTGAGGAGACGCTGAGATGGCTGGACAACAACTCTCTGGCCGAGGTAGAAGAATACGAGCACAAATTGAAGGAGGTGCAGAGAGTGTGCTCGCCGGTGATGACGAAGATGCACGGTGGTGGTGCCGGTGGTAACCAAGGTGGTATGCCCGGAGGTATGCCAGGAGGTATGGGAGGAATGCCTGAAGGTATGGGTGGAATGCCCGGGGGTATGGGAGGCATGCCCGGAGGAATGGGAGGCATGCCCGGATACCAAAGCAGAAATGACGGCCCCACTGTTGAAGAAGTTGATTAAGTTATTCTTAGATGTAATAGGATTTTTAAATTGATTATGTTAATATTGTACCTATAAAGACTGATTTGGTTTAAGTTAAGTATTTTATGTTTAATAAATAAGTATGAGTTCCCCTTTAAAATACTTTGTTTTATTTTACTTAAACTTCACAATCTTCACATACCTATTTAAGTATGAGTATTAAGATGTACTAATAACTTTTATATCCTTTTAAGAACTACCAAATTAAATAAATGGATATAACAAAATAGGCTGGTCCGTGAGCCTTGCAATGCTATAAGATTCATGGATCACCACCATTTTTGTTACGGCCTGTATACATCTTTATACTCGTGCTTTAGATGGCTAAGTACATTTCCAAAGATAATATTTAAATTGCAGAGGGCCCTCATTAGGCCGGTTGTATTTTCTATTTAACCGTTCCATTTCTGTGTAGGTACGTACCCACTATAAGATCGTTGTAGACCTACTAATTCCCCAACTTTGGCATATAGTTTTATTATACATGTATTTTTGCTTTATCGCATAAATGGCAAAAAGTGACCACTTTTTTGCACTTAAGTGATAAAACTAAAAGTAAGTAATATAAAACTGAACATACTTATACGTCGAAAGTTGGGGAAATAGTAGGACTACAATGAACTTATGGTAAGTTATAGAGAGATGAAATAGTTTTGTATAAAACACAATCGGCTTAATGAGGGCGCAACTGAAGGGTCGCCCCTTCTTAAGGTACCTACTCAAGAAGCCGAAAAAGCACTGCTGATAACCTCGAACATGCAGCTGTATGGCGAATTCTAGCAATTTATTTAGGAAAAAAAACACTCAGAAAGTAACTTATAGATTTACAAACAGACCTATAGTTCCATTAAATGTAAACAACTTATATTAATAACAATTTAAAACTGAAAACTGAGACAAGAAAACCGGCCAAGAGCATGTCGGGCCATGCTCAGTGTAGGGTTCCGTAGTTTACCGTCCGTCACAATACTCACAATAGGCAACAGGCAACCCGATCCTATCAACTCCGGAAAAATCTTAACAGTGCGAAGTAAATTGGGTAGCTAATTTAAGGCTTCGTCAGACTAGCGCGTAGCGTGAGCGGGGCGCGAAGCGAGCGCGACCCGCGCTTGGACGCAGCGCGGCGCTAGCGCCGCGCTCCTATCGCGCCCCGCTCACGCCCCGCTTTCAACGCGCGCGCGGCGCGCGGCGCGACCGCCGCCGCGCAGTCACAGCGCAAAGAAAAATGCTCGGTGAATCGAGCGCGCGGCTCTGGCGGCGCGCGCGTGACCCGCGCGCGATGCGCGCCTGACACGCGCGCGATGTAAGCGCGCCGCGCTCCCCGCTTCTATCGCGCTCTGCTCGCGCCCCGCTCGCGCCCCGCTCACGCCACGCGCTAGTCTGACGAAGCCTTTATACAAACTAGACGGATTATGTTTTCTTTTCGGGGGGTAACTTTTGATCGCGTGAATCGATTTGAATCATTATTTTTTTTATTAGAAGGAAGGTAAGTGTGGTATGATAAATTAAGTACTCAAGAAAATATTTTTTTTCGCATATACGGTTAAATTAAAAACTTAATTTAGTTTTTATTTATTTTTTATTTTTCAAAAACCGTTCAACCAATCAAGTTCAAAATAATTTTCCAATAAAGTTCTTATTAAGTTCTACTATTGTAATTTTTTTTCATATTTTTTGAACTCATAGTTCAAAAGTTAGAGGGGGGACACATTTTTTTAAACTTCTGGAACGATTATTTCCAAAAAATTTTTTTTACGAAAAATTGTTTTTAGAAAACCCTCATTATTTTTCAAATAGTACCTATCCAATGATATGTCACACTCTAGGTTTGAAACGAAAAAAAAATCACCCCCCAGTTTACATGTACGGGAGGTACCCTAAAAAAAAGATTATAACCACTTTTTATTTGACCACTTTGTTGGCGTGACCGATATACTCGTACATAAAATTACAGCTTTCTAGTACTTACAGTGACTGAGAAGTGAGATTATCCGCGGACGGACGGACGGACAGACAGAAAGACTTGGCGAAATTATAAGGGTTCCTAGTTGACTAAGGAACCCTTTTTGTTTGTACCTAATTAATTATTCAATGATAAGTAATCATAAGATATGCTAACAATGAACTACAAGTTATAGAAACTTAATGGTAGGTACCTAACAAAATAAAATGGGAAATTATCCACTGTGACCCGGGGATGGGTCACTTTAGATCATCACATGGGTGACAGTGAATCATCTGAAGTTATATCTAATAAAAGGCAACATTTCCAAATTATTACTCATTTTTTTGTACTATGAGACAGCCTATTATGAAATTGTAAAAAAAACTTACTAAATATTAACAATAATCAGTGTCAGTCCGAGCTTAATATTACACTGGACTCTTTAACCTAAACTTGACCTAATTATAACATTTCATTAAGTAGACAATAGTCTTGAACTTTTAGTTTCCATATTATACGCTGTTCTTTTTAACTGAATCCAATCAACTCTTTTTTTCTGTCAAACATTTTCTTCAGTCCACTGTGACCCAAATTGAAATAATTCACAGTGACCCGCCAGTAGGCCGCTATGACGGAACAAAATTACCAAAAAAAAACTACCTACACCCAAGCCAAAACTACATAACCCACAACAGGTTTATTAAATATCAAGTTCAAAACATAAACGTATCATTTATATTTATGAAATATTTGGAAGTATGTACTACAAAATTTCTAAATCACGAAAAAAAAACTTTCGTACTTACCAACTGAACTAAAAGTAAAATTTAAGTAAGGTAGATATATGTATATTTTCCTCCAATGTTCAGATATTTGTGACCACTTATCTTGCTTTGATACCTATGACTATTTGTGCGTTCAGATATTTTTACCTCACTGTGTGATCAGAACTTATTGAAATAATTTCAGCTCATATATTTGTGAAAAAATTAGTGCTCAGATGTTTCTGGCGTCTCTGTTGTAAAGAATTTATTGAAATTGAACCCTGCTCAGAAGTATTTGAGGTTACGATACTTATGGCGAGGATGTTCCTACCTACCGACTTAACTGAAAGTCAAAACTATTTTTGTTGCCAAATATCCATTTGTCATTTTTCATTTATTTTTTATTTTATACATATTAGGCATACAAAACAGATCGTCGAATTAGCATTTGAAAATAACTAAAATGTTTCTATAACACAAATTTGATTGATCCCCCTCTAACTTTTGAATGGGAGGTCCATGGGAGGGCCAAAAATGTATAAAATATCAGGGAGATGGATTATCAGACGAACTTACCACGAAAAGATAGGGGAAGTAATTTCTAATAAAGAATATGAAATAAGTTAAGGGGAATTGTAACAAATTAAAAAATTAATTAATTAATAAATTAATTTGCTTTTGGAAGGGGTTTTCTTTTTATAGCTTAGTTTCTTTTTTCTTTTTTTTCTAGGTAGGTAAGTATTTTCTTTCTGTAAGTTCTTCTTTTATTTCGTAATAGTAATTAATTTAATTACTATGTTTTTAATCTAGTTCATTTAAATTTTATTATTATCTGTAATGTTTTTATAATTGCGTGTTAAAATAAAGCACTTATGACATATGTAATAATCATTTATGTAAACGGGAAAGGCGTCCCGTTATATATGTACTAAACAGCCTTTCTGCATTTAAAAATAAAATTGGCACTATAATATTAGTTCGTGGTAGGCGCACTTATCGCTGTTCCAGAAATTTCAAGTTCATTCTGTGCTTGATCAGAAACATCATCTAGATGTGTATGCTTGTCACTTTCATACTTATTGACAATCATAATAGCTATCCTTTGCATACTTCAAGTAGGGCTGTTACAACAAAAGTACGCTACTCACCACGAGATGGCGCTACTCGCGTAAAATCTATTTATAGCGACGTAAACAAACAAGCCCGGTCGATGATACCACAGTAAAAACTAAACTAACCTCAAAATACATTTATAAATCTATACAAAACGTTTATCTCGTTAGAAAATTATTATACGGTTAAAAATATTCTGTCTATAAAACAAGTCTATGTATGTAACAACATGAATCGTTTTCAAAGTCCGTTTCAAGGTACCTTGCAAGTTGCAAAACTTACATGTTGCCAATAAAATATTTATTTAGTGCGTAAAATTAAATTCTATTTTAATTACGATAAGAATATGACACTAACTCGTTACGTAATCATAAGGTACTGGCAGAATACCAGCGATGTGGCTTGCCGCATCACCATGCTGAGCCGGCACCTTTTCTCTGCCACGACACATGGCTTAAATACAAATGTGCAAATTGTTGTAATGATTTTTAGTTTTTAAGTTATATGCTTTTTGTAAAGTTCTTCTAGTTTTGTTTTCTGTTGATGCCATGTATGTTGTGGGAATGAATAAAGTTATTATCTATCTACAATATGAGCTGAATTTCTTTTAATTCGTGCATAATTCGAATTCATACTGTTATTTTCATTCTCTAGCACCACGTTCACCAACTCCAAAACAGGACTGGGTATAGTTTTATAATACTGTTACTGGCAAAACTGGGTTAGCAAATTATATAAATCTATGTTTAAAAACAAAATTGCAAATCTACACATATAATTTGTTGTTTCATAAATCACACATATTATTGTACCTATACCCCATTCCTGACAGGTTACTAGGTATTTGGTTAACGGTAGAGAAACAAAAGAGACGAGGATTAATCATTTTTTTTAACCTGTTGTGGCAGGCCCTATTCTTTCCTCAAACCTACTATGTATGTACTCACAAAATAATCCTAGAAGTTCTTTATTTTGTTACCACCTGGTATCACTGTTGCTTCACCCTTCTCTTTCTAACCCGTATAGAATTTAATGTCTGTCTCGTTCTTAACCGCCGAAGTGTCGAGAAAGCTCGACACCCGACAGGGACCCTATTGGCGACCGAACAGCTGTCAAGAATAATCTAGAAAATACTGGGCTGTGATTGGCCGGTACGCAAGGGGTATATAAGCAATCGTGCACTGGCGCGAATCAGTATATTACTAAACACGAAAGCGAAAAGACGAACAAGTAGAGTGGTGATAACCGCTAGAGTTATTACGAGTTACATTATTGTATTGTGCAAGGAAGTTATTAAACGAAATCTACAAAAATGCCAGCTGTAGGAATTGATCTTGGAACGACTTATTCCTGTGTCGGAGTTTTCCAACACGGGAATGTGGAGATCATCGCGAACGACCAGGGCAACCGGACCACACCATCCTACGTCGCGTTCACGGACACCGAGCGACTCATCGGCGACGCCGCGAAGAACCAAGTCGCGCTCAACCCCAACAACACGGTGTTCGACGCAAAACGACTCATCGGACGCAAGTTTGACGACCCCAAGATACAGGCGGACATGAAGCACTGGCCGTTCAAAGTCATCAGCGACTGTGGCAAACCAAAGATACAGGTCGAATTCAAAGGCGAGACGAAGAGGTTTGCACCAGAGGAGATCAGCAGCATGGTGTTGACGAAGATGAAGGAGACTGCCGAGGCTTACTTGGGCACAACAGTGCGTGACGCTGTCGTCACAGTCCCGGCGTACTTCAACGACTCGCAGCGCCAAGCCACCAAAGACGCGGGCGCCATCGCCGGCCTCAACGTGCTGCGGATCATCAACGAGCCCACCGCCGCCGCGCTCGCGTACGGCTTGGACAAGAACTTGAAGGGCGAGCGCAACGTGTTGATCTTCGATCTCGGCGGCGGCACATTCGACGTGTCCATCCTCACCATCGACGAGGGCTCGCTGTTCGAGGTGAAGGCGACGGCCGGCGACACGCATCTCGGCGGCGAGGACTTCGACAATAGGCTAGTGAACCATCTCGCGGACGAGTTCAAGCGCAAGTACAAGAAGGATCTGCGCGGCAACACCCGCGCGCTGCGCCGCCTGCGGACGGCCGCCGAGCGCGCCAAGCGCACCCTCTCGTCCAGCACCGAGGCGTCCATAGAGATCGACGCGCTGTACGAGGGCATCGACTACTACACGCGCATCTCGCGCGCGCGCTTCGAGGAGCTCAACTCGGATCTGTTCCGCGGCACGCTGGAGCCGGTCGAGAAGGCGCTGCGCGACGCCAAGCTGGACAAGAGCCAGATCCACGACGTCGTGCTCGTGGGTGGCTCGACTCGCATACCGAAGATCCAGAACCTTCTGCAGAACTTCTTTGGCGGCAAGCAGCTAAATCTCTCCATCAACCCCGACGAGGCGGTGGCGTACGGTGCAGCAGTGCAGGCGGCCATACTTAGCGGATCCAGTGACTCCAGGATCCAGGACGTGCTGCTGGTGGACGTGGCGCCGTTGTCTCTGGGCATCGAGACGGCCGGCGGAGTCATGACCAAAATCATTGAACGCAATTCTAAGATCCCGACAAAGCAGTCTCAGACCTTCACGACGTACTCTGACAACCAGCCGGCGGTCACTATCCAGGTGTACGAGGGCGAGCGAGCCATGACGAAGGATAACAACTTGTTGGGCACGTTCGACCTGACCGGGATCCCGCCCGCGCCCCGAGGGGTGCCCAAGATCGACGTCACCTTCGACATCGACGCTAACGGCATCTTGAACGTGTCTGCCAAGGAGAACAGCACTGGACGAAGCAAGAACATTGTCATCAAGAACGATAGAGGCAGACTGTCGCAGGTGGACATCGACAGAATGCTGGCCGAGGCTGAGCGCTACAAGGACGAAGATGAGAAACAGAGGAAGAGGGTGGCAGCGAGGAACCAACTTGAGGCCTATGTCTTCAGCGTAAAACAAGCCTTGGATGAGGCGGGAGACAAGTTGAGTGAGCAGGACAAGAACACGGCTCGCAGCGAGTGTGAGGAGACACTGAGATGGCTGGACAACAACTCTCTGGCCGAGGTAGAAGAATACGAGCACAAATTGAAGGAGGTGCAGAGAGTGTGCTCGCCGGTGATGACGAAGATGCACGGTGGTGGTGCCGGTGGTAACCAAGGCGGTATGCCAGGAGGCATGGGAGGAATGCCTGGCAGTATGCCCGGAGGAATGGGAGGCATGCCCGGAGGAATGGGAGGCATGCCCGGAGGAATGGGAGGCATGCCCGGAGGAATGGGAGGCATGCCCGGAGGAATGGGAGGCATGCCCGGAGGAATGGGAGGAATGGGAGGCATGCCCGGCGGTATGGGAGGCATGCCTGGATACAGAAGCAGAAATGATGGACCTACCATTGAGGAAGTTGATTAAACTTTAAATCGTTGTAATAGGATTTTCAAATTGTTAAAATTGATGTACAAAGACTGATTTTAGATTTATTATAAGAGTAAGTTAGTAATAAATTATGAGGAACTCTGTTAATACATTGTTTTATTCAATTCAATTAAATGTCATGAACTAAAATGTAAACAGTTTTCAATTATTTCGTTAATATTGTATAATATAATGTTTTAGTTTGTGACATCTCATTTAATGAAGACAAAGTGTTGCTTTTGATACCTTTGAGCAATCACTTAGGGCCATCATAGTCCATTATTTAAGCTAAAATGCTAAATACAAATTATAAATTGAAAGTGATGTCATATACTACAGAAAAAGTGACCAAGGCCCCTAGTGCCCAGGGCTGGGAACGAACCAGCGACCTCCTACACTCGCGGCAAACGCCTTAAGCATGAGACCACTTTTTGGTCAGTTTTGCTGTAGTATATGACATCTCTTTCAATTTATAATTTATGCATATACAGGTGTCCCACGGCGATGCCACATGGAGGGAAATTACCTTAAATATCAAAGATAGGATATTATGCTGAAAGAAGACTTTATTTTATTTTTAAATTTTAGTGAAAGTGCATTAATAAAATTGAAAAATTTATAGGGTCAAAATTTATTTGCATCCTAAATATTCAATTTTATGGATTATTTGTCGGATATACCAATGTAAGACCTAGTATATGAAATATTTGATTAAAAAAAACAAGCATGAATTATTCTTCTTCGCCAGGCTTGCCAGGCTTGGCGATTGGCGCGTTTCGTCACATTAAGCTGAGTATTTTACCTGGTCGCTGCGACATATTCTCCAGCGAGGTAATATATATAATGAACCTTCTTTATTCCTTAATAAACATATTATTTTTTTTTTACATAGTTGCTTAATTTCTTATTTTATTTGTTTAATTAAGGTCCCTTTCGGGTAAAGGCCTCCTCCATCTTTGACCAACGACTTCTGTCTTTGGCCACATCTGTCCAGGCTTTGCCAGCCACTTTTGATATTTCGTCTGCCCATCGTTCTTTGGATCTTCCTTTATTTCGTTTTCCCACTGGGCCTGTCCAAATCGTAGCAGTTTTTGTCCATCTGTTGTCAGAGTATCGGGCTATATGACCTGCCCACTTCCACTTGAGGCGTTTAGCATATTGTAGGGCATCTATAACACTGGTTCTTTTCCTGACGTCTGAGTTTCTTTGCCTATCTCTAAGTTTTATGTTTAGGATGCTCCTCTCCATTGCTCTTTGACAGACTTGAATTTTTTTAGAATTTTGTTTATTATATATCCACGTTTGACTTCCGTAGGTCAGGCAAGGTAGAAGACAGGAATCCATAATTTTCTTTTTCAGTTTTACTGGGAGATCTGATTTTAATACTTCTTTATAGGACCAAAATTTGTTCCATGAGAGGTTGATTCTTCGGTTTATTTCATCAATACCTCTTGAGGTTTTGAAAGATATCAGTTTACCTAGGTATATGTATTGTTCTTCATAGTCTAGCTCTGTTTCATCTATTAAAATAGGTTTCTTCATGCTGTTGGTAATTATTTTCGTTTTTGAAGCATTTAGTTTTAAGCCGATGCTGTTGCTAACCGTGCTTAGTTCTTGTATCATTTCCGTTAGTTGTTTTGGTGTTTCCGAGAAGATAACAATATCATCAGCGAACCGTAAGTGACTTAGGAATTTGCCATTTATGTAGATACCTTTTTTTCCTCCAGTTCAAGTCTTTCATGATGTCTTGGAGTACGGATATGAATAGTCGAGGTGACAGGGGGTCACCCTGTTTAACCCCTTTACAAATCTTTATTTCTGGTCCTAGTCGGTCTAACTTAACTCTGCTTCTGCTGTTAGAGTATATGTTTTTTATTATGTTGATGTATTGTTTAGGTATCTGCTGGCTGTCTAAAGCGAGGTAATACTACGCAACTATTTTACCTGTCATGTAAAAAATCCAAATCTCCCGCGAACTATCATCGGTTGATCCTTTTTCTTTTTTTTTAATACGGATATACGGATGTTGCGTTAAGATACAAGCCAGTGGTATCACTAGCAAGGCTACCAACCATGTTGATTTAAAATTAGTTCAAAAGAAAAAGTAAATCAGCAGTTAATTAAAATTTAATCAAAAAATTGATTATAAGACAATAGTTTTGCATTTATTCTATTGTGTACAACGGGTTCAAAATCCACATTAACCTTGTCTGTGTGTTAATGTATGGTTGTATTTGAATGTTGCGTTTCAATATTCACTCAGTACAAGTAGCTGAGGAGTCCGTATAAAAGGCAGCCAAATAATCGGCAGCTCAATAATTCGTGTCCATTTTTTTGGTTGCGGATTATTGGGTTGCTGATTATTGTACTGCAAAAACTGAGGCTTCGGATTATTGGCCCGCTACCGAGCTTGTCCGACCCGATAAAAGGCAGCCCAATAATCAGCGACCCAATAATTGGCGACCACGATGTACATGGATTATTGGGCTGCCGATTATTGGCCTGCTTCGAGATTGCTCGACCCAAGAAAAGGCAACCCAATAATCGGCGACCCAATAATCCATGTACATCGTGGTCGCCAATTATTGGGGCGCCGATTATTGGGCTGCCTTTTCGCAGGATGCGAAAAAAGTCGGTTCTGGCGCTTCGCCGAACGCTACCGCGGCACGCTCTCGCTTCGCTCGCTCGGCTCGCGCGCTGTTAGGTCGCAGTTCTACCTAACACTCCTCCTCGCTTCGCTCGTCGTCGTACCTAAACCGACCTGCCTTAACATTCGATCTAAGGAGTCTGTATAAAAAGCAGACAAATAATCGGCAGTCCAATAATTCGTGTCCATTGTTTTGGTTTTGGATTATTGGGTTGCTGATTATTGTACGGTAAAAACTGTGGCTTCGGATTATTGGCCCGCTACCGAGCTTGTCCGACCCGATAAAAGGCAGCCCAATAATCGGCGACCCAATAATTGGCGACCACGACGTACATGGATTATTGGGCTGCCGATTATTGGCCTGCTTCGAGATTGCTCGACCCAAGAAAAGGCAGCCCAATAATCCATGTACATCGTGGTCGCCAATTATTGGGTCGCCGATTATTGGGCTGCCTTTTCGCGGGATGCGGATTAGTGGCACCCTCATTTATTATCTGCCTTGCTATTCTGCTTGACTGCTTTTACTTCAAACAAAACATAAGCTAAGTCAATTAATGTTAAATAAAATTCACCATGTTGCCTTGAGGCGCCTTAGGGCCTCATCTTCTATAGTGTGATATTATTAAGGTGTACCGGTGTACTATAGGTGAACATAAAAATGGATTCGGAAGGATCCAGTTCTGGTCTGCCGGGTTCAGACAACCAAGATTCCAATGAGCCTACCCCTCCAGGAACTGTTGTAAGCTTTAAGGTAAAACTAACAACTTTATATTTACATTTTAAAGCTAGTTTTTCATTGCATTTCGGTATGAATCTAGAATCTAGGTTCATAGTAAAACCTATGTGCACGTAAGTACATACATTATACATGTGCATAGCTGAAAATAGTTTGAGAGGCACTCCTCTCAAACCTGCACCACTGCACCACTGTGCAGTATTGATTGTAATTGTGCCTCCATCTATATGGGAATGTCATTAGTAAATTAAGACAATAAAGAATTGCTGTTTTATTGAAATATTTTGGAGTTTATTGCAATTAAGCCCTGGAATTAAGTGTTATAAGATAAATAAATAAAGAAGTGTCAATTTGCACATTAGCAGTGTGTTGTGTTATTTTGTGGATTGCACTGCCAGTAAAAATAAACATTGCATTTAAGATATTTGTTGTTGGCCTAATTTTACAGTTATATATAGTTTAACTTTAACTTACCCACATGTGTAACGATAAAAAAAAAATTCTTGATATATTCAACAATAATGTAAACAACGACAAGGGGAATCCTGTTCCACCGTGATACAGTTTTTACTAGTACGGGGAACAGAAGAGGCTTACTCAATGTTTCATTGTAGTTACTTAAATATAACTTATAATGTAGGTACGTAACAGTTATTTTCTATGATAAGTTATACATGTTTCATTTATTCTTGTAAGCTGTATTGAGCCACATGATGGTTAATAAAGTTATTTTCATTATTTTCATTTTCATTTTTCATATATATTTCGTTAGTGTAAACTAAACACTTCTACGGTGTTTCATAAGTGAATAAATTTTGGTTTTATTGCAGATAGTTGGGGTAGGTACATTTTACTTATGAAATATTTTTTTTTTAAATAATTGCAATATGTCTACTTTACCCATATCCATTATTCTCCATATAACAGAGTACTCCAACCACTCTGCTACGTAAGCTGCTCCCTTCGTCCAAAGGAGTGGAGAATGCCAAGAAGCGTCTCCGAGCCTTCTCGATCCAAAAAAAGACTCCAATCACACCAGTCTCCCTAACCAAGCCCTCAAGTTCGTCTACTGGGACAGGTACCTATTAGATTATAAGCTACTGCAAAAACTTATGTTACAGTACTTTTTAATTTTTCATTATAACATTTATAACAAAAATGAAAGTCCCACCCTAGTGAAATAAGTGAAAGTAAGCACTCTCAAAAAACATTGTTCTGATCAATTGTATTTGAAATGTATAAAAATAATTAACTTTGACTATACTTGAAAAACTTCAGCAAATATTATCTTCATTATGCACCCTATACTTTTATTGATTTCAGTCAACTTTAAAAGAAGATTCTTTAGGTTAAATCAAGTCAATTCCTCTAAGAAACTAGGGTCTTAACTATTACAGTTTTTGAGATATTCAAGAAATAAATTGATTAGCTGAACCAGTGTTACTAAACCATCTACTACTAGTCTGTGTTTTGGCATGTTCTGTCATGTTTTAGCTTTGTCATACCTTTTACAACAAGATGCAATTAATTATTTTGTATTTTTTGTATTCAATAAAAAGCGATACAGCTTAATGGAAATCAGAAAAGCATGGTGTAGAACATAAATAGTTTTTTCTACTATGAATGCCATCAAGAATTTTTTTACAATTTCAATAGATTGAAACTGAACTAAAAGCTAAATATTTCAGTTTCAGACAATTTAAAGTACAGTTGGTGTCCTCACATAAGTATCCACGCGTACTACGCGGTTGCATATACTTTGTCACCACCCGATAAGGTGCTTATGCCATAAAGGTTAATTTATAAATTAACCTTATCAATAAGCGACACAGTACCTTTTTTTAAGAAAAAGCATATACTCGTATATCCTTCATATGCGCCATCTACTACTGTACTTCTTAATCGTGAGAGCCAGAACGGCGGGTGTATTTAAACAAATAAAAGAAAGTAATATACCAAAATGTAGTACCTGATTGCTACTATTTAGTATAACTCGGTTAAAATAATTAATACCTGAGTTGTACCTTCATAATTAAAAAGAATTATTGCATTTTCATTTGTGGTTTCCGAGTTTTTACATTTTGTCCCTAGAGTCCAAGTGGCCTCACTCTTAATGGCCATTGTGCTCCACGCCATGAGCTTTTTCACTTTCTTTATATGTATACTTTTACTCTGTCCTATATAGGGACACGGACATGGACAATTTAATGCAAATGGGTCTGCCATTTTCCATAAAAATTTTTTTTATGAAAAAATGCGGTATGAAACTGACCAAAAAAAACCGGACACTCTTTTTCTTCTTTTAAATCAATAGTACTCGTGATTCTGGTTTTAAAAAACCCTAAACTTCTTATATTTTCAAAAAAAAGGAAATGGTACCCTATTTTTGCAAATGCCCATAGTTAACATGTGTAGCTAGACTGGAATTTTTTATTTTAAGGACTAAACAAATACAATTACAGATTTTGCGTAGCACAAGTGAAAAATGCGACCATCCCTTTCTGATAATTGTATATGATAATTTAATTACATACTTGGGTCATTTTCATTTTAGGTTACCATTTGGTTATTTTTTCTTGTCCCAACTCGAAAAGATTAAAAAAAAAAACTACGTATTACAGTATCGTAGATGTTAAGTGTTAATTATATTATTAACACATTTACCTACAGGTTGGAATAGGTTTTAATTGAGATATATTTTATTTTGTACTCAAAATAATTAAATAAAAATACTACTTTTTTGGCGTTCCATACAAAAGAGCGATGTCCCACTTCCATTTTTACATGTAAAAATATCAATAAAAAATTATTTTTCTATGTAAGCATACATATATTTACCACTATCCATATCAGCATCGATGGTACTTTATTTTAATAATGTTATTAACAACGAAACAATAACAAACCAGGAGAAAATCAAATTTAACTACATGTCCCGCGTTTTTCGTCTTCTGTGTAACGTGTGTAACGCGAGCCAATAATTCGAAATTTTGAAGTAATTTCAACGCATCGTTAATTTATTTTGGTCTAGCAACATTGTAGGCTTCTACCAATCGACGAATGACAGCGTCGCCATATTGTTTTAGTTTGAGAACGGTGCAAACAGGTCGCACACGTGATTTTTCTTTCTGTTTTTTATAAGTGTAACGTGAATTTAAGAGGTAAGTACACATAAATAACATAAAAACGTTTGTGAATCGCATAGTCATATTATTAACGATGTAATACAAATGGCAGTAATCATAAAATGTCGTACAATGTCTCTGTAATTTGGCGAAGGTTATGTTGATACCGCGAAATTTGAATGTTCGGTGTAACGTTGCTGTTACACACAATTCTGTGTTACAGTGTGTTACGTAACAAAAAACGGTAAAGCTGCGTGCACGACGGACAAAACTCTATTATTGCAAGCTTTTATTTTTTTGATAGATTTAACGAAAAATACGTTTATTGAATTAAAATTTTATCGCAGCGTATGTACTCGTCCTTCCAGTTAATATTTTTTTTTATCACATTGTAGTTTAGAAAAGTTCTTTTTTACGTTATGTCTCAGTATGTTTGCTTGTTAAAATTGAACTTCTATACCATTTTAAAACTGTAAAATAGAACTTTCACCTAATTATGTAGTTTTATTTTTGTTTACCTTCAAAACAAAACACGATTTCATACATGTTATAGTAAATTTTGTACGCATCGCGATACCGAAATTTGCTACAAAATTTATGATCACTTGATATTATAATTTTGAAATTATTAATGTAATACAACAAGTACATTTTTTTATTGCTTACGTTACGAGAAGAAAATACAACAGTGTGAACAACCCTTTATTAATATTTGTTACACACAAAATGTATTCTACGTAACGGAACGATTTTTTTTTGTGTGTAACTTTTGTGTTACGTACACCTAAAATGAAAATGACCCACTTATACTTACATATTTATACATATATTATAATCTTTAATTAATATTTTTCCATAAACTCAGTCATACCACTAAATATTGCACGAACACAATTCATATTAACACGTTTTCTTATAAACTAATATTAGTCACAGTAATAGTCCAAACTTAATCAATGCCACTATGCCATACTCATATTTCATATAAGTAAATCAAACGTTAGCTAGATCGATAATTATTTGTCCTTATCTGTTAGTATGACATTTACGTTTGTTAGATAGGGAGAAAACATGTATTTAAACTAAATGTAAGTAAGTATATTAGGTTCTTTTGTTTGTGAATTTGGGAGAAACTTTATAACTTAATACTAATTTAATGTCTCGTAGTGTCACGATATACCCTGTCAAAGGGATCAGTCTGAAAATCAACGCTGGGTATATATAATATCCTAGCATATGTTGAGACTGGTACCCTTTACCAAACACTATATACCTACCTAACTGTTAGTAATAATGGTGTACACTCAAGGACTTTAATTTGTGACCCACTGGTTGATAGTTTTTTTTGAGGAAAGGTTTGAGATTGAAGACCGTGATACGGTACCTACCTATTTAGTCATAGGTTATTATATAAGTTTCTGTATTTAATTGTCTGTGTGTTTCGGTAATAAATTTTTTTTAATTTTTTTAATTTTAATTTAATTTTTTAATTAATATTCCAGGTACTACTGTGTTGATTGGTAAGCTGACCAGTGTGAAGCCTGTCACTCCCAAGGTAATTGATGATGAGAGCAAGAAGATACCGAAGCCGCCTAAACCAGGAGCTAACAGGAAGAACTTTCAGGGTATGTCAACTTTGAGCTATCCATAACTATAGTCACAACAGAGATGAATGGAAATTCTTAGAGGAGACCATTGTCAGGGACATCCGACAACCTGACTAATACAAGCTTTGATCAAAGTATATTACTATATCTAGAGGATCCATTAGGTCCTTGTCTTAAATTTTTCCTTATAAGCTTACCGAAAATGGCGAAAACTATAGCTTTAATTATTGATATAAAACTTTGCAATTATCATTCATGAAAATAAAATATTTTGGTATTGTCAAGCTGATCTTATGATGGAGCTTGGGGGAAGACAGTGGAATTCTTTGGTACTGAAGAGTAGACCACTTGAGACAATAAATGTCTTTTTTTAGTATTATATTATAACATATTATAAGGAAATCATCCTAAGGAAACTAATCCTAATAAGGCCTAGTTTACCTTCTGGGTTGGAAGGTCAGATGGCAGTCGCTTTCGTAAAACTATCGCCTACGCCAAATCTTGGGATTAGTTGCCAAAGCGGACCCCAGGCTACGTGGCATAAGCCAGGAAAACGCTAGGAATATTAGAACTTACTTTTGCTAGTTTTCGGAAAAGGTAGCATTTTGTCGGTTGTTCATAAGCTTATTTTTTAACGAATCAAAGACAAAGTCGTATCTTTAACTAAAAATAATAATATAATTTTCACAGACTCATACACGGAGTTACAAAAGCGCACTCTCGCTGAGATCGAAGACATGAAGCGCAAGATGGAGCTAGTGGACCTGGGGATCCCGCTGGGGCTGATCTGCCCCAGCGCCACCAGCGAGCAGGCCATGCCGACCAAAGCCATGCCGCCGATCAAGACTTTCCTTGGTAAGTTTCATGAAAATCGAACGTTCGAGAATTTGTATCTCCCTCTCTATCACACTTGCTTATTAGAGTGATAAAGAGGTTTGTCCGTCAATGCTGTTTTCGATGTTCGTGGTAGATCCTCGGATAGCAGCCGGCCATAAACGTTCGGGCATATACGCTGGATCTGTCATTGTCGATCAATGTAAAAGGACCACGGGCAAATTTGTATGGAGGCTGGCCCAAAAACCAACAGAGATGAGACTTATGTCTATAAACAGGTCTTATTGTCTGCTTCATTTCGTTATATGGGCAACAAGTTGAATTCTATTGCAGATCTGAGATATTCGTAGTGAAACGCGAGTATTATGTAAGTAAAAATATTCAGAGCCGCTCGGCGATGATGGCGGATCCACGCAGCCTTTTGTTTTGTTAGGGGGGAATGCGTAACGCATACCACTTGGGTGCATTTATGTACCAATTATTGACTGACAACAGTCTAAATATCTCAGTTCTGCAATGGAATTCAACTTGGTGTAAATATACAGAAAATAAGTAAATAAAAATACCTATCAAATGTGATAACTCTCAGCTCTGTTGGGTTTTGGGCCATTTTGTACATGGTCCTTTGTCTAGCGGATGCCCGGCATACCCACTAATGGAGATCTGACAGATTACCTGCACGTGTGTGGCCAACTAATATTTTGATTTTCTTTTTTAATTATACTAACTGTTATTGCACAGCAATATAAAAAGATCACGGCTTCTTAAAAAAATAAATGGGAAAAAAGGGTTGCCTTTTATAAAGCAATTTCGGAAGCCATTCTCTTTCTAACAATCATATTTGTGAAGTTGCACGAATATTTTGCATTGAAGTGTGTTTTTTTGCATCATGTGTTCTTCCATTGTGTGAAGTGGTTGCTAGTATTTGTTTCTTTCAACGCATATCCAAATTATGTTATTTCCTACTCAGATTTGACATTTAATTCGATTTTTAAATTCTGTAACTATTTTACTTGGTGTCGAACAAATTTTGATATGCCACAATTGTCTACATTTTGTGAGGTATATGAATCATATTTTGCCATATGTCTATTGAAGTTTGTAGAGATGAGGGAAATCTAGCGATTATTGACGATTTGATACAATCGATTCAACTGACAATTTTTTAATGTTCAAGAATATCACTGGTTTGTTTGTTTATTTTATTAATTGACCTTAATTTTCATATCGGTATTCATTTTATTTTCATTCTGTTTTGCTTTTAAATTTATCTTTTTAGGGTTCCGTACCAAAATGGTAAAAAAGGAACCCTTATGGTGCGACTCAGTTTGTCAGTAAATATGTCTGTCACATCGTTAAATATCTCGAAAACTACTTAAGCTACCGATTTGAAATTTGGAATAGTTATATTATAAACAAAGTTAACCCAGACACATTGATAGAGGGTTTATCATATATTTTAATTCTTTTTACGAACAATGCCCGATAAAAGGCGAATATTAAGTTTAGTTTCTGGTTCATGTGGGGTATTATTTTAAAGGTCTAGATTTGCACATTTCAAAACAGTTTATTTTTACAATTAAATTTTTTTATTTATAGATTTACAAAAAATTACCATTCTTTTATCTCCGAAATCTATGAAAGAAAAAATATGTTCTTTTGTACACAACGAATTCTTTTTTTATTATCATAAATATTACAGAAAAAAAATAACATTGAGCCTACCTTCATAAGTTTTTAAAAATAAAGAAAGCCTCTTATAAAACTTGAAATGTTACCAACATAGTTTCTTTTGTTTTCTTTAAATTTATATGATATCACGATGTAAGTACCGTTTTATAAATAAAATTAAAGAAAATGGTTTTAAATATCAAGGAAAAAAAACTCGCATACTAACTACATGCCATGCAAACGAGTGACGTAATCTGTCGATACATATTTCTACTTCTACGTGCACCATAAACTACTTGCAACATAAAGTTTGTACGGAACCCTCGGTGCGCGAGTCCGAGTCGCACTTGGCCATTTTTTTATTTTATTATCGATTTTTATCTACTTTTGGAATTGTCAAATGAATCGAGACGGCAGACTCGGCCACAACACTGCTTTAGAAAAATAACAAGACATACCTAATAAGTAACTGTTTGTGTCATGAATTATTATCGTTGAATATGTATAAACTACGATTAAAAAAAAAAGATTTGTTTAAAAAGCGTATTGTAATAGGGATGATGACTAGGTTGAAAAACTATTATTCTAATTAGTCTGTCAGAAAGATTATCAAAAATTATTCGACCCTTGCAGAATTTATGTACGGCATATTTATAAGTATTTGTATTAAGCATGTAAGTACCAAATACTAAATAGAGACATTGGATAGGTTACATGACATCTATATGCAGCTCAAAATGTTTTCATTATTGCGCAATTCACATTAACCGGACGGGATCGCATGCTCCTTATCTACTAAAATTTAAGTTAACACACATAAGCTTCAAATTCGTCTCCGCCCGGTTAATGTAATTCGTACATAAGCGGCTGCTCAGGATTTTTTTAATAATGTGCATACCTGGGATAACTGGGGGCAAGTTCTAGGGATTTGATATCGATAAAAAAGATGTCGATATAATTAAATTATTAAATTAATATAAGTGCTCATTGAACATTCTCGATTACTATAAAATATGTATATATGACAATATATGATATTGAGCCTCTTAATTCATATAATAAAAGTAGGTATGCGGATGTAATTTCAATCAAAATGACAATTTACCAGCTACCATTTTAGTTAGTACCATTCATATCTGAAATACACGTTTTAATAAGTTATAATAATAAAGAGAAATTAAGTTATATTTATTAATGTCGAATAAGATTTAGATGTTGACAGTAACATCGATATATTTTTTTGTCGATAAAATATTTTGCTACATCACTTTCGTATAGATGCCCCGAGTTATCCCAGGTATGAATTAATGTGCTTATCTTTTCCCTAACTACTTTTCGATTTTATTTGGGTTTTTTAATTGCACTTTATGATGTTTTTTGCTCTTTATGATGTTTTTTGCTCTTTACTAACTTTTTATTTCTGGTGTGTATTATGTGATCCTTTTAAACCCTTTTCTGCTATGAATATGGATGTTGTTCCCTCCTATTCCTCCTACTCCTATTTTTTTTAAAGAATAGTTTAGTTGACTGCTAAGGCAAACCAATAGTTCAAAAATATATTTTCGATAAATACACCGTCGCATATGCGGAAAGGCTCGGAGCTTATGCATACAATACAATACAAATATTCTTTATTGCACTCCTCTTAAAAATAACACATTACAAAGGAGAATCAAGTATTTTTTTGTTGTTATTCTGTTCCGTCAGGCTGTGGCCAAACGCAGCACAGTCCCATCATGCATAGGCAATATAAGTACAAAAAAAATGTAAATGTAAATTTTAATGCCATAAATCCATGATTTAAAAAGTGATTCAGGAGACCGTAACCACAGCAACAAGGAATAGTTGATTAACCTAAACGATACAGAAAAATAGTAGCATATTTTCGATTGCAGTCAACTATCTTATTCTTTGCTGCGCTGGCTCGGCGGGTGCTGAGACTTGTTCAAGAAATGGAATTACAGACGAAATCGATTACCATTATCTATTTTTAAATTATAATATATTGTGGCGTCAATTCAAAAGTATTTGTAGAAGTGTTCAACTGCCGAAAAATAGGGCAGCTCGTGAAAGTCTTATACTGACACTCTGCCACTCCAGAGTAGCCTACTAGCTACCAGGTTGAAAGATGCAATTCTTGCTGGAACTCGTGTGTTAATTTTAGTTGCCCGTATCATGGAAACTTTAGTGAGATAGTCACTGTTTTCCTTCCTTGTGCAAACCTTTCATCCAGGTTGCCAGCGCCTGTATGCTTTGTCCTATTCTAACCTCTGTCCCTCGCACTCGTGTAACCCCCTCACCGCATGCTTCAGCCCGCAGGCACCGCGTCGCGCCGGCGCCGCGCGCGCGCCGCGCCCGGGGTACGGGATACACCTTGTATACTTTTATTTTTGCTTGCTTTTGCATGTTTGTGGTAGCTTTAAGATTAGCTTAAGACGTAGATCAAAATATTGAAATGTTGAAAATATTGAAAATAAATAAAGACACAATTTCTGAATTTTACGATGTACACAAAAGTGTCCATTGTTGGTAGATTCATTAAAAGTAAAATAGCTCTCAAGTAGTTAGTCTCCATTGGTACTACTAAAATTCTTGTTTTCATAAATAAAGTAAAATTTCAGATGCGACAAAAGTGGATGAGATCATTAGAGACGCCAAGAAAGCGAAGGCAGAGGGCAAAGAGTTCAAATTTGATTACTCGAAAATTCTGCCGGATTATGACAACCCTTTCCAAAGGAAGAGAGATGACGCTGATAAAGAAAAAGAAGATACTATAGAAAAAGAACAGATGCACAAATCCCCTCGACCTCCAAAAATGAATAGAGGCCCAGTTAACCGCAGTAGAGAAATAGATGGTAAGAGGAAAAGTGACAGATACGAGAGCTCCAGACGACATTCTGATAAATACGACAGATCTAGAAAAAGCGACAGGGATAGATATAGAGAAAAACAAAGTGATAAAAGCAGAGAAAAGGACCCTAAGAAAGAATTTAAAGAACCCGCTAAAAGCAGAAATACTTCAGAAAATGTAGTTGAACAAGACCTTAAAGAGACAGACGTCAATCTTAGCGATTACTTAGTTTGTGACAGCTGGTCGTTGGACAATGATGATAAAGCAAGTCCTCAAGTAGATGACAAATCTAAAGCGACACCTACGAAAGAAAAGAAACCCAAGGAAGTTAAAGTAACTCCCAAAGATCTACAGAAAAAAGCGCTTCTAAAAACAGTAGACAGCCCGAGTGTGAAGAAAATAGAGAAACTACAACCTGTTATTGATTCATTTGAATACGAAATTGATCCTAATGATGATGAAATGCTTGAGATGTTTGATGAAGATTCTAAAACAGAAGACTTTGTCAAACCTAAGAAAAGCTTCGATTACAACCAAGACACGAACATGTCTGACAGTCTAGCAGACGACAATTTTCTGGAATCGGTTATAAACGAAATTAAACAAGAAAATATGAGTGATGATGACAGCCAAGACAAAGGTTTAGTAGAATATGATTCTCCTGTAATCGATTTTAACGGTCAAGGCACACCTGAGCTTGATGATAGTAGTAGACAGCGTCTAAGTCGAGCCAGTGACTATAGTGATAGCTACATGTCTACTGATAGTGGTTGCAAAAGCACTGAAAGTGGATACAGGAGCACAGAAAGCGGATATACTTCTAAAAGCGACCGAAGTAGCGGAGAAAACCAAAAGAAAGATAAAAACAAAACAGAGAGAGCCAAGACAGGGAATGAGAAAGATTTCAGTTTGTCGGCCGAGAAGATTTTCGATGAGCCTTTGGAAAGGAGGGAGACGAAGTCCATGATGGTGTCATTGGAGATGTGGGATTTTGTGCTGAAGATATGTCAGCCGTTGCTGTTTCGGCATGATAAAACCAAGTGTTACAAGTAAGTACAGTTCACTTATTAGTTCTGAGTGTATTTGAAGACCGTTTTAGAAGTAATCCAAGACGACCATGTTATCACAGGTATATTATTAGGTTACCTGCCAAATGTTCAAATTTTAGTCTGTCCAACTGAGGCAGTAAAATTGTAGCCAAAGATAAGGCAACTTACCTATATTTTTACAATCATTAATTTTTTTAAGAAGTTGTGCATTAATGAAACTTGAAATTCCTGAAATTTTACGGAGAATCAGGACAGAAATCATGACGATAACAGTTGTCGCACAGACAAAAATGGGACTGTTTCCATGTATCTATTAGTTTAATTTTTCTATCCCCTCAGCATCTCAACGAAACTATGTGTGAACTCGAATAGACCGTCTTTTGTCTTGGGTAGTGATAAAACGTCAAAGAAAATACTAACCTAACCTAACTTACGAAATACTAAACTTTGCAAATGCTCATTTAATTACTACCAGTATTTGACACAGTACAGTTAATATTCGATTCGCACGTTTAGTATTTCTGTGTCCCGTTTTTATTATTTTCCTTTTGTCTCGTGTCGGTACCGACCGACTCACGGGCTGCCGAAACGTCCCGCGCCCGCCGGGGCACGCCGCCGCCATTATTATATAATATTTCTAATCGTAGGCAACCCTAGCGCTGTGCGCGAGTAACCGGGGACCGAGCGTCAATGGGAGCTACCGTATTGTAGCTCACCAGGCGGCGCCACTTATGCGTGGGTCCTGTGTCAGTATGAGAGAACTGTCAAAGTGACGTTTGAAATGATCCCGCAGGACCCACGTTCCACTAGCGCCCCTAGCGGAAAATCAACTCGCGGTAATCCTCATTGTGTACTGCGTAGTGTTTAAAACGGTTTGCACTCGCTTTTTCAACAAAGGATAAATATGTATATTATCAGATCTACTCGCATATCATATAACCTGTTGTATTCCGTTTGTAGGCAGACGCGGGTGCAGCCTCCAGTGTGGTGGGCCACGCGTGCGGGCGCGTGCGGCTGCGTGCGCGGGCGCAGCGTGGTGCTGGGCGAGCTGCGCGCGCAGCGCATGGCGCTCGTCGACCGCGTCTACTCCACCGATCAGTGAGTAGTATAGTTTGTAGGCAGACGCGGGTGCAGCCTCCAGTATGGTGGGCCACGCGTGCGGGCGCGTGCGGCTGCGTGCGCGGGCGCAGCGTGGTGCTGGGCGAGCTGCGCGCGCAGCGCATGGCGCTCGTCGACCGCGTCTACTCCACCGATCAGTGAGTAGTATAGTTTGTAGGCAGACGCGGGTGCAGCCTCCAGTATGGTGGGCCACGCGTGCGGCTGCGTGCGCGGGCGCAGCGTGGTGCTGGGCGAGCTGCGCGCGCAGCGCATGGCGCTCGTCGACCGCGTCTACTCCACCGATCAGTGAGTAGTATAGTTTGTAGGCAGACGCGGGTGCAGCCTCCAGTATGGTGGGCCACGCGTGCGGGCGCGTGCGGCTGCGTGCGCGGGCGCAGCGTGGTGCTGGGCGAGCTGCGCGCGCAGCGCATGGCGCTCGTCGACCGCGTCTACTCCACCGATCAGTGAGTAGTATAGTTTGTAGGCAGACGCGGGTGCAGCCTCCAGTATGGTGGGCCACGCGTGCGGGCGCGTGCGGCTGCGTGCGCGGGCGCAGCGTGGTGCTGGGCGAGCTGCGCGCGCAGCGCATGGCGCTCGTCGACCGCGTCTACTCCACCGATCAGTGAGTAGTATAGTTTGTAGGCAGACGCGGGTGCAGCCTCCAGTATGGTGGGCCACGCGTGCGGGCGCGTGCGGCTGCGTGCGCGGGCGCAGCGTGGTGCTGGGCGAGCTGCGCGCGCAGCGCATGGCGCTCGTCGACCGCGTCTACTCCACCGATCAGTGAGTAGTATAGTTTGTAGGCAGACGCGGGTGCAGCCTCCAGTATGGTGGGCCACGCGTGCGGGCGCGTGCGGCTGCGTGCGCGGGCGCAGCGTGGTGCTGGGCGAGCTGCGCGCGCAGCGCATGGCGCTCGTCGACCGCGTCTACTCCACCGATCAGTGAGTAGTATAGTTTGTAGGCAGACGCGGGTGCAGCCTCCAGTATGGTGGGCCACGCGTGCGGGCGCGTGCGGCTGCGTGCGCGGGCGCAGCGTGGTGCTGGGCGAGCTGCGCGCGCAGCGCATGGCGCTCGTCGACCGCGTCTACTCCACCGATCAGTGAGTAGTATAGTTTGTAGGCAGACGCGGGTGCAGCCTCCAGTATGGTGGGCCACGCGTGCGGGCGCGTGCGGCTGCGTGCGCGGGCGCAGCGTGGTGCTGGGCGAGCTGCGCGCGCAGCGCATGGCGCTCGTCGACCGCGTCTACTCCACCGATCAGTGAGTAGTATAGTTTGTAGGCAGACGCGGGTGCAGCCTCCAGTATGGTGGGCCACGCGTGCGGGCGCGTGCGGCTGCGTGCGCGGGCGCAGCGTGGTGCTGGGCGAGCTGCGCGCGCAGCGCATGGCGCTCGTCGACCGCGTCTACTCCACCGATCAGTGAGTAGTATAGTTTGTAGGCAGACGCGGGTGCAGCCTCCAGTATGGTGGGCCACGCGTGCGGGCGCGTGCGGCTGCGTGCGCGGGCGCAGCGTGGTGCTGGGCGAGCTGCGCGCGCAGCGCATGGCGCTCGTCGACCGCGTCTACTCCACCGATCAGTGAGTAGTATAGTTTGTAGGCAGACGCGGGTGCAGCCTCCAGTATGGTGGGCCACGCGTGCGGGCGCGTGCGGCTGCGTGCGCGGGCGCAGCGTGGTGCTGGGCGAGCTGCGCGCGCAGCGCATGGCGCTCGTCGACCGCGTCTACTCCACCGATCAGTGAGTAGTATAGTTTGTAGGCAGACGCGGGTGCAGCCTCCAGTATGGTGGGCCACGCGTGCGGGCGCGTGCGGCTGCGTGCGCGGGCGCAGCGTGGTGCTGGGCGAGCTGCGCGCGCAGCGCATGGCGCTCGTCGACCGCGTCTACTCCACCGATCAGTGAGTAGTATAGTTTGTAGGCAGACGCGGGTGCAGCCTCCAGTATGGTGGGCCACGCGTGCGGGCGCGTGCGGCTGCGTGCGCGGGCGCAGCGTGGTGCTGGGCGAGCTGCGCGCGCAGCGCATGGCGCTCGTCGACCGCGTCTACTCCACCGATCAGTGAGTAGTATAGTTTGTAGGCAGACGCGGGTGCAGCCTCCAGTATGGTGGGCCACGCGTGCGGGCGCGTGCGGCTGCGTGCGCGGGCGCAGCGTGGTGCTGGGCGAGCTGCGCGCGCAGCGCATGGCGCTCGTCGACCGCGTCTACTCCACCGATCAGTGAGTAGTATAGTTTGTAGGCAGACGCGGGTGCAGCCTCCAGTATGGTGGGCCACGCGTGCGGCTGCGTGCGCGGGCGCAGCGTGGTGCTGGGCGAGCTGCGCGCGCAGCGCATGGCGCTCGTCGACCGCGTCTACTCCACCGATCAGTGAGTAGTATAGTTTGTAGGCAGACGCGGGTGCAGCCTCCAGTATGGTGGGCCACGCGTGCGGGCGCGTGCGGCTGCGTGCGCGGGCGCAGCGTGGTGCTGGGCGAGCTGCGCGCGCAGCGCATGGCGCTCGTCGACCGCGTCTACTCCACCGATCAGTGAGTAGTATAGTTTGTAGGCAGACGCGGGTGCAGCCTCCAGTATGGTGGGCCACGCGTGCGGGCGCGTGCGGCTGCGTGCGCGGGCGCAGCGTGGTGCTGGGCGAGCTGCGCGCGCAGCGCATGGCGCTCGTCGACCGCGTCTACTCCACCGATCAGTGAGTAGTATAGTTTGTAGGCAGACGCGGGTGCAGCCTCCAGTATGGTGGGCCACGCGTGCGGCTGCGTGCGCGGGCGCAGCGTGGTGCTGGGCGAGCTGCGCGCGCAGCGCATGGCGCTCGTCGACCGCGTCTACTCCACCGATCAGTGAGTAGTATAGTTTGTAGGCAGACGCGGGTGCAGCCTCCAGTATGGTGGGCCACGCGTGCGGGCGCGTGCGGCTGCGTGCGCGGGCGCAGCGTGGTGCTGGGCGAGCTGCGCGCGCAGCGCATGGCGCTCGTCGACCGCGTCTACTCCACCGATCAGTGAGTAGTATAGTTTGTAGGCAGACGCGGGTGCAGCCTCCAGTATGGTGGGCCACGCGTGCGGGCGCGTGCGGCTGCGTGCGCGGGCGCAGCGTGGTGCTGGGCGAGCTGCGCGCGCAGCGCATGGCGCTCGTCGACCGCGTCTACTCCACCGATCAGTGAGTAGTATAGTTTGTAGGCAGACGCGGGTGCAGCCTCCAGTATGGTGGGCCACGCGTGCGGGCGCGTGCGGCTGCGTGCGCGGGCGCAGCGTGGTGCTGGGCGAGCTGCGCGCGCAGCGCATGGCGCTCGTCGACCGCGTCTACTCCACCGATCAGTGAGTAGTATAGTTTGTAGGCAGACGCGGGTGCAGCCTCCAGTATGGTGGGCCACGCGTGCGGGCGCGTGCGGCTGCGTGCGCGGGCGCAGCGTGGTGCTGGGCGAGCTGCGCGCGCAGCGCATGGCGCTCGTCGACCGCGTCTACTCCACCGATCAGTGAGTAGTATAGTTTGTAGGCAGACGCGGGTGCAGCCTCCAGTATGGTGGGCCACGCGTGCGGGCGCGTGCGGCTGCGTGCGCGGGCGCAGCGTGGTGCTGGGCGAGCTGCGCGCGCAGCGCATGGCGCTCGTCGACCGCGTCTACTCCACCGATCAGTGAGTAGTATAGTTTGTAGGCAGACGCGGGTGCAGCCTCCAGTATGGTGGGCCACGCGTGCGGGCGCGTGCGGCTGCGTGCGCGGGCGCAGCGTGGTGCTGGGCGAGCTGCGCGCGCAGCGCATGGCGCTCGTCGACCGCGTCTACTCCACCGATCAGTGAGTAGTATAGTTTGTAGGCAGACGCGGGTGCAGCCTCCAGTATGGTGGGCCACGCGTGCGGCTGCGTGCGCGGGCGCAGCGTGGTGCTGGGCGAGCTGCGCGCGCAGCGCATGGCGCTCGTCGACCGCGTCTACTCCACCGATCAGTGAGTAGTATAGTTTGTAGGCAGACGCGGGTGCAGCCTCCAGTATGGTGGGCCACGCGTGCGGGCGCGTGCGGCTGCGTGCGCGGGCGCAGCGTGGTGCTGGGCGAGCTGCGCGCGCAGCGCATGGCGCTCGTCGACCGCGTCTACTCCACCGATCAGTGAGTAGTATAGTTTGTAGGCAGACGCGGGTGCAGCCTCCAGTATGGTGGGCCACGCGTGCGGGCGCGTGCGGCTGCGTGCGCGGGCGCAGCGTGGTGCTGGGCGAGCTGCGCGCGCAGCGCATGGCGCTCGTCGACCGCGTCTACTCCACCGATCAGTGAGTAGTATAGTTTGTAGGCAGACGCGGGTGCAGCCTCCAGTATGGTGGGCCACGCGTGCGGGCGCGTGCGGCTGCGTGCGCGGGCGCAGCGTGGTGCTGGGCGAGCTGCGCGCGCAGCGCATGGCGCTCGTCGACCGCGTCTACTCCACCGATCAGTGAGTAGTATAGTTTGTAGGCAGACGCGGGTGCAGCCTCCAGTATGGTGGGCCACGCGTGCGGGCGCGTGCGGCTGCGTGCGCGGGCGCAGCGTGGTGCTGGGCGAGCTGCGCGCGCAGCGCATGGCGCTCGTCGACCGCGTCTACTCCACCGATCAGTGAGTAGTATAGTTTGTAGGCAGACGCGGGTGCAGCCTCCAGTATGGTGGGCCACGCGTGCGGGCGCGTGCGGCTGCGTGCGCGGGCGCAGCGTGGTGCTGGGCGAGCTGCGCGCGCAGCGCATGGCGCTCGTCGACCGCGTCTACTCCACCGATCAGTGAGTAGTATAGTTTGTAGGCAGACGCGGGTGCAGCCTCCAGTATGGTGGGCCACGCGTGCGGGCGCGTGCGGCTGCGTGCGCGGGCGCAGCGTGGTGCTGGGCGAGCTGCGCGCGCAGCGCATGGCGCTCGTCGACCGCGTCTACTCCACCGATCAGTGAGTAGTATAGTTTGTAGGCAGACGCGGGTGCAGCCTCCAGTATGGTGGGCCACGCGTGCGGGCGCGTGCGGCTGCGTGCGCGGGCGCAGCGTGGTGCTGGGCGAGCTGCGCGCGCAGCGCATGGCGCTCGTCGACCGCGTCTACTCCACCGATCAGTGAGTAGTATAGTTTGTAGGCAGACGCGGGTGCAGCCTCCAGTATGGTGGGCCACGCGTGCGGGCGCGTGCGGCTGCGTGCGCGGGCGCAGCGTGGTGCTGGGCGAGCTGCGCGCGCAGCGCATGGCGCTCGTCGACCGCGTCTACTCCACCGATCAGTGAGTAGTATAGTTTGTAGGCAGACGCGGGTGCAGCCTCCAGTATGGTGGGCCACGCGTGCGGGCGCGTGCGGCTGCGTGCGCGGGCGCAGCGTGGTGCTGGGCGAGCTGCGCGCGCAGCGCATGGCGCTCGTCGACCGCGTCTACTCCACCGATCAGTGAGTAGTATAGTTTGTAGGCAGACGCGGGTGCAGCCTCCAGTATGGTGGGCCACGCGTGCGGGCGCGTGCGGCTGCGTGCGCGGGCGCAGCGTGGTGCTGGGCGAGCTGCGCGCGCAGCGCATGGCGCTCGTCGACCGCGTCTACTCCACCGATCAGTGAGTAGTATAGTTTGTAGGCAGACGCGGGTGCAGCCTCCAGTATGGTGGGCCACGCGTGCGGGCGCGTGCGGCTGCGTGCGCGGGCGCAGCGTGGTGCTGGGCGAGCTGCGCGCGCAGCGCATGGCGCTCGTCGACCGCGTCTACTCCACCGATCAGTGAGTAGTATAGTTTGTAGGCAGACGCGGGTGCAGCCTCCAGTATGGTGGGCCACGCGTGCGGGCGCGTGCGGCTGCGTGCGCGGGCGCAGCGTGGTGCTGGGCGAGCTGCGCGCGCAGCGCATGGCGCTCGTCGACCGCGTCTACTCCACCGATCAGTGAGTTACACTTTTCGACGCCATGTTAAGTACTAACGCTTTCAGTTGGACGCCACGTCACCGAAGTGTCAAAACTGAAGTTGAACTTTATGAGTGTTCATTAAGGTCTATGTTGCTCTGTGGTCTCTGAATTAATCTGTCTTTGGCGTTGAACCTGCGGTGCCATTATATACGTCTTTGGGGTGGACAAGGATGAAGGTGAATATCTCCTGCTCGCATCTCGACATTCCGTTAGCCTGCACGCACTCTCCACAAGTACTATAATTATCGTCGTTTATGGAACCTATGGATGTTATACGTGCTACAGCCCTATATGCTATGCATAGACAAGATGCCAATGATCAACGCTCAGTAGCGAACGAAATGCAACTCTCTTTGTCGCACTATATCTCTATAAGAAAGATTGATAGTGAGAGATGTCTACGCTACGCTACAGAGCGTGAGCGATTGCCATCTAGTCTAAGCACCCGGCTCATTTAAAATTATGTTTTATACTTATCTATACTTTTACTTTTCACATTTAAATTCTGTACTGTTGGGCGTAACCCATTACCAGTATACCCTGTCTATAGTGATACTTATAACTCTTATAAGAGATTATATAGGTTAAGACTAATCACATATGTTGGAGAGGCATAACACACACACTCTTTTCCAGCCACATACCTCTTTTAGGACAATAAATACTTTGTGAATAAAATCAAATGTGAAATTTAGAAATCTGATTTTACGAGATTTTAACCTACTAATATTATAAATGCGAAAGTTTGTAAGTATAGATGTTTGTTACTCTTTCTCGTAGCTTATACATCTGAATAACACATAGGCTACAATTTATAAAGATATTGCGCAGACGAAGTCGCGGGCACCAGCTAGTTTACAATAAATTGGAGTTCGAGATGTTGCGTTTATAATGCGGATGAAGCCTACATCTCGTTCATATTTTTTATTTCAGTACAAAAGGGTAAGGCAGCATAGGCAGACAGAGCATAGATTCATGCCCCGGACATCTCATTCTAAATATCAGACAGGTTATAGAGTTACTATCAAAACATTTACATTTGGTAAGATTTTGAATTGTTTTTTATTTATAATCCGAACAATTTTCGCGACTTTGTCCACTCCTACTTTGTTATAATTTTTTAAAACTTAATGTGCCTTATAAAAAATAACTAGACAGCTAAAGGCTAGTATATTAACATATAACTAGTGATCATTATTAACGTGCACTTTTCGTGGCAAAGGTATGGTTGGCAGAAAAAAAAAACATTTGAATAAAATGAATTCTTAGATTCTTAGGATTCTCCTCGAGATGTATTTATTTACGGTATAAAACCAATTCTGCCCAAAATATATTTTTAAAACAATATACGTCAAATGATATTAATTTAAGTTTTACAAATACCACTATAGTTCTACTAAAATTACCTAAAATTACCTTCCTGTGACTTCTGTTAACGTAGAAAGGACATTTAGTTATTTAAAATGTATTTTTTCTAACCGACGTGAACGAATGACAGCTAAATCTGTTGAACAAACATTAGGCGTATTCAGTATAATTTGGATAAGTGATTATAAATATGTATATAAATGTCATAGTTTGCGAAATATATAATATTTGTTTGTTGTAATATATATTTGTGTAAGTATTTGTTTTTTTGTCCACCATACCTTGCCACCAAAACAGCACGTTGATAACGCTCACTACATACAACCCATACAATTTCAGGATATCCGACAGCCCGTTCCCAACAAAACGCAGCTGGTACCCGCCCTTAGAACAGTGCCTCAACGAGAACGTCACCGTCCTGTCTCGAGAAGCCTGGGCGCTGCAAAAAGAGGCACCGCCCCAAAAAGATGGGGCAGCGCCCTCCGTAGAAGTTGAGGCACCGCGGATCGAAGGAGCCAAGCTGCGCATTGAGGGGCCAGAGGGGGCGAAGCCCCGCGCTGAGGCAGAGGGACGGCAGCGTAGGCCGAAGGGCGATATGCCGCAGCATGGGGATACGCAGTTGTTGGATCGGGAGTACCAGAGGTAATTATGATTGTTCTAATCCCTAAAAGTGTTGATACAAATCTCCCTTTGTATATCAGTTGACAAAATATTTCTTTATAATAGGCAATGTACACTTGAAACAGATATTTTTATTTTGATAAGTTGTGAACCAAAGTAGTTTATCTGTATTATGTATGTATCAGTATTTCTTGATGTTATTTATTTTTGTGAAAAATAATTGAAAACTGCGGCAAAATGTGGTAAAATGCATATCTGCCATGCTTATTCAAACCTCACATTAGGTACATTTTAATGTTTATTGCGCTGATAATTATTTTACAGTACTACAAGGATAAAAGCTATTTTATTTATTTTATTTTATTTTATTTTATTCGGAAAACCAACAGCTTAAATTAACAAGGACAGATGATGTAACATAAGTATCAGCGAAGCCAGTTACAGGTTTTCACAGATAGGATACAAAGTTATATAATGCTAGCGACAGAGAAAACTAAGCATGCAAAGAGGCACGACAAAAAAACAGAAATTAATTGCTTACTTAATTAACAATATCACTTAATTAACAGAAGACAATATTATGCTTACTTAACATGAAATTACCTATTCTTATGCAGGCGGGGGAGCAAAGAAATCAGAAGAAATAATATTTTTAATGCTCGCGGGCTTTAACAAATGCAAATCT
This sequence comes from Lathronympha strigana, assembly GCA_949128165.1. Classification (NCBI taxonomy): domain Eukaryota; kingdom Metazoa; phylum Arthropoda; class Insecta; order Lepidoptera; family Tortricidae; genus Lathronympha; species Lathronympha strigana. Next base: position 4,884,330 of record OX421922.1, on the reverse strand, counting down.
AAATCTAGTTCATCGTTGCATTGGCATAGTTCATTCAACGACCTCGCAGCTCGGACAAAATATGAGTTCTGACGATAATTAGTTTTAGTCGGTGGGAGTGATAAGGGTCGGTAGTGCCGGGATGAAACTCTAGGGACACGAATATTAATATTTTTTACCAGTTCAGGGCTATCAACAGATCCATTTAGGATTTTTATTAGATACACTATATCGGCGGTTTTTCTTCTAAGATCTAGGGGCATAAAATGATGCCTTACACATCTATCATGGTAACACAAGTCTGTACATTTAGTCTTATATTGTAAAAATTTCAGAAATCTTTTTTGCACGGATTCAATACGTTTAATATAAATGTCATAATGGGGATTCCACACAACGGACACATATTCGAGTATTGAGCGGACGAAGGAACAGTACAAAACTTTTATAGGCTTTACTTTTTTGAAATTTGAACTTAATCTCATGATGAAGCCTAGAGACCTGGAAGCCTTCTTAATTATTTTATCTACATGATCATCGAAAATTAATTTCGAGTCTTGATGAAGGCCCAGGTCTCTCGTTGAAAATAATTTGGCTATCATGGTTGAGTTGAGGGTGTAGCTGAAAGAGATTGGGTTGAATTTTCGAGTGAAAGACATTGAGTGGCATTTAGCAATATTAAGGTCTAGTCTATTGTCGGTACAGTATTTAGTAAATCTGTTAAGGTCTTCCTGTAGTAATTTGCAATCGTTTAAATTTAATCATAAAATAATACAAAAATAATTATTGTACCTATATTTCTCTATTTTTCTCTATTACTCTCAAATTTGCTTCCAACAGACGCAGTAATGCCAGGTTGGGCAGTCAGATAAGGAAGGTTACACAATAAGTTTTTTGGTTGTCTCAGATTCATGGAAGCCTTGGAGGTCGCGGAGTCCCAGGTTCAATCACGCAGCACCACACCGGTCCGGGAGGACAAAGAAGAGAAGAGAACGGAAGAGAAGGTGAAGCTGAGCAGCGAAGGCTGGAGCCAGGAGAGTGAAGTTGAAGAGGAAATCAGTGCAAGCGTTAAGAAGAGGTAAATATATATATACTCTTCATAAGAAAATAAGGGCCAGTAACTTTTTTGAATGCCACATAAAAAGCACAACGTGAAACCCAACGTGGACAAATGCAGCAATTTTTAGCTTCGGGATATTTTATCCTTTTTTTAAATCTTTAAAAATAGTTTTGGTAATGACAGGTTTCAACATTAATTAAAAAAAGTGGGAGTCGTAAGGCCTACATTTTATAATGTGTAATATTTAAATGATTTTTTTTTTGTGTAAATGTGTAAATCTTTAGATAGTTGTTTTCAGTATAAATTTTTAAAATCCGTGGTCACTACTATTTTTGGTGGCAGAAAAGATAAGTACTTACATTTTACACACCCTTTTTTTATACTACGACGGTGACAAACAAACATACGGCCCGCCTGATGATAAGCGGTCACCGTAGCCTATGAACGCCTGCAACTCCAGGGGTGTTACATGCGCGTGGCCGATCCTTTAAAAACTTTAAAACTCCTTTTTTGAAGAACCCCATACTGTAGTCCTTTGGGAAAACAGTGGCAGGGAGCTCATTCCACAGCCGGAGCGTCCGCGGGAGGAAGTTCCTCTTAAACCGCACGGTACGAGACCATTTAGGCTCCAGGGTATGCGGGTGAACACCCTGCCGGCGGCGAGCGGTGCGATGGTAGAATGCAACTGTAGTTTTCACAAAACATCCTGTAATGTTTTTTTAATATTTAGAGACATGCCACACACACTTTTCCTTCTTATTATTTTTATTTTATTATAATTGACAATTTATATTTATTCTATCTATTGACCCTGTGTTAAAGTGACATATTGTACTCTATTTTCCAGCAAGAAGCAGAAAGGAGAAAACAAGAAGGCGCGCAAGAGGAAGCGGTCCTCCTCCACTCTGTCCTCCGCCTCCGACGACGAGGAGGTCAAGAGGAAGAAGGCCAAGAAGAAGGTAACTTCTAATACGATCACCCAACTGGTTTCTGAGGAGCATTTTATGAGGAGGCGCATGGGGCGAATAAAAAGTTGTAAAAATATAAAAAAAACATAAAAAAAACTGACTTTAAAACCGGCCAGGTGTGTGTCGGACCACGCATAATGGAGGGTGCCGTACCGTGACACGATGAAAAAAGTGCCTTCAAAATATCAAGGCACTTAGTTACGTCTTTTTGTATTAAATATTTTTTTGGCAAACCAAACCAAATTTCTTCAAAATAATTTCGTTCAAAATATAAGACGAACTTACGAGTACCGTGTTATACCCTATCTTCCTGATTTTCATTTAATAACCGCGTTTATTAACACCATGACCCCACGTTTCGAGCCCTTTACAGCACTCTTTTTAGCAGGGTTAATATGATGACTGAGAGAATGCGAATACTCGCCGTTCCATTGACGGCGACTTACACCTATTTTTTTGATGACACGTAAACATTCTACTAGAAACTATTAGGTAGACAATAAGCTTTATCAAGATTGATTTCATGTAATAATCCCATTCCATAAGGAAATCGCATTTAGATCGCATCTAAAAAACGAATTTAGAACGCGTTCTACCTGCTAAACCCCTGCTATCTTTTTCTAATAAGTACAACAGTCGAAATGACGGAAAGGGACAAAAGATTATCAAACTCTATTATATTTGACTAGAGATTGGGAAAATCGTTACATTTCTATCGCCGTGACTGACGTTCCAGTTCCTAAAAAGTCACAGTGAAATATCAACGTGATTTTGTAACGGCGGTCCCTTGCATCACGTACATCACGGTGAGTGAGCACGTCGATAACTTTCTCTCACTCGCACCTTGCACTATGTACGGCGTCGGTGGCCGAGCAGCGGCAACGAGTAACGACGACCGTTGTACCACTTTAACGTGTGATCGCGATGCGAGTAATGAAGATAGCTACAGGTTGGGCCTTACAGAAAACCGCAGTTAAATAACACTAGACCCTACTCATAGTGTTGTGTTTCTGTTGGTGAGTAAGGTCGCCGGAGCTCCGAGAGGATTCGCTGTGTTGACAGCTGGGGACCCACGGAGCAAAATCCTCCTTTAAAAAAAAATAATAATAGTAAAAAAATAAAATAAAAATAAAATAAAATAAAATTCATTTATTTCGGAAGACCAAGTTCCATAGAAATATTATCATTAAATCTATATTACAATTAAAATTACAATTAACATGATAAAAATTAAAATTTAACGGTCGGCAACGCGCATGTAACACCCCTGATGTTGCAGGCGTCAATAGGCTACGATGACCGCTTACCATCAGGCGGGCCCTATGCTTGTTTGTCACCGTCGTAGTATAAACAAGAAAAAAGGAACGAAGGAACGTCGTTCCCCGACTTTCAGTCACGGTGACTGCGAATTAGACTGCGAGTCACTGTGATATTTTAGACGACCGGTTGGCGTAGTTTAGTTGGTAGTGACCGTGCCTGCTAAGCCGATGGTCCTGGGTTCGAATCCCGGTAAGGGCATTTATTTGTGTGATGAACACAAATATTTGTTCCCGAGTCATGGATGTTTTCTATGTATTTATGTATTTGTATATTATATATATCGTTGTCTAAGTACCCGTAAGCCTTCTTGAGCTTACTGCGGGACTTAGTCAATTTGTGTAAGAATGTCCTATAATATTTATTAAAAAAAAAACATCATGACGATATTTGTCACACACCTCTAGATTTGACACACGTTTATGAATAACGCTCACGCACTTTACACTTTGACTTTAATGCTTTTTCAGATGAGTAAAAAGTCTAAAACGAAACTGGCGAAACGGCGCCGCACGGAGAAGAAATACATGAAGAAGCTGAGGGAGAAGCAGAAGAAGAAGAAAGCTAAGACGGTGAAGATCTCTGAAGAAGAGGAAGTTGAAAGTAAGTTTCATCTCGTTGCCTGCTATAAATAATAAAAAATTAAAATTAAAATTAAAATTAAAATTCTTTATTTTCAGACAATTACAAGTCCATAGTATGGTTAGCAGCAATAATGACTTATGACCTATGTTAGCAAATACTCGTATTTACTACATACTACATATATGACAATTTAAAACTTACAATTAATTTTGCCTTCTTAGACCAATTTATCGAACTCCACATTTTTGTACATGTAGTTCGATATATCGACCCAAAATAACCGAGTCTAGCCTTTCGGCTATCATCTTCAGGATACCGTTGGAGCTCCCGCGCATACGTCGCACTACTGACGCGGTGTTTTTGCGTAGTATGGCATATAGGTTGGCCCAAGAGAGTTTGAGCGTTGACGCCCAGCGGTAAGACCGTGCGACTTTTAATCCAGAGGTTACGGGTGCAAACCCCTCGTACCAATGAGTTTCCCGAACTTATGTACGAAGTATCATTTGGTATTTACCAATCGCTTGTGAAGCAAAATGAGGACACCGGACTAATCCCAATAAGGCCTAGTTTACCCTAGTTGGTGTTATTGTCCTTTTTGCGGAACCCTCGGTGGGCGAGTCCGACTCGCACTTGGCCGGGTTTTTTTCGATGTGGCATGATGTGGTTTTTTCTGCCTATGCATAAATGAAAAACAGATCCTGTCCAAACTATAGGACATTTAATTTAATTATAACTAATATTTGAAACGGGATAATTACCATGTATGTTTACCCTGTGAACATGACGCTTGCAACAGTGTCGAAATATCGGGTGCTCAATAAAACAAACATACATGGTAATTAACCCGTTTCAAATATTAGTCATAATGCAAATGACCATGCTAACTTAAAATCGTATTTAATTGAATTTAATTATTTATACTTAAATTATCTGTTCGTGTAATCTCTTTTTCTTCAAATTCCAGCGCCCAAGAAAAAGCTAAAAGACAAAAAAATCAAGAAGAAACAACAAAAACTAAAAAAGACCCAAAAGAAGAAGAAACGAAAATCATCCAGCAGCTCGTCCAGCAGCTCCTCCAGCTCCGACTCCGACACAAGAAAGAAAAAGAAGAAAAACAAAAAAAAGAAGACAGAATTCGATGTCAACATCCTCAACAATATAAAGACTGAGAAGTTGACAGATGATGAGAAATGCCAGAAGATGATAGAAGATTTCTCTCCTAGAAGACAGCAAGAGAAGAGACCAGAGATTATTAATGTGAAGGAGTTGGGGGTTCATATAAAGCAGGAGGTAGAAGATGAGGAGGAAAAGAGGGAGATGGCTATGGAAGACTTTGATTTGAGTAATAATGAGGAGATAATGGATGCTAATGTGGAGAAGACTGAATTCAAGGTGAGATTATAATTTATTTGAAAAAATAAAGGAAATATTTGACTGAGGGTATTGGCGGTTCTCGAAAGTAAAATGCTTGATTTATTATGACGAACCATAATATTTAATTGTGTTGTACGCATAATTTGGTTAGGTGAATATTTTCTAATAGAATATCCCAGAGATACCCAAGTTTAAAATCTAGATTTGGTGGGTTCTAGTACAATGCCCTCGGAAAACTAACTTTTTTTTTACCGACAATCAAACACGAATTTCTCGATTTTTCGTCTTTTTGATCATGTGTTAAATGACAATAATGGTTAGAATTAAAAAAAAAAACATATGTGTTTGAAGTAGACTGTCATAGTTTTTTTAATTTCGGTAAAGAATTTTTATTTTCAGTAGTTTACTAGAAACCACCGTGACAGAGTGGCCCTTTTCAGCGAAGACTTCCAATTGACCACTCTGTCACAGTGTTTTGAGTTAAATAATGTAGGTAAGTTTACAGTCAGTAACCAGAGAAATGACAAGTATACTGTCCTGATAATGTAATTCAAAATTTTTGGCTATTACCTCCTACCAAAAATAAATTAAAAAATCTGACAGTTTTAAGCGCGGAGACAGTTGATTGTCCTGCATTGTTCAAAGCCTTTGACACGATCTCATACGATACCCTTTGGCGTAAATTGAAAGGTGTTGGTCTACCGGCGGGAACTAAATGTCCTTTCTTTATGACTCAAGTTAGGTATTTAGGACATTTGTTGACTGACGACCTTAGAGACGATGCAGATATGGAGAGAGAGCGCAGGGCGTTGTCGGTTCGAGCAAACATGCTGCCCCGCAGATTTGCTCGGTGTACAGATGAAGTCAAAATTACACTTTTTAAGGCTTATTGTTCGTCTCTGTACACATCAAGTCTGTGGGTTCTGTATACGCAGCGGGCCTACAACGCTCTGCGCGTCCAGTTTAATAATGCTTTTAGGGTGCTGTTGAGACTGCCGCGTTTCTGCAGCGCGTCGTCAATGTTCGCCCAGGCGCGCACAGACGGCTTTGATGCCGTCTGGCGGAAGAAAACTGCCTCGCTTTTAGACAGAGTGCGCGGGAGTAGCAACAGTATCCTAAGCATGATAGCTAACAAGCTTGATTGTCCTCTAATGTGGAAAATGGGTCAGAGGACAAAATCTTTATTGTGTATCTATTATTAATTTACTAACATAGACATAGACACTGAACTAACAATATGTGGACCTTATGTTGTCTTGAATAAATAACTTCATTCATTCATTGTAGCTTAAAAAGGAGAACGGCCCACTTAATCCTTTCGACGCCACATCAAAAAAAAAAGTACCTCCATTGCCAAGCAACAAATAAACATAGGTAACCTCATACTTGATATGAAGTCGTGGCGTGTGGGGCACGAAATTTACAGTCAAGTGCAAAATTACGTATCGACAAAATCGTCTCATAAATAGGGTACTACGCTCTTATTACAATGGAATAAAGTGCTATGGGACATCTTTTTGAGTAAGATGTGTCCAGCCATATTTTTACACTTGACTGTACTGACTTGATATTAATTCAATGGCGGTCAAAAAGGTTAAAAAAACACCAAAATCATCATGCCTTTCTTAATTGAGGGGTTCCTTTGGGGGCTTAATTTCCTCTGTTCCTCAAGGATAGAAGACTTAGCCCTGAGTCGTGGCGAGAGCTACTAAAATGACGATGAATGCCATTAGGAATGAAGTCCGCAATTTTTACATTATATAAATAACTTCCAGGAACCCCAAGAACACTTAACCCCTCAACGCCCCGAAGAGACCTCCCAATGCTCCTCTCAAGACTCAGCCAGCAGCGAGAAACCCCCCACGTACGAAAAGGACGAAAGCCATCTCCGTCCCTCTTCGCAGAACTCCAACTACAGCTTCAACGACGTTATTGCGAGCCAAACTGGACTTTATGGCAAGGGAATAGAGGCGGAGGAATACGAGCAGGAGAATTATGAGATGTATGAACAGCTGGCCATGGCGTATCAGAGCGATGTCGCTAGTAATGTAAGTAATAACCTTAAATTATTGATGAAACGTAGCAAACTTACTACCATACTATATTAGTGGTTCGCCTCGTACGTGAAATTGCGGCTTCTCTATCTCGACAACCCCAATGAGGACTACCGCGAGTCGATTTTCCGCTAGGGGCGCTAGTGGAACGTGGGTCCTGCGGGAACATTTCAAACGTCACTTTGACAATTCTCTCATACTGACACAGGATCCACGCATGAGTGGCGCCGCCTGGTGAGCGACAATACGGTAGCTCCCATTGAGTCGCTTAACTTCAAACTCGGGTAAATCCATCTGTCAGATTATGCGATTTTGGTATTAAGAAAAGGTAATAAGGTAGATATTTGCTGAGAGGGTCGAATGGATTTACCCGAGTTTGAAGTTAAGCGACACAATTAGGCTCGTAATCGAACTTCAAAATTATATTTATTTCATCTAGCCACCTGTCAAGTTTCACAACGTTCCTATTAAGGCTTCGTCAGACTAGCGCGTGGCGCTTCACGCGCTTGAACGTTCCACGTAGTTATAGAAGCACACAGCTCATTTCAGTGGCGTCCATGATATTTTTCGTAGGCGTCTTCTTCCTAGTGTTTATTCGGCTTATGCCACGGCGCATGTAAGGTCCCAAGCTCGCTTTGGCAACTAATCCCAAGATTTGGCAAAGACACTAGTTTTACAAAAGGGACAGCATCTAACCTTCCAACTCTGAGGGTAAAATAGGCCTTATTGGGATTATTCCGGTTTCGTCACGATGTTTTCCTTCACCGAAAAGCGATTGGAAAATATTAAATGATCCGAGAAGTTCCGAAAACTCGTCGATACGAGCCGCCGGGATTTGAACACGCGACCGGATTGGATTTAAAGTCGTACGCTCTTACTGATGGGCCACCAACGCTCGTGAGCTTTACGAAAAATGATATTTTTCATAGTAATGTAAACAATTTAAAATTATTTGCTCGTTTCCTTCAATGGGAGCTACCGTATTGTCGCTCACCAGACGGCGCCACTCATGCGTGAGTCCTGTGTCAGTATGAGAGAATTGACAAAGTGACGATTGAAATGTTCCCGCAGGACCCACGTTCCACTAGCGCCCCTAGCGGAAAATCGACTCGCGGTAGTCCTCATTTGAGTTATTTCAAGTAGTGACAGGTAATGATGCAACGGTATTGTATGCAGGCGGTCCCGCTGCCGTGCGACGCGGGCACGCAGCGTATAGAAACGCTGGTGCGGCGCCGCTGCGGCGAGATCAAGTGCGACTGGCGCGCCGGCTCCGCCGCGCCCGCCGCCGCCTCCGCTCCCGCCTCCGCCTCTGCCAGACCTAGTCGCTGGGGTAACTATATCACCTAATGTTTTTTAACTGAGCTCGTTTACTTACAAAGGCATTGTATTAATTAGACATATTATTATATTGCAATACTATTATCTACTTTTTTCTACTCCAGCACTTCTATCTGTCAATTAGATGACTGACAGCGATACTAAAAAGTATACATTATAACGTTGTCTATGGTATTCCTAAAGAACACTGCTCCTATGGATTTTCATACAATATATGAGCACTGTTGTTTTTTTTAATTTCTTTAGTGGGCATACGACATCTTCCACATTCTGCCACTTTTCTAGATTTTGCTTTTTTCGCTATTTTAGCTGTCGTAGAAAAACTAGCGTATACAACAGCTCATAATTGGTTCTTAAAACACCTCAAGTCTCAAGTTTTAAGAGCCCTTATTATATCAGTGTTGCATAAACTACTATTGTATTTGTAAGCGCCAACTAGTTACTCACAGAAAAAGCTAAAAGTACATTACGACAGAAAAAGGTAGAAATTAAAAAAGTGCCAACATCGTAGTGTTGTCCCGTTTTCTTACATGTATTTATTTGAAAAAGACGACACTACAATGTTGGCACTTTTTAATTTCTTCCTTTTATGTCGCACTGTATATTGCATTCATATTACATTTTCAACTTGATCCCTTCTGAATAAGAGAAAAAAATCCAACCAGAGTACCGGGCAAAAACTAACACAATAATGTGGTTCTATCCTTTTTTGAAAACAAAAGTAGATAATTACTATTGTATTCATATTGTAAGTAAAGGAGTTCATAATATTGTCTTCTGTTACCGCGATTGTTATTCATTGAAATTAAACACTTTAAAACGGATTAATCGCGTTTATTGACACCATGATCCTACGTTTCGAGCCCTTTACAGCACTCGTTTTCACAGGGTTGTGTCATCATCTTAACCCTGCCATCTTAAATCCTTCAATAAAGGAGTTCAGTTATAAAAAAATTGATTTGCACTGTATACAGCGAGTCGCACTGCCTCCGGACGCGGGCGCCCGGCGAGTGTTGATAGCGCCCGCGTCGCCTCCGCTTCCACTGCTAAGCCTAGCCGGGGTAGCGGCCTTAGGTGGGAGTGAGATACCGTGCTCTGACCTTTCGCTCTCACTCTCGTCTAGGTCCGCCGCTCGCCGCTGCTACTGCTGCGCGAATTGTTGGTTTATCCTTTACACACTATTCTCCTTATTCATATAATAGTACATTACCTAACTAGTGCGGTAAAACAAAGAAAGGCCGAGATCGCAGATGTTTGCGACCCGAGCTGCAAGCGAGGGACGTAAATATGCGATCGAGGGCTTTATTTATTACCTCACGTGTTAGGTACATCCTTTTATGCGTACACTTGGGCAGGTGTGGCATAAAAACTATAATAGTTTCATCAAGATCTATTCCCATTCGTGCATACTCAGAGAAAATCATGAGTAAAGTTAAGCTTTGTCACACTTGACAGTCATTTTTGTGTTACTCTAAAGGACATCTTACATTGTAAGTGCTGCAGTTGCAGTTCTTTTTCATATTATTGTCTTATTTAAAACGTGACGTTTCGTTAAGTGCCAACAGCTTATACAATTTTAACAGTGTTGGTATTTCTGTGTATGAATTTGTGTTTTAATGCTTACGTCAGTAAGCTCTTTTTCGTACGAAACATTTATCGTTTGCATCAATGCAAAATTGTCCGCTGATGTCATTCTGACCCACATTTTTGGACGTTTTTCTGCTGCTTTGTGTGATTATTTAATTTAATAAGTCAATGGAAATACCAGCGTGCGTAACCAAGATGCCAATCGCTCATGTTCGGAAGCGTATCGTAATTATCTCTTTCTATCGATCTACCTTATTAGTATGACACTGCAATATGGGGTTCTTCAAAAAAGGAGTGTTAAAGTTTTTAAAGGGTCGGCAACGCGCATGTAACACCCCTGGAGTTGCAGGCGTCCATAGGCTACGGTGACCGCTTACCATCAGGCGGGCCGTATGCTTGTTTGTCACCGTCGTAGTATTAAAAAAAAAATGACAATGACAGTTGCGTTTCGTTCGCGACTGAGCGTTAGCGATTGGCATCTTGGCTACGTACACAGCACCTATATTAACGCACAATGCAATGAGTCGAATTTAACAGAAATAAAACACGGTGTATAAGGGGAAATTTGAAAGTATCACCAGTAACGGAGATGATGAGGAGTAGGTTAGCATGGTATGGGCATGCCAGGGATGAATGTGATATTCAACAGAATGTTAGGGGTGAATGTGGATGGACGGAGAGCGTTAGTAAGACCAAAGAAACGATGGATGAATAAGGATGACGACTAGGTTGAAAAACTATCATTCTAATGAATCCGTTAGTTAGATTGTCTAAAATTATTAGATTAGACACGTATTTTTTCCTTTATCAATTTAACTAAAATTGACGAAGATATAGAGCATCAAAGTTCCGTGGTGGGGGCTGGTGACATCATCTCTGAGTAAGAATTGTACTCAATTGTGACGTCACGCGAAACTTTTGAGCGCTGTATTTCCGTCGTTTTTCATTTGACGAACAAAAGAAAAAATACGTGTCGAATATTAATAATCTAACAGACGGACTTACTAGTTTTTTTTTGTCGTCTAGCCTATTGTGTGACTGTGAAAGAAGATATGGGAAAGAAAGGAGTGAGTGCGAGAGATAGAGGAGTATGGCGGAGGAAAACACGTTGCGCCGATCCTACATAACGGGGGATAAGGTCAGGAAAAGAAGCTTGCAGAAGGCAGAATTTTTACTGCAGCCGATCATAATAAACAACAATAATTTCCAGGACTCAAGCCGGGCGATGTGAACATCGTGCTGACGGGAGGTTCGGAGCACTTTGCGGCCCCTGAGCCTGTTTATCGGATCGAAAGTATCACCAACAGGAACGACAACAGCTCTGGGTAAGGAACGCACACTAACTTATGTAATACGGTGAATCAACTATTTCTTCATCAAATCATTTATTATTTATAATAAATGATTTGATCCATGTTTTAAGTAGGCACACTACTATATAAAAATTATAAATTGAAAGAGATGGCTGGGGCTCCCAGCCCTGCTCACCAGGGACCTTGGTCACTTTTTTTTTATACACGGTGTTCGTGAGCATTGCGAGAGATTTTAACAGCGTATTTCTGAGGCTAAAAGAAACAAAAAAGGTCATATGATTTTTGGTCATATCGACCAAAAAAAAAACTTTTTTTTTCTTTTTTTATACGCTTTGATACATGGTAAGTAAGTTTCATTTAAAAAAGGCCCACTTAAAATAAAAATAAAAATATGTTTTTTTGGTAAAGCCGAGTTTTGCAAAGACATAACAGTGTCACTTTGAAACCTGTCAAAAATCATATCTAAACTAGACCACGTAGTAGCATTATCACATTCCAAAACGCGAAATTTACCGAGATACGGTAAAATTATGTTTAAATAAAAATTGCAATTATCTCAGAAACTATCCAATGAACTTAATATGACATTTTTTGTTTCTTTTAGCCTCAGGAATACGCTGTTAAAATCTCTCGCAATGCTCACGAGCACCGTGTATATTTTATTTTTTTCTGTAGTATATGACATCTCTTACAACTTACAACTATTACTTGTTGTTATTCTGTCCCGTCAGCCAGGAGAGAAATACAGCACAGTTTGTTAGAAGAAATGTTGTATTAGTTCATCATCAGGCGGGCCGTATGCTTGTTTGTCACCGTCGTAGTATAAAAAAAAAAAAAAATCATGGAAAGGGAATATAACTACCAAAAAAAAACATGTTTTGTGAATTTTAATGCCATAAACCCGTGATTTTAAAAGTGACCCAGGAGACCGCAACCATGGCAACTAAACTTGATTAGGTACGATCGGCTTCGTAAATATGTATGCATCTGTATTAAATTTTCACCCTTCTTCCACTGTAATAAGTTCCGAAGTGCTAAGATATTTATAGATGTGACTGTACCAGTGTAAATTGCCGGAACCAATATTTAAAAACTATTATCAGAGCTTCTAAAACATCCCGAGTGATCAAATTCATTTTAAATTAAGAGCTTACGACGACATGGCAGTCTACATTTCAAGAGAACTTGATTGTCACTTGTCTCATTTTTGTATCATAAATGCATCATCAAATATTTAAGGCTTAAATAACCTGTAGGTATATGTAAAATCGAGTCTTTTTGAGTCCTCTATATATTTGCAATAAATGTACTTTTCATTTAGGTATATTTTGTGATCAAAAGAAGAGGTTCCGAAATATCGCGTTTCTATCTCAAGGTCTGAAGACTAGATAATCTTGAGAACTTTTGTAATTTGTAGCAGCAGCTACGATGAAGCCTACATGGACATGTACGGTGCGATGGACCGGCTGCAGTACGGCGACTGCTTCTCCGCAGTCCAGTCGCAACCGCAGTCGCAACCGCAGTCGCAACCGCAGTCGCAACCGCAGTCGCAGGAGAAGCGCGGGACGTTGGACGATAGGATCGATCAGGCGTTGAGGCATACTGGTAGGGATTTATTTACTAGATGTTTATCCAACTGTTATATATATAAAACATAAAATTCTTTATTTCAATAACAACAAAAACACATAAAAATAAAATAAATGTTAAAGTTAATGTTATGTTATTAATTAGGTTTGACATGTCTTAGGTTATCATCTCTTTTTTCTACTATCCTGCACCAAACTAACAGTTTCGGTTTAGCCCGATGGTTGACTGGTAGAGAATGCCTAAAGGCGTTAAGTCCACCATTTGTACTTTAATATAATTGTGCAATAAAGTTTAAATAAATAAAGTAAATATTCCCCCCTCGGCATGGTACCGTAAACGCTGGTAGCGTTTCCTCGCTGTATTGCAATACTAATGCGTTGGTCGAGGAAGCTGCCAGCTCTACGGTCGCCGGGAGCGCCCACAAGCCTCTTTGAAATATCCTTAAAGAGGGCGTGGGCGCTCGAGCCCCATGGGCCGAGGGTCTCAACGCCGAGACCCCTATATTTGCAATATAGAAAAGTGTATGGTCCCATCCGAGACGGACTCAATGGATACCGTCCTCGCATGAATCACGAGCTTGATCAGTTGATGAAACATGTACCTATATTGTATATGTATATGATACACTGGCCTTCATTTTTGGTTATTAAAAGAGCCAAAACTTGCATAGAATATCGTGTAATAATATATATGTGAAAATAAAACAAAAAATTATTTTTTTAACAATTTCCAATGATTTTTGAAACGAGATTTCTCAATACAAATTCACTAAAATACATAACAATAGGGATGACGAATAGAGACGTATTTTTTTTCTTTTTCAATTTAACTAAAATTAACGAAGATATTGAGCATCAGAGTTCCAATGTGGGGGCTTGTGACGTCACTACTAGGTAAGAATTGTACGTGAATTGTACGTATGTACGTTGTTGTATTGTACGTTACGCGAAACTTGAACGCACTGTATTTTCTTCATTTTTGATTTGACGAACAAAAGAAAAAATACGTGTACAATATTTTTTAATAATCGAAAAGACGGACTAAATAGATTTTTTTAGTCGTCTAGCCTATTGTTTACCATTAAACCACAACGTTAGTAAAAACCCTGTTTAAGATAGTAAAAGGAAAATAATATGATTTACGTTAAAACACACCGAAAATGTGCTAAATTCATGAGCGTTATTGAAGGAATAAGGGCTCTTAAGATCATTCCGTATTTCCTCAGATCTCATCATCAGATCAGAACCAAAATCCAATTGACCTATAGGAACACTTTGGAGGTGTTTCTATAAGGTCAGTAGGCTAGACCACAAAAAATCTAATTAGTCCGTCTGTTAGATTATTAAGAAATATTCGACACGTATTTTTTCGTTTGTTCGTCAATAGAAAAATTACGGAAATACATTGCATTAAAGTTTCGCGTGACGGCGCAATTAGGTACAATTCTTACCTAATAGTGACGTCACCAGCCCCTACCTCGGAACTTTGATGCTCTTTATCTTCGTCAATTTTAAGTACCTTGAAAAAGGAAAAAATACGTGTCTAATAATTTTAGATAATCTAACTGACGGATTAAATAGAATAATAGTTTAGTATCGGTTGAAAACACTCTGGTTTAAGATATTTACTAACTTATTTCAATTGTTTTTACTGTTTCAGTTTTGGGAGAAATAGCGATGGAGCCGGAAAATAAGGACCCCGATGCCGACAAGGACAACAGGGAGAAAGGGATATTAATCACGTGAGTAGTAAACAATCATCGCCGCACAGTGTGAAATATGACCTTACTTGCGGACATCCTCTTTTTATGTTTGAAATTAGTGCATCTAAGGTCAACGAAGAGGGTTATCAATCAATCAATCAATCAATTTCATTTATTCACGACCAACTGGGATCAATTTGTTATTTACAAAAATATTTTAATATTAGTACATTCAATTAAATAAAATTATATATTATATTATTATACTATTAATTTTAACAGAACAAAAACAAAACACAATAACATTAAATAACTACATGTTTCTGCGCACATGGGCCATGCAGCAGTTATTCACATACAGGCTATCAACCCTGTCTGCGATCATGGCTAGGATGCTGTTGGAGCTGGCCCGTACTCTGCGCACCAGGGACGCGGCTCGCTTGCGCATAGTGGCGTAGAAACAGTCTACCCGCGCTTCCGCAAACATCCCTGACGCGCTGCAGAATCGAGGCAGCCCCATCAGCACCCTAAAAGCGTTGTTGTACTGAACGCGCAGAGCGCTGTACCGCTTATGAGTATAGTCCGCCCACAGGCTGCTTGTGTAGAATGAAACACCTATGTCGATAACTTACTTTATAACGGAGATATAATTTATTTTATGAAAGGTCATTGACCTCTTGGAAAAATGTTTTTGTCTATTAATTACAAACGAGTCAAAATTATCCATATTAACCTAGTGTATATGATACCGTATTCAATAATATACTACGAGTTAAACCCACATGACTGTAATTGCGTAGGAATTTAAAAAAAATCCGAATTTGTATAATTAATTAAAACATATATAAAAAATTAACTATTTTACGGTCGCATTTATTTTCACTAGTAAAATTTGCTACATCGTTTTACCTTCAACCTGTAAAAATCCTGAATCTATATCTTGCGAGACATTGGAGATATCCCATTTCTATGTTTTTTCTGGATTTCTATGGAAATAGGGTTGTCACAAAATGGAATTAAAAAAGTAATATTTTTTTGTGTGAATTATTATATCAATTTATAAGCTACGGGGAAAATCAGTTTAAATGATCAGTCTTGGAACTCTTGGATAACTTGTTCGTCTGTAGTCAAAATTATTTTATCAGCCTCAGTGTAATCGGGCTCTGAATAGTTATAACTAACATTATATTCTGTGACTTTGAGAAGATTAAGGACACTCTTGGGCAAAGGTTTTTTTTCTTTTTGACGGGTTTTTTGTGTTAGCAAAGACAAATACGGGTCTGAAGATTCTAATGCTCGGTGAAATAAGTCCAACATTGTGGTTTTGCGATCAAATTTTCGGGTATGGTGCTGTCTATCGTAACGCCAGTACTTATTTCTCGATTCCCCTGCCTGTTCGGAAAGCATTCCTATAGGTATTTCGCTGGATTCTATAATTCGCCCACCATGCATTAAAATTTTATGTAATGTGACCGACATATAGAACCAAGGATACGTCTGTACATATTTGATAGCAACAGATTTACAAAATTCTTCAAATTTTGCACAATCAATCGACAGCCCACACGAAAGCGCTACCAAAATAGTATGGAGTTCGTCCACCAGCCATGTCTCTATACCCAAAATTTCTGCGAAAACTTTACGATTTTCGTTTGATAGAGCCGTCCGTGCAGTGTTCCCGTCATTTGTGGTTCCTGAATTGGGACGGACGACATCAACCAATAGAGACATTTTGGACCTTATTTGGGCTTGTATTATTTTTTTCCGGTCTTCTACTATTTTGTGTTCTGGTGAGTTTTTGCTCACTCGCCACTTCTTCACTGCTGGATCATTTTTATATCCCAGGTGCAACAAGAATTCAAAAACCCTAATCCATGCATGCAAAGGACTTAGGCCGTGCTTTAAAGTTTCGGGATTTACAGGTTTATTTGCCACAACATCCAGTTTATTAAATTCGGATGCAGTTGCACCGCAACAAGCACAACGTAACTGAGAGGAAGTCCCTGTTATTGCGTTAAACACCTTTCCATCTATTACTGTTAGGTGTAACTTTGGATCTGAGGTAATAGATTGACCAGAAAGTGTTTCTGCATAGAGAGGTGATAAGTTTGATATCTCTTCCTCAACACGAACTTTCTCTTCGAGTATTAGATCCTTACTCTCGGCTCGGTATTGTATTTTAAGAGGACGACAAAAACGATAAGATTGTGAATTCGGATTTGACCATAACACAAAACCGTCGGTAGTTTTTAGATAAATGGGAATGAAATTTGTTACAAATAAACAATTTTCATTGTCGGCTTCATTATCTGTAAACTTTTGCTTATAGAAAGACTGGCCTGTGCTGCCGTCGAACCCCCAAGACCCCTCAAAAATACACTGCAGTGTTTCTTTTTGTTTCTGAACACAATATTCAGAGATAGTGTCATCACAAAATTTTATGATTCGTCTGACCGTGTGAAGGAGTAAGCTATGCAATGGAATGCTAGCTTCTCTCTCTGTAACGCTTATCTCTACCTCTGGATAGCACATTTGTTTGGCTATTAGTACTTTATAGTACGGCGGATAAGCCGGGAAACCCCTTTCCTTCAAATCTTTTTGCATGGAGGAATAATCGTCTACAGTAAGTTTGCGGTCTATGATTAGCGAAAGTGCTTCTTCAGGCGTATAGGGCTTGGTTTCAATTTTTGTTTTAATTGCTGTAGAAATTTTTTTAGGTCTAGTTGGGGACTTTAAACACTCGTTAATTACAAACTCCAATTCTTTAGCTGCACTTTTATTAAGTTTGTCTCCAGTCAAAACATTTGTTACCGCTTTGACAATTTTCAAAGGAGGCTCTTTTTTTAAGGATTCATTAAGATTTCTCTGTAGCCTGCGCTTTTGACGATCACTAACTTGAAGACACACTACACTACCATTGAAGAAGACAGATTTTCTTTTGAAGTTCCAGGTATTGGGTCAGTGAGCCATCTTGTAGGGTCAGATTCCTGTGGGGGGTGCAGTTTACTAGTTTCCGAGATGATAGTACTATCCATTGGGATTTCTTGGTCAGAGATAGAACTTGAAGCAATGGTAGTTGTTGGTATAGCAATATCAAATATTTTATTGAGCCAATCCCTGTTTTTACCGCAAAATCGTTTGAAATTCCGGCCACTAGCTCTGTAAAGTCCTTCGCATTTACTAATAAATTTGGTGATTTTTTCTTTTAAAGAATTGTTTGTAACATCTACATTGGTAGGTATGCCGTTTCGAAACAATGCGTTCAAAATAACCATGGACCGGTCATAGACATCAAGGTCTGGGGGTCTGAACTTTGGTCCATGCATGTGAGCCTTGTCAACTAAAATATTGTAGATATCCAGATTCGTAAGTGTGTTCGTATCCGTGTTCAAGCCTTGGTCGTCGGTAGTTGCCACTCGCCGACCAGCATGAGGGTTGGCGCCCTCATGCCCCCCTTGCATTAAGTCCGTTGGTCGAGGCCCAGACGGACATCCCCCAGCAGATTGGGTCAGTTCCTGCTGAGGCAAAGCAGTGTCATGGGTCTTTACCGGCTCCATGACACCTCACCCCCGCTTCTCCAGATATTATGTATAGGAATTGGGTTTTGGCATTTGCCTAACGAGGGCGGACCCCTTCCCAATTCCACATAATATCTCTCATCGAAGATTTAGAAACTCAAGGAATATGTGAAGAAATAATACTATGTACATTCTAAGTAGGTGTACCGGAGAGATGAAGACTTATTTTATAATGTATACGCTCAAAAAGTACATGATTTAGTGACTACCGCAAAATATTTATAGGCGTAAAGGACATGTAGCGTGCATTATAATGCGTTATAAAATTTTGTATGATATACGTGTTGGAATGTAGTTTTTTTTATACTTTCAACACATAAATAACTAACACACATAAATAGTATGAAATCGTACCTAAGATATGAACCGTAATAATTTACATTATGATCGACTTAGGAAATAGTGACAACCCTATGTAACATTTTGAAAATTCATATCTCTGAAGTCTTGATGTTGTTGCGTATGGTTTTTTTTTGGTAGTAGTTGTTACTGTAATAAACAAATTAACATTGAAAAAAAATGCGACCATGCCAAGATTAACGAGAAAAAAATATGTGATGAAAACATATAAAATTAAGTTTAGTGAGCAAACTGACCGTAATTATGCTAATTTATATGGATGCACGGGTACTTTTAGTGTATGGTTATGATATGATATCGCTCTTTTTTAGTAGAAATAATAAGACTTTGAGTAAAGACGTTTCTATGGTTTCCATAGAATTTTCTCGATTTCTCATATAACTCCGAAAATATTACAGATATCAACATGAGAGTTTTTAAATGTGTTTAATATTCGTATTATCCTGCTTTTAAACACATAAAAAGAGGATGTCCGCAAATAAGGTCATATTTCACACTGTGCGCCGGTCATATAGATTATTAAAAAAAACAATCTGGCGTTTTCAGGCTAAAAGTCACCCTACCACAATGTGGTACCACATTGTCGGTGGGTGATTTCTAAGTGATTATTTATGACAGTAGAGCCTTATCGATAACCGACAATGAATGATGGTATCTTTAGCCTGAAAACGCCACAAATGTGCTGGAGCTTAATAAAAAGAGCTTAACACTTTGTTGGTCGCTGATAATGTTGATTTCCTAATATTTTTTATGGCCTGTATTTATTTATTTCGAGATCGTATCAGAAATGAGACCATCCGCAGCAGAACCAAAGTAACCGATATAGCTCTCCGAATCGCTAAACTTAAGTGGCAGTGGGCGGGGCACATTGCACGTAGAACCGATGGCCGTTGGGGCGGAAAGGTTCTCGAGTGGCGACCGCGTACCGGAAGGCGCAGCGTGGGTAGGCCCCCCGCAAGGTGGACTGATGACCTGGTGAAGGTCGCAGGAGTCCGCTGGATGCGGGTGGCGCAGGACCGGTCATTGTGGAAATCTTTGGGGGAGGCCTATGTCCAGCAGTGGACGTCTTTCGGCTGAAATGATGGTGATGATGATGAATAACACAGTGTTATTTTCTATTAATTCGTATAATTGGCGTACGCCAAGTTCTACATTCTGCCGCCATTTGAGATTTCACTATTTTCGCTCTCATAGAAAAACTAGTGTATGCAACAGCTCGTAATTGGTTAAGATTGTCGGGTGTATAAAACGTGATGGGTATTGGTGTTGCAGCGCAGGCTATGGGCGCGGCTTGAAACGCGTGACCTTTGCGGACGGGTACAAGCCTGGTCAGGACTCTGATACCGAGGAGCCGCCTGTCAAGAAGGTAAACCTTAATTATTTATTTAAGTAGATATTTCTCAGAAATGATGTCATGAATTTTTCCACTTTTTCCTTCTTTTTGTGAAATAAGTGAAAACTTTGTTTTATTTTTGTTCTTGTGAAAGGATTTTTTTATGTTTTAGTTAAAGTTAAGTAGTTACAGAGTGAATGATTTTATATAAATAGTTATATGGGGTGTTGATTGTACATAGGGGTAATAAGAAAATTATTATTTGGTGTTAAAAAAAATAAGATTAGGGATTTTGGAATTTTTTGTTTAAAAATATGCAGTACAGATAGAATTATAGGATAAAAGGCAATCGGTTTTTCAACCTTATATTTATATTTGTGTTTGCTAAATTGGGACAAAAACGAATATTTATTTGTTTTTTATTTTAAAATTGGTCAATCACTGTTATTCATATATATGAATTTCGAAAAAAGTCTTATATATATGGAATCGACATGTTTGGGTTTGCTTTTGACGTTTCTAAAAATATGTCAGAGATTTCATTTTAAACTACTTAAGACAAAGGTTTTTGAACTAAAATTGGTCAACTTTGATGCCAAATATCTGAGAGATAATGAACTTTGAAGTAGTTTTGAAATATTATTTTTCAGTCCTCCGGCCGGTAAGCGCCACTTTACGCAAAACTAAATTGCCGCCTGCCGGCTCCGTCGGGCAGAAAAATAGTATACAAACCTCGGCCGTTAAATGGGAAAGCCTCGACATTTCCCACTAAAACGGCCTCGGTATGTAATCTACTATTGCTTAAAAGTGTTTGTGTTTATTAGCTTATCATATTTGATAAGCTTTAAAAAACGGTTTGACACCGTAGGTGATTGTCGTTGGGTATCTCCTTAATAAGACACATTGTGTGCAGCGCATGCGGGCGCGGCGCGTGGGCTGCGCGTGGCCGTGCCCCGCCACGCACGCCGACCACGTGCCGCTGTGGGACGCGCTGCCCCCGCCCCCGCCGCCGCCCGGCTCCCCGCCCCCGCCCCCGCGCGCCGCGCCGCCGCTGCACCTGCTGCGCCGCGCCCCGCCCTCGCCCGCGCGGCTGCCCATACCCATACCCATGCCCGTGCCGCCACACAAGTTCGGTAACTACAACTTCTGTACTACACACTGCTGCGGCCCTGGTACACGAGGGTCGCTAAACTCCGTTTATGCTAAGTTTCCGACGTCATAATTTCATAGATGACGTTTAAATTAAAACTTGACAATTCATTTACGTTAGTTATTAACTTGGTTTGACTCTACAGTATTTCAAACTCAACAGAGACACCTGTCATTGTCTAATCTAAATAGTTAGAACGTGACAAATGTCTATCTCGAGCGCAAAATACTATTGCGAATCTCTTGTGCTAAAATTACTGATTTCACCAGAACGCAAACCCAAGAATACTCCAATATAAAAATATGAAGCCGAACCAACCTAAACCAAACCATTTATCATTTTAGCGGATGGTAGCCGAAATGATACATAGTTATAAAATCCAAAATTTTTGTAGTACTTAATTAGAAAATACATAACGACCATAACTACAAAATACAATCTGATATTATTTGTATGACAAAAACTCGTTTTTTAACTCGAACTATGTTTTTTTCATACATAATTAGTTAACTATTGCATTCCGTAAGCATCCCCTAACCCATTACACAATATAACGCAAACAAACCAATGAACACAATTCTACTACTCATAAATGGTCTTCGGTCCTTTTCAAGCATCTTTTTACAATAGTAGATTGTACATCAAGGGCATAAAGTGACCCATTTTAGACGAGGCCATTTATTGGTCCGAGTGTAACGAGGACCAATATAGTAGCCGAGGATAAAATGGGTATTTATGCTCGAGGTATACACTCTGCTTTTCACTTCGATTGTAAGGAAAATATTAGGTTTTATATCTCTTTAAATAGTTGAAAATGTAACATCCATACTCGCGCGCTTGGGTTCTCCCCGCCGCGCGCCGCCTGCAGGCGGCCGGGCGCGCGGGGGGCGAGGCCGCGGCGCGCGCGCTCCACCTGCGATGTTACTTTATGCCCTAGTGCATGAAAAGCGATTTTGTGTCGCCTAGCCACGGCACAAAGGCGAACTTTTCGAACAAGAGAAGTGAAAACAGTATTTTTAATAAAATACGAAACATTGTGACCCAGCAAAACATCGGGCGACGACAATTTGAGACATTTCTTACTTTACAGGCCTCAGCACATAATCTACTATTTCTATTATAACGTTTTTTATGTTAACATTATACAGGGTGTAATCGTTAAGTGTTTACAGGCCATAATTCCGTAAATATAGCAGATATCAGAAAACTTCTAACTGATATCGATAGTACGTTACCCAACGAGTAAAATTACACTAATAACGTTTTTGAAATAAAAGCAGAAATATCCCAAATATTAACTTCAAACCCTTCCATACATTTAGTAGGTAACCGTTCATTCAAAGACTAGTTTATTTTTTCATTTAAGAATAAATGTTAAATTAATTATTTCATAAACGGTAGTATTATTATTTTATTACAATATTCGTACAAATAACGAATCTCTAACAGTTTTATCTCTTACGACACCCGACATTCTTTAAGGCTGTAAGTCGTCATACTAAATGTATGGGAGCGTTTTAACTTAGTATTTTTAATATTACTTTATCTATTTAGAAAATGTTATTATTGTAATTTTACTCGTTGGGTAACGTACTTTAGATATCAGTTAGAAGTTTTCTGATATCTGCTATATTTACGGAATTATGGCCTGTAAACACTTAACGATTACACCCTGTATAAACAAATTATGTTTATTTCCAGATCCCAACATACCAATGCCCCCGTTTATGCCGCCGGAGCCCCCGCCCGGACTCATCACCTTCCAGTAATCTCTACACATTAATTAACCCACGGTCGAACCAAACCAAGACCTAGCTTGTTGCGATTCGTACTAAGTCCGGTCGTGTGGAGGTAGTTAATGCACATTATAATACCGATACATTATTTCACCACTTAAAAAAAAACTATTTTATTATAAATTGAAAGAGATGACAAGATAATGATATACTACAGAAAATGTGACCAAGGGTGAGCAGTATATGACATATACTTTTCTGACATATATTTTCCGTAGTATATGACATCTCTTTCAATTTATGTTTTATATATAGTAGTGTGACGTGTGACTACTACGTGTACTAGTGTGGGCTTTCTTCTGTTCAAGCTAGGAGGGATCAAAGTGACACTTTTCCCGTTCAAACTAATAATTTTCTTCTTGGACGTTAACGCTTGAACCCCTCATTACGCTCAGGATTCTACTCCTGATTTTTTTGATTAACGAAATTCTATTGTAGAATCCTGCGCTTCTTTCGGGATTCAATCTACGCCCTCGCCGGAAATACAGGCTGATTTTTGTCACTGGCCAAACTCTAAGTAGTGAAATATATCATTTTGATCCCTCGTGACACAATGTACTATTGTACAAATATGAACTAGGGTATCGGTATTTCTCGCTATACACATAATCTACATCCAAAGTTCGGTTCGGTCTGTGTCCGCTCTGTCGCCAAATGGCTTAAGTGTACTGTTGAATAAATTATGTTAAAAATAAATATTGTTTAATTTCTAACAGAAAAACCTCAAAACCGAGGAACAGTCAAGTGTAAAAATATGGTGGTGCACATCTTACTCAAAAAATATGTCCCATAGCACCTTATGCCGGTGTAATAAGAGCGTAGTACCATATTTATAAGTCGATTATGTCGAACCATACTTTTGCACTTGACTGTACGTGTAAAACTTGTAAAAGTTGAAACAAGCACATTTTAAGTATCGGTAGGTACATTTTAATGTCCTTGCCCACAATTCTTGAGCTAAAGCGTAGGTACCTAAATGGTACAACTTTGCCGGCTGTCTGTAAGGCAACTTACACTACTACCTATATGAAAATAATTAGATGGCATTTAAGCCTTATCGACAACCGACGAAGTGATAGTTAAGGCGAAGAACGTTACAATTATGGATTTAGTTTGAAATAAAACAAAATATTTTAAAAGTAATAAATAAGTATGAGTTTATTTCACTTAAACTAAAATATATCACAGTCTTGGTAAATAAACATAAGCAATCAATTAGAAGATCCTATTACATTTAAAGCTGCCTAATCGACTTCTTCAATGGTGGGGCCGTCATTTTTGCTTTGGTATCCAGGCATGCCTCCCATTCCGCCGGGCATTCCTCCCATGCCTCCGGGCATGCCTCCCATTCCTCCGGGCATGCCTCCCATTCCTCCGGGTATGCCTCCCATTCCTCCAGGCATGCCTCCCATTCCTCCGGGCATGCCTCCCATTCCTCCGGGCATGCCTCCCATTCCTCCGGGCATGCCTCCCATTCCTCCGGGCATTCCTCCCATGCCTCCGGGCATACCGCCGGCGCCGCCGCCGTGCATCTTGGTCATCACCGGCGAGCACACTCTCTGCACCTCCTTCAGTTTGTGCTCGTACTCTTCTACCTCGGCCAGAGAGTTGTTGTCCAGCCATCTCAGCGTCTCCTCGCACTCGCTGCGAGCCGTGTTCTTGTCCTGCTCACTCAACTTGTCTCCCGCCACATCCAAGGCTTGTTTTACACTGAAGACATAGGCCTCAAGTTGGTTCCTCGCTGCCACCCTCTTCCTCTGTTTCTCATCTTCGTCCTTGTAGCGCTCAGCCTCGGCCAGCATTCTGTCGATGTCCGCCTGCGACAGTCTGCCTCTGTCGTTCTTGATGACGATATTCTTGCTTCGTCCAGTGCTGTTCTCCTTGGCAGACACGTTCAAGATGCCGTTAGCGTCGATGTCGAAGGTGACGTCGATCTTGGGCACCCCTCGGGGCGCGGGCGGGATCCCGGTCAGGTCGAACGTGCCCAACAAGTTGTTATCCTTCGTCATGGCTCGCTCGCCCTCGTACACCTGGATAGTGACCGCCGGCTGGTTGTCAGAGTATGTCGTGAAGGTCTGAGACTGCTTTGTCGGAATCTTAGAATTGCGTTCAATGATTTTGGTCATAACTCCGCCGGCCGTCTCGATGCCCAGAGACAACGGCGCCACGTCCACCAGCAGCACGTCCTGGATCCTGGAGTCACTGGATCCGCTGAGGATGGCCGCCTGCACTGCTGCACCGTACGCCACCGCCTCGTCGGGGTTGATGGAGAGATTTAGCTGCTTGCCGCCGAAGAAGTTCTGCAGAAGGTTCTGGATCTTCGGTATGCGAGTCGAGCCGCCCACGAGCACGACGTCGTGGATCTGGCTCTTGTCCAGCTTGGCGTCGCGCAGCGCCTTCTCGACCGGCTCCAGCGTGCCGCGGAACAGATCCGAGTTGAGCTCCTCGAAGCGCGCGCGCGAGATGCGCGTGTAGTAGTCGATGCCCTCGTACAGCGCGTCGATCTCTATGGACGCCTCGGTGCTGGACGAGAGGGTGCGCTTGGCGCGCTCGGCGGCCGTCCGCAGGCGGCGCAGCGCGCGGGTGTTGCCGCGCAGATCCTTCTTGTACTTGCGCTTGAACTCGTCCGCGAGATGGTTCACTAGCCTATTGTCGAAGTCCTCGCCGCCGAGATGCGTGTCGCCGGCCGTCGCCTTCACCTCGAACAGCGAGCCCTCGTCGATGGTGAGGATGGACACGTCGAATGTGCCGCCGCCGAGATCGAAGATCAACACGTTGCGCTCGCCCTTCAAGTTCTTGTCCAAGCCGTACGCGAGCGCGGCGGCGGTGGGCTCGTTGATGATCCGCAGCACGTTGAGGCCGGCGATGGCGCCCGCGTCTTTGGTGGCTTGGCGCTGCGAGTCGTTGAAGTACGCCGGGACTGTGACGACAGCGTCACGCACTGTTGTGCCCAAGTAAGCCTCGGCAGTCTCCTTCATCTTCGTCAACACCATGCTGCTGATCTCCTCTGGCGCAAACCTCTTCGTCTCGCCTTTGAACTCTACCTGTATCTTTGGTTTGCCACAGTCGCTGATGACTTTGAACGGCCAGTGCTTCATGTCCGCCTGTATCTTGGGGTCGTCAAACTTGCGTCCGATGAGTCGTTTTGCGTCGAACACCGTGTTGTTGGGGTTGAGCGCGACTTGGTTCTTGGCGGCGTCGCCGATGAGTCGCTCGGTGTCCGTGAACGCGACGTAGGATGGTGTGGTCCGGTTGCCCTGGTCGTTCGCGATGATCTCCACATTCCCGTGTTGGAAAACTCCGACACAGGAATAAGTTGTTCCAAGATCAATTCCTACAGCTGGCATTTTCGTAGATTTCGTTTAATAACTTCCTTGCACAATACAATAATGTAACTCGTAATAACTCGAGAGGTTATCACCACTCAACTTGTTCGTCCTTTCGCTTTCGTGTTTAGTAATATACTGAATTCGCGCCAGTGCACGGTGGCTTATATACCCCTCGCGTAACGGCCAATCACAGCCCAGTATTTTCTAGATTATTCTTGACAGCTACTCGGTCGCCAATAGGGTCCATGTCGGGTCTCGAGCTTTCTCGACAGTTCGGCGGTTTAGAACGGGACAGAAAGCATTCTATACGGGTTAGAAAGAGAAGGGTGAAGCGACAGTGGTACCAGGTACCAGGTGGTAACAAAATAAAGAACTTCTAGGATTATTTTGTGAGTACATAGTAGTTTTGAGGAAAGAAAAGGGTTGTGGCAGGTTAAAAAAAATTAATCCTACGTCTCTTTTGTTTTTCTACCGATAACCAAATACCTAATAACCTGTCAATAATGGGGTATAGATAGAATAATATGTGTGATTTATGAAACATAAGAAATTATATGGGTAGATATGTAATTTTGTTTGTGAATATAGATTTATATAATTTGCTAACACAGTTTTGGAGTTGTTCTGTTTTGGAGTTGGTAAATGTAGTAAGTGACTGAAAAGTATGAATTCGAATTATGCACGAATTAAAAGAGATTCAGCTCATACTGTAATTAAAATATAATTTAATTTTACGCACTAAATAAATATTTTATTGATAACATGTAAGGTTTGCAACTTGCAAGGTACTTATGCTTATAGAAACGGACGTTAAAAACGATTCATGTTGTTACATACATATATTTGTTTTAGAGACAGAATATTTTTTACCCGTACCTATAATAATTTTAGAAATAAACGTTTTGTAGAGATATATAAATATATTTTGAGGTTAGTTTAGTTTTTACTGTGGTATCATCGACCGGGCTTGTTTGTTTACGTATCTAAAAATAGATTTTACGCGAGCAGCGCCATCTCGTGGCGAGTAGCGTACTTTTGTTATAAAAGCCCTACTTGAAGTATACAAAGGATAGCTATTATGATTGTCAATAAGTATGAAAGTGACAAGCATCACATCATCAGAATGAACTTGAAATTTCTGGAACAGCGATAAGTGCGCCTATCACGAACATCGAAAATTGGCATTGACGGGAAAATTTCTTTATCTCTAGATAGATGGAGATAAATCGAGAAAATCAGCGCTGTCCTTTGAGATAGCATTATGCTGGGGCGAGTCCATTTCGTGGTAAAAATAGTCTTTTTTTTTGTTTTTAATTGTTTTCTTGTTTCTATCCTGTATTTCTGATTTTTACCATGAATAAAATAAATTATTTGATTTGATAGGACAAGACAAGTTTTGAAACTTAGAAGCTTTTAATAAAGTTATACTTAATAATATATTACTAATTAGGAATTAAAGTAGGTACATTCGCTGTAATGCCAGTGATAAAAATCAGGCTTTATATTAATTATGGTTATATTGTTTGCTCACGATTCTGACCCACTTTATGGAGCTGCGACTGTTGTTTCGTAAATAAAAATAAAGAACTAAGTACTTTACCTAAATAGTTTTGGGGAAAATTAACTAGTAAAAAGGGATAAAACTAGTATCTGAGGGACTTCAACCCTGTGTAATATAGTTAAGTAGACACATAACTATATTACCCGCGTATATTTTATACCGCGAGCTGACGTTTTTGACAATCACTTTTTAAGTTTTTACGACTTGTATTTGTATGCCAACAGATTATAGTTTTCGAATTTAGATGAAAGGGATTAGACCCTAACCCCTCCCAATCCAAATAAGACAACAAGCAATCCAAATAAGTTGTTACAATGATTTGTATGGAATTCATAATTATTATTTTCACTAAACTGACTGTCGGTACCGACCATTGAGTTATACTACTTCGTATAGAGGAGCCATAGGCAAACAAGAAACGTGTCACAACCCGCAAACTAAGTAGGGGCGTCAACCACGCGACCAAAACGTTTAGGTCACGAGATGCAATGTTCCACTTCTGCATTGTCGTAAGCGCCGTGATTTGCACGGCGCTTACGACGTTTAGTCGCGATGTTGATCCCGGCATAGATTAGTCAGGAAGACGTAGAAAAAAAGAAACGGCATTGGTATTGCCTATATACGGACTGTACGGACAAATTAATGTAGCACTATGTTGCATTGGTACAAACTGGAAAATGACTTTAAGTACTAGAAATACATGGTAATTGGACATGAATTTAATAGGCCATAACAAAATAAAACAACGTAAACTGCAACACAATATTTATTTTAATTTCCTTCAAACAGTATCAGTTTTGTCAGTTTCTGCCGTTTAGTAAAGTAATCTAAACTTTGATCAGTTTTTGCTTCGTGATGCAATCTAACTTTTGCGTACTGATTTATAATAGCACGAATTAAATGGATTCTGTGGTTAAAACGCTGATTGCTGATTAAGTGAATGTTGAATTAAACATACAAATATACTTCTTTGTCGATGAAGTTCTTAAGGGTGTTTACTGTTATATAACTTTAGTCATATTTGGAAGCAAGACCTTTTCCACCGCGTAAGCTGAAGACTTGAGTTCGATCCTCGGATCGGCCTTCATCGGTGTTGGTCTTTTTCTTTAGTATATGACATATATTTCAATGTATAATTACATTATCTGTAATATCTGTATTAACGTTAGCACCTCGATATTGTTACGTCTATGTAGACCTTTTTTTTACTCTTTGACGCTCACGAAACATGGCTGCCAGCTCATGGCGCACCGATATTGATACAAAAATTATTAAATTAGCGTGATTAGATGAAAATGCAAGTAAACTTACGCGTGAAAAGTCACTCCTTGACTTTTGTTTGCTGTTTTGGTATAGTTTTTGCAGTATCTCACTACACATGACGGCATATTTTACGTAATATTTTTAAAGCCAATGCGTCGAGCTACCGCAACCGTTTGGCACAGACTGAGCGTGAGTGCGGCAATTGCCTCTAACAGGGTGTACAAAAAATCAAGTTGAGGCGCCTACTCTATTAAAATGATTACTCAAAGGTACCGACATATTATTTTGAAATCAGAAAGCCTCTTTTGTAGATACCTATGTAACGGGACGCCTTTCCCGTTTACATAAATGTTTTTTTTTATCATCATTATCAACCTAAGCTAGTCCACTGCTGGACGTAGGTCTCTCCTCTTACACGCCAAATGCAACACACACCTTACATATTACATATTAATTTACATATTAATACATATTAATTTGTTACAATTCCCCTTAACTTATTTCATATTCTTAATTAAAAATTACTTTACCTATCTTTTCGTGGTAAGTTCGTCTGATAATCCATCTCCCTGATTTTTTTACATATTTTTGGACCTCCCATTCAAAAGTTAGAGGGGGCGGGACACACACTTTTACAGTGATTCTTATTTCGAAAATATTCGATCAATTGTTATAGAAACATTTAAGTTATTTTCAAATGCTTATTCGATGATGTGCCATAAGTAGATATTTGGCAACAAAATTTGTTTTGGCTTTTAGGTAAGTCCATATTTGGGGTAATTGAACAAGTCAGTTATTGGGAACTGAACCTGGAACCTCACAGCCTTACAAACTGCACATACACTAAGCTGTATTTTGGCATGCGCTTTTGTGTAACTGTAACTAAAGGACGTTTCAGTATTCATTTAAGTTGTATGAAAAACGAAAAATAACTTTTTTTCGATTTCGACTAAAAGCGATATTCCAAGTAGCTTCTACAGTACAGAGTGGCCAATAAGAACGACACTTTGTTTTAAATTTTTACTTTATTTATAAATAAATAAATATAATGGGACAATCTTACACAAATCGACCTATTCTCACGGTAAGCTCAATAAGGCTTGTGTTGTGGGTACTAGGCGACGATATATATAATAGACAGATACATATAAATACTTAAATACATAGAAAACATCCATAACTCAGGAAAACATATTCGTGATAAACACACAAATAATTGCCCTGACTAGGATTCGAACCCGGGACCTCCTGCTTCGTAGGCAGGGTCACTACCAACTAGGCTAGAAGGCCGTTAAAATTTATGAAACTTTAAAATTACGAGTAGGATGTATTTTTTTAAAACATGATATTGAGGGATAGCAATTTCACACAAAACACAATTTTACAAGAAAAAAAGTCAATCAAAAAGTCAAAAGTCTATGTTAGACTCGAGAATAAAAAATACGGCCAGTGTTGATAAGATAGTCGCGGCTAACATGGAAAATTTTGCTGCTTTGGAGTTTTTTCTTTTGGTTTTCTTAAAGAGGCGTATCTTTGCGACCAACCGATATATTAAGGATACTTAAAAACTGGTTTACTGAGAAAAAGCTAATGAGATATAATGCCGAAATCGTAGGAACATTTACGAAACATGATCGCATTCATCATTGTAAGTACTGTACAGTCGACGTCAAAGATATATTGACAATTGAAAGTTACAAAAATATCCTGACATTTAAATAAGTTGCCATATAATGTGAGTGTGACAAATACTTTTTTAGGTGATATATTACAGTTTTATATTTTCACTCACTGTACCCAAAATATGTTTACACTATTTCACCCATGGAAGTTGCCACATTTTCTGAATAATATTCATTTACATGACAAGTTACAGAATAATATTTACATTCAATGTGCCAATTAAAATAAGATATGAAGCTCCATTTTAATGTTTACGCTCAACTGTATATTAACCATTATTCATTTCCTGCTACATAAATTTCTTTACAAACAATCAAAAGTGGCATTCTTATTTCAAATAATGACAATCATCGAAAAGAGTACCATACTGTCAAATGATCTGTTTGTCTCATTCGTTTAGATGTGACGTCAATGCCATGTCAATTCTTTCGCTGTTTACGTTTTAACAATTTTTAGTAGTTTTGATTTTTACTCAACTGTTGCATAAGGAAGAGTAATGCACTATCATTAAACATATATTTTAAAGTTACTTTTGGCACTTATGAACTGACCCTTATATGCATGAAACTATCAGTATAACGAGAGATCTTAGGTTCATATATATAAGGGCCAATTCATTAATATCAACAGTAAGTTCTAAAAAAAAACCGATTATAGAAATGGAAGAACAAACACACAAAAAAACGCCGGTACATTTTTAGCTTAAAGTAGCTTATTACATACAGGTTGTAACAAAAGTACCGAACGATACTTCAACGTCTGATAAGGTCAATGACCCCGAGTACAATGCAAGTGGAAAAATTTCGAAATTCAAATTTTTTTTTTCATTTTGTAAGGAACAGCTGATCGAAAATGCACTTATCTCCATACATTGTAAAAAAAAAACCGAAATTACCAACTACTTACGTAAACCTTATCAGCTGTTGAAGTATCGTTCGGTAATTTTTTTACACCCTGTATATGTTGGTTATAAAAACTTACAGTTTCGATTCTACTATACCTTCGATTAAAAGACATGATAATTTGGGGTGTTTTTAATAATAAAAAAGATAAAACGTAGTGTATGTACATATACAAACGACTTAAAAGGCAAACAAATCGTAATTACTTCTAGTAAATAATAATAATTACTGCTTATAGTACCTAAACACATTATTAATCCTACATAGAGTACTTTAAAACCGTGTTTAGCCGCCTAAGGCGTCCCGAACGTCTTGTAGTGGCTGGCCCATAGAACGCACTAAATTTTCACAGTAGTCTAGACCACGGTAATATTCTCAGAGCTCGTGCACGTGTTCTTTTAAATTTTGTTTATTTTTAACCTTCAATGAGTGCCAGTTCTGGACCATAAGGCCCCACATGATTTCCATGACATTCATAATATATGTAGCCTCCTAACATTAGAAATATATGTAGGTCCTAATAATGTAGTATATGACATCTCTTTCAATTTATAATTTATATATAAACACTACTTAAAAAAACATTAATAATCAAAACATTGATTAAATTTAATAAAAGATTTGATTCGTGCTTTACAATTGTATAGGCTAGTATATATTATGTGGTTAACGAAATAAGAAAAAAAATACACAGGCTAAGTAAGGAAGTAATTGCCCTGACTAGGATTCGAACCCGGGACCTCCTGCTTCGTAGGCAGGGTCACTACCAACTAGGCTAGGAGGCCGTTAAAATTTATGAAACTTTAAAATTACGAGTAGGATGTATTTTTTTAAAACATGATATTGAGGGATAGCAATTTCACACAAAACACAATTTTACAAGAAAAAAAGTCAATCAAAAAGTCAAAAGTCTATGTTAGACTCGAGAATAAAAAATACGGCCAGTGTTGATAAGATAGTCGCGGCTAACATGGAAAATTTTGCTGCTTTGGAGTTTTTTCTTTTGGTTTTCTTAAAGAGGCGTATCTTTGCGACCAACCGATATATTAAGGATACTTAAAAACTGGTTTACTGAGAAAAAGCTAATGAGATATAATGCCGAAATCGTAGGAATATTTACGAAACATGATCGCATTCATCATTGTAAGTACTGTACAGTCGACGTCAAAGATATATTTACAATTGAAAGTTACAAAAATATCCTGACATTTAAATAAGTTGCCATATAATGTGAGTGTGACAAATACTTTTTTAGGTGATATATTACAGTTTTATATTTTCACTCACTGTACCCAAAATATGTTTACACTATTTCACCTATGGAAGTTGCCACATTTTCTGAATAATATTCATTTACATGACAAGTTACAGAATAATATTTACATTCAATGTGCCAATTAAAATAAGATATGAAGCTCCATTTTAATGTTTACGCTCAACTGTATATTAACCATTATTCATTTCCTGCTACATAAATTTCTTTACAAACAATCAAAAGTGGCATTCTTATTTCAAATAATGACAATCATCGAAAAGAGTACCATACTGTCAAATGATCTGTTTGTCTCATTCGTTTAGATGTGACGTCAATGCCATGTCAATTCTTTCGCTGTTTACGTTTTAACAATTTTTAGTAGTTTTGATTTTTACTCAACTGTTGCATAAGGAAGAGTAATGCACTATCATTAAACATATATTTTAAAGTTACTTTTGGCACTTATGAACTGACCCTTATATGCATGAAACTATCAGTATAACGAGAGATCTTAGGTTCATATATATAAGGGCCAATTCATTAATATCAACAGTAAGTTCTAAAAAAAAACCGATTATAGAAATGGAAGAACAAACACACAAAAAAACGCCGGTACATTTTTAGCTTAAAGTAGCTTATTACATACAGGTTGTAACAAAAGTACCGAACGATACTTCAACGTCTGATAAGGTCAATGACCCTGAGTACAATGCAAGTGGAAAAATTTCGAAATTCAAATTTTTTTTTTCATTTTGTAAGGAACAGCTGATCGAAAATGCACTTATCTCCATACATTGTAAAAAAAAACCGAAATTACCAACTACTTACGTAAACCTTATCAGCTGTTGAAGTATCGTTCGGTAATTTTTTTACACCCTGTATATGTTGGTTATAAAAACTTACAGTTTCGATTCTACTATACCTTCGATTAAAAGACATGATAATTTGGGGTGTTTTTAATAATAAAAAAGATAAAACGTAGTGTATGTACATATACAAACGACTTAAAAGGCAAACAAATCGTAATTACTTCTAGTAAATAATAATAATTACTGCTTATAGTACCTAAACACATTATTAATCCTACATAGAGTACTTTAAAACCGTGTTTAGCCGCCTAAGGCGTCCCGAACGTCTTGTAGTGGCTGGCCCATAGAACGCACTAAATTTTCACAGTAGTCTAGACCACGGTAATATTCTCAGAGCTCGTGCACGTGTTCTTTTAAATTTTGTTTATTTTTAACCTTCAATGAGTGCCAGTTCTGGACCATAAGACCCCACATGATTTCCATGACATTCATAATATATGTAGCCTCCTAACATTAGAAATATATGTAGGTCCTAATAATGTAGTATATGACATCTCTTTCAATTTATAATTTATATATAAACACTACTTAAAAAAACATTAATAATCAAAACATTGATTAAATTTAATAAAAGATTTGATTCGTGCTTTACAATTGTATAGGCTAGTATATATTATGTGGTTAACGAAATAAGAAAAAAATACACAGGCTAAGTAAGGAAGTAAAGATAATTATGTAGCAGAAGGCGTATAACTTTTAATGCGTCATGAAACGTAAATTTTGAAATATTGTCCTTACTGTGTATATTGTTTGGCACATTGAATGGAAACATAATTTTGACACATATTGTATAAACAATTATATGTCAGATTTTACGACAAGTTTTATTAATTAATAGATGTAAACATATATTAGGCACTTTGGTTGATAGCATGAAATTATCATATTTCACGTGAATAAGTATTTGTCGCATTATATTGCAACTTATTTGAATGTAAGGATATTTTTGTAACTTTCAATTGTAAATATATCTTTGACGTCGACTGTACATATCGTCTCGTGTGTCTGTGTCTCGTATATATCGTGTAAAATTGCCATCCCTCAATAACATTTTTTTTAAATACTATTAAGTATTTATTAAAAAATATGTTGTTGAGGGATGGCAATTTCAAAAAATTATAAAAAAATATTTAAATATTTTAAATATATAAAATTTTAAAATTTCGTTAAGCAAAATTTAATATATACTTATACATACTCTTAGTTGGCCACCCTGTGTGAAGAAACCGACAAAAATATTTTTGGATTTTTTGTGTTTGATATACAAATAAAAAGAAGTGTAACACGCATGATGACGACACTTTTTAATGCATAATCGAAAAAGTCCAGAAGGGGCCGACCCTTCAGTGGCGCCCTCATTAGGCCGATTGTGTTTTATAATGAACTATTCCATCTCTATAACTCACCATAAGTTCGTTGTAGTCCTACTAATTATATTTAAGTATGTTACAGTTGTATATTACTTACTTTTAGTTTTATTACTTTAATGCAAAAAGTGGCTACAATTTGGCATCTATGCGATAAAAAAAAAGTTATGTATAATAAAACTATGTGCCAAAGTTGGGGAATTAGTAGGTCTAGTCTACAACGATCTTATGACGGTGTACAGAGAAATGGAACGGTTTAATAGAAAACCGCTGGTGGGTAGGACGCCCTCTTAATATTAAATTGTATCTTTAGAAATGTACCTACTTAGCCATCTAAGTGAGTATAATGATGTATACAGGGTGTAACAAAATTGGTGGTGATCCGTGTATCTTATATTCTTATCACATTGTATTAAGGCTCACGGATCACTAGCATTTTTGTAACAACCTAGTATGGATAGTTTTTCTAGATTTATTCAGTTTGGTAGCTGTTATAAGGATATAAAAGTTATTAGTACATCTTAATACTCATACTTAATAGGTATGTGAAGTTTAAGTAAAATAAAACAAGTATTTTTAAGAGGAACTCATACTTATTTATTAAAAATAAAATACTTAACTTAAACTAAATCAGTCTTTGTACATTATTTACATAATCAATTTAAAAATCCTATTACATCTAAGAATAACTTAATCAACTTCTTCAATAGTGGGGCCGTCATTTCTGCTTTGGTATCCGGGCATACCTCCCATTCCTCCGGGCATGCCTCCCATACCCCCGGGCATTCCACCCATGCCTCCAGGCATTCCTCCCATACCTCCTGGCATACCTCCGGGCATACCACCTTGGTTACCACCGGCACCACCACCATGCATCTTCGTCATCACCGGCGAACACACTCTCTGCACCTCCTTCAATTTGTGCTCGTACTCTTCTACCTCGGCCAAAGAGTTGTTGTCCAGCCATCTCAGCGTCTCCTCGCACTCGCTGCGAGCCGTGTTCTTGTCCTGCTCACTCAACTTGTCTCCCGCCTCATCCAAGGCTTGTTTTACGCTGAAGACATAGGCCTCAAGTTGGTTCCTCGCTGCCACCCTCTTCCTCTGTTTCTCATCTTCGTCCTTGTAGCGCTCAGCCTCGGCCAGCATTCTGTCGATGTCCGCCTGCGACAGTCTGCCTCTGTCGTTCTTGATGACGATATTCTTGCTTCGTCCAGTGCTGTTCTCCTTGGCAGACACGTTCAAGATGCCGTTAGCGTCGATGTCGAAGGTGACGTCGATCTTGGGCACCCCTCTGGGCGCGGGCGGGATCCCGGTCAGGTCGAACGTGCCCAACAAGTTGTTGTCCTTCGTCATGGCTCGCTCGCCCTCGTACACCTGGATAGTGACCGCCGGCTGGTTGTCAGAGTATGTCGTGAAGGTCTGAGACTGCTTTGTCGGAATCTTAGAATTGCGTTCAATGATTTTGGTCATGACTCCGCCGGCCGTCTCGATGCCCAGAGACAACGGCGCCACGTCCACCAGCAGCACGTCCTGGATCCTGGAGTCACTGGATCCGCTAAGTATGGCCGCCTGCACTGCTGCACCGTACGCCACCGCCTCGTCGGGGTTGATGGAGAGATTTAGCTGCTTGCCGCCAAAGAAGTTCTGCAGAAGGTTCTGGATCTTCGGTATGCGAGTCGAGCCGCCCACGAGCACGACGTCGTGGATCTGGCTCTTGTCCAGCTTGGCGTCGCGCAGCGCCTTCTCGACCGGCTCCAGCGTGCCGCGGAACAGATCCGAGTTGAGCTCCTCGAAGCGCGCGCGCGAGATGCGCGTGTAGTAGTCGATGCCCTCGTACAGCGCGTCGATCTCTATGGACGCCTCGGTGCTGGACGAGAGGGTGCGCTTGGCGCGCTCGGCGGCCGTCCGCAGGCGGCGCAGCGCGCGGGTGTTGCCGCGCAGATCCTTCTTGTACTTGCGCTTGAACTCGTC
Source organism: Lathronympha strigana (assembly GCA_949128165.1). Taxonomy (NCBI): domain Eukaryota; kingdom Metazoa; phylum Arthropoda; class Insecta; order Lepidoptera; family Tortricidae; genus Lathronympha; species Lathronympha strigana. The sequence goes on along the minus strand of OX421922.1, from coordinate 4,847,046 downwards.
CGCGAGATGGTTCACTAGCCTATTGTCGAAGTCCTCGCCGCCGAGATGCGTGTCGCCGGCCGTCGCCTTCACCTCGAACAGCGAGCCCTCGTCGATGGTGAGGATGGACACGTCGAATGTGCCGCCGCCGAGATCGAAGATCAACACGTTGCGCTCGCCCTTCAAGTTCTTGTCCAAGCCGTACGCGAGCGCGGCGGCGGTGGGCTCGTTGATGATCCGCAGCACGTTGAGGCCGGCGATGGCGCCCGCGTCTTTGGTGGCTTGGCGCTGCGAGTCGTTGAAGTACGCCGGGACTGTGACAACGGCGTCACGCACTGTCGTGCCCAAGTAAGCCTCGGCAGTCTCCTTCATCTTCGTCAACACCATGCTGCTGATCTCCTCTGGCGCAAACCTCTTCGTCTCGCCTTTGAACTCTACCTGTATCTTTGGTTTGCCACAGTCGCTGATGACTTTGAACGGCCAGTGCTTCATGTCCGCCTGTATCTTGGGGTCGTCAAACTTGCGTCCGATGAGTCGTTTTGCGTCGAACACCGTGTTGTTGGGGTTGAGCGCGACTTGGTTCTTGGCGGCGTCGCCGATGAGTCGCTCGGTGTCCGTGAACGCGACGTAGGATGGTGTGGTCCGGTTGCCCTGGTCGTTCGCGATGATCTCCACATTCCCGTGTTGGAAAACTCCGACACAGGAATAAGTTGTTCCAAGATCAATTCCTACAGCTGGCATTTTCGTAGATTTCGCTTAATAACTTCCTTGCACAATACAATAATGTAACTCGTAATAACTCGAGAGGTTATCACCACTCAACTTGTTTGTCCTTTCGCTTTCGTGTTTAGTAATATACTGACTTCGCGCCAGTGCACGGTTGCTTATATACCCCTCGCATAACGGCCAATCACAGCCCAGTATTTTCTAGATTATTCTTGACAGCTGTTCGACTGCCAATGGGGTAGGTGCCGAAATACGGTCGTTCTCGACTATTCGGGGTAGACGAGCGAGATAGACGCTCAATACCTCGTGCGTTTGAGAGAGACGGGTAATTATTTAGTGATACCATACGACAACAAATAAATTACTTATAGGATTTTTCCATATTTGCTTGCTTGGAAGCCTGTCGGATTATTTAAATTATATTAATGTGTTTGAGTTTGTCCAAACGAAACCATATCTTGTCATGAAAATTATTGTTGATAAATTTCAAGGTTTGAATTTTGTGATATCGTAAATTTATGTATTTAATAGATCAATAATCAGAATCAGAAATCGTTTATTGTTTACCGTGTACAATATGGATGTTACAAATGTAATAGGGTAGGTAATAACGGCAACCCATTTCGGGTATACAGTATTATTTTTAGGTAAGTAGGTATGCATACATCACACCATGCCATCACTATCATACAATAGGTACGTTTATGTTAAGTATAGGCAACTTTCTGTAGGTTTCTGATTTTCTCGTGTTTATTTGAGCGTTTCAACTAGATTTCAGAGGATTCAAAACTCAAAGACACGAGATGAAAATGAAAACTAACTTTGCTGCAGAGTGTTCATAAGCGCATATACTGAACCTACCGCGAAGAAAATACTCGCTGGAAAACATAGAAATAAATACTTTTAAATGTTTACCCTTTAAATGCATTGCTGAACAGTTAACTCTATTAGCTACCACAAAAAAAACACTCATAATTATGTATTCCTTCGTTATATTTTATGTGGAAATAGCAACTTTTACTCATTTTACTATACTTTTTTTATACTAAATAAGTATTTATATTTTATGTAACTGAATCGAATATCTAAAATACAGCATAATCACGAATACGGTTACGGTATTACTATCAAAATAGGAGTCTTAGCACTGGTATCACCGACATGTTGACCTACGTTTGTAAAACAAAGATAGCGCTATCTGTGTTTATACTTGTCAAAAGAGGATAGTGCGTCATTCTAGAAAATTTGTCCAATAACTGTTTCTTTTTGTTCCAGATAATTCTGGAAAATAATTTAACTTTCTCTTATCTTGAAATTATTATTTTTTATTAAAATCCCAAATAATAAGTTCTCTAATAAAATCTTATGTGTGTTAAAAATAAACCAAGGTGCGTTAATAATAGATTGTGCTAACAGCGACCTCTAGTGTGGAGTAGCATAGATACCTAGTCTTTGTATTCATTTTTATCTACTTATATGAGATAACTACTAACCGCGGTAATATAAGTGTTTTGATAATAAATTATTATAAAAAGTAAATAAATTAATGTGATAAAGAAAGATTTGGTAACAAATTATTCGGTTTTTTTTAACCGTATTATTGCGTACTAAGATTGTAGATGGGATTAACAGTTTCGCCGTAAAATAAGTACTTAGGTACGTTACCTATTGGAACCTGGATTACTGTGTGTTGTTATTGTTCTAAGATAAAAAGGTGTTGTTTTATACAAAGGTACGCCTAGTCTCAGAATAATAACAATTTAATTTGTTTCATCCAGTGTTATTCGAGTTGTAGATTCTCGAAACGTTCTCCTTTTCGTACCTACCCATAGGGAATGTTCTGAAGCGTTGGTGGCCCAGCGATATGGCGTACTTTCAATCCGAATGTCGCGGGTTCAAACACCAGCTCGTACCAATGAGTGTTTCGGAACTTATGTATGAAATATCATTTCATATTTACCAAATCGCTTTTCGATGAAGGAAACATCGTCAGGAAACCGGGCTAATCCAAATAAGGCCTAGTTTACCCTCAGGTATGGAAGATGCCGGTCGCTTTCGTAAAACTATTAGCGCTTACGCCAGATCTTGGGATTAGTTGCCAAAGCGGAGCCTAGGCTCCCTGAGCCTTGAAAACGCTAGGAAGATGAGGGAATATTCTCGAGCAAAAACATTATCCACACGTTCTCAAGAACGACACAACTTTAGGCACTATAAAACCGATCCCTACGGCAGTTCCCACAATTTTTTTCGATTCAGCTTAAATCTAAAAATATATTTTTATTACCTACTTAAATGTTACATTTCTAAATAAATGAATGTGCTAAATTAAGAAACATCTACAAAAATTGTACGTGACCGACGCCACATACAAATTAACAGTCAGGGATCATAGTTCTGGGTAAAAACGGACATTTGACTGGACTAAAAAATAACAGGTACCCAAACAATTTAACTAGGCCATTTGTCGTTTTGTACCTACTGTGTAACAGAAAATTGCAGTCCAGAATACGACACGATAATAAAATTCATAATTTCCTTAAAACAATACACCTACCTAGTTGTATGTTCCATACAATAAAACAAACTTTTACAACCTATGCTTTTAGACTGAGATAGAAATTAAGAATTCCTTCTATTTTTCATGGTGAGAAGCAAAAGATGTAACAAGTTGCTAAGAGATCTTTTCCGGGGTTTTACACATCACTGAATCCGAAAATTGCTATTAGCACTTCGAATTATCAATAGTTTCCTCAAATTCAAGATGGCTGCCAAAAAAAAAATCATACCACGTGGGGTATCAAATGAAAGTGCGTCTTGAGTAGATTACAAATATATAACATGTTACCATATCAGCACTCACTGGTCAAGCATTTTTTTTAAACAATGAAAAAAATAAAGTTTTGTAGTTGATTTTGCATTGCCGTAAATTAAAAACGACTAAATGAATTTCTCTAAAATCTTTTATTAATTACTTGGGATGTCCTCTTAATTAACACGAACAAAAATTTCACCAGAAATATTTAAAAAATAACAGATACTCAACCACTTTAACTCATTTGTGCAATCAATACATTGACAGTACTTCGTGCAATCCATCCTAGCACCACGATACTTACAATGGTCACAATTCTGAATTTCTATCCCATTCTATTTACTTCCTTTTGATGGATGGCCCTCTAGAGGAGCCCTCTGGTTTCGTTCCTGTTTCCGGTTCCGAGGTATTTATTTGTCGTGGGTCTAGGTATTATATATCGAAATATAATTCATATAGGTAGGTACGTACATCTATTATAGCTTCGTGGAACCTCTCTAACAAGTGTAACTACTCTTATAGACCTTGTGGCAAATCGCACCCAATTTCGTAACATTGCGGATTAGTAAGTACAGTAGGTGCCCTCACATAAGTGCTCCGACTGTACGTGCAACGAATGAGGATTATCGCGAGTGAGTTCACCGCTAGGGGCGCTAGTGGACCATGGGTCTCATCCCAAGAAAATAGGTTAAATCGCATTTTCAGTGCCATTTTCTAAAATATGCAATTTTAGAGCAATCATTACGTTGAAATGTATTAAATACTGGTGTGAGATAACCCGGTAGATCGAAAGTGTAAAATAACCCGGTCGTAAATTACCCTAGGTTCCCTAACTCCTACTACACGGGGCGAGGCCGAGTACGGGACTCGTTTATCGCCCTATGTAATACCTACCTACTCGTTTAAGTAGGTGCAGCGAATTCAATCGATAGAGCCAGACAGCCAGAGGTAAATAAGACCTAGCAGCTTTTTTATAGGTTTTACAAATCGCAGGCAAATTTGAAACATTACAGACTGAGTAGGTGCAACGAATTCAATCGATCGATTTAATCTCGCAATGTATTAAGGTCTATACAGTTCACAAAGTTTTTTTTACTTTGTTATATGGGTTGTCAACTTAGCATTCAATAACAATCGGTCATCCTAAATTATCTTATGACCGCGAATATGGTAAATCGAAATTTCCTATCTGCCTCTCCATCGCTCTTGCATGTTTGAGTGATAGAGCTAGAGGTAGATAGGCGCTGACACTTTTTTAAGGTTACCGGGTACACACAAATAAAACTACAGTTTTAAAAACAATAAAATAGATTTTCATTTATTGTGAGACGAAAAATACAACAATGGGACTTATCACCTATAATGGTTAGTGGCAGACTGTTGTGTCGAAACAATTGATTGTCGGGTCGGGTCGCGCCGCGTCGGCCCGGGCCGGGCCGGGTCGCGGCGGCACACCTCTAACACTACAGTACACTCCTAATTTATGTCTTTCATTGGGTAACTCGTGGTTCATAACGAATATCAACGAAAATATATATAAATACACAAACCATGATCTCTATTCACTGAAATCATAGCTATACTTTTAAACATGTGAAGTTTCAATAGTTCATTTCTTTAACTAAGTTTTTTTTAAAAGGCTTTATTGATTTGAAGCTAATACTTAATTACTTACAAGATTGTTTAGTAGTTTTAATAGTAGTCGCGGGACGGGCCCCGTCGTCGTGTGTAGGCGTGCGGCCCCGGAACAAAACGTAACAACTCTCAATACCGCTACTATGAAACGTTCTATACAAAATTGAACATTGCCGCTTCGCTAATCGTTTACTAAAACAAGATGGCGGCGAGCGGCGACTCGGTCGAACTCGTCACTAATCGATTAAGTACATGTCTTACGTTATAAGTTGAAAATGCCACTGCTGCGATCCTACGTCGCCTATGTCTGGAGCGCGCGGGCACTGGTGGAGGCCGGAGGCCACGAGTCCGGCCGCCGACCGCATAGCGCCTCGCGAGGCCGAGGCTGGCCCGAGGCCCGAGGCCGTGGCCCCGCGCGAGGCCTCAAGCCTCCGCCAGTGCGCGCCCGTTTCGCTATTGCTCATAGAGAAAAAATTCCAAAATCAATTCGTTACACCGTAGACTATATTTTGTTTAATAAACTTGAAGTATTTATCAATAATCAATAAGTACATTATAATAATTGAATAATTAGTATTTTGTTTCATAAGAGATACTAGCATTACAAATAAATACCTTCAGCTATACAATTTAATGTTTATTTCTATTTAAACATTTTGAAGATGTTTAAGTGGACTACGTCGGTTTATACACAAGAGAGTGGTCGTTTCTTGTATAGAAACTAGTTGATGCGTCTACGCTTCGAGATATGACTTAAATGTATACTTAGATTTAGGGGGAAAATGTCGTAAAAACAAAAAGAAAAGTTATTGAAATTTATAACAAACACCTTAACTAATACTCAATGTAATAATTTAGTCAAAGTATACGTATATATATAATATATATGATGAATACATAGATAGTTTGCGGCGTGGCGGAGGCGGCGGGTGTGGTAACAAATGAAACGGTTTATACAAAATCCGGAGCCTCCCCCCACCTCGCGTGTCTTTGACAAAAGCAATACAAAACATTTCATTCCGTGTAAGAGATGACACGATGGTATGCGAAAAAATTATTTTTTTTCAAAAAACACACGCCCATTCGCTCACCCTTGCGCTTAAATCTAAAATTAATAATTAGACAATATTTTTATTTGTTCAACAGACGCGCGCTAACGCACGCGTATTATAATAAAATATTTTCAAAACAATCGAATAATTAAACACACTAGTTAACAATATAACTTATGCTCAAATACACGGGCGGGCTGGCCGCGGCAACCATACTCGAACCAAACGAAACGATCCTCGTTCTGTTTAAAAATATGATTTTATACACAATCGTTTTAGCATATATAATAATCATTACATTAGAGCGATGGCAGCTTAACGGTCGGGAACGTCTCTGGGCACGGTCGGGCGCTATAATACTGTTATCGCTAATTTATTGCATCCGTGAGCGGGGACCGTGGGGCTGGCGGCGTTAGACGGCGGTCTCGGTGTGCGAGTGGGACGACAGGCGCTCCACGTCGATGTCGTGCGGCGCGAGCGCGTCGCGCGTCTCGTACTCGACGCTGGACGAGTGCGAGAAGCGCTTGCTCAGCGCCGTCTGCTTGCGCAGCGCCTCGGCCAGCGCGGCGTCTGCGAGCGAGCCGCGCGAGTCCAGGCCCTGCCGGAACGCGTTCACCACGCGGATCTGCGCCCAACCAACATGTTACTCAGAGTCCGGAGCGGCGCACGAGCGATGCTCTCGCCTCGATCCCTGGTTATATGCCGGCCGGTGCGGTGTCGGGTCAATCGAAACAAGGAAACATCCGATTCATGACTGAGCACGAATGGCTAGTTTCCAGGAAGCAATCGAAAATCTGATGTGTATAAATTTTTTGTGTAAATGCCGATTGAAGGGTGGGTAGAGTTGGTGATGAGACTTGAGAGGCCGGCATATAACCCGTCCCAGCGACCGCCAGCCGTTCACCCAACTCTCGTGTTTGGACAAGGATTGTTATCACAACAGACGAGAGCGGGCACGGGAGGGCGCTTGGGGATCGAGGTTCATTCGCTTGGCATCTCTGATCCGACTCTAATTTCGTGTCAAAACTAGTTGCCCGTCTAGGTCTATTTGTCTATTGTGACGTGCTATGTACACTTGGCACTTTCTAAAGCCAATTCGGATCAGAGAGCCAGTATTCTGAGAGCAACACGGGTGCACGCCGGTGCCGTCGCAGTCATTCGCGACGAGACCGGGAGAATGATTAGTTAAAACATAAATTGAAGCACACCGAGCCATAAAAAAAAGGCGGTAAAGCAGGTAATTCAAAATTCCAGTCACAGATACGAAGGTCGAGCCGGCGTGGCCGGTCATGCAGTGGTTCGATAGGGGCCTATCCTCAACCAAATTGGCAAAGTTATGAATACGATCTGTCAAGACATTTTAAACTACAAAAATCAGAGTGCTTTCATATTGATTTCTGCAGTTTGGCCTGAAGTGACAGATTATACCAGAACGTTGTGAGTTCAGTTGCGTAAGCCTCGCTTTAGGATTATCAGCCGTCGTTGCTCCTCTGAATACAGACATCGTCACAGGGTGCCAATAGTGTCGAGACGTGAACCTGTCGTGAGCATGCTGACGATACACTAGCTAACGGGTCTTCACTCGGTTACTATCAGTCCTGAAGTTCGAAAATGCTGGTTCGCTCACTCCATTGTTAGAATAGAATTGAGCGATAGAGACGCATTTTCGAAAATCAGGCAGTTGGAATCGGTGAGGTGATAGATGCAAGGCTCTCATCAGAGAGATTAGTCTGATTCGTAATTCTGCCAATCCTTAAGTATAGTAGGATGATAGATTGTCGGATCAGGACTATCGTCCGACGAGCCCAGGCCTCTGTGACTGTATTTGGAGATTGACCTCTTCTATGCTACTCGCGACCAAGCTATGGAACTGCGATGCCCTATTTTACACACTATGCATTACGAAGCAACATAGAACGCCTGATTCAAGGTCCCATGAACGAAGCATGGTATAAGCGTCCTGGAATGACAATGAGCCCTTATCAGAGTCGGAACCTAAAACATCACAATCCAAAGCATTCGCTTATGACATAGAAAGAAAACACTAGAAGCTATTTAATGGTCTATTTATCGTGATTTTAAAAGCTTTTATGTTTCTGTTTTCCAATGAATATTGTAGAACCCCACGATTTTTAAGTGCATTAATGTGAGGCAAAAAATTAAAAAAACACTGAATGATGCAACAAAAACTTGAAGCGATATTATGCTATTGGATGAGATTCAACTATTGCTAGACGAGACAAGAACGCTAAGTAGCGCTTGAAGGAATGCTTATAATGATGAAGCAATGACCAACTAAGGACGTGATAAAGATTCTGCTAAACTTTGACTAAGATAAATAGCCTAAAGATATTTAAAATGTAATTATTTACAGGCTATGTCTATGTTTAATCAAAAATATACAATAGAATATTAAGATTAAGATTGAAAAGTCTTTGTACAAATATCGCAGGTACATAAAATTCTATAATACAATTTCCTAACTCATGGATCTAGTGGTCGAAGAATTAATAACACAACACTAAGATTGATAAAAGGCTTAGAATCTTTCACGACGGTTTCAAAGGTGAAATGGATGGTAAAATTTGATTCACAAAAACATGCATTTGGATACATGCATGAATGCGAGAAGCATGCCACACTGACCTTTGGTTTTCGCCACGGCTCCAAAATGCCACCTCAAATACCGCGATCGGTTAACTTGTAATTTACTTTTTAAAATGAGCATACCGGATAGTGCCGGATGGCTGAGGGTGGATTATGGTAACCCATTTTTAACCGATTGCGTCGACTTTACCGACAAGCAAAACATAAAGGTCAGAGTTAAGAGACAGTGGACTGGACAGAAAAGTTGTAGTATAGACAGAGTATTAGATAACATATAAATAACGTAAGTAAAACTGAACAAAAACGAGATGTGAGTGAAATAGCGTCGCCATTATTATATATCTTACAGCCTGGTCGGTCGATGTCTTGCTGTAGGGGACGGGGATCAGGCGTTCCTGTAACTCGCCACCTATGACCTTCGGTGTGCAAGTGGGATCATGGAAAAGAAAATAAAAACGAGAACATGAAGGAAAACGTCACGAAGAAGAAGTCGTAAGTACAAAAAAATAAATATACAGATCTAACCTGAGCGGGCGCTTTCCACTATCAAATACAAACAATTTTAAGTTTTAAGAAAAAGTACTACTGAAAGAAAGACTGGCTATAGTAGATAGCGCTCGCTCCGGCCGTGATTATCACGAACGGAAAGTGAACATCAGAAAGATCTTCAGGGACTGTACGAAGCTTGTGCCTCGAAGCGATGGTCGGGTTCAAATAAACAGAATGTTCAAATAAAATACATAAAACGCAGGGTTCCTCCTATACCTTAAAAAGCACATTCATGGGGTGTGCACTTAAAAACTATTATTATTTTCCATACATCCAGGGATCCTTAGCCATTTTTAAACGTCGACATAATCATAAAAAAATACAATAAATAACATTGATGTACATCGAACATTTATTTCCTAACGTCCTGAAAATTTGAGAAGCGTTGGAATTTTTGTTTTCAAATTATGTATGTGCGAGTGTGTGTTTGTGTGTCGGACGCGTGCGTCCGCGCCGTGTGACTGTCTCTGTGTTTGTCATGCGTCTGTCTCTGAAGCACACATATCATGTTTCACCGAAGTGGCTCACATACCAGAACTACATTGATGTGTCTATACAATACATTATCTACAGAATAAGCGTTGTGAATTGGCTGCAAAAGAATGATTTTAATAAAAGGAAAAACATTCAGAAGCCCTCTGTGTTGGTGTGAAGCGCTATACAGCATACGTGCCGAAATCGTAGTAATTCAGCACGTACGTGTGTTTAGGTGAGGTTCGCCGGTGAGGGCATGCAGCTACGAAGCGCGAAAGTCTACATCTAGAGCACGACACTCAGCGCCGGGCGGCCCCAGCAGTTAAGTTACCTTAAAACGCAGCTCCGAGGCACAGGGTGAAATGAAAGTTACTTTGGAGTACAGATACTTTAATACTAAAGTTTAAGAGACAAGAAGCTTCAGTAACGAGTTAACAGAGGATGCGGCCTCGCCGGTTAAAGTGACAGTTCACTCTAATTGGGCGACGCTCGCCACTATAAGCGTAATTATTAAATTTTTGAAAAATTCCAAGTTTAAATTTTTAAATCTAAATTTTTGGTGTACACCAAGACACGAATTTTATTTTTTTATCTTTTGTTTTTGTTTAAATTTAAATATATCTACCATATCTTAACAATTAAGTAGCAGGCAATGATTTGAATCTACACGAGTGCATTATCAATTTTCGATTCGATACATAATATAATATATTTAATATAGACGCTATTATACTTAACATGTATACATTTTCAGTTCACTATATCCCTCATAGTCGATGGATAGTTAAATTTGCTTGAAATTAGAAACTAAAGTAACTTAAATGAAGGTGGAACTCAAAGAGAAGGTGATAAGTATATCTATAGATAGGAAAGTATGGAAGACCAGAGTGGTGGTGTAGTGTTAAGACAGTGAAGCTGGGTCAGGACACTATCTGACTTGAGATCGAAGTAAACGTGAAAGGTACAGTTTACGAAGATCCCACGACAAGACGGTGCCGGTACCAAGCCATTCTTAGGAAAGAAAATCAAATTCTTAACGCATTTCGTCATATGTGTCCTTCAGCCGTAGTCCATGCAGAGTGCTATTCAAATCTCCATCGTCTTCTATTCAAACGCAGCACTAATATAACTATTAATAAAATAAACTTAAAGAGTAAGTCAGCAGAGTGACCGTGTATATGCGGTGACATATACGGGGTACAGCTAGATCACACAACATACAAGTTTACTATGAAACATTCATTAACTAGACACTTAACATTCGCAATCAACCTGACATGACAATAGAAAAACAATCTATCGCATTCTCTCGGCAAACATACAACACAAACAATAACAAGCAAATTTAATTATCATACCGTTAAACGTATATAAAAGCACTTGACTAGCACGTATTTGTGAGTTTGTTTTTTTTTTTTATAAAAATGGCACATTAGTTTTTCCCGTATCATAAATTTTCAATTTAGTACAACACATAACAATATATTATTTTGTATATTTGTTACAAAAAGACAAGTTTTAGGAATATTTACAGAAAGTTTTTTTTTTGAAAAACAATACTAAATAAATAAGTTTATCATGTTAACATGGGTTCCGTAGCGGAGCTGTCGGTTAATCTACACAGGTGCACCATATTTATATATAAATCTATAAAATAATTTGCGAATCTCTAATGTCCTTACTCTAGTACTTTTAGTAAACAATTAATCACTTCTTATACTACGCTTTACATTTTTAGAATCTTTAAAACGTTTTTAAGTCAATTTATATATTTTAATTAAGTTGGTTATTTTAGAAAACTGTTAAAGGAGTATTTTTATTTTTTTAAATATTGATGGCAGTTTAAATTTCAAAAATGCCTTTTTTTAAATTGGGGCGTTTTTTAATCATCGCTCTGATGCGATACGGGGCTGAGTGCCGGGAGGGAGCTGCCACCAGACTGCACGCTGATTCTTCGGTGTTCCGCCAAATAATTATTGACAAATATCCTGCGACCGGCCATAATGTCCGCCTTTTGCTGTAAACAACGACGGCCCGTCAGTGTCGCCGTCCCACTGCGCAGTGGCCATTGCGTTCGATTAAAAATAAAATACAAATGGCATTCCAAAACCAAAAAATAAACACTGACGCCTTTTAACTGCTGTTCTACTTTTAAACTTAACCGTTAATAACAATGGGATTTATTAGTAAATGCGGCTAGGAAGTAAGATTGGTTTTAAAATGCCAAAACTAGTTACTAATAGGGAAGAAATTGCTGTTAGTAGAGTAAAAAAGGTTTTTTAGAAAGCAGTATCGCTTGTAGGTGCCTGTTTGTCTAGGGGAGGGCATTCACTAGCTGGGTCGGGCGGGGCATCCACAGCAAACACTAATATATAAAATAATATAAAGAAATATAAAATACCGTGTGGGAAGCTAAACTACGCATGTAAGTCCGGTATGTGAGCTAACGCGACGCTTCGGCGGTTTCGGTGAACCAAAATACTGTGTAGCTATTTAGGTATCGAGAAAAAAAAAGTCGTAAATAATTTTAAAAGTTTTATTATGAGCTTTAAATATCTTGGTCGTTTATAGTGCCGGTTAAGTATGCATTTTTAACAATAAATAAAAATACTATCATTATTAACTTATCCATAAGTACATACACAACCGAATCAATAATAAACTAAGAAAAAAAAATAAGCTGTTTTAATGATATCTGTTACTTATTTTCCTAGTTTTGGTAGTAGTGGAGATTATAATAAAGCATTTTAAATATTTGTTTTATATATCTGCTTAAATACTATAAAGTGTTGGAAGTTTGGAAGGTTATTGTGATAAATTATATTTTTTTAGTTCTACGTTATTGAACAGTTATACACTATTTAAAATCAAAACATAACCTCGGATCTTTTTGAAAGCCCTGATAACTTGGTCGACACGTTATCAAAACTTTGAATCAGACATCTACTTAAAAAAATACAATAAGTGCATACTCACAGACATATCTGTACATGCAAAACACTGTAACATAAGCATCAAATCACACTTTAAATGCGAAGCAAAAAATAATACTAAGAAAAACAAAAAACAACATTTGTACCAAAATTTAAAAACAATTACACATTTTTTTTCAATATATACCCAGTACTTACAATCTAATGTGAAGCCGCCATTTTGATGAAGACCATTCACAAAATGGCCGCTCGGTTTCATAAAAGCTTTATTGGGAAACCGCTTGGCTACAACGATCGGTCTAGCCGCGAGGGCTCCGTATACGAGTACAAGTACTAGTGCTGCCCCTGAGGCCCGTGCTGCGCATGCGACTAGGTACTTACAGCGACGCCTAGCGAGCCCACCTAACTTACCGTCAACATCTGAAAAGAGCGACATCGCTAGAATTCTCTCCCCACCCAACTAACACCAAAAGAAAATGCTATGGAATTTGTTTGAAAATTTATTTCAATTCAATGTAAATAGATCTCGTAACATTAGCAAAACCAATTTGTTTATTTAAATAGATATACATTTTGTTAGCTCTCTTTAATTCCTGGTAAGCGTGAGTGTGTTATTCATACTAAACTTTAGGCGCGTACACAGGCGACGGCAATAACTGAAGGTGCATTGGTCTCCCAGCTTCGAGGAGTCGGGTTTAGTGGTCCCAAAATTTATTATGAAACAAAACACGTAGGCTGCATAGTCGCATAGCTCAAGATCCTTACCAACAAAGTTATCGTCAAACATACTACTGGCATAATTGCTAGTGAGAGTCGAAAATTTTTAAAAGTATTAAATTTTAGTAAAATCTCAAGTCTAAGAATCAAAGTTACAATTTTAAAAAGGATTTTCATATACTTTTTTATAATAGCTATACAAAATATCACTGCTCCGATATACACACTTAAGATGCACTCCTCATATGTACAAGTACGCCTCGAGGAGGCTACGCGGTCGAGAGTAGCTCGCTCGAACACTAAACTATGCGAATCGTCAACTATTAGAATCTCAAACGCTATTGAATCATTAACATCAACGTACAAAATATGTATTGAAAATGTACAGGCACTGCGCGGCAGGCCACGGGCCTAGCCGGTCTAACCTCCATTCGGTTTATTGCTATCGACTACCTACCTCTAAAAATTTCAACACTTAATAAAAATTCTTAACGTACTATAAATTAAGACTCACTTAAATGAATAAATCGTTTTAAAGCATAAATATGCGTCGATTAATCGAGAAGGCGAGAGATTACGCGGAGATTAGTCGTTAAGTACGATCGGAGCTCACCGACTCACAAAAACAAAATATCGAATAAAGCGGAGCGCGCGGCCCCGGGAGTCGGGACAAAGTAAAACGTGCCAGGTGAGGGTGTGTCGTGCGTGTCTGTTAGAATATGGTGGTCTCAGTGCGGGCGGGCTCCGGCGCGTCGTCGTCGATGTACGGCACGTCGGGCGGCGCCGCGCGCAGCCGCGAGCGCAGCCCGGCCGCCGAGTGCGCCGACAGCCGCTCCTCCAGGTCCTCCAGCGTGGACTTGAAGGCCCGCACCACCCGCAGCTGCAACCAACACAACCCTCCAGTCCCGCCGCCGCCGCCGCCGCGCCCGCCGCTGCCCGCCGCTGCCCGCCTAGCCCGCGCGAGTGTGGTGTGGATTACCGCGATGCTGTATTCAGAGCTACACCGTTGTGATCGACGGCTAGTAAAACGTGGCAAACATGCAACTATCGAACCCTCGAACTCCGAATGACCGGTGCTGTATAGTGACATGCTCGCGTATAGAGGAATATAAAAATTTGTGCTAGCGAACGTTTGAAAACAATGTGGTCTCCGAGGAGTCTAGATGACACAAGCGGGGCGATGCTGGACGTGCTGGACGACACGTGGGACACACTACAGCCGGAAAGTGGGGGGATGCATAACAGACGACAGAACTATGGAGAACTAGGTAAAGTCTACGACACTCTGCTTAGGGACCGTCTAAATTGATCTAGATCCTACGTCTAAAAATCCTATTAAAAACTGTTAGTGGGGGTCTCGTCTGCACCCAGAAACAATCTTTGTAGTCGACGTCGAAACGTTAGTTTGGTAAGGATGGCCGAAATTTAGGTCGGTTAAATAAGGATGGGGCCAGTGTGGGGCAGAGTGTCGCATCCCTCTATCTACCTATGCTAGGGTACCGTGAGCGCGCGCCGCCGGCAGGAGACCGCCACGAGCCGCCGCCGCCACTACACCTCGGTCTCGAGCACCGGCCGCGGCTGCCAACAACAACGGTCCCCGCGCTCCCCGGGCCATTCGGGACCGTCCTATTCATTCACGCCGTTAGGACATCACGAGGACAGGCGGTTAAGGCCACGCGCTGGCCGTTAACGAAGCCGAACGAACGTCATCGCTTTTAAATAACTGTTTTTGAAAATGGAACGTCGGCGCGTGGAGCGCTTCACCTGGGTAGTTAATTTATTTCATTAATGTTAGAAATTGTGCAGATACTTTTAACACTTAGTGACACATGTCTTATGTTTATACTTAGATTTCAGTGTTCAACTAATAACTAGACAAAAATTTTAATATCATCAGTCTGATATTCCATCAAGTTTTAACAAAAGTTTTAACTAAACACTTTCTCAGTCTATGTTATCAAAATCTATAATAGTCGGACTTGAAAAGGTTTTGACATTATCAATCTAACATTTTTACAGAAATATTGTTTTTACCATAATTTTATGATATCAATTTAATTCAGAGATTCCACTGATTTATAAGCACTAATAAATACTATACAACATTGCACTCGCTCTGATCAAAACCCAAAAAAAAAGAATAAAATTCAATAATAATTTTATTTAAAAGCAATGACGTCACAGTCTTTGTCTGGGTATGTGATATGTATTAGTGAAGAGAACAGTTAATAAGTTTACAATAAATGTCCCACGCCACTCGAAAGCAGGCCAACACGGTATAACAAGAACCTGTATGAAAACAACCAAAAAACTCAACTTAACGTGTATCGTGTATACTGATGCGTGTAGGGCCGCAGGCCGTGTCACGTGATACGAATATGACTCAAGAGTGCCAAATGAATATAAATAAATGGAAAATAACGATTCGGGAGATTCGAGGCCTTAGCTACCCTGACGGACTACGCTACCTAGTCAACGAGGAGCCTACTGGGACGAGGGTTGATCGATTTCTGAACGCTGCAGGGTATCCACGGTCGGTGGCTCGCTCGCCGGTTTCCGAACGGTACTTAAGCTAGGAACAACTAACATGCGTATCTTTAATTTTCTAATAGGAGCCAAGGAAACGGAACGCCGATTTTTTCACAACATACAATTGTGTAAATATTTTCGTAGCTTAGTTTAATAGCGAAGCGTATTCAAATGCTTTACAAGCGGTAATTACGGGTATTTGCACAACTGTATCTTAAAAAAAAAAATAGAAAGCTACTTGGAACCAGTGTTGGTTACGGTTCTACGTACTCACCGCTCTGCGACGCCGCCCCTATGCACATACGACACTACATCAAGCCTAACGGCAAATAAACAGAGCCCACCACGGCCAAGGCACTACTCACGACTTGACGCTTGACCCACCTGGGAACACTAGGGGCGAACACACAAACAAACAAACAAACAAAAACAAAAACATAAAAACACAAAAACATTGACAACAACACAACGGCAAAGGAAAACTCGACCGACTGTTAACGATGTTATGTTAGTGAGCACCCGGCATGCTCTATGTTTTTAAATCCACGCCACACTCAAATAAAACGTTCATTGCAGTAACTCATAAACATATTGACAAAATAATAAACAGTGGGATGTATATGGATCGTTACTGCGTGTACATTAGTCGCGGGCCGCGGCGGCTAGCGGGCGGGTGGCTTCACAAGCAAACACTATCCTCAAATCAAAATAAAAAACAGACAAAAATAAAACAAAATCAAACTTAAAAAAAAACAAACAGTCAGTATGACTTAGAGTCAAATAAAAGATAGAGAAAAAGACAGTCATATTCATACCGCGATGTGGTTATGTTGAGTGATCTATAGGTAAAGTCATATCAACTGTTTGGGCGCGAGGGATAAGTACATTTCACAGCTACGCATGCCAATGGGTACAGAGGGGTCAGTCAACTAAGATATAATTATAGTAAACCAATGTACTAGAGAGAACGGGAAGCGTCAAGGCGGTAGGTAACATGCGCGGCTCTACCGCCCGGTACCATGACATAATACATAACAATATACATACAACTATAATATATATCATATACGTCGACCCTCGAAGAAGAGACAGTGAAGGGGCAGATAAAATATATGTCATGAAACCAGGCATTGGGGTTAATAATGAAAATAGATTCTTGTAAAATAAATTCTAATACAAGTGTTGCTCGGTTGCCAATTTTTTCAGTTGAAATTTGAATTGTTCGGAATTAGCGATCGAGCAAATCAAAACTACTATAAATGGGCCAAAACATAATATAGCATTACTACAGTAATTACTTTGTAAAGTGTTTCTCTGTGTAGGTATAAATAAAACAAAAATCGTTTGAAATAAAGAAGTATAGGAGATTGAAATTAAAGAATAAAATGAGATTGAAAATAAATTAAATATCAACAAAAAAATAATGAAACGTATAACTTTGAAAGTTGGAATTTAGAATTTATTGTTTTTTTTTCAAATCAAATCGTGACTCCGGCTTACTGTTTAAAAAAATGTGTAGAAATAAATTACGTAACTATTTGTTTCTATGACGATATGCTATATATGGATGCATAGTTTGAAAGGTGGTTATTCGGTTTGTATGCAAAAATAGTAAAAGTATATATAAATGGAGAATATATCGGTAACTTAGCGTTAGGGATGCCCAAAGTATCCGCTGTGTTGACCTGGTGACTCATGTTTTATATAAAGCTGTAAACTCACAACTTATCCCTCTTTTTAAGCACGAACATATTTCTGCCACTCCTATTTTCTGTTTCTCATATATACTGATTTTCATTAAATTCCATATAGATTATACATTTTATTATTGCGCAAGCGCATAGCTCATTATTAGGCTGGTGCAATAATAAAGTATCCTATTTTTAAAATTATACAAGAACAACATCAGAATACGGTTTTTTATTCAGTCTTTAAATCACAGCCTAAATTATGATGTCATTCTTGAAACAGCAACGTCTATGTGCAAATAACGACCATATATAAGTTTCTTATTTGCAATAAGGCGTCAGAGAATGTCTGCGTCCAGGAGTCAAAATATTGACTAAAAGACGCAGAAATGATCAAATCTGAGCAAAAATGGTATTTATGTCAATAAGAATATGGTCGACTTTAGCTCAGACTTGAAAGAAAGATGTAAGTGTACCCAAGAATCAAAGATATATCTTTGACCGAGATAAATACGTATATGTATACCAACATTTAACCCATAGTGTGGAGTGTGCCTATACCTGCCATTGCACATTAAAAATGCCATTTACCCGTGACATTTTTACGTAAAATGCAACATATACCCCCGATTAATTCAAAAAGATTTTTATGTTAAATTCAAATATTTTTAACTTTACTACTGAACTTTATATCATACAACTAAGGTTAATAAAAACCTACGTCATTGAATATAGACGCATTTGCAAAAAGCACAGAAGTACACTGTGAAATGTACTTTAGTAAGTAATTGATAAGCTTGTTGAATTAATTTTGCAAAGCTAGGACGAAAATATCGGATTCCATTATTTAAATAAAATTACAGCTGAGCATGAATCATATTGTTACAACGATTAAAGTCACAAAATGTCACTACTTTTAACAACTAGGGATTATTTATGTATATAACTAATTTCAATAACATTTTCAGGATTTCGTACCATAAAGTTAAAATAAGAACTCTTTCGGTCTGTTTTTTATATCCAGCTTTTATGTTTGTCTAAAATACTCTCAAATATAGATTTAAATGGCATTATTCACAAACGCGCATCAAACACAGTTTAGTTAAATTATTGTTTGTCCTTATCTGACTGAAACGTCTGTTAACTTTTTTATAAATAAGGGGGGAAGTATTTATAAAACACTGTTTACAAAACAAAATATTTCTTAGAGACTATTGATTTTTTCAGAAAATCTTAAAGTACGTGGTCTCTTTCACACAAGAAGACTGTTTTAAATATATTGTTTTAATCAAATTAACGCATAGCCGGCAATCAGTGACAACTGGTAGACTCTAACCCGTTGCAACATAGTTCAAATTAGCTTAATTTGGAATCCTGTAAGTTCGTCCGTCCCCTCCCTCCCCCCCTCCCCTCTCACCCCCCATTCGTACCTGCGTCTGGAGGCGCGTGAGACCACGGATCCAGAGGATCTGGCCGGCGCGCGGCTTCTTGTCCAGGTCCGAGTCGTAGTCGGGACCCGGCTGCATCGACTCGGGGTCGGGTTGGCCGCGGCCCCAACTGCCAAACACATGTTGTTAGTTAGTTAGTTAGTTTTCCTGGGCTTTTTCCGCACATCCATTGTGCCTTTTTTGCGTGATAGCGAGGTAGCTCCTCTAACCACCCTAGTTCGTCTATGAAACCTATCATCGTTTTAAGTGTTTTATCTGTAACACATGTTGTTACAGATAGGTGTAATAAAAGAAGGGGTAAATGAATAGGGAAACTGTGATATCTGAATTATTTTGTATTTAGCAGAAACGTCTGAGGATGATACCAAATTTCCAAGAAAGGAAAAACACGACCATCGATGCCAATTGAGCTACCTAGACACATCCGGCAGAGCGATGAACTTTTCCTCTTTTCCTGTCTTCCTGAGAAAATGAGTGGTATTTGAATGATTGCTTAAGAAAACACCACACATGGGCCGTTGGAAATTGCAGAGTTCCATCTGTTTGATCCCATCATCAGATCAGAACCAAAGTCTAATGGAACCTCTAAGGTGTCTCCTTTCAACGGAAAAAATAATATCTAAATCTATTAATGATTGACGAAGCAATAACGTAACAAACAAACAAAGAAATGTACATTCGAATTAAGAACCAAATCTTGAAATGGATACTATCATATCATATATATCATGAAGACTTACGTTATGAGGCTATTTAACTTGTACAATTGTAAACCAAGAAACAAAACATTTATTATTAATTACAAATCTGCCGCGAATGCAGGAGGTCGCTGGTTCGATCCTAGCCCTGGGCACTGGGGGCCTTGGCCACTTTTTCTGTAGTATATGACAAATCTGTCAATTTATAATCTGTTTAACATGATTAGCGATTAGTGCAAGGTCTTATTATTATTATTATATATAATTCAGGCAGGCAGTTGAAGACAACTGATGTAAGCCAGTATCCAGATATCCTCTTCTTGTTTGTCTCTTCCTATTATGTTTATCAAGTTTATTTTTGAAAATGTTGATGTTCGGTGCTGAGACTACTTCCTCTGGAAGTTTATTCCACGCGTAGACTACTCTGTTAGCAAAGAAGTGTTTATGTGGGTTGTTGTTTGACATGCAGTGTTTTTGTAGCTTTAAGTCTAAGCTTTAAGTTTAAGTATTCTGTTACTAATCCAAGTATAAACGGGCCCTAAAGTATTGATAAAGACGGCACTCACGAAAGCTTCTTGGGAATCTTGCTCGTGGGCACGGAGGTGACGAGCTGGCCCCACACCAGGGTGCCGGCGCCGAAGAACAGGCACCACAGCCACTGGTCTATCGACAGTCCCGCCGTGCTGAACGCCATACCGCCGAACTGGATTATTACCACCTGGGAAAACAACCACTCACCGTTTAAATTATAACGTTCTATACAAAGCTATTGTAACTTATAATAGCTTTGTATAGAACGTCATGGCAAGTAGTAGTGGCAGCGACGCCCGCTGGGAGATGAACTTATGACCTTTACGATCGTGGGAATCCACTCTTTGCGAGAGGCTGTCAAAACAATTGTGATGACTGATGATCAACATTTTTGGTGAAACAAATAATAGTAGTTTATGTGATTGTATATAACGAAAGGCATTAAAACTCGAGTGTGGGTTTATGAAAAGGAAGTTATTTTGCAAACTATAATCAGCAACACTAAGTCATTAAAATTTCTACACCATACTTAAGGTGCGGTTTTCAAGTTTATTTTAGAACCGATGATATGGTCGAGATCGGTACCACCCAGAATTAGCCGCCGCAAACCTGGAGTTAAGCTATAAAATTCCATAAAAAAACGCTTAACTCCGGGTTATATGGCTAACCCCGGGAGGTGCAAGTGGCCTTAAAGAGTGAAACACACCGAGAAATGTAGAAATTTTCCCCAACCGCGAATGTCATTTGTCTAAAACTACGTACGCACCTGCGACAACGCAGTGCCGATCCATATAGAGTAGAAGATAGGATTAGTGAAGAGTCCCTGGAACACGTTTCGCTGGCCGTGGATCTTGCGCGCATTGATCTCATTGAACAGCGTCATCATGACGAACGTGTTGAAGATGATCGTGAAGTGTTGCGTGGGCTCCGTGTTTAGCTGCTTGCCGCGCCCCGATGGGATGTTTAGGATGCGGTCACCTGGAAATATATGTGGTTTTTAGGGGTCTGTACCAAAATCGTATAAAAGGAACCCTGTCTGTCACATCGTTAAATATTTATCTCGAGTACTACTCAAGCTACCGATTTGAAATTTGGAATAGTTATAAACAAAGTTAAGCCAGACACATTGAGAGAAGATTTTCCCAGACACATTGAGAGAAGATTTTCAATGAATGCCCGATAGAAGATGGCAGAAAAATCAAAATTTTAGTTACTATTCACTTGGTTACAGGGTCACTACCGACTAGCGTTGAAAATGTCTGGAAAAATTCCGATTTTTTTCCCAGACGACTCGTTTTTTCGAAAAAATCAATGAAAGTTTCCGCTCTATATTTCAACTCTAAATCAATGTATATTAGGTCTAATTTACGCCTACAACAGGGCTACATCCATGACATTGAGGAAGAAACAATTGAAACAGATGAAAGGAGTGACAGTGATAGTGACATTATTTATTTCTTAAAAAACCCGAAAACTTCGGAAAAAAACGGATAAATTGATTAAATCATGAAAAAATATTCGATTTTTTCCGGCATTTTCAACGCTACTACCGACTACGGAGGCCATTACACTAAAGATCCCCATGGGTTGGTGTATCCGCTAGGCCCCTCGATATACCACTCACCGACGAAGAGTAGCGAGAAGATGATAAACAGCTGATAGATGGCCTGTCCGAGGATGTTCTTCATCATGGTGCGCGAGATGAGCGGCTTGGTGCGGCCGTACGGCTTGCGCTGCAGCAGGTCCGGCGTCGGCATCTCCGTGGCCAGCGCCAGCGAGGCCAGCGTGTCCATGATCAGGTTCACCCATAACATTTGCACAGCCTGGAACCCGGATGAGAAACATTTATGGAAATACTAACACAATCGCAATGAGGATTACCACGATTTTCCGCTAGGGGCGTTAGTGGAACGTGGGTTCTGCGGGAACATTTCAAATGTCACTTTGACAATTCTCTCATATTAGGTTTAGGTTTAAAGACATTTATTCTCATAAAGAACAAAAGTTCACTTACAATGAGCTTAAAATCTAATAGCTTTCAAAAAAGTATGATTACATCCAGCTTGTCGATAAATTTTAAAATATATTATCGCTAATGTATTGTTTTAAATAAGTTTTAAATATTTTTACTGATTTGCACTCTTTCACTTCACAAGGTAAGTTACAGCTGTGCTCCCTCAAACATGATGTTTCTTTTACCGTACCCGGTTCTGTGTTTGAAGAGTTTGATTTTGTCTGCATTTCTCAAGCAATGCAGACAAAATCAAACTTTGACACAGGACGCATGAGTGCCGCCGCCTGGTGAGCGACAATACGGTAGCTCCCATTCAGAACGGGAATGCTGCCTGCGTGAGGGACTCCCTGCCGGGAGGACCGGACCATTTTTAAGGTTTAGTTTGAATTATTTTACTTTACTATAATATCAGTTTTAGTTTTTTTAAGTAGGTAATTTTAATAATAATTTTCTTACCCATTAAACGTAATTATACTTTATGGAGTTAAAAGGTCTAATATACATACAGATGGATTTAACATCGAAGAAGGGTCCAACAAAGGCAATACGATCTTTCATAAAGACAATGTTTACTATTTTTGTGAATCCTCTACATATTGGATTAACTTTCAAATTTGATTAAATTTCCTAATTTAATCGAGTCTGTTTGTAACGGATTTCTGGACATCAGGTAATAAGTAAGTGTGTATATTTTACGAAATTCTCGTTATCTATATATACCCGAGGAAAATGTTTACATAGGGCGAAACATAAAAATAAGAAATGATCTTTTAAATAAATCGAAAAAGAGTCATCTCAAAACTGTATGTCAATAAAATACATTCCCTTACAAAAGTGAAAACTGATCCTAACGAGACTAGAACATAATTTTAATAGCGCTTAATAGTACAGTAAAGTATTACATCATTGGAAAACGGACAATTGTCTTCAAATTGTCTTCAGTAAACCGCCAAACATTGAACGGTCCAACAACATCTATACGATCCCATTGAAACGCACCTTAAGTGGACTGTCCTGTATCGCACAAGCACCAATGAAAGCGACGATGACGGCGACCACGTTGACGGTGAGCTGGAACTGCAGGAACTTGGCGATGGAGTCGTACACGTTGCGGCCCCACATCACCGCCTTCACGATGGACGAGAAGTTGTCGTCTGTTAGGATGATGTCGGACGCTTCTTTCGCTACGTCCGTACCGGCGATACCCTGGGAACAGCAAATTAATGTTAAATGTTTATTGACCGAGTGAGCAAAGCGAGCGAAGCGTCTCTGTTTCAGCTTGGACAAAAATGCTTTCCATTTGTTCTCCTCTACCTACAGGTCGCATTTATCAATCAATTCTTGTGAAAGGTTGTAAATAAGTTTGTTGATTACACTTTTTTGTCGATTCAGTTTCTGAAAATTTTCAAAATGACGGGAAATTTTTACAAAGGTCCTAAGGGCCAAAGATTTTTTTATTGAAATTATTTACTCCAAACCAAAAAGGGTATGAACTCATGGGTTTGAAAAAATGTATGTTTTAGTCAGCAGAACAATCAGTTACTGAGAAAACTGCTTTCTCTGCTGCCCAAATAAACATTTTTTGACTTTTTACTCCCTATTCAGTTACAATTGTTAATATTATAATCAACTTCTGATATCGAGTGAGATATTAAATAGAAAGTGATATTTTATTAAGAAAATCGAACAGATAGTTCAAACGAAACGGCTCTATAACCGTCTTTTGTTTTTCGTTAGAGTGAAACCAAGTTATCTCTTCGAAGCAAACTAAACTTTTATGGAAATAATGACGTTTACATAACACTTTCACTGTGCTATCAAAATGTAGGAAACTTAGCATAGACTGTTTATAGTAGGAATGCATAATATCTGACCATTGAAAGAACGCAATAACAGTAGATTAGAAAGCATCATACTGTCTTTTTCTTCCGCTAGTATTACCACCCCGAAAAAAGGGATCGATATAGTTTTTTATCCTACTGTTACAGCGTTCGGTGTTCACATTTAGATGAAGAGTGGTATACAGGATCATTCACTCCATCGGTGACCACAGGGCTGGCTCTTTCCTCGCTCAGCGTATTGGCATTGCCATTCAGCGAGGTAATGCAGCCAGCCTTGGGGCACTCTTCCATATTCGCTAGCATTGGGGACATATGTACATATAGGTTAGGCCCCATAGGTTAAGATAGTTTTAGTTTTCAGTATCCTTTTTTCTACTTCATTTTCTCTTTTTTTTAATGTTAATTTAGTATTTAATTGTTACCTTTGTTTAATTACAATTTTAGTACATTACTGCAAGTCCTTATTCACGCCGAAGCTTGTATAGTGTTTTTTTCAAACATGCAATGAAATAAACAACAAAAAAATCAAAGATTTATTTTTAGAGAAATTATAAGTAAACACAAGACAAAAACTAAAACTAACGTGTGTGTATTAATATTTAGCTATATTTTAACTCAGTTTTAATAGAAACATTTTTTATACGCATTGGTATTGGCAGAATGTCATGATGCCTGTGCCACAAAATGTGGAATGGAAATTAAAAAAAATTGGACTTTTCCGGCCTAGACCTTTAACATTTGTATGAAATTCCATTAAGAATCTCTTGCCCTAGCCGCACCTGAAAGGCCAACCTTCACGGCCTATTATAAGGAACATAACATCAATATTTCATTGCATGTGTGAGAATAATTGAATTAAATAGAATTAGAGATGAGAGCACGTACCATAGCGAAGCCGACGTCGGCCTTCTTGAGCGCCGGGCCGTCGTTGGTGCCGTCGCCGGTGACGGCCACCACCTCGCGCGTCTCGCGGCACTTGGACTCGATCATGCCCTTCACCAGCGTGTACTTGTCGGTCGGCGACGAGCGCGCCAGCACCCGCAGCATGGGCCACACCTTGTCTAGCAGGTGCTGTTGGACCTGTGGCGACATTTAATAGTACAGAGGCCTGTAAAGTAAGAAATGTCTCAGATCCCGTGTAATGTGATCTGAGGCTTTCTTATTTACTGACGCAGCCGACGCAGTCGGCAAGCGCCGAATTTGTTTAGCGTAACGGTCTGCAATTGGCTGCTTGCCGGCCAGAGGGCAGAAAAATAATTTATTGTTATCACTAATTTTCCTCGTGAAGTCATAAACCCCTGGGTACTATGCCCTCTATGATATAGATGTACCATTTTCCTAAAAAATTGAGTATTAATTTCTTCGGAAATTTTCATGTACCACATACGGCACTAAAGTCGCCACATACCTCCCCATTAGTGTCCCTGATCCGCTTATTGAACTCCTTGCCCTCTAAAATAATGAAGTCGTCGGTGGGCTTGAGTATGCCGCACTTGATGGCGATGGAACGCGCCGTGTTGACGTTGTCGCCCGTCACCATGCGGACCGTGATACCCGCCTTCTGGCACTTGCGGATAGCTTCTGGCACCTGGAATAATACAATACAATACAATACTCTTTATTGCACACCTTACACAGATGCAATACAGTTACAAGAGAAAATAATAATACAGAACATTAACAGCAGGGGAATAAATACAACAAATAAATATTTTGGGGCGATCTCACACAGATCGAAGTCCCAAAATAAGCAAAGCTTGTACTATGAGTACTAGACGACGATATAGTCGATATATAATGAAATGAAATGAAATGAAAAACATTTATTTGTGACATCACAGGAAACAACATAAGAAACAAAAGAAAAGACAAACAAGGATTAGGATGTGTGTGCGTCACAAAATGGACCCAACTCAGCATATTGCCAGCCAATAAACCGGCGCTGGTCTTCCGTAGGGCCCAAATGGTGATGCCACGACAAAAACACACAATGCTGCAACAACTTATCAAACAGAAATTACACTAAAAAAAATTAAAAAAAACTAAAAAATTTAAATTAAAAAACTACAACTGGATACATGAACACAAGAAGTAAACGAATCACACAAACACAGAAAAAAGTTACGCCTTCCCTGAACGCGACCATATCAACATGAGACGTCAGACGTCATATACATACTTATATAGATAGAAAACGTCCATAAGCAACAAATACTAGGGGTGATCCAAAAGTAATGATAACTAAATACTTTTTGTCTCGGTTTACAATAATTGCATATAGCGTTACTGGCAGGAGAGACTCCTCAGTAAAAAGAAGAAAAAAAAAATTAAAAAAATGTATTTGTCATTGAGTTGCAACTGTTTTTTCACGAGCGGTCGGAACAATACAAAAATGGAGAAAATTGAGTTGAGAGCGGTTATTAAATACTTCTGTTTAAAAAAAAAGTGTACTAAAGACATATACGCTGAATTAGTGGGGACACTAGCGAACTCTGCTCCGCCGTATTCCACAGTGGCACGCTGGTCGAAGGAGTTTAACTTAGGAAGAACATCCACTCAAGACGAACATCGCGAAGGCCGCCCTTCTACGGCCCTTACGGAAGATAATGTAAAAAATATCAATAAACTCGTGTTAACAGTTAGAAGAATGACTATCAGGCATCTAGTTGAGCTCACGGGGATCTCGTATGGCAGTGTTCAAAGAATATTAACTGATGAACTACACATGAAAAAAGTCTCCGCCCGTTGGGTACCTAGAATGTTAACGCCCGAACAAAAGGAAATACGATATAAGATTTCAAAGTGTAATATTGAAAAATTTCGAGCTGATCCCGAAACATTTTTGCGTCGATTTGTTACCATGGATGAGTCTTGGATCCATCATTTTGATCCTGCGACAAAACAACAATCAATGACGTGGAAGCGACCAAGTTCCTCTACACTGAAGAAATTCAAGGTTGCAAGCTCAGCTGGGAAGGTCATGGCTTCCGTGTTCTGGGATGCCGAAGGAATTATAATGATAGAATACCTCGAAAAAGGAACCACTATTACGGGCTCCGACTACGCTGACCAGATACGAAGATTGAGAAAAGCAATCAAAGAAAAGCGGTGGGGCAAACTTCGTGCCGGTGTCCTGTTTCACCAGGACAATGCACCCCCCCACAAGGCCGGTGTTGCGATGGCTGCTATTCATGATGCAGGCTTCGAAGTGCTTGAACACCCCCCATATTCGCCAGATCTAGCCCCCAGCGACTTCCATCTCTTTCCACGCCTGAAGGAAGATCTTAGAGGCAACAAATTTTCGGATGACAGTGAAGTGATGGCCGCTGTGGAGGCATTTTTGACAAGTCAAGAAAAAGATTTTTTTTTAAAGGAATTCATGGTCTAGAGAAACGGTCTAAGTGTGTAGACTTGCACGGAGACTATGTTGAAAAATAAATTATATTCTTTTACATTTTATGTGTCTTTCATTCTGATTATCATTACTTTTGGATCACCCCTCGTATTAGTGATAAACACAATTTTTTCCCGTTTAGTTGATAACTAGCGACCCGCCCCGGCTTCGCAAGGGTTATTATTATACATATAAACCTTCCTCTTGAATCACTCTATCTATTAAAAAAACCGCATCAAAATCCGTTGCGTAGTTTTAAAGATTTAAGCATACATAGGGATATAGGGACAGAGAAAGCGACTTTGTTTTATACTATGTAGTGAAGCAAAAGTAATATAAGAATGTGACGAGACGAAAAGTTAAAGAATTAGTAACAACGATGATACCATGAATTATAGAGAAATGGAAAGATTTATTAGAAAACACAGACCCCCCAATGAGGGCGCCACTGGAGGCTCTGCCCTCTCTTAAACACGCGATGAAGTCCAGAGTTATATTTGAGCAAGGTACGATTCGGCCCGATCCTTTTTAATTAGTGGGTAAAAATTATGTAATCTGTTGCGAATTTCATCAATTATTTCTACGCAGTAAAACCTGTTGCTGACATAGATATAGGATAAAAGAACTGGACACCCAATCGGCCAAAAAAATGACGCCATAAAAGTGCAGCAGTTGCGACTCTTTTTCATAGTCTTGTAAGTTCCCAACAGCTTATATACTTTTTACAGTGTCGGTAGTTCTGTGTATGATTTTGACACTTAATGCTTACGTCAGTAAGCTCTTTTTCGTACGAAACATTTATGGTTTTGTATCATCATCAATGCAAATTCCCTAATGACATTCTGACCCACATTTTTTGGCGTTTTTGTTCTGCTTTGTGTGTCTACTTCTTTTAATTAGCCAATGGTTGCTATGTGTCGCTTAACTTCAAACTCGGGTAATTCCATTCGACCTTCTCAGCAAATATCTACCTTATTACTTATTTATCTTAATATCAAAATCGCATAATCTGGATTTCCCAAGCTTTCGAAAGCGACTCATGTCTTTTAAATTTTTTATTAGATTTTTTAGAATTAACAATTGCGTTTTTTATATTCTTATTTAGTCTAACTGGAATATAACCTTCGCTTACCTCTGGTCTAACAGGGTCCTCGATACCGACTACGCAGAGGCAGGTTAGGTTATTCACAATGTTGTCTTCGTCCTCCCAGTTTGGTTCTTGGTCTATGTGCACCTGTGAAAAAAAAGCTTAATTTTAATACACATAATAAATTATACATTATCGATTGGACCAAGTATGATGTCACAAAGCAAGACAATTGAAAGAGTGTATCACATTTCTCAAAATATAGAATACAGGGAACCCTAGTTCCAGATTACATTAGAGTAAGTATTTGCTAAATAATACACGATAGAATAGAACATGTCTGGGGATATTTATAGCCAGATACATTTCCTACCAATCAAAGCGAGTTTAATTTTTCTGGCATAAACCATTAAGAAAATATAGGGCTTTGCTTCCAAAACTGCTGAATATGCCCCGCTCTACCCTACATGGTGCAATAGATCTCATTGGTCATTCAGCGCGGTAACGCTGCCAGAGAAGGGTACGTTTGGGCCGGGTACGATTCTTGTCTACTAACTTGTAACTTGTTGACTAAGCCTGTTGCGGATTTCATCATTGTTTTGTATGAGACGAAGCCTGTTACTGATTTTCTTTTGTAGCCATGCCTGACGAAGCCTGCGTTGCGGACATGAAGCTTATGATTTGTTAATTGACTATTGTTTTTTTTTGATAAATTTAGTATGTGAATAGTGGTTTTTATGTGCTCCTTACATAATCTCTGTTTAGCCCATTGTTATACTGGTAGAAAATGCCTTGCGGCATTAAATCCGCTATTTGTACTTTTCGTTATTGTGCAATAAAGTCATAAATATACATTTCTAGAACTCATTGAATATATATTTTTCAACAAAAATAAGCGTGTGATATATCATTCGAGAGCTCATTACAGTAAGCTCAACAAGGCTTTATTATGTAAGTACTAGACCGATTAGAGAGACTTGGTGTTCTTGGTGTTGAGACTTGGGGTTGGATAATTTGTTTAAACGAATGATCAAACCAAGTGCGGCTAGTTCGTAAAACCCGCTAAAAGATGTTGATATCAACCTCAGCCAGTCTTTCTCTACCACGTGGCCAATGTCGCCCTTGAAACGTCAGAGGTTATTTTTCAACCGACGAAAAAAACGGAGGAGGTTCTCAATTCGACGCGTATATTTTTTATTTTTTAAGTTTTACACGTTAAACCCCTATTTTACATTATAATAAACGAATGTTACTTTTTGTTGACAATGTTGACACAAATCAAATGGGAAAACTCCCATGAGTATCAGACATTTGTAAAATTCTCATAGCGGGTTACTCACGTCAATAAAGTCGGAAATAGCTCGACACTCATGAATAAGGGACACGGACTGTTCCGAAACATGTCGAGCTATTTTCGACTTTATTGACGTGAGTAACCCGCTATGAGAATTTTACAAATCAAATGATTTTATTTAATGTTTTTTTGATTTGTTATTAAAGTACGGGCGAGAAATTCGCCGGCATTTCGATAAGACCAGTTGGCAGTGGTTATGGCGTCAGCGTAAGCTGAAGACCCTCGGATTGGCCTTCGTCGGTGTTGGTCCTTTTCTTTAGTCATCTATTTCAATGTATAAACGAATGTTACCTGGTTAATCTCAGCCTTGCCGGGCACGAAGTCCCTATACGCCACGGAGATGGTCCGCAGGCCGTCGCACGCCATGGGTTCAATGACCTGCCGCACCAGGCGGTCCTGCATGTCTCTCGTGAACTTCTCTAAGCGGCCCTCGTGTCCGTAGATGAATGAGCATCTGGAAACGGCAAATAATGGCACATAGTGTTAAGATGTTTTAGAACGCAATCCAAATAGTTTTTTTTTAACTCCAACTCCGTCTTTTACTTGTCATCGGTGTCATCTGTCAACGCTGTGAATTGTAACTGATAGACGTTCCTTTATAATTAAAACCAATATTTCCAGTGAAATTACAGTTTTCTTTGCCAAACCAAACCACCTTATTAAAGTGTTTTTTTTTAATGCCGAACTTTTATGAATGACGTGTATTTAACACTTTTACAGTCCGTACTATCAAAATCTAGGACACACACAAAGTCTGACTCTAATGATAAGTCGCTAATATTTTGACACGTTTGCCGTTATGTCCCGACTCAGGGAGCCTGGGGTCCCACTAACTAATTCCAAGATTTGGCTTAGGCGCTAGTTTTACGAATGCGACTGCCATCTGACCTTTCAACCCAGAGTGTTATAGTTTACCCTCCGGATTGGAAGTTCAGATGGCTACCCAAAGGCTTAATTGCCTTATTGGGATTAGTTCGGTTGTCTTACGATGTTTTCCTTCACCGAAGAGCAATATAAATTATCGAATGATGTTTCGTACTTAAGTTCCGAAATACTCATTGGTACGAGTCGGGTATTGAAAGTCACACGCTCTTACAGCTTGACCACCAACGTTCTAAGGATCTAAAGTAGCTAAAGAAGGTTAATGATCCAAACAACTTACTTCTTCATGACTATCTCCGAAGCCCCCTTAGTGTAGAGCCTGTAGCCGCCCTTGTACGGTATGACGGTGGACATGCTCTTCCGCACGGAGTTGAACGTGTACACCTTCGTTAGTGACTCCTCGGTGTGCCGCTCGCGCACCGCCTCGTAGCTCTGGCCGAGACCCAACACGAAGCCCAGAAGGGCGCATTCCGTCTTGTTGCCCACTTGCATGGGCGGCCCGGTGGGGTCTAGTGACGGCTGGAATATATTAAACTTATTAGTATACCCCGTCATCTAACGCTCACTTTCGGGGCAAAGGATGGGGTTTCGATAATCTGAATTAATAAAATTATGAAGTTGACTATAAAAACTTAAACTCCTCGTTATTATTAACAAAACGGGACCTGACAGTGTACTAAATAATTCAAATTTACCCCCGACATTAAACTGCTTGTACTAAATTACCTAGTAAGTCGTCTCTTTACTGTTCAATAATTGTCGTCCTCCTATCCGATCAAATAGATACAGAACATCTAATGACATCAAATATAACTCATTACTTGCATCTACAATGAATTCGTTATCTCAAGATTATTCATACAAAAATAATTTTATTTTGACTGATTAATATCACTAATTAATATTGAATCGACTAAGCAACATCACTATTTTAGCTTGCCCCCAAAGTGAGCGTTAGATAACGGGGTGTACTTATTAGCAGGCTTATGAACTCTCCGTGTCAATTCTAATCGATCGTCTTTTATCTTGTGTCGGTACCAACTCATGGTTGTACAAATGCCACGGCTCATGTAGGGAGCCTGGGTTAGACACTAGTTTTACGAAAGCGTCATCTGTCCTTCCAACCCAGAGGGTAAACTAGGCCTTATTAGGATAAGTCCGGTTTCCTCACGATGTTTTCCTCCACCGAAAAGCGATTGGTAAATATCAAATGATATTTCGTACGTAAGTTCCAAAAACACATTGGTACGAGCCGCCAGAATTTGAACCCGCGACCTTCGGGTTGAAAGTTCTTACCGCTGGGCCTCTGGTAATATGGTTAATCTTTAATCTAATCTCCTCTAATCGTAAGTAACCCTAGCGTTGCCGAGCGTCAATTGTTTTTTGCGTAGTATTAATAGTAGTTTATGTGATTGTATATAATGACAGGCATTAAAACTCGAGTGAGGGTTTATGAAACGATAATATTATTTAGCTATAATAACATTATCACAGATAATAAATTTGTTTTAACAAAAAAGTTTATTATTATGGGGGCCTTTAAATGCGATTTTTGAACGCATTATTGAGAGCTAATGATATGTGGGTATATAAAAACTGTTTATACTCGCTTTATCTATGAGAGATAAATATCTATTATGAAACATTATGTAATTTTCACCCGGAACATGAATGACAGACTGAGAGGACACTCATTGAAACTGACACGGACACTAAGTAGTAGCAACCTCAGACGACACTTCCTGTCTAACGTGTGGAACAATTTGCCGGAATCAGTGATTAGTCCACCCTCAGTGAACTCTTTTAAAAATAAACTCGACAAACATATCAATAATGGACCAAACACAAGTGGACATTGATATGCACGTATCAGCTACAAGCTGCCTGTGCATTATTAATAATAATAATCAGTGGAATGAGGTACAGGACTCACCATAATCCTGGAGGTGAAGGCGCTGTTGATGGAGATGGCCTCGATGAGAGTCTCGGCCACGTCGCCGGGCAGGTCCCGGTAGTTGGGCGTGACCTTGCACAGCTTCTCGCAGATGTAGGACTGCACGACCGTCATCCGGTTGGTGGTGAGCGTGCCCGTCTTGTCGGAGCAGATGGCGGTCGCGTTACCCATGGTTTCGCACGCGTCCAAATGTCGCACCAGGTTGTTGTCTTTCATCATTTTCTGGAAGGGATTGAGATATGTCATATTAACTATAGCGTACCATGTTAAGGCCGTCCCCTATCCCAATGACCTCGGTGATTTGAGCTTTCTTCCCCTCCCGCTTCCTTTCCTCACCGGTTATACAATACGTCAATAAGCATAAGTCGCCACCTAGGAAGAGCTGCTTGTACTAGGACGCAACCCTATAAACTACTAGACTAGTGCCATCTTACACGACTGGCCCCCGTCGCCCGCGCAGGCATCCCGAGCCGGCGTTTTCGGAAAAATGCGTGTAATAGCTTTTTCTCGAAAAGTACAAAACCTATCCAAAAATCAGTAGATGCGTTTAAAGTAAACATAAATATATACTGCTTGTCTTAGTTTCTTGTACTTACGACGCATAATAAGGGAGTAGATACAGATTTAAGATAGAAAAAAGGATTTACGGTTTCTTTTTTCTCTTGATGTATTATGTTTTTCGACAATTTAGTGGAACCAAATGTAGACCAAATACCTAGCTACATTGTATATTTTTTTCAAGCGTTGTGCTTGGAGCAGAACAAAGCCTATTCACTTTAAAAACAGTAAAATATGCCGGGTAGCGCCTTAAACTGTGTACCTACATGCACGTAAAAATGGTTTTTGTAGTAGAGTTGTGCCCGCTCAGTCTTTGAAGGGAGCGCTCCCATATCGTTCAATCGGTCAAAGGAAGGGGTAGTTCGATCTTTTAGGTCTTTAGTTCCTTTAGTTCAGTGCGAGTTTTGACGTCTGGGAGTGAGTACCGGGGTTTAGGTCTATAGAGAGCGCGGAACTAGTGATTCGTATGAACGTTTTAATGGGTTTCGCTCCGTCTGAACTGAACTGAACTAAAGACCGAGGACCGATTTAACTTTTTGGCGAGGAACTAGTTCCTTTCGGTCCGTGATGGGATTTCATTCCTTTTAGTTCTTAGTTCCTGACCGACACAAGCCTATTTTGTAGCGATAAAGTCGCCCGTTGCTTACCACTTTTTTTGTTAGCTGTGCTGTGTTTTCTATTGAGGTGGGCAATAGAGTATTTGTATTGTATTCGCTAGCGTGACATTCACAAATCGTTTGCGAAAGTTAGCTAACTGCTCGCGTGCATTTCATAGTAAAATTTTGCAGTTTTACTTTTACTTTGCCTAATTTAAACACATCTTTATAAAAGTACCTAAAATTCTGAACGAACACATTCCACAACTAATAGTAGTTTATACAACAGTGATATAATAAGTGTTCTTAAAACTTGAGGGCCGCCGTTACAAAACTAGACAAAGTCTAGTTTTGTAATAATAGATCCGAGAGTTTAAGAACCTATTATGAGCTGTTGCATACGCCAGTTTTTCTACTGCTTAGATCACAACTAAAACTCGCAGCTCGTCAGTTTACTCCGTGAACGTGGCGCTTGCAACAGTGCCGAAATATCGGGTGCTCAATAAAACCAACATATCCCGTTTTAGATTGTAGTCATGACTCTTCTTACCTTAACAGAATAGGCGAGTGAGAGCGTGACAGCGAGTGGCAACCCCTCAGGCACGGCCACCACCAGCACCGTCACACCGATGATGAGATGCTTCACGAAGTGGTTGATGTAGGTCGCGCGCCACGGCTTCTCCTGCGTCACGAACGTGGTCACGCTGAACTGGATCACTAGGATGATGACGGTGAGCACTGCGATCGTTGAGCCTGCGTACCCGATCTGGAAATAGTCAGGGTAAGATGTGAGGTAACAGTGTGATTTTTAAGTAGCTGATATTTTCTATAGACGGTCCAATTTCACCACGGCGACAGCTGTGCGATAATGAGCACTTTATGTGCCTGCGTCAAAAATTCAAAGAGCCATATGTACTGTAAAACGTCGTACGACATACGCGCGAATAGGTAATTCGCAACTCGTGTTGATTTAAAATACTCCCTTCGGTCGTGTTTTATTATATCGCCACTCATTGCGAATTTTCTCCTATTCGCACTATATATTACAGTATATATGATCGTCACAACCTATGTGTTCTTTGTGATTGGGTTTGCACCGATTCCATACGGGCAAGTTTAAGATTGTTTTAAATGGTAATTCAGTTTAATCCAGTATCTGGCGCATTGGAGCCCCAATTTGTTGCGCAGGTCGCATACTTTTTGTTTTTTATTTATTTTATATAGCCACATATCATTAGCCTTCTATAATGCGTTAAAAACCGCATAAAAAGACCCCCATCACAATAAACTTTTTTGTTACAACAGTTTTCTTATCTTTGAAAATTTTATTATAGCTAAATTATATTATCGACTTCAATAATACTTCTATAATTTTTTTCATATTTCGAACATCTCTGACATACAAGGAAATTTGATTTGACCTCTATTCTAATATCAGTCGAGATGATGTTTAGTTCGAAACGAAGTGTCAATTGTAAACAATTTCGCACGCAAGTCGCACGTTATTTGACATCGAACGATATGAAAATTGGGGCCAACTCTTGTTTGTCTCTGTATTTCTAAAATATAAATGTCAAAAAGTTGTCAAAACGCATCGTAGAGAACATATGATATGTGTTTATATAAAGCAGTGTATGTAAGTAATTGTAAATAATCAGGCATTAAAACACTCGTATGATGTTATTCACATTAAAACCCACACTCGAGTTTTAATGCCTTACATTACATACCACATAAACTACTATTAAAGTTGGTTGGGAGGCATCTTGGGCCACTGGCACCAACCGGGGTTAAGCGTTTTTTGTACGGAAATTGTAGCTAAATCCCGGGTTAGCGGCTAACCCTGGGTGGTGCAAGTTAGTAGTTGAAATGACCTGTATACATATTTAAACATAATTATCAAACGGGTCTAACGCGAATTAACTGATTTACCTTATTTACCGACATTTCGACACAGGTTTCACTGGTCATGGTCGCGGCTAACTGATGTCCCAGCAAAATGTCAAAACAGAGATTTGTGTAACTACCCAACGAAAAGTCTATGTAGAAATTTGGGGTAAACATACAATTAAACTACCCACAAAACTATGTTTAAATATAAGATTTTAAGCTAACATGGTCATTTACACTATAATTACTATTTAAAACGAGATATTTACCATGTACATTTGTTTTTATGAGCTCCCGATATTTCGGCACTGTTACAAGTGCCATGTTCACGGTGTAACTGAACGGTCTACCCACACCCCGTAGCGATCTACCCGCTTACGGGTTCGTTTAATTTGCGCGGTGTCACTACCGCTACTAGCGTCTACTTTCTCACTTAGAACTCGATCACGTTCACGACACATGACCGTGAACATGGCACTTGTAACAGTGCCGAAATATCGGGAGCTCATAAAAACAAATGTACATGGTAAATATCTCGTTTTAAATAGTAATTATGTTTAAATATGTGTTCAAATCGCGAAAGTTTTAAATGTTATGTGACCTGTATAGCCAGCTTGGTGAGTTTGGCCTGCAGCACGGATTTCTCCTTCTTGTGTGACTCCGGCGCGGGCTTGTCGGCGGGCGGCGCCGGCACGTGGTTGTCGTCGGCGCGCGCGTGGTTGGCGCCGCCGTGGCTGTTGCCCGACGCCGGCAGGGTCGCGTCCTCGTCGCCTGTAGTCCGGTATAGGTTCATTAGTGACCGCTGCGGCTTTATTTAGGCCATCGATTGTATGTGCTCTTCTAGGTGCTAAATTTAGTACTATTTGTTTTACACATCGAAAACTCTGTGTCATCATATAAAATATCTTAAGGAACGCTCGCATATTGAATATGAGTCGAGCGTTTCTAAATGTGAGATTTGAATGTTAATGTTCTAATCCACAAATTTAATAATAAACATGATACACCGACGGCGGCTAGAACCGAGCCTCTCATAATATGTAAAAAACTTGATTTGAAGGTGAAAACTGGTAATTACTAACGATATTACAATAGCGACGTCTTCAATAAAAAAAATCATGTTAAAATATTTGCATGGTAAATTAATGCCTCAAATTACACTGTGGGACAAATTACTGTTATTTTAATAATTATATTCGATAAGCTGTAACGTGTCTGTGTTTCTATTACTTCAACATTTCAATTAGAAAGCAAACAGATAATTTGTTTTCTCACAAGAAAACCAATATTTACCACTAAATGTTAATAAAAATATACACTAAATTAAAAGGGATATCTACAGTGGCTCTACTCGAAAATGCAAAATATAAAATGCCGTTATGAAGTATGTTATTTATTTTATATTTTAAGGGTTATGAGTCATGTTAGTTACAATTTTGTTTATTTCTAGACTACGGAAGGGGTTAGATACGTACAGTCAAGGGCAAATCGGTAAGCTTGGAAGCTATCATCATAGACGATGGTATTGAGGTCTTCCCTCGTGTACGCGGGGTGTGTAGTGCAATAATGTCATCTTATGCGGTAGCACAGTCAATAGAACTCAAGTAAGTGAATTAATAATTTGAGCCAATCGTGTGAATAAAGAAAAAAGTTGACATTTTACAATTGACAGTTGACAATTAGTCAAAATGAAACTTAGATTTGATTTTTTTATGAAATGTCGAATATTAATGAAAGTATTATTTAAATGCATTTTTAGTTTCCAAGGGAAATACTTTGCTACATTATTGGTAACGAATGGCTATTTAGACTAGTTTAAAATTCGCATAAGATAACAGTGTCGCACAAAGCGGCATAGCATAGGATCACTTACCGCCGCCAATGCTCTTGCGCTGTTCCTTTCGCTGCTTTTTAGCTTCTACGATCCGTATCCGTCATGTTCACAAGCATACACATTGATGACATAATTCATTTTCGTCATGCAGTCAACACGACAGTTACACGATGCAGTATGTGTATGTTTTGTTTTTTTTTTTCATCGGCGCATTTCATGGAAGGACGTGCAGCAGGCCGGGTATCGGGGGTGGAGAAAAAAAAAATTGGATGTCATTGAATGGGTCACACTATGTCTGGTGGAGCTAGAACTAAATGGGATCATGTCTTGTCCTTACACTTTGCAACACGTTAACGCATTCATTGTTGTACCTTATGTCGTATTAATAAGGGTGTAAATCATACGAAAACGTGCCGCTTGGAACATTATAATTTAATTTAAATTAAAATTTACGTGATTTTTTTTGGCCTCAAGTGTAAGGACGTAGCGACTAAGATTGCATTTACAAAATGTATGTATAAAAAGGTTTTTATATATTTTTTTAACAATAGGACCTGAACGAGATTACTTATTTAATTGAGTAATTTAATAATTTAACTACGATTTCACTACAACCATATAACAAGATATATTTATAATATACCATGCTTTCACAAGACATTTCAGGCTATTAATATTAACACAACATATATACGAACAACGTTCACAGGATTTACCATAACCTTTTTTAATTTTAATTTATCAATAAATAAAATAATCTCAGTATGTGGATGAAATAATATTTATCATTATAATTAATTGCAGCTGCATATTTAATTAATTATTGTGGTTTTACCATAGGTTGATAAGTAAGACTTGCGTCATACACGCACAATTTGAAGTTAGATGCTTTCAAATTGTACTGTAATGACGTCTGTCATAAGCACCAAGTTATTAATTAATTAATTAATTAGGGCCACCTCGTTATCACGCAAAAAAGGCACAATAGATGTCGAGTTGCGGAAAGCGCCCAGCATAACTAACTAACTAACTAAATTAATTAATCGTACGAAAGTATGGTACAAACAGGTAGTTGACTGAACAAAACCTGTAAAGTTTTACTTACCTACATATTTAATTTTACGTGAAATCATGAACTTAACCCTTAGTTGGGCATGAGAGCGCCAGATTTTTAATCGGGTTTTGGATTTTATAACCCTTATAACGATAAAGATCAATATAAATTGAATAGTAAAACAAATATTGTTTCATCCACATTTCATTTCCTATGAAGGTCGAAAGGTGCGATGGATCGATGGTACGGGGTCGAAATTCATTAATGGGAACACTAATGTATGCAGCTAAGCTACTACCCTGCTCATTTAGCCTGAAATCATTTTCGAATATACTGAATGAGATATATTCAGCTCGAAATATTAAATCTAAATCTCAGAAGTAATAAAAAAACATATACAAACATTCAGTTCCTACAGCATTCAAAAATAATGTTTTGGGATAGGAAAGAGTCCTTTACGTATTAGGAAAATTAGTAATATTGTCTTTTAATTTAAGTCTTGCGAAGTGTAAGATACATCAGAACAAGCGTAAGTTTGCATCAATTTCGATATTAAAGATTGCTCGACAGTTATTTTAAACGCCAAACTCCTATGAAATGATGACGTTTACTCAACACATTCAGAGTCCGTGCTATCAAAATTTATGAAAACTTAGCTTGGT
Source organism: Lathronympha strigana (assembly GCA_949128165.1). Lineage (NCBI taxonomy): Eukaryota > Metazoa > Arthropoda > Insecta > Lepidoptera > Tortricidae > Lathronympha > Lathronympha strigana. The sequence goes on along the minus strand of OX421922.1, from coordinate 4,807,548 downwards.
CGAATTTTTGGCGCTTGTATATGAAGTAATAAGATGGAAATATCCATATTATTTAGGACATCCAGTGAAGCCTGAAGGTGAAGCATAAAACCTAGATTTTACTGTCAGATTTTGATGACTCGTAGGTATTTGAATACCAAAATACTGCAATGGCGAAATACGCTATTATATTATACGGCTATATTCGAAGCATCTATACTATGCTACAACTAATGCTATATGAGGCTTATAATGAGCAAAGTAATATGACAATGCCAGCTACGTTTAAAGGTTTTTGCTATATGGGTAAGGGCAAGGTGCTCTTTCAGTTTAGTTTTTAACTAAGGGTTGTGTATTTCGTATTAACACACTAAATGATTAAAAGTCAACTCTGAACACATATTTAACTGCTTTTTTAAAGTTAACGCATAAACTATTAGGTGTTTTTTAAAAGTAAATGCGCATTTTTAAGAAACTGGTTAATATTTAGCTTAAGGCAATTTTAAACCACCCTCCACCATTAACAAGAGGCCATTATGAAACACATGTCCCTCTAAAACAGGTTACAACAAACAACATTTACCCTTACCGAGTCCAAAATTCAATAGTTACACAAAATTACGTTAAGAGTTGACTGTAATGACGCGAGGGCCCACGCTGCACTGTTCCGGTGGCGAGCGGAGGCACGAGCCAGGAACAACCCACCGGCGCCACCAGAGGTGGAAAAGCGGCGCGAAGAGCTCCAGGGCGAGGCGATGGAAATGTGGGTGCACCGGCTGGAACGGCCGAGGGCCGGCTCCCGCACCATAGAAGCAGTTCGCCCAGTCCTCCACGACTGGGTCGAAAGGCGCTCCGGGGTTCTCTCTTTCCGACTGACGCAGGTGCTGTCCGGGCATGGCTGCTTCGGCAGCTACCTGCACAAGGTCGCGCAGAGAGAACCGACACCAGAGTGCCACGCGTGTGGAGCTGGCGTAGACTCGGCCCAGCACACACTGGCCGAGTGTGCGGCATGGGAGGCGGAACGGCAGGAGGTGATAGCCCAGGTGGGGCCAGACCTATCGCTGCCGGCGGTGGTGCGGGCCATGGTGGCCAGCGAGGAAGGGTGGGAGGCTCTGCTTTCGTTTAGCGAGCACGTCCTCAAAGAGAAGGAGGCGGCGGAGCGCGAACGGGAAGCCCAGGCCGAGGCAGACCCGATGCGCCGCCGCCGCACAGGACGCAGGCGCGCCGCCCACGAGCGGAACCTGCCACCCTAACGAGAGCTGGCTGGCGAGGGACACGAGAGCGCCTTCGCCCATGATGCCGGCTCTCGAGCATGAGAGCGCGACCCTGTGTCCGGGAAGCGCTCCCACGGTGAAGATCGGTCGGCTCAAAGCCCGACCTTGCGACGGATCCCGCTCCGGGATGGCCGCTGCGGGGCTGCGGAGGTATCGCGCGAGCTTCCCCGGGACCCCGCATTTGCAGCGGTGAGAGGACACCATGGGGTTTAGTGGGTAGGGGGGCCTCTTTACAGCCTCGAGTCCCACATAACCGACCGGGTTGCACACCACCTTAGACCCGGCGGTATGCGTAAATGCATTCCCCATGTAAAAAAAAAAAAAAAAAAAAAAAAAAAAAAAAAAAAAAAAAAAAAAAAAAAGAGTTGACTGTAACCAGAAAGAGCACCACATCTAACGCCGAACAGGCCGCCCGTCGCTGACGCTAGCCGCTAAAATAAACGACGGCCGCTGCCAGCGTCAAGCGCGCGCTTACATAACTTTTCATATGAACGACTTTCCGCTTTGAGCGTTTTTTCAATAGCCGGTTCTACGTTGTCAACTGTGGGGTCACTGACCTTTCTTCATCTGCTTGATCTCCTTGTCCTGACTCTCGACAGCGGCGCCGAGGAGCGTAAAGATAATGCCGGCTTGCGAATTGACTCCGACAGCCGTGACCAACATTTTGCCTGACCCTGAAATTTATAATGGGAAGTTAGTAAACGTATGGTCAGTTAAAACACTTGTTTGGTTAGCAGAAAAATAGATGGTCAGCAAAGGTTAGGTTAGTCTAATTAAGAGATGTATCTGCTGACTAAAATATAGTTTTGGGGTTTCATTCAATCATACCCATAATAATACATCATGTAAGTTATACGAATATGGGTATTTAAAAGACGTTCGTTGGTGAAAGCTTTTGAAAAATCTCAGGAACGATTTGTTTGTAGTTAAAAACAAAAGGAGAAGAGGAAACACACTAATAAAGAGAACCCTTGTTTTAAATTATTTTAACATACACCGCAAAATAAGGAATGAACCTCTTCAAAAAACATCCTTAATCTCGAGTCTGAATAAGACTACGCCAACTTTCAATGCCAAGTTATTCTTCAAAGTATGTCTCTGCCTCCTCTACATTGCCACAGTCCTTTTTACCACAATTCCACAGAAAACCAGCGCTGTTGACCGCAATGGCGTGCCAACTGCATTGCTGAGTGGAGACCATTTCGGCTGCACATCTTTTATTTGTTTACTTACTTTACTTTTATGTTGATTTTTTCTTGTTTATTTTTGTAAGTTACTTCGATGTTGTTTTTTTTCTGTAATGATGTGTTGTTTAATAAAGTATTTTCTTTCTTTCAATTGATCTTGATTTGACTGGACCTAATGTCGTATGTCCCCTGGATGGGGCAGTGGGCATCACCATCCCAAAAGGTCTTGAGATTCGTGCTTTACTGCTCTCCAGGCCATCCCTATCGCCTTCGCTTCTGCAGTGATCGTCAGAGCTTGAAAATTGAGCTTACTAATGAATAATACGCACCTTCCATAACGTGAGTCCCGGATAGCACCATGGGATCAAAACTTTCTCCCTTTTTAACATGGTCCGATTCGCCCGTCAGCGACGACTCGTCAATCTGCAATCACAAACATTATATAGGTTATTTTATGTCGACAGTACTGAATAGGGATGATTTATATATTTTTTTAGCAGAAAAGTCTGCGAACGCTTAAAACTTTCTTCGAAAAAAAAAGTGGAAAAATTCACGATTTCGAGCGAGACTCAAGCTCGTGACTTTCAGAAAAACGCCAATCGCTCTGCCAACTGAGCTATCGAGACCACAACCGTTGCCCCGAATTTCTCCACCATATCCCTCGTATACGCCTTAGAGAGCCGTTTAAATAGGGATGATTAAGAAGACAAATAGGCAAAAATTTTCAAATTATCAAAACGATATAAGCTGAAGTTTTATATGAAAATATATGGGCAACAAATACTCATTAAGACCTAACAGACTCGATTAAACCGAGCGAAATTTTTCGACCCTAATATAAAAATTTACATCCAAATCGTTAGAGCCGTTTCCGAGATCGCGGTTACTTGTTTAAATGTATTCGATATTGGGCTAAGACGTCATTTCTCAGTATCCTAAAACATTGGTTTCACTCTTTACTTTCACTAATATACGTGGTTGATAAGATAACCTTTTACTAGGTTTACTCAGAACATCATTTTAAACTACCCAACTCAAATAAAGATCGATCCAATAGCTACACACATATCAACATACTTACATATTAAAAACCCCCTAAAACTACTTCAAGTGTATTATCTTCAAGAGCTTAAAAGGTATGATGACAACCTTAAACGATCAAGTCTTAAAATAATAAAGAATTTATTGCTTGATAGTGTAGTTTTTACCGACGTTTCCTTTTACGATTCTTATATGGCATCCTCGTTACATATTTATGATTTCAACCGCCGTTTCATTCCATGTATTTTCTGAATGATAACATCAAATGGTTATACCACTTTCATATTTAAAAGAAACTTACAAAGAAATACATAAATGACAAGGGAATTTGAGAGTTTTTAGACAGGAATAGGCTTCAAAATGCTTTACCAAAATGTAAGGACCTAGTAACTCATATCATTCATATTTTTTTAAATAATTATCATTATGACAAAAGCGTTATCACTTCCGTTATTTGCACAAAACTTCACTTATCTGTGACTACACATTTAAAAACATGTTCTTAAAACAAAATGTTACGTGATAAAACGTCGCATTGCGCATGTCAGTCCTGTAGGACATTATGTATTCTTGCCAGAAGGATAATGACCTTTATTTATAGTGGCCTAAGGTTGAAATTGCAATAAATGGGGCCAGCCTGTGAAGAATGTTTGCCTGTTAGGAGTGACGTCAGGTCGCATATCACATTTCGGGGAAACAGCTTTAAGTAGTAGGTAAAGCAGTATGAAGATAGGCTGATGGTTTTATGAATAGACTGATACAGTAGTTAAGTGGGAATTCGGTTACTTGGGGTCAGAGTCTTATTTATGTTGAAGACAGGATTTTATTAACAAGAGATAAGGTAGATTGTTTAAATGTTCTCATTATAAGTAAGGAATTACTCAAACAACTGCTAATTATTTTATACATAAATGTGTTCTTGTCTAAAGCATGGATATCACAGTACATAGTAGTAACGGAATGCCCAAGGAACTCAATCTCCAAAGGCTTGTTTAATTTTAAGCTATCCGCGTAGTTACCACAAGAAAGGTACCTACTTAGTCCAAATTAGGTCTGGCTTCTGTACGAATATTTAATAAATAAAAATAGCCATAATTGCTAAGTTTTTCTTAAAAAGTACACATGCTTTATTAAGTATTTTTATCATCGACACCTTTAACTCGCCTCCTTGTAGGCTTTACTAAATAGCAAGTGCTGATTGTCAAGCATAGATAATAATCCTTTGATTTGTATATCAAAACAACATAACTTACACAGTACCGACCAGTAAACCATAGCACTTTTTGGAACAAAGAAGGTAAACTCTCCGAAGATTTTTTGGTCTAATAACGATTTTACAATATTTGCCCTTTAGTAATGGTAATTAAAAATATAGGATTGATAACTTTGCTAATCTAGCAGCTTAACTAAGTGTAGGTATTGTGGAATCCACAGTTTGCAAACCAAACGATCAGCATAATCCTACCATTGAGATTTGATCACGTATGAACAATCGGCAACGTATCCATGTGGATGCTACCCGAATATTCATGACCTCCATGACACCTGCTGAATATGCATAGGTGAATATGAAAGTTTAGATATTTTCCCAAAGGAATGAGAACAGCATTATTATCTTGGATTAGTTGTAAAAAAAACGGTAGGTTTTTCCTTGAAATAGTTACTGTACTTTGAATTTGATATAAGTGATATGACGTCCTTCGTCAAGTTTGAAATAATTATGTACCACCTACAAACAGCTCATTACCCATTTTCCTCTTCCGGCTTGGCTAAGTACGTTTTTTATTTATTTACACATTAATGCACAAAACAGAAAAATTTACAAATGGCGGACATCATGCCAAATGGTTCCCTTAGTTACAGAATGACTCAATCCTACCCTCCCAGCTAAGCCATATATTATATTAAAGAATCCTGGCTGTGCAACCCGCTAAAGCTTGTTGCAAAATTACGCCACAGCGCATATCAGTCGATAACCCAATAACGGCTATCAGTGACGCACGATGATAACGCGACTGGCATTACTGCCACCTGTTAAACGATTAATATACGAGATATTGGTGATAAGGAGGCTGCTGGCTTATTGGGTTTTGATGGTTATTGAATTAAGGGAAGGGAGCATATCGCGAACCGGCGCGGAGGAAACAAACCTTGGATATCTATGAAAGAGTCCGTCGTGGGCGTTCGCGCACGAGCGCGAAGAGGCGCGGCGCGGCGTTCACCTAGGACACTTCGATAAGTTACCACTGTTTGTTTGTTGACATTTAAATTATTCTTTATGATTTAAAAATGCAGATTTTGACATCTCGTGTGTCTACTACCTAATATATAAGCTGAACCGTTTAGTAAAGAAAATATTGGTGATAAGAAGCCTGCTAGCTTATAGGGTTTTGATGTATATTGAATTAGAGGAGGTAACCTGGTATCTGGTTAGTCGGGAAAAGACAGGCTGTGTAGAATAGAAATGGATAAGACTTCATGCTCGTGCATCGCTTCAACAAGTAATTATGGGAGGGAAAGAGATGCAGCTCGTAAATGGTAAATTTTCAAAGTTCGCGGTAAGTCTTGTGAGGTCAAGGAAATAATGAAACCGATATCTTTTTTTTTATGCTATAGGGGGCAAACGAGCAAACGAATCGCCTGATGGTAAGCGATTAACGTCGTCCATGGACACCCGCAACACCAGTGGTGTCGCAAGTGCGTTGCCGGCCTTTAAGGAGGGAGTACGCTCTTTTCTTGAAGGTTTGAAGGTCGTATCGGTCCAGAAACACCGCTGGCGACAGTTCGTTCCACAGTTTAGCTGTGCGAGGCAGGAAGTTTTGGGAAAAGCGCACAGTTGAGGACTGCCAACCATCTAAATGGTGAGAGTGGAAATATTGTCGCGTAGGGCGATGGCGGAAAGAAGCGGCATATCACAGATAGATAACAGAGGCATGGTTAGATATTTGCAAGTACCTTAGCCACTCTGATACAGGTGACGACTGTTTGTGTGTGTGCGTCTACGAAATATACCTACGTATAAATAATACATGATGAATCATACGCACGCATTAGTCAGCCATATACCTACGTTAGGGCAATCCCTCGGATCTGCATAGTGGGGTGTCTGCCCGGCATCCGCCAGACAAATTCGACATACATTGAGTGACTGATCCGGCAGATTGTATGTTCCTGAACGTATCGACCGAGGCCAAGTGGCAAAAATTTCCAAAATGTCGGGCCAATAATGTTTTAATTTTTCGACTAAAATAACGCATTAAAACGCTGTTATATTCAAGAGACTGTTAGCTTTGAAACGCAACACCCGTCTGCGTTAATTGAACAAACACAAATAGAATACTTGTAATTTGACGACGTTCGTGTCTATTTGGGTGCGTGTTTTCTTTGATGTCATGTTGGAATCGATTATTTTGGAAACAACAGTTTGAGGTGGAGGTTTAAGAGCGTTTATACCACAAAAGCGCGAAATCAATGATTTACGCGGTTTTCGGGCTTGATGTACTATGTGATTGTTAGACTTTTAGATCAAAATATTTATATGTACATAATAAACAACTCATAAGCCAAATTTTGTATTGTCTACATTTACAAGTTTTAGATAATTATATGCAATTCTAGCCAATTCTTTCGCGGCCGTTGTTGAAATTTGCCGAAACATGTTGTCTTATACGTCACTCTATTCCTACACTGTAATGATCTTATACAAAACAAAACTGGTTTACGAAAGAACATTACACTATCTAACTTTTGTATTGTGCAAAACTAGTAAATTTCAGATTCTGTTTAACTAAACTTACTGATGAAAACTACGCAATTTTTGCAAAATAAACGGCGTGTTTTAGTATTATACTTTCGCAGTAAATGGTTCAGATTGTCATTTTTATGAGACTGTAACTCGTTGGTTACTCAATTTAATAAAAAAAAGTGTCAAAAACAACGAAATAATATTTATTTAGATTTTTTATCAAAACCCCGTTTATAAGATTGCGCCCGGCGCGTGCTCGTCAGTCTGGCCCCATGCCTTCTAGAGAGTGGACGTATCGCTTTGCTCCGCGGGCCTTCTTTTTACGAGTGAAGTTTGCGAGAAAGAGAAAGAGATGATTAAAAAGAGAAAGACATATCTAAAAAGATAAGATAGACCGTGATACCGCGACCAACCGATCAAGATACTTGATAAGTTCGATTTCTATTTGTGTTGATGATTTAATTGTTGTTTATATATTAGCTATAGTAATTTTTTTTAATAATCATCAGCTGGTGACCAGGACGTGATGTTTTCGTAGTAAGTTGTTGGTAAGACCTGGAAACCGCCGTTAAAAACAGCTAGTAATTGCTGATTAGGACTAGGTGATGTAATCAGAAGACAGTGCTGATTCTGTAACCGTTCACATAAGACTCGTCGCGGCACTTGAAGACCAGGTGTCAAAGACCTGGATACGTAACCAGAAGGCTAGGTCAGGAACTATGTAACGGCTTACACAATCCGCACCGTGTTTTAGCTTAAATGCATTGTCTTGCTGAGCACAAGTAGACCAGCTGGTAATTAAGACCTGGAAACGTAACCAGAATATTGGGTCAGGAACTATGTAACGGTTTACCTTAGATGCATCGTGTTTGAGCTCAAATGCATTGTCTTGGTGAGCACTCGTAGACCGGCTGGTGACAAAGATCTGGAGACGTAACCAGAAGTTTGGGCCAGGAACTATGTAACAGCTTACAATATACGTACCGTGTTTGAGCTTAAATGCATTGTCTTGCTGAGCACAAGTAGACCAGCTGGTAATTAAGACCTGGAAACGTAACCAGAATATTGGGTCAGGAACTATGTAACGGCTTACCTTAGATGCATCGTGTGTGAACTCAAATGCATTGTCTTGGTGAGCACTCGTAGACCGGCTGGTGACAAAGATCTGGAGACGTAATCAGAAGTTTAGCCCAGCAACTATGTAACAGCTTACACTATACGTACCGTGTTTGAGCTTAAATGCATTGTCTTGCTGAGCACAAGTAGACCAGCTGGTAATTAAGACCTGGAAACGTAACCAGAATATTGGGCCAGGAACTATGTAACGGCTTACCTTAGATGCACCGTGTTTGAGCTCAAATGCATTGTCTTGGTGAGCACTCGTAGACCGAGTGGTGACAAAGACCTGGATACGTAACTAGATGGCTAGGCCAGGAACTATGTAACGGCCTACACTATACGTACCATGTTTGAAATCAAATGCATTGTCTGGTTGAACACAAGTAGACTAGCTGGTAATTAAAACCTGGAGACTAAGTACCGGTTTACACTATACTTACCGTGTTTGAGAACTTGGCAAAAGCTTGGGAAGCTTAAAAGTAATGTTACGCATTTATAATGTTGAAGTAAGTATTGCTATGAGTAGTGATGTACCATAGTAGGTTCGGAACCACTATGTTATTATTACGAAATCCTTCTATATGGGTAAAAAAAAACATGGCACGTTGATTTGCTGTATTTTTTGTAGGTTGAAGCCAGTTTGCTAATCATGGTTTGTCATTGTCTACGTGGGTGGTGACAACTATGGATTAACAACGACCATAAACATATTGTCATGTTATAAATTGAAATAGATGTCATAAAACTAAAGAAAAAAACAAACAACATCGGAAGCTTAAGCCGAGGATCGAACTCTGATCCACAGCTTACGCGGGAACAAGGCCGCCTGGCCCCATCGAATGCTGGCGAGTTTTTTTTCTGATTTCCATAACTCCGAATCTCCAAAATTACGAAGTTACCGAACCACCGTAATTCCGAAAGAATATTATGTTTTCGGAATTTTGAATTCGGATAAATTATTTTCGGAATATAAAAAATTGGATTTTTTTGTATTCGTTCAAGTCGCTATCGGATTTTTAATATTGAGAATGTGAAATACGGAAATTTGATGTATAGGATTTATAAAAATTCAGAATTATAAAAATTGGGATTATGAAAATCGGAAAAAATATTTCGGAATATTTAAGAGTTTTGTTCTATATGCACTTATAATATAAAAATAAAAAGAAATAGAAATTAACTTGGAAATAACGATCATTAACAATTTCCTGACTAATGTGATGAGAAATGTTGTGTTTCACTTCGCAGTAAAGTTTGTCTAACTCTCATACCTTAAAACCAAGATTCTCAAGATTTAAATTTTTAAAGCTTTCGCTTGGTCGGGTCGGGTCTCAATTCTCAATATTAACACGAGAGCTTGACAACAACTTTGCGCATTTGTACAGTCAAATCTAATAACATCTATAAAAATGTACTACCAGAAGTATATTATTATATACGTACACAATCTTATTTTCTCAATATTAAGGTAGTGTATACATATTTTTGGCGCTTCATTAGAATTGATACCATCGAACGTTAACGTGAACTGAAAACTATTATTAATAGAAACTCAGTACTAAAATAGCAACAAGATAAGTAGGTATTATTATAGAAAGTTGATTATTATTATCAAAGGAAATAAGTACATAGGAAAATAATTTTAATTACATAGTTAGTACTAAATTCAGTTAGTACAAGACTACAAGTATCAAAGTTATAAACTGCAAACTCAATTTTACGCAAAATACTGTAAACAATGATTACTAATCAAAGTAACGTAAGTTTATCTGATTTAAGTATCAAGGTAAAATGCACAGCTTGAGCGCGCTATAGTATACCCGTCGCACGCGCGGCGCTCGTCGATGTCTAGCATTGCGCGCGTCTGGTCACGTGGTCGATGCGGAGAAATACCTAAACTTGGGAAGCGCGCTAGGGCGAGAACGCTCTTAAGACGGTAGTCGAGGACATCGGTGCCCCAGGAAAACAAAACTGAGGTCACAGGGACCTAATAAAACCAATGTTTGATAGTGAAAGGTCACGAATTAGGTTCTCCCTCCTTAGCGCATGACGTGTTCTCATTTTTGCCATCTAAACCGTAAGTACCTACTTCAAGTACTGCTCGCCTTAACAACTGATGAGTTTAAAATACATGCCGTTGATAGGAAAAGTTATTAACAATCTTGCAGCCTGCAAGCTTGGTTCACTAACACAGTAGACGAATCGTCGTCACATTCGCATACTAGACCGATTTCACCTTAAATGTCTCCGTAAGATCTTAAAGATCAGCTGGTCCGATCGAGTGCGGAACACCGAAGTTCTACGGAGAGCCAAAGTTGGTGGAATCGAAGTCTACCTCATGCGGCGGCAATTACGTTGGAGCGGCCACGTTTCAAGGATGGTGGAAGGTCGGGTGGCTAAGCACGTCTTTTACTCTGAGTTGGAGGAAGGCAAGCGAAAGCAAGGCGGGCAACTCCTCAGGTATAAGGATGTGCTTAAGCGCCACATGAAGAACTGCGACATTGAGCCATTGCAGTTGGAGAAACAGGCAGCCAACCGTCCTGGGTGGAGATCTTTAGTGCATAAAAAGACAGATATTTTTGAGTCCCGTCGTCGTACTGAGTTAGACGGCAAGAGGGATGAGCTGAAAGCCCGAACACCAGCGGCGATCAGCTACAATTATCTCAATGGTGTCCTCTCGTGCCCGTTGTGCGCACGGGTCTTCAAAAATAAGATCGGCTACGTTAGCCACGCGAGAGCACACGAACGCCAACTACGGAGCTGAAGCAGTCGCCGTGGCCGATAACGGTCAGGAGCATATATATAGACGAATAAGCGGACAAAAATAAGTTTTTTCAAAAATTTAAGTTTTGTTGCAATCTTTTATCGCCAACAGTACTCCTACCTACCTCCGGTCTCCATCATCAGATCGGCTCTAAGTAAGTATCTCTAAGGGCGTGCAAAAAGGTTTTTAGTTGTATGGAAAAACAGGTTAATAACCGGTTATTAACCGAAATTTCATAGACATAAAAACCGGTTTGCACACCCTAGTTGTCACCCAACTTACACACTTCTGTGTAGTTTCAGGTTAACCAAAAAACGGGAAATGGGTCTAATTTAGCTTACAAAAATTGACGCAAAACGTTAAATAAAAGCTAAAATAATTTTTAGCCCCGATAGCTGTAGGAATGTCATAGGGCTTCCCAAACTTTCACTGTACCGCTGTTGTTTGCTTCGCGTCATAAGGAAGCAAAGCAAACACTCAAAGAAGCCGCACCATAACCTAACTTGTTCTATACTCTGATCGTACCTTGAGGTCATTACTCTGCAGCAAGAGACCGTCGGCGGGCAGCAAGTCTCCGTACTTGATCTGGCAGACATCCCCGACCACGATCTCGCTGATGGGCACTTGGTTCACCTCGTTGCCTCGTATCACTGCAAACTTGTGCTCGCCCTCTATCCGCGATTGGAGTCCTCTGTGGATTTAATCATTTTATTAAGCACTAGAAACATTAAAACTACCAACACTAAACAAATAAAATGCCCCCTTTGTTCCCTGCGGCTAAAGTAGCCATAAGATTAAGATGGTTACATTCTCTCACTGAATGTCTATTTTTTGTCTAAGGAATGACCCAGCCTAGATCCAGAAGACCCAGCTCATCGATGGTCACGGACAGACTCTTATTAAACCATTAAATAAGCTATTTGATTTAGATTCTAAATTGCTTGCTTGCTTGTTAGTAATGCCACCACAACTACTAGAGAGAACACATAATAACCACGGTCAACCGTGAGTTAAAAAGAAAGATTTTGTCGGTGCAGGGTCATAATAGAGTACATTGCTTTTTCGCAAATAAATTAGTATGAGCGCGAGTGTTTGTCTCAGTTGCGTTCACGTTTCTACCGTTGTATAAATTGATAACCTTATTAAGGATTAAGGAAACGTAATGTATAATACCACTTAGTTCATCCGCTATATGATAATGGAATTCGAAATTCGAATGCGAATGCGCGAAGGGCTCGACAGCCTGCCTGAATCTACATCTAGGTACAGTCAACCAATTGGAACCCTAGGCCACTGTAGGTCTATATCATGGTGAGGCTATAAATCAGTGTAAGTAACTGTTTCAATTGGTTGACTGTACGTCAACTTAGTACAATATATCACCTGAATTGTCTCTCTTTCGTATAATCGTTGAACGCTGTGACTATAACGACGACTATGACAGATATTAATATCGCGAGCCCCTCGATCCATTGGTAGTGTCCCTCTTCCTCGTCCAGATGTCCTGTAACATAATGTCCAGTTAGTGGCAGCACTAGTTTCATTTAATACTGGTTTATGACGCTTTAACGAACACAACTATCAAGCGTGTTGCTAAATTCTAAAAACTCAGGTATGAGTTGCTAATGTTTATGTGCTGGATATCCTATTACCAGCAGTGGAGTCGGCTTCTATAATATATGGGTAGATGATGATACTTATGTCTACCTAGATGAGGTATTACCGCTTGCGAATTTTCTATATCTACCTATAGTCGCTAGCAGAAATCTTAGAGTACTAGTTACAATATGCGGACGATATCATGTAGGCGCAAAAATCTTTAATCTATATTATTATAGTCACTTATAAAATAGGAAGCTGTTAACAAATTAGCACTACAATCGATTATTATTAGCATTTTAAGGATAGGGGTTATTTCTAATCCTAAGGTTAAAGCGGGATTTAGAAATAAATCGTATTGATATCGCTTTCCTAGATAAATAACGAATGGTGCGAATATTGTAAAATTCATATGGCTATAAGTTTAGCTACAAATTACAACTAGGTCATTATTTGGTACTACTAATTCTTAAGTACAGGACCTTGGCCAAATAACTGATAATACCATTAATGTTGACAGCCAATTTTTTTAAATATGTCTAAGAAAGTGGAAACCTGAAATAATGGCCCGACTGTATAGTCTGTATAAGGCATTAGTTTAGTTTTATTTATTAAGATTAGTTTAGAGTAACTAATAGAAACGCTAAAGTAGTTTTCCTTTTACTAAATATTTAACGTGTACCGCGATGCTTGTCAAATCACAATGTTACAGTTGTTTCTGAAGAGCCAATACTTTGAAAAAGTGTAAAATTAAGACACTATTGAGTCAAGTTTCAGTTTTCATCATATTCTTAAACATATATTAACATAATTTGAACCATACACTGTGGACATACGTTTCAAAATCGCATGTTATTACACGTGACCGGTTAGTTCATGATTTTAACTATGGTAAGCTAACGACTAGGAACCAATTGAATGGGTATTTGTAACTACCATAAACTAATAATAGGGGAATGTAATTAGCTCGGTTTTATAGGGTTTCTTACTAAAACGCCGAACACTCGAGTGCTTAAGTGTACGACATGGCTTGCAGCGAAGCGGGCCGTGCGGCATTAATGTTAAACACAAGTAAATGAGCGTTTTGACTGAGTGTACGCTGCACAGATATGCTACCACGCTACGCTGCCAGCTCCGCTGCTTGCTCCGCAGTACGCTCACCACTCAGGCCTTCTACCAAAATCTAAGTAATGGGCACTTCTTTGGCGTTTTTGTTTCGTCATCGTCGTCGTTGGTAAGTAGTGTTACAAACGACGAAGCTCGGCATTTTATGTCATATAACGGTAATTCAGTACCGATCCTGAGTCTATTTTATACAAATTTATTTTATACAAATTTATTTTATACAAATTTGCTGTTATTTGTTCATTTTTTGTAGTAGTAATCACAAGACGACAGTGACGAAAGCGTGCGTTTCCAACTCTTCTCGGCCTAATACACAAAATATTGACTATGGTCGTTATTTTGAGCTGAGTTTTGATATGAGTAGTTGTTCTACTTCATATTGTGACTTTGTCTAAAAATTCCTCGTGAATCACTCATTGAAATACCTATTATAAATACTATTTTATCGTGATCGCTAACAAAAATAGATGTTTCCAAAGCCTTTGACAATGTTCACGCTACACAAACTAGTTTTGCATAAACTCTTTTTACTTTCCTCAATCGAAATGAAACTTAAACGTTTAACTAACAAGATTTATTTTCAAATGAACACCTCGATGGAAATACGTTCCTTTGATTTAACCCTCACACGTATTGAGTTGTTTAACATTTTAGCGTTTCTGCCATTGATATAAGGTTTATTTTCGCATGTCTCGTTATGTCTATACTTGTACGCTGTCAGTGGAGTTTTTCTCCGGTTCAGCGGGCCCGATGATGTGACCGATTGTAATCAACCCAGCCATGAGATCGACGGTTTACTTAGCAATTAACTGCATATACAGGGTATCGAATACATCAAGTAATTTAATGATGTAAAACTGATTTTTATAGCTTTCTTAATAGGCAATATTTTCCCGTATTGTCGATGTTGGACTTAAGACCATCAAGCTGAACTATAAGACTGGGCCGGTCATGTCTGCAGCATGCATCCAAATAGGTATTTGCCCAGCAGTGGGATAGCTACATAGGCTTATAATAATATTTTCCCTAATCAGATGTGATGAATACTATTAGATATTATCTTTTCAGGGAAATAAAAAGTAGCACAACAAAAAAGAGACAAATGTTTAATTTTGTTCGCGCTCAACGCTCTGTCTGTTATAATTTATCGCGTTATAATGACAAATATAAATTGTTGTCCAACGATCGATTACTCCTAAATTACTCTGAACAGTCTGAACTTCGATAAAGTAAATCCTGAACTTATTAAATTTCATTACAAATTGAGCGAAAAAATCGTTATCTGTACCGTGGTAGCTGTTCATAATTCGGTTAGATACTTCTTCATAACTGTCTATACCAATGTCCTTTTGCGATATTCACTGCACGAAATTCGATAAGGTATATGCAAAATTGGGCACCGCTGTCACATAATCTCCAAAGCCCGCAAAGGTACAATGACATTCGGAGGTATATCTAAGTATTTTCATTGTAACCAGGGCAAACAAGACGAAGCCCTCAATCCAGGGATTACGGCGAGGAAGATTGATGCCGAAATAATAAAAGGTACTGCCGGGATGAGGCAGGTTCGTGGCTGACCAGGTAATTAGGAAATTTTGAAATTTTACATTTAATTCTGATCTCTTACGGGCTCACTTGGTAAAATGTACCAGTTCGAAAGATATAGATATATCAACAAGATCTTTACAGCGCATCTTTAAGCTTAGTTTGTTTTTAAAGCGCATAAAATGCATTTTTGCTTGCTTATCCTACAGCTCGAAGCCTTTGAGCACTAGCAGTTTTAGCAATAGCTTCATTAGTTTTGTAAGCGTTTATTTAAGCGATGAAACACTCTGCGATAACTGGCTTGTTCTTATTTAATCACACGCTTAAATTTTAGACTAAAAACACTTACAAAATATACTATAACCTATTTTTAAGAACAATACATATCGTTAATGGGCCATTCTATTTTTTTAGCGACAATTAGCTTTATCTGCGCCGAAAACTGTCTGATTTAAGTAGGTTATTTTTTTGGTAGGAGGTAAATGCCCAAAATTTTAAACTACCTTATCAGTACAGTATATTTGTTATTTCCCTGGTTAGGTTAGGTTAGAGTGGTCAATCTGAAAGCTGTCTTCGCTAAAAAGGGCCACTCTGTCACGGTGTTTTCTAGAAAACCACTGAAAAGAAAAATACCTTACCGAATTACCGACATGAAACGAACTAGTCTACTTCGAACACATGTTTAATGTTTTAATAATTTAACTGTTATCATTTCACACATGATCAAAAATCCGAAAAATCCAGTAAGTCACGTTTCATTGTCCGTAAAAAAGGAGAACAGCCTAAAAACTTATATTACCTACGTTGATTCTACAACGTTAAATATTAGCTTATCTATAAAATAGCATATAATAGTAGCCTTACATTCTAGGTCAAGGATATGTATAAGATAAATGTAGGAGAGAATGTAGATAATATAATAGTAACTATAGAGGCTATAACATTTAAAAAGGTTCATGGGTTTGGGGAAGATGTAGATAACACAGCATCCTTAAAGCATACAAGCAGGGGAGCAGCTACAAGCACCATTAAAAGGAAGGATAATTAAGACAGTTAGGAAACGTTACAAACAATACAAATAACCTAAATATATCTAAAGGACTCGAATTTAAACATGAATGATGAAACAGGAATAGAAGAATCATAGTGGTTTTTAAATATTTCTAATGAATCTGCTACACCTTATTGTACCAAGGGAAAGGGCCTAGAAGGTTTACTAATAGTCAAGCAATCAGGACAGGGTACAACAGTGCATCTAAACACAGTACTCAAGACCTGAAGGCAACTAAACCATGCCCTACTACCATGGTATCTGGTTTGGCCTTCGACAGAGACCATGGTCTAGAAACGCCTAGAAACATCTAGTAAGTAGATCGAGATTTAGTTGCAGTTCGTCATTGTCAGTGCCTTGACTTGAGTACATGGAACGAGCAATCGTGTTTTTACATTCATTCTTACCAGGATCGTCTATCCACATAGTCATTGAAAAGAGAAAATATATTAATTAATTATATAATCTTCAAAAGTAATCGCACTTGCTCTCTACAATTGAAGTTTACGGGTCTCGCAAGGTTGACACACATGCTGCTTTTCTGGACAGAAAGGTGTTCGTACCAAAATTCAACATGTGTCTGAACTGTTGAGTCAGCGCTGTATTTCCGATAAGTTGTTGTCAAATTTCACAAAATAAGATCTGGATTTCTTATATACTAAAAAGTAGCTTTAACTATCATTAAAACAATCATAAAAAATAGTTATTTACACAAATATGACATGAATCCAATTTCTAGTAAAACATGTATAAAATAATAGGTACCAGCGGTAAAACAAAAAAGAATCCAATCAGAGTGTGTTTTGAAAACGATTGCAAAGATACATTGCAATCAACATTGACAAACATTGCAATCAAATGGTCGCAGTACGCTATAAAATTGGATTAAAATCTAACCTAAACTGACGGGACATGAGCATACAATCCTTTATTCATGGCTGCGAATGGGATGCATATTTAAACGGCAAACGCGTCGATATTACAACGGTTTCGTAGCGTGGGAAAGATATACATATAAAATGACAATGATTCATAGATATTTTTGAAAATTAAGAATAGTTCAAACGAATTGTCATATGACACCGTTATAATAGTATGACGGTCAATGAAGAGGGGAAAAAATATGACGCGACTAATATTTAGGACAACAATAAAAAATAACAATTAGGAACTGAGTAATACTTGGTTACCCCTTGTATAAACACATAAAGTAGAAATTCGTCATTCACACTGAATCACTGGTTGTGTGAGAAATTGAGTAGCAACTGTTAAGTACCCGAACTTCTATTAAAAAAAAAAATACAATTTTAAGAAATAACGAAAGGCATGGCAACATAGTCTTTATCGTGACAATTTGAACTGCATTTAGAAAGACTAGCAATAAAAAGAGATTAGAGTTTTTATGACACGGCTAACATAACACATACATTATGTAATTTATGTTCAGTCTACTGTAAAGCGATAGAAAATCTAAATAAATATTAGTTTTGTTTTGAACGAGTAGTAAACAAATGACAACGAATAGAAAACTTCCGTGAGTATCAGACATATTAGAATACAGAGCAGCGGCCGCGGCCGGACGCATGACTCATGAATAAGGGACACGAACTGTTCCAAAACATGTCGAGCTATTTTCGACTTTATTGAAGTGAGTAACCCGATATAAGTATTTTAAATGACAACGAATTTTAATATAGCAGTTTGCATGCAAATCTTAGGCGAATAAATAATTAAGTTTTTATTATACGGTATTTGACCATATTGTATTGACAAGACTAATAATTGGCCTATCATTAGCACAATATTGATCATTTAAGAAATTATAATCTAATGTCTTTTGTTTTTTGTCATGATCTTCATCTAATTGACTTCACCAGTCGATCGCACCTTTTCGTGCATCGTCGGCATTAAATTCGTACACAAGATTTACAACAACAGTTTTAAACTCACCTATTTCACTGGGGTCGTCGGACGGTTTGTAGAAACTCAACCCTAGCGATACAACGGCGGCCACCTCCAGAATGATAAGCGTCACGTCCTGCAGAGCCTCCCAAACCAGGGTCATGAAGGTTTTGGGCGGTTTCGGCGGGATGAGGTTAGAACCGAACACTTCGCGCCGATGCTGGAGATCCGCTTTTGAACCGCTAAGACCTGGAGACAAAACAAAGTCAAGTATTAGTTAGCAGTAGGCAAAGATCATAAACGTCTTCTGATGATACGTAAGTTATACAGTCGTTATTTACTGTGATGTT
Source organism: Lathronympha strigana (assembly GCA_949128165.1). Classification (NCBI taxonomy): domain Eukaryota; kingdom Metazoa; phylum Arthropoda; class Insecta; order Lepidoptera; family Tortricidae; genus Lathronympha; species Lathronympha strigana. Next base: position 4,788,867 of record OX421922.1, on the reverse strand, counting down.
GTTATAATATAGACGTATACTTACTCGCATATTTTTAGCGGTCTAAACGTATAAATGACATTTGGCGATTTACTCGTAGGATCGAGTAAATCGCCAAAGTTAGTAGTATTACTAAATATTTGTTGAAGTTGAGATGACATGACACTACTAAAATAGAAGTTGGTGTAAAATCTGAACTAAAAGAGATTTTACACCCGGCGAGACCAGCACGCTTGCCACGAACATCGAAAATTGGCATTGACGGGAAAAACCTCTAGGTCACTCCAATATGCAAGTGGGACAGAGATGGAGATACAAATCCGCAATCGTTAGGTTTTCGTGGTATAGCCCCAGTTCTGCGACTATTTTTGGAGTCTATATTTATAAGACTAACTTAGGCAGAGGTTGAAGTCTGAATATCTTTAGCTACACCATTTTACCCTGTGCTGTTTTGATAAACTGCTGTTTCATGATGGTATACAGAATTATCGAAATATTTATATCCTTCCACCATAAACCGACCAATAATCGATTTTATCATATAATGACTCCATAACAAACTTCAAACTCAATGAACTAGAAAATCACTCAATTGCAGATTCATATGCATAGCACAAGCAAATGTCGATGCACTATAATAACATTGTTCAAAGTTAAAAGGCAATAGGAGCATATGCAACCAACACATTTGTAACCTTCTTCGTTTAAAAGTTAATGTAAATACACTGAGTATTCGAGCGGAATTTGAAATTACATTACCATTTCAGTCAGCTGGTAACTCAATTCATTTAACAATCATGCTCGACAATCGGCAATAACTATTGGCGTGCAAGAGGTCTGTTTTCCTAATTACGCAAACAAATACTAAAGCTACTTCAAATACGTTTGAAGTTCTTCCCCTACCGCTACCGCCTTTGAAGCGTTTCTAATTTTGAATGCTCGAGTTATTAGCATTCCGTTGAAGTTTGTACCTTAATGCTTTGACACGTGAGGCCGTTTCAGTCTGCGTGGATGCCTGGTGTATAAAAGCTGAATAAGCGAGCTAATCGTAAAGTTTATGCGAGCAAAGTTTCGCCGCACAATAGGTATGGCAGCGCGACGTTCCATCCATTCATAATAGATGTGTATGAACGGGCAAGTGACGGTATAACACGCACGGCTACTAGAAAGCGGCGAATATAATTTACAAATACTTGGATTAAATTTCACAACAGTTCGGTTCAACCGCTCTACTGCACCGTTCTTGCGGAGGGTCATGTCATTAAATTCAGCTTTCATTTCAATTTCAAATGAAACAGCTATATACTCATCATGTATTTGCATTGAAGGCCGTTTTGCAAGGTCAATTGATCAAAAACTTCGCCATTTTATTACTTCATTCGAAAATATATATAAACTTCGGAATCATGTTTTCAGTCAGTTTTGCATTAAGCAGACAATGGTATTAGCATCCATTACCGAAAAATGGGGGAGTTGTGATTCAACAGGACACGAATGAAAAAAACAAACCATCCATCTTCGTAATAAAGTTAGAGGGCGTCACCTCCGCGTCTAAATATAAATAAAACAGGGTTTTACAGAGGGGACAGCGGGCGTGGCTTCCGGGAAAGTTCGCTCCGAAATGAGTTCCTTGTGTGAAACAAAAATTTGGTTTAAGCATGTTGAACTTTTTTCGTTTTGCATTGTTGAATCTCAATTTGTGCTAAAGAAAATAAAGTGATCGATAATGAAGTATTATTTAAAAAGACAGAAGTTTAAAAGCAAATTTATAACTAACGGCACAATTGACTTTTAGACTTATTCAGGTACTCTCAGTCAACTATTCTCAGCCATTCTTACTTTAACACACAGGAGTCTCGGAGATCTAGGAGAGAAGCCCTTCCCCAGCAGTGGGACACGCAATAAGCCTACAAAAATGTCTTACTTTGAATTTTTATCCATCTCTTGGCTTTTTAACATGGCTTTGAAACCTTTCAAAGGCTAAGAAACAAAAACATAAAACATTTCGCCTAAAAGACGGGCCGTGGAGAAAGAAATCAGCTCAGAGTACGTATGTCCCCCGATTGTACTGCGAATTCATTAAGGCGAGGAAATCTTAAAACCCGGCCCCCTTATGAATATTTATCAACAGACCTTAACGGGCCGGAAGAAATTCTCGGGTCTTAAAAAAATAATTCCTCCATTGAAAAACCCTTTGGACGGGATATTTTTGGACGTATTATTAATAAGCTTATTCGGACGGATACTCGATTTTTTTTTCACTCAAGACTGATGGGTAGAGATAGGCTTTTAAGAGAAGCTTTATTCAAATGTGATGTGGTGAAAACAGAAACGAGAGAAAGGAATAAAATGTGAATATTTTGAATAGGATTATCATTCTTCGTCGTAAAGGACAATGGCATTATTAATAATTTAGCATCAGTTAACATTTAAAGTGTAACAGTAGATTCTTTGTTTTGTAACTTTGTATCAGCTTCGTTCAGTTGCGAGCTGCAATCGTTCCCGGAGATCGCAGCCTTATCGTTCAGTCTAATAACCATTCCATGGTTAACTACGTCGGTATCTTAACGATACAGTTTTACATTTGTAGTTAAAATAAGTACCTACAATGTTATATTGAGAACAGATGCAACGTTTTCAAGATGAAACGTTGTATTGTATTACGAGTATTGTACCTATTTTTCTTCTTCTTTCGGAATTTAATTCATTACTTAATTAAGGAAGATGATTTATACTTACTTTAAGTCTAAAGTTGCGAAATTGAAAATTGAAATTTTAATAGAGCTGGAGAAAATGGAAATGAGTTAGGTACAACAAAAACAATGGAAAGTATTAGAAGAGGCGCGGGTATTTATATCCTGTGTAATACTCATCAAAACTGTCAAGTTTTCAATAAAATGGCTGCTGAAATACAGTTAAATGTGCTAAAAAAACTACCGACGACCAACTCAGTACGTCAATTAAATGGCTAAGTTGATAATGTATTTCGCCTCCAAGCATCGACGTACTTAAACAACCGCGTAACTCGCGGACAGACCAATTTATCCACCAAATTACAACCTACTTAATGTACTTCGAGGAGATTTAACCAAATTGTTTCTCCGTAAAGCAGGCCCACGCAATCTAACGCCCTCTTCCACGAATTTATTTGACAAATTTATCAGATCTAGTCAGGTGTCGCTATGGGGTGAAAATACCTATTACCCCTCCTGATATATTTAACCGTGGAACGACGTTTCTATTAGATCGAGGATAAGCTTTTGACACGACCGATACAGCTTTTATCATTATGTATGTTACTTACTAAATGGCTACAGTGCTTTATAACAATCATAACAATGTGATAGTGTTGAGTATTAAGGCACGTAACTTCAACACAGGCATACGGAATACGAGAATCGGACGGCACCATATCTACTGAACTAGATGCACATTCTTCTTTCGCCAATCGGGCATAGATAGGTGAGGCGTAAGCACTTATTTATCTTAAATGGCAGATACTGCGGATGATGTAAAAAAATCTGTCAGTATGTGTAATTGTAGTACGATGAATATGTCATATTCATACGAGATGAATAGATCATCCGAATATGGCGATCGTTATTTTCAGTGGCGGAATTAAGATTTTTTTTATATCTTGTATGTTATGTTTGTTAATATTTACAAATGTTGACAGTCGATTTACACACGAATAAGTTCTACACTGCTCAGTTTCAATTAAGCAGCCTTTCTGGAAGGTCGTCCATCGTTTTCGTCTACAAAAACCACTATTTTTATCGTCTCATGTCAGGCTAAGTGGTCGGGTAATGGACAAAGACGATGTGCAAACACTTAGGCACGGCGTAGTTATTTTGCCGTTTTGGCCTCGCTCAATTTTTGCGGTAAGTATATATACCAAAGCTTTTTTTATCCTTGTTTGTCCCAGTGTATAAGTGCGATTTTGGGTAGAATTTTCCAATCACACATAGCTTAAAAGTGATAGATAGGAAACCTTAACCTTAAAAACTACGTTATAGGTAAAACAAAGCTCAGAAAAAAAACTATTAAGCGTAGCCGTTAGATTCCAAGAAATTGAACCTACTTGCATCACAGAAATAACCGTAAGATAAAAAGAGGACGAGCATGAGTCAGTGTGTGCGAAACATAAATTACCTGCCCACTCCATTGCGTAACACATGCATTTTACCGGGTTGTTAATCTGAGGAGCTATCGCGAAAGAGGTATTGCACTTACGTACAAAATCACAAGAGCGACAGAGAGGCATAACTTCGATAGCGGTTGGCAGTAGGTCCTCTGCTAGAAACATCTTGGTCCCTGGTTATTTATAATTAAAACTGAGAGTGAGCTCAAGTTGGAATGGTGGAATATCGAGACAAGATGTTTTGGGTAGATGTGGCTAGCGTAAACATCGAGTGCTAAAAAATACGTTTAAATTACGTTTACTTTCTTTCGATTACTTTGGTGGTGTTTGTGATTCATGGATTTATCCGCGTACTATACTTTGTATCAGACACAAATCGTTGTAAACAGAACATCTTTAGAGGAAGCAGAGATACAGAACGATACAATTAGCATTTTAAATAATTGCAGATTTCTGTAAAGAGGAGTCGCTTTATCAGTTGATACATCTTAAAAATGAGAATGACATGGAACGGCACCTAAACCCTACTTTACAATTTTGTTTTCTCATTTCTATAAATCTTCTGAAAAGATTCCAACCATCATTAGTAAAAGTTTAAGAGCGACGTTTTAATATGTGATACAGTATTGAACCCACCTAAATCTAATGTCCATTGTCTCTACCCCTGCCGTCATAATCATTAAGCTGCGAGTATCAGCATGCCTACCACGAACATCGAAAATTGGCATTGACGGGAAAACCTCTTTGTCACTCCAATATGCAAGTGTGACAGAGATGGAGATACAAATCCGCAATCGTTCGATTTTCGTGGTAGAGGCCCTGACCAATTTCAAACGGCCTTGATTGCGCCCAAATTATACGGGACCTTGAGCGTGTCATTAGTTACCTAACGTTTAAAGATGTCTTTATAAAATGTACCTTAATGAGGATTGTACTATCAATTGTAGATATGTAGGTAGATATTATGTAAGAATCTTGTATACATTGTTTTAGTTTTGTAGTGTAGTTTAACATCATCATTATTGTCATTAGTGCCTAATCAAGTGTTGACTCTCTTTTTTTGCAGGTGATGTCAGTGTTTACTGTTTAGTCAGTCTTTACTGTTATCTTCTCTTTATTCAAGTGTAGATTAATGAGTGATATCTCTCTTACTTGTTTCAAGCTAGAACTTGATATCGTTTATGAAGATTCCTTAATCATTTAGGAAACTCAAGTTATCCAGGCAGAGCTAACGTGCTTATGGTTGTCTCGTTCAAATACATTATTAACATCTAGCAAGAAAATATGGGTCATTTATCAACTTAAGCGTTATTCTCTTGTCTTGAAATATCTTACAGATGTCTTTAACGTGCAGCTGCTTTTTTAATGCAGCCATTATGTAACTGCTAGCTTAGCCCTTGCCAAAACATGGCCACAACAAAGTTATGACTAACCTTCCAATAACCTTTACCATAGAGCACACATGACTGCGCTCCCCAAACTTATCCCTCTAAAACGAAGCCTTAAAGGCCTTAAAGCTAGTTTTAACGCAATAATAGGGTGGAAGGCTGCGGGATGGGCTATAAATAGGCAACGATAGTCACATAATGGAGTGACATGAGCGAACGTAATGCGATTGGCCTCCAACGCGATAGTATTAACTCCTCCGGTATAGAATTAGATGTATCGGACGATTTTAGAATGAGTGGTGATAGGAACATGGGATGCTATTAGAACCTTCATGGGTAAGCAGAAATAGGACTGGCAGGTACATAAATATTATAATAATGTCTCACGATAGTTTAAATTCGATAGGTACTTACATAAATGTCCAGTAGTGTTGTATAGGTCAGTGATTTACGGAAAAAAGCTTATTTTATTTTATTTATTTGGGATAATAATGTAATGTGGACGAATGAACAATAACTAACTAAGAATAAACTACATAAGACAGATGACTATATAATAAAGGATAATATAAATACAAGGAAAGGAAAATACAAGATCGCCTTGAGTTTCTAATTTTAACTCTTTGTTAAACTCTATAATAATTTCTAAAATAATTTTAGATTTATTCTTGTACAAATGAAATTATAACGCTCGATGTTGAAAGCTAAAAAAGAAGGCGATGAAATAAGTAAAAGTTGGAATATTAACGGGGTGGTTGATTAAGGTAAAGTGAATCAAAATAATCTAAATAAGCACTTAAAAGGTAAACGAATCAAATACCTAACCTTTCAGTTTCTTTAAGTCTTTGTAGGTACCGATTAAATTAATACAGTCACCAAATTAACGATACATTACTACAAAGACAGGAAGCCATCTGTAGTAACTACGAAACATATAGACAATTCCAAGAAAAATTACAATAGTCTCAGACTCAAAGGTGCATTAGCAGCCATAAAGCCATCGACTGTACGCCGGAAGCACAGAAATAGTACAACATCGGCCGATGAACGGGGCTCAGTCATACTAAAAATAAAGCACTCGTATTTCTAATGTATGTATCGGTGCAATTATCGTAAAATTTTGTAGACACGGTTTTTCAAACTGGTGTATGAGGTCTCCAAGGAAGTATAAGATAGGGTAGGTAGGCAATTAGGCATGACAACTGTAGCAACAAATTGCACAAGATAACTCTCTAGATAATTTGTTTATTTATTTGTTTATTTTATACACACCAGCACTTACAGATAAACCTTACGTGCTAATAATGTTGTAAATACATTTTAATAAGTATTTTATACAATTCTATCCACTGTTTCATTAGTCATTACGTATCATGTCATTTAATAATGAACAAAAAGAGCAAAAGTAATTTGACCACAAAAGTCACATAAAATATTGTCACACAAAAACTCCATAGCTGGTTTCATTTCATTTCATTTTATTTATTCAGCAAACAATATACATTGTGTTGGAATATCTAAATTAACATGCAATGGTTTGACCTGTTTGTCAACGTCCTCTAAAATGAGAATAGGAATTTTTTTTAAAGTATATAATTTCTTCTGTCTTTATTTGTATGATTTCAGTCAACTCTTATGAAGGTTTGTTTTTAACTAATTATTTTTTTGCGAATAAAAGAATAAGGTTTGACAACCACTGTTCTAGACAGCCAAGTCGATATATAAGCTCAGTCAATACGCACCGACATGTCCAAAAATAGAGAGGCACTCGTTTCAATCATGCCCGGCGCTTACCCTTCTTCACGCCTACTCAAACATGTCAAAATAAAGGATTCAGTCAAACGATTGATTGACCGACTTTTAAAAGACGCTGTCATATTGTGTAGAAATGAGAAATGATTGCTAAGAAGTATCAAGGTTAGTAAATAAACTAATTGTGTAGAGACAAACTTCAGTTTTATGGGATTCGATATGGGAAGCCCTTGGTAATGTTGTAATTTTTGCCGTTTGAATTTGAATTCTAGTTAAAGTAGTTAAAAGTTTTATGTTCACGATTTTGACGGTTTAGGAAATAAACATTAATAACTTTAAAAAAAATAACAACCAAGGATTACGAACAGCAAAATTGATACGTGTGATGATAATAAAGACTAACGTCAATAAAAAGTAAAAGCAAATATAAAGTGATATATATGAAAGTGATATGATATATGTTAATATGTATAATGTTAACTGGGTGAATCAACTATTTCTTGTTTGTTAGAAGAAACGTTGTATGTAGTATGTTCCACGGACATGCTTGGTAGATGGCCCATCACGAAAAGGAAATATAACTACCAAAAAAAAAATATTGCCATAAAACCTTAATTTTAAAATGTGACCTAGATGACCGTAACCATGGCAACTAGTGACAAGAAATAGTTGATTAACCCCACTTTATATACAACTTGAGCCGTTACAAACAATTTCAAATACTGTAGAGGAAAGGCTTGTCAAGTAAAATAATAGTCTACTCCCAGCGGCATTCCCGTATATCATCTATTTTAAGCCTGTCTGATCGCACAGTCCAATCGACAATTGAAATTCGCTCGAAATGAAGACTGCCTGAACAAAAGCACAATCTTATCGAATAATGTTAGTTAGTCACATGTAAACGTGACTCAGAATTAGTTTATAGTCAATAAATCGGTGAAACAACTCCGTCCAAAATAATATATAACGCCAACGTACAAAATTTTTACGAATTTGAGAAAAACATAAAATCCACAAGAAATATACACAGCTACGACATTCTTAAGTGGAAGGGTAACACAAGAAGGTAAAAGTCAAATTAGTTGGCGCTAAATGCTTTATTCTTGGCAGATGTCTTTAGGTAATTGTATTATACAAGACCTAAATTTAGATTCATGTGACTTTCCTTGACCAGTTGCACGGCTTTCTAAAATACAGTATGTTGCTACCAACACAAAATGAGATGACGTTATTACAAACAGAAGACAATATGATATTACAAACAAACGTTAGGCAAGATTGTGACACTGGCATAAAATAAAACATTTCAATAACAAAATAATCTAATACTACAGGAGACTCGTTATACTTTTGAACAGAGCGACAGAAAAAGGTAGAAATTAAAAACTGTCGTCCATTTCAAATCAATAAACGTAAGAAAACGGGATGACACTGCGATGTTGCCACTTTTCAATTTCTATATTTTTCTGTTGCGTAATTATTGTTATAGGAACAGGATGTTGGTGTTATTGAGATTGCGAATTACTTGTTTGTGGCAACCACATAAACCTTAACTGTATTACATTCAGTAGGTACATTTGTCTCTGCGTTGATTATAAGTCAGCGTATATGTATAAATGTATAAATAGAAAAGTATAGAGGATACATACAATTAAAAAATGATTAATAAAATATGTATTACCTTTCCTTTGCATTTCACAATATTAAAACGTGCTCGTGTATGTACAAGAATGCATATATAAATAGGTAAGCCACACTTACGTTTTTGTGGCGGCTTAAACTCATGTTTTATAAAGTATTGTTTCCACGCACGTCACGTGTGATAAGGGTTACCTTGGGCTTTGGTAAGGGTTAAGTTAGTTTAACTTGCCAGTCGATATATTAGCACAGAGTGTGGATGGGGTTACGAATTATAAATACCAAATTGACTGCCAAATACTGTTTCGCAAGTTTTACCCGTAAAACAAAACTATAAAATTAATGGTTTATTGACAAAAAAAATTGTACAGTAGTGCGACGAAAAAGGTAGCTATTATAGAGGGCACCACTGAGCTTTAGCAGGTAACATTGTTTATTGTTTATCTCAATCTGTCGCATAAGTGCGAGCAGGAGGTTTGCTGTTTGACAGACGTTTGTTTACGAAAATAAGGACAAATTTGACAGAACTGGTGTTGCCACATTTTATTTAATTTCTACCTGTAATTGTAGAATTGTAGCTTGTCGTGATAGCTTGAGCATTCATTTCGAGGTGCCCCATTTACTGTACTGTTCTCTTACTTAAGCCAGTGATGGACATAAGCCGGCCATATACGTTCGAGCGTATCCTCAGCATCTGCCATCAATGTATGGAAAAATCCGGCTAACATACCCGCTATGCAGATCCGACCGATTGCCCGATCGTATATGGCCGGCTATTGGCAAGGCACTTTTGAAAATAAAGCAAGTATTTTTGAAACTTTTTTAACGAAGGAAAAAGTCGCAAGGAAAAAGGTATTTTAACATCTCATGTGAATATTTACAGGACGTTTCGCGTTTTAGTTCAGAAACAACTATGCAGCTTAACTGCAGCATGCAGATATTATAAATAAGCCTATAATGAGTAATTTATATTATATTGCCGATTAGTTGCTAAGCTACAATCGCGAGTCGGCAAATGAAAGTTAGATCGTTTAACGATTTATTAAATGTGTTAGACACGTATTGAATGAAAGGGAGGGTATAGAAATCGTATAAACTGATTCCTTCTTGAATTGTAACGCCTGCAAGAAACACAGGGAGAGAGATCATATGATAGTAACGCGTAAAGATAAACAAATTAGTAGTTTTGCTAGTGTAAACTATTCAATAAACACGTAAACGCGTCTAAAGTTTGCGGCGGTAACAAAAGGCGTCAGAGAGAATAACTGACGAAGCGTCACCGCGCATCAGCTGTCGGACGACGGAAATAGAAGACGAGTCGATAGAATCGAGATCGAGTCGACAATCGGAAATATATTGCAGCCTCTCTCTCGAATATGCAGGTGCGATAGTTATAGTTTCCGATTTTCTTATGCTCGTGGTAGGCTCTCAGTAGTTTACGCAGGTTCTTTTCGGGTTAAAAGATGATAGTTTACACACGCAAATTGATATTTTCAGAATGTTTTGTTAACCCTTAGCCATATTGTGCAAGGTGAATTAATTATGTTGGTCCTACTGAACTACTCTTATTTTACTATGGGCACAGAATAAATAATAGTACTGAAGTACAGAAGGGTCCCTCTCCTATGTTTGACGTTTAGTTTATCAAGCATGCAAATGACAAAAATCCATAGACATTAGGGTTGTCAACGTGCTGCCCCGTGCTGCGTGGTTGTGCAGATTGCTATTATTCTTAATGTTATAACAATTACAAAAACGTTAAAATATTATTGGAACACGTTTTTATTGGAGGTGCTATGGGTTGAACTTCGAAATCATACAGTTTCACACATTTCGGCAAATCAGATGTCGATGTTTTGTATGGGACGCCCCATTTTTTTGGCGATTTCGGGTTCCAAAGTACAATATGTTCAGTATGGCCAATATAATCACATAACAAAGTATGGCTAAGGGTTGGAAAACGCCCTGTATGCCCTTGCCTCTTTGCTACGACTATCGCATTGCAGGAGAGCCAATGGTCCGCGTTGAGGAAGTGAGAGACCTCGGAGTGATATTCGACTCACGGCTAACGTTTCGTCCACACGTACTGAGTGTGACTCGCGTCGCATTCCAAAGGCTAGGGTTCGTGCTGCGCTATGCTCCCTCGCTCTCTGTAGCAGCGACGCGTGCACTCTATGGAGCACTTGTGAGAAGCATACTGGAAACGAATGCTGTAGTATGGAGCCCACATGAGAAAAAATATACACTCATGCTGGAGCAAATCCAGAAAAAGTTACTTCGAGCTCTCTATAAAAAAATACATGTATATTTCCCCTTCATGTATCCGACCCGATTTCTACAGGGACACTTAGGCTATGACTCACTGGAGCTGCGTAGAAATCTGGGACTAGCCCACTTTATAGTCAAGGTCCTAAGGTGTAAAGTAGGGCTTGTGATATACGTGTTACACGCGGAACCGTAGCTACGTAGCCTTAGCACCGGCGGTGCTAAGATCCCGTACTACACGGTCACGTCAAAGATACGTATCCGTTTCTGGTTTCGGCTACGTTCCCGCGAATCTCGGCTTCGGCTCCGCTCGGCTTCTTTTAATACACATCTTTTACAATTTGTACTGGTCTATTATTTTTGCCTCCAACATAATATTTGCATCTTATTATTTTTGATCTCTTAAATTTTTATTTAAAATGCAAAAGTATGGAAACTGAGATTAAAAACTCGCCCCTTGCATTACATTCGGGGGTCTTAATAACACGCATAAAATCTACACTTAACGTCACGGTCACGACTGGATCCGATCAAGATGTACACAAGCAGATTACCTAAAAATTAAAATTAAATTAAAATTAAATAAAAAAAATTAAATTAATGAAATAAATTTAATTTCAATTTGAAAATATTTCAAATTGAAATTAAATTTATTTCATAAATTATAAATGTGAATTATTAATGAAAAATGTTTAATGATCTATTTTACTATTTTCTTTTGACGTGTATTGTATGTGTGCATTTACGAAATAAATGTATATGAATATAACCTGGAAAGAGATATATAATAGGATAGTTTAAATTTGCGAATTCATTCCGTAAGAACTAAGACAGGGATAGTAAATTATGATGTGAAATCGAACCCCAAGAAAGTTCAGAACGTTCCGCTTTTTTAGATACTTCATTATTCAAAGCATAATATTAGACAGCGCGGAAAACGAACTTTGCGAAAACTTACCAATTCCAATGAAAAGTTACCTAACGCTCACGCCAGTCTACCAGTTTCAGCGATTTTTGCACGTCACACACCTCTAAATCCTTAAAGAACTAGTGGTAACTAGGCTACTGATAGACAGATAGATAATTAAATAGAGTTTTTTTTAATAAACATCAAATGGTTCTGGAATAAACGTTCTGGTAACTCTACCATACGATTACTGAAGTTACACTTGGCAGTTGTTTTGGAAACCACAAAAATCTGGAGTCTATGATTTATCTGCCGCATTGTTCCAATCAATAAACAAGAAATATGGGTATTTTTGTACTTCGGAAACTCGTACTCAAACACACGGAACCTTAAGTATTGCAGCGCCATAGTTCTTTGCGGTTTATACCCATTGGAACCCACATCCACCAGATTGAGAGTCACGCGTTTACAACCTCCGGTGACATTACGCGTTCCGCAAGTCATGTCAGAATTCGGTCATGTTTTAGTTGAGTCGTTTAAACTTGCGCACGACGGCAGGATGCGTGTAATTGTGAGAAAACCAACAAATGCGTCACAGAGGAAGAAGTTATTAGACCTAATAGACGCAATTACGCACGCAAATACCTAAAGTTAAAAAAACCATCGTTAACATTTTTTGGGAAGGCAACATTATCAAAAGTTTAATTCATTAACGTTGTTACATATTTTAGACACATCGCGAAATTTCATACTATAAATACATTTTGATAATGTCTTTATTAATTTTTCACACATACATATTTTCTAAAAATAAAATAAATAAAATGCTTGCCTAATCCCAGCATTCTCAGGCTATTATATATTAAACCAAATTCACATTTTAAACCAAGAAACAAGGCTCACAAAATAAGATTATTAATAGGGTTCCAAGTTAGGTCGCAAACTATAAAATGATGACACGTGCTTAGGTTCAAATTCTAGGAATTCGTAATGGAAATGCCCGTCGAATTTCTATAGCAAAAATCAGGATTGTGAGGATTGTGAAGTCATCTGGTTTAAAAGGATATCCCGTCTGACGCGCATTTGCCTATCGAAGTAAATCGTGCGAGGAGCTTCGTGCTTCCTACCAGGAATACGGACGGGAGGACATTTTGTAATATATTGGAACGGTTAATGTGAAGGAATTTGATACTTAGATATTTACTCATTCTAAAAAGAATGGGCGTTTCTCTTTAAATTTACAGGCAGGCAGGATATAATTCTGTACCTATGTTTGCTATTCCTTCCAACAGCTAAACGAATTTGGATAAAGTTTGGCACAAAGGTAGTATGTAATCTCGAAAGCGACATATGATTCTTTTATATTCCAAAATTCTCTCCTTAAGAAGCTGAAAGGAGGGTTGAAAGTAGACGAGTAAAGCGTTCTAAAGTGTTTAATTTCAATAAGTAGACGAGTACTTAAAGTTACGGTTTTTAAAGCGCTTTACTATCCTAGCCTACTATAAGACAGGACGGAAAGCGAACTAGCTGTTTCAAAGATGTACCTCGCTGGTGGTTGACTCCTCTGAGTAAAGTAAGCTATTACAGGTTTCCAATACGAGAACCTTTTTAAATAGCCGGTCTACATTTACGTCCTGGCACTGGCGTTATCGTAAAATTGGAAAGCCGCAACCGAGCGACCTTTTACACTAAAACTTTTACACGGGCTGATATCGATATTTTATCGTTTTTCTCGTGAATACACGTCAATGTCGAACTCGTATGTAGTATGACCGTGAACTTGGAATAACAACTCTGTTTCATTAGAGATAAGGTTTAGGTTTTGTTGAAGACAATGTGATGTTGCGGAGTGTGCGGTCGTATTATGTCCGGACCAATGGAACATCAGGTTTATATTTAGTTTCTTGGCCAATTTGTAGGACTATAATGCTCATTTGGGTGCAATGACGTCAAGAACCCCTAAAATACAAAGCAATTTTTAAAACACTAAAACGTAACGTTTGTGTAGGTATCCGAAATCTGTCGCAATAATGTATAAATTTCCATGTCGAAAACAGGTAAGTACCTATATTATAAAATGATTGCTACAATTTTCTGCATCGGCAACTCCGATGCAATGTATCCAATCTATGAAATGTGAATTTTGCTCACACGCCGTACATTTAACGCGTAATCGCTAGCAAATAAGCTATTTAATAGCACTTTGAGCATATTTGCTGTTTAAATTGCATTGGCTAAACTATCGTAATTAGCTACATTATCAGCTTGTTACTTTTGCAGTTTAATCAACGAAGGGGCTTATTTTAGTAAAAACGTTAATTCAATAACTATTTATACCACATGTGACTCTATCAATCCTTTGATAAACACAGGCTGCAAGTTGTAAAACCCATGACAATAAATTGACATTTACTGGCCTTACTGGGTGTTAATGACGTTAAAGATATGATACCTACTTATGGTTTTTTGACGTTGGGAAAAATCGCTTTCTTGTTCATCACGATTGACGTTCGAATGATGAAGCGTTACCATCGACCACTTGAAGCGTCAAGAATGACAGTAAAAAAACATTTACTGCAGTAAATTCCGTGGAACGCTTTTATTGACTTATGGAATAAGTTTCCTATAAAAATATACATTGATTGTACAATAAAATAAGCTTTCCATTACATGTTTATAAATAAAAAATACATGCCGAAAACTCAAAAAAAAGGAAAGGTCAACGGGAAAAAAGACCATGAACTAATTCAATATCCTTAACCGACTTAACCGTAGGGATACTAGGGATGATTGACTAGTAGATAATGTAATTTGTACAACTGTGAGTGTGATGTAAATAAGTTGATACAATAAATAAATAGACTAATACTTAAAGGTCAATATCAAGACCAAATATTTGCAAAATGTATCATGACAATATTGACAAACCACATCAAACCAAGATAACACGACCAAATAAACCCATTATCAACAATACTATAAATAAAGTCCACTGATGTAGAGCAAAATATTATATTTAGACTGCTTAGTCTTCCGCTATTGTCAATTGGACAAGCCGAAATAAACTTACAGGCTTATAATTAAAGCCGAATTCAGTTTGCGGAATAGTCCTATCTTGTTGCAGAGTAAATTGGATCTTTTTGGTTGGTGATTGGGTCTGTTTTGTATTGTTGATGTGTGGTCGGGGCGAGAGGATTATATTCGGAATCTGGCCGATGCACATCGAGTGGACTGGGATTAGACGGGATATTATGTACGACTTGAGATGTGCTTTTAGTACTACATTTAACTATGAGGTTTGATTAATTGTTTCAATTAACAGAAATGTTGAATGGGATAAGACATGACTAAGACAGAACAGATGAAAAATTACTAAAAAAAGCGAATGAAAAACGAAGACTCATTTCAAGTAAAAGGTAAAGATGGGCGAAAAGAAGTATAAAAATCATTAGTAAAATAAAAAGGAATCACAAAAAAAAAACGACTAATCATTAAAGACTGCACTTTATTAAAGATGAGAAACCTTTAATAAGTGCAGTCTTTATATGTCATCTTTTTTACATTTTTGCCATTTACATTTTACAAAAGTAGTCATTACCATTTTCAAATTGATATTTTGGCACAAGTACAAATTTTGATATTTCTCACATATTAGAAAACCTAACCTAACGGTTTGAAAGGAACTGCCCCACATCTAAATCTTTAATAGATGGTATCTCCAGAACCTTCGAGTTTAGTACGAGGGTTACCCTATAAAAGCCTCCGCCGACGTAGGGATAACAATGGGTCTAGGTAGGAAGATTGCCGTGCCTACATTTACGTAAGTGTATGTAGTAAAATACATAGCCTACTTCCACATAGTTAGGTATATATGTAGGGACAAACTATGTATCAGTGCCATGGTGTTCATAGAACTCGGTTCCTGCCGGCTTTCCTTGCGTAAACCAATCTAGCACATTTTTCCTTAACGACTCAAAGAAAAAGCAGGCTAAATAAGTTCCGGGTCAAAGAACATTTTGACGCTTCGTCACTGCTACGTATACAAGTGAAATTCAAAATCGGCTATCATCTGTGATATATTGATGAAACAGCGTATGACGAAAACAAACTTCTGAATCCCAATATCAAACTTTTTTAAAATCTGTACTCGATAAGCAAGTGGTGTAAAATATGTTGCAGCGTCAACGTGGCCGGCCAGATCCTAAGATAACCCTCTAATTTTTGTACAGTAACCCTGAGAACATCAACCAAACTGCCAATCATTCTAACTAGTAACTGATTTCACAACATGTGTGAGTGTTGAACTAGAAACCGTTAAACTTAGGTTATTAATGTACGCAAATCGGACGGGTCAACCACAAGTTAGAAACTCTAAAAGATAAGGAACGGGTCAAACTTTGCAAAATGGTGGCTTTTGTTATAGGGATGTCAGATGCATTGACAGAGGTTTCGGACTAGGAGTTAATGCTACTAGAAACAGTTTGACCACTAAAGAGTTAGGAGCAGTTAGAGAGTTGAAGTAGCCCAGGTTAAAGATTATCTATGTTCTGGATTTCATATTATTTATACTCTCACTAGCTTTTGCGGTTTAGTATCATATTATGTAATAACTAATCTAAAGGAGCTCTCCTAAAGCTAAAGATCACAACTATTGCCAGCAAATTCAAGTATTCAATCTTAGATCGCCTGCGAACTGCGAATCGAAATCTAAAAAGACCGTTCCCCATTCACCGAATGACGTCTAGACCGTTCATTCGTTCTTCTCGTTCACAAGTCACGCAGCCGCGCCGCTCGATCTCATCTAGCTAACGTCGGATCCAATTTAAGGAACGAACAGAACTGCAGGTAAGCACTTTGCAGAATCAGTTGGAATTGAGAGCGAACGAAATGAAGGTACTGATTTTATTTAGATATAAAATTGGTATTGATGTAAGCCTCAAACAAAATTGTGCTTAGTGGAATTAATTATCTAATTTAATGTTGTAAGTAATCTAAAATGACAAGGCTATTTTCCTCTTTGTCGCACTTTCTTGCTCGGGTGATCTGCCCTCAGCAGACACAGAATTTACATTTTAATTTTTTGCGTAGACCCTCGATACGAGAAGAAGGGGTATTAGAGGATTTTAAAGACAGTTGTATTTACACCGCGCATTTATGCAGTAAACTTTTTAAACCTTTAGTGATCCAGATCTTTATGACGCCTATCAAACGCTTCGGTGAAAATGATAATAGCGCATGTAATCATTTCGTCAGTTCAATAGTGGGCAAGCTACCAGCAGTGGAGTTTTCTGACTCTCACTGACGTAGTGTCTCGACTAGAATAGTCGGACGCAATGGGCGTACGGCGTTGTCACGCGACCTTCATGGATTAGTCCAGATTGTGAGAAAGTGGAACGGGGAGCTCCATTAGGGATGGAGCTAATTTTCATCCAAATTCCAGATGTCCAGGTCACAAATTCTCTCAAATTTAACGTCGAACATTGGGCTACATTATATGTTAAGTTTGCCTTCGTCGCTAGTGCTCTTATATTAGCAACTTGGAAGTATCTTTGTATCTTTGTATTTTACATATTTAACATGTAAATTTGCAGCTTTTCCTAAAAATTTACATTGGTTAAATCTACTATGTACACACACCTAGGTCATTAACAATTTATAAACTGATAAAAAATACAAATTATGAATTAGAATAAGTAGGATCTAAAACAATCCAAAAACACTGCCAAAAAACTACAGTTTCACTCACATCCTGTCGTTTGATTGTAATTGAAAAAAACCGGTAGAACATTCTCCAAGAGTAATGCCTCTATCCCAACGATGTTTTCCTCTTCAGCCCAACTCTAGTTCTCAAATAGATTCATCTCCCGACGTCACCCACCGCATTGACGTCAACTCACGTCACGGAGTCCTTGCCCAATGTGTCGTAAGGACTGTATTTTTAAAGCACACGTGTATACAATTGTTTATTAGTTCCCATGTTCAAGATTAATGACTGCTTTTAGCTACGTGTCTGTCTAGGTATTTTTGCAATCTTTGGTGTACACATATTGAGCATCGCAGAGCGCAGTCTGTGTTATCTAATAATGTATGATCAGCTTACCGATTTTTATTATGATAGATAGTAGCATCTAGCTCATATTTATGAGTCTGCAGTATCGCATTTTTATGTCTGTTGATTTTTATGGAAATTTTCGCTACATATAGCGAGACATTTACAAGTGTCGTAATAACTCATGTAGTAATGAAATAATTATCGGTAGGTCATTAATTTTGAAATAGTAGCAGTAGTTTAGTTGCAATTGCTATAAAGGGTGCCAGAACCAAGAATATAACAGATTAAATAAATAAATATTATGGGACAAATCTTACACAAATCGACCTAGTCCCACAGTAAGCTCAATAAGGCTTGTGTTGTGGGTACTAGGCGACGATATATATAATAGATAGATACATATAAATACTTAAATGCATAGAAAACATCCATAACTCAGGAACAAATATTCGTGATAAACACACAAATAAATGCCCTGACCAGGATTCGAACCCCGGACCTCCTGCTTCGTAGGCAGGGTCACTACCAACTAGGCTAGGAGGCCGTTGCATTAGATGTAAGAGTTGATTAATGGGCAGAAAATTCTCACGAACGTATCTGTTCGAACCGTATCTGACTCCCGCCGTACATAGATGGATTCGTGCGCCGGTGCCGGAGACATCCGCAAAACAGATCTGACCATGTATCCTAGCAAATGTATTGCAGGTATCTTTTAAAATAACATTTCCATACATCATAAAATCAAAGCAGAAATTTCAATTATGAGTGCAAGTCCCGTATTCGCAAATTTATTCGCGGCTCGGTAGAATACAAAATGGACCCGTTCGAAACGGTACTTTCTCCACAGGAAACCTGTTGCGTAGGCCTTCCGAGAAATACTTCCAGCGATTGCGAATAACAATGACAACATTCACACAAGCAATGGAATCTGGTCACTTACTTAATAGCGATCTCATTGTTGCCAGTGAAGTTAGTGCATGGTGGTCAAGTCCCTAGTGGTATACGCAAATCAAATTATTAAAAAACTTGCATCGACCGATGTGCCACAAGGACCTATTCTCGGTCACGTTTTCTATATTCTACTTGTGTAACGCAATAGTGAGTTCAAACTATTATTAAAGCAGTTCATGATATTAAAACTACTCTTGACTGTTTTAGCCATATTTAATATAAACAAATTTGTTTTATAAAATTGTAAAGCACGAATCAAATCATTTATTAAATGTAATAAATGTTTTGATTCATGTTTTTTGTTTTTTAAGTAGTCACACTACTATATATAAATTATAAATTGAAAGAGATGGCATATACTACAGAAAAACTGACCAAGGCCCCCTGTGAGCAGGGCTGGGATCGAACCAGCGACCTCCTGCTTTAGGGCGTCTGCCGCGAACCTTGCTCACCGGGGGCCTTGGTCACTTTTTCTGTAGTAAATGACATCTATAAATTTGACAAAAATGACATCTTCATTTTATAAATTTGTTTTATATTCTAGAATTGGACATACTAAATTTCTTCAGTTTTACACAATCGCCTTCTGATAACAGCCGCAGTACAGATTACTGATTCTAGGACGAAGTACAAGACATCCAGTGTTCGAGGCTAGCTAGCCGTTTGCTAACAACTGGGCCTATAAAACTATACTCTACCCAAACATTTACTCATGACCCACGTTGTCATTGTCAGTTACCATGCGAAATGAACCTTACTATCTAGAGAATAAGACTTAAAGAAAATACGTGGAAAGAGTAATTTTAGAAGGGAACTTGTGAATGTGATGGCTTCACTACCGGCGAATGCAAAACGGATTCCTCAAATAGAGGCTGTTTTTACTTTAGAAACTTTTACATATTGATTTTACTACTTGGAATCCACATTGGCGTTTCTCGTAGTTAAATTAGTTTTGAGAACCCAGAAGAGATAGGTCGTCAACATTGTTGGTGACACACAAATATTCCAACTCGAAACACTAAACTACTAATTTAAAAAAAAAGAACAATTTTTGCAGTTATTAATTAAGTGCATTCACTGACGTAAGCAAGTACTCAACCAAGATTAATTTTCCCATAAATAATTTACTAACACATTTATCATCATATTAATCAAGGTATGTAATATTTGATTAGGTACTTCCTTTTCATTTAGGGGAAACATAACGACATAATATATTTACTATATATTGATAGTCGTATGCGTCTTTTCGAAAGTAGAAAGCCTATCTCATCTTCATCGAAAGAGCTTAAGTGACGAGGTTTTCTTAGAAATATAAGCCTTTTTAGACTAACGGGTTATAGGGCCATGTTAAGAAGGTTGAAGGTGAAGTTTGACTGGCGTGTTGAAAGAATGTTGCAAGTGAAATGTTTTGTATAAGAACATGTGACGTTTTGTGTAAGACAGGACAAGACAATTACAGGTCGTGAGTTAATTAGAGACTTCGTGTCACGTAAAGGTGGCAACCCTTGGAATTAGGGTTGGCAAAAATTGTTTCTGCTGTGTAACAAGTTTTGGGAGTTTTATTTACGGGTGACTTAGATACGCATTTCTTCGGGCGCTGTTTAGATCATTTCATGTCATTCTGTTGATGTACAGTCCGATGATGATGATGACTCAATAATTAAATTAAATTAAGTATATCATATTTCTTTTTATTAAAAAGTAGCGAGTACTTTGAAATATGTAGGTGTTTTTATTTTTTGTAGTAAAAAAATATTTTTTTTGAAAAATTGGAAAGTTGAATGTGTTTTATTCAATACAAGTGATTACAAGTAGGAGAAAAAAGTGTCCCAAGATTTGTTTCCATTTCGCCACCACTTTTTCACAGATTAAGTGTGGCGGTAGCGATTTTAGAACACTTCTTTTCTCCTACTTGGATTTAAAAGAGTCGTATCTGACCAGAAAAAACGTAAAATATTTCAATTTAGTTAAAAGTTATTTTTCTACAACAAAAAACAAAAATGAACAGGTACTAAATCACTAAAGACGACTTGCACCAACCGGGGTAGGCCAACTAACCCAGAGTTAGGTGTTTATTTCATATGGAATTAACAGATAACCCCGGTTGGCACAAGCTAGGTAACAACAGTAACTAAAATCAGGACTTCAGAAGTTTGGCTTTAAAACCCTTTAAATCAGACATGATAGTCGTCAATCGTTAATCAACGGCTCTCACATAAAAACACTCCAAAAATAATTCCGAGAAATAAAAATTCCTCCTCGCTTTGTAATCGGCGGCATGCTTCAGAATAGTAACACCTAGAAGGCAAACTGACAAAATTTAACCCTAATCTGTATCTTCTGTCTATTTTTGTAATAGCTAAAGACTGGAATGATGTTGTGTTTTGATTTTGCTTTTACCAAGACGGCGTTAAGGAAGTAGGTTTCTATTTTTCTAGGTATTATTATTCTTAGAGCAAAACGATAACGCCGGGAATACGCAGCGCTATTCACGGACGTTTTACTAGACACTTAAAAGTACACTCGTAAAACCTTAATTTGAAAGGTATTAGACTATTGGCGTTTATACCGTACCGTTTCGAAAAACGGTTTTTTTTTCAGGAAGCGTTGAAACCGTTTCTACAACTGTGACTGTTTTTTAAGAATATAGGGGCGTAGCTCAGATGACAATCGTTTGCAGAAAACGCCAAGAAACATATAAAGGAGTTTGAGAAACGCAGGTTTTATTTTACATTCCAGTAAATTTACTACTTAGCCTTTTTTGCAAATACCATCTTAGCTAAGGCTCCTGATGAAGTGAACAATGCAACTAAGTGCTTACGCACTCTTTCCCTAACTACATTTTTCGCGACACAACGTTAACATATAGAGATATGCTACATGATATATGTTACCATAGAGATATAAACGATTACTAGTCAATACATAAAGCCCATAACGGCACCGTTTTGTTTACCCAAATTTCAAAACGAACGATTCGGCATCCTCACCAAAAGATATTACAATTATCTCAGGGCGTAGGGAGTAAATTACTTAATTTAATAATTGATTTTAAATGCGCATTATTAAAATTATGACACGCCCGGTTTATTTAATAGCTTGCTTTAATATCACCTGCAATGTCTATCTAGAAGTAAAAGCGATATTTTATAACGATACCGGTTTTTAAAACTTACCGTTTTGAAGAGAATCATTCGGAAGAGAAACTGGTAGGTAAAGTTAAACATAGTATATGTATTATTAAACTCAACTCTTAGGTAAACTACTAAAAGTTCTGTGTACCCTGACAAGTAGGTGTCAAAATAATACATTACGAATGTGTTTGCAGTTTTCTTTAGCCAAAAAATATGTCACCATATGTGCAGATTTTACTTTAAAATATTTAACCTTCTTCTCAATAACTTTGATGGTGGTTTACCTGCTTAGTTTCATTTCCGAATAAGATCCATATTCTTATTAGTTGCAGAGATATTCGATACGTACCTGTAAAAGAAAAAAAATATCCCGTTAGAATTGTAATGGGGCATAAAGGCAAAATGGGCTTGTTTTTAGTAAAAGGGTACCATTTTGTTGCTGGTTGATAAGGTTTATTTCTAAACAAATCTTTATGACATTAGTGTCTTATCGGCTAGCGACAAAGTGGTACCTTTTAGTGACAACAATCACAAATGATTAGACGTTATAAAAAAGGGGGCGTGTTCTTTCGGCCCGATCTTCACGCAAAAAATAGTGGTCAGCCAAGGTTATAGATATGTCTACGTTTTCGAGACTAACATATTTAATCTACCTATTTCGTTTCGAGTCATCCTTTTATGTAATATAGTTCATACTTACACCAAATGAAAATGACAACTTACATATGGACGGGAGAGCTTTTAGCAAAGCAAACATGTTCTGAGACAAATGTATTGAATGCTTAAGCTTAAAGTATTTCTACGATCAAACCCGTCCAGTATTCTATTTCAATTTGTGATATTAAGGAAGTGCACCATATTTTCAGCTAAATAACACCAATGGGACTGGTTGTACAAATAAACACACAAAGTGAACCTAAGTTAAAGCGAATTACACACGACCAAATTCAAAAACCTCATTCTCTAAACTCGCTCAAAATGTGCGCCAAACTACGTAAAAGGGCGAGACTTAAGAATTCAAGAGGCTGAAGTCTGGCAACGGCAGCCATTGATTTCCTTTCAAAATATATTCGGACTTGCGACTCGGTGCTGAAAATGTTGAGGTGTTTTGAACATGTTTGTGCATTCGGTTTATCGAAATAGAAGATATAAGGGGATAAAGTTCAGTTTTTGACGGCAAGTAAGCTGGACCGAAGCAAACGGCGCTACTGCAACGAAAAGGTACAGTCACCATCAGATATATGAGATCGTACAGCGTGCTCATAAATATCTGAGCACGAGACGTGCTTGTCAAAGCGTTAGTCTTGTTCAGATATTTTTGAGCAGTTCGGCCGCTTTTATACATATATTTGATGGCGACTGTACAACAAAGTATAGTCTTTATGGACAACCGAAAATCTGGTACCTTTTTCGATGTAACACAACACAACACAACGTTAACCAATCACATTATTAGTAAGTATCTAATAATATTTTACAAAAATCTAAGTAGGTATTACCGGTACCATGTCTAAATATAAATATACATTTGCTCAAATAAAACTATTCAATAAAGATCATAGCAAAACGTGCCGAATCGAAACGCAAAAACCGTCAAACTAGAATCCGGAATAATATTTATATACTATTCCAACAGCTTACCATACGCTCAGGTAGGTAAACCAATGTAAAGTGAGCATAAGCATCATCTGACCGGGGCCGTTGAACTTCTCTTTTACACTTTCTTGTAAGAGTGAAAGAGATAGCTATATGATCGCGATCGTCAACATCGAATTTCAAGGTCACAGTTATATTGGAGACGTCGTCACCTATATTCGTGCATGCAAATAAATATTACGTTATCAGGAATACGAAGGGCGAGTGGAAATCGGCACTCATCAAAATTCATGAAAACCGCCTGATTCCAGAAAGGGACTCTGAAAGGGCAAGGAAAATCCATATTTAACACTTAACCGAATATTTGATAGCCTTTGTTCATTTTGGGAACAAATTGTAATAGAATAAATTCGAGTCGATCTGCCAGAAATAAGGTTGGAAGTTGGAATCCTGCTCCATTAAAAAAATCTTGTTACGTACCAACACGTAAATGAAAGCCCAAAAGATAATATCACTATATTAATTAATACAATAGATGTCAGAAATTCGTGGAATATTAAATCATCAGTTATCACTGAGTATAAATAAAGAAGTAGGTAAAAGCGTAGAATAGTAGACTTATTGTGTACTGAAGACCATGCGACCCTTGGTCCCTTCATGCAATTTTAGAAACAATCCAAATCTAGCAGGCCTAAGATGTAAACATATAAGTTGCATGGATAGGGCGACAGTGATTGCTGTCACATGTGGATAACTGTTTAAAATTCTCCCCATTTACGTTTACAAGGTCATCAATCGATACGAACTGGCAATGACCCCTGCTCGTGATCCATAGTAATAATGACCATTCAAACCATTAGTTAACTTTGTATCTTCAATGTTCTCATATTTCACTTTTATTTCAATACCTAATCTAGTACGTGATTTAATATTTGCCAATTTTTTTTCTTATTACAAGGGAATAAGGCGTAAAATTGCGTAGATATTTATGAAGGACAGGCTTTAACCTTGAACCGGCCGTGGTCAACTCATCCATTATATATTGTCCTTGGACAATATCAATGGTGTTGTAAAAATACTAAAATTAAACGTATAAATCACGATATGAGGTGAAGTGTAAAATTTATGTTGCATTTGACCTTATGCGCCATTAAATTGAACAATCAATTATTGATAAGTAGGATTGGATTGTCCATTTCAATTAGATAACACGAAATTTTACTTTCAGGGTCAAAGAATCTAATAATTATAGTCGAATACTTCCTTTTAACAAACGCACTATTACCTACTTATGTCGATTAATCTGAAAGTAGCTATGTAGAACATGTACGTACAATATATTCATATCAATTCAATTCAATTCAATCATTTATTGATAAAATAAAATTTTACATGTCAATATAGGTACACGTGCTTACAACTAGTTAAATAGTTATAAATTGGTTAGTTATAACATTTTCGACGCAAGCGAGACAGGGCTGAGCCAGCGAACCAGTATTAGATCTCATACATAGAAGGCATCAATTGAGTAGTAGGCTTCAGATGCCAGTTTAGCTTTAAGTTTTTTTTTAAAAGCTCCGTCGCTAGTTTCTAGTTTGAACTCTAGCGGGATCTTGTTATATATTTTAGGTCCTACCGTGTGCATACACTTTTCAGACTTGGCAAGTCGAGTTTTAGGAGGAAAAAGTTCGCCGTGGCTTCTGGACTTCATACCTCGTGCGTTGCCACGAGTCGGAAACTGTGTTAAGTTACCTCTTACGTATTTTGCCACTGAAAAAATGTATAGACACGGTAAGGTAAGGATTCCTGACTCCTTGAAGAGTTCCTGAGCTGGATGGTCCCACGGGACTCCAGTTATGGAGCGAATCGCTCGTTTTTGGAGTCTGAATGGCCTTAGTCGGTCCGCAGCGTCGCCCCATAGGTCCACTCCGTATGCTAATATAGAATTAAAGTAGCCGTAATACGCTTTCTTGAGATTGTCGTTATTTAGACTTGGACGAAGTCGACCCAGAGCAAAGCATGCGGATGACAATCGGTCACACAGCTGATCGATATGCGGACTCCACGTTAGCCCGGAGTCTATTATCAGACCTAGGTATTTAACTTGGTCGACCTGTGGGACAGGTTGGCCGTTACAGGTAACATGTAGATCATGCTCTTTTTTACCGCGCAAGCAGAAGCGTATTATGTTGGTTTTGTCCACGTTCAGTATCATGCCGTTTGCTGAGAACCACCTTCCTACTGCCTCCATTACCCCAGTCAATTTAGTTTTAAGTAAAACGAGATCCTCCGCCGCCACAATAACGCAGCCGTCATCGGCGAACATGACAATTTCAGCATCGTCAGAGGCGGCTGTAAGATCGTTCATTAATATTGAGAAGAGGTTATTACCTATCACGGAACCCTGCGGAACAGCAGTTTCCCCCAATTCCAGGAGATCGGACCTTATTCCGCGTACCGAAGTTAATTGTTTTCGTTCCTTTAAGAAGGAGGCTATAGTGTCCAGAAAGGTGCCCGTTACGCCATAGTGTTTCAGCTTTGATAGGATGAGCGGATGACTGACCAACTCGAAGGCGCGAGACAAGTCGCAGAATATGGCCGCCACCTGTCGCCCGGCGTCGAGGTGGCCGGTCACTCTCGTTACTACGTCGCGCGCCGCGTCGATCGTGGATCTCCCGGGTTGGTAAGCATATTGCTGAGCATTCAGTAAATCATTAGAGTAGAAATGAGACATTAGTTTTTCACTTAGTAGACGCTCAAAGATCTTTGAAAACAGTGGAATCAGTGATATGGGTCGATGGTTCTTTAGAGCTCTCAGGTCACCCTTTCCTTTATAAATAGGTTGCACTTTTATATTTTTCAGCGTGCTGGGATAAGTACCTGTGCTTATACATCTATTTATAAGGTCGCAAAAAATGTTAATTAGGAAAGTCGGTAATATGTCAAGTATACGGGACGACATATCATTAATATCTTTCGAGTCCTTGCGTTTGATAGATTTTATTGATTTAATTATGTATTGAAAATTAACAGGTTCATTCTCAATTGGCTCAATATGTTTGTTTATGTACTTACTAAGCAGGGCTCGGAACCGGTTTAAAAAATAGCGGTTTATACCGGTTTATTTCGGTTTTACTCCGAACTTTCTCCAAGAACGCAAACGTTTTAAGAACATAATAAAAACCTGGATTTAACCGGTTTATCCGAAAAGCAACTTGACGGTCTAAACGCGACGTTGCCAGATTTCGTGTTCAAGTCGCAAGACGTACGAACGGATGGTTCCTTTAACAATTTTAGTTTTATGATTTTGCATACATGTATCTAGAGACGGGTCAAAAAATATAGGCAAACCAGTGAGCTGGTATTTATAGGTGACAGCCAACAGTGTCAATAATTTATTTAAAAGAAATCAAAATATAAGTTCATACAGGGTGTATTTTCTTTTCGGGCCAATGGGGTCAACTAACAGATCCCGAAATGTTACACGAAAATGATCTTCAGACCTTTCCTCGATTTTAAATTAATGTTAGTGGCCTTTACAGAAGAAAAACATATATACAGGTTACGAGAAAAAGGTAATTTGTTACAAACATTTATTTGTGCTTATTTATTCAATTCCTATCCAGAATAAAAAGTTTGTATGAGACATGGAACCAAAAAAAAAACTTTTTTTCTAAATGCATTTTCATATTTTCCTATTTGTCCTAACAACAGGCAGGATGCCGTTCAAATGTAATACAAACATAATTATCAGTCCCATACGGATGAAATTCATAATAAGAAAATTATCTTTTTTTACATTTTGGTTTAAGTATAGATGAAATAAAACACATTCTTTTTAGTCCAAATTTGGCACTTTCACACCCTACATTACGTGATGACGCACCAACTAAAATTAAAATTTTAGCACCATCTTGTATAAATTTTTCATTGATAATAATATTATAAGAATATAATAATAATAGATGGTAGATGTGGAAAGCTAAGTGGCGAGTTGGCTATGTGTCAGTGACACCTCTTTACCTTCATCCCTGATACTCGTACCGGTGTTGCCCCCTTGAGCCATCCTAGATGTCACCTTTTGTGGGAGCCCCTCTTATGTGGGCGAGTCACCGTCTGCCGTAAATCAAATTGCTTACCTTTTTCTTAGACAGACGCCCGATTTTATTTTCCATAACCCAGTATTTAGTGCACCACTTTCACCTAATAGTCCAGTATATTTTGGACTCCATTAAATCTCAATAGTACATACACCCTGGCGGGTGCTGCCTCTGCGTGCGTCCCATGGTTCGGGCAAGTGCAACATCCGCTCGGTGTACCCCTTACATTTCATTACATTGTCCCCTTTCGACATGATCTTGCGTGTTGGTTTTAGCTCCGCGTAAGCCTCCCAAATGTCCGGAACACCATTGTTCCGTGATGGGAAAGACATGCCTAACATAAGTCTTTATTTTCCAAATAATACATTTTACAAAATTACTTATTTCTGTTTTTTTTGCTACCCGTTATTGAGCAAAGGCCTACTCCATCGTGCTCCATAAACACCTATCAGCCGCCATTCTTGTCCAGGTAGAGCCTGCATACAGCACAATGTCTTAATTCCACTTTCGTTGAGGACGGCCCTGCGGCCGTTTCTCTACGCGTCGCCACTAGTGGAGTACGCTTTCGCTCCATCTGCTCGAGTAACATCATCAAATCATCATTGATAGTATGTAAATTAAAATATGCGATAGATTCTCTCTAATTGTGTCTAGAGTAACCTCGTTTGTAACTATTCCAAATATAACATCGGTAGCTTAAGTAGTTCTCGAGACGTTTTTTAATGATGTGACAGACATACTGAGTCACTCCATAATAAAAAGGAACCCCCTTTTTATCATTTAGGTACGGAACCCTAAAAATGAAAGTATACTAATTAAGAGGTATAAAATATAAATGTATGTAATTATTTGTTTTTATCAATTTTAAAATCACTTACAGGTACAAATATAAATAAAGCAATTACGTGGCATCCTAGGAACTATGCCTCAAGCGGAGGATTTATGGCATCTTATCTATACATATTTTAAATTGTTTTTTTTGTTATTATCATATTTTTGTGGAATTAAACTTGTTTGTTGTTGTTGTATTAGTTGCTTAAAAGAAACTATGCAATTAGTTGAATGCCAAAAATACGCGGAAATACTCGCGCGTGGCAGATTTTGATGTACAGATCGCGCAACATTTCCTAAAAAATAAATAATAATTTATTGCGCTCCAGTAAGTCAAGATAACGTTTGGTTTGTCGGAACTTTGTAACCCTGCTACTCCTTAAAGTTTCACTGATATTGCCAGATTTTACATGAACACCTTTTAACAAGTAAGTAGGTAACTTATTCCACTATTATTTAATATGACAGATTAAAATATTTTTCTTATACCATTTTTTATCATGATGCCCTGGTCGCGCGAATCTATATTCGGGGGAGGTACTTAACAAGGTATTCCCCATATGTTAGACTGCCGCGTCGGTGATTGAATATATAAATAAAACTTCAGTCTTTCTCCATAGTAAATGTAAGGAAAAAGTTGTTTTAAATATGGGCCTAGTACCACTAGGCTTGTGCCAATTAAAACGATTAGTATGAAAAAAAAATCTATGAAAATAAAAAAAATATTCCTATAGAAACTATTGTGTGGGCTTCGATTTATAGCCGGATTTTTTTTCCATACTTATTTTCTTTTGATCTCAGGCAGGAGTGGAATACATCGCCATTAAAAAAATACTGTCTAGAAATTACCTTACATTCTCTTACCATGTAGGTTTTTATTCTAGAATCTGTAAACGCCTATCTCCATTAGGTGTAAATCGAAAAGGAAGGGAAGGTCTAAAAATATAGTTTTTATGTAGCAGCACAGGATCTGGTAGGTGCCCTCACTGACCCATAAAAAATTCACGCTGTATAAATTACTTACATTTTTTTAAACCGCAATAGTGTATAATTTGCAAACCTGGAGTAAACTGTTAATACATAATTTGTGATTATTTTGGAATATTATAGTCGTACCTACTAATAAGTAAAAATAGTGTGGGAAATACTGAATTTATATTATTTATAATATTATTTCTTCAATATTTGATATTATTATTTCTTTGAATATATTTAGTTCGCGGCAGAAGAAAACACGCTTAAAAATGATTAAATATGCGAAACGACGTGCTTTTTAAACTTTGCTAACTGGACTGTAACTTGTTTATCCTGCGTCGCAAAAACCGGTTTTTATTGTTCTAAACCGGTTAAACGAACAAGAACTTTATTAAAATATTACTCTAAAAACCGGTTTAAAAATAACGGTTTCACGAACGTAACCGATATATAAAGGTTTTGCGCCAAGTACATGATACCGGTTTGAAAAATTAACCGGTATCCGAGCCTTGTTACTAAGATAACAAAGCGCGGCGGACACGTCGGGGCAAGCGCAGCTGTTCTTGTTCGCATCCACGTAAAACCGGTTTAGCGCCGCGGCAGCGCTCGCCGCCCGGAGCTCGGCGCTCGTACCGGCTGATTCTCTTATCAACACCTCCAGCGAATCTTGCTTGTTATTATTTCTATTTATTTCTGATGAAATTATTTGCCAAGATGTCCTACAGATGTTATCGCTATTTAAAATCATATGATTGAAATATTGCTTGCGAGCATGGTAAAGTTCCTTGGCATACCTAGTTTCGAGATCTAAAACAGTATCGGTAGATAATTGGCTCTTAGGTGATCTGTCATTGAGTCCCGCTGTTTTTATTTGTCGCAGACGGTTGCGTAACTGCATTACTGATTCGCTTACCCATGCCTTGTTTACATTTTTTATTGGATACTTTTTTAGAGGGAAGTTAATATTATAAAAATGTATGATTGTGTTAATTACATTATTAAATAATACATCAGGCGTTGTTCGCTTATCAAGGACAAATGTCCAGTCATGATTATGTAAACAATAATTAAAATTGTATTTGTTCATATTAGAAAATAGTCTTTTCCAAATAACAAAATTTAGTTGTAACACTATTTGTATAGATATAGTTATTAATATACATTTGTGGTCAGATACGAACATTTCATATGGTTCTACACATAGTACTTCGTTTTTCTGAATATTAGTATAGGCGTGATCGATGCAAGTGCTAGTTGTTTTGCAAATTCTGGTGGGGAAGGAGACCAGTGAATTCATGCCAGCTGATTTTAACAGGTCTAGTAGGACCTTTTTTTCGTTAGTTTTACTTAAGAGGTCAATATTGAAATCGCCCATAATTATTACTTTGTTTTGTTTACATATATGAAGTTCAATAATTTCATTTAACTTAGATATGAACGAATTAAAATTGTTTGGCTCACCTGGCTGGGGAGGAGGTCGATATATACAAATGACGATCACGCCTATATCTATATACTCAGCCGCGCACGCTTCCAATGTCATTTCCACGGATAGGGCTGCGACTTCTTTTCTTTCCAGTGTGGGTAGTGAGGCCTCGGAGTATATGCAGACGCCGCCGCCGTTGCGCGAAGGTCTGCAGTAGCTGGCGCTGAGTTGGTAGTTCATTATATTCACCTTTTCCATCTGGTTCTGTTTTAGCCAGTGTTCAGATAGACACATGGCGTCGATGTTTCTATTTATCTGAAGTTCACACTCTAGTTTGTGAGTTTTGTTTTTCAGTCTGTTTATATTTTGGTGAATGACCGTGAATGGTTTTGTTTTTGTCTTTGACCTTGTCTTTTGCGGTCCCGTTAGGGGCAGGCTAGGGTTCAGATGGCCTACGTTCTATCACAGTGTTATTTTAAGGTCTGTAATGTTAGAAGATGTTTCAAGTAACATTGTTATTTTGGTTATAAAAAGGTATCAGCCAACTGCATTTAACGACTTGTTAATTAAAGAAACAGTCAGTCACGCCATGGCAGAGGTATGTGCCAAAAACCCGCGTTGCAGAATTTTTAACAACACAATTGAATAGAATGTCCGACGAATCCTAATAAATACATCAAAGCAAGTGGCTATCTGACATTGTTAGAAGTAAACGTACTGCGTTTAGCCACTCCCAGGAGCATTCCAGAAGAAACGAGAAAAAGGGAAGATACGACTAAGAGTTATATATTGAGATAAGGCGTTTTGGCTATGGAAGGCGGTACCCGAGAGACGTCAGAAAAATTACTAGCCCGTAGAAACAATGCGGCGTACCAACATTATCGCGAGTAAGAAATAGTTCGGATTTCGATAGGATTTCTGGTGCGGATTGGGATATATACGATGCGAACGATAACGCAGATTCTTTTACGATCCTGCTAGAATTCTAGATGCGAAACATAAATAATCAAACCATAACGCATAAAATACTACAGAATATTTTCTGTAGTCTGAACAGTTAAATGGGGATCACGAAGGATTACACACAACATAGGGGATAGGTATTACATTAAGACATAAAAACGTCCATTAGGCGGGTGCGGTTTTATTTTGCGACGACACTAAACGTGCCCGAATGTAAACGATTTACGTAACTGTAGCCCCTGTTATGGAAACAATCTACTGATTGCTTAATGCGAGCTACGATCATGTTAATGTTACTGCAATGTTAATAGAGGCCTGCCGAGATAAGTACTGTTCCGCGCGAAAATGGATTTGATATGGATAATAAATCATGTGTCTGTTAATTTCACGTCAACCAAAATTAGGTCATGCGTTCGGATTGATAATTTAATCGCTACAACGATAAATAGATAAACTAATACCGCCAAAAGCAAATATTACGATTTATAGATATCAGTCAACATGCGCGTGTCTTAATTCTGTAATTCTCCGGCAGTGACCTCGCGGTGGCTTTCGATAGCAAGAGCCGTCTGTTTCGGACGCTCCCGACCTATTTCAGTACACCGGCCAGCTAGCTATGAAACAATGAACTGAAAGCGGTGAAACAGGAAAGTTATATTGTCCAGGTTGTGGGAGAGAACGGGACGGTGACTCCGGCCGGCGTCACATAGGGCGCTCACATGGTACCCATGTTCTATTTTCGCACGTCGCGATAGTGTCTCGGAATCCGTTTCTGTGTCTAGGAACATTAGTAAGCATGTGACTAATGGGCCATCGGCTGAAACGGTGACTTTAAAACTTTAGTAGGCCAATTGACTCTTAGCCGGGGTCACATTAATAATTGTCACCTCAGTTTACAATTAGGGCACATGTAACTGACGTGCCGGTGTACATCGTGTACGTAGTGTCTATTAAACGTTATGACACTGGCAGATAATTAATTCAGGGTTGCATGCTGTCATCACGCTATTACGTAACTTTTACCTATTGTTTGAATTAATCACGCGTTAAATTTAACATCAGACGTGAATATTTAAAGCGCGCTAATTCAGTTCGCGTTCGCAACTGGAATCTTTTAGAACTTCAGGGTTTATGATTTGCTCAAGTCTCATTTTAATGGTCATGACGTGGTCTGCATAACGCAGTAAAATATCTTAAGGACGAAGATGTTTCAAAATGTTTTTAAAGGTTCATTTACTCAGCTGTTGTTACTGTTTGAAATATAATTTCGTTTTGTTCCGCGAAAAATCTGCGTTGATTTGTTTTCATTACAGGACTCTGAACTTCTGAGTCATTTTGTATTACCATGTAACTGATTCGGTTTCAACAAACAATGGAGCATGAATTAAGGTTCTCCTCAGAAAGCCGATGTTTAATACTGGAGAAATTTTAAAGTTACCTCAGAACAAAGCTAGTTAATGTAGTTGAACGTTGGTTCGTATAAACTGGTGCGTGCATGCAGTATCGAGCTTATAAACCGAGTTATTTTTAACCGATTGTTTCCCGGAGTTTACCACCCAGACCACATTAACCTGTAAGAGCTGTAAATAAAATGATGAAGCACCTCAATAACGCTCCAGCCAAGATTATGCACACGAACACTTTGGTTATTTGTTTAACACGTTCGGAAGTAAGCTCGTACATCTTTCGTTGGCAAAGTTTATTTTATTCAGAGCATTAATATGAGGCCCGAATACCTGTGTGTGTTCAATCATAAACCGGTACCTGGTTTGTTTCTAGAGGTACTCGTGATCAGCTTGATGTTTCCTCCATTGCCTAATGAGCGTCTGCTATGTCTACAGCGCGGGTTATTTATAATGCGGACGAGTTTGGACACGGCGGTTTGTGTATCGAAGGGTCTGGATTTTAAGTCGGGCTGTTTGAACAGGATTCGGATTAAAGTTTCGCCCTACTTGGGGCTTTTGTTGGGCAATGACAGACAATGTTAGCAAATAGAAGACTGTAAGTTTCAAGTGTTCCATGAGGAGTCAATGAAATACTATATTTATTAAGAGTTTAACTGTTACTCTTAATAAATATAGTATTTCATTGAGATGTTTTTAAAAATTGCAGCTATATTAAGCTAAAAAGAAGCAAGTTTTAATTATGTAGATGTAGATTGAACAGCTAAAACAGCGAGACTATACGGATTGAAAGGTAAACATTAGATTTGCAAAATTAGTTTCAGCGAGACCGCGAAATTTTGCCGTAAACTTACACAAGGCAGAATAGAGCTATGCAAGGAGGGGGAGGAAATAGCCATATCCCTGCGGGGTGAGGGTGGCGGGGTTGGGTGACGTCATCGTGGAATTGATTGGAGGGAAGCACGAGGCCACAACGATCTCGTATCCGCGCTCGGCATAAATTACTGCTTATTTGCCGTCCATGCTGGATAAACTCTTCATGATGTCATTGGACTGTCGACCTTGGCTTTATTAGATCAGATATAAAGAATTAGCTAATATATCGGGTATTGAAGGGTTGAAATTCTTTGTAAAGCTATGAAATTATTCTGCTGTTTGTTATCCCGGAAAGATGTTACGATGTTTGGTACAAACTGCCTCGTTATTATTTGGGTTTATTATTATTCGTTTATCTCATAATTTGGTACTACAAAATGGAGTGATTCTGTAAAGATTAGCTTGAATTTAGCTTCCGTGAAAACTAATAAATCTACTTTTATGGAACTTACCAATCAAGACTGTTTAATTGGTTATATAGAAACAACAGTTTTAAAATAATGTCTTTATCTTTCTCAGCTGCGATTTTGTTTACGCTCTTGCCGTTTGTGTTGCATGTTTTTATATTAGTTAATATCTTTATAAAAAGCCTACTAAAGGCTTACCTCAACCATTACGAGAAATATGCGGCGGGATGACTTTCATTTATCACGGACGCGATTACGCTTATTCTCTCTCATGAATGCTTATTGTGGTGGAAAAGATGAAGCGGTTTGTTTCGCGTGTGTTATGTGGGCCACGCATTTGACATTGTTAATAATTTATGTTACATCCCTTTTAAAACAATGGATGATGACGATAATTATTTGACCATATGCAAACTTCCGGTCAACTTCAGAAGGAGATGGAACTGAAACATATTTTCAAGTTTTATCAATTATACAATTTTCCGTATGAATGACACAATGAATGTCTATGTCCATTATGAAAGATATAAGGAAGACCTCCTTCATCATCATCATCATCATCATTTCAGCCGAAAGACGTCCACTGCTCGACATAGGCCTCCCCCAAAGATTTCCACAATGAACGGTCCTCTGCCACCCGCATCCAGCGGAGCAAGACCTCCTTATGATCATCGTATTTGGAACAAACCCAGAGGAATAACATCCTAAAAGATCTTTCGAGCCCTGTAAATCTGTACCTAAACTGTACTCAATTTCTCCCCGACTACCTTGCAAAACGGGCTTGGTCCAAAGCTGCGAGCCAGGAATTTATGTGTTACTTTAAATGCTAGTAGTTAAATGCATGCTCGTGTAAATTGAGCAGGTCTAGGCACAGGCAGTTAGCTAAACCGAGCTTTACGGCGGTAGTTTCAATGCCGGCGAGTTCTGTCTAACCACATGTGATATTCAGGAGCTGCGTTCGAGTCAGCTTTTTGAATATAGGCGAGTCGAATCAGAAGGATATAAGTTTACGTATTTATATTATAATTAATAATACCATTTTTAACATAGATTTAAAAAAAACCGTTCGGAATTAAATTAGAAATTTAAGCAACTTGTTTTTTTTTATTAATGTGATATCACTGATATCATGCTGAATGTACTGTCTTATAGATAAAGTTAAATAAATTGGTTTACGTGATCAAAAATTATCAGGGAAAAACAAATTCTCATACTAACTCTATGTCGTACAAACGAGTGACCCAATCTGTCGATGCAGTCATGGCGGATGTCAAATTTCTAGTTCTAGGTGTAGTTGCAACATTAAGTTTGTACGGAACCGTTTGCATTTGGCCATTTTTATTCTATTTATGCGTCTGGGTGAACCCTCTTTGTCCCGAGATATTTAAGGATGTGACAGACAGACAGACAGATCATCGCCATAAGGGTTCCTTTTTTACCATTTTAATGGAGGTCTTTGCTAGCAGTGAACTATTTAGACTCATATAGATAAAGTTCAGCCAAGAACTTAATTTGCCCTGAGCAATGCAAGTAGCTAATGCTCATGCAGGCGATGAGAATACAGATATGTACAGTAAAATACGGGACGTTAACTCGAGACTCGCGCGTAAACAGACAAGATCACAGACCGATATTATGCAGTATGCGCCACGCAAAAACAAACGGTTGTATTTAACCAAAGCTTCCAGTAACACGATACTGGTTTGACTAAGAACTCGACTCGACATGCCAAAGCAACGACATACATCGACTCGTAAATACGGGAAGTTAACTCGGACTGACCCATGTGCAAATAGGCAAGATTAAAGAACGGTTTTATGCAGTCTGCGCCATGTAAATGGACAGGATGTTACGGTTGTATATTTATCGGATGACCGATGACCGATTGGGAGAAGGTTTTTGGGTGTCGACGTACTACGTGGAATCACAATAAAATAAAAGACCCGACGGCAGGGAACCAGAGGGAAAGCCAACATGTGTGCTGTGCTATAAATGACATGCGATCTTGTTTCGATCGGTCTAAAGCTCGATCCACATTGCGCGGCAAACCCTCGAACTTAGGACGACGCACGAATTGCTGGCCATATACGTTCGGGCATATCCGCCGGATCTGCCGATAAATGTGTGGGAAATTTGTCTGGCGGATGTCGGGCGGACATACCCACTATGGAGATCTGACAGATTGCCCCATCGTCGTACGTACGAAAAGCCTGAACTAGTCTAACCATGCGTGATACTATTAATACTAGACAACAAAAATAAATGTTGATTGATACTGATACTGCGACAGGATAACATGAAATGACTTCTTTAATATTAAAAAGCATTTGCAGTTTACTCCATATGAAAGACAAATATTTAAGCAATTATAGCGTATTGTCTATGAATTTTAAATGATATAAATGTGTTGTTTTACCAATAACGAGAGTAGACGATGTTAGCTTTGTGGAAGCAACTGTTTTAACATATTTCCTTTCCTTGTCGGTCCTTACTTTGACATAAGCTAAATTATAAATGATATAAACTATGTAATATTGACGTGTACAGTCAACCAATTGGAACCCTAGGCCACTCTACAACCTTGTCAAAATGACAAGCAGTAATAGATTTCTTACAATCCGATTTAAAGCGTCACTGTGACATAGTCCTACAGTGGCCTAGGGTTCCAATTGGTTGACTGTACATTGTAATCAAATGTACACAAACTGAATGATAATTTCATTTGGTAGGTTCACGTATTGAGCGGTAGTTACGTTTCTATATTTATTAAGGATGACTCACGCTAGAACGGGACGGGACGAGGCGGGACGGGACGATCCGTCAGTTTCTATAGAAAATGTAACGTGCCATCCGAGGGCTCCGAGCTATCACGTAATTCTTTCTATAGAAATTGACTGATCGTCCCGTCCCAGTGTGAGTCATCCTTTAATCTTTCAAGGTCTGTCTAGACACCGGATTTTAATATCAAATTGTGTAGTTTATAATGTACTATTATTTTTTCTAGAATCAATTAAACAAATAGTATGTGTCTGTTTGTGTAAACATTGAATTTTCCTTCGCGCGTTACAATATTAACATATAATAGAATTAGTCACAGTCTCACCGATGCACAACTTTGTTGGCGATAATGACAATGACGTAACATGTTTAACAGTTTACAGAGTTATGTTGCTCTAAATATTAACTTTGTTGGAAAGTGCTCTTTGTAAACATTGTAACAAAGTATAAGCACGCGAATGTAATTAAATTCGTTACTAGGCGAAACATGTGAAACAATACATTAAAGGAAAATCTTTAAGTAAAATTAAAAATATTTACCTAGTATAGGTTTTTCTTTCGCTTAGCTACTGTTGACGGTTGATAGTATACACTTCACACTTTCATATATATATGTAGTTATTGCAATTCTAATAATAAGACAGTCACTAGTAAATTTATTGTCATACTTCCATTTTGCACTAATTATCCTCATAACTCAGTGCCGATTGTTTTAAATTGCAATAAAAAGGCAGCGGCGAGACAAAATAAAAAGAAAACACACCATTGGCTGACTGTTCGTTATAAGAAGCGGCAGAAAACAAGGACCCAAGGGGCCAATTCGGTGAAAAAGTCAATTGATGAGATACGTTACGACACTTCGCGACAGATCGATCGGGATATCACAGTTATTCTGTTTTAATAAGAATACTAACTACTTTTATTAAGTTTTTGTGCTTATTAATGTTTTTTGAGCATATGTAAGTATGTAAATTTCTTCATGAAAGGAAAAGTGGACGACTCGAACCCGCGACTCTGGGATACACGCTCTTCTTTTTCATATGTATGTAGGTATGTCTAATTCTTTCGCTTTGGGCGATTTGGCTTACCTACCTACAGCCTACATTGCCTCATAGATTGTGAGGTCATTAGATTCGTTTCTATCGTACGGAAATTTTTGTGGATTTCGGCGCCAAACTACCGACAGTTGGGAACCTATTTCCAATATTAAAAGGTTTCTCAGGGTCATTTTTTCATAAATTACGAATGCACCTGCTAAATGTTGCTATATTGCTCCCAAGGTCACAGCACATGCCAGAAAAGGCTAGGAAGATGATGATGGCTTATAGTTTTACAGCCATTCGCGTCCTTTGAACACTAAGTAGCCATCTCTGCTGTGGAGATGTAAATAACTTCCTTTATTTCCATAATAAAGCCCCTTTTATGTGTACTCCGACAAATCCCAGCTGTATTTCAAGATAGTCTCAGGAATGCCATTTATTTAAATTCCTGACAGTCTTGGACGTTTTTCATATATTTTTGTTAATAAACAAATGGTAATGAAGATAAACATTAGCAAACGTAATATAATATCGACTTTGGTCTGTGTCATTTGGATGGACGGAGAGCGATTGGCAAGCCGAAAAAGGGATGGATGGATTGTGTGTATAGTAAGAGGATATGAAAAAGAAAGAAGTGAGCGCTGAGACGACGAGAGACAGGGAAGAATGGAGGAAGAAAACTGGTTGTGCCGCCCCCATATATGTGGGATAAGGGCAGGAAGAAAAAGAGTCTGTGTCATTTATTATAAATTGTAAGCCACTTTTACCTAAATTCCTTATAATATTATTCAAACAGACTCAAGTCAAAAGTAAAAATGTAATCCTACCATTTCTAAGAAGGTAAATAATTTATTCACAAACATATAGTAAAATAAACAATGAACAACAAACCAAACAGGAAAATAATACAAAAACATAGGTATCACGCAAGCAACAAGACTGGGACGTTAGTGCAATGAGGAGACTTTTCTTTCGTTCTACATTCTTCCGGGATTATTCGTATGTTTATCGATCTAATGAATAGTTTGTATACTCTGTTCACGAGTTCTAAATTATCGAAGAAGAGTCGCGTTTGCCCTTGGACGTCTACAGGTTCCGCCTGCTTTTCCTCGGTTTTTCTTAGTCCTCAAAATTCCTGAGCAAACTGTACGAGTACATGTTTATAACCTTAGATACTTTAAATAATGCAAGCCTTGTACATCCTAAATCGTCATAGTACGCTGACACATTAGCACACATGACGGCACCATTGTCTTACTCGTATGTAGGTATCATGACCTTATACACAGCAAATGACGTAACCGCTGATTCTCTCTGCGACAAGCTTAGTCATCGATGACGGTGAGATATATATCTTATAGATTAATCGATTATCAAATACTAGTTTATTCTCGGTAATGTCGAGTCTAGTATTTATAGAAGTTATTCAATCAACCAAGAACTGCATTAAATCATTCAAGGCGAGCAACTATTTACGATGCAATGTGAACAAATATTTTTGCTACGCTTAAGGAATGTTTATGAAGATAACAGGTTGGTTGCACATAAACATCTATTCTGTTATCGTTAAAACATTGGCTAACTTATTTGAATGGGTAGTTTTATAGTAATTTGCGGAGTTACGGTAGTTAGTATGTCGATTGTGTGAAAGTCTAGTGACTGTCTTTATCTAAACGACGTAAAAGTAATGTGATCCATCAATACTGATGGATCACATTCTCTCCATGATCCCTCAATATAGCAGACTAGCCGAACAATATCACAATATTAGATCAATATCTGTACAGTATTTATTGTACGTCTAGCCTTCGCCGAAGAGATCAAATACATACACACTTATTTATTTCAATATATGGGATTACAGAAATTGTTAACAAAATAAAACAGTTACTTTGTTAGAAATGTTCATCTAAAGATTCAGTCAAGAGCTTTGAAGTGGAACGGCAAACCCCTTTTTTCTGAAAATCCCTGATTTTTGAAATGATGGGTTCGCCATGTGGTCATAGCCGCTAAGGTTCCCTTCTTAAGTTGTAACCAATGGCATTCTGCCCACTCTGTTACGACAAAAAGCAGTAGAAAAAAAAACACAAAGATAATAAATTCTGTGCTCAGACACAGGGGTCAAGGCGATGTCTACGTATTCTTGAACCCAAGTAAAAACCAACACTTTTTGCAATCTCTGACTGATGAAAAATAGCACAATGAAAAATAATAATGACATCATCCAGACTGTCGCTTCAGTATTACTGCACTTTCATTAATCTTTCATCATCCATCATTGAAAAAACTGCAGACGGAGGAAATTAAAATCTGCAAAAGAAAAAGCAAGTATTCCTTGGAAGAATAATACGGTTATGTAAATTTACTAACGTTACAGTCGGTTTCATTTCCTTGCTGGGCAAACAGACTAGATCTGCAGAAACTAATATCTTAGTTAATGGAGTATGTAATGTAGACATTCAGCTGGTTTGTTATTGCGGTGGGGCGTCACTTTCGTAGGACATATTGAGGAAAGAGATGCGAATAGCGCATGTCGGTAGCAAACCCCGACGTTGCCGTATCCTACAGCTCTAAAAGTTACCTAACTGACATAATATAAACGTAACGGCCTCCTAGCCTAGTCGGCAGTGACCCTGCCTACGTAGCAGGAGGTCCCGGTTTTTTTGGAACCTGGTCAGGGCATTTATTTGTGTGTTTATCATGAATATTTTCCTGAGTTTCTGATTTATCAATGAAGTATTTATATGTATCGATCTATTGTGTATGTCGTCGTCTAGTATCCACAACACAAGCCTTATTGAGCTTACCGTGGGGCTAGGTGGATTTGTGTAAGATTGTCCAATAATAATTATTTATAAAGTATGGTAATTATTTATTTATTTAAACTTTTTTGCACAAAATACAAAAACAAATGTACAAATGGCGGACTTAATGCCCAATGGCATTCTCTATCAGTCAACCATAGGGCCAAACAGAGACTTGAATAAAGTGGTGCAAAGGGAGAATTAAGGTAATAATATCGAAATAATTGCAAAGCGAACTGAAGAACATTATATATAATAATGGTAATGTATTGACATTGTTATTACGTTCCAAAGGTACACTACACTACCAATAATAAACATGACTTATTAAGTTTAAAACTTCCTTCCTACACATCAACCACAAAAGGTACAAACTGCGTCCACATTATATAGACATTTAACCCTTTCGCTACCAATTCATCACGCTATTGTGCCGGCGTACCACGCGGCATCGTGGCACCATACGCAAAAAGTAATTTCGATGTGAAAAGCGTTAAAAAAAACAAAAGGGTAGAATAGGTCACGTCCCGAGATCGTGTCATTTGTATGAGCTGTCAAGTCAAGATCACGCCTTATAATCGTGGGAGAGCGATGGGTGTACGCGAGTGGGATAACGCTATACAGCGCTGTGTTGCTTACACACCGGAGCGGGGTGCGGAATCCGTATCGATGTGAGAATCGCGCAAGATATCAGTGTCACAGCAACTGCGAGTGGATAGTGCTATTATATTAGTGCTATAGGTATATATGTATAGCGTTGTCTCAATGGCACACCATCTTCGTATAACCGCATATGGTGTGAACTCTTGTAAGACCTCGAAAACAATGAAATACAATTAATATGCAAACTAAATATGAATATTAAAATAGGGCACGCAGTTGGGCAGAAACTAAGAGATAGTATCTTGTTTAAAAACCACGAGCCCGGTTTAGATTCCCTTTTCAAAACATTAACTAGACTGGATAGAACCATTTTTAAGTGCTCATGATCATGACACATGAATCACCTTTGGAATTATAAGTCTCTTTGCACGTTGACAAAACATCAGGCTTTTTTCCACAGACTTGCTAAAAAAAATTAACTAGCATTTATATTGGAAATGATCCGACTCAAACTCGACGGTCATTCGTAAACCTTCTTGCATTGAGATAAGGTTCAACATTGAACATGTTGAGGGTAGGACAGCGGGTGACGTCACGCCCTCCCCGCGGCCTTCGCTGGGACATATCGGCCCTCGATTCGAGCTAATTCGATTTGAGTGGCCATGCCATCTTGATCCGTTCCAGTTACGACGAGTTTCCATACTGACGCTGCTGTTCGGCATTGAGTGTGTTAACGCTGGTCCCTAAGTTGATTTTGTTACAAAAAGACATTTATGACACGATTGTTGCAGTTGTTGAAAAAAAATCTATAGATTATTTAAACCTGATCAACTTGGACCTTAAGTGAATCGCGTTAAGACGCGTAAGGACAGTAAGTAGTTGTCTTTACTCTTTACTAACCTAAATTAGATCCAGTGTTATAAAACTATATTAAATTTCATATTTTCTACATAACACTAGATTACTTTAGTGAACTTTTACAAATTACGAACTTCAGAAAAAAAATGTACAGACGACAAAGGGTGATAGATAATTTACGAACGTCACTTATCGTTTTCGATTTGTAATACATATTTGACAGTTTGAATTGGCTCCAAGTTCGAGTATAAAGTAAATTTCGAGCCTTTTAGTTGCAGATTTTTTTTAAATCAGAAACATTTAACGATATATACCGTAAGGTCAGGTAATGTGTCGTATGTGGTATTCAGTTACATTTTATGCCCGAAAATAATGAACATACCTATGTCCCACTACTAAACTACCCTATAGATGACAATAGTTAGTCTTTAACCCCATTTTCAGACACCAA
Source organism: Lathronympha strigana (assembly GCA_949128165.1). Taxonomy (NCBI): domain Eukaryota; kingdom Metazoa; phylum Arthropoda; class Insecta; order Lepidoptera; family Tortricidae; genus Lathronympha; species Lathronympha strigana. Next base: position 4,745,546 of record OX421922.1, on the reverse strand, counting down.
TAGGTGGTGTCAAAACTGGTGCTTTTACCAATAATTGAGTGGTTAATGGCATTGCTATGCTATTGAAAATAGTGATTTCAATGACTGGTGTTTTTACCAATAATTGATTAGTTCAGTAGCTTTACTATGCTGCTGAAGGCTTTCACTAGCTACACTAACCTACAAACCTAACGGTTAATGGATAGGATATCGCACCGAATTTACGGCCGATGCCTTTAATTAAGGTTCTGACAAATTGTTCGTAAATACAGGTGCGACTGTGTTCGCGGTAATCGAATGGTCTATTAAACCAGTATAACAGTATGGACCTATAATGCTTTATCGATTATAACGACATACCTAATTGTTATTACGTAATTAGCACTTGAGCGACAATACTTCAGCTCCCAATTAGTCGAATGATCTCGTCTACAGTCGAGTCACTCCGTCTACCGTCGAATCGAATCGAAAACATCGAAAATTGGCATTGACGGGAAAGCCTCCTTGTCACTCCAATATGCAAGTGTGACAGAGACGGAGGCACAAATCCGCATTCATTCGATTTTCGTGGTATAGGCCCAGTGCAGTAAGCTTATGTCACTGTGACTGCTGCAGCCGCTACTGGCACATTACCGCTGCATGATTTGAGTCCGCGTCCGCGCAGGGCTGATTGCACTCACTGCTCTCATAGATGCTAATAAAGCTAGCTGACCATTGAATCCGCCTCTACAGCGAAAGCTTCGGGCCGTGCATCGGCAAAGGCAGCGGCATTGGCATGAACGTTTATCCATTGTTACTCTCTACCCTGTTTACTGCGAGAATGTGTAAACGGTCTAGGATGTCCTTGTTAAGAGGGCTCTTTGAAAAATCATGTGATCTGTGATATTTGGCCGATTTTTTACCCCAAAGGTGATCTTTACTAATACTTTTTTGGCCTGTTTTTGATCGTTCGTCATGTTTTCCCGACAATAATGTATCACATGACTTTGAACGAGCCTTAACTGCGACAATGTGTAAACGCGGTATTACAGCTCTCAATGTCATACTTACACTGATTCGCTTCAACATTTAACAAGCAATTGGAACATGGTCTGTTAACCACGGTCGATTACTTACATCATGTGCTACTCTAATTTATTATTGAAAATTCAACCTTGTTCCGCAGAAAATAAAGCTACGCTGCACGGCTATGCTGGCAAATGAGATACGCGGTTGCGAAAGTAGCTGTAATGTGCCTCCTGGGACTAGACATAATGAATCGGATAATTTGTGATAAGAATTTCGACTGAGCACGGAATTAACGAATTTGGTGCTGATTCTAACCGGGTTAATCTGATTTCGTCTGATTATAATATTTCATCCCGAGTCCCATGAACCTGTAATTGCGAACTTATTCTGTATTTCGAGAGCGCTACAGCGAAGGTTTCAACGAATTGTGATTATAATTAACTTAAATATTGCTGTATTATTTCGCAGCGCATAGCGATATTCGCAATCGCTATGCTATGAATTCTACGTAACCGTAAAGTGCTTGCATCTTGCTTGTTTTAACTGGTGCGAGCAAGATACAGACACCATCGAATTGCGTAGCCGTTATCGAACTTATGGTAAGCATAAAGGACATACTGCCGATTATAATTTTAATTTGTGAGATTTGTTCTTACACGCCCTTCGTAATTTATAGCTTTATTACTAACTATTGTGGATTGTTTATGATTTACTAACATTTTTAAAATAAATTTGTAAGCAACAAGAACGTTTTCGCTACGTAAAGTTAGCGTACGCAAGGGCCATTTCTTCAAGCGCCGGGGTTCCATCGCTCGGCGTGACAGGGCATCTATCACGCGCAATGGGTCTGCCTATCAGGCGAATGTGAGCTCTAAAGGCATGTAAAAAGGCGAAAACTAAGCGCTGTGAAAAAGGCCGAGGAAAAATGTTTTTATTTGTGCACCGATTACTTTGAAACGTTTTTGCGAAATTTATCAGCGGATTTGCGGTGGTGTTCGAACAGATTAAATAAGTTGTTTACATTCAGATACAATCGTTTGTTATCAGTTAGTCATTTATTTGTAGCCAATTAGGAAATTTATCAAATGCAACGTTTTTATTGTTGGTAAAAAAAGACAGGAGCGAGCGATTATCACCGACGTAAGTGGAACACGAGTTCATTGACACTCATAATTTTATTACCTGTTCTATTCTTTATAATAAATCCAATAGTGAAACAAACGTTTAGGATCGACGTTAAAATGAGAATGAGTTTTATTAACAGGTGTATAAGGCAGGTTTTTGTTTGTATTCTTGTAACATGGAGCTTATTATTTTTTTCACGAACGCAAGCGGTAAAGTTCACAGGGTTTACTTTAGGTTCGTATCGATTTCGGTCCGTTGAACCTGGCTGTTATTTTCAGCTGGTCCTTATAACTAACCACAATGAGTTTGGTCTGGCATTCCGTACATTACATACGTAATCTAGAGTTCTGAATATACTGTTTTGTTTGTGAGTGCACGGTAATCAATGTTAATATAGTTGAACTATTGTTCTGTAGGACATAGGTCGTAAGATATCAAGTTTATTCTACAATTGCATTTTTCCATTGAATTTTAATTCAAGAATGATACATTGGGAAATATAGTTTCATATTGGGTTAGCAAGCAATCAACGTATGCTCAGGCACATTGCATGCTGTACATAGTAGCAGTTGAATTAACTTTGTATGGATTATCGGAAAATAAATCTACATAGCATGCTCATAGCGTGGTCTTATGCGATTTTCATGGACAAAAGTCTATAATATAGTATCAATTTTAACGTAGGTAGGTAACGTTAAAATTACAACTGTTTAAATGATGACAATTTATATTCATTCAAAGCACTTTATATAATATAATGTCAATCATTGATCACTTGAAGAAGGTACACAGTTAAATGATCGCAGAATGTAGAACGGTATAGAGCTCACAGGCCCATAACCTAACAGTAAAATACCGTAATAAAAAATGACTTCCTCAAAGCACAAAAACGGCACAGATCAATAAAACGTATTCCCTAAGGCACTATTCTAATTAACCAAGTCCCGGGCCATCAAACATACATAAAACACTGTGAACAAGGCGCGACCTCATTAAGTGAAGGTGCGTCATAAAATCCTACTAAATTGCCTTATTACTGTCTTGATACCATGCTAGGTTTCGGCATGAATACCAACTTGAGACGTGAAGATGCGGTCAGGTTCTTGAAATTATTTCACGTTTAATGTTGAGCGGAAAATGAGAGAGACAACGCATACTGAAGTCTAATTTAGACGGTACGTTTGCACTGTGACACTGTGAGTGAATGGCAGCTACCGTATTGTCTCTCACCAGGCGGCGCCACTCGTGCGTCAGTATGAGAGAATTGTCAAAGTGCGTTTGAAATGTTTCCGCAGGACCCAGGTTCCACTAGCGCCCCTAGCGGAAATTCGATTCGCGGCAATCCTCATTGTGACTGCACTCTCTAAATAAAGTTGATGAATCGAAACGACTTGTAGGTGCTAAACGACTTTATTATATGTATACTAGTTCTGCCCGCGACTTCCTCTGCTCTGCCTAGAATTAGGACAAACACTATCCTAAGTATGTCCTTTCCCAAGAGTCAAACTGTACCTATACCAAATTTCGTCTTGATCCGTTCAGCGGTTCTAGCGTGAAGAGGTTAACACAGAGAGAGTTACTTTCGCATTGCATGGATTAAGAAATTAAGATCAATTACACAAGGCCCTTGTCTTGATTTAACAATAACTTGCGCTTGATTAATAGTGTAATCAGAATTTAAAAAAAGGATTTGGATTTCTTATTATCATCTAGGTCGACTGTAGGCTTCGGTGGCTTAAATATTTATTTTATTCTGTTTTTAGTATTTGTTGTTATAGCGGCTACAGAAATACGTAATCTGTAAAAATTTCGACTGTCTTATAGTAACGGTTCATGTCTCAGTAATAGGGTCCCGTTTTACCCTTTGTGTACGGAACCCTAAAAGGCAGCGTAAAACCTTGATATCAACGCTAATCACTTACTGATAAGCGAATCGCAACTATTATGCTGTTTAAACGCTAATTATATTAATTACTAACCTAAAAACGAATCGGGAAAGACATTCTAGTTAAAAACTAATTAAGCCTCGGAATTAACTTTTTCTCTCAATTCGTATTAAATAACGTGGTAGGGTTTTAAAGTGGTTTCACACAAACGTAAATGTCACGCAAGAATTAAATTCCCAACAAGCTTGAGATGAACCAGTTTAGGACGTAACTTTTGCTCTTCCGGAGCCTGGGCGACTGCCATCTGACCTTCCAACCCGCAGGGTAAACTAGAATTGGACGGGACGATCTGTCAATTTCTACAGAAATAATCACGTGATAGTTTGGAGCCCTCGGAGGTCACGTGACGTTTTCTATAGAAACTGACAGATCGGTCTGGACCGATCACATCCCGCCCCTTTCTAGTGCGAGTCATCCTTAAACTAGGCCTTAATCGGATTACTCTGGTTTCCTCACGATGTTTTCCTTCACCGAAAAGCGATTGGTAATTATCAAATGATGTTTCATACATAAGTTCCGGAAAACTCATTGGTGCGAGCCGGCAGGATATGAACCGCGACCTTCGGATTGAAAGTCGCACGTCGCACGCCTTACCGCTGGGCCACCAACGCGTAATAGATTTCATAATTAATATTTATCTTATATAAGGTGCTAACAAATTAGTCACGGATATTTCAAGAGATAATACATTGTATTAAAACAATTAATTTTAAACTATAATTAAGGAACCTTTGTATATAATTTTTTTGTTTTCATTTACCGAACAAAAATAATAATTATAATTCCGTCTAAAAATAATCACCATGTGCAAATTTAACTGACAAGATGTTTAGCATGACGTTGACAATCGAGTATTTGATTTGACGTTAAGTTGCCAGTTAGGTGTTAGGTAAAAGAGGTACTAAAATATGTTCAATGAGTACTTATTTAGTAACCACACTAACAGGGTGTTTTAACGTTGCAAACTTGTTTCCTAGTTTTCTCCAAAAAACATAACAAAACTTATGATGTTTCATACCTAAATGTACTCCGAGAACCGAGTACTATCAGCGGTAAAAATATCCGTGACTAAATTGTTAGCACCTTATATAGTTATCACTGTAAAAAGGCGGAAAAAGACCCATAAAAAAATTGTTGTACCTATGGTAGCTCTTACGATTACGTGTCCTGGATCACGAATTGCTTAATATTGGATCGCTTGTGTTAAATTAAACGCTATGTGACATGACATTCTTGACTTAAAGCATATGAAGTAAAATAAAACTCCCTGTCATTGCTATCCGTACTACGGCTCTCGTATTAAAGTATTTGTGCTTGTTTATTCTAAAAGGAACCGCTTGTACTAAAAACGATCACATTTATTGCTTAACATGTAGCGCTACGGCGTAGCCGCTATTTAGCTTAGGAGTAAGAAGAGATTTTTAGTTTTTAGTCACTATAAATGTATTCATACCAACATTTAAAGTTTTAGCAATAGGGATGACGATTTTTAGTTAAGTTTCCGTAATAATAAATTCTGCCAACACTCTTCCAACCGATCATTGCGTAAGTAAAAAATTAACTGTTCTGTGCCTCAAAATTTTAAACAGCGTCTCTAGTAGATAAAATCCGCGAAGGGTTCTTCAAGGGATCAGAATGAAAAGTTTCATTACGGCTGTTTGCGTTGCCTTTTGCGAGTTTGAACGAGAAGCTAATTTGCAATTACTGTTCATTGTTTTAATAGCTTAATTAAGCTTTGGGAGTTTATAACAGTAAGCTATTGATATCCTGGTCAAGCCTAAATAGAAAGTAAATTATATAATAATATATAAAATAATAGACTATTTATATTATCCTAGAATCTACTCATAATATTTGCACTTTATTTATTTTTAAAATACCTTATCTGTAATAAAATCTAAGTCGGGATTAGAAAATTTAGAAGCTCATTCCAAGTAGTATCGCAAAATTGTATCGATGAAAAATTATAACCAGACGACACGGTACGAAAGTTACATCGATAAGTCCACGACGTAAGTTCCATTTACCTAAACGTGGATAATGCAATTATATGCATTATCTATAAAGTAGATAGAACCGGCACGACCTAGATAAGCGACGGTATCGAAGATAGAAACGGTCGGGCATCGCCGATGGTGCGATACTGTCCATCGGGGCCCGTGCCAACTGCATCGCCGTTTTGCAATGTGTTTAAATAGAAATTTAACTTTACACACTCTTGTAAATTAGATAATTAGGCTGGTTGATATACTTGGCAAATCGGTGCGGATTTCGATTTTAAACCGTTAGCTGAAATTCTAAAATTAAAATACTCTAGATTAGTTTTCACTCGAAAAACTTAAATCAACTTGACACACAGCGTATGTAAATGTATACTTAAGAGTCGAGGCTGATAAAGATATGGAGATACCTAGGATTACCAAGACTTTGCACGACACGAGGACATCAGACAAATACCCGCCGTCATCAGGCTAGGCGGGAGATAAAATCCGATTCGCTCTAGAGACACCGAAAGGCACGTAATTTCGTACGTATGTATATTACGACCGTGGATACTTAGGTCGTTCTTACGGATAAGGTATCCGCCGAATTTTAAAAGAGATTATGTATATTTGTATCCGGGTAGGCATGAGGCGTTTTGGCTGGGAAAGCGGACCGGACGGACGGATACATCCCGAGGGGATAAACCCGCGTCAGTTCCCGTCGATTGCGGCTACCTTATCCGGCCAACAAAAACGTGAAAACGAACACAGAAAATCTTATTCGGGTGGGATGTTACATCGACTTGACCTCAAAATAAATTTACAGGAATGACCCGTTAATTCTTTAATCGGTTACGGGTTCACATTTACAAAGTGAGGATTGAAACAATGAAAAAGGTTCAAGGCAAAAAGTTAGCTTTAAAAGTTTTGTAGCGTTTAATCTTAAGGACGGACAATTCTAAAGGCTTCGTCAGATTAGCGCGTGGCGTGAGCGGGGCGTGAGCGGGGCGCGAAGCGAGCGCGACCCGCGCTTGGACGCAGCGCGGCGCTAGCGCCGCGCTCCTATCGCGCCCCGCTCACGCCCCGCTTTCAACGCGCGCGCGGCGCGCGGCGCGACCGCCGCGCAGTCACAGCGCAAAGAAAAATGCTCGGTGAATCGAGCGCGCGGCGCTCGCGCCTGACACGCGCGCGATGTAAGCGCGCCGCGCTCCCCGCTTCTATCGCGCTCTGCTCGCGCCCCGCTCGCGCCCCGCTCACGCCACGCGCTAGTCTGACGAAGCCTTAAACAAAACGATTTCGGTACCTACATCAATGATATCCATGTGTAAAACAATAATTTAAATTATTCCGTTTCTAAAACATTTTTTTCTGATACATCATCGCTTGAAAACATACAGCCTTCAAACATGACAGGTTTAGGTCAAGGGGAGTGTATTTTTTATGCATCGTGAGAACTGGCTGCAATTACGTCATGAATATCGACCTGGTGCAAGAAAATAGAATCTGATACGTATTCCCTACAATATACCACATGCACATACCCTATGCATGACAAGAGACGTGCTGCTCTTTAAATTTGTAATATCGTGGGAACAGAGGCAGGTGAAGCAGTGCGATATTGCATCGGACAATGTTCCTTGTAATCAATTCTATATTTTTCGTAGAAAATTACACGTGCAAGTGCAAGGGACATGGAGTCATGGCCATGTATGGTTTGTAGGTCAACAGTCAACGAGGGTAACATTGTAATAAACTTTTTAGTCTTAAACCAGAATTAATTGTAGTTTATGTGACTGTATACAGATAGGCATTAAAACTCGAGTTTGGGTTAACCCGGCTAACTCCGGTTAACTCGGCTAACGCATCGTTTCATAATAGCATGTGATTTGAATAACACGAATGATTTAATGCCTTATTATTTACAGTCACATACACTAGATTATATACACTTATCATTAAGATAAGATAAGATGTCATTTATTGTTTAAACTGTGTACATTCAGATGTCATAATATAAAATAAAATTTAGATCCAACAGTTTGCCCATTTCGGACGTACAATTAGCTCTCCGTGATGCGCTCAAACCGCCTATTTCGACCGCCATATTGCGGCTTTCACGAATTTAACCTCTTGTGACATTACATTTTTATATTTTTTAAATTTCAGACACAAATAGAGGTCGAATCCAATTTCTTTGTTTTTCAGCAATGTTCACAATTGAATGTAATAATATTATCGAAGTATTTGATATTATGTAACTATAATAACACAATAAAAGTTAATAAAGTATAATGAGGGCCCTACAACAGGAGCAAAAAACAATCGTAGGTTGTACACCTCGCATTATAGAGGGCTAAAGATACGTGGGTATCTAAACAATTAAACTAAAATTTATAATAGTTCAGGACATTAGGTTGTATTATTTCTGAATACATAAATAGTTATTACTATAAACACAAATCTATAATGGAACACAGAATGTTGATTTACAATTCTAATAGTTTCAAACCAACAACACATACAACGGGAAATCGTCAGTAGGTAATCAAAAAGGACAATGAACTAATATTATTGATCGACCAGACTGAATTAAGTTATAATTCCCATGAAGATATTGATCATAAAAGAACTGCAAACAATACAATTCTGTGGTACTCCTAGTACTTACCTAGGGAATTTAATATGTACGACAAATTAAATAAGATAATGGAGCACGATGTAAATGATAATGTTACAAGTAGGCAAACAACGACAGTAGGACAAGATTTATTTACACTCCTTCGCCTTGAAAAAGGTCGGTGCTGTTTCAATTTCAATAAATCTCATTCTCACTATTACAATGAGACAACGTTGACAAGTTTATAGTGTTATTTTTGACAGGAAAGAAGCGAGGCCACGTCGCGTCGAGGTGACGTATTGTTTGAACATGTCAAATTTGATGAGGGCGTAGAATAGATTGTTTTCACTTCATGCTTGTGAACTTCGTCTTTATAGATGAGTGTATACAGTAAACGGTGGCATATATCGATTGACATAAAGCAATTCAAAGGCGCTATTTTGGTTTTGATCAATATTTCAGGCTTAATTATCGACAATGTTATCAAATCCACTGACGACATAAAGACTATACTCAAAGTACTATCAATACACAATCTACAACGTTAAATCAATTTGAAGTTGTTTCCATCATAAAGCACTGTTTAGTAACAACCCTTTGTAAGGATAGATCAATTAGATAAATCCCATGAATATGTCATCCTAAACATGAACATTCAGTTTTATTTTACTCGTAGCTTGAAATTATTATTGGACATCGTGAAATTATTGGATTTATCGGCTGTAACAATGTTATATCCATGGGTGAGACATTACAATTTAACGATTACACAGGTTTACTGAGTTCAGCGGTTCGTAGGGATCGTTAAAAACGGAATCTAGTCAAGATTATTTTCGTATTCAACTGTTGTAATTTTCATTACGATTTGCCGAAAATTACTCAGGTTTCGAGTAGGCGTTAAAACGTTGGTAGGATCAATCAAAATGTTGAATATCATGAAAAGATTTCGGGTGACTTTGATGTGTTTTGTCTACGGCGCGATCGGAGAAAAAATATCTGACAAGTTCTGAAGAATATACCGTCCTTAGATGATCTAAATCAAAAGTAATTATTGTTTGAAATTTTAAGAATACGTATAACCACCAGAATAATGTTTTTACCTTTAATCTTGGGGCTCAATACGACAGTAAATAGAAAATATTTCGATTGAATACCTAATACTTTTGCTAGGGTTCACCACCTTTAAATTTTATTAATTCCTCTCTCAGTTTGGTCTTGCACTGATTCTCCTACAAGAGACTCAAAGTAATTTTTCAATTTGTCTACCCTATCAGTCACAGGTCACAGTTGATCATTACCATTATGGTTCCAACTTAGTAAAACGCTGAAACCTAAATTATTGACTCAGCAGGTTGATTGGCATGTTGAATTACCAATTAATCCATTTAATGAGCCATAGTTCTGTATGTTTATATAACAAAATGCACTTTTATTTTCTCGTCAGCTTAAGTGAATTGATCCATAAGAGGTATTCCGTGCTTGTTTGCTTCAGCCTACATACGTCCTACTATAGACACTGCACAGGCCTACTCTCATGCACTCATAGTCTTCAGCCTCTGAGACGATTTCGAGATGCGAAGGTGATAGAGCCACCGATACCTAAAGTGTCGTTCTAAAATCCGACGTTTAGTGGTTGGAGTTGAATCTCACGAACTGTAGCAGACTCCGACGTCTCTGACGGTTAGACGGCAGAGATTGGTCTTGCCCCCACGCTGGGTATTATTAGTTTGTAATGTGTTTGGTGACTTACCATCTGTGGGCGAGGTGTATAACTTCTTGCACAACTCCTGCGGCCCGCCGAGCGCGTTGATCTTGGCCATCCCTTCGGCGCCGCGCGTCTCCATCAGCTCGCGCAGCTGCCGAAGGCTGACGCCGTACTGCGCCGGCCGCCCCTCGACCGTCGCCATGGTGCCGGGCTTGCGGCCGCCGCCCGCACCACGCCCGACAACCCTCTAGCTCTGAAACAATAAGAAAAAACGTTAAACTTAATGAAGAACTGGCTGAAGTCAATAAACGTTTTGGTCTTCTGTTAGTCTTCTTACTCTCCATATCATAAATGATACATAAAAATGTGAACCTCTTTCGAATATTATTTACTGAGACCGAGCGGCGTTTAAAATTAAATGCCAACAATTGACATCAGACAGATTCAAGACTGTATCTAATTATCTAATTCTTTGGGATAATCTATACAATATAGTATTATCTTAGACTCGCATCACCATTCACTAAACGCCGCATTTGCCGATGGGTTATAAGGTAAAGGCCACATCTCGTCAATGTCCAGAGAGATATGATACCGATAGCGATGGATGCGCAAAAACAAGGAAACAAGAAACCAGAACTAACGGAACTAGTACCTGCCAGAAAAGAACATGCGTAATTTGAGGTAACCTAAGACAGCATTGGCCTAACATCAACCATGATAAAGATCAGTCAGATAAACTCCCATCAATATTAAAGCATTCATAGCGTCAACCATTCTCAAGCAAAAACCGTTGAAAATATAACACTGCAGTATGTACAAGATATGCCATTTGCGGGCAAACGATTTGGGGTCGTCAAATTCACGAACTTATACATTAAACGCCAAATTCAAACATTAAGACAAACACCCATGTCGGACGTCTTGCAAAGGACGTGGCTATGTTAGAAATGAAAAAGACAATTCAGATAAAATCCACTCAATATTAAACATTTATAGCTCCAACCACTCTCAAGCCAAAATCGTTGATGATATAACACTGCAAGAAGACAATACTAAGCGGCAAATTCAAATATGAAGACAAAACAGCCTCGAAGTCAGATGTCTTGCAAAAGGACGTAACGTAGTTTATTGCCCATAAAGTTATCCCGCGCCTCAGTGCACCGCCATGCATAATTTACGCCGGGCGCGAGTAAACGCTTTATTGCGAAAACATAGTGTTATGTGTATCGGAAACATGGAGGGCGAGGTAGTTTGGGATGCAGACCGCATAAGTTTATTGACTGGTGTTATCCTTAAAAGCAAACGTTAGCAGATATCTACTTTATAAATAGTCATATTATCCGAACGTGACTTTTGACCAATTTCCTGTTACAAGGCATTGTTTTCTGTAACAACTTTCCTCTACAACGAAACCTTTTTAAAATAAAAATACGAAAAATGTATATTGCGGATTCAGAAAAAAGCATTTGGATTTGTACAAAGCACATTTCATCAAAAAATACAACGTTTTTTTGCCAAAGCGAACGTAAAGCAAAATATTAAAGTTAACAAAAATATGGACGAGGCTTATCTTACATTTGAGGTAATTACACCTTCGTGTCAACATGTTGTTAGGCAGTTGGTCAGTGTAATTAAAACAGTCATAAATTGTCAGTTCCGTTATTAATTATTGTCCTTATATACGTAATATAATTACTTCCTTGGAAGTTTTGTACCCATCAATTTGGAGGAACATGTTTAATGTTTAGTGTTTGCAATCTTGTACCTAGCATTGTTCCTTGTGATATCCCAGATAGGTCTACGTCTATCGATGCTGATTATTACCAGGTGCTAACGAAAGATGAATCGCGATGACAAAGAGTTGTTGATCCGCCAGAAAACCCAAGTAGGTCGATTAGGCTAACGTAAAACACGAAATATTCAGAACACGAAAAAAATTGTGAGACATTCTAGGCGTAGCAGACAATCAGAAATATTTTTTAATTAAATCGAGGCGTTGCTTGAGGTAGACTCATCAATTGCCAGCCATTAAGTCTGCTAAGGCCAGTAGCTATCCGGCTATGAATTTCCTAGATTATCCAACAGTTAAATTCGCAGGTGTGGCAAAGATAGCTCTAAAAACACGCGATTCGATCGTTCATCACAACTAACTAAACCATTTCTGCGGTTAGCCGAGGAGCCAATAGAAGAAAACCTTGTGCCTTATCCCATTGTCATAAGGTGTGGAATCACCTGTTTTAGCAAAGTCTTGTCGCAGATAGATTACCTCCAGATATAATAAGCTTTGTTTCTTTTATAGATGCTGTTCGCGTCTAGAATGATTTGTGGGTGGTTTCAGATAACGTTTTAGCATTATAAATGTGCCACTGAAGTGTATAAATGCCAATTTCTTCATCCACTCAATCAATGTTTAAATGGCTCCAAAATTATGATACAATTAGAGCTTGTACACCAGCTTAAAAAAATACAACTTCTAAGTGCAATAAGTTATTCTTTAGTGAAAAAAAAAATGCCAAAGAAACTCCAAACACAAATAGGACAATCGCATATTAAAGATACACAAACTAAAATGTCAGCCGCTATCGATCCCTTTCCATCGGAATTAAAATAACGCGGATAGTAACCTTTGTCGCTGATCGGTATTGTTATTTAAAGTAATCTCTTTCATTCAACAGTCCATTCATGAGCGAGTCACCGCAGCAATGAAACGGCTCCCATTCAAATCAACACAGCATGAAACAAAAGAATGCAAATACAAATCGTGCGCTCCGAAAACCGACGAATTAGCACCAGAGTCTAAAAGGCCGCCATTGTTTAACATCCAAAATCCAAGGTAACCACAGCCTCCTTTGCTTTTGGTCCATTAATCAATCTAAAACAACGTACAGACGCCTAAACTCTCACCGAAAAGTCCACGCCAAAATGATTATTATTTACAGGTGTATAGAGGAGGTTGTGGCATGTCGGGTGCTGTGTGGCAAGCGTATTTATGTCTCATCTATTAATCCTGTTCACAGAGTCCGATTAGAGGCACTTTCAATCAAGATTGTTTGCGGTCGAGTGCCAAGTTTGCAGTGAATTGCGCCGTCTGACCCACTTGTGGGCGAATGACGCTGGGGTTTGTACTAATTACTCTGACGTCAATGCTGAAAGGCTTTCTAATGAGAATCGAATATAAATGTTAACGCGTTTAGTAAATTATATTAAGACTAACCACTTGAGACGCTAAAGCAGATAGATATGGCACCAGGACATAATATTAATGACATCTATTCCCAGCCAAATATAACTTGGATCTTTTTTAATCGCGAGAGAAAGATATCTTTTAGGGTAAGCATGCTCCAATTGTTCCATCTTCACTGCATTGCACTTACCATCAGGTGAGTTTGTAGTCAAATGCTTACTTTTTTTAATAAAAAAAGAAGTTCGGTTGCATCACTTTTTCATTCAAGACCGATCACAGCCTCTAAAACCAAGATAGTACACAAAGATCCCCGACCTAATTGCCGTTCGTTCAACGGCTCTCAACCCGGATGGCGTTGGCAACAGCAGCAGGGGGTTAACCCCACCCCTTAAGGGTTAATAGCGGATACGTACTTGAGATATTGTCCGCGTAGAATTAAAAAGTGGACTCGTATCTATGGTAAGTTGCCAACGATTTGATTTACAACTGGGGTTTGTTTTTCAGATTTTTGAATGACCTAGTTTTAGTTGGCTGACGACAAGTTTTTAGTTTCTGGGTAAGGTTTAAAAAGAGGGAAAACGAATGGAAGGTCCTGCGGAACGGATATATTTTCTTTTCAAAATCATTTTTTACTTCATCATTACTATCATCATCAGCCGAACGACGTTCATCAGCCAGAGACTGACACAAAGATCGGTCGTGGGCTGCCCGCCTTTTTTACTTGATATTTCATAATCATAATCTAGTATTGTCACTTGACAGCTTTACCTATGCAATCACCGTATACCTAGGTATATATTTTGCAGATATATCTTCCGTTTAGATATTTTTGAGCACTCTATTCTGATGTATCAGTTAAGTCTTTTATCGAAAGTAATCAAACCAAGCCAAAAAACCATAGAAACCATAGGATTCACTCCGCCTGCCGATCGGCAGGCGGAGTGAATCCTTTAATTACCCCAATATCTTAAACGGAATGTAGTCAGCATACACGAAACAGATGTTAATCAATCATCCGTCTCAGCTACCACCCACTACCAAGATATCTTCATTTCCACACCCATCCCAAAACGTGTTTTTCTGTATATATCCAACATACGAGAGGCCGAAAGGGGCCAGTCAATTCTATAATGATGATAAATAAAAGGATTTATTGACATTCATTCAAGAAGATAAAGTGCTAAAACATCTAATATGACCTTTTTGCAGTAATAAGAATGTGTCATTTATTTCCATTGTCTTCAGATAAAATATTGCAGACTATAAAGAGTCACCATTCACCAGCAGCAGACTTTTTAAGGAAGAACAAAAACCGTAACACGAAATGTCTCAAAAAGGGGTAATTATTTTCTGCCGACCTCGGACTAGAAAGTAGGCTTTTAGTGTTTCTCCTAGCCTTGTGACTTTGTAACTTTTAATTTTAATTGTAAACTGAAACTAACTGCAGCTACTCCGACTTTTCTTTTCTGATGAGCGAAAACAAACCAAAGTTTACTTTGTTATTATTCTTTCATTAAGTTCGAGTTTCAGTTAAAAATATACATGCTTTTTACAACATTCTTTGCGAATAAAATGAAACTTTAGTCACGCAATATAAAAATAGAAGAAACATGACTTATCAAAGTTTATTTTAAGACCCTGTGTTGTAAATGATTTTGCGCTTGACCTTTACTAGATCTAATTCTATTTTAATATATTGCTAATTTCTGCCTCTTTTTCATTTCAATCCCATACATTCGTGTCCCATTTTAAGCACACATTTATCTTAATTACTTTAGCATTTAGAAAGAAACGCACTTTACGAGGTACTTAACCCTCTCAGCGCCCGTTTGGTGCGTCCAGAGATTCATGCGGCGATGATTATTCATCGAGGTAATGGCCGCGTCAGCACATTCTAGATATTATGTTGGAACAATGGGATAACGCCCGTGTTGGGTATATATATCGGACACGACTATATCCGAAAATATTATCAATATTATAACAGTGAATATTTCCGAAATAAATGATTGGATAGACGAATAATTAAAAGCGAACGTGCTTGCAAAAGTGTCTAAAGATAGTTTTTCTATTGGTCCAGAATTATTAGCAGAATTTAATTCCATTTCTAAATTATCTCGACTATTCAGAGATCGAAAATAAGATACATTGAACAGGAATCTCCAGTTTCTTGCAGCTGAAATCTCAACGCAAACAAGTGCATTTCTCCTAATATCTGTGCGATAAAGTTGCGATTCCCGAGAGATCTGATCTATTGGTGTTTTATCAATGTTCTTATTACTAGAGTATTAAAGTCTAAATTTATGGTGCATTTCTTCAACCGGGCTCGGTGGAGCGTTCAAAAGACGCGTTACAATCAACTGCAGCGCCAGTATCTCGAAAGCTTTCCTTTAAAAGGTAAAGACAGTTTGGATTTAGTGCCTGCCAACGTTGTTTGTTGGTCTTATAGGATCCTTTGGCAATTCTTTTCTATAAAAGAGTTTTGTAGAAGATAAATTCAGCTGTTTCGGAATGAGGAATTTAAATTATAGATATATGAATATTCTACTTTAATTGAGAGATTATTATTTTTAAGCAGATACTTCTGCGAACGATACCAAATTTCTTAGAAACTTACTTTCTTACGGTAGATGTTACTAAGCGCCCCCGAGGCGACGAGGGATATGGTGGAGAAATTCGGGGCAACGGTTTTAGTCTCGGTAGCTCAGTTGGCAGAGCGATGGGCGTGCATCCCAGACTCGCGGGTCCGATTCCCGCCCCAGGGCATGAATTTTTCCACTTTTCCTTTAATTGAGAGATGAAATAATTTCTTTCTTAAGTACAGCTATTAAATACAAATATTTAAGAATTCAAACTTTATTTTTTATCTCTTCTGTCCTGACAGGTAGGTAGGAGGTGGATCGGGAATCTCGGAGGTCAAAGGAAGAGGAATCTGAGACGTTAAAAATGTATAAAAAATCTAAACAGATTTTTTTTTTAATTTTCGAGAAAATTTAATTGTCAAGTTTTACTGGAATATTTACAAACAATAACGCCGTAAATGAGAAAATGTAAAATCTACTCACCTATGCGGATAAAATAAATGTAAGATCTAGCTCACTTTACACACGTATCGCTCGACGTCCCTTGAGAGATGATCACAGTAACAAAATGTCAGACCTTCCATTACTTTTAAACTAGTTCACTCGTCGTCGTACGTTCGAGAAGCGATTTTTATAAACGAAAGACAGCTAGAAGGAAGGAAACGAGGGAGAGAAGTGCAGCATGCTAATGAGTTAAGAATGGTTGACTAGATTTCTTAAGAATCTCGTTTCATAACAGCTGGGTCGATAACTCGAGTATTGTACTAATCCTCCAATATTGCAAATCTTGAGCTACGTGATATGAGTTGATCGTGAGTTCTCAAATAAACAATCGGATGATCGTAATTGTGTAGTCTAAACTAAATATCATTAACGGAAAATTAGTAAACAAATCCCGATTTTTTCTAAATAGGGTAAATACCAATTATAAAACGAATATGAACACGTTCCATCATAAATAATTCTGAATGCATCAGTTGCAATTGTTAGAAAATTGCTGAATATTTTCGTATATTTTCAAGTCTCAGCTACGTTTTTAAGCAACATATTATGTATGTAGAATCATACAAATTCGTAGAATGTAGGTTTTATGTGGAACGCTGCACGTTGTTCGACGTAAACGAGCCTTAATGCTCCTCACGTAGTCGCCCCAACACTTTATCATGAGATATGTAGGTGGCCAAGGTATAAACTTTTACAGTTTTCTAATGCATACCGGGACGCCTCTATTCGAAACTGGAAAGATTTATGTTGAATGAGCTGTCACACAAGCGGAATACCATTATAGAGATCACGTTGAGAGATGATGATAAAGTGGTAAAGAGTTCTAAACAGATGAAGCAGATAATGATAAAAATAATAATGGGTTAACAACGTAAACAGTCCAGGAAGTGGCTACTGTCATTAAAACTCCCAAGCAACTTCTCAAAGAACAATTATTGTAAGAAAAAACTAGTAATGGAAACCACAAATGCAATTATAGTACCGCCAACTTTGCAAAAATGTTTTAAAGTTCGTCCGACTCGGTCGTAAAAAGACGAATAAATCTAAATGGCTTAATATCAAAGAGTGTGAGCGAAGTAGTTGGGATTCAAGGCACGGTCCACTTCCAAATTATGTGCAAAGCGACCCAGGGGGCTCATTGGAAATGCATTCCTCTTTACCCATATTAATGTGTGCAGGTTTAATTATATGATGTCACTTATGTATGTACATACATATTGTAGAACTAAATTAAGATCAAATGTATATTTCATTTTATTTACAATTGACCAATAACTGACCTAAGTAAAATAACGCCTGATGGGGTGACGATCAGCGCAAAGATGTAACAAATGATTCGTAAATAGCTTTATACTTTCCGTCTTAGAGACACTGAGATTAATGTTAATACTTTGCGAATTCCACACTTCACACTCTTGTGTATATTCCCAAACCGTTTTGTTCTTATCAATCGATTTTCAGTCTTCTGACTTTCCCCTTTTCAAAACCAGCGCAAGCTAAATTCAGCTACCAGGGGACAAGCTAGTAAAAGGCTTAGCATTCTACGCACGTCCCTGCAATTGTAGCCGTCACCGCTAATCAGGCGATCTCGTGACCTCTGCTCAAATGTATTTGGTGATGGCAGCATGCGGGCCGATTTCATCCCAAACGGCATTAGATTTACGTGCTTCACGAATTGTCGACGCGATGTAGCTAATCGGCCTTGTAGCAAGTTATTTCGGTTTTGTGAAATTATATATGTAGGTGTTATGAAAATTAGGCTCTCAAATGTCGGTTAAAGTTTATTTCAATCAACAACATTAAATGCATGCACGATGTTCTCGTAGACGTTAGGTCGTCCTTTACACTTGTACGGACAATCATGCCCAAGATCCAAGATCTAGTCAAAGATTCAACTGACATTTTGAACTTTTGTAACAAAGTTTTCTCGAAACTTTGGCCTGCTGGATCTTCTATGTCACCGGAGGATTCCTCGTAATATGGCGGATCCCGCCAACAGTGAAGGATACGGAGAAGGAAGTACATACCTCCTCTAAATACATTTTACTATACTAATGTACCAAACGATGCCACTGGTATTCAATCTATTTAACCGTTAAAATACCTTATTCCAAAAGGTTCATCTGACCATAAAGCAACTTTGATAGCCTCATGAAGGTTTTAGAACCTTAAACGAAAACATAACCTCGATCAAACCCTCGAATTAAATTGGCAGTCCTGTTGGAACAGATTGAACTTTCTAATAGTTATCCATTATTTCCCCTTTCCCATTGGCATCAATTTACGTCATTCGGCATCGGCAAGCAGTGTTATTGTGAATAATAGCCCTGACCTGATTATAATTCCGAATCAAGTTACCTCCGATCATAATTATGTTTAACGGCTTTATGAGGCTTTCTACTGGGTTCCATTAATAGGTTATGGCAGCTTGTTATAAATAACAACTAAAGACCCCGAACTTGAGCCGACATTGAGAGTATCGAACCGTCCGTTAATTCATGGCAATTGTTGTACATCTATCATTAATCTAATGCCAGCTTTTCAATTCAAACCATACGCAAAAGAAGCATTACCTCGATTGTTGATTGGAAGGTATTGTAACCAAAACAAGTTTAACCTACAGTTTAACAGAAACACAAACGTTCATAGTCAGAACTTAATATGTTAATAGTGTTTCGCAAATTTCAGCATTAATCCGATTTCAATACGTGTACTGTTTGGCGGAGGGCCGCGTTAAATCCTTCCAACATTGTGTTCTACTGTATCCAACGTAAAACTGGCATTACCTTTTCCGATAGCTCTGAATTGTAATTCATTTAGCCGTGGCCACGTTCGCAGCCAGGGCACGTAGCGCGGTCGCTGCGGCCGGCTAATCAGTTCTTGTATGTTGTATTTACTGTTGGATATGAGCTCTGCTTCTGTGTTGGTATTGTTCTTATTTACAAACTTTTGCTCTGGAATCGCTTTAGTTTTTTCTAAAGTGTTAGCTTTTATGTTGGAAACTGAAAGTTAGCAGTCAGGCGAGCTAAGCGTCAAAATTATTAAATTCATTTTCGTATCACTTTTACCCCATTTTAGAAGACGGCAACTTCATTAAAAGTTGAACCACTGACATTGGCTCAGTAAGTGTACATAATACGAAAAAGTTTACCCACGACGGGGCCGGTGCCCGAGATCGTTTAATTAACCCGGGGCTCGGAACAAAAATGGCCGACTTTTAATTATCTCCAATCGTGTATAAATCGAGCTAAGTGGGCTTTTCGGCCGCGCGGCGTAGGTGTAAATTGCATTTTTAAATTGGTCGTTTTGGCGCGTTAGCATCGGGCGTGAACGCGATTTCAACTGAACAAAATAAATGGAAGTCCTGTAAAATCTATCGCCCTCCATTTTCGAGCGGCCGGCTTCCATTCGATTCTTTTCTCTGGGGCGTTCAAGTTTCCGTGTTTCATTTTTTACATAATTGGCAGAGCGAAGTTGAATTAGGGCCATGGAGTGCTGGGCATTGGTTTGTTCTCTTTTATTTTCGTTAGGACTTTATGCGCCGTTTCCGTGTCTTTAATTGTCTTTTATCGTAGCATCCGAGATCAAATTCTCATAACGACAAATTGCTTAGCAAGATATAAGAAATAGGCTAACTAGACTGTGTATGTTGGTTATCTGCTAATGCTATGCCAACCCATTTAAATAGTAGTTTCTCGTACCTCCTCTCCGAATCAACTTGAGGATTGTGGCGGGTATACCGCGATCTTAACGAAAGACGTATCTAATGAACTGCAGTGATCATTTCGAAGAGAACTCATTAAGATCTAATTTGGAACGTGCTTCTGTTGTCGTTATATATTGCAATGCTCTGAGACTTCGGCGGAGGCGAGGAGAAATTTGTGTACCATCGGTTAAAATGTGCCGTAGACAGAAAAACGCCAGTTCATCGAACTTACAGAAAACCGTCGTAGCGTGACGATAGGTATGCTATTGTAAGAGCTTCCTTAAAACTTTTTGTTGTAGAAATAACAAGATTTACTGGAGTGGAAAGCGGAAAGTTTGGTAATAGGTTGCTGATGATTTGTGATAAAATTCTAAGGGTTTATTTTCAGCGCGATATTTATGGTGTGCAGGATTAGAAATATGAGTCGTAAAAAGATCTCAAGTCGCTAGTCTCAGCCAAAGGCGCGATGTGATTAGATCAATATTGCTTAGTTAGATGAATTATCAATATTGCTTAGTTTTATTTTTGATTAGACTGAGAAAAACAGATGTTTTGACTGTATGAGGTGAGGTGAGGTGAGTTTGATAAACCAGTTTTGGCGGTAAAAGACCTAGAAGTGTCCTTTTTAATGGGCACTTAATATAGTATAAGAAAAAAGACAATATGATTCTCTCTGAGTAAACGAATACGGAGAGATCCAGTCCAAACTGTATGTACGTATGATGATAATGATTAGCGGCATTCACACCGCTTTTAAATTCAAGGTTCCTAAGTAGATATTTTACTAGTTATTCCATAAGCTTCATCTTTCAAGTCAAATTTAACCTCCTTTCGAAATTTTGAAGTCGGTTGAAAATCAATTATAATCACAGCCGTCCACAATTTTCATCAATTCCGTTTGACCGACGTCCAATCGGCTCAAGCCCACTTCGCCAGACTTCATACTTATTCATCACATTGTTCGGAACTAGGCCGAACACACGCTTCAATATGGGTAGGTTTATACAGCTCTATGACATTTCCTTTTGCATGAAATGGTTTCAGATAGTTGGCGAGGGTTTTTGGTTTATGGATCATACAATCTTCCTTTACGCTAGTTAGCTAGGTTAATACACCTAAAAAGATAAATGGGTCAATGAGGGTATGTGGTTTATACAGCTCTATGACAATTAATTACTTTTCAAATGGGTTCAGATATGGTTTAGTAAAGAAAAAATTGCATAGTTATCACTCTAATAAGAAAGACGAGTATAGTTTTTCGTTTACTCGTGACAAAATTGGTCTGCCAATCTTTATTACGCAATAAAAACATGGTATTTATGGTGGTAACATGGTATTGTAAATATGGTGCAAAAATAAATTTGTGGTTATGGTGGTTTATATGATTTAGTTAACGGTGTTGAACTTAAGTGTAAATAGAAAACCCTTTTTAGACATACATATTTCATAAAGTATGTATACTATTAATTTAATACAATGGCATTCGTAATATATGTATTACTTATGTATAAATCAGTTTTCTCAATAGTCACTTTCATATTTTCTTACTCCAAAAATACAATCATTCAACCAAATGACTTAATTATAACAGAACTAACAGAAGACAATATAATGACTTAATTATAATTGTGAACAAAAACTCGGCTGAACCGAGTGTAACTCAAAAACGCACGGCTGAACACAATACTCACAAAGCCAATTCAAAGTACAGTCGCGTACATAACAGTACACTCGAGCACAAGTGTCATTCCAATAACTAGTTTCCAATGTTTCCAGAGTCATTCCAACCACATACCGAGTCAAAGCGGGTAGTATCCAGTGTATCTGCGTGCTGAATACGTTTAGTCGTTATGGTAATAGAGGTCAAGTTAAAATGATGTGCAACTCGGCTCGCCACATTAACCAATAGGAGGGTCGTCAGTGCAACACGTTTAATTGATGGCTCAGCGGTTTGGGGTGTTCCGGCTATTATTTCTCCATTTTGGGACCTATATCTAACTGTTAAGGTTCAAAATCGTATTACAAGTTACGTGTTTAGACTTAAGCTGGGAAACAAGCAATTTGGAGGAAGTGGGGATTAGCTTTTCTAGATGTAGCCATGTTCAGAAAATACGCTCATTTAAAACAAAATTCTTGACTTTGTGATATTTTATTTTGAAAATCGTCTTAGTTCGTTGATTTCTTGAACTCCTCAATTGAATTTCATAGGAAAATTAATTAATACACACTGATATATACAATCGTGGCCAGATCATTAAGAACAAGATTTTTTTACCCATACAAATGCCTACCAATAGGACTTGGCAAATTTGATGATAATTTAAAAAGTAATTTACCATTTTTTTATATAACAATACAATTTTTATCCATGCTTAAATAAGGTATACTCGAATGTATTGCAAAATTCCGTAAAATAAATAATTTAAAAAATATGGATGATCTACTAACTAAACACTTCAACTTACTTAGGAACCTATAATACATTAAAAAATTACGTATACGTAGGTACGTAGGTATAAGCACGTCCTATCATCTTGAGGAGTTATTTCATAGTCAGGATTAGGCTTAAAATTTGCTTTGAAAATCGCACGACGAAACGAGTATGCTACTACATAAAAGCAACTACCTATATACCTCTAAGTACTCCGTATTTAAATCCAGCTAAATATCTAATTCATTTCAAATTCTAATAAACGACCTCCCTAGCCTATTAGTAACCTAGGATCGAATCCCGGTACGGCATCTATTTGTGTTTGTCACAAAAATGTTTTCATAAAGTTATGTACTTACATATGTACTTAGCATGTATCGTCGCGTAGTACTCACTCATCATACCTACATAAAAGTTTGCTTAGTTTGGAGCTAAGTCGTTAACTTTTATAGCTATCCTATACAAACTTATTTGGGGCATTCCTCGAAAGTCCTACAGTTCTACACTTCTTAAATCGCTAAGAAAGCGATTTGTGTTTTATAATAAAGTGTGGACACGAAAAATTTAATCGTGCATGATCTGATCTTCTTAATAAATGGAATTTTGATTGGTTTTAATAATTTGTAGATATATTTCATGAATTAAAAATACAATCTAATAAACATGTATACGTAGACGTTGTATCTGTTGAAAAATGTTATCTGACAACTCACTTACTGTAACGATGTAACCTTTTCCCACTTGAAGTGGTCAGGAAAAGAACTGCACGCACTGAAAGTTGTTTTTATATGGCAAACACTTTTTTTCTCAAAAAGGCAAAGAGACCAAAGGTAAATTCTAACCTTCCAACTACTGCCTGCCTGCCTGTTGTTACCCCTTACTGTTAATGTTCTGTATTATTATTTTCTCTTGTAACTGTATTTCATCTGTGTGAGGTGTGCAATAAAGAGTATTGTATTGTATTGTATTGTACTACAATCAGAATTTCATTAAAAAAAATTAGTTGTTGTGAAAAGACAATAAATAAATAAATATTATGGGGACAATCTTACACAAATCGACCTAGTCCCACGGTAAGCTCAATAAGGCTTGTGTTGTGGGTACTAGGCGACGATATATATAATAGATATATACATATAAATACTTATAAAAATATATTTAACAGGAAAACTTGCTAAAGATTGCCAGGATTGTTCAAAGGCCTAAAAGTATGACTGAATATATTCGGCAAAAACTCATTAACGCCCATACATTTTAACATAATAGTTTTTTTTTATAGGATTATATCTAACCATTATGGAAAATAAGAACTGTTGGGAAATGAATATTCATTAAAAAGATACACCACATCATGCACGATCAAATTTTATCGTGCCCACACTTTAGTTCATTATTGGCTAACAAATTAGCTTTTGGTTGACGGATTTGATTGAAGTAGCTGACATATACAAGGCAAAAGCGTTTCGTAAGTTGAATGCACCATTTATCTTCAGCGTCACCTAGATGTAAATAGGTAATTAAATTGTAAACAGTCTGTACGCGACATGACAGACGCAGAAGCCGAGATTGTTCGTGATATTCTCAGAATGGTTCAGATGAGATTTCCAGATGTAGATTAGTAATTTTATTACGAGAATTAAACGGAAATTTCTAAGGGGTAAATACTTCTACTGCAACCTGTGTCTACCATGAGTTGCTATAGATTTCGACACGCAATCTACAGTTGCGTCCCGCAAGTACGAGTAAGATGCATTGACAGTGCGTAGACGCTAGCGACTATAGATTTCTACAGTAGATTTCAAACTAGTGGTAAGCACGATGTTTACGTCCCACTACTGGGCACAAGCCTCTCGTGACGAGAATGATTGGACATACACGCTGGCTCAAAGCGGCTAAAGCCTGCTATATACGTCCGCCAAATCTTCCTGACGGGTATGCATGGACCAGATCAGTCAACGTATACCTAAGGTCATATATATATATATATATATATATATATATAGGCTTTATCTATATGTATTTACTTAAACTTATTTGAACATGTGCCTAACTAAATAAAGTCGATGTAATTAATCTAACGTCAAATATATGGTTACACCCGAGGCTTCAGCCTATTTGTGTGTCAAGCTAATGAAATTCTAGAATAAACAAGGTTAAAAAAGTGTTAATTTTACGCCCTACTACCGAGCTACGACTACCTATAACGTGTAAATGGAGTGTCCACAACATTCAGAAAAAATATTAGAATACAAATATCTACACATACAAAAGGTGCGTCGTTTCTAAAAAGCAAGACATCGCTGGTACAATGGGTTATGTTCTGTAGAATTGTTTGACATGATGCCAACGTCCACTTTTCACCATCGCACCGCTCGCCGTAGACAGGGCTCATCCGCACACCTTGCATCGCACACTGCAGTTTCAGAGGAATTTCCTACCGCGGGCGGTCCTGCTGTGAAATGGGCTCCCTGCGGAGCTTTTCCCGAAGGAGTACACTATGGGGTTCTTCAAAAAGGAGTGTACAGGTTTTTAATAGGTCGACAACGCGCATGTGACATCCCTGGATTTGCAGACGTCCATAGACTACGGTACCCGTTTTGTATCAGGCGGGTCGTATATTGTTTGCCACGAACGTGGTACGAAAAAAAATCTGAATATAAAAATAAACATGTTGAACATACTGAAAATAATCAAAGGAAAGAAAAAAATTCCCTCATTGTGTTTAGAAAGCATTCCATTATATGTATTTCATATTATACATGACGGGCAAGTATACTTAAAGAGATCCTGTGTACCTACCATGATCCGTACCAACTGGCAATCAGAAACCATCTTTACACTGGTTCTATTAACATATCAATTCGCACGAATGACTCCCCAGATTGCGTCTTTGTCCTTAACGAGGTTTTGAGAAACAAATCACCCACCCTTTCTTGTTTTTTTCGCTTCAATTAAAGTGTACGGTTACAAAAAGAGAACCAGCTCTAAAGCGAATCGGATGAAAGTGGATGCAAAAGCTCCTGATATTCCAAACGCCTACACAGCAGCTACTTTGATACAGCCACCATTAAAAATCTTGCCTCAAAACCCATAAGAACTAAGCGTAGACAGAGATGACATATTACACAGGTGCGCAGGAGGTGTTTGCCTTTATAGCAAAGGGAAATAATCTTTGTCCGAGTTCGGAATCCGAATTTAAAAGTTCGTCAAAGTGAAGTTCCGTCCGAAAATGATGTGTGGTTCTAATTTGATCCCTATGCAAACAATGTTGAAATGATCGTGGGTTTGGCGTGGGTTAAACGATAGTGCGATTCGAAACACGACTAATCATAGTGACATGATGACTGTCTGAGGATAGGATATATGTAGTAAAGCATGTATGTAGGGCTAGGGCAGTTCTTCCAGCTTATAATTATGTTGCCAAGAAAAAGCTTTGTCATTGGCATTGTATTATTTGTATTTCACTTCCTAAGGGCGTAAAGTATTCAGTGGCAAGCTAACTTTAGAGACTAGGTACCAATAAATCGAAAGCTTATGAAGAAAGAGACCACCCAAAACTTCTTAGCTCTAATCAGCACCTTTTTGGTGCTCGGCAATAGTATAAAACGTCACCCTAACGACAACTTGGTGCTACGGCGGTCATAGGTAACAGCAATACCGTGCTCTAATCTTTCGCTCTCACCTATGGTGACCGCTCATCGCTCGCCGCTGAAGCTGCGCGGTGGACGGCTCGTAAGTGTACGGTACTACCTAAGTGGACGCTTGAGCGGGGCAAGCACCGGCGCGGGGCGTGCGGCATTCATATTAAACACAAACAAATATCTGCGAGTGTCCTAAGTGCACGCTGTACAAAGCTCATAGATTCTGCACGCCACGCTTCCTTTTCCTGTAGACCAAGTATTCCTGGAAACGATAACTCATGCACGATTTACGATCGACTTACCACGAGTGCGGGTCGCACCCGTCTTTCCGCCGCGGCGTATGGCTCCCTATTATGCTGCAGGTGGCGACCTGCAATATAGGAAACACGTATTTATTCATAAGCTTCAACAATGGTTTATTTTTAGTTCGGTTAGTGAACTGGCTTAACCGACTCGGCAGCGCAAAATGATAAATTAATTGTTCTGCCAGAGGTACAGTCAGCAGCAGAAGTATCTGACCGGGTGGGATATTCAAAATTATATTGACACACTTTTATGTTCACAACAATAAGGTCATACCAAAATAGTTTTGAACACCTAGCCTGCTAAGTTACTTCTGGCGCTGACTGTAGCTAGACTATCATAAAATATTCAATAGAGTAAGGTTGTATTATTATAGTGTTGTTGGAAGAAGAACTTATTTATATACTGATAAGTGACAAAGTGGTAGCTTGTGTCTGAAAAAATGGTAAATAATTATTAGAGAACCATCTTATACACAGACGCTGGCTTTAACCCTTTAATGCATGAATTAACAGTATTGATCCTAAAACATCCTAAGTGACAACCAGATTCATTTCAAATTAAGAAATTACGACGATATGGCAAAGTCTACATTCCAAGAGCCAAGAGAACTCGATTGTCACTTGTCTCATTTCTGTGTCATAAATGCATCATCATGCATTTAAGGGTTAAGCTACGAAGCGTCTGCGAAATGCAATTGGAGTTACAACACAAAAGGACAATGCAAGAATCGAAAACTTAAAAGTATGATAGTGTTAAGGTTAACAGTCCTGTCCTGTCAAACTGTATTGAAGTTTAATCTAAGAAATTGCGAAATGGGTCACAGATTAAACACGCGACCGTATATATTTTTTAAGTTGTGGAAGCTCCTTCACGAGGGGTTACGTTACGCGTAGGTATATGTACTACTAATAGCTTTAACCCGCGGCTTCGCCCGCGTACTAAACGTAATTTTCTCCCGTCATACAAAAAAGGAGGTTTGTATATTTATTTCACGTCCGCTAAGTTGGATTTGAAAATCGTTGTTGGTTGTTGTTTTCGAAATCAGCGACCCGATAACGACACCCATATCAAATAAAATAGTCGTAACTATTCTTGTTTCCACTTTTACAAACTTTGGTCCATCATTTTACCCCTACTTTGAAAAATCCTATCTTTGTGCACCCCTTTACCTTATAAGAAACCTACGCACCAATTTTGGAATCTTTAGAACCAGAAATAAACATAAAAACGACACCCATATCGATATTTTCAGATTTTAACCCCAGCGCACCCCATCAGGGAAGATGGTATCTCACGTCCGCCTCGTTGGGTGTTGAAATTGTTATTGTTTTCGAAATCAGCGACCCAATTAACCAGAAAAACGATAGCCATGTTGGTTATTTACTATATTACCCTTTTCCCCCTTTTTTTCCCACAAAAGGGGGAAAAGGGGTAATATTTATAATCTCTAATTTAATTTAATTTGATTAAATTTTTTATTTTATTAATTTTATTTTATTAATTTTAATTTATTTTATTTTACAATACAATACAATAATCATTTATTTCGAACAAAAGTCCATAATGTGTTAGGAACATTACATATTAAAACTTAAATCTTAAATCTAGGGTTAGTACAAAACATAACATTAAAACAAATTCTTACATATTGGGGCATGTAGCTGCACCCAGTGCTTTAGCCACGGTGAGTCCCACCGGTCGGCCAACGTGCACAGGATGGTATTCGTGCTGGCGCGCCACCGCCTCAACAGCGAGCTACACCGCTTCCTGATGATCGCGTGGAACCCATCGATCCGTCCCTCCGCGAACATACTCGATGCGCTACAGTGTCGCGGCAGCCCGAACACCACCCTGTACGCGTTGTTGTACTGTACCCGCAGAGCGCTGTATGCCCGCTGCGTATAGCTGATCCATAGGCTGCACGTGTAGAAGGACTGGCAATATGCTTTAAAAAGCGTAGCCTTCACCCCTTTGGTACATCGTGCAAACCTACGAGCCAGCATGTTGCAGCGCACAGCCAGCGCTCTGCGTTCCCTCTCAATATCCATATTGTCACACATGTCATCGGTGACCCAGTGGCCCAAATACTTAAAATGCTTAACTTGTGCCAAAGGCGTTCCGCAAAGAGTCACAGGGGGCACCCTGTAGGTCTTATTACCCGCCTTAAACAGCATAAACTCGCATTGTATTTGAGCCCATGGGCCTCCGCATACGTCTCACATTTGCGCAATAAGCTAATTAAACCACCCACAGAGGGACTCAGCAGTACCATGTCATCCGCGTAGCTGATGTTGTTTATGCGCACTCCGTCTATTGAACAACCCACACTGGCACTGCTGAGCTCCTCCAGCAGTCGATTCATATATAGGTTGAAGAGACGGGGTGAACTTAACCCCCCTTGCCTCACCCCGCAATCCAACCCATACGTCTCCGAATACGCTCCAGCCCACTTAACACTATTTTTTTGGTGACCATACCAGTATTTAACCGCATGGGTGATCACGACAGCTCTGTCAAGAGCTTACGCCTAAGAACCAGTATTTAAGCAATGAGGTAACTTCATACGGCACATCCGTATCAGACTGTAACTTACCCCACAGCATGTCGTAAGATACGAGGTCGAATGCTTTTGACAGGTCCAAGTAACAGGCATATACAGGCGTTTTTCTTGCCGTGTAGTACTGGACAGTCTGCTTCAGACATAGGATGGCAGATTCGGTGGATAGGCCAGGTCTGAAGCCGAACTGAGTGTCGTGCAGGCGGATGTGCTTATCCAGCTGTTTGTCTAGCAGACTGTCCAGAACCTTTTACTTTACTTTACTTTATTTTAATAAAAAACGACACTCAAATTTATATGTTGACATTTCAAACCCATCGCATACCAACAGGGGAGATGGTATTCTACATTCGCCACATTGTATTTTCAAATCGTTGCTTTTTTCGTGATCAGCGACCCGAAAAACCATATAAACGATACCCATGTTGATTTTTTTACTTTTGCACCCCTTTTACCCCTTTCAGGGGTAACATTCTCAAGAAACCTGAAACACGTGTTTACTCATTTACCTTAAAGAATACTCCTGTGAAGTGTCAGATAAAATAGTCTAACTAATCTTGTTTCCCCATACAAACTTTGGACCCCGTTGCAACCCCTGAGGGTGAATTTTGAAAAATCCTTCCTTAGTGCTCGCCTACACCATAAAAGGAACCTACGTGCCAAATTTGAAGTCTATAGGACCAGCCGTTTGGGCTGTGCGTTGATATGTCAGTTAGTCAGCTTCTTCTTTTATATATTTAGATAGAAAATTTCAGTAGCATGAACCATTCAAAATTTACGCATGCCACTCAACTCAACCTCAGATCAATCGAATGACGTTAAACCTCCCTTTGACCATAGACAATACTAACTACTAAGTAATCTAATTCCGCTCAAACGCGCGCCTAAGGCCGAATACATTCCAGTTCCATATCCCATCGCCGACTTAACTGACCAATTTCAACCCCTGTTACCATGGCATAAGGTCTACCGATGGTCAGTTCAGTGTTGATGCGTGTCCTTCACGTAGTACTATGAATTATGGAAATGCCGGATGCACTTCCTACGGTTAACGGGATCCGCATAGACACGATCGAATTGACTTGGCTGGGCCCATTTCGGCACGAAATTCGACAGTGCTATGATATATTAAAGATTAATTGTTAATACGATTACGAATTTCCCTAAAAGGAATGAAATAATGGATTTATGTATGTCTTCCAAATTATTTTTAATTGCTTGATTTCACTTTATCTCATTGTCAGTTTACTTGTGTTACCTATATAATACTAAGTATATATTCAGGCAAACAATTTTTCAGTAGAATCTATAGGTCATATTTGTAACTTAAAGTTTATAATCGCAATAAAATACTAGTGCTTTAAAACTAATACGAACACATTTTCACAGCTTTCCAAAAAGGAACTAAAACTTAAAAAGGAATAAGGTTTAACGGCCTCTTAGCCTAGTCGGTAGAGACCCTGCCTACGAAGTAGGAGGTTCGGGGTTCGAATCCTGATCAGAGCATTTATTTGTGTGTTTATCACGAATATTTATTTGTGCCTGAGTTATGGATGTTTTCTATGTATGTCTGAGGGAATAATGAGTAATAGGTGTGTAACTTATAAAAATCTCCTGAGTAAATGTTCTAACCGTTTAATGGGTTAACTAATATTTTCATCACATTTTCAGGCATTAAATTAAATACAAAAGACCGAAGCAATTTAAAATTAATCATCTCTTGTAGTAGACGACAAAATTGAATTTTTTTTAAAAGTATCATGCTCTCAAAGAAATCTCATAAATTTTTCAACTGGAGTGAGTTTATATTGGGCACTTCAAAAGTAATCTTTTGTGCCAATTAATCGCTTGTGAAACAACCGGTTCAATGACCTCTGGGAAGGGGTGCGACCAGTTTGACTTGATTTAATGTGATGGATACAGTCGCCAACAGATATATGCTGCTGATGTGCACAATATCTGAAGAAGCACTAACGCCTTGGCAATAGAGGCGTGTTCAATTTAGGGCTCATTCAAAAATCATGTGATCGTTTTTGGGGGGAAGGGGGTCAAAGAAATATCACGATTGATCACGATGGGGGAGGGGGGTGTTCAAACCACATCACGTCATAATGCACAGAACAACCAAATTTCTCACAATCTATTTAACCAACATAAAAATCTCGCATCGGCGCACATGAAAATGTCGACTCAAAAATCACTCGAAGACTCCACGTGATCTTGATGGGGAGGGGGGGGGGGGGGTCAAAAACGATCACATGATTTTTGAATGAGCCCTTAGATATTTGTGAGCAGGCGCTCACAAATATCTATCGGCAGCTCCCACATATATCTGATGGCGTCTGTACAAGCTTCGGTAACTCGTACTATGGGTCTTAAGGGGGAATTCATATCCGACCTACTTCCATGCTTTTGTTGAAAAAATTAAAAAGCCGGGCAAGTGCTTGTCGGACCACGCATAATTGAGGGTTCCGTACCGGCGATACGATTACGATGAAAAAATTGTGCAAGCAAAAAGGCGTAAGTTCCTTCGAAATATCAAGACACTTACGTCCTTTTGTAATATTTAGTTTTTTGGCATAAACTCGAAAACTGCTTTCAGGCTTTCAAAGCGATTATTTCTGAAAATATTCGATGAATCAAATTTTTGTTGAAGGTACCTTGAAGTTATTTTGAAAGACCTATCAAATGATGTGCCACAAGTAGATATTTGGCAAAAATATTTTTTTTAACATTTAGT
The DNA here is from genome assembly GCA_949128165.1 of Lathronympha strigana. Classification (NCBI taxonomy): domain Eukaryota; kingdom Metazoa; phylum Arthropoda; class Insecta; order Lepidoptera; family Tortricidae; genus Lathronympha; species Lathronympha strigana. The sequence goes on along the minus strand of OX421922.1, from coordinate 4,713,530 downwards.
TACATGTATGGGGCTCCCCAGCTTTTAACTTTTTTTTTCGCAGTTAATATGCAAAACTAAGTAGCGGCACATAAAATACACCTCTAGCTGTAATGTTTTATAGTTACTATGTAAAACCGGTGTGCCATACGGACCGTATTTATTCCGTTTTTGCCATTCTGGCTACGGAACCCTTAAAAAGCTCAATTCGTAGGTGCTGTAACTGCGTTGCAGAGGGACATTAAGCGACAATCAGAATTTCTCAAGTTTTGAGCATAACGTGTGACCTCGCGATCTTGGTAAATGATTTATAATGCGGCGCCTGTGTAGTTTGTGCGCGTGCGACTTTTCAACGACCAAGCAACGTCGTAATCGTAACCAAGGTAACTATAGTCGGAGTAATGTAACAAAAGATTTTTGACAGTTGATTTGATTCGATTTTGACATAATGTCACACTAATACCTATATTGGCCCCGGCAACTATAGTCGGAGTAATGTAACAACAGATTTTTGCCATGATTTGATTTTGTCATGATTCAACCCTAATCCTACATCTGCGGCCTGTTTACCTCGCTGACATTGCGACAATTGTCACCACGTTTCTCTGAACTTTAGTATGCAGCTGAAATATGTACCTAGCAAAAATTGTCAGCCAGGTGAAACAGGCGGCTGAAGTTATGTAGATCTAAGGAAGAAGTCTCTGCTCAGCAGCCTTAAAATTTAGTTAAAAATGAAACTAATGACAGTTCACTAAAAGACTTAACTTCATGTGTGTAAGGGTTAAATTATAATTACTTATTAAAAATCGTTTGTCAAGTTACAACGACTAGTTATACCTAAATGCTTCCTTGATTCAACGGTTTGTCCAAAATAAAGGTAAAAGATCTATAAGACATTGTTAGACAAAGACGCCGAGCAAATAAAAACCCTCAGATGAATTAAGCCCTTGAGGTCGGGCGAGACTAATATTAGCACTGCTTAGGGTTGTCACTTAATAGAACATCCGGGAGACAAAAGCGAAAGAGACACGCTAAGTTTAAGAAATAGGACGGCTTTATTGTTAATTTCGATGTGAAATTCAAGTCTATGTAAGATTGCAATTATGTAAATGTTTACTGTTGTAATAATGTAAAAAATAAGCATAAAACCCCTTTTTAAGTCAGAGTTCTAATCGTAATTAACTAAAATGTAATATTATGTATATCTTTCTCATCTAAGCATTTACCCCGCATTACGCTTACACCCTAAACTAATGATATTGCTTGATAGCCGCCACCCGCATCGAAAAGCATTGCAAATTAGTTAATTTAGCTCACGTTTTCTGATAAGAAAAGCCTAGTATTACGTAATGATTGCGACAACAGTACTCGTATCCTAACTAATTAATACAATATACAAATACCGCGCCAACCGCCAAAAGTATTAATAGCTGTGACGTCAGTATATTTATGAGTTACTTCAAAATACGTATGTTTGATGTTTTATCAAATTAACGGACGTATACGGCCCGAGCAGGTCCTGTGACTTCCTGTCTGATAAGAAAAATGTCGACCAATCCGTATCCTAAGTAATACTGGTACATTACGTAGTTAGTAGATACCACGTATCTCAATTTACCTTTTTTTAATACGAACTCATGATGTCGCAAATTGTGAAAAATGATTAATTTCGGCTACACAAATGTAAAGAAAAAATAGTTTATAAACATGTTTGCCTAGCTGGGAAATGGCAACTCTGAAATTATTCTAATAACCATTTTTATTTGGATAGACAAATATAACACGTTTAAAAATAGCTCACGTGTTACAAGTTAACAACCCTAACGAGCTCGGACACTTCATATTTAACCCGTTAGTTTGGACATTTATTCATCACCGACATTAGTTTCTGTTGGCTGAAATGTTTTACAGTGTAAAACATTTGAGTTTCACGTTTGCATTATTTTATTGTTGGTTTTATTTATTCTATAACGGATTTTTTTTTGTATAGCGGAAAAGGTTAGCTTTTGACCACAATCTCACCTGATGATAAAGAGTCGATGTAGTCGAGGATGGAGCATGCTTGCCTAAAAGATGTATGTTCACTCGCGATTTAAAAAGGTCCAAGTTATAGTGGGCTGGGGATATATTCGCAGGAAGAGACTCCAATCTTTAGCTGTTCGTAAAGCTGCAAAGCAAAGCTGGAGGCAAAGCGTTTACTCGAATCAGCGGCAGGGAGACTACGTTAGCGTGGAGCGCTAGTCCGCATGTAGTTCCACGGTGGCAGATCGGAGTTGAGGGGATTAGCTCGTGCAATCCCATCGCACACTCCCCGAAATGCATCTTGTAGAATACCGATAGGCAGGCTACTTTTCTATGATGTTCAAGACTGTAGCCTACCTTCCACTAGTTCCGAGTTTCGAATAAGCTTTCGGGCGCGTCTATCGATGGAATCTCAGGCGGCCAGCTTAATCAGGTATTAAACACATCTCCGACGATTAGATTACATTACAGCACTCGTTGTTACAAGGTGGAATTAAGACTTCAAGTTTTAAAGTGTTTCATTTCAATGAATAGGTACTTAAACCTAAGAAACCGAAGAAAATATTTTGTCCGATAAATTTTCCTTATTCATAAAAGCTAGCAGAGCCCTGGGCCACGATTCCAACTACTAATTTGAGAGCAGAGGATATCATATCATATTGTCTACGTTTGTCAAATAGTGAATCGAAAACCGCCGAAATTCATACCCATTTGCAGTAGCAAATGCTAAAATAAATATTGGAAGGCCATTGCTTCGCTTTAAAGACTGCGCCATGAGGGATATGCCCGTCTTTAAAATCGACCAACGAAACTGGGAAAATCTTACGGAGAGGCTTATAAAGTGGCGCAAAAGCTTTGGGGATGGTCGCAAGTTCTGCGATGAGCCTTGAGGGCCTACCATGGACTATTTCGTTCGTTCGTTCGTCTATTTGCCTCTTTATCACTCAAATACCTATGCGAGAGTGATTGAGAGGGAAATGAAATAATGAAGTGGATCGTGGTAGGCCCTCTGGTTTGCGGTATTAGAGGGAAGAGAAAGAAGACACCGAAGCGATACAAAATTAATACTTTGGTCACTTTTTTCTGTAATTATCTGTTTTTTTTTTATAAATAATAAACGATTTAATTTATGCTTTACAATTGTAGACAATTAATAGTCTGAAACAGACGCTAAGGCCAAGTTTGATATGTCGAATTGCACTGCTCTCCTTTTTAACAAACACAAATGTTAAATGACAAGAAGGTGCAAACGATTATGATAGGTATTTTTAATTTGACAAACATGACGCTATTCATCAATTTTTGATGGACTTGGGCAATAACATATTAATTAATATACATATTGAGAACTTAATGACTCATAAAATTGTAAAGTGAAGAATTCATAATATTTGCAATAAAACGTATGTCACGTAGGTAAATTTATTTTATAGAACAAATATTACTCATCTTTAAAATGTCAAGTTCTTGGAAACGTAATAAGGAAGCTAGTGTAAACTGTTGGAACATGTGTTCACACTTGTATAAAATGTGTTTTTTTAAATTCCAGATAAATAGTAGGTATGATGAAATTCTAGTTATACATGTCATTGTACATGTGTACGAATTCCAAAGATTAAGAACCATAGAGTAAATATTTAAGTGGTTTGCAAAACAAAAAACCGATCTATAGGTTAAATCCGTGGGTCTTTATAAAAAAAATCATTATGATTGGGTAATTGAACTATCATTTTAATTCCTGAAAAATAAATAACTGGGCTCATTAAATAAAAGTTAATTGAAATACTAAAACTATTACTTACTTGATAGTTGACAACCTACACTGAATCGACAAATTGACAATATAACCGCTGAACCTAATTGGCAGAAAGCTTTAATCTAAAATGTACCAAAACTGCATTCGTTAATCACAACCAACCTTTATCCGTATTTGGAATACACTAAACGCCCTAAACGGTTTTTAAATCTGGATAACAAGTCTAATTTTAGACCGGCAGGTAGACAAATATGCAGGTTTTGTCTGAGAGGCACGACTGCCAGAAACAGATAGATACTAACTCATTCACAGACGGAAGCTTACAAAATTAAACAAGAGTACTTATCTTGAAGTGAAAACAGATAAACATATGTAAAACGGAATCCTATCGGCCTTCGCATATGTTGACTGAAATAAAGATAGTATTATCTTTTACTCCATTGCGACAGTAAATAAAAGAATTAAGTAGGTATATGTTGTATTGTTAGTTAAACAAGAAACGTGGCAATCTTACATACTTTAATAATTATTTATCGCCGGCATCATCGTTAAGACTTTTAACCCAATTTAGACTCTTTTTTTAGTCACGACATTTGCTAAATATAAATTAAAGAGAGGTTTAGGCAGTGCGTTATTTTTTAGGCACTAAATGACGCGACTGATCTATCTAGGTAGTACTTATGCCTAGAGGCTATTGGTAACATTAATAATGATATTCCCAAAGCACAAGAAACACAAGGTGAATCACTTTGCGGAAATGACGACTATAAATGCTGATGAACATAGCTAGCAATAATGATGACAGGGCTGTTCATTCTCTTTTTATTACTATTGTGGAATTATATTTACAAGAGTGACACATGTGTTACCTTCAAGCATGTAGTCATTCGACATTATTTGCAAGCTATTTTTGTACGGAAAAAAACGGGACCAAATAGGCATATAAAATATTTGAATATCCGAGTCCGTATCACTCTATATCTCTCTATCAAATATATTGTTTTTGTAACTTTTGAAAGAGTGAGTCCCACCCAAAATAGTAATTATTTCTATGAGATAGCCAACAATCTAGGTTGGTCGTAAAGCGAGAGTTGTTCATTGTAAACTACACATTCAACTCCCGGAGTAAGGTAAGGGTGAAACAACTCAATAGGTTGACAATTAATAGATTAAACATGTCACGGAAATAGTAAAAAAAAAACATTTAATTGGTGCGATTCATTTGTGTACCATTCATCGTCGAGCAAATACAGCTGGTAAATGCGACCTAAATCGAAAAGCAACAGTCACAAATGCGGAGCGGCATGTTTTTTAACAGCCACGTCCGACGCGCGGATTGAAAAGTTTTGACAGTACAGTCAAAACTGGGAGCCGAAATAGACGAGAACTCAATCGTGTACAGTTGGCGGGTAAATCTGGTTCTGGGGTGACGATTGTTCATGTTGAATCACAAATGCAGGCATCGAAACACGAATCTCTGGGTAAGTGTGAGAGTAGTGGAAAATATTATTGAATATATTTACGGTAAAATTATAAAAGTTTAAAGTGTCATCTGTAAGATGAACCTATGAAAACAAGATTAGCCGTTTACGTTTGGCTTATCCGTCAGATCTCCATATCCGGCGGATATGCCCGAACGTATATGGCCGGCTAAAAACTACTCGTGTCATCCTCCTGATCCTCCACATGCATTCCGTTTGTGTTCTCATCGAACAGATTGTGTTGGATGACACTCTTAGTAAGTACTTATAATAACAATGTTGACCCTTGAATGTCCATATAACTTCACTCAGAACAGTCATAACATAACCAATATAACATTTGGCATTGAAATGATTCACATATGCATTGGACTTATTATTAGGTACGGCGTATCCATAGCGACTATCGGAAATGATTCACATAATGATAATGCCGTAACGGAACCGGGTATTGTGATGACTTCATTGTTGCCTCGCGTGTGATTTAAAAATATTCACTCCCGGGCTATTCCAATCGCTGGTCACATCGTCGCTATTACTAAATCCCATGGCTACGAAACGCTTGCTACGAGCGATATCGCTTGCCGCTCAGCCAAGTAATGGTGATCGACGCTTGTCGAGGTCTACTGACCACAAAATAAATTGGACGAGCGACGAGCGAAGGTCCCTTAGTGACCGTGGTGAAAGTTTGCAAATTGGTTAGACGCTTGGGAGCGGCAACGTGTACAGTTGTCCAAATCCCTTGTACAACAGCATTGGCAAACGCAAAGACGGAAATTTACGCTTCGAGCGTCAACGTTCGACGCTGACGCCCCCAGATATGCAGGACTTTTGCGTAACTTGTAGCCTCCACAACTTGAAACTCAGTCTTCGTGAGTGTTAAGCGTTAACGCTCAGTGCTGCGTTTCGTGGCCGTAACGTTAGCGTGAATGATCTCTAATAGGTCAAATATACACTGGTTTTCAGACTCAATTAAATCGCGTCGGCAACAACAAAATCGAGCGGAATACGAATAAAAGCCACGGTTCAAATATAAATGCGTCGGGAGTGAGCTTAATGCTTGTGGAATGACAGATTTGATATAGCTGCGTTTAGTTTCCCGAGGGCATTCATTGTGCTTTCTCAAACACGCCAGTGGGATATTTCAGCCAAAGGTACCTACACGAAAAAAAATACTCGGCACATTCGTTTTACGTTGACGGATTAATGCCATATATTTGTGAAAAACAACCCTATTCTATGTTTTTGAGTATTGTTGTAAAAGTATCTGTCTGTTTGGTGACATTTATTTCGCGGCTTTCATATATGGATTATGAAAGCCGCGTTTTGTTTTCTCGATCTCCCCAAATTTCAGGAGTGGAGGTTGTGGCGTCACAACGCTGTGAAAATTGTGGCTGTGAGTGACGTCCGGCGGAATTTTAACGAGCTGTTTGATTGGCACGTCCAATATTTTCTGATAATCTAACTGACGGGCTACGTAACATGTTTCAGGACACTGGCGGTAGACGATGGGAAGCTTCAACGTAGATTTTTTTCTTCGCCGACAAATAGCTGTGCTCTTTAGCCGTTTGTCGCCGAGTCGCTTAAGAAATCAAGTGGCCAGTTCTAGTGAATTGGGGGTGTTAGTAATTGTTGTGTCTAGCAAAGGCTGGTGGTCACCCGCTAGTTATAACGACCAATGGACCATTACGTGTAATAAATAAATAAATGTTTAAGATTATGAGTGATTAATCTTACCTTCTAAGTCTTAGAAGGTAATCTTAGAATCTAAGATCTATGAGGGACTACCTATGGTGCCAATCATTGGAATAATTTGTATTACAGTAGTATATACTGTTCCTACCTCTATCTCATAAACTAAAGATATTGTCAATAAATGTAGAAGAGTTAAGTTACACACAAAATTAAATTTTTAAACTACGGCGGAAAGTCATGACAATTAAATTCGGACGGAATTAACTAGTGGAATGTCATGAGACCGAATAATTCCATCAAAACGCAATTCGCTCCATGTGGTTAGTCCCATATGGTAATAGTGGGCGTTTAATGACAGCATGCCAACTAGTAATATCGGGCTTTATTGTATGACGTTTACATAAGGTGCGACACATGTAGATTGCGTTAAAACGTTGGAATTTAGAAATTCTACTAATTCGAACTCGGCTATCAAATTGCGTGCGAAGCTTGCTTAATATTCACGAGAGAGCTAGGAAAAAAATTGCATTGTCTGAAGGTTATCAAGGATTTTAAGCTTGATCTGCATTGTGAGTTTGCTGCGAGCTGTATACGGCTACCAAAAACAGTGATGTGATTGGAGACGTCCTAAGTCAGTCTATACTCGTTTGCCAAACGGGCAGCCTTTCCTGATTCTTAAAGAGAAAGGTTTTCAAGGATTTCGAGCACTATACTGTCTACACTTGGTTCCATAATGGAATGTATTTCCTGATTCTTAAAGCTCTAAAAGGTTTTCAAGGATTTTGACACATACTCTGGGTTAGAGTTTTGCTGCTAGCTGTATACGGCTACCAAAAACAGTGATGTGATTGGAGACGTCCTTAGTCAGTCAATACTCGTCTGCAAAACATGCAGCCTTTCCTGATTTTAAAACAGAAAGGTTTTCAACGGTTTTAAGCATTATATAGTGACTTTTGCTGCGAGTTGTACAAGGCTAGTAAAGACAGTGATGTCATCAGAAACGTCATTAACAGTCGACACTCGTCTCCTTAACGAAACGCATTTCCTGGCTCTTAAGCTGACAAAGGTTTCAAGGATTTTAAGCATGCTATAGTGACTTTAGCTGCTGGACGTATAAGTCTAGAAAAGATATGTGATTTGTTTTACTGACAGGTAATCGCACTTTGTCGATAGATAAAAAAAAGACGATAAAGATTCATTTATCAATAATTGACAACTTGCTATACCTACCACACCTAGTATAGGGTACCCCCTATACTAAAAAAAACACATATGCTCGTTTGTTTAACGGGGAGCATTTCCTTACTCTTAAAGCTAGCCATATACGTTCGGGCATATCTCCCGGATCTGCCAATAAAATGGGAAATTGTTCTGGCGGATGCCCGGCCGACATACCCACTATGGAGATCTGACAGATTGCCCGAACGTACTTATACTCATTTATTAATAATATTGTTACATATTATACGTCAAACGTCTTTAAAGCCTGATGTACTAAGTGACTTTCTGCTGGTTGTATAAGGGTAGCAAAGACAGTGAAGTCATTCGAGACGTAATTAGTAGTCCTTACTGGCCTGCATAATCTTGACGAAACATTGAAATTGTACACTGCCATATTCAGTGCCTTTAGCTGAGATAGATTTTCAAGGACATTATGCATGATGTTATTATGCGTAGTGAATTTTGCTTCTAGCTGGCAAAGACAGTGACTGCATAATTGACGTGACCTAACATTCTACTATCTAGTATCTAGTCTTGTTTGTCAATTTTTCTGAAGTACCAGTACCAATTGTGAATATAGAATCGATTTAAAGACGTCTCTGGCAAACTGTACACTTGTTAACTTTTTATTTTTTAAAATCGGTTCCGGTTAATGTGAGGCTGGGGGACACGTCTGCCGGATAAATGAGGTCAGATGGGCCAAAGTAGCCACTAGGTGGCGTCCCTTGTATAATCGTAGCAGACCTAGAAACAAATGGTGGGACGACTTGGATGCGTTTCAGCGAAATGCCCCATCATCCACCATCATTCTTGCCCAGCACAGGGAGAGGATAGAGAGAGGGGAGGCCGTTGTACAGTACTAGGGCACACACATAGGCTAATAAAATAAATCTATTTAAGACTACAAAGCTGTACGAAGGGACTGCTGCTAGTTGTACAAGAAATGTAAAGACATCAGTGATGTCATCGGAGGTCCCTTTAGTACTCGATACGCGTCTGCATAATGAAGATGACCTATTCCCTCAAGTTTTCCTAAGACTTTAAAAGTTGGTGTAGGGCGGTATATTACCAGTATTTATCATATATTTTGATAATTTCAAACTTGTTAGGGAGTAAAGGGACTGCTCTATAAGCGTGTAAGACAGTGATGTCACCCGAGGCGCCATTGGTAGTCGATACTCGTCTGCATAATGAAGATGACCTAACATTCCTTAATATTTTACTAAGCCTTTTAAGGTTGTTAGGTTAGGGAGGTATGATATCAGTTTTACTATACATTTTATTAATTTTAAAGTTGTTACACTCCAAGCTATACGAAGAGACTGCTATGAGGCTCGTAAGACAGTGATGTCATCCGTGGCGCCATGAGTAGTCGATACTCGTCTGCATAATGAAGATGACCTAACATCTATACACTTTACTAAGCCTTTTAAAGCTTAGGGTGGTAAGATACCAGTATTTATCATAGTTTTTTGAATTGTGATAAGTAGCCAAATTCGAGACACTTGGTGATGACCTGGATATAATAGGGCGATTCGTAAAATTACGGTTCTTGATTTTATTGAGTTAAGTAAGATAAGTGGGCCAGACGTCCATGTAACTCGATTCCTACCGGATTTCCTGATATTCAGACAGTAGGTAGAGCACTTTTGCTATAGCTCACGAAGAAAAGTTGAGTTAACTGGACGCGACGCTAATGAAACGTCATGTCAATGTCACAAAATAAAAATGTGATACTTTTAAAAGTATCCCGAAATTGATACAATGATGACATATATTCTTCAGTTATCATCTATCAAATATCTATTCACCTATTAGGATTGCTCACTCTTACTTCGTATACCTACGTATAACCTAGTATAAAGTGTTGACAGCTCGCCAGTGACGTCACTGTTTCATTTGGAAAATTGACTAGTTTCTGAAACGCAGTCCAAAATACCGTTATACATAACTTATTGTACAGGACATATCGCGGCTCAAAATCGAAAAAGGAAATCGGAAAAGGCTGCCGGCGAGGCAGTGACAGGCGCTGACAAAGCGTAAAGCGTAAGCGTAACATTATCCAGCCGAACAATCCGTTCCCCAGCTCACTTTTCCCAGTGGGATGGAAATGGACGTATCGGCTAACCCTGAGTCAATAGCTTTTAGGGCAAACAATACGTATTCGATTACTCTCTGACCTTCTCGGGAAATAGATACGATCGATGGAGACGAATTCGTGTGAGTCTCCCCGTATATAATTGTGTGTCTAGACCGGGCGACAGTCAGGCGACTATGGAAATATAATAACGTTGGGAATTTTTCACAAGGGGACCGCGGAATGAGGTTAAGTGGGTGCTGTACGGGTGACATTTAGGGAATCCTTAGCGGCCTGGTCCTTGGCACGTACCTGGTGTTGTTACAAGAATAACGAGGCGTGGTAGAGCACGGGACGGAAAACACGGAGAGGTGGTCTTGAAGCTTATCGCCATATCACTTCACGGGTACACATAATTGTCCTCCAAATCGTTCTTCACGCATCGCTAAGAGCGATTACGGGCATGAATTCTGTCACCTAATTTATCAGGCACTTGACTCATAATTGGTTGTGAATTTTCGCGGGGCACACATTATATGAAATAGTAACCGAGACACGTGCTCTCGCAGAGAGGGACGGATTCACTGAACGTCCTTGGAGAAGGGGCGCGCGGGGCGCTTGCGGCACGCGTTTCAATCATCCCCGGGTGTGAGTGAGAGGGTGTTATCGGAGTTTTGTGGGAGCGAGCGCGAGGCGTGATGCCGTGCTATTGACCGGCTGGTAGACCACGCCCACCCGGGCGAAACACTGGCGCTGATGTTCCAAGTGAAAATCGAACGTCAGCCCGGGCAGACGGATGGTTCAGGCTCTACCAAGGTTACCTTCGAGGGCTACGCTCCATGCCGGCACTACTGCTCCCCCATATCCCTAAGTAGTTTAGTATTGCAATATGAGTAGAGTGTGAGTTGGCACGCGTACAACTGGGCTTGCCAGCGAGAATCGATATGAGGAATTGAAAGAATAGCCGCGGCACACTTTTACAGTTTTAATTGAACGGCAAAAAGGAACGTTACGTGCGCTCAATCCCGCTTTTTTGGATAGTACCTAACTGTATTGAATCCATAAGTAAGCTTACATTAGCATACGGTGCTCTGAAAAGGTTACGTAACACACATATATATATAGGTAGTACAGTAGCCTTACGTAACCTACCTCACCGCCATGTAATCGGGTATGCGCGTTACTATGCTATTGTTATTTTGTACAAACCTATTACCGTAAAACGAATTGTTGAACTATATCGGCATAAATGGAGTTAGCAGTTACGATCATACGAGTATACAGAAGAATGTCAAGGTTAGATAAATTAAAGAATATGAGATACGGGAGAATTTACGAGAGTTTTTAAGTTGGAAAATATCTGAAGCCTTGACGGAAGGTATTCCCGGATGTTACTTATCGACTACGAGGACTTTCTATGCCTCGACCTCAGATTTGACTTTATTAAAAATAGGTACTCATTTCAGTTCCGACAATTATTAAGAAGATATAGTATAGAAGAAGTAATAACGAGGGATTTTACTACTAATACTACCTACTTACTATTCTTACAAACAGTAGGTCATCTTAGGATGTTTCCTTTTGATTTTGCCAAACTCACGGCTCTGGGACCAGTATTGAAATTTGACAGATGACTGGGTGTTTAATCATATAAAAGATATAAGCACTTAGTGTAAACTTATTAATCCAGCGCGATTTAATAGCACAATATGTGAACCTGATCATTCTCGTAAACTTTTGTTTCATATAGTGTTACTAAGAAATTGAAATACTTATTTTAGGATAACATCAAAGTAATAAGCAGAGAACTCTGCTAACGATTCCATGATGTTTAAATGAAGGAATTAAGTCTTTCGCTGACTGTATGTATCGACAGTCATGTTTTGCGATTCTATCATACAATAAATCACTGGGAAATCTTATATTAAACTGCCTCCTAGCCTAGTTGGTAGCCCTACCTACGAAGGGTTCGAATCCTGATCAGGGCATTTATTTGTGTTAAACACTAATATTTGTTCCCGAGCTATGAATGTTTTTGTTTTACCATTTTAAGTGAATAATTTATAGCTAATTTTATCTATATCCCTCTCCATCGCCTGAAACACAGGAATTCCTAGTTCAGGCAATTGTAAATCACCTGGTCTAATTATAATTATTTAGTATTTAAGAGTACCCTGTACAATGCTTATTACATTAAAATATTTGATTTTCTAATTTTTTTTATGTACTCAAGTATTTATTTATATATATATATATCTATTTATTATATAAATCGTCGTCTAGTACCCACAGCACAAGCCTTATTGACCTTACCGTGGGTTTGTGTAAGATTGTCCCACAATACTTATTTATTATTTCATTTATATTATGTTATCAATTATAAAAAGGAACACTAATAATAGAAAAAAGGAAGTAAAAAAAAGAGAAAAAAAAAAGTTATTCCACTTTTACTACACTACACTGCAGTTACATTTTGATTGACAAGACGGAGGCATACTACATTATATATTAGATCGATTAGCTTGTGATGACCACAACAATGTGACATTTTTAAAGTGAACATCGTTAATGATAATATCTCCACGTATAGTTATTCCACTCCCAGCGCTATTACATAATAGCGGTGGCGTGCGGAAATTTTGTATTCTAGCACGCCATGTTTTAAATAATGGAGTTATACTTTAGCAAGCTTTGGTCGACTTTACTTGTTAAGTTAGCAAGAACGTGTTGGATAATACAAGTATATGTAATAATATGATAGTAGTGAAGTGTCCCTACAACTTGATTGCCAATAGTTTGGTTCGGTTGGTTGGTAATAAAGGCAGTAAAATTTGGCCAATATTCGACTTTGAGCAGTCGCCATTATATATTGCTGTACAATTTAAAAAGAGTTACATTTTTTTGCTCTGTTTCTATAAAAAGGCCGTTAAAACTGTATATAATTTAAACTAATTTCACATTGCACACACACACACCCTTGGCTCCTGAATCCAAACCTCAAATTAAGCTAATTCCAGCTAATTCCAATTTTTAAAAACCTGGGCCCTGTTTACCACAAGCTTGTAACTTGTAAAACAAGCGAAAGTCTCTGTTTTACTCTTTTCATTAGATAAGGATTGCTACTCGTCTTACAACATACAAGCTTTTGCTGAACGTACCCCTGGGTCTGCCCGAGAAAGAGCCCCCTTAGGTACCACCCAAAAAAAAATCTGCGCCGGTTTTAAAAGAAAGAAAGAAATACATTAATTTGCAACGATTACAATAAACAGACATAAAAACAAAATAATATAACAAGTAAGTTGTGTGTGCATCACAAAATGGACCCAACTCAGCATTTTGCCGGCTAAGAAGCGGGCGCTGGTCTTCTCCGGGTATGGTGTTTTGGGAACATCGTTTTTAAAACGACGACGGTGGCAAGCAAGTGTTTGTCTCGCCTGTGTGCGTATCCAAGATGCCAATCGCTCACGCTTAGAAACGTATCATAGTTATCTCTCTCTATCACTCTTCCTTATTAGTGTGACAATGATTTGCGTTTGCGACTAAGCGTTAGCGATTGGCATCTTGGCTACTACACCTGATGTTAAGCGCCATCAGCAGTCTATGGGCGTTTAGAAACCGGTTTATGAGGAACTTCCTCCCGCGGACGCTCCGGCTGTGGAATGAGCTCCCTGCCACTGTTTTCCCAAAGGACTACAATATGGGGTTCTTCAAAAAAGGAGTGTTAAAGTTTTTAAAGGGTCGGCAACGCGCATGTAACACCCCTGGAGTTGCAGGCGTCCATAGGCTACGGTGACCGCTTACCATCAGGCGGGCCGTATGCTTGTTTGTCACCGTCGTAGTATTAAAAAAAAAGTTAAGAGTCAAACCACATTATTATTTCCAAGCAAATTGGCTGTGAAACATTTAAAGTGTCATTTTAAACATCTTCCATGAAATTATGACGTTTACTTAAAGCCCCTCATTCACGGCAGTCCACCGGCACCTCCGGCACGTAATAAAGTACCGTGAATGTCGTTGCCGGATGCGTGCCGTACGGCAACATCCTGCTAGCTCCGCCCACCCCCTTGCAGTCCGAATTGCACTAAATTACGGTAGTAAACAATTGAGATATGCGGCAATGCAAAAAATATTAATATTCATTATTAAAAATGCCATAAGAGATGGCGGCATTTTTTTAATTCCAGTACAGTGTATGCGCTAAAACGCAGCGCTGCGCATCTTTCAACGAATAAGTGCGAATTGGACTGCCAGGCTGGGCCACTTGCACACCGTGTGTCCGCTACATCCAGCCATGCCGGAGTGCCGGCGGACTGCCGTGAATGACGGGCTTAACACTTCACTGTGCTATCAAAATATATGTATGTTAACTTAGCTTAGTCGAACTCTACTACAATTTAGAATAACGTATACAACCACTGCTGCAATGGCGATTAATTTAATATGCTAAGGGCTCCAGTTAAGCCACAAAGCTAAAACTAAAAACATGAAGTTTACAACTTCATCCACTTTCCGTTTAAAAATTTACAAGAGGCTTAAACCAACGGACTTTTAAGGCTTTTTAAATCATATTACATTGAGTTAAGGCTCAGAATTGTGTAGTTGTTATATGACATAGGACCGTTTTTATTTGAATTGTCGCTGCACGAATACTTTAGGTCAAGGTTGGCCCACCCTAACTTTATGGGGCCGGGCCTTGTAGTACAGTGGAGTTCATAAATATATGTGCAGCTGAATGCATAATATGTAAACCTTATTGTCAATGTCCCAAGGGTGTGCACATATTTTTGAATTTTATGAACTCGACTGTACCAGCAGAAATTTTACTGACTATGAGTAGATCTTATGTCGTTGGGATAAGGTGCACGGTTTATTAACAGTGTACGATGGTATGGGTGTGAAATATATAGTTTAACAATACTGATATTAACGATGTTAGTAAGTATTGTCACCCAAAGGTTGTTTGGAAGATACCATTTCACGGTGTTAAGAGCGCCTGTTGTTTAATTCTACTAGTAAACTTTACGTCTTGTGAATTGTCAACTGTGAAACGTATTAATATTTATTTAACATTCGTTTGGAAGTCGTTGAAATATTTAAATATTTGATTTTCTAAAAATATGTTCTTAGCCGGTTTTTGGCATAAAATTAACCAAAGGAAATTAATTTTTAATTGAACTATAATATATACTCTACAACTCTCTAAGAAAAAGTGAACTAAATTATCACCTGTTTTCTTAATAGGAAATCATGCCTCTATCCAGGAACCTTCTCAAGTTAAACGATAATCGGTAGCATAGTAAAAAGTGAAACCTAACACTGCCTTCACTAAGTACCTAATCGGCTTGGCAAATATTGATTAATTTATCCGAGTTGACCTACTTGAAGAAGAAAACACGACTTAGCAATTAAGACGGTGAGTGACGAGGGAGAATGGAGTTTTTTATCGTACGAGTATAAATAATTATGGAAACACATAAAGTAATTAATGGGGATTAATGCGAGTCAATCTCCCGCAAGACCCACGATCCACTAGCGCCTAGCGCCCCTGGCGGCGAATTGTGTGCTTACCATGAGTTGTACGTAGACGTATTCGTTTCAAACGTCACTTTGACAATTCTTTCACATGGAAACAAGACCCATGCATGAGTGGTGCTGCCTGGTGAGCGACGATGCAATAAGTCCTGGCTTATAATCAATACAGATCCAAAACAAATGAATGTTGAATTTTACAAGGGAATTCTGCAAAATACAGCCCTTAAATGGGTTATATAAATTGACGCGACCGAAGTGGCGGGAGACATGCTCGTGAAGTTGACTACCCCAAATCGTCAAGCCCCAGCTAGTCAATCTGGAGACCACGGATTTTTTTATTTTATCGTTATTTTTATTTGAGTATTAAACCCGACGGAGTAGCAATTGACGGACCTACCCCTCTGCCTAATGCATATGACAAACAATCATAGTCAATGTATGGACTGACGTTTAACTGACAGCTGATTTATACGTTACGTACGAATGAGGACTACCGCGAGTCGATTTTCCGCTAGGGGCGCTAGTGGAACGTGGGACCTGCGGGAACATTTCAAACGTCACTTTGACAATTCTCTCATACTGACACAGGACCTACGCATGAGTGGCGCCGCCTGATGAGCGACAATACGGTAGCTCCCATTCTTTTATTACAATGCTACACCGAAATTGCTACAAAATTTACGATAATGAAAATATTTAACTGCGTCCATACAAATTAATATGAACAATATTTACCTATAGTATATCTCCGAGAAGATTTTACCCACAATTAAAGTTGAACTGAGAAATGAAAGATTGTGGCGCATGAAGGTGAATTAAATTTGTTTGCACATGTTAAGTCTTAATTGATCAAATATAAAATACTAGCTTTTACCCGCGACTTCGTCTGCCTCAGAATTAGAACAAAAACTATCTTATGTCCTTTCTCAGCAGTCAAACTATCCTCATACCAAATTTCATCTCAATCCGTTCAGCACTTCAAGCGTGAAGAGGTAACAGACAGACAGAGCTACTTTCGCATTTATAATATTAGTATGGATATTGGATATTATGAT
This sequence comes from Lathronympha strigana, assembly GCA_949128165.1. NCBI lineage: Eukaryota > Metazoa > Arthropoda > Insecta > Lepidoptera > Tortricidae > Lathronympha > Lathronympha strigana. The sequence goes on along the minus strand of OX421922.1, from coordinate 4,696,712 downwards.
TACACAACGTTAAAAATAGAAATAGAAAACGTTTATTCGTAGCAAGTTGGCAACATTTAATTAAAAAACCGGCCAAGTGCGAGTCGGAGTCGCGCACCGAGGGTTCCGTACAAATATATCCGTAAAAATATATACGGAACGGGTATTTTTTTACATTTTCGTTTATAAATAAAAAAAAAAAAATATGTGCAAATGTAGCTCTTTCAAATGATACCCCAACTGTATACATGACCCATTAATTAAACTTTAAATGTTTGCCGCCTATTTTATCAGCATGTATCATCGAAAATAAATTAAAATATGTACCTATATAAAAAATCCTCTCTTTATGTGCCTGGATTAACTTTGTTTATAACTATTCCATATTACAAACTGGTAGCTTAAGTAGTTCTCGAGATATTTAACAATGTGACAGACAGGCAGACAGACAGAGTGGCACCATAAGGGTTCCTCTTTTACCATTTTGGTACGGAACCCTAAAAAGTACACAGACGTATCACACAAAAGATAACAGTATAACAAAACGAAATGGTCCCGACTCAGCGTAGTGCTAGCTTTGGTGGCCTGCGCTGGTCTTCCGTCAGGGCCATCTTTTAGTCTTATTTTTTGTATCATCATGATTGGTAGTTTTTGTAATTCATTCACTAGCCTTTTGGGGCCTGTTTATAGACAGACTTTACAATAATAATTGCGCTGTTGTAATAAGCCAACTCAGTACACCAACAATATTGTTTGCGCACCCGTACATTATCCAAATACTCCAAGATCAATAGATATAAACCTCAGCTAAAATCCATCTAAAATCGACCGTACTGGATAGATAATACGATTCATAATCGTATGAAATATATACAGGTGCGGCGCTCGTATTTACTAGGGAGGGATCCATAATAAACCTTACATCGTATGACGTCTACAATATGATGTGTTCTCATCGCGAGCATTCTTAGGCAAAGTCAGCATAAGGGTTAACCAGTTTAAAAGCCCAACTGAAACAGGGATCGGATACCGGTATACTTTTTATAAAAAATACCTGTATTTTTAAATACAATTTTAAAATATCCAACAATGAGTTTACGGGCGTCATGTTAAATGACAGTTAAATTAAAACGCCCACCGCAACTGCCACAAGTAATAAATTGAAGGTTTTGGTTTATTGCACCATTTTTGAATCGCCTGTTTCCATATGCCTCAACAGTATATAATATTAACTGTCTCCTGACGAAAAAAAAAACTTCACTGAAACGTTTTCGTGGGTTTGCATTTCGAAATAAAATTTGTCCGTGCACTTGAGAACCTGATACCTAGTACCTATACCCATATCGTAAATAGTATAGTCTTATTCTTGGTAGCTACGGTAAGTTGGTATCTAAAACGTGCCCAGTTAGATACATTACAAAGAAACAGCAACAAAATACATATAAGTCAACAAAGAAACCAAGATCCTCAAATCTCAGTTTTTCTGCCGATAAGGCCAAATTCCCTCTTAATTCCTTCCGATTCTGACACAATATCTTTCTGTACTCGGCATCTTCAATATTTGGATACTTTGACGTGTCAAGAGGCTCTAAGCGAGCTCTCCTTTACGCTGTCATGCTTGAGTACGATTCGTATATAACGAGTCTCAGTATATTAACCCTTTCTGGATACCTACATCGTTTTAATATGGATTTGTAGGAATGATCATTAATCCTCGACGTATTTTTTTTTTGGTTGGAGACTTTTGCTTTGACAGGATTCTTTATTTATTTCACCTTTATAGTACAAGAAAGTACAAATGCCGGACTTAATGCCTTAAGGCATTCTCTACCAGTCAACCATTGGGCCAAACATAAACTTACAAACTGATGCGAAAGAGCAAAATATGTCACATTCTAGAATAATACCATATAATTACCAATATATATACATACATACATATACAGATAACATATATATACTTACTCGTATATATACGTAGGTATATACATGCATATTATATTTACATAATAAAGCACACAGTCCTAGGTACCCAATACCCATGCATAACTGTTGTACAGATTATGAACGTTGAACTAAATTAAAGAGGTATTTTTGTAACTCATGGTAAAAACTTCAGCTGAATTGGTCAAATTTATATAAACTTAACAAGCAATTTTCTATAGCCTGGTTATAGCGTGGTTTCTAAACCACGTGGCTAATGCAAATGTGTTATCAGAACTCATTATAATCCGTAGTTAGTGAAACCGACTAGAAGCACATTCCGGTTCAGTGACTCGTGATGGTAAACAAATAGTCTGTCACTTCGCGTTATAGTGCACGTATAGGTAACAGACACGAGAGGCTGATGTGAGGTGGGATGGATTTCGAGATGCGATTTTTGTGCTGACTGTACGGGCGGATCGTTCATGTAATTAAAAACAAATGCAATCGTACACGAGCGACTGTACTGTACGCCGCTCAAATCCCTTGAAGGCTCGACACTATGCCTGATGCAGAACGCGTCATTTTAAAAACGTTTCTATGTCATTATGGTCTCCGGTTTCCGCACATATTCCGAAAATGACAGCCGATTCGTAACAAGAATACCAGTAGGAAATCTAGTCTGCTTCTACGTCCTTTTTTATCCTTTAAGGAGCTCCCCTTGAAGTAACCTCGGCGTGTTGAGTACTCGATCCCGTTGAGCTTACTATAGGTTGTTGGCTATATGAAACTGGTTGTCTAGGGCTTGGAGTTCAGATCAGGTGTTCCTTCAATATCTGAACACCTCAGTGGTTGGAAAACTTTTGAAAATTGGAATCAAAGTACCACTTTTTAGAAGTAATATTCTTAACACATTAAGTGCTGGGAACCCGCTAGGGGAGTTCTCTGTGGGTGGTCGCTTTCCGCTACAAAGCGGAAAAACGACGGAATCGGCTACGAGCGTAGCGCGTAGCACTCGCTAGCAGTCAATGTGTTAATCTGCTGCTATTCGCGGATTGCTAAATAGAATGTATACGCTCCAACCAGATGGTCGTTCATGCGAACGCATATACAAACGTCATATGTTGCGTACTACAAAACGTATATTCATTTCTACGTAACCCATCGACGTCGCCATAGGCTTAACCCATGACACGTTTGAAAACTTGGCACACGACAAACACGACCGCCATTCCGGTAACTTGGATAAATTAGGGTGCTATTTCAAATGGCCCATTATTTGCCAAATACGTACTGCATTCTTTATTATGAAATGCTACGCGTATATTTGGCAAGTGACAGTCTTACGCAATCAGTTACGCGTAAGGGCTCTAGCTAGGGACGTCTCTCGGTAACATCACGTTAACAATATCTTGGACCGAGTCTTTTTGCTTACCATGAGTAACCGTAGTCGATAGTGACTGTGCGATTGCACGATTCGATAGTGTTTGTATCTTGCTCGTTCTTAACTAGTGAGAGCGAGATGCAAACATTATCGCATCGCATAGCCGCTATTGACTACAGTTAGGTTGAGGGGACAGACTAACGTCGGTAGTTAAGAGAGCATTTTATAATAAGATACTGTCACGGTGTAATTTATAAATGGGAAAGTGTGTGTGTCTGTTTGTTTGTCCGTCTTCCACGGCAAAAAGCAGCGACGAATTGACGATTTTTTAAGTGGATGATAAGTGGAAGGATGGAGTGTGACATAGGCTACTTTCTGTCTCTTTCTAACGCGAGCGAAGCCGCGGGCACAAGCTAGTAATATCTATATTCATCTACAGAAAATTACTACGTTAGTAGCAATAAATAAATAAATAATAAATAAATATCTACTATTGCGTTCGAAATTCAAAATACGCGTGTGTAATAGATACGTGTAATGTGCCAGGATGGACGTGTCGGATATGGTTAATTCGACGCCATCTATCGGATTTGTTTTGAATTCGCTTACGTCGGCTACATCACGAATTTTGCTTGATCAATGGTTCATAGCATATATTAAATCAGGCTTACGAATTTCCGAGTACTGTCGACGTCGAGCGGTAATGGAATTCGAGCTTAATGATTTACACTATCAATATTAAGCATACAAATTTTACTGCAACCCAATCATTTAATTAAAAGGTCCATCCCGTGCAGCCCGAGGCATCGATTCTCATGTCATATTTCTGTGTGAGGTTTATAGTATAATATAGGTTTTTCAGTTACGTATCGGTATTTCGCGTTAATTCATAATTGGTTTACGATAAATCGACTGCCCTCTGGAAACGGGTCAGGGTCATTAGAGGAATGCGGTGAAATAACATTTAATCGCTGTTATTGATCAAATAAGATTGTGATCGGCCGCCAATGTCACGATGCCTATTTTTAACAACAACATTTTCAGTTTTCTTGATCGCGGGAAGTTTACTCTTGCCTACGCGGCACGACATCCAAACGGCAACTCAAAGCGAATATTTATTAAACGTTTTGATAAATAACTATAAATTTTGACTAGGGATCTAGTAAATACAGTTTTAGTCAAAATGACTCCAAAAACTTATAGTTTTTCACATAACCAAGTTACTATTACCGTCATTGTCTAATCCGAACAGTTAGAGAGTGACAAGCGTCTTTCTCCGCTACTGAAAACTACGGAAAATTTATTGCGAACTGCGAGGTAAAGGTAAATCTTCATGCGCAGCTCTCAGTAGGCCTTAGTACTACGCAGCGTAGAACACCCGTAGCGCGTAGCATTTCAGTCTTACAGAAAACTATCCATTATAAAGCGGTATTGGATAGCGCGTTTCGTCTGGCCCCTTCTCGTCGTATCGGGCTGTGTAATACAAAAAAAGTCATCAAGGGAGACGAGTGAAAGTCAAAAAGGGCAAGGTAATTTAGATCAGGCGCGACGAGACGCCCCGTTTAAAACCGACTGACTTCAGCATCGTTTGGCTATTAAACTACAAGTGCAATTGAAACTTGACAATTAATACACAATAGTTGCATAATGTTGAAACTGTCGGCACTCAGCCGCCTAACTTTATTCACTTACCAAGGTCTTAATACTTAGTGTAACTAAGTTTTAGCATCGCGCCTTGCACGGGGCATGCTATTTTTGTCCCGTGGTTCCGTGTTGCATGCTGCAACGAATAAACTGGGTTTTGTGATATTACCTGAAAATAAAAAACATAGTATGTATTAGAATGGTAAAGTGGTTAACGCTAGAGAGGGGCTTGAGGACGATGAAATCAAATGATTTTTTCATCACACTTGCTCGTAAATGGTGATATTGCGAGTAATCTTAGGCTGCGTTTTACCAAACTTTTATTCCGAGAATAACGCTTACTCTCAGATAGTAACGTCACTCAAACGTCAAATTACTATGGGATTTTGACATTAGTATCCAAGAGTAAGCGTTACTCTTGGTTAAATAGTTTGGTCAAATCCAGCCTTAGACTTAATAAGCTGTATTACGCCCATGTCCGTAATGGATTTTCATACATTTTACGCCCGCCCGGAGCTCCCGGAGGACCGAGTGGGGCGCGTCACGCGTTCGACGCTTGTAGCCGCCGCCCACCGCGGAGTATTTCGAACTGTGCTACTACTACTACACTAACGCTAATCAATATTCGTTATTTATCCGCCTATCTACCTAGTAAGTTTATTTATTTCATCGCAAATGTGATGGAAAATATTGTATGCATGACGGGCGGTACAAGAATTACGAACTCGAGTTAATTAAGTAAATTCACACTTGGTCGTGTTTTCTTGTTTACCGCCCTTAATACACATTGTAAGTACTAATTTTTCAAGTAGGCATATTACAATGCACTTTTGAACGTCGAATGAGGCTAATACCTATAGTACCTTACGATACAAGGGCGAATTTCCTGTTCGCACGTGTATTATACGACGTTTTGCAGTACATATGGCCCTTTGAATATTCGACGCAGGCACGTAAAATACTCATTCGTCGCCCTAGGGCGGTAATGTAGCACCATCTGTACCGTAAAATAAATAAAACTACACCAGCTCTAACCCTACACAACCGACCCGAGAAAATTTAACACTTTGGATCGGCAAGAAACTCGGCGGGTTGCATCAAGAAAATATTTTATCTAGCGAAATATAATTTTAAATGTATAGTAGTTAAAGTTATTATCTTATCCTTTATCAATTTGGAGCAACATGAATTTTCGATCTACTAAATAGATATTACTACCTATTGATGTCGAATATAGGTGCCTACTTGTCCTTATATTATTATTACTTATGATTATAAAAATCATGCGCTTGACGTAGTGAGATCTCTAAAAAAACGATATTCAAAAGTAGCTAAAGTCCTCTAATTTTGTTTAAATATTTATATTTGATAAATAAATTACTGGACAATGACTCAAAACCGTATCATGAATGTAAAAAGGTCCTAGTAAATTGGTTAACGCCAAAAACCTATGATGAAACAGAGAACTTGATCCGATGACAATACAAACAAACGTGCGCGCGCACGCACACATCAAACACACACACACACACACACACAGAATATTTCTTGTCTATTGCTAAAATTACAATACAATACAATAACTCTTTATTGCACCTCAAAACAACAAAAATAACACAAACTGGTATAGATTACACATGAAAAAGAGGCAAACAACAGGCGGTCTTATATCGCTAAAGAGCGATCTCTTCCAGACAACCTTTGGGTAGAGGAGACACTACACTAAGAAAAGTATACATACAGTAGGTGGTAAAATTGTTCGTTTAGTTAAGTTAAGCTAGTTACTTTAATAGTGTTAGTCTCAAATCATTAGTTTTCCCAACTGTAATAATATTTAATATTTAATGGTTTTATGCATGAGAGTTGTAGCAATTACAAATTACTTTTTTAGTTTATATTATATGCAACCGAAGGAAGAGCGGTGTCTCCCAACACAAGCAATTTTTTGCTTAAAGGGCGGCTCCATCCCCTGGTTTATATTTTATGTGTATTTCATGAAAATAAAGAATTTTGAATTTGTATTTTGAAAACAAGTAAACCTATCGTTATAATTGCTCGATATGGTTGAAATAAATTAAAAAAGTTGCTTGCTATTTTTCTAATCATAGGGCGCATAAATATTGAACATCTCTATCAATGTTTACATATCCGAGTGATAGATGGTTATAACCGGCGGCGGCGGTGATCCTACAGGATAGGATAGGCTAGGGTTTCAAACCTTTTTGGAAAAAGCACCTTAGCGTCCACACTAAGGTGCGTTTTCCATAACTACTTTTTCGAACAGGAGCCTTACCATGACCTCTTAACGCGATTCAGTTTAGGACCTAACCTGAGTCGCTTAAAGACGTCATGGTAAGACCCCAGGTCTTAATTTAAAAGTTCGATACGCACGCAGGCGTTTGTACAACAATGACGAGACACTCAATTTTATGAATCGAAATGTGAGTCGCGTATGAATTTAGTAAGTAGCATCTACCGCTTTACATCGCTAATCGGATCAGCGGTAGAATAGATAACCAATTTGTCCCAATTGGTGTCATAAAAGCGTTATCAGTAGATGAAAGAGCACACAGTGCAAATGTAAAGCCATACATCACGCGTCGCGCGTCGAGCAATTCGATTACCGGCCATGTGTTGTTGTAGAGCGAATGAAGATGAGTCGAGTGGTTTAACAACCCAGTGTGCTTACAATGAGTTGTACGTAACCTGCGCGTTTCTAAAGTATGTCCGTCTCGCTCCTACCAATATACAGGAGCGAGACGGATACGCATATGGCTACAACTCATGAATCATGATAAGCACAAAAGACGAGAAGAACTGGTAGCTGAACCCCAAAGTGAGAATAAAAGAGATGAGGAAGTAGAAGGAGGAGGGGCTTCTCTAAAACAGAGGTCTCCAAACTACAGCCAGCAGCCTTTGCAAATTAGCTCGCGGAACAGCAACGGGAGAATCAAATGTCATGCCATCCGACCAGCGAAATGGAAGCGGGAGAGCCGAAGGCCTGTTAGCTGTGGCCTGCAGACCAAAATGTTTTCATCCGCTCTCAGTCTCAAGTAGTTTCAACCTTTGTTTAGTATAATAATTGGTAGTTGTCGCAATTTCTTATAAAATTATCGTTGTTCTATTCATTACCTTATTAAATAACTAAATTGTAATTTCATCCTCTTTGATTGACCTTGGATGGGCTTAAAACCAGCTAAGCTGTGCCCATACCTTTTTCCTTATTTTGTATAGGTACTATGTTCATTGTTTTGTTCAAGGAAATAAATTATTTGTAAAAGTTGGGAGAATCTTGCTCTCGAATAACCGGCCCAAAAATATTTCTAGAATCCATTAAGAGCAACTTGCGCCATTCAGGGTTAGCCAATTAACCCGGAGCTAATCCATAGGTACCCCTCTATCTCTCTCTCGGTCTATCTGTCTGTAACGACCAAGAAGAATATTTATTGTCTCGGTAGGTCTAATAGCAACGTCTGTCAAGCGGCGGGTTGGTCGCCCGGAGTCGTGAAGACTCCCACACCCGTAAAAGCATTTTTCCTTTACTCAAACATATTGAAAGTGGTACACAGTGTGTGCAATCGGAATAGGCCGTGATCGTGACGTCGTTGTGTCGTTTAACCACTTATATATAGTCGCGCTGGTGAATTCGTTGCCATACATGACAATAACAGGGGGACCATTACTCTTTTTTCGTAACTCAGTGTCGGTCACTCAATATTATATCAGATAACTTAGTTGAAATTAAAAACAAAAATGAAATGAAAAATGATTTATTTGGGAATCTTAATTACAGCTTGTTTCATTACACGGTTTCAAAATTGCATGGGCAGTTTATAAATAAATTCATTCAGAAATTGGCCATGCACTTTTGAACGCGTGTACTAGGTACATCTTAAGTACGATTGATTTAAAGTTAAGCCTGTTTGTGTCCTGTGCCCTAAACTAATAGGGACCAGGGGCCAGGACGGCGTCTTTAGACGTAGCATTGGTTTATTCCCTTGGGCCTTACCATGACGTCTTAACACGAATCAATTTAGGTTCAGTTTAGGCTCAGTTGTATGGAAGCGACTCAGTTTAGGTCGTCAACTGAATCGCGTTAAGAAGTCATGGTAACGCCTCAGTTGTATCCGCGACTCAGTTTAGGTCGTCAACTGAATCGCGTTCAGACGTCATGGTAAGGCCCCAGGGAATAAACCAATGCAACGTCTAAAGACGCCGCATAGATTGATGGCATAACATTGACAGAACACGTAGGTAACTATCATTAGGTTCGCTGACAAACATTTTTAATTGTTTCGTGCTTACACTATTACGCTAATAAATATATGTAGGTAATACATTGTGTATAAAATACAATCACGATTTCGTGATTCGCATGATTTCTTTCGGATATAAAGAAAGAAAGAAAATAATTTATTCAACAACACATCATTACATAGAAAAAAAAAATACAGCACGAAGTACCTTACAAAATTAAACAAGAAAAAAAAACATAATAGTACACAAATGAAAGATGTGCAGCCGAAATGGTCTCCACTCAGCAATGCAGTTGGATATGTAAATTAAAGACAACATTTGTTTTTTCCTTCACCAAAAAGCGATTGGTAAATATCAAATAATATTTTGTACGCAAGTTCCGAAAAACTCATAGGTAAGCAGCGACCCTCGGATTGAAAGTCACCAACGCTCTAAGCCATAGATATCATAAGGAAGTTACTTTAAATATCTATGCTCTAAGCAAAAACAATCACATATATTGTTCATTGTAATTATTTTCATTTGTCACGATTGTAAGTTATTTCCGTGCACTTCGCCCGCGGTCTACCTATTTACTAGCTAATTTGGTATTTATGAATAACAAGTTCCCATTTCTATGAATCATGCCTGAACAAATGAACTAATCTTCATATAATTTAACACAAACCTGTGTACTAAACCTAGTCATACTGCAGACATTCACATTACAAAATGTTTCCTGCATTCGTTATCTGAGCCTTGTCCGATCCCGTCGGTAGATAACATTGTTGTATTTCTTTCGTGGAATAATTATACATAATAGTTGCGGTTAGCTAATAGTGTGATATGATGTGACAGTTAGTAGATGACAGTAGCACCGGTACATAGGGTGTAGGAACAATGCTGGTGATCCGTTTAAGGGGGTAATGAGTATCCCGACCTGATTATGCAAAAACCGACCAAGAGTCGGACTTGGGCAGGTTCCGTACCATTATCTATAAAAAACGGCAAAAAAACCACGTTATTGTACCTATGGGAGCCCCCCTTAAATATTTGTTTTTAAGGTCAATATATATCTAAATATTCTATGTTTTTTTAAGCGTCTACCAGTTGCCTTTATCAATACCGAGCACAAACGTGCAAAAAAGCAACGTTTGTTGTATGTGAGCCCCTTTAAATATGTATTGTATTGTATTCTGTTTTTTAGTAAGTCTCTTTTGCTATAGTGGCAACAGAAATACATCATCTGTGAAAATTGCAACTGTCATGAGATATAGCCTGGTGAAAGACGGACGGACAACGTTTTATCCTTTGGCTACGGAAAATAGAAAAAAAAACGTTATACACGTACTATTTAAATTTTTATAATATGATTATCTTCCGAAGCAGATCAGATTCTTAGGATCTTGTTGAGTGCGTAAGCCATTCTGCCAATAGATGGCGCTGTATCCTCGGATGCTCATTTCTACTCCGCGCTTTGTTACTTCATCAATTCATCACGGTCATGGGTAAATCTGATCATTTAAACTACATATGTACGAAACCCTCAGAGCGAGAGTCAGACTAGTACTGATCTTAATGTCGCTCACTTTTCTATCTAAACTTCTTTACTGGCTGTACCATAGACAATAACCTAATTCCGACGTTTAACGACTAGGTGTAGGTATGTATATATTATTTCCATTATAACAAAACATTGTTATGTTAACAACTTTTGACAATGTGTCACGTTTAGTCAAGACAATAGAGTACAAAGCTGCCTTAGTGACATACAAAGGCTCATGTTTTAGGAAATAGACGTCGGTTAAGACCTTTTTAGTCGGATGGGTAGAATGTCGTTTAATGTTTGACGTGTTTAATTGAATTGTTAAATTTATGGGTGACAGCGGCTTTGTTTGTTGAAGTGGCGTTAGTAATGTAGCGAAATAAAGAATAAGAATAAGAATATAAAGTAAGAGAATGCCTATACTATATTTACTCGTATCGTACTATGTACTGTCGCCACGACTTTAACACCTTGACAATAAAGCCGTCTTCAGATACTTGTGAGCACCAAGGCCGGACCGATATAACTGGCGGCGACTGTATTAGATTAAGTCCCTCCCTTTCTTAAGTCGGTCCCTCACTGCTGAGGATGGTGGCCATGACAGAAATGCAGCAATAGACTTCTCCATTTGCATCTTCAGCTTGATGGATAGCCTGTGATATCGGCATCTGTAGCACTTCAGACACCTGGTCGCCCCAGCGTCTGGGACTACGACCTCGTTATTATTATTATATTATATCTCTGGTATATCTCGGGACCTATGAGGTCCCAGACCTTTGAAAGGCATACGTGGGGTCGAAGCCAACAGCGCAGAGGCATTTTAAGACACTAATCCAAAGGCAAGGAATATACGTGGAGAATACCATATGATACACCCGGAGACGGTCCCCGCCAGGTGCAGACTATTGAAGTGCAGCACATTAGCTGCGATGGATACTAAGGTCATTTGGCTACTGATGCGAATGTAAGATGGTCTGGATAATGGGCTATGGGGGGAGACTAGCGGACGCCTGCCGTGACAATCAGTATCGAATTGTAATAGGCAGGCGGTGATTCACCAACTCATGCAGTGGGCCCCACAACGCCCGCACTACAGTGCGACAATGGAGCAACACTTCGGAGGGGCTGTGAGGTTGTTGAGAGGCGAGTCTGCGGTAGCCAGATTCCGGTGATCCGTTGAGCAGGCCGCCGGCGTTTTATGACATTTTACACTTTTAACCTGGAGCATAAGTCCCGCTCTTGCGAATTCACTCTGGCCGACCAGCTAAGGCAAAGAGATGAGGGCCTTATAAAGGAACCCTCTGGAATAGTGGTCCGCGGTGTCGCCACTCAACGTCAGCTCGCCACATATTATCATTATTATAAGTCAAAGTACAGTAAATTTAAACACAAAAACAGATTAGCTTCGGGGTCGTTTGTAGATCACGTTGTCCTCTAATATGCACGTCGTGTGGTATCACATTATAATGTCCTACCTGGGACACGACAAATAATTATAATAGTAGTACAGTACATATGGTGCTAAATTACCGCACTAGTGCGATAATGAGCACTTTATACAATACATTAACTCTTTATTGCACACTTCATAAAATATGTGCCTATGTAAAAAAATCAAAGGGTCATAAGTACTGTAAAACGTTGTACGATACACGTGCCCAGGTAATTTGCAACTCGTGTCGATTTAAAAGTTAAAACACTCCCTTCGGTCGTGTTTTATTCTATCACCACTCATTACGAATTTCCTCCTTTTCGCACTTGTATCGTATCGTAATGTACTATTATAATTCTTTAATACGTTTTGAAATGCCGCTATAACAGTTTTCAGATTGAGCTTAAATACATCACTAAAATAGTTGGCTAAATGAATTCCGGTAATACAAACGACCATAAATCCAACTCCATGACTAACACGTAGCCTAATAATGCAACAAAACGCCACCACACATCCATTTCTTACACCACACGTATAGTGGAAACGAAGTTATCCTTCTCTATCGCGCTCCTTATTTCACACGCGCGTGCGATAAGGAGGTAAAACTTCGTTCGTGGTGCTCAGACTTATTGCCTATTTGACTGACGCCCACTCGATCGTCTTGGAAACAACGCGAGCTCATGAATGCTATTTACTTCTGCAAATATAGACGTTGTTACTAAAGGGTTATTGGCTGAGTTAGGGTCAGTTATATAGATGGAAATGTGCAATGCTGACTTACTCTTAGATATTTAAATTACTGCGTCCCCGTATATCTTTGTACTTACTTACGTTTGAGACTAAATCGTATATATGTTTGAGACAGGGATTTGGCCGAATTTTCACTGTCACATAACTAGGATCATACGTACAGTCGGCTGCAGAGTCTCGAGACCGCACCGTACGAGTACGTATTACACCGTCGCGCGTCGTAGGTTCGTCCGGTCTGGCTCCTGTGATCATAGTTATCTCCGTGTCCTAAGCGGTAGTGACTCTGCCTGCGATGCTCTCGCGACAGTGAAAGATAACTGTCATTGTCCCAAGCTCTCTTGTGCTAGGATGACGGAATCTAGAGTTCTGCCGTTATTGAGAACATTTCTCATAAAAAACAGAGAACGTTCTCAAGAAAGTACAATTCTAACTGGATCCATCCCTTAGTATTTAAGGGTACTGAAGGATAGCAAGACGGGCCGACGATATCAATATCGCAGGGAATCTGACCGTTCCCTGCGATATTGATATCGTCGGCCCGTGCGGCGTATGATCAAGTATTGTGGAAAAGCAGAGGATTTGGTGCAGCAGTGAACGTTTTTCTTGGTGCCATAATTACTACAAGAGTTTAAAATGCCTTTAGCAACGTGCGACTTTCGAGATGTTTACGACCAAAATGATACATCTCCAAACACATAACCTCTGGTATTATGTAGCATACTGGCATCTAAAACCGAGCGTTTGTGACGTAAAATACTATATTTTATGAATAAAAAACCTGAATCTGTTTCAAGGATAGCCGTGGGCGCAATGACAAAGCTAATGGGACCCGCTCTCGACTGTAGGCGTCAATTATCCTGACAGTACCTACAATCCAGCCAGAGAAATGGCCGAAATACTTATATACTTAGACACTGGTTACAATGTTTACTTGCGACCAAATATGTGTTTTGTTTGGCTAAAGAAACCACCATGTCGGTGGTCGATATCATAAAGATTTGATTAGAAATCACCGTCATTAGCAACCGTCAAAGGGTCTGCTAGGCTTCCTGGGAGAACTGGGTTGGCTGGAGTAATGCCAGCAACCCATCACGCAAAATAGGCGCACTATTTGACGTCGAGTTGCGGAAAACCAGCCCGCGTACACCTATACCTAACCGTCAAAATTTTGCATTTTCAAATTCATTTTCTAGTAGTAAGTAGGGGAACCTGTTCTACCTCGGTCAGTTTTTTCTTTTATGATTTTTAAAAAATAAATGAATAACCGCAAAACTGTTATTTATCCGAGTACCATAAGATAGATTAATAAACTATCGAATATAATACGAAATAAAAGGATTGGTATGTCTATTTTGATAGGCTACGTCGACGAAAAAAAAAGGGAAAAGTGTCCAAGGAACAACAACCCTGATGTTCCTTGGACATATCCCGTTGTACCTCGGACACGATATTTTTTATTAATTATATTATATTTATAAAATTATTCGATTTTTTTTATAAAATTATAGCTATTTTTAGCATATTTATGCCATTCAATAAAATTTTCTAGTACAAATTATCTTAGAAAAATTACTCAGCAATTGTCATATTTTATTTTGGCCTAAAACAATTTACGAAGTTTTTCTAAGATTGATTACTTGATAACTTAAAACGCAGGTAACCAATAATTAGATACACAGTAAATATTGATCATTTAGTTAAAAAAAAATATGCAGTAGCAGTTAGGTAGGGGCCAAGGTACAACATATTCTTGGTGTCCGAGGTACAACAAAATAACTTTTTGGAAAAGTGAGCTTCGTATTAGCACTTCAAATTAAGATTAGGCTAAAACTATCTTACCATCGAGTAGCTAATTATCTTGACATTAACCTATTATATAAAAGTTTTTTGTCTAGTAGCAAAACATGAAATTATCAGTCTTGATGTAAAGTTCTAAATAGCAACTTTTCATGACACGATTCATATTTAATTATTTTTCTCGAGATACTACCGGCCCTCAAGTTTCGTTGATAGATGATTTTATTAGTTATCAAATAACGTTACAAATAATGTAAATAAAATATTTTAATTACCCCGGCAAGGTAGAAATATTGCCAACTGTCCGAGGTAAAACTATGTCCAAGGTTCAACAGTTTCCCCTATATAAAACTAGCGCCATCGACAGGGCGCTCATCCACACACCTTGCAACCTAAATAATCGCGTACTGTGCGGTTTCAGAGAAATTCCTCCCTCGGACGCTCCGGCTGTGGAATGAGCTCTCTGCCGAGGTTTTCCCGACAGATGGGTTTCTTCAAAAAGGAGCGTTCTAGATTTTAATAGGTCGGCAACGCGGTGCAGCCCCTTGGAGTTGCAGGCATCTATAGGCTACGGTGACCGCTTTCTATCAGGCGGGCCGTGTGCTTTTTGCCACCGACGTAATATAAAAAACGACAAAATCTTGGGATTAGATTGCCAAAGCGGACCCCTGGCTCCCTGAACCCTGTAAAACCCTGTATAACCCTGGAAAATGCTAGGATTAGGAAGAAGACTTAAGCTCTAATATTATGGTATCATACCAGCATCTAAAGCCGAGCGTATCAAGGATAGCCGTCCGTGGGCGCAAATTGACTAAGCTAATGGGAGCCGCTGATTCGATTGTAGGTGTCAATTATCCTGAGCCTGACACACTACTAGCCGGCCAGGGAAATGGCCGACATATAGAATACATGGATAATATACGTGTTACTGAATTATAATTGTAAATTGTCAGGGGAATACCTATGTATCTACTAATAATTGTACAGTGTTTGCTGTTCCCGGATCAGAAATGGAAAAAGATTCACACACAAAAAAAAGTTTTTAAATCCCCGAGTTTAAACTATCGCGAGACATATTAATATTATAATAAAAGATAACACTCAAGTCTTTTTAGTCACTATGACACACTATGTCTTATTTTTCAGGAAACTTGGCTACTGACAGTACTGACAGCGTCCTCCTTTTCGAAGTTGGATAAAAATAGGAATCAATCAATACATCCCATGATAGGTTTGTAAACAGATTCACGTCTGTCCAAACAACTGTGTTTAGAGATAACATACTCGTACCTGTAGTTACTGTCGTAATCGCCTATAATGGCTCGTACTCAGTGAGGTTGATGAGATGATGATGACTGATGATGATGAGCCTAACCCCCCACACATAACCTCACGTGTATTTTTCTTCCCTCGACCTAATTTTAAAATAAATATTATTGTATCCGTAAATAAAATAATTTCTAGTACTCTACCAATGCCAATGCCAATGCAAAATATTGGAATGCCAATGGCATTCCAATATTTTGTAAAATATACACGTTATTTTGAAGTGTAAAATAATGATGTAGACTATTTTTATTCTTGGTTTCGGTCAATGTAGAAAAATACACGTGAGGTCTCCTTGGAACCCCCAACTCCCCACCGTGATCTTTCGTGATCCCTCCTCTTCTTTAGAACCTCGCGTGATTTATGCACAAGCCCTAATTAGCACTAAATACGGTGAACATCCATTCTAACGCCAGAACTATGATAATAATCCTTGTTCCTTTGAGATAAAAGCTAGAAAAGTTATCTTATAGAAAAGCGAACAAACCAATTTTAACACTAAGCAAAAAACAATTGGCGCTCTTCTTCATACTCCAGCCGGGTTGAATTAAACACTGTGTTACTAAACATCATCATCATCATCATTTCAGCCGAAAGACTGTTCATTGCTGATGGCTTCGCCAATCGCCAAGGATTTCCACATTATTAAACTACATCTGGCTGGCAATTCCCATTATTACCCGTAAGCAGTAATATACACTTTCTTAGCCCTAACAACGTGTGTAAAGTACCAATACCGCCCAAACAGCATTGACAATAACTATTTGTAAGCGACGAGGCACAAGAACACTGAAAGCCGTAATAGAGACGTGATTAAACGGCCAGCCCCTGGGAATAATCACCCTGATTAGTTCTAGTATAATCGGCAGTTTTCATCAGCTCATTTTGAACCTTAAGATTGTAGGGATAGAGTTGTTTTCAGACGAATTTAGCGGTAAGCACTGTAATGGCACATTTATCCGTGCGAGGGCGCTATGACTAGGGATGGTGAAAACTCGAGTCTTGAAAAAGTTTTGAGGGTTTTTAGACACGTGGTGATGCTTCTTTGATTTAATTTAAATGTGACTTCATTGTCACTTTTATATGAATTGTTTTTACAAATGTTCATCCATTAAGGATTAGGTTTAGGCCACACCACTTGTGTGTGGAGCTCCAATGAAATCGAGACTGTTACGAGTAGGTACACGGTCCTCTTGACTTTTTAGAAGCTTTATAGGGGTGACACACGCATTGTACAGGCTTCAATGAAAAAATTACTTACAATAAGTTAACTCGTTACTTAACTTAAGCCTCGAATTAACGACATCAGTCCAAAAAATAAATAGACCTCGTGAAGGCGGATCTGCGAGAGCTCGGACCCACAAATTGGCGAGAAATTGTGCAGGATCGGGTAAAGTGGCACTCTCTTGTGTCCTCAGAATGAGGCCGCTGAGCCAGCGCGGTTGGTTTCTTTTTAAAACTAAAAATTAATGGCGTTGTTGTACATAGGTGTATTTGTCTACCTCTTTTCATTTTTTCTCTCATCTACTCAAAGGTTAACTGGAAGAGATCCCTTAAAGGGATAAGTTCGCCTTTGTACTTACTGTTTTCCTTTTGTAAATTTTAATTTTTCTGTGTTTTGTACAATAAAGAGTTTACATACATACATAATGGCATAAATTAGTCGAGTCTAACTGAACCGTTTGACCGCTATGAATGAATGAATGAAAAATTTATTTCAGGCAAAGCCCATAAAATTATTAGTATTCCTTAGCTTAAAATATTATAACTTACAAAACTATTTTTATTAACTTACACAGTAGGTACGTACATGACAAACAGCTATTTAATAACAAGCACCCCAGATAGACCTTACCGGATGAGAACATTAAACACCTAAACATTAAATTTATATAATAGTACAATGTCAATGTAAATTTTAAAATGATAAATTTGCTAAGATATAAAATTATGTAAAATTTGATTAAAATTGAAAATAAAGAACATTGTGAAGATAAATGAATAAATAATATAAATTAATTAGGGTATATATATAAAAAAAAAAATATAGTCATAAAAATTAAAAAAAAAAACACATGTCAAAGGTCATAATTTACAAACGTAGAGTGAAGGGCTATCCATCTCTTCAACATGGGCGAATCCCACCTGCCGGCAAACACCCTTAGTAGACTGCTAGGGCTCCCTCGCATCAACTCCATCAATGAGGCGCAGCGTTTTCTGATAATCGCATGAAAACTGTCGACTGCCGCCTCTGTAAACATGCCAGAAGCGCTGCTTCTCCGAGGAAGCCCCATCAATGCCCTAAAAGCATTATTATACTGCACACGCAGTGCGCTGTACGTCCTCTGCGTATAATTGACCCAGAGATTGCAGGTGTAAAAGCACTGGCAGTAAGCCCTAAAAAGCGTTAGCTTTACCTCTCTAGTACACCCCGCAAATCTCCGAGCCAACATGTTGCAACGAACGGACAGCGCCCTCCTCTCCCTCTCAATATCCATATTGTCGGAGAGGTCCTCAGTGACCCAGTGGCCCAGATACTTAAAATGCTTAACTCTGCTTAACCGAGTGCCACATAGGACAATCGGTGGCACAACGTCATATGTTTTAGCACCTGCCTTGAAGATTAAAAATTCACTCTTCTTTGCATTGTATCTGAGCCCATGGTCCACTGCATACCTCTCACAGATACCAAGCAAGTTTTGCAACGAGCTGACAGAAGGCTATAGTCGGCTGTGACCATCATCGAAAAATCTTGCCACAGACGCCAATGATAGTCGACAGCTTCGCCAATGCAATAATGACTTACGAGGGACTCCGTACGCAGTTTAATTTCACTTAAATAATCTCGATCGCGTGCGTCGGCCTATTCCTTCGCCATCTGACGTTCAAAGGATTAAAACCTTAAAAGAGAACTGCAAGTTCTCGAGTCTCGAGTAAGACTCGAACTAAGCTCAACCCTAGCTAGCCTTCGCCAAAGAGAGGAATAAAAATAGGGATCGTAAGGGATCTCATTTCAACGGTTTGGCTAAGCTCGTGTCTTTGCTGATGAAATGCAGATTTTATTTTCACGTTTTTAGTTGACTATGAAAATTTGTGCTGGAAAATGTGAATTTAGTGCTTTCCAGTGCATAGCTTAATTCGTGATGCAAATTCAATTATTATTTTAATTTATTTATTATAGTAGAATCCTGTTCTTGGTTACAAAAGTAAACAAAACTGATATATGTATGTCGGACTTTTTAAGAGTTCTCAAAATATGCAGTGCTTCTAGTTATAAAGAGGTTTAAAAAAAAGTGAACTGCACTAACTTTCGCTGCTCTGTCAATGTAAACATATATCTTGAAATGATTTATATTTTTCACAATCTCCACGTTTTCGAAAGTACTTCAAAATTACTGTTATATTTACACTAGGGATTTAAGTCAATATAATGTTTGATTGCATTCATTAGGTATTCATATAACCTAGTATTAAAAATACTTAGCAACCAAGATAAGAACTAGTTTCGGTTTAAAATAACGCTGTGGAAATTGTGGCATGCTTAAAAGAACTCTCGAGACCCGAGCGAGACCAATAAAAATTCCTTTTCCCTCCAGAAAATAGCACTTTCCACTAAAACACTTCCTGGAACTTGCATGCATTTCATTATTCTAAATTTATTGCACCCAGAAAACCTGGTCACGGAAATACTGTGCTTTGCGGCCGGGCCAGAAAGGCCGATTTTGCCAGAGGCGGGCTAATATTTAATCTGTAGGGTGTGTGAAGAATTTTGATTGGTTACGTAATGTGGTATGTTTTTTTGAGGGGACAAAGTATTTTCGTATGGGGTGTAATTTATTTTTCCTATTTAGATGGCAACTAGACCCTTTTTAGAGATAAGTTGGTTAATGGATTTTTTGAGAATGAATGGTCACTCGTACATTTTATATTATAGCTGATGTGAATAAGATGCTTGCGTACGTTTTTTAAATTTTTGTTTGAATTGTCAACCCTCGTCGATAGAAAAATACGGGTGGCCCAGCGGTAAGAGCGTGAGACTTTCAATCCGAAGGTCGTGAGTTCAAACCCCGGTGTTATTCCAACAAATAATCAAAAGAAAGTAACAATAAAATAAACTAAATCTAAAATCGAATACATACAAGAAATAGGTACTAGTTGGCAGTTATGTACGAAATATCATTTGATATTTACCAATCGCTTTTCGGAGAAGGAAAACATCGTGACGTGATCGTGAGGAAACCGAAATAATCCTAATAAGGCCTGTTTACCCTCAAGTTGCAGTCGCTTTCGTAAAACTAGCGCCTACGCCAAATCTAGGGATTAGTTGCCAAAGCGGACCCGGGGCTCCCTGAGCCGTGGCAAAAGCTGGAAAAGCACAGGAAGAAAAAAACTAGAAAAAGACGGATGTTATGAACGAGTTTCTCTGTGTCTATCTGTGGTACCGTAGCTATAAAACCAACAATGATATATACTTACTAACTTACGCAGTCAACAGCAGACTTGGAGAAAGGTTCAGTTTGTCACACGTCTGTCACGGAACCCTAACGTGTGATTTAAAAACTACATAATACGATTACCGTTCACCCCCGTTTCCCGGCATGCAAATGTGGCATGCACTTCCGCGATGTGCGTGCTACGCCACTGTTACAGTTATTAATTCAACTAATTAACACTTAGCTAATGAGGCTATTCATTAGCCCGACTGTGGTGTTAAAGATGGGCGAGCGTTAGCGAGGGTATGGATATATTATCAATACTTTTTGGTGATTTTTAGGGTTCCGTACTTAAATCCGTCCGTCGGTCTGTCACCAGGCTGTATCTCATGAACCGTGATAGGTATTTATACGAAATGCTAAAATAAGAAATGCTAAAAAAATGAATGAAATAAATATTTAAGGGGGCTTTAAAACAGCGTTTTTTTTACCGTTTTTATAGATAAAGGATCCCTTCGTGCGCAAGTCCAACTCGCACTTGGCCGGTTTTTGTATTATGCTAAAAGGCAGTTTGTTAAGCCAAGAGGTATATTTTAGATACAATTACAACAATTCCTTGTTCAGATCCTCGAAGACATTGAAAATAGAATGGTGGTAAAATTTCATTTCAATCAAAAACCAACTCAATAGCCATTATCCTAAATCACTCTCACTCTCTAAATCACTCTATGCCTTCGATATTTGATTGAAAATTGAACGAAGATTCCTCAGTTCAGTTCGCATGCAATTTTCACACTTCGCGAACACGCAAGGCTGCGTCCGCGCATCTAGTAAACATAAAATTGGCATCGGAGGAAAGTTGTAACTACATACACAGCTCATAGATACTTACGACGTTTTTCCGCTAGACGTGTATACATTCACTTTTATTGATTGCTTATGCTTGCTTATGAACGATAATTGCGGCGCTTACCTGAAAACAAATAAAAAATCTTATTAATGATTGTTAAACACGATCAGTGAAACTAAAAATAATTTATGTTTAGAATGGATAATTATAATAAAAAGGATGTTTTTAAAGGCTGTTTTTTTATTAATGAGGTTTATAGCGTAGTTAATCTTGACACTATTTAAGAAGTGGCAAGGGTAGAAGGTAGAAGTTTGTTATCTTTTTAAAAATTCCATCAAGATTTAACCATTTGGACCAGCCCGAATAGACAGAATGACGCGACTTTCACGTTTGAGGCATTTTTAGATTTCTCGTCTTCGAAAGATGTTTAAGTAGAAAGACGTCAGTTTACATCAACGGAAAGCCGTGCTTGACGTGATGTGACATGACGTCAAGTAACAAAGAAATTCTGTAATCATTTTCACATATGTCAAATCTTGTGATTTTATGATCCGATCTTTGATTCAACACACTTTTTCGAATATATTCTTTAAGAACATTGTTTGGTAATTTTGTTGGTTTGCACGTGGATTCTGGTCTTTTTGGACCAAGCTTGGCGATCAAAAGGTTAAGCAATTGCAGGTACTTTACAACATAACTCAACATGGCGTCGACATTTCCATTGCGGATTTAAATTAACATTTAGTATAACATCGAGTGGGTTTTATTTATTTGTAGCGCGCGCAAAAAGATTTCCAAAGATAGCTCGTGAAAGATATGGCAAATATTTCCTTCCTTGGGCTCGTGCACATATCACATGAGGTTTACCTAATTTTTTGACCCCCGTTCGAGGCAATATCACGCGATTATCACACGCCACAACCGGATGCAACGACGGTTTAAAAACCGCTTAAATGTTAAGGCGCTGTCAAAGAAACCTTCAAAGCAAGGAAGTTCACACTTAGTAGTAATGTTTAGGTATATTGCTACCTTGTAGCGATGATTTAACCGTGCACATTTTTGACTGTGTCAATTCAATGGCAGTTCAAAGTTTAATTTATCTAGGCAAAAAAGCTGTTGCTTGTTCGACGTCGAAAACATACTAGTTTAACATACAGAGAAATTAATATTAAGTAGATACAATTGTACCTACTGAACTGTCTGCCTTACATAACGCCCGTTTAATACCGAAAGGTCACGCGTCGCATTGTCCCTCACCTTAGGAACACATGGTCGACACATAACGCGTTATCATCATCATATCAGTACAACAGTGAGTTCGCGCTGGTGCTCAAATACGGCTAAACTCTTCCATCTGCATGTCGGGAAGATACCTAGTGTACGACTCATATGAAATTAATATGCACAAATACATACAGTACGTCAACCACGTGCCAACCATAGAATTATGTCATTATAAGAGGCCCGGCATCCCGAGGCCGCGTTACGTCAGCGATGACTCATACAACATAAATGGACCTTCTGTATGGCGCTTTTTGCGATGACCGAGGTGAACAGCCTGTGCTTTTTATAAAATCATGTAACGTCAGAGTATTTGTATACCTAATTGAATTGATATAAGGTCTAGCAACAGATAGTGTTACACGGGTTGCTAGCATGTGAAGTGGGCATTTGAATTATTAAAAAAAACGGCGTCGTGACTTCTTTATGTTGATTATAGGAGTATCTAATAGATACTCCATAGATACTATCTATGTCATATATACTATGTAGGTATTCAGTGAGATTTCGTATTGTACAGATGAGGCCCTATATGTTTCAAACATTGACACAGTCTAATGTACGTCTTCAAGATCAAATCATATCTAAAATACGCTCAGTACCTATTGGGAAAACGTAGTGAAAAGGCTAAAACCTTTTTTTAAACAAATTGAACCTTTCTTTGCATTGTCCTCGATTATAGATGCGCCACATTTAAGTGGCCGACGAAAACCTGTTTATTCAGTTACCTACAAACAGTTAACTTTATATAACCACTGAATTAATGAATACAGTCACGCCGGCACGTAGAACGTTCAAATATTTTGCCAAGCTGTATGTGTGACCAGATTCTTAATAACTATTTTACCTTGGTGTAAAAATCAGCAAAGTGCGACTTAACATAAAGATTTGAATACATCCAAAGTTTTTTTCAACTATCATGGTTATTTGGCATTCTTCTCTAATTTCTACGGTTTTCTCGTGAACATGGCGGTTGCAACATCGGAAGCTCAATTTTAATAAAAACCGTGGTTAGAACTAGGGAATGAAAACGGGATACTCGGGTAGTCGGACTCATTTGGACTCTGTTTTGAATCCGGAAACAACAATATTAGTAATACATAATATTGACGTGTGAAGCGATTTGCTTCTTCTATATACTCTAGAGATAGACATACAGCGTTTTTTTCGCCCCCTGAGGAAAGAGGATTGACAACCAAATCCCACAAGGGAACCCCGGAAATAGCCAGATAAGCTCATTTAATAAGTAAGCTTTCTTGTGTAGGCGCTGATTGTTTATAGTTCCGGATATTTAATGCAAACTAAAGCAGACAATTAAGTTAGTTATTCCCAGTTTCATTCTAAAGAAAAATGGTAGTTAATTCACAAGAAATTTTTCACAAAAATGCCATAGTGAGTATGTACGCCAGGCATCCCTCAGACGAATTTCCCATACATTTGTTGAAAGATCTGGAGGATATGCCTGGCAAATATCAAGAAGGTACGCCAACACTGTTCACGGATCATTTGTTACTTCTATTCCAACAGCACATGAACTACCGATGGTCATTTAAGAGTGTTGTTGTAAATGTAGGTACATCAGAGGGCTCTTTGCCACGTTTTATGTCGCAGCCATGTATCGTTAACTTCGGATTAACAATGCCCGGGCCGCAAACAAAGCCTTATGACTGATATTTTCATAAAACGTATTATGACCACGTTCTTATGAAAATTGGGGCCGTTTTGTTAAGGCTATTTGTTGTTTGTATTGAACATCACATGTTTTTTAATTTATTTAAGAAATAACTTAAAATATTTTACAAACAAAAATTACTCCGAATAACTATTAGGAAGTTTGAATCGAAAGTTTGTATGCAGGGGGGAAGGCATTATCTCCGCAGCTGGCCGTACTTAACGCACTTAATCTTATTAATTAAAACTGGCCTTTTTTACTCAGTGGAGAATGCATTTACGCACCGTCCCTTGGGCCCCGGGAAGGCCATAGTGGAGGGGTATGTGGGACTCATCCGCTTTTTATTCCTCTCCTAGTGAGAGGAGGCATTGAAACTAGCCTGATGCAACCCTATTGAAGAACAAAAGATTGAATACGGTCTTATTATACCTGAAGAAAAGCAGTATTGCCAAGTCTCTAGCTAACCCTTCTGTTTTCTGTCCCGTTGTTTGCCCTTGTACCATTTATTCGGAGTAAACGCAAGTTTCTTCTATATATCTCTCACTTGTCATCTGATCATTCACACCCCCTTTTATTTCTTCTCCCACAGTCATTCACCTTTCCTTTTCCTGTCTAGGGTAGTAACAACGGTATTACGTACGCCATATTTACCCGGCTAAACACTTCGCAACGCCGTGTAGCTCATCCTTCATAATTTATTAATAGCGTACCGGTTCTTTTCTTGTTTACACATTTACCGGCCGTTGCTTATTGTCGTGTTGGACAATCAAGGTTGCCAGACGCGTACGTCAAAGTGTAAAATGCCCGTTATAGCTTAGTTGTGTAAACCCTGGCCTGGTTTATGTTATATTTGATAATATAAAACAGTGCCTGTCTATCTTTTCCCGGGAGATTAGTATCTTTACATGCGAGCGTATGATGGACGCACTTTATCCTGGCATTGTCATGTTGATATCTGCGACCATCATATCACCAAAGCGATAAGGCAAACATCATGTTTTAATACCAAGTGATTGATAAAGACAGATGCTGTCAAGTCGACAAATGGAACTATGTAATCTATATGTATACTGCTGGAATTCGTAAATGTGCAATATTTGAATATCCACTAAATCGGTTTAAATTTGGGTAAGCGTTTCACGATTCTCGATTACCAAAACAACGAATCCAAGTAATCGATCACAAATTAATATAAATCGAGCGGTGATTATCTACCTATTCAATTATTTGAACCAAGGTAAATCAGTTGGCTTTAATCTATTTTATCTAAGTGATTCTAATCAATAAATTCTTGATTGATTGATATTTTACCTAAGTGATCATAATCAAAAAGATGCGGAAGCCAAGGAGTTCATAAGGATGTTTTTTTTTTTATGCTATAGGGGGCAAACGAGCAAACGAATCACCTGATGGTAAGCGATTAACGTCGTCCATGGACACCCGCAACACCAGAGGTGTCGCAAGTGCGTTGCCGGCCTTTAAGGTGGGAGTACGCTCTTTTCTTGAAGGTTTGAAGGTCGTATCGGTCCGGAAACACCGCTGGCGACAGTTCGTTGGGTCGGCGGCTCAGAGACAGGGGTTGCGATCCTCGGTCGGGGTCGTACCTGGTTCTGATGGTAAGCGGTCACCGTAGCCTATGGACGCCAGCACCACCAGGGGTGTTACATGCGCGTTGCCGACCCTTTAAAAAAAAAGGAGGATTCGCTGTGTTGACAGCTAAACGGGCCAAGGGCTTTGCTCCGTGGGTCCTCAGCTCAACAGTCAACACAGCGAATCCTCTTGGAGCTCTGGCGACCTTACTCACTAACAGAAACACAACACTATGAGTAGGGTCTAGTGTTATTTAACTGCGGTTTTCTGTAAGGTGGAGGTACTTCCCTAGATGGGCTCTGCTCCAGATTTGAGCGAGACGACATTCGTTGTGCTGTGCCCTACCACACTAAAAAACCTACATAAATTCAGAACTCTTCTTATAGTTCGATTAAATATGGGCCAAAGGCAGGTAACAACTGTTTCACTGTCTAACAATATTGTTTACGAATGGAAGCATGCACTTGCAATTTCCAGAGCGTGGTAGGAACCTAATTAATGAGAAATTTTAATTGCCTTGAAATTCCTGCAAACGCTACTTTAACGCTGAATTATTTAGTATTATTAAAATAATGGAAAGTGTGTTTAAATGAAAATTGAAGATGCTTGGAGTTGAATATAATTTGCATAATAACGTAAATTAAATTCAAGTTGTGAAGAATAGCATAACTTTAGTACTTAATTGGTTATTGTTAAAAACTAAAAGATAAGTCTGAAAAAATAAGATAAGTATAACTACCTACACTTGCCTTTTTTACGATTCCTAATTGGCATTGGAAACACGATATCGCCTACTTATGTAATTACCAACACGTGTAAGAGGTTAGAGTCAAACCACGTTATCTTCATCCAAACAAATGAACTGTCAAAGTTTAAAGTGTTATTTTAAACGTCAAACTTCTATGAAATTATGACGTTTACTTAACACTTTCACATTCTGTGCTATCAAAATCTAGGAATCTTAGCATAGACGAACTCTACGAGTTACAAAATTGGACAGATCAACAACTAAAATTCTGTTTAATATTGTTACTGTATCGTATTTCGGATCGTTTGATCGCTGCAAGCTCCGTTAGTTCCCGAGAGTTCACTTTTGAACCGGTGTGTACTTACTACTTACCTACAACAAAAAATTATGTTTGATTCTAGCTCTAATTTTTCCAGGGTATTATCATATCCTCGCATCCCATTACGTTTTAAACTGGTAAGATTTTCCATAGTTTCGTTGATGACTTAAAGTGATAATGATAAGGTCACATAAAAGGACCTGATAGAGCAATAACCTCTTTCTCCCCTCTTCGGTTAGCGTCGGAAGAAAACATCTTCATTCGTGACCTAAGCTCCCAAACAACTGTTTTGTCAGCCCAAACTTCTGTACGTGAGTACTTAGATACCCTATTTATTTTGTCGTATAAGCCACAATGTTTACTACCACCATTAGGACCCACCACTAAGTCCGTTAATTTAATCGTTTGAGATGCCGCCCTGGTCTGGCTCCACTTTTATTTGTTTTAGCAAAATGGACGTTAAGATACTTATGATCCAGGTTACGTAACATTATGAAGTTGGTCTGCAGGATTCTATGTCCCTTTCTGACGCATGACATCCCAACCTTGGTCTTGGTATCAAAACGTCCTCTTTCTAACTTACAAAATTACAAGGAAACAGTAGGGTATATAAACAAATTGATTAATATACCCCTGGCGCCGCGTATACCTACAGATCGCTTCCAGAAAGCTGTAGCGGAAAATGTATGAAACAGTCTTAAAGACATACGTTATAAGGAAGGAAGACCACATATTTTAAACGGGAAAAATCCATGCATCTCAACAGCAAAAGACTAAATTGTAGTACCAATGTTCAAGCATTCAACAGCGATGCGACGTCATGTCGTCAGTCGTCTGTGGTTCGTGTGGTTTCCGCCAACCATAGTGACACTACCGATTTTCGTTTCTTAACAGACGTAACTGTCGGTTATAGGACGTCAGCGTCGAACTGTCGTAAAATCGGCGTCATGTTGATGCCACACTTCTAAACAATAAAGGTTGTCAATTCAACTGAGGAAAACACGTCTTACGGTATCATACACGAAACAAAACCACGTGACTTTGTCACCAAGCCAATGATAGCAACGAGACGAACAGTATGTTAATCTCATTGATAGATTAGTGTCGACCCTTAAATGCATGAATTATAAATATTGATCCTAAAATATGTAAATAAGTGACAAGTTGACAACCAAATTCATTTCAAATTAAGAACTTACGACGATATGACAAAATCTACGTTCCAAGAGAACTTGATTGTCACTTGTCTCGTTTCTGTGTCATAAATGCATCATCATGCATGTAAGGGTTAATAGTTGACATTCTGACAAAATCTTAAAAGAACTTTATAAAGTATCGTAGAAAGAAATGAGTTAACCGTCTACGCGTTGACTGATTTACCAAACTTTGACATATAGTTTTATCGCTACACGCGTAGTGTCTCGCTTTAGTGCCGTGCGAAAAACATAGCTTAAGTTAGTCAGCGACAGACTTCCTGTTACATCCACAAATAACTATTAAGTTAGCGACAATCATGAAACATGAGGTCAACCACTGAACCTTGACTCATTAACGCGACTGACGTGTGGTTCTGTTCGTCCTGGGGCAACCAGCTAATGTGTGACAAAGACAGAGTGCCGCGCGACAAGTCACTTAAGTGAAATCAGACAGCCTGTGTCTTCCTGCACTGCACAGTTGCACACCTTGATGAGATTATATCCACAAATAACGATAAACTCAGCGTTGACAATCATGAAGTCAACCTCTGACCCTTGACTCATTAACGCCACTGAACTGTGATTCTGATTGCCCTGGAACGACCAGTTTAAGTGTGACCGTATCCGTGATGAGATGAAAACTTATGTTAGTACAATTTATGACATTAAAATCATTTAGATAACAATGATAAGGTGGCTGATACGAACCCGTGGTATGACAATATGCCGGTCTTTTCTTGTTTACGAGCTATATGCACACGTCTGCAATTCGAGGATTGATATCAGCATGTCATGGAATGATGGAATCCGACTTTTGTCCCCCGGTCTGTCAAAAAAAAAATGACAATCCTACGACTATTTCATTTCTATGAAGCGATACGATAAGATGTCACTCTCATTTCCTGTATTTCCCAACAAAAGTACCTAAAGTACGCAAACTCGCTGTGTGTGTGTGTTTTTTATAGGTACTTTCTTTATGTCACAATAAATATAAAACATACTACTACTACACCCATAAAACTCCTATATTCGCCAGAGTTCAATCGGTAAGTCTACAAAAGCTATAAGCCATTAGTCAGGTCAGCATTAAGAATAGCAGACTTGATAAGTATTACCTATTATTAATTGTAGGCATCACTTAGTCTTGGTAGCGGGCAATTATTTCTGTGAACTTGACTCATTCGGTTTCTTGAGCGCACTTTGATGGAAATAAAATATGTTAACAAGAAACTTCAAAGTGGTTACCGTCTTTTATGTTTGAGAAAAAGGAGCTGCTAAAAATAAGTTACAATTAATTCTGTTTGTAAAACTGTAACTCAGCTAGTTTTAAGTATAGAAATAAATGTTAAAAAGTTAGGCTACATGGTATTGAAAAGTAGGGTACAA
The DNA here is from genome assembly GCA_949128165.1 of Lathronympha strigana. Classification (NCBI taxonomy): domain Eukaryota; kingdom Metazoa; phylum Arthropoda; class Insecta; order Lepidoptera; family Tortricidae; genus Lathronympha; species Lathronympha strigana. Next base: position 4,667,217 of record OX421922.1, on the reverse strand, counting down.
CGGAATTGAAGCTCAAATAGCTCAAGTACGGATATAATGGTTATCACTCGGTTTTTTGGTTACCAAATCACTTATTTTCACGAAATGTGGTGTTGGAGGCCAATGCTCAGGATACCCAGGACGGTTAAACGCGGGGTGCGGAGCTGGTAGACCTCCCCGTGGTGCATCCTGGGAGGGGGAGAATAGCCCGCTCAGTTGAGCGATGGCTATTCTACCTCTGCGAACTACCAGACTGGAGGCGGTTGCAGTCGAGTTTACTCCTGCGTGGGCGTTGCGCCGTGGATAGGGCTTGGTTGTGGGGCAGGGGTATTTGCCCTCCTGCGACCCGGAGGGTTAAGTAAAAGGCGGATGGCCTTCAGACGGAGTGTTTATTTATTTTTATTTTATTTTATATTTTACTTTCTTCTTCTACCTTGTCTTTGTTTGTGTATTTATTTTCTTATTTATATATACAAAAAAACAAAAAACCAAAAATAAAAATAACAAAAAACCCAAAAACTCGGTTCTGACCGGGGCCGTATCTAACTGGTCTGCACCATCTCACGGGTCCTCCTTCTGGAGTCGGCCGGTTTTTTCAGTCCCTTTAGTGGGCATAAACCAACTCCAGCATGGGGATAACCACCCCCCCATGACAACAAAGAGTCGACCCGTGATTTGGTGTGGACTAGATTTACGGTGCAAAAAAATTTAGCTTTAATTGTGTCGTCCGTAGAGTAAGGCAAGGCATCAGTGCATCCTCGATGTGTATGAGTAACCATGGAAGTGCTAAGAGGCTTGGCAGCAAAGACCATGTGCCCCGTCTAACGTCACCCATACGTCTCTGACCTATGGTGCGTGTCGATTCGGGGATCTTGGTGTAATTGGTCGCTGGCCTCGACCCCAAGTACATGGCGAAAATCACCGCTCAGGTGTTACTGGATGTGACGCGTGTTTGGTTTCCCGCGTTATTTTAACGACGGGAAATCAAACAGGCAAAAACGGCGTTTGCCTATGTGCAAATCCCCGAGCGCGTGACGGAGCCACGGGCATCGGGAATATTCCAACGAACGAAGTCAAGTAGTCGTTGTGGAATGCGCCGTCTCTGCTGTCCCCTACAGTTCTGGGCCCGCGTAGGAAGAGGCGAACCCTGCATCTCCCCTTTTCTCTTATATGCAGCACAACTCAATAAATCTCTTCTAATGGCAGACATGACAAAAAACACGAAAGGGGGCAATACGAAGGGATGCTCCGAGGACGGAGATGCTGATGTGGGGACCTCCGCAGATGGGAACTCGCAAAGGGAGGGTAAGGGGGGGGCCCCCAAAAGGGCCAACCCGTACCTAAAGGAAGCGCAACCAGAGTCTGTGCCCAAAATAAGCACCGCCAGGAGGGGCGGAAAAGCTGCGGGACCGGGGACCCCCCGCCTAAGACTCAAAAAAAAAATTCCGGGAGGTAGGCCCACTGGGGCATACGCGGGACTCTCCGCAGCCCGCAACAGCTTAAAGGAGATAGAGGAGGACTCGGAGCTCGAGGTGGTAGACGACGACTCCGACACCGGGGAGCAATGGAGCGGACGAGCCTCCCCCGAAATATGTGGAGACCCATTGGAGGTGGCGCGTAAAGCCGCAGAGGTCGTCATGACACAGACGGCCAAATCTACAAATTTGAAGGGGTCGGTCCGGGGCGCCATAAACAGCGCGTGCCGAGAAATGGTGGCAGCGCTCCGGAAGCTCGCAAAGGGCGACGAAGATGAGGCGGTCCGCGCCCTCCGCGCGGACAACAGGAGGATGAGGGAGGAGCTGGAGCAGCTGCGGACGGAGACCAGGGCCATGAGGCGTGCCTTCTCCGAGAGGGGGAAGGGGGCTCCCACGCCAGACCCTATCACCTCGGAGGAGGGCCGCAATCGGTCGGGGCAGGCAGAGGTGGTGGAGCTCCTCTCATCATTAAAGGATGAGCTCTCGCGGGAGCTGACCCTCTCCCTGGGTGACATGATGAACGCGAGGCTGGAAGAGGTCTACAGCCGTCTGGTCTGGGGCATTCGGATCGTTGTTGATCCGCGAGGATCGGCAGGGATGGGAATGTTCCACGGCTGGTGCGCCCTGGGGGCAATGGTAAACGAGCCCTTTTGGGGCTTGTTTACTATTGCTGCCAATAACCCGACACCCGGGATATTCCCGGGGGGGAGGGGGGAATGGCCCCTGGGCCAGGAGCTGCTCCCAGCATGCCTCAGCTCATCTGAGGTGGCAGGGGAAGCAGCACGCGGCGGGCGTACTTCGGCACGCGGCGGGCGTGCTCCAATGACCCTCAGGGCTATACCGGATAGGGTTTCCCATACCGGGCAGGTCTGAGGGGAGGAGCACACGGCGGGCTGCTCCGCGTGTCCCTCTGAACCTAGCAGAGGGCACAGTGTGAGCAGCCAGGTCCTCCGGGACGGAGGGTTTGCGGGTGTGCTTGGCACCGGAGCCGCAACGGCGTGGAGTAAACCACCTTAAAAAATCCCTAATCCCAAGGTGTGGCTGGCGTGCCGACGGGATGAGTGGCTGGGGGGAGCCCAGTCACTAGCGCCGCAGAGGGGGGGCATACCCCCGCTTAAAACAAAAATAGCAAAACAAAAAATGAGTGGCCAAGACAAAGTAAGACGTCCCCAGGAGGTTTCAATCCTCCGTGTCACCACAGAACGGGCGGGTGCCCGTACTGTGGTGACACGCCGCCCACCGTACTCTGGGGGGGCAAACCACTCGCGGACGATCTCACACGACGACCCAGGCAAACGAAACACGGACTCGGAACCTGCCTTGCGACTAAGAGGAGGAGCGGATGGGGGTGAAGTGGAAGAGACCCCTCCCAAACGCGTTGAAGAGGAAAGAGTCGGCGAGGAAGTGGCGGGCAACCTCACATCGCCTGGACTTGCTCTGCCCTCTCCTAAACCGGTGCCCATGAAGTACCGCCCTATGCGCGATGCTCTTGGGCGGTACATACGGTACGGTGGCCCAGACGCCGAAACGGAAGCGACGGAGGCGCCCGTGCCCGCAGGGTACAAGCAGTATGTCCGTCCCCCCACTCCGAACCGAACAAGGATATTTAGCGGGAGGAACGCTGGCCCTCGCGGACCTGTCCAATCACCTGGGAGAGAAGAGTTCTTCTCCCCCTCAAGACTGGACAGGCGCGACCTGTCTGGTGAGGAGGAAGCCGATTCTGGAGACTCAGAGGGCCCGGCTGAGATGGGGCCCCCGAACGAAGAGGCACGACCGAAGGAGAGGGTGCCTTCAGACGGCATTACACCTGGCGGACTAGACAGTCAGTCCCCGCAAATGCAACCGTATGTCCGATTAAGTAGGCTCTCTGACTCGGAGTCGTCTATGTCGAGCATACGCACAGTTGCCTTGAAGGATAATCCCAACAGCAAGTTCTGGAGGAAACCAGAAAAAAGGCCAGCAGATGAGCTCAACCTATCCTCGAGCTCAGAAAGCGACGGCGGAGTACTAAGCGAGGGCGCTTCTCCCAGAAACCGCTACAGAAAGGCAACTCCCAAGAGGGGCAGGGGACGGCCACCTACATCGGGGACATATATAGGCTTTGGCAGATTCCAGGTGGAATGCAACGCAGCAGAAGCGCATGTAAGGCAACTCCAGGCGGAAAAAAACCTGGCTCCGTCTAAAGTAAATGCAGAAATTACGGCCCGTGAAAGAGTGGAGCGCTTAATTAGTAGGCGAGCCCCCGCCCACAGCCAACCACGTGATCAAACCATGGCGGAAATTGACGAGGACGTGCAAAGTGCCCTCAGTACAATAATGCATGTGTCAACCACATCGGGCCATCTAAAGGGCACATATCAGAAGGATCTAAAGGAGTCAGTGGCAAAGATAGGGGCAGCATTCGCGAAAGCGAGGACTCGCACTGCCACAGAGGAGGTAGCTCGACTAGAGGCAGCAAATGCGCAACTAGCCCGGCAATTGGCAGAACTGCGGAAACAAGTCGATGAGATGCGAAGCCAGCCTGCAGCGGTTGCTGAAGTCGACATTCGTCGAATTATGGAGGAAGTCTTGCGATCGTCCCGGGATCAGTTCACAAATATTTTGAACGCCCGTCTGGAAGGACTTGAAGACCGTCTTCTGCCGGAACCCCGGTATCGGCCTTCTCTGGATGCTGATAGACGAGCAGTGGAAGCTGTTTCTGCAAAGAGGGATGAAGTGGCCCCGAGTACCTCGACAGCTGAAACCACAGACAGTACTCCTGCTCCCATGACGGCTCCCACCCGGGCCGGCGAGAAACAAGCACCGAGCCAAAAGGGTAAAAAGAACAAACGTCCCAGCTTGGCAGCCAAAGAAGCGGCTGCAGCTAGGAATGCACCTGAGGTACCTACCACCGACAAAGGCCCGAAGCCCGCTACCCAAAAGTGGAGCGCAGAAGTGGGACGTAAGACCAAGACTGGTGGTGGGGCAGCAAAGGGGCCCAAACCGACTAACGTCCCCAACCCAAGAAATGCCCCCAAGAAAACCCCACAGCGGAAGAGAAAACTCAACCCCCCAAAGACGGCAGCTATTACACTGACCCTAACATCAGAGGCAGTGAAGAAAGGGCTCAAATATGATAATATCCTGGCTGAGGCCAAAAAAAGCATAAACCTGGAGGAAATTGGTATCTCTGCCCTGCGCTTCCGCACAGCAGCGACAGGCGCCCGAATGCTGGAGTTACCACCTGACACTAAAGACGCTGAGAAAGCGGCTGATGCTTTGGCTGGAAAACTTCGTGAGGTTCTTGGCGCAGAAGTCATTGTCCAGCGACCTACAAAATGTGCTGAGATACGCGTCACGGGGTTGGACGACTCAGTAACTACCGAAGAAGTCGTGAGTGCCGTTGCTACCGAAGGGAGCTGCCCAGCGCAAGCCATCAAACCAGGCATTATGTCTCGAAGCCAGAATGGCTCCGGATCCCTGTGGCTTAACTGCCCAATCGTAGCAGCCAAAAAAATAACAGAAGCTGGACGCATTAAGGTTGGGTGGATATCTGCACGAGTAGTTCTGCTGGAGGCTAAACCTTTACGATGTTATAGGTGCCTAGAAACGGGTCACGTTGGGGCCAAGTGTGATAGCAACATAGACCGCAGCAACCTGTGCTATCGCTGTGGTAAACCTGACCACAAAGCCCGGGACTGTACAGCGGAAATGAGCTGCGCCGTATGCACAGCGGCCGGGAAACCGGCTGGGCACCGTATCGGGGCCAAAGAGTGTCAGAACACAAAGCTGAAATCCAAACCCGGAGGGAAGAAGACAGGGATAGGCCCGGTAGCCTCCCCACATTCCGAGCAAAACGCTGTGGTGGATATAATTGACACTACCCAATAATATGGCTTACTCATGTCTCCAGGCGAACATTAATCACTGTGCTAGTGCCCAAGACCTTCTGGTCCAATCTATGGCAGAGTGGCAAATAGGGATTGCTGTGGTCTCGGAGCCCTATTTTATCCCTAATCGTGACGACTGGGTCTCAGACCTAGATGAGACAGTGACTATCATAGCCCCTGCTATGACAGGATCTCCACCCTTTGAGAACACCATAAGGGGTAGGGGGTTCGTACTCGCCGTAGTTGCAAAAGTCGCAATAATTGGGATTTACTTCTCACCCAATCGCCCTTTTGCTGAATTTGAGCAGACCCTAACAGAAGTCGGAGCGCTGATTGGTCAGATATCACCTACTCCAATCTTAGTAGCAGGGGACTTTAACGCGAAATCTACGGCGTGGGGATCCCCAGCGACCGACGTCCGTGGCGAAGCGCTGGAGGAATGGGCGATCTCCCTCGGACTGACCATCCTCAACACTGGGTCCGAAAACACGTGTGTGAGGCAACAAGGCGGGTCCATAGTGGACATTACACTGGCTTCAAACGCTTTCGCCCACCGCGTTAAAAACTGGAAGGTGGAAGTTGAGGTGGAGACAATGTCCGATCACCGGTATATCCGATTTGATATTGCTACTCGGGCACTCACGGTAGGACAGAATCAACCTGCTCATAAGAACAACCCAAAATGGGTTATAGGGAAACTGGACAGGCAACTCGCCAAGGAGGCAGCAATCGTCGAGTCTTGGGTGAATGGTACCAGACCAGTGGAGGCTGACCAGGTTGACCAGGAAGCCGAAAATCTTGGCAGCGCTTTGACTCGCGTCTGCGACGCGTCTATGCCTAGAGCGAAACAATTCTCCCCAAAACGGCAGGTGTACTGGTGGCAACCAGAACTCCACCAATTGCGGAACGATTGCGTGGCCGCTCGTCGTCAGTACACCAGGTACAGAAGAAGGCGAATTCGAAACCAGGCAGAGGAGCATGCTCTGTATGACACATACAGGGCTGCTTGCACTACACTGCAGACGGCTATAGCGAAAGCGAAAGAAGCAGCTTGGGAGGAGTGGCTCGAGACCCTCAAAAAAGATCCATGGGGCAGACCTTACAAAACAGTAAGGAACAAACTCCGACCCTGGGCACCCCCCCTGACCAGCAGCTTGCAGCCGGAGTTATTAAACCGGGTAGTAGGCGCTCTCTTCCCCGAAAGGGGTGAATTTGTGCCTCCAGTGATGGCGTCCCGCACGGCACATATACAAGCAGAGGCGGAAATCCCACCGGTGACGGAGACTGAACTAAGTGTAGCTGTCTCCAAACTCCGTTCCAAAAAGACGGCCCCTGGACCAGACGGCATACCGGGTCGCGCCTTAGCGGTTGCGCTCAGTGAGTGGGAGGAGAGAGTTAGAGCGCACTTTACCGCATGCCTGACTCACGGGCGGTTTCCTGTTAGGTGGAAAACTGGGAAGTTGGTGCTTCTTCGGAAAGATGGGCGCCCACCAGATCAGCCGTCAGCGTACCGCCCCATCGTATTGCTCGACGAGACGAGCAAGCTCTTTGAGCGTGTTATCGCTTCTCGCCTTATGAGAAGTTTGCGACCAGGGCTTAGTGATTGCCAATATGGCTTCCGCCCACTGCGTTCTACGCTGGATGCCATTGCCCAAGTAAGAGAGTTCTCAGAAAAGGCAGTGACCCAGGGAGGGGTAGTGATGTCTGTATCGCTAGACATCTCGAACGCATTCAACACCCTGCCCTGGGAAACTGTGAAGGTGGCCCTAAAATATCACAACGTACCCGAGTACTTACAACGAACAATAGCGAACTACTTTACCGAGCGCGTTGTGATATTTCCAACAAAGGACGGATGGGGAAGGAGGGCAATGACGTGCGGTGTTCCACAGGGCTCTGTGCTGGGGCCCCTCCTGTGGAACATCGGCTACGACTGGGTGCTTCGCGGAGCAACTCTGCAGGGAGTCAAAATTACCTGCTACGCTGACGACACCCTCGTGTCAGCCCGCGGCAAGACGCACAAGGAGGCCGCTTACTTGGCCACGGCAGGAGTAGCGCAAGTCGTGCACAGAATCAGAGCACTAGGTTTAGAAGTCGCGCTACATAAATCCGAGGCCCTGGTCTTCCACGGACCTCGCAATAAACCACCAATAGGGGCACACATAACCGTGGGAGGAACCCCTATCGCCGTCGGGTCGACGATGAAGTACCTGGGACTTGTCCTCGACGGCAGATGGAAGTTCGAAGAACACTTTCGGCGCTTAGCCCCAAAATTGCTGGCTGCAGCCGGAGCGCTAGGGAGGATCCTGCCTAATCTGGGTGGCCCAGGACCGGCATGCAGGCGACTCTATACGAGTGTGGTGCGCTCAATGGCACTTTATGGAGCGCCAATATGGGCGGACACTCTGAGTTCTCGAACCACTGCCCAATTGCGACGTCCGCAGCGGGCAATAGCTCTCAGAGTGGCTCGAGCGTACCGCACCGTCTCCTACGTTGGAGCCTGTCTATTGGCAGGTAGCGCACCATGGGACCTGGAAGCCGAGGTCCTAGCTAAGGTGTTCTGGCGAATCAAACAGGCCAGAGCAGAGGAAAACCCGCCCGCTCCACAAGAGGTTCAAAAGTGGCGAGAAGAGGAACAAGACGGCCTCTACCGAAAGTGGTCTGAGGAATTAGAGATCCCGGGAGCTAGCCGGGACTTGGTAGCTGCTGTTCGACCAGTTCTACAAAAGTGGGTTGAACGTAAGCACGGAGCACCTTCCTTCCATCTCACACAGCTGCTGACGGGGCACGGCTGCTTCGGGTGGTACCTGTGTGAGAGGGTGGGACGGGAGCCGACGACGGTGTGTCACCACTGTGCAGATGGAGTCGCGGACACGGCCCATCACACGCGCGTAGAGTGCCCTGCTTGGGCGGAGCCTCGCGCCGTCCTGTCCGCGACTGTGGGTGGAGACCTCACACTGCCCGCACTAGTCCACCAAATGGTTGGAAGCGAAGAGGCCTGGGCGGCAGCAGCCACGTTTAGCGTGACAGTCCTCACGCAAAAAGAGGCTGCGGAACGAGGGCGCGAGGTCGACGAGAGCTCTCTCCCTCAGCGCCGAAGGAGGCCAGGAAGGCGGCGAAGAGCCTTTGCTGACAGAATGCTGCCGCCCTAACGAAAGCCTGCGGGTGCTGGGTCGGGAGTCCCATCGCCCGCCGAAAGAGGCTTCTAGCTGGAAGGCCCTCAAGTGTTCCGAGGTGCCAACAGCGGAGAGGGCTGCCTGAGCAGCCCACATAGACCGGGCCAATAAAGGCAAGCTGGCGGGGTATCGGTAGCTGAGCAATCGCGTTCCCGAAACCCCGTCCCATTAGCGAAGTGGTGGAACACCCCAGGGTTTTTAGTCCGTGCGAGTCGGACATACCCACTCAGTATCTCCCGGGCTGAGTGGGATCCATAACGGATTTTCCCTGGGCAAAAAAAAAAAAAAAAAAAAAAAAAAAAAAAAAAAAAAAAAAAAAAAGGTCTACAGCCGTCTGCCCCCGGGGCCGATTGTCCGCCCGCCGCTCGCGGCGGACAGAAGAAGGGAGGAGGGCCAACAGGAGGTCATATCGGCTCCCGAGAACAGTGGCTCCCAACCGCTGCAGAAACCGCGTGGGGGGGTCACGAACCTGATGCCTCCGGCAAGATCAGCGCCGGCGCCGCGAGCCAAGAAGGGGTCGGCTGTACCCCCACAAGCTGCGAAAGTACCCCGTGCGGCTCAGGCCCAGGCAGGCCCATCCACCGAGGGGGCATGGTCGACGATGGCGGGGAAGGGGAAGAAGAAGAAGGCCGCCCCCTCTGCTCCTTCTGCTCCTCCACCACCGAAGAACCCGGCAAGGCCGACACCGGCGCCGAAGAAGGTGGCGCTGCCTAAAACGGCGGCAGTTGTGGTGGCTCTCAAGCCGGAGGCGAAGGTGTCGTACGCCGACATCATGATAAGAGCCACGCAAGCGATCCAGCTACAGGACGTGGGCCTGGACCACATTAAGGTCCGGAAGACAGCGGATGGAGCCCGCATATTCGAGATGCCGGGGACAGACAACGGTCGCACTGCCGAGGCCCTTAGGGAACGCCTGGAAGCGGCTATTGGAGACGCGGCCAGGATTTACAGGCCAGTTAAATTGGTGCGTCTCCGAGTCTCCGGCCTCGACGAGGCGGCCACTCAGGGGGCCCTGGCGGAAGCCATAGCCGCCAAGGGGGACTGCCTGCCGACGGCAGTAAAGGTCGGGGAAATAAAGTTCGGCTACAGCGGAGCAGGCTCGGCACTAGTGCAGTGTCCCGCAGAAGCTGCCAGCGCTGTCGCTGACGCGGGGAGGATCTTGGTGGGGTGGTCGGCCGCACGAGTGGAGGTGCTCAAATCGGAGGCGCTCAGGTGCTATAAGTGCCTGGGCATTGGACACACCAGAGCCACATGCCCGTCCCAAATTGAGCGCGGAGACCTGTGCTTCCGCTGTAGTAAGCCGGGCCACAGGGGGGCGGACTGCCAGGCAGAGGCCTTTTGCGCAGTCTGCCACCAAGCGAAGCTACACGCGGGGCACAGGATGGGTGGCTCCTCCTGCAACCCACCAAGGGTCAAGGGGGTTGAGACCCGGAACTCTAGGACCAAGGCCTCCGAAGGAGCCTCCCCAGCGGCAGCCCCCCCCAGGCAGGGGGAAAATGAGGAGCAACAACAAATGGAGCAGTAATGCCAGCACGACCCCAACACACTGCTCACGAGGTGCTCCAGTGCAACCTGAACCACTGCGCCCGCGCTCAAGATTTGCTGATGCAAAACATGGCGGAGTGGGGAGTTGCCTTGGCAGCAGTGGCGGAGCCATATGTTGTTCCTCCGCGGCCCAACTGGGCAGGCTCGGGGGATGGCCGGGTGGCACTGGTCACCCCCTCAATGGGAGCGCCCATCGCCCCGGTGGAGAAAGGGCTGGGATATGTGGCTGCAAAATGGGGGGAGATACTAGTGGTGGGGGTGTATTTCTCCCCAAACCAGCCACTGGACGCCTTCCAGCGATTCCTAGGGGACCTGGAGAGGGTGGTACGCCGTGCCGGCCGGGTGCCAGTCCTGGTCCTGGGGGACCTAAATGCCAAGAGCGTGGCATGGGGGTGTCCGCACACCGACCACAGGGGAGCCGAGGTGGAAGACTGGGCGGCGGCAGTGGGCGTGGTCCTCCTCAATCGGGGCAACGCGCTTACGTGCGTCCGACGGCAGGGGGGGTCCATAGTGGACGTGTCCTTTGCGACCCCCGCCATTGCTATGCGCGTTGCCGATTGGCGAGTGATGGAGGACGAAGAGACCCTCTCGGATCATCTATATATCCGTATGAGGGTCTCCACACTGCAGAGGGCCGTGCCGCCAGTCCCCATCGGCCAACGGATAGGACAAGGCTTCCCAAGGTGGTCTCTTGCCCGCCTCGACCGGGAGATGGCGGAGGAGGCCGCCATAATCGAGGAGTGGATCCCCCCCCCACCGACCCTCCGTGGGGTGGACGAGAAGGCGTCCCACCTTGGAAGGTCCCTCATGACAGTGTGCGATGCGGCCATGCCCCGAGCGAGCCCCCCTCAGGGCAGGAATCAGGTCTTCTGGTGGAACCAGGAGATCGCCGCCCTCCGCACAGAGAGCAATGCCGCCCGGCGGGCATACACCCGGTGTCGCCGGAGGAGGCACACGGTGGAGGAGGAGGAGCTCCTGCACGCCCAGTGGGTGGGGAAAAGGGCAGCCCTCCAGGAGGCCATACGGGAGGCCAAGGACGAGGGATGGGAGGAGTTCCTGGTGACCCTCGACAGAGACCCATGGGGGCGTCCATATAAGATGGTGCGCGATAAGCTCAAATGCGCAACCCCCATGGAGTCAATGGAGCCGGAACTCCTCCGGAGAGTGGTGGAGGGCCTCTTCCCGGATGCCCCGGACTTCGTCCCGCCCAGGATGGCGCCCCCGATTGTTGAACCGGAGGGGGCCCTTGTCGTTCCCCCAGTCACAGACGACGAATTGACGGGGGCAATAGATCGGCTGAGGGGGGCCAAGAAAGCGCCGGGCCCGGACGGAGTACCAGGAAGAGTCCTCTTTTTGGCGTTGAAGCGGCTCGGGAACCGTCTCAAGGCCCTGATGGAAGAGTGCCTCATAGAGGGGCAATTCCCGGCCTGCTGGAAGGCGGGGCGGCTGTGCCTTTTGAGGAAGGAGGGGCGCCCACCAGATTCTCCCTCTGGTTACCGCCCTATTGTGCTGCTGGATGAAGTCAGTAAGCTTTTCGAGCGAATACTGGCAGCTCGCATCCGGCAGCATCTAACGGGGACGGGCCCGAACCTCCACAACAACCAGTTTGGGTTCCGTAGAGGGAGGTCAACAATCGACGCGGTGGGCGCCTTGAGAGACTTCGGGGTGCAGGCGGAGGGCAGGGGTGAGGGAGTGGTGGCGGTGTCCCTGGACATCGCCAATGCTTTTGGCTCCCTCCCCTACACGGTGATAGGGGAGGCACTCCGGTTCCATGGAGTGCCTCCATATTTAAGGAGGGTTGTGGAGCACTACCTGACGGGGCGGGTAGTGCTCTACGAACAGGGCGGTGTTCGGAAAGAGAGGGCCATGGAGTGCGGGGTTCCACAGGGATCCGTTTTGGGTCCCCTCCTGTGGAACCTCGGATACGATTGGGTGATCCGAGGAGTACAGCTCCCGCGAATGGTCACCGTGTGTTATGCGGACGACACACTGGTGGCCGTACGAGGGCGGGAGCTGGAGGAGGTGCTCAGGAGGGCTGAGGTGGCGACCGAACTAACGGTCCACCGCATAGGTCTCCTGGGCCTACGGGTCGCCCTCCAGAAAACGGAGGCCATGGTCCTCGGGGGAGGGAGGGGGTGGAGAATGGGGGGGAACACCGCCCTCAGAGTGGCTGGGGAGCGGGTCCAGGTCAAGGCCCACATTAAGTATCTGGGCCTTGTCCTGGACAGGAGGTGGACCTTCGAGGAGCACTTCACGAGACTGGCTCCCCGTCTCGTGGGTGCTGCCTCTGCGCTGGGCCGGTTGTTGCCCAACTTGGGAGGGCCAAATGCCTCTTGTAGGAGGCTATATGCGGGCGTGGTGCGGAGTATGGCGCTCTACGGAGCGCCAATCTGGGCCGAGAGGCTGGGCAACCGCACCACTGCGCTCCTCCGGCGACCGCAGAGGGTGGTGGCCCAACGAATGGCGAGGGCATACCGGACCACTTCACATGCGGCGGCGTGCCTCCTCTCCAGCACCCCGCCCTGGGAGCTAGACGCAGGGGTGCTGGCCGAAAGGCACCACCGGAGGGCCGAGGCAAGGAGAGGAGGAGAGCCGCCGGACCCGGAGGAGACGGAAAGGGCGGCTCGCGCGGCGCAAGAGAGGCTGAGGCGCCTCTGGAGGGAGTCGCTGGAGGACAGCCCGTATGGAGTGTGGACCATAGGGGCTATCCTCCCAAAACTAAATGAGTGGGTGGACCGGAGGGAAGGGGCCCTGACCTTCCGGTTGACGCAGGTGGTGTCCGGACACGGCTGTTTCGGGCACTACCTGCATAGAATAGGGAGGGAGCCGACGCCACGGTGTTGGGAGTGCGGGGGAGCAGACGACACGGCCCAGCATACTCTGTCAGAGTGTGCCCGCTGGGCCGTGGAAAGGGCGGGCCTAATGGGCATCACGGGGATGGCAGATCCCTCGCTGCACAGCGTCATCGCTTCGATGCTGAGCAGCGAGAGGAATTGGGATGCGGTGGCCTCCTTCTGCGAAGAGGTTATGTCGCAGAAGGAGGCAGCGGAAAGGGAGCGGGAAGACGCGGCAGACGCTCTCCCGCTCCGTCGCAGGCGGCGGGGTCGAAGGCGTATGGCCTTCATTCGCCAAGACCCTTAATGGGGCCAGCGGGATCGGGTCCCGCATTGCACGGCCCCACGTCGTCGGGGGGGAGGTCAAAGCGTTTCTGAACTCCCCCTCCTTGTGCGGGTGCCCCGGCACAAAGCCGGGGCCGCCAGAGGGCACCATGGTGCAGTAATATTGATCCCATGGTGCCCTCATTAACGGCCAGGAGGGAAACGCCGGAGCGGAGTTTAGTGGGTAGGGCCGCTCTGCTTCTTTCTCGCTAGGAGAAGGAGCACGGAGCGGCGAGTCCCACACACCCCCCAAATGACCTACCCGAGGTCGGGGGACGGTGCGTAAATGCATTCTCCACTCCGTCAAAAAAAAAAAAAAAAAAAAAAAAAAAAAAAAAAAAAAAAAAAAAAAAAAAAAAAAAAAAAGGACGGTTAAACGCACAAATGTGTGAATTCTTTCCCAACTGAGAATTAAAACCCGTCTGCAATGTCCACTATCTGCCGACATGACAACGGTTGTTATCATAGCTTGGTCATGCAATACGAAGGGGAACGGAGAGTCTCGAGAAGCTAGTCGTAGTTGGCGAAATGGCAGGAAGGAGAAGCCAGACAGACTAAGGCAGAGAAGCCACATCCTCGAGCTAGTATAAGGCAAAATGGATCGAGACCGTTGGAGACAACTGATCAAGGACGTAACTTATTGTGATCACAATCCTCAGGATTGAGGGTAAAGAGATAGTCACTTGTTAAAACGGGAAAGCTTCGATGACACTATAAAAGAGTGTGCAGTGTGTGAACCACAGTCCCATTTACACGATATATTCGCATCATTCATTCGATCACAGAACTCGAGACTTTCTCCTTATCGTCCAAGCGACGAAGACAGTTGCTATATGCGACGCTGACGTCGCCAAAATCGTCAAAACATTAAGAACAATAAGTAAAACACAGATTTCAATATTAGTTCTTAGAACCGATATTTATCTCTCATACAAAAAGCGAATACAAACCGTTTGGATCACCTCGCAAAAAACAACTGACGGTCGGCTCCCTCATCCCCGCACAACGCTAGGGTTGCCTACCATTAGAAATATTATGTAATACTGGCGGCGCGCGACGACGGGCGCGTTATGTTTGTATAGCCCGTGAGTCGTTACCGAACCAAGACAAAAGACTATCGAATTCGAGCGGAGTTCCATATTTCTGCTGAAAAGGACACAGTGTACAGTCAAGTACAAAACTATGTATCGGTAAAATAGTGTCAAAAATAAGTGACTGCCTGGCGGTGGAAGTGACTGGCGGCGCTCTTACATAGGAATAAGTTGCTATGGGACATATTTTTGAGTAGGATCGTACTCTGTATAGGACTGCAACGGACTTGTGTTACGGCGAGGGTTAGGAAACCACGGCAGACCTTCCAACGCGCATGGTTCATCATCAACCATCAACCTACATATTTTGTATTGAAAATGCCGGGGAATCAGTCTTCATAAATTCGTCAAAATTTTCAACGTAATTTTCGTCCCCTTTGGGCCACTTCGACCGACCAGGGTTACCCAACTAACTCTGAGTTAAGCGTTTTTTAGTATGGAATTTGACAGCTAACTCAGCAAAGCAAGCGGGCCTTAGTGTTTGAATTCCAAGATACTCCCAATATTCCTAAAGCGCAGCTGTTTCTATATATAACAATGTCTTAAAATTATAAAACTACAGACTGATGTCCATATTTAATCAGCATAGTCCAATTTGCAATTCATTCACAGCACGCCACATGCAACGGCATTCCTGCATCCAATTCGCAAGTAACCTAAATAGACACCAATGATTACTTTAAAAGCGTTTAAAAACTTACTGATGAACGTGACAGAATTCTATGTTCAAATACAGAATGTTTTTACATGTACAGTCATCAGCGTCCAAATTTATCTATACAATAAAGACCTTATTACATCATAATTTGGGGCCTTTATCTGCAAAAGGGTTCTTGCAGATAAAGGCCCCAAATTATGGTGATGATGATGATGCAGTTCAGACTAATTCTATTAGAAAAGAAAAAAACCTAACACGAAATAGTAATATAATTATAGAGATTAGTAGTTTATGCGACTGTACATAATGAAGGGCGTTACTACACGATTGTGGGTTTATGAAACTCTCCTTGGGCTCGAGTGTTTTATGCCTAATTATATATATATAGTTGCATTCACTAAGTACTTTTTCTACTCCAGCACTTCTAACTGTCAATTAGATGACTGACAGCGATATTCAAAAAGTCTACATTATAACGTTGTCTATGGTATTCCATAAGAACACTGCTCCTAAGGATTTTCATACAATATATTAGCACTGTTGTAGTTTTTTTTTAATTTCTTTAGTGGGCACAACATCTTCCCTATTCTGCCAAGTTTCTAGATTTAGCTTTTTACGCTATTTTAGCTGTCGTAGAAAAACTAGGGTATGCAACAGCTCATAATTGGGTCTTAAAACTCTCGGGTCTATTATTACAAAACTCGGCATCGCCTCGTTTTGTAACGGCGACCCTCAAGTTTTAAGAACCCTTATTATATCACTGTTGCATAAACTACTATTATCTACACACATCATAAGTGCTCTAAGATGGGTTCAGGAACCGTAGAGAAATGACCCTGCTGCTGTAGTTACAATTGCTAACTGTATATAGATTATAAATATTTAAATAATGAATTAAAAAATAAATTGAATACATACGGGCCAACAAATGACAGTTCGGAATGGCGGCGGCTTTTCGAATCTAGAATAGACACCCACTTGAATTCCACAATTGTTCCAAATTTAAACTTAAAACCCACTGTTTTCAGGAAGTAATGTTAAATTTACAGTTCCGTTATATTCCTGCTGGTTCGTAATAGTGGTCATTGCACTAGTGGTTAGAGCACTAGTGATATGTGCATAAATAAAAGTACTTTAAATAATAACTACTAACAAACTAGGTAATACTCACATGTTTTGCGACAAATACAAGTTTTATTTCATTTAATTCATCGTAATAAGGTCTAATTCATACAAAAAGCAGCAACAGCCCTGACAGACCATCGACAGATTTTATCCCGTTCCAATAGGAATTACAAATAGTTTAATTTGACGATGGTACTTTAAAACGTTTTGTCCCAATGTGAACTCTAAATTGCCTCCTTCAAAGTCGATGTTTGTTTAAATAATGTGTGAGATACGATGTTTGTAAAGTAAGCCATATGTTACTTGATGATGCTTGTATGACATCAACGGTTCACTAAAGTTAGCGACCAAAGGTTGACGTTCGCTGAATAGGAATGTTTAATTATTTATTGTTTTAGTCGATTTTAGTGCCTATTTTCTTTATAACGAGTAAACATACCAGTTTAAAATCACGTTAAAGGAAAGCTGCTGCATTAAAAATATATTAGTACTTACATAAATATAACGAATATGAATAATAGTTCCAACAAGTTCCATAATAGAAAGAGACCACTCTCAATTACGATACTCACGTAAAAACGGGTACCGTTTAAGAGCCTCTACTCTAAAACTGCATACGCCTCAGCATACGCATTGTAAACTACATTTATTATCGTAGAGTCGATAATCTATTAATCCTAAGATGATTTTAACAAAATTCTACATTATTGTTTTGGGGTTTACCAATACAATACCATTGCTCCCTCTTATGCGTGCCTTTAGCCAAAAACAACCGAGAGACTATAAATCCTGATTACAAAATCTTATTCAGTATGTTAGAATAAGCGGAAACTTACATAAGCGAAGTACTCCAGTCTCATTCCATTCTTTAATTTAATGAAATGATGCATGGAAACAAGTCACTTTATGGATGTCTACTTTCAGTATTACAGCTTAGTTGGTACATTTTATACAGCTTGTGTTACATACATGATGGTGGGTAGTTTAGCTGAAATATAGCTTGTAGACGGAAGCGAGCTCAGGTGCATTTGATGGCGCAGGGCTATAACCACGAACCACTTGGTTCCTGTGTTTATCTCTATCGTTATAGTGTGTTCGAGAGAGACGGAAAACTATAAGCTATGACTCTTGCCGTATATCATATGTTCGAAATGCAATTTTATCGTATAATGTACAGTATAACTAAGAGTAAGTTAAACATATAAATAAAGATAGTTAAGAAGAAGTCTTACGAAGTTTTCCTTCGCCAAATTTCATTTCATTTATTTCATTGCTTTGTGTGTTCAATCATCAAAGCGAAATAATGCATGGTAAATGATAAAGATTTAAGTCATTTACATACGTTATATTTACGACAATATTATGCGCTCGTTTTAGTAAAAAGTACCACCAAAAGGTCAAAAGGTCAAAAACCGTTAAATTTTGTTTTATTATGTTAATTTTTTTTGTCTTTCTGTTTCACTATTTTCTTTTGATATGGTTTCTTGCAGAACCACATATTGTAAATATTTTAGTTTTGAAAAAATAAGTCTCGCCGAGTTTCTTGCCGGTAATAATCTTCTCGGGCTATATACAATGATTGTGCTTACACTAGCAAAAAGGATCGTAAAAAATAGCACGTTGTTAAATAAGGTAAGGTCATAAAAAAGTCGTAATTTCTACGACGCTATTTCTACACCGACTTCCAAAAAAGGAATTCAATTCGTCGGAATCTTTTTTCATTAAGGACAGCATCCTTGGTAAAGTACCTACTCCCAATTTGAGTTAATATGACAAACGTTTATACCGACAGTAATATAATATGACATCATGACACGAATTAGGTATGTACTCAAAATAACTTTATCGACCATTATCGGACTTTATGTTATTGTAGGTAATAAGGTTTACGAATTGTATAAATGATGATACTTCAGAGCGTTCCGAAGTATGTTTCGCTCTAGGCCAGGATGTGGGATATACAAGTATAAAAAACAATAAAATAGAATGGCATTAGCAGTAAAACCGCTTTTTAAAACAAGATTACTTGAGCTACATTCACTTTCGTTAATTTCAAGTTATCACGGCATATTAAGTATCAGTGGGTCCTCGCTACTGATAGATAATATACCTCGACTAGAACCTTTTCCTTAACAACCAAAACAAAAAGCAAGCCAAATCAGCGCCGGCTTCCCATAAGTACATTTTAACGCTCCGCTACTGATAGTGCTATTAATATTCATTTGAAAATGAACCTTATCAGAAGTGGTACCTTTTACTTAAGCCCATATGTGATTGTTTTTGGCAAAAGTCACCATGTTTTCGGGTTGACAAGGTTAATTTCTAAAAAAATCATTAGGACGTTAGCGCCTTACCTATTCAGCGTCTTATAACTCGAACACATAGGTATTTAGATTACGTACAGGGCGTAGGCGCGCTAGTTTTACGAAAGCGGTTTTCATCTATTCTGACCTTCCAACCCAGTAGATAAACTACGCCTTATTGGGATTAGTCCCGTTTCCTCAAGGCGTTTTCCTTCACCGAAAAACTTGAAAGTCGCACGCCTCACCGCTGAGCCAACGCTTCTTCCGATATCCAAAGTATCGCTCTAAAATCCGCTTGAAGCTTCCAGACTGTAGTTACGTTTTATCGTACAAAACTCCAGCGTATATTCCAGCGAACTCATCTGACTGTACAGTCGGCCACACAGCTAACAATACATAATACAAAAATATGTATACACGACCTTAATGCTCAGACAATAAAGTCTTGTATACATATTTTTGGCACTTTGGGTGTATTGTTAGCTGTGTGGCTGACTGTACTTGGCTGACGCATAGCCCCCTGCACTGCCAAATGCTCGAAGAATATGACAAAGGCTATTGAAACACCCTGTAGCGTTCCAAGTGGGGCACGCTGTATCGTTATGTAGTTATGAAGCGGGTAAGAGGTCGTATAGAGTAAAGTTAGTTATATACGTATATCTATACATGTGTAGGTATTAACTGTAGTAGGTATCGTCGTTAGACATTAATAAGAAAATATCTGTAGATAGTCTACCTTCATTACTCCATAGTAGGTAGTACGGTAAGGAATTTAGGTGCATATTAATTGATTCGAGTTCGCGCGAAGTTCCGTAAGTCTGGGCCTATACTATACCTTGGAAAATCGAACGTTTGCGGATTTGTATCTCCATCTCTCTCAGACAAAGAGGTTTTTCCGTCACCGGCAATTTTCGATGTTCGCGAAAGGCGTGCTGGCCTTAATTTTACCACGGCTACAGGTGCGATAATTGTCAACATAATTGTCTATGGGCTACGGGCGCCGCTTACTATTGTGGAAATTCAAATTTAAAAATTGATTCTGCAAGCAGGCCTCAAGGGCACTTTAACAAGTCAATAAGCATTACAATAAAGCATTTGCATGAACAAACATTTACAATATATAGTGAGAAGTAAAAGTATAATCTAAATACTGATAATACAACAGCCAAAACCTGGGTAAACAATATTAAAATAAATGTACTAAGTAATATAGCGGGCTGTATGCTTGTTTGCCGCCAACATGTCATTTATAAATAAAAACATAATTGTTATCGTTAATGACGATCTATTTATTGACGATACATTAAAATCTTATTTAAAGTATAGAAATGTTAGCAAACAAGCTCACAACCCGCGCGATGGTGAGCGGTTTCCGTAACCTATGGACGCCTGAAACGCCAGTTATTCAGTCATTTTAGGAATTGTCACGATTTTCAGCGTGGTGTAATTGGGGCCTGCTATTACCTACCTACTAAGGAGGTGTAGACCTTATGGTCAGTGCGTAGGTCAATCGTCCTGATGGTGATGCTAGTAAAGACAGGACCTATGGTTCTTCACTCTTCCTTTGAAGAACCTAGATCTCGTTTGCACAAAAAAATCTGACCGATATAATTGTACGCATTCCAATTCCTTCTACGATTCAATGGGATATAGACAAGATTTATTGAACTATGCTTAATACCAGCCTCAATTACAGCCGATACACCCTGGCAAATCGCCAGATAAAATATCAATACAATTAGGAATAAAAATATCGACTAGGTATAGTCTATTCGGACTACACAATTACAATAAAGAGCGATATGGGTAGAAGTTCGTAATCAGTAGACATGAATCAAACCACGTTAGCTCAGCCGAGCAAATGAACTCGCAAACTTTTTTTATTTTCCTTTTCTAGCAAAGGCAAATGTCAAGCTGACAGATAAAATGTGCGTTTATGAATATTATTTTGCCATTATTTTGTTTGATAGGTATGTTATCAAATGCATATGCATATTGATTTGGGGGTTTTCTTAAGTAACTTAGGCATAACCATCCAAAAACAAAAAATATTTTTCTTAAAAGTTTTTTTTTATAATTTTCTTAGCATCTCTATCTCAATTACTCTAAAAGTTAATGACTATTGTCAACAAGTAGCAATTAGTTAAGTAATATAACAACGAATTTAAGTAATGATGAGTTTTAGCTAAACTCAGTAAATGTAATCATTACGTATACCTAAGTAGCCACATTAACAAAATGTAAGCAACGTTACAACTTTAATTTACTCAATAATTTTTTTTTTTTTTTTTTTAAACAACTTATAATCAATGTACTTGTAAATATTTTATATTTTCAAGCTATTTGTTGTCTGTCAGCCTCTATTAATCTGTTTTAAACATTTTACGCAACACTTACAAGGTTTTTTTTATTTTATATCTATAGTAATCATGATCCAAATTTCTGACAACCACCACCACACATAATCACATTATCTCTTCATTTTTAAATATTTACTTTCATCTTTGGTTTGATAACCTTAATTTTCAGGCATACCACTAATTATAAAAAACAGTCCGGTACCCATTTTAGGAACCTAGAAATCTAACTATAAATTAAAGATTAATCTCCTCCTTAAATAAATAAATAATGAACACCTCATAAAAAGTCTTCACTTCCCTATAAGTATTGTTTTTAGAGTGTCAAATATTAATTCAATATTTAAACAGTGTCATTACATTTTTGAACGGCAACTATCACATTTTTTTAACACCAACAAGTATGGTACTAATGGAATTTTACTAATTTGTCACTGAACCTAATTGATTAGAAATACCTATCACCAATATCAGTTTGCAGTGATGCCAAAGACTTAGGAGCCTGCTTAGCAAAATGCAAAATGGACATCCATGAGACCAGGCACAGACCACCTCAACGACTAGACGGAGCATGTAAGACAACTTGCAGTCACCATTAATATGCAGTGCCATACTAAAGCAGTATGACATTGCAACCACTTATTTCATTAGCATCTACATTTACGATCTGAATTCTTATAAATGAAACATATTTACAATATTTATGTGTTTTTGGGGTGGATCTGGAATGTTAAAGAATAAAATAGTAGGTGCTGATAGATGATTAATTTAACAAATAAAATATGTGAGGTGACCTTGTTCTGTTTGCAAACACTTCATAATGTGGTATGAAGTCTGTTGACCAGAGCAAATGATTTGCTTACAAAATTCCCAATTTTTTATACCAAGTCAGTGTCATACAATCATATCAATGCGCCTGATGAAAAGTGGTTACCATACCCTAACCTAACCTAACAAAGAAGTATGAATTCACAAATAAGTAATAACAATTTTTGATTGATGATCACATAGAGTTGATCTTTTTAGGCTGTGGAGTGAATCATTGTTGTATATGTTGTACATCTTCAGCCTAACTATTGTGGACCATAATTTAAATACACTCTTTTAAACTTTCAGTTATTTGACATACTAACTAATGAACACAGGTCTTTACCATGATTTAAATCCTTATAGTTTAAAGACTCAATGTTACTGGATTCCATAGTAAATTTGGTTGGCTCCAAATGACATTATGGCAGTGAATAATGCACACACAACACATAGCATTATGAGTTTAAAGCAAAACTGTACTTGTATGCCATTTGAGATTGTTTTTAGCTAACCCTAATAGGATAAGATTCATACTTAAATTTCATTGACTTTCAACTTCATCACTTTGGCGCGAAGGTCACAAAAAATCATTTAGAAATGAACCTCCACAATCAACAAAATGTTACCTTTTACTAAAAACAAGTTTAAGGAAACAACATCACAGCAACATGAATTAAAAAACAGAGGGAAATAACTTAGAGTTCAATACAAACAAACAATATTGGGAATAGACTAATGGAGCCATGTGGAATCATTATTATAATATTTGGGAAGCATTTGCCGATGGTTTCTCTTTATCCCCTGTTAATGTCTGGCATATTTGTGCCAGAAAAATGTCTTAATAAACTTTACATTAGCAACTTTTAACAGCCTTTTTGATTTTCTAGAAAACTTATTAAACTGGATGGACAAAATTTCCATTATCAAGTGTTTTTATTCATCATATTTGTAGCTCACCAAGAATTTGTCAGTCATGTTTTACAAATATACTTATAAAGTCAAAAGATTAGAATCTTCTAAAATGAATAATAATAAAAAAAATATAATTATAAATATAATGATGAATAATGGTCTTGCATTCATATCAAGACCATTATTCATATTAAGACATTAAAATAAGGTCCAAACACTATGTTTTTTTTGGACTTTCAGTTGTTACTTTTGGTGACTGAGTAAATAATTGAATCCTTTAACTCCATTCAACCCTACAGATATCTGCCTTATTACCTTTTCTTAATACCAAAATCACATAATCTGATAGATGGATTTACCAGAGTTTGAAGTTAAGCGACTCAATTGTTGTTTATAGTGTATTTAATAGAAAAATAGTTGCACACACATAATATTAGAACCAGAATGGATTTCAGCAAAACAAGGCGACTTCTCGAGGTAGTAAATCTTACAACTCAATTTATTTTGCAATTTTCCTTATTTGCTTCAACTGTGGGTGCTTCTGGCTGGTTTGACATATGTATAACATCTACCCTTTAGCAAAGTATAATACAAACTCACTCTATCTCCTACAAAAATGCTCTTTTTCGCAATGAAGTTGATATGATTGTAATAAGAAGTGCAAGATTATTTCGTTTCAGTGACGTTTTTCGTGACATTCGGCAGTAGAGTGACCTGGACATAACCTAACATACAAGCCAATGTCGTACCTTATAATAAGCACTAATAATACGCGCAAGCGACGGCAAGCCGGCGTGGCTTGTCTCGCCGATAATGCCTTGTATTTATTTTTACTCGTTACGTGTACCACAGCTGTCTTCTGCTCTCCCGCCCGGGCGCACGGCTTCCACTCGCTATAAAATCACCTTGTACACCCCGATTAATATGTAATCTAATGAGTCCACCGTGGAAACGCGCCGCTTGACGCCCCTTTGCTATATTTGGAAACTTGCAAGAATTTCTATGCCCCAAATCACAGAGAGAGATGAAAGATTTGTTTTCCATGCAATAAGAAAGTCCCGTTTACCTCTGTAGCGGCCGGCGGTCCACAAAAAACAATATTCCAAGAGAAATCACAATGTAAAATTGTACACTCCAGACGGCGGGCACTATTCACAGCCAACACGGAAAATTCACAAATGACTAGTCGTACACTAATGTAAACAGAAAATACACAGATTACACGAACTTAAATCTATGATTTTCACAAAAATACCTAGTTTAACCGAAAAACGCGCCAACTGTCAAAACTAAAAAACTACAAGCACCGGCGCCACGCATCCGCGCGGGTCGAGTCCGTTTTTCTGACTGAGCCAGTCAGTCGTCGAGTCGAGGTCGACCGCACCGCACTCCACACGGCCCGACAAGACTGCTCAGAGTATAATACACTCTGACGACAATCGCACGCTACATAATATTATCGCAATTCATTTTTCCATGATAAAAATACCTACAACTGCTTATTATTATAATTCTGAAATAATCAAGTATTACGAGCGTAAATGTTATCATGTCGCTATGCGACAAAACGGATGGCTGCTCCATCGTGAATTCCGGCGATAAAGTAAGACGGCCGCGTTGAATAGATCACGACGGACCACGAAAATACGTATAAGCCAATACTCATCTATATTCGTACGGGATAGACATTAGCCAGACGCGCATGCGTCAGTTGGTCCGCGACGTCAGTTGAATGACAAGGTATTAACCGATCGATTTCAAAAGAAATGTGTGGTCTTGTTTATGGTATGGGTTACTTCGACATATTTTTAGATTCGTACAGCTAGACTGGGATTCACTGGGCATCGAAATATTGAGGAAATACCTCGTTAACGCAGTGATTATCAAAATAAACTCATACCTAATCAAGTTATTTCATCAGTAACATAAAAATTAATGAAGCTTCAGCATCACTGAGTGCTTCCAAGAGTACCTATTTAAACCGGGGCGTTCTTTGCGAACTTTGCATAATCTTTATACGATGTGCATAGCATTCCGAGCTAGCTTAATGAAATACCGCACTTAAATGCAGGCAATATGGCTAATAGATATCATACGGTTATGAAGTCTGGGTGGAATGCAATTTACATATTCAGACTTAAGGACGCCGCACATTGTCTGACACGCTTGTCGCATGAAGATTTGACAAGTGACGAGTCGTCGTGTAGCAGCGGCTTATTAAGTTACCAACTGTCAATGTCAATTATGTTATGGGACACGGACAGTAATTGTAAAACTGTTAGTTTTCTGAAATTAGTGAATGCAGATTAGTGCACGAAATGATGTATTTTCAACAGACTTGAAAAATGTAGAAGGTTTCGACTAGAGAATGCAATCTCCAGCAAATTTTCGAATTTCAATCGTTAATCAGAAGTCAACTGAATTTTTTTTAATTTTTTTTATTTTTTATTTATTAACACAAAAAGATACAGCTTATATAAAATACAAAGTCCCACAAAACAGTTTACACAGTTTGACTGTGGGATCGTGCAGTCTCTACTCTCTTATATTTATATTGTAATATACTAATTATTATCTAATTATGTCTTAAGAATTATTTTATGACGTTTATAAGGTAACTACGTAGCTTTTTCCAAATTTAACTTTATTTCTTTCCGGCCTGATGTCAGAGGGCAGGCTGTTGAGGATATAGGGTAGGCGCTTATGGAGACACCTATCGCCGTAATAATTAGCGACCCATAATGTTCAGGTTATATTCGGTGACTTTAAAATGCGAGTACCTAGCACGTATTCAGTACTGGCGTGCTGTGTGTGTCTGTATTATACTTGAAGTTTTAGCTGTAGTTTGCAAGCTGTTTTTATCTAAATTTATTGGAAACAGCAATTAACGATGTTATCTCTGCTCAGTGAAAATTCTGTAAAACGTAGGTACTCTGATGTAACACCAAGTAGGTATGTATCAGTGGCGGAGCGTCGAAATATTTTTTCAGCAAGCCGGGACTGATTTGTTCTGCTTTTTCTTTGAGTACCTACCTAGTTAAGAAAAAATATGCTAAATTGGCTCACGCAAGGAAAGCCGATAGGAATCGAACTCTACGAACGCCCGCCACTGATAATATGTATCCTATAAGCAGGTACTTATTTCGTGAATTTAGAAAATTTTGAAATAACAAAGCTATTTAAAGCATTTTTATCCAAACTCGATCTCGTTGAAATTAATCTCGATCTCGACTGTCAAACCGACGAGATATCGTAACACCTGATCTCGAATTTTTGCACGAGATCTCGAATCGTCAATCTCAGTTCGAGATTGTATTCCCTAGTTTCGACTGTGTTGTATTTTTTATTTGTAGGTAGATATTGTTATTAAAGTACCTAGTGTACCTACCCAACAAATGTAATAAATGTCCTGTAATATTTATTTATTTTTATTTATTGTCTGTACTAGTGTAGGTATTTCATGACCGGTAAAAATATAGGTAGTTGCACTATATTTTAATTTTACAGCAATATAAGTATCCTTAAGCAAGTAAGCCTTAACATGGGACTAGCAATCAACAAGAGTAAGACCAAGCTGCTAGTCGTAGACCGTTTTGCAACCATCCAGCGTACGGACATCCTATGGCGGAATACGAAACCGTGGACCAATTTGCCTATCTTGGTTCTGTCATCACAGGCAAAGGCAATTGCGAACTCGAAATACGGAGACGAATTGGTATGGCAAAAACAGGTATGACGCAGTTGAGAAAAGTGTGGAAGGACCGTAACATCTCCAATAGAACTAAGATACATCTGGTGCACTCACTGGTCTTTCCAATCGCTCTCTATGGAGCAGAAACATGGTGGTTAAAAGCAGCTGACCGAAACAGAATTGACGCTTTTGAGATGTGGTGCTGGCGCCGCCTCTTGAGCACGAACATCTCGATCCTAAAACAGCTCAAAATGGAGAACGCTCAACGCCTATCCACCACCTGTCTACAAGCGCATAATGCGTTACTTTGGCCACATCGCCCGCAAAGGGGCGGATAACTTGGAACTCCTGATGGTCACAGGAAAAGTCGAAGGGAAGCGTCCTAGAGGCCGGAGCCCGAAACGCTGGTCTGACCAGATCTCAGAGCAGACCAACGGACCGATTAACGCCGCACTACGTCAGGCAGCTGACCGTAACCGATGGAAGCACGCAGTTGACAAGCTGAAAAGGAGTCACGATCCTCAGCAATGAGGGAGCGATGGAGAAGAGAAAGAAGAAGTAACCTTAAATAGCTTAAGCGTAAATATTGTGTTTGAATACATACTCGTAATGAGCGGTAAGTACTAAAATTAAATACAATTATATCATATAATTCAACTGTCGCATTCCTAATCTGCTAATGACGGTCCTTGTAAGATTAAGTGACCAAACAATACTATCATACGCAATGCTACGCTCTTCACTCTTGATAGATACCTGCATAAATACTAAAAAATGCTTTAAGAAATCGACTAACACACGGCACATATGTCCTAATGGTTGAGATAGCGCCTCGTGCGTCAGTCGTTATCAGATAGGCTTTTGACTAAATATTTATTTCTGTTACTCAACTGAAAATTAAAGAAAAATGTGGCCTCACATCACGTGAGTTCAATAGTTCCTACACCAAATTCCATAAAAAATCCAGTACTTAACTAAATTCCAGAAAATAGGGGAAACTGACCTGAAAATGATGAACTAAAAAAACTAACTAAATGATAAACTAACTAACTTGACCACAACCCCTATCTTTAGATAGGGGTTGTGGTCAAGTAGAAATAGCTGTCCCACCATAGAACTTAATCATTGTAGCATTTTTTTCCATTACTTATCTATTTTTAGTGGAAAACCAGTTTAATAATTTTGATACATAAAACGGAGTATCTCAAGCAAAAAATAGTTGAATAAAAAAAGATCACGTTAAAGAAATAAAAATGATGATACTATATGGTTAATATGGTACAAAAAATGTGTAGCCAAAATTTTTATTAACAGTTCTTTAAATATCTTAGGCATTATTGTCCCCGTCAATTTAAAACACTTTAATCACAAGTGTCGGCATGTCCTCGAAAAAAAAATCAATTCACGTTTAAATTGAAGTGTTAATTATCATTGATCAGATAAATGAAAAACGGTCTTTATATCTTTATTAAATACCAAATTACGTCAATGCAATGCGACAATTTTATCGTAGAACTAAACGTGCGTCATTTATTTTTTAAACATAGATTTAATCCATGTAATCTTAGAATGCGGTGATAATTTAGATTTAATAGATTAGTTTTTCATACCTAATTTTTATCCAATTTTAATATCTGTCTAAATGTACCTAAACGCTCGACGACCTCCGTGGCATATTCAGTTCGGTTGTGACTGTGCCTTCCCTTCAGCTGTGTGCTTACCATGAGTTGTAACGTAACCGTATTCGAATGCCTCTTATTTATGTTGCTCGGCTGATTACAATAACTTGCACTGTCTCGTAGATGAAATGTTTTTTATTCCAAGAAATCAGTTCATTGTATTGATGACCTCATCGGTCACTGGTTTTCACCGATGCAAGCTACACAGGGCAGCTCGTGACAAGCTGTAGAGGGAGTTGCTGGGGATGTAGAACCTTTATGCCCCAATAGACACCTGTTCTACGAGTATACTTCAGTTTTATATTATGATAAGTGAGATTATATTACAAAGACTGGATGAAAGGTTTACGAAACTTTAATTATATCAACGATCGCCGTGTACGCACAAGCGCCTGGACAAACAAACAGTCGATCCGTTTCCCCATAAACCGTACTAGGGACGATTCAATTAAAACGACTTCTAATCGTCATTAAAAATCAAATTACCGGACATTTCTTGCCAGTGTTTTTTTGTTGCCAGTGGCGCTAACGCGCTGGTTATCGAGGAGGATGGTATATAGTAGAATCATATCTCAAACTTTCCGCTTTAGCCGAATATCAGCGCTGCTATAGGTAGATTAGATAAAATTATAGTTTATTTAAAGTGAAACCAACATCAATGAAGAAATGATTGGTTTCTGAAAGATAGTTCATGAATTACTTAAGAAAACACTAAAAATGCCAACTCTATATAGGTCAGATCAGAACCAACATCCAATGGGACCACCACCACCACCTCGGTAAAGGATGACTCACACTAGAACGGGACGATCGGTCAATTTCTATAGAAATAAGTAATCACGTGATAGCTCGGACCATTCGCAGGTCAAGTGACGTTTTGAAACCTTACGCGCCATCTCAATCATCAACAATAAGGACGCACCTAAATATGGAGATGGATAGTTTTTATAATACACCTGTCTTTGTCTATACTATTATTGCTGCAGATACGGATTGACTGCGCTGTTTAGTCTGGGTATTGTTTGCCGTTTCGGACGTGACCTAATGGAATACGGGCCGTTACACATATGACGTTTCTTAAATACGATTGTCTTCCACACAGATACATATTGATTTGAAAGGGACGACACTATGATGTTGCCACTTTTTAATTTCTGCTCTATTTTGGCAAGCTGTAATGAGAAACACTAATAGCCTACGCCTACCACGAAGTCGAACATCGAAAATTGGCAGCCTAGCCTGTCCAATTCAATAAATACTTGAACTATGTAAGTAAATTACTCTAAAACTAAATAAAATATAATATAAATAGGCCTCTGCAGTCCTATGAAAAAACACGGACAAAACATATTTTGTAATATTTCAGTGTGTTCACAGCATTACACTATTCCGCCATTTTGTAATTCATAGACAACGAAACCAACGTGCGTATACGCATAGATCGACATTCAATAGTGAATCACATCACATGGTTTGAATCAATCACTGTAACACGTGGATTATTTAAATCAATGTAAATGGACTAGAAATATTTATGAACCATGAAAGTCAATGTCTGTCTCTGTTAAATTTTGTTACCGTAAATCAGAAAAAAACATCTTGATCGTACCTAGTACAGTACCTATACTGTATGAATTTACTTATTCGCTTTACTTTTTGTGCCCGGCACAAATAGGCCATACAAATAAAATTATCTACGTAATCCTATTACTTTATAATTATCCTCACATAAAATAATGATACTAATCAGTCCTAATCAATTAATATATAGATCTTATCATTACTTCACTGAACTGATACCTACGAATATAGTACGAGTATAGTTTGTAGTAAGAGTTTTATAAATGTACATATTGTAATGTAGGCGGATTATGATTGCAATGCAATATATTTACGAGTAAACTCGTTATTGTCGGGCATGTGATGCGAAGGGAAGAAAGTCATGTGACGAGAAGGGTACTGGGAATGATTGTTGAGGGATGTAAAAGGAGAGGTAAGCCAAAGATGGATGGACTGTGTGAGAGATGATATGAAAAGAAAGGATGTGAATGATGAAATGATGGGCGATAGAGACGTGTGGAAGAAAAAGACATGCTGATAAAACAAGGGCAAACGAATGATGATTGTACAAAACACGAGCTATATATAAAATTTACATTTTAGATAGATAAGCAAGCACAGTGACGAACTTATCCCCATAAGGATCTGTTCCAGGAATTGCATTTCATTGTAATTTTGATACGCCAGCATTGCGATACAACGAGGAAATGCCGCCAGCATCCTAGGTACAATGCCTTAAGGACTTATTTTAGATTTAAGGTAAGGTAGATCTAGACAGGTAAGTTACACTTATTGTACTTAAATATTTTGATAAAAAAAAAATGCAATAAGAAATTTTGGCACGACAATGTATAATCGATATAGTCGTTTATTATTTCTAAAGCAGTTTGCACCAACAACCAGCATTATAATAAATGCAAACATTGTTTAGCGGGACAATTGTGAAAATGTTTTCTTAAAGGCGTTACTGTTATAATTACGATTTATAATTACAATCTTATATTATTTATATAAGATTACAATTATAAATCGTTCTTACGGCAAAGTGAGTAGGTATGTGGTTCGTTTTTATTGAAAAAGTTACAAAATAATGAAAATAACTACCACTTGTATACAATTAAGAATTATGTTAAGTATAACATTAAACTTGTGCATTTTAACACATAGTAAGTATGTGAAATGACTAGGCTACACTGTTAAATGTACTGACAGCTTTTATAGTAAAGTACTTAGTGAAATTTCACGAATTGACATCTAGAAATATCTTGAGACATCAAGAGACATCTTGAAATTAAGCAGAGTAGGGTCAAAAATCTGTACATTGAAGATATTTTGAATAAAATGAATAAGGAGCTCTTAAAATTTATAACAGAACAGAACACATTTCAATGATTTAAAAAAAATGTGTGTTTGTCTGTCTGCCTGTTTATTTGTTCGAGCATCACGTAGAAACGGTTGGGATTTAGATGCACCCTTCACTGGCACCATGTCAGGTTTATAGGCTAAAAAAAAAATATCCGCGGACGAAGTCGCGCGAGCATCAGCTAGTACCAAACAAACCCGGAGTTAAACGCTTACTTCATCACACACAGTTAAGTCCGGGTTAGCTAACTAACCTGGAGTTAAACGAGTGGTGCAAGTTGCGCTTTAATAAACCAAAATTCGGTTTACATATTTAATATGTTTACCAACTTATCGGTAACACATTAATTACAAAACCAAAAGTTAAAACGCATCAAATAATGGACACATAAAATTATTTATACGGTCAAATAACTACGATAAAATTCACACGAAAGCGCAAATATACTCTGCACTTTAAAATGTATGTGCAACAAAATTTATAGCCTGTGGCTGCTTTAATGGAATGCTTCTGCTTGTATTTTAAAGGCTTTAATTTGTTGGCTTAGTTTAAAAAGGTGAATTACTTGTCCGAGTCGTTATTGCTCACATCGGTGGAAGCTAATTTTCTACAAAAAATGCTTTCCATAAATGCTGTAAATGATATCTCGTATAAGTTAAACGGCGTTGCAAGTGTGCGTAGAGCAGCCGCCGCGGCTAGACGCATGACTCATGAATAAGGGACACGGACTGTTCCGAAACATATCGAGCTATTTTCAACTTTATTGACGTGAGTAACCCGATATAAATATTTAAACAGGGGTTGTCACACTTGCGATTTGCGAGCGAGTTTCGTATGGCGTTTTGTATAATCGCCCAAGTGTGATAAGGCCCTTAAGGATGACTCAATTTGGAAAGCGGCAGGACTGCAGGACACGACGATGACGATATGTTGATCATCGACCGACGCTTTCCATAGAAATTTATACATTGTCTCGTCACGTCCTGTCCCGACCCTGTCATGTTAATATTGCCGGCCATATACGTTTGGGCAATACGTCAGCACGCCTACCACGAACATCGAAAATTAGCATTGACGGGAAAACCTCTTTGTCTCACCAATATGCAAGTGTGACAGAGATGGAGATACAAATCCGCAATCGTTTGATTTTCGTGGTATAGGTTCTGATCTCCATAGTGAGTTTCTGGGCATCCACCGGGCATCCACCAGACTTTCCCATACATTTTTTGGCAGATTTGGCGGATATGCCTGAACGTATATGGCCAGCAAATGATGTTTTACGGATAGCGTAAAGTATTTCCTTCGCAAATATTCTCAGAATACAAGTAGATCAGAGCAGAGAGTACCTTTTTGTACCATTCGGGGTCGAAACTCTTGGTCCATGGGGTCCCAGCGAACGCAAGTTTTTCGTAGAAATCGCGAAATGTCTGCTTGATGTTACTGGTGACCGAAGAGCTGGTGGCTTCCTGGCACAACGTATCAGCATTGCGATACAACTACTTTAGATTTAAGGTAGGAAGAGGTAGGTAGTTACGTCAGCACTTACTGTATATATTTCGAAAATAAATGTACCTATTGAATATTACTATATATACTATAATTATGTAAGTATAATTAAATTATTTCCTCAAATATTTATTTAAAATAAAACGAATTCATTATAATTCCTTTTGTGTTCACTGATTTCCCATTTGCATAGCGGAAAGATAAACTATTTTACCATGTCCGCGTAATCTCCTGTACAAAGCTTGTGGCGCCATCTGTTCAGTCATCAGTTTTCGAGTATTCTCGGATATTGCAGTTTACCTTACCTAGGTCAATGTGGAGTTCAAATGAAAATAAACAACGATTTTACTTTTGTTTTCATCGAGAATTTAAGAGATTGTACGCGTTTTTATTAGGGCAAAACTTGCATTGTGCCAAAATGGCAAAGACGTAATCCTTATAGTTTCTTCCAGTTTGTCTGTCTGTCCGCATTTCAAAGCGTTATTACTCAGTAACTATAAAACTTATGTTTATAATAAGGGAGGCTAAATATCCCCATACATCTGACTTTCTTCTACATAGCCTAGCGTTTTCCCTGGTTATGCCAGGGCTAACTAACCTGGGGTCCGCTTTGGTAACTCATCCCAAGATTTGACTTTAGGCGCTAGATTTACAAAAGCGACTGCCATCTGACCTTTCAACCCGGAGGATAAACTAGGTCATATTGGGGTTAGTCCGGTTTCCTCACGATGTTTTACATCACCGAAAAGCGATTGGTAAATATCAAAAAATATTTCGTACATACGTTCCGAAAAACTCATTAGTACGAGCCGCCAGGATTTGAAACCGAGACCTTCGGATTGAAAGTCTCACGTCATACTTGTGGCACGTTTATTATCTGATACGTAAATCAAATATTTTCAGAAATAATCGCTCGAAAAGTCTGAAAAAGTGTCCCCCGCCCTCGAACTTTTGTACGGGAGGTCTAAAAAATGTGTAAAATTGAGAAAAATAGGACATTAGACATTGAACAAATTTGGTTAAGCCGATTGTCAGTTTTTGCCAAAAAGCGATTTATTACAAAAGGACGTAAGTGTCTTGATATTTTGAAGGCACTTAAGCATTTTGCTTGCACAATTTCATCGTATGACGGCACGGAACCCTTATTATGTGAACACACTCTTGGCCAGTTTTTAGATATTTTTGAATGGGAAAATCATTTATTTTCAAAATAAATACAGTAGGTGTACCTAAAGCTACCTACCTTTTTTAATTGAGTTTTATGTTTCGTACTTTGTCAACTTAGAGCTTTAAAATTCCGGGGATCACTTATCTATCACTTGTATCCCAATTAGAGGCTGTAGTTTGAACTATGACCTTCAATCTATCGATTGTATAAGCCACCAGACGTGTTACCTTGCTCATTTCTCATCGGTTTGCCTAATTTGTGTATAGTTTTTCAACATACCGCTTATGGAAAAAAAACAATATTGCTCCGGTCAGTCTACAACTGCTACCTACTGGTATATTTTACAGATGCCGTGTATACATTTTGTATACATATAATTTCCGTAAAACTCATATTTAGAAATCGGAGTTCCACAATCCCACCATGGGATTTTATTTAAATTTATTTAGAAGTAGTTTTTTTTTGTTAGGCATAAGTATATCATTTTAGGGAGATTATAAGGTAAAAATGTCATATTATATGTTTTCAATATTAAACCAAACAAAAGGCTATCTTGTTGGATCTTGTGAATAAACAGCCGAGCAGACTTTGGAGCCTTAAGGATCACTCACACCAATCCGATCCGATCCGATCCGATCCGGCACGATCTGTCAGTCTCTATAGAAAACGTCACTTGACCTCCTTGGGCTCCGAGCTATCACGTCATTCTTTCTATAGAAATTGCCAGATCGTCCCACTCCGTCCCTTTCCGTCCCGTCCTAGTGTAAGTCATCCTTTAAAGATCCAACCTTAAAAATCCTTAAAAATCTTAAAAACCTTAAAAATCCTTTAAAGATACAACCGGGAGAATAAATCCCGCCTTGTCATTACAACGACAATGTACTAGGCAAAACATCCCTTTTCAGTCGCTCTCATCTACTCTTAATTGAAAGAAGAGACAAATTACTCGTCATAAAATAACCTAATAATGTTAACATCTTATTGTATTTCGTCGATTTCAAAATGGTATTCTGGCCCGCCCCGCAATGATGACGTCATAGCCTGCGCGCGCAGCCCTGCATCGATCGGCACTATCAACTTTGGGCGCTGCAGCGCATTCCTTCATTTACTACGGTTAGACCGCTATTAGGTATCAAGTGGCTAGAAGCGCTGTACAGCGCCGCAGCTACAAGAATTCAGACTTTAGCAAAAACGCTGAATCTACCAGCTGCTCTCAGTCAAACATCGACTTTATTTTCAGAACATTTGGGTTCAATTCGCTGATGAGTGCAGTTCGGAACCCATGTTGTATGTCTCGGAAGTGTTATTCGTTATTATAATGGATTCGCAGACTATTTTTTAATGTACAAAGTGTTTTTTTCTACTCCAGCACTTCTATCTGTCAATTAGATGACTGACAGCGATATTTAAAAAGTATACATTATAACGTTGTCTGTGGTATTCCATAAGAACACTGCTCCTATGGATTTTCATACATTTATATTAGCACTGTTGTTGTTTTTTTTTTAATTTCCATAGTGGGCACAACATCTTCCCTATTCTGCCACGTTTCTAGATTTTGCTTTTTACGCTATTTTAGCTGTCGTAGAAAAACTAGGGTATGCAACAGCTCATAATTGGTTCTTAAACTCTCGGGTCTATTATTACAAAACTCGGCTTCGCCTCGTTTTGTAACGGCGACCCTCAAGTTTTAACAACCCTTATTATATCACTGTTGCATAAACTACTATTGAAATGTGGTAATTTGGGGTGGTAATGCCATTGATTTACACTCTTGAATTTTATTGACCGATCCTTGAAAGCGAGAAACTTGTTGAAGTTATATAACAAGTATGACCTGTATAACAACATAATTATTATTTTAAAAGTAAGAAAGTTGGCTTGTGTACATTATTATAGTGCAAACTTCTAAGAGCACTAAAATTCGGTGAACGGTATAATTAACTAAATGTCACAGAAGACCGGCCAAGTGTGAGTCGGACTCTTCCACCGAGGGTTCCGCACAAAGGTTCCCCACCTATTTATGACCTTAGGTACCTAATTAAAAATACTGGTGGCACGGAACTCTCAGTGTGCGGCAATTATACGGTTTCCGGATTTTCTCCTGTACCTGTGCTGCAATTTCTTGCTTTTTGGCAAATTTTGTGATTCTAGGTCAATCAACCAATCCATTTCTTTATTGCAAGAACATAGTTACATAATATCTTAAAAAATAAAAAAAGGATTGCTTATTTTCTACCTGAAAAGGTCGATGGGAAGTACTCTATACATTCTCATTCCCATTGTAAATAAATGTAAAATGCAATATAAACGGCTGTACGTGTATCTTTTGATTGCGTTGACGTAGAGGTTTGGTTATTAATTTCCACTTGCTACCTTTACACGTTCCCGAGATATAGGGTCTTGACAGCCAGACGGATGGACGGACGGACAACAAAGTGATATAAGGGTTCCCTTTTTTCCTTTTGAGGTACGGAATCCTAAAAAGAACAATATAGTTTGCTATTAAAGTAGGCAATATAACAATGCCTCAGTAATAATTAATAATAAACTTCTCAGTTCTCGACACTGCTCTAATAGTTGCCGTTTTCAATCTTCGTTGCCTTTTTACCTTACGAAACACATGTGTGCCTACCATGCTGCCAGGGTAGTGGCAGGAGCGAGACGGACATACTTTCGAATGCCGCAGTCGCAATCGAAAACAACTAATGGTAATGGTACGGACACTTATCTTCTAAAATAAGGAAAAAAAGGAAGGTAACCTCTATAAAAAAAAAAGCAATATATGTAGGTACTTAAACTCAATTGTATTCAATTGGATTCGCGAATTAATTTTTCGCAAGGCGTCAGTGCTGATTTTATTTATTTGAAGTTATTCGGGGCATTTGCGATAAGTTTGGAAGCCACTGGAGAAAAGAAGTTTCGAGTTCAGATATTGAATTTACATGTTTAATGAGTCTATTAAGGAATTACCTAGTAATAAAATAGGAACTTTAAATAACATTCCGTTACAAAAACCTTTTTAAGATTCCGTACCCAAAAATTAAAACGGAACCCTATTACTAAGGTTCCACCGTCCGTCTGTCACCAGGCTGTATCTCAAGAACCGTGATAGTTAGACAGTTGAAAATGTATTTCTATAGCCGCTATAACACCAAATACCAAAAAGTAGATTAAAATAGATATTTAATTTTGTGGGGCTCCCACAAAATAAACGTGATTTTTAGCCGTCTTTAAAAATAATGGTACTAAAACATATATTTAAGGGGGCCTCTCATACACGTGATTTTATTTGCCGAAGCCGACTCGCACTAGGTTTTTTTTTTCACGACTGTGTATTGCCTGTCTCTACACTTTTCGTTCTTGGGCTAACTTAAACTCCTAATTTAAGTAATTATCTATCGCCACATAAAACACTGTGACATGATAGAACGATATTTAATACCCAGTTTCCAATTCGACAAATTGCCTAAGAATTGACACCACGATTGATGACACCCCTACATACGCTGTACAGTGCCTTTATATGTCTCTTTCTATCGAACGCCAGCGACGCTTCAAGACATAGATGGTGGATCCGCGGTGTCTTAGATTGCATTTAGGGCTGTGTTGGATCTTAGCTTACGTACTTTGGATTAAAGAAACACTCCGAAGGACTACAACAGCATACGGGTACAAGTTTTTAATGGGTCGGCAACGCGCATGTGAAGTTGTAGGCGTCTATAGGCTAAGGTGGCTTTCCATCAGGCGGGCCGTATGTTTGTTTGCCACCGAAGTGGTATAAAAAATCCTTAATAGTGTCTGCAAAAAAACAATCTAATTGAGCCAGACGTGGCAAAACGTGGCAAAAATATCGGCAAAAATTATTTACGAGTAAGTACCTACATCATTCATAAGTGTATCTTGATCGGAATGTGTGTCCAGTAAGTCTATGAAGGTCACACTTTGATCGTTTGATATGGCTGTAACGTAATGATAACGTATCTAGTAGCTGTAATATAATTTATGTAGAAAAATAAACATTGGCCAGACCTGTGGGTCTACTGAGAACAACTAAAAATAAAAAAACGTATCTCCCTATCTATCCCTTCCTCCCTTCCCTATATAGCTGGACTGGATAATTACACGCCAATACCATTCCATTGGTCGAGCGAATGGTGCATAAGCGTCACATTTGCCATATCTGGCTGGACAAACCTTTGAAAAGACACTTTTCACACCACCTATTTCATTTCAACAGAGTCTTCTTCTTTCTGTTCAAGGTAGGAGGGATCAAAGTGGCACTTTTCTGTTCAAGGACTACACATTTTTACGTTTCGGGCATTAACTAGTGGCATCGTGGTGTTGATATGATGCTGTTTTCGACTTTGTTTATTTCCTCTTAGTTGGTGTGAAAAGCAGTATGTGTCACACGGTATCACGGTACACAAAAAATTATTCTTACGACGAGCGGACCCACTTTTATAGATAGATAGATACATAGAATAATTTATTAACTCAAGGTATTACAACGGTAGTTATAAAACAGTTTCCTCCAAAACTTAATTCAAAGTTTGACTGCAGGGGTCATATTACATTAGCTTATCGTAAACTATTAATTATAGGTAGGTAAGTACCGTACGCTCTGAAGTAATTCTCATGTAAGTGTTTCCAAAAAGTATTTTTTAAGCTGTTTTTTAAAATTAAATTTATCAGGCTCGTTTCTTTATCTGAAGAAGCAAAGAAAATGCCACGATAAAGTAGCATTGGTCTCATCTGGGCGCACGGTGCACGCTCATCTGGGAGTAGGTACTGCACTGTGGAATAAATAATGTGACTTGGCCGTTCTCCCCGCCCAGCCAAACGGGAGACTTCAGAAACTTTTGTACCAATTTTGTAAATAAAGTAAGCTTTTCAAGTTTTTACTTTACGACCCACCCCATTATGCTGCAAACTTAGCAAAACCTGTGTCAAATTTTGTATATTTCTGCAATGATATCATGCTTGCTATCAATATGTATATGTAAAAGGATGATTCACACTAGGCCGGGCCGGCCAGCCTATCCCGGCCATCGACCATCGGTGTGAGTCATCATAAATAGCACGGGACGGTACGGGGTGGGACGGGAAAATCTGTCAATTTATATAGAAAGCGTCACGTGACATCCGAGGGTTCCGAGCTATCACGTGATTCTTTCTATAGAAATTGACAGATTTTTCCGTCCCGCCCCGTCCCGTCCCGTCCCATGCTAGTGTGAGTCATCCTTAATACCGTTAATAATGTTGAAATTTGCGCCTGTTAGAAATATCTAAAATTCATCACTGTATTGAGTGCAGTTTCATATCAAATAAGACTGCACTTTATTGGTTTACGTCAAATCAATGTCATGGAAACTTTAAATATAGATAAAAGATAATGTAATATAATTTAAAAAGTAACGCGAAGAGGTAAAAAAAAAATTGTTATTCATTTACATGTGGCCATTATTTGATTTGCTAAACAATGTACTTATGGTAGATTTGCCCGGCGGATGCCCGGCGGATGCCCGGTGGACATACCCGGTATGCAGATCCGACAGATTGCCCGAAAGTAGGTATATGACCGGCTATTGCCGTCATTGCTAACCTTTGACTTTTATTCGCATTATTGGATGGAAAATAAAGAAAGCCCCTTAAAATACCGCGTTTAATCAACCCGGAGATGGATGCTTTCGGAATGTTTGAGAACAAAGTTTTACGAGTAAGCTCACCTTTCACCTTTGCGGTTAGAAATGGCAAACAACTCGGTAATTTACGGTAGTACAGTACCCTTAACACACAGTTTGACGCCATATTCGCTAGCACCCTCGTAAACTGCACTTGCTCCGCGAAATTGAAATCCCGTATATCACCGTCTCTTTTACTCAAATATGCAAGTGCTAGAAAGAGGGAGATAACATTTTTCGATTGATCGATGTTTGTAGTAAGCTTTCAAAAATCTCAGGTCTTATTAAATAGCTGGCCACATATTCTGCTGATAAATGTATGGGAAATTTGTCTGGCGGATGGCCGGTGGACATATTACCCACTATGGAGATCTGACGGATTGTCCGAACGTATATGGCCGGCTTATGAAACAGATACAAGGAAGTTATACTTATACCCAGACCGAATGGTATATTATTTGTTATAACTTCTAATAGGTATGCAATTTCAATAGGTAAATAAATCGTGTCATTATAGTTCACTATACCATAAAGTGTGTATAATCTGGCCAGCGTGCGTAGCCAAGATGCCAATCGCTCACGCTTAATAACGTATCGTAGCTACCTCTCTCTATCACTCTATTTTAAGAGAGGTATGGGCACAGCGGATGCATATCGTTTAAAATGAATGTCAATCGACTTTCAGGACTGTGTAAACAAACCGCCATATTGAAATTGTCTTTGAATGATGAATTTACTAGTGATGGGGAAGTGCTATAGTGTGGTAGGGCACAGCACAACGAATGTCGTCTCGCTCAAATCTGGAGCAGAGCCCATCTGGGGAAGTACCTCCACCTTACAGAAAACCGCAGTTAAATAACACTAGACCCTACTCATAGTGTTGTGTTTCTGTTGGTGAGTAAGGTCGCCAGAGCTCCAAGAACAATACAATTTACTAGTGATGGGGAAGTGCTTTAGTGTGGTAGGGCACAGCACAACGAATGTCGTCTCGCTCAAATCTGGAGCAGAGCCCATCTGGGGAAGTACCTCCACCTTACAGAAAACCGCAGTTAAATAACACTAGACCCTACTCATAGTGTTGTGTTTCTGTTGGTGAGTAAGGTCGCCAGAGCTCCAAGAAGATTCACTGTGTCCATAGGCTATGGTGACCGCTTACCACCAGGCGGGCCGTATGCTTGTTTGTCACCGTCGTAGTATAAAAAAAACACTCTTCCTTGTTAGTGTGACAATGACAGTTGCGTTTCGTTTCGCATCTTGGCTACGCACACAGGCTGCGCGTATGTATATCTATCTTACCTTATCGCCTGGTCAGACGCTGTGCTGTGCGCGGGGGCTGCGCATCACCCTACATAAGGCAACATGTCACTATAGTCCACTATAACGTCTGTTCACGCGCGTATTATCTGGCCAGGCTGTGTGTGTGAGCGCGCATTCTATAGCCGTCCCGCTCCGTCATAAGGCGTTATGTGTCGCGAAATCTGAAACAAAAGAAGTTGAGGTTACACTTTGCATTTGAAGTTCTGAGGATTTTTTAGGAATGCTTGTCTGACAGATGTCGGAGATGTTGGATACACTCTGCGTCTTCATGACGTGCACGAACCATTTAGTCGGTTGTAATAAAACGTTTTTACCGTTGAAACGTTGTGAATGTATAGTTCCCGGGTGAGGACTACCGTATTTTTGCTCACCAGGCGGCGCCTAATATATATGATTTAATTCATGCTTTGCAATTGAACAGCATGGTGGCGCCATCTCTCGTTTCTAGTTGAAAATAATCTGTAAAGATTATCTAGAGGGCAGCACTAGACGTAAGTCTGAGCTGTACTGTAGGATTGGCGGAACGCACCTTAAACGTTTAAAATATAAAAAGATTGCATAAATTTCGGACTCTGGCTGCCGTGATTTGGTAGCCTAGTGGTTAGGGCGTCTGCCGCGAAAGCAGGAGGTCGCTG
Organism: Lathronympha strigana; assembly: GCA_949128165.1. NCBI lineage: Eukaryota > Metazoa > Arthropoda > Insecta > Lepidoptera > Tortricidae > Lathronympha > Lathronympha strigana. Next base: position 4,626,156 of record OX421922.1, on the reverse strand, counting down.
GTTTGATCCCAGCCCTGCTCACCGGGGGCTTTGGTCACTTTTTCTGTAGTATATGTCATCTCTTTCAATTTATTAAACTAAAAACTGTTACTGTTTTTTTGGCATTTCTATTAGTTTTTGATGATTTGTAGTCCATAACAATATTTTTTAAATAAAAAACGTATTTGTATAAATACGTATCGCGCTAACCTCTTACGGTAATTTAGGATCGGGTTATTTTACACTTTCGATTTAGAGCTTATTTTAGAGCCAAAATAATAATCTACCCATATTTAATATATTTCAATGTAATGATTGCTCTAAAATAGCATATTTCTCGAAATAAACTCGATATAAATTAAAAAACCAATAAGAAATGTGCTAAAAATTATATTTAACCTCTTTTCGTAGAAGCCCCTAGCGGCGAATTCACTCGCAGTAATCCTCATTGTGTTTAGTGCAAGTAGTCTTCAGACATAGGAATGGTGTGAGGGTTAGGTATCAGTGTGATAACCGCCTTAAATGGCATATACCTGTTCGTAGCACTTAACACGTCGTAGCTAAATATCGTAGCAAAGCTAAACAGTTTGTAGCTTGCGTAACAGATGTTAAAGAAGACATTTTTTTTTTAATTTCATGTTAATGAAAACGTCAAACTTCTATGAAATTCTGACGTGATATCAAAATCTGTGAAACTTAGCAGTCTAATAATAGTAACCTTAAAGAAATATGGCGTAGAGATGAATGCTGTTTGTAAATGTCTTTTTTTTGGTTTAGAACCAAACCTCCACACATCGACTGATATAATTTTAAATTTCTATTTTGTGACAGCGAGGTTTAAATCTATGGGCGGTTTTTAACGCGGCACCCACGGAGCGTTCAAAACGCCGCCCAGCTATTTTTTTAAATTACCTGGGGTCATGTAAGTCATTAATTTGCAAAGGTTTTTAAATTATTAATTTTTAAAGTACATAAATCGACAGGTAGAAATATAAACCAACTCGATTCTTTAGGACCTAAACCATAATTACATGGGGTCCCGCTGCATATACGTATATAATAATAAATGTTCATTTATTTTGTACGAAAGGTAACATTTTTTTTTACTTTTTGACAAAAAGCGATATGTAAAGCAGCTTATGCTAACATACAAAGAAACGTGTCGAATTTAACGGGAAACAAAAAAAGCACAGTGTATAATTTAATTTAAAGTTAAATAAAAATGTATGATTGTAAAAAGCGAATACAAAAAAAAGTGGTCAGGTCTTCTCCATGAGTGGTGTTGAGAACTTCTCTAAACTGTCAAGTGCCAGATTTTTTTTTAAACATGGTTATTCGAACACATTCAGAAAGACAAGTGTTGGCATAGGAACATTAAGCGTTGGGGACTCCAACCAGCTCCCCAAAGGACTGGCTTACTCTGAAGAAACGGACCACCCGACAAATTAATCCAAAAAACTACTTATAAGTCAATATAATACGGAAACTACTATACCGCGATGTACAAAATTATTAAATAAAATTATGTTTGAAACATCTATTATAAGGCCAAAGACATTTTATTATTTATTCTTAAATCATAAATTACTCAATGCCGATGCCATTTTGCGTAAAAAACTTTTTAATTTATGATTTTTATTAATCTTAATAAAACTCCTTCGTCGTGCCCTGATAACGCCATCTAAATTGCAACGAGTGTACTAACGTCTGGATTTGTCCATGGGTATTAAACGAAAATAAGAAGTTTGATAAAATAATTCATTAAGTAATATTAAAATGACTTACTGGGATAATTTTAATTATGAAAGTATGGCTATATGCTGATTTTTTTCTCATGATTGAAGTTTTTTGTTTCGTTATTATTTTGATAGCGGGTAGGGTGAGAAGTTTATAGATTTGTGTGTGTTTTTAATAGATGTGTAATGTAAACATTGCACATTGTAGTTCTAAATTTTAACATAAAGAAAGTATTTGTCCTGTATTTATTGTTTTTTGTATATGTGGGTGTAAAAAATATATGTTATTTACCGGTTCTTATTGTGTAGAATCAATCAGAGTTTCGTTATTGAGTTAATTATACATAAAAATTGATGATAAAACATATTTTTGCAGGAATCTTTTTATACAATAAATGTACTATTTCTGTGAGTAAATACATGCATCTATATATCTATTCAAATTTGAAGTACCTATGTAAAATAAACTGTGTTTGGTATCCAGCTATAGTCTATTACGGTTTTTATCGACTATCACCCTGGTTGACACGTTCTAACAAGTATGTAAGTGCAAAAGTGAGGGATGGCGTGATAGTCGATAAAATGACAACCATACAAGCCTTCTTAGTTGAGTTATGGAACATACTTACATTTTCTTCCTATTTCATATTTTTCCTTTTATAGAGGGATGTTGGTTTGTAGTTAGTTTCTTTCTTTGTTTTTAGACTTTAATTTTAATGTAATATTAATTTAGTCTTATTTATTGTTTTATACCCGGTTAAACAATATTAGTATAAGTACATATAGTCTGTTTCTGATAATTTATAAATTTATATTTTTTTAAAGATAATGAAATAATATAATCTTAGGTATAAAAATAAAGTCTTACTAATATAATAGAATGATTATATTAAACGGTCGTTGAGTGAAACACAATTAAGGTTAGCTCATATTTCCCCATAACATCTGCCGTGCAGAGCGCTTATCACCAGTGTACCTGAACCTGAACTATACCGTGTTCATCATCTCGGGTAAAAACAAGTGACCATGTGGTAGATTTCAGCTGGTTTCAACTTACTAAGCTAAGGGGTGCCAGTTACCAGTTATTGATATTTTTATTACCTACTTAAACATTTTTATGAATTAGTTTTTATTTATAGACTCATCCGGTGGCGCTACAGTCGGGTTTCTAATAGAACAGTTTCTGTTATTTAAGTATAGGCATACTTACTGTTGGGATATGCAATAATTATATTTGAATGTTCATTTATTTTCAGTTTTAAACCATGAAAATAAATCTAAAAATAACATTTTTGATTTGACGTTAAAAACTGCATGGAAAGTTCGGTAATTATTTTTTGGTGGAATTTGATTCCAATCAAACTCTCAAATAAATATTGTCAGTAATTTTGTAACACATTGTATAATGGTCGTAGGTACCTATTATATTGTGTATAATACTTACCAATATTTGTACTGAAATGAATGAATGAATCAAGGAATTTTATAGTGAAAGAAATGCTTTGGCACAGCCCTGCGACCGCGAGTTTGAACTTCGAACAAGAATTAAAAAATAAATGTTTTAAGTCGAACGAATGGGTAAAGAAATATCTTCCTTATACTGTGCAACTACCTTTTTGGTTCATTCGTCTGTTAAAAAAAATCCCTAATACCTGATTCTTCCAGATCTGGACTGGCTCGGGCTCATTCAATTAGAATCACGAGCCGATTCGATTTTGCTAGTAAAAGAAAATGTCTTAAAAAAATTCCGTCACGTTTTTGTGGGAAACTCTGGGACTGTTTTTTTTATTATGAGCCCAAGAAAGTGCAGATCTGGAAGCATCAGATTTTTTTTTAGTTTGCCCCCTTGTCGCTCAAATATGCAAGAGCGATAGAGGCAAATAGACGAACAAACGAACGAAGTGATTCGTAGTAGGCCTCCTCTACAGTACTAAAACCATATCTGATTACAGCTAAACGTAACATAAATACTCGTTTTCTTCTCTATTTAAAAGCAATCAAACTAAACACAGCATAAAACAAAGAAAACATTCCTTGATTAAATTTAAAATTCAGTTAGCTGCAAAAAATGTTCAATTGGACGTTATCCAATATAAAAAGACCTCCCCCACCCGTTCCTTCCTAGTAAATAATGTTAAAAATGGGGTATATGTTGGAATAAGAAGAGGTCAACGTATAGTGGTACGTGGCGTTCTTGAAAGGACGCCAAACGTCATATGTGGAGACGCCAAAAGAAACAAGCGAACACATTTACGCTGGGTGAAGCAAGGAGTTAAACCTCCAGATTCTTGCGTTAAATTTTAGATAGTTTTATATAGTTTTTTTTTGTATGTAAGACAAACTTTAGTTTAGTATATTATTGGGATGAATTCGGAAATTAAATAATTACGGTAATTCCTTTTAATAAAACGGGAACAAAACATTTAACAAAGGTTAACGTCATTTAGGTACATCCAAGTAATCTTATGGTTAAAAGTTAGTATTGGTAATTTATGGAAAGTTAACTAAAGTATAGGTCCGTTAACGTTTGGTTAAAGAACCTAAAAGTTCATCGTAATATTAATTTCGTTAATTTAACAGTAACTATTACAATTGTACAATAATTGCGATTTTAGGAATTACCGCGGCTCCTAATAATATATTGTGTTAGACTTGAGTTTGTGTAATTGTGTTACCTCCTTTTTTTTAAAGGGTCGGCAACGCGCATGTAACACCCTGGAGTTGCAGGCGTCCATAGGCTACGGTGACCGCTTACCATCAGGCGGACCGTATGCTTGTTTGTCACCGTCGTAGTATAAAAAAAAATACTTTTCCGTTAACTTACGTAGGTAAGTACCTCTATAAATATGTACATTCATTGACCGAGTGACGAGCGAAGCGTTTCCGTTTCAGCTTGGGCAAAAATGCTTTCGTGTGTCTGTCCATTTGTTCTCCTCTACAGGTCGCATTTATCAACCAATGCTTGTGAAATTTTGAAAGCAAGTTCGTTAATAAATTTTTTTGTCAATTCAGTTAATGGAAATTTTCAAAATGGCGGGTACTAGTACAAAGGTCCTAAGCGCCATAGGCCCAAAGGCACTTACGACCTTTATGCCAGTACCAGTACCATCTCGCAAGGTCCATAGCTCACCGAGCCACTAGTTGGTCACCGACTATCAAACAGACCGCCTGTTTACCACCGTTGCCGGAAACAAAACAGTTTCCCCATACACAATCCATAGGTACTCCATAAGGTAGAAGTACCAGTGTTCGACGCTGCACTAGTGTTCGACATGGGCACTTTATATCAAAGTGACAAGGTTTAAATTCGAATATCTAAAAAGCTTCGTTGTCCAAATTCAACCTAAGTATATCACTTTGACATAAAGTGTCCATGTCGAATACTGGTGCAGTGTCGAGCACTGGTACTTTTACCTTACTAAAACTTATTATAAATAGGAAAGTGTTTTCTGTTTGTTTGTCCGTCTTTCACGGCAAAACGGAGCGACGAATTGACGTGATTTTTTAAGTGGAGATAGTCGAAGGGATGAAGAGTGACAGGCTACTTTTCGTCTCTTTCTAACGCGAGCGAAGCCGCGGGCAAAAGCTAGTAAACGATATAATCTACGCACAAACGTCTAATATACAATCTTAATCCAAATCCACATTACAAAAGCATACCAAAGGATCTCGAGACTCGGTTAGGTCATCTCGGGGAGACGGGGGCGGGTTGGATCGCGGGTGGGGTGGACGGGGGAAACGGGATCAAGGTCGCTCCGGCGCGGCGCCGCTACAAGCCCTCCACGTATTGGAGATTTGTAATATAATTAACTATGTTTATAGATTGTAGTGCCGGTTTTTGCATGTTGGCTGTGTGAATTGGTTTTGTTTCTGATGTATTTCTGTGATGAAAAAATCTAAATGACTGACAACAAATAATGGATTAAATTCTATTTTTATTTTGCTTAAAGGATGAACGGAACGGGCCACGCCATGACTGATGTGTCAATTTCTATAGAAAGTGTCACGTGTAGTGTAGCCAGGAGATCATGACCCGTTTTTATAGAAATTGACACATCAGTCACGGCCCGGCCCGTCCCGGCCCAGAATAGGGAGTCATCCTTAAGATGTGGGCCAGAATGTGGACAAAATATATTCTTCTATTCATTTATTTATTTAAAAGTATTTATAAATTGAAAGAGATGTCATATACTACAGAAAAAGTATTTATTTAATTTTACCTATATGCGTCATTTATTGCCATAGAAAACATTAGTATTCTTAACTGTCATGACATGGTTTCTTATTATGTACTCAATTGAGTCTAAAATAAAATCGTTTAAAAAAAATTGTTCAGGGCTCCATCTACCAGAAAAGCAATACAATAAATTATATGTCACTCCCACCGAAAAAGCTTTACTAACATAAATAGAATTTCTTTAACAATTGTACACTTCATGTACCTAAACGTTCGGGCCAACAAATTGATGGTTGGCGGACACTCTTTTGTACACCGTGAAAGATTTTTGGGCCCTCCCGGGGAGCTGTTTACAGGAAAATATAAAAAAACCAGCAACTCGGACTCGCGCACGAAGAGTTCCATACCATTATTATTAAAAACAGCAAAAAAATCACGCTTGTTGTATGGGAGCCCCCTTAAATACCTATTTATTTAGTTCTGCTTTTTAGTATTTGGTGTTATAGCGGCAATAGAAATACATAATCTGTGAACATTTCAACTGTCTAACTATCACGGTCAAGAACCGTGATAGTTAGACAGTTGAAATTCTCATGAGATACAGCCTGGTGACAGACGGACGGACGGGGTTAATAGGGTCCCGATTTACCCTTTGGGTGCCCTAAAAAGTAGACATTTAACGAGGGCGCTACTGAGCTGTAGCAGGCAACATTGTATATTGTGCATCTCTTTCTGTCGCATAAGTGCAAGCAATAAGTTTACTATTTGACAGTTTGTTTACGAAAATAAATACAAGAGAAGGTGTTGCCACTGTGGACTGACTTTAGTTCGACTTAATTTCTAACTTTTTTGGTCGCACTGAAGCGTACTTGATAAAATCCGTGCGTAGCCTATGAGCAGAGCGATATCGGGTCATTGGCATTGAATGTATTAAAATACTATGTATTATTATGTTTTATATACAAGAAATACACTCGAGTAAAATTCAATCGACGATGCAGCGCCCCGCGGTGCGCTGAAAGCCGTTTTATGTAACCGAAGCTCGATAAGCGGGTAATGCGTTTTGTGTGCATTCTGATACACTGTACAAGTAGGTAGATACTATAATGTATTTGATATTGTAAAGGGCCAATGCCCGGAGAACTTTGTATACTGCGGTACAGATAGTATGAAGAGGATAAAGGATATTGCCGTTTCATGTAGGCCAGTATGCCTTAACGAAAATCGTTGTCTACTGATGAAACTTTTGCAAATCATTGGCCATCAACTTCACATTAGATATCACTACATATTTTAGAAATCGTACGCCGGAATGCCCGGAATACTTAGAAAATTAAGATTGAAATCGTGATTCCCAGGTTCAAGTAAAATAATCACTTTTTAGTAAGTAAGTACTTTTTATTATCCAAAGAGACTTAGGGCACACGGATACTCATGCCATTCTTTACCGTACGTATAAGTCAATTAATTAACTGTATATAAGCGTGTAAATAAAAGATGACTCACACTAGAATGGGACGGGACGGGACGGGAAAATCTGTCAATTTCTATAGAAAACGTCACGTGACATCCGAGGGCTCCGAGCAATCACGTGATTCTTTCTACAGAAATCGGCAGATTTTCCCGTCCCGTCCCGTGCTAGTGTGAGTCATCCTTAAATATGGACTGAGATCAATTCGACGTACCTATTCAAGACGGTGAGGACAGGATCCTTTCGCCAAAAAATGTTTCGCAAAATTTCACTTCCCGACCCAAGAATCATTTCGCAATAGTTTCATTTCCCAAATCAACGTTTAGCAACATTACATTTCGGAATTTATTCATTTGGTATAAATTCATTTTGTCAAGTGTGTCTTGTCTAATATTAGGTATGTTGTCTAATATTCCAAAAACATAACGGCGCGCGCTATGTTTTGACAGCTGATTTTGTCATAAACATAGTTCGGGTATTTGTTATGCGATGGCGCGCACTTTACACAGTTGATTTTATCTTTGTCGTCGTTCAGGAGGTTGTTATCAACTTGATTTATTTTACGAGCGGGTAACCCCGAATGGAGTTGGAAGTGTCATGGCGGCGCGGGACGTCATGTGATTTGGTTGACAGCTGCCCGCACGTGATGGTCACTTACAAACCCATTGGCTCGTAATCACAAATTATTTTTGTAATCATTGTTCTTTTCTAATTACTAGTGATCAAGAATAATAAAAGTGAAGTTAAATTGTATGGTGTGACGTTTATTTTGGTTAAATCCTGCACTTATACGCCCACACGACTACAAGATGCCTGATACGCCTGCCGACTCGCCTGATCGGCCTCCCGATAATCTGACATCGGAAGTGCGGCTACCAGAAACAGCGCAGGATCACCCTACAGGTCAGAATGGTGCGATTTCTACACAAACGACGGACAGTCAAATGTGGAAGTTGTTATTTGAAATGCAACAGCGTCAAATGATGGAGTTGATTCGTACGATTAAAGAGCCTAGCACCAAAGATTCTAAACTAGTGTTGCCTGAGTTTAATCCAGAATCGCGGGATAGCGATGCTCGAGCTTGGTGCAATACTGTGGATTTGTGCATGCAAGAGCGGGAAATAAGTAGCAGCAACCTCATCATTGCCTTAAGCCGAGCGCTCAAAGGATCAGCAGCATCGTGGTTGGCTAGAAACAGTTTTCCTGGAATAACCTGGGCTCAAATAAAAGATTCGTTTCTGGCTCGGTTTGATTACGTCGAAACACCTGCTGCTACATTATGCAGGCTACTCAATGAGAGCCCAAACGACGGGGAATGTTTGGCAGCGTATGCTAATCGATTTCTAAGTACACTCATGAATCGATGGAGCTCTTTATCGAATGAGCAGATAGCTATAGCTGTGACTTTAGCACACGCATCGAAGATTGATCCAAGACTACAACGACTAGCGTTCACTACGGAAATTGAAACGAGAGTGAAATTGCAACAAGAACTTATGGCTTACACCTATCGTAAAAGAGGGGCTTCCTCACAGGATAGACCAGCAGCACAAAGTGATACGAAAAGACCTCGTTTAGACACTTTACGACGTTGCTACATTTGCAACAAGCCCGGTCATGTAGCAGTCGATTGCCATGTTAAAAACAATGCACTGCAAGCTTCGACGTCGAAAAATGCAACAGAGGTTCCGAAGAAGCCATCTTCACTTACATGTTTCTCCTGCGGCGAGCATGGTCACGTATCGACGCGCTGCCTGAAAAAAGAAGACAAAGCAAGCGAAGCGGTGGTTGAGCGTCGGGTGGATATCTGCACCATTAAGCCAGCTTCAGACCAGCTCTCTACTGAAAACGGTGAGAAGTATTCATTCTGTTTCGATTCAGGTGCCGAATGCTCTCTAATTAAAGAAAGTATAGCTGAAAAATTCGCCGGTAAACGGCAGCATAGCCTTGTCACGCTATTAGGTATAGGTCGATCTAGTTTACAGTGCAATACTCAAATATTAGCCACGGTTCATATACAGGGGTTCGCGTTGCAATTATTATTCCATGTTGTGCCTGATGATTGCATCTCTCAAGCTATCATGATAGGCCGGGATTTGTTATCGTTAGGGTACTCGATAGAAATGAGTGAGGACCAGATTGTTCTGAGGAAAACAAAGATAGTAGCAGTTTGTGATGTTGGCTCCAAAGTTAAAGATTTTGAAAGCATCAATACCGATATTCCCTCTGATTTCCGGGGTCAGCTACTTTCCTTACTTGAAGAGAATGCAGATCATTTCGTTGACGGAACCCCATCTAGTAGAGTTAATACTGGGAAATTAGAAATTAGATTAGTTGATCCAAATCGTACTGTGCAAAGACGTCCATATCGGTTGAGCACAGAAGAAAGGGAAGTAGTGCGTGGTAAAATCAGGGACCTTTTAGATGCAGGTATAATTCAGGAAAGTTGTTCCCCATTCGCGAGCCCTATTTTATTAGTCAAAAAGAAAGACGGTACCGACCGACTCTGCGTAGATTACCGAGAACTTAATAATAATACAGTGCCTGATCGTTACCCACTTCCCATTATTGCCGATCAAATACAGCGACTAGTAGGCGCCAACTTCTTTACATCACTGGACATGGCAAGTGGGTACCATCAGATACCAGTTGACAAAGATTCAATAGAGTGCACTGCTTTCGTGACACCGGACGGGCAATTTGAGTATCTCGCCATGCCTTTCGGCCTTCGAAATGCCCCTTCGGTGTATCAGCGCGCTATAAATAAGGCCCTAGGACCTTTGACTGAAACCTTTGCTGTAGTGTATCTAGACGATGTCATCATTCCTTCCCGTACTGTGGAAGAAGGCTTAGATCGGTTGCGACAAGTGTTGAAGGCTTTGACTAATGCTGGTTTCTCACTAAATATCAAAAAATGCGCATTCTTGAAGACCGAGGTTGAATTTTTGGGTTATCATGTGTCTGCGGGTGAAATACGACCTAATCCCAGAAAAATAAATGCACTGACTCAACTTGCACCTCCTGAGACAGTTACACAGCTGAGGCAATTTATTGGGCTGGCCTCATATTTTAGACAGTTCATATCAGGTTTCTCTCAAAAGATGGCTCCCCTTTATAGGCTAACATCTGGGAAAGGGAAAATAGTGTGGAAGCCAGAATTTGAGAAAATTCGACAAGAAATAGTCACTATACTCACCGATAAACCCATTTTAACAATTTTTGACCCCGATCAGCCGATAGAGCTGCATACCGATGCCAGCGCTGAAGGTTACGGTGCCATTTTGATGCAACCAATCAATGACAAATTACACGTGATCGAATACTACAGCCGTCGAACCTCCAGCGCTGAGTCGCGATATCACTCATACGAGTTAGAGACGCTAGCCGTGGTTAACGCCATTAAGCACTTTCGTCACTATTTACATGGACGTAAGTTTGTAGTAGTCACTGATTGTAATGCCGTCAAGGCATCTAAATCGAAGGTAGACCTTACACCACGTGTCCACCGTTGGTGGTGTTTTCTACAAACCTTTGAATTTGACATAGAGTATCGTCAAGGTAAAAACATGGCTCACGTCGACTTCTTGTCACGAAATCCATTACCTGAAGTAACAAAGCCAACTCCTAAGGTAGAGCAGAAACGTGTTTATTTGACAGAGATCTCGGATTCTTGGCTACAGGCGGAACAACAAAAAGACGATGAAATAAAGTCGATTATTGCGAAACTTAATAAAAATGAACTTAGTGACGAAATTGCTAGAACATATGAAATAAGACGGGGTGTTTTGCACCGAAAAATTGAACGTAATAATAGAAGTGTTTGGTTGCCAATGGTCCCTAGAGCGTTTCAATGGGCAATTATAAACCACGTACATGAAAGCATTATGCACTTGGGTTGGGAGAAAACATTAGAGAAGGCATTTTGTCACTATTGGTTCCCTAATATGAATAAGTACGTGAGGAAATTTGTGGACAATTGTATAACGTGTAGGGTATCCAAATCACATTCCGGCAAAGTACAAGCGGAACTACATCCGATTCCGAAAGTAACTACTCCGTGGCATACCGTGCACATGGATGCCACTGGTAAGTTGAGTGGCAAGAGAGACACAAAAGAGTACGTCTTTGTAACAATAGACGCGTTTACAAAATATGTACTCTTGCACCATTCATTGAACATTGACGCCAAATGTGCTATTAAAGCTTTGCAAGCGGGTATTTCGTTGTTCGGCGCCCCTACACGCATTATAGCAGACCAGGGTAGGTGTTTTGCTGGAAAGGAATTTAAAGATTTTTGTACAACGCATAATGTCAGCTTGCACCTCATAGCAACAGGCAGCAGTCGTGCTAATGGTCAAGTTGAGCGGGTGATGTCGACATTAAAGAATATGCTTACGGCTGTTGAAACCGGAAATCATAAATCTTGGCAGACAGCGTTGCCCGAAATACAACTTGCAATTAATTGCACGTTTAATCGCACAACTAAGGCTAGTCCTCTTGAACTATTGATAGGAAAGGTTGCCAGACCTTTGCAATTAATGACGTTAGATTCAGTTGAGCTTGAAATTGACTTAAACAAAATTAGAGAGCAAGCGGCCCAAGCTATAAACCTGAATGCGTCAATAGAGAAAGCTAGGTTCGATAAAGGCAAAGCTAAATTAAATAAATTCGAATTAGGGGACTATGTTTTGATCGAAAATCACGAACGCAATAAAACTAAGTTAGAACCTAAATTTAAAGGTCCGTTTCGAGTGGCTGAGTTGCTTGAAGGTGACAGATATCTGTTAAAGGCATTAAACTCTAATCGAACGTACAAATACGCGCACGACCGTCTCAGACGAATGCCCGAGTGTTACGTTCCTTTAGAGCTGAATACCGCTTTAGAAACAACCGAAGATTCAGAAGAGTCAGGATGCCCTAACGGCGCTGGTGAGTACAGTTAAATGGAGTTTTATTTTGTGAGTTATTTTGGGTTTTACTCTGATGTCTGGTGAGACTTTGGTAATCATAACCTGAGTGGCATTTGTTTGACCTCGGTGGCAAGATGCAACGTGGCAGCCTCGGTGGCATTATTCGCCACAAAAGTGCGCGTAGATTGTTATTTTTTTTTAATTGGTGGCACAAACTGGCCTTGGTGGCCAAAAATTAGCCTTGGTGGCAAAAATTAGCCTTGGTGGCAAAAATTAGCCTTGGTGGCAAAAATTAGCCTTGGTGGCAAAAATTAGCCTTGGTGGCAAAGATTAGCTTTGGTGGCACAATTTGGCCTCGGTGGCATATTTTGGCTTTGGTGGCATCACCTGGCATTGGTAGCGTCAGTTGGCCTTGGTGGCGAATGTACCTCGATTACATTGTGTGCTACCCTTGCCACGTAATTACCATTAGGTTCGGTCTATGCCTTGTTGGGCGGTCAGAATGACCGAGCTTGTAATTGTGGGTACATTGGTTGGTTCATTGTTCGCAGATGCGCAGGAGGACGGAGATAATACACACGAGGACGTGTGATGATGCAGGACGGCCGTAACGGCGCGCGCTATGTTTTGACAGCTGATTTTGTCATAAACATAGTTCGGGTATTTGTTATGCGATGGCGCGCACTTTACACAGTTGATTTTATCTTTGTCGTCGTTCAGGAGGTTGTTATCAACTTGATTTATTTTACGAGCGGGTAACCCCGAATGGAGTTGGAAGTGTCATGGCGGCGCGGGACGTCATGTGATTTGGTTGACAGCTGCCCGCACGTGATGGTCACTTACAAACCCATTGGCTCGTAATCACAAATTATTTTTGTAATCATTGTTCTTTTCTAATTACTAGTGATCAAGAATAATAAAAGTGAAGTTAAATTGTATGGTGTGACGTTTATTTTGGTTAAATCCTGCACTTATACGCCCACACGACTACAAGATGCCTGATACGCCTGCCGACTCGCCTGATCGGCCTCCCGATAATCTGACAAACATTTTTTTTTAATTGTTACTTCTCACATTTCAAATTTATTTTTTATTTTTTTATTTAGTTATTTTAACCAATGAAAAGTTTTTAGACAAATAACAATCTCATTCTTATAACGGGAAAAATACGTATTGGCTTACGTATATTTCTGAGACGGGGATAATTGTCAATAAATTGAGTAAAACATCAAAATAATATGTTTAATTTCATCAAAAATATTATTTAAATTGATCATACATTTGCCACGTAGGAACTTCATTATAAAAATTCGAATTGGGTTTAAAAAAACTGCCAAGTGCGAGTCGAAATCGTGCACTGAGGATATCTTCGGAGATAAAGATAAAGATTAATTACTAAAAGCACGCGTAATTGTGGTTATGATCTTTAGCTTGAACGATAAAATTTTCGCTAGATCCGCTAAACTCACCTAGTTACGGAAACTGTCTCTCAAATAGTAAATTATTTATTGAATCAACTGAAGTTTTTGGACACAACTCGCAAATGTCACGCTTCTATCATTCTATCCTGTTAGCTGTCTATTTTTGGTTATATAGCGATATCCTTATTTTTTCAAATAAACTGCAAAAAGTCATCCACTGGGTCAGTGTCATTCACTGGGCCGTTTACCTTACTACAGAATGCTAATCGCGGTCGCGGTAACAGAAGAGAATATTACATTACTTTTTTTTATCACTCGATTTTTTTCTTACTATACGAAAACTTTGAATTCTAATGTATCATTCCACCGTTCGGTGCGGTTACAGCGGGAAACAGTCATGACTTAATTTCTCATTCATTTACATTTCTCGCAATAATGTAGCAGACTATATATGGCCACGGCAATATCGTCAGTTTTCGAATATCCACCGTGTCACGTGTTGTACGTAACAGTATTCGTTAGCGACTGCGGCTTTCGTGGACAGTTGAGTACCTACGCCATGGTCACGTGTATTTTTCCGTACATTATTCATGCGGAAGGCCTCCAACGGTGTGTTTATGCCTTTGGGTCAGGCGAGGTTTCATTTCCCTTTAGTTCGGAGTTTTGGGTGAAAAGAGATATGATGAGTACTGGACTGGTAAATGAATAGGCGCAAAGCGAATGTGTTTTCTAATAAACCTTTCCATTTCTATGATCCATTGTCTCATCGTTTTAGTTCTACTAATCCCCCAACTTTTCATCTTTACAGGGTGCATTTGCTTTAACTTCGTCATGTGGTTTGGTATAATTGAGGAAACCGAAAGGCATATATAGGTAGTTAGTTTTACTGAACTCATCAATTTTTATTTTTTCAAATTTGTCATACAAAATACTTACATGTTGCATCAACCGCGAATGTAAAACGGGCATTAGAATTGACTTTACTAAGTACAGTAGAATCCGGTTATAACGACGTCGAAGGGACCGATGATATTACGTCGTACTAACCGGAAGTCGTACTAAAAAAACTGTCAATTTAAAAGTTGTTTCATGATTTTCATAGTCACACATGCATTATAATTCATAATGGTTCAATGTAACTCACCGAATAATCGAAATTAAGAATATTTTGCTCTTTAGCGAAATAATTTTTTTGTTTAATTTGAACCATAGACCTATTTACTTCCCGAATTGCAACTCGAGCCATTGAAAATTGCGGAGTTTTTTTTTACACGAGATGATAACCTTATGCGCTTAAGTTTTAGTTTAGAACATTCGCTTCGAACAAAGGTTCTGTCTTGTGTGTATTGTTTGGTTACAATGCACCGTCACCGTTGTAACCGAATATTTTTGTGTGAAATCCCGTCGTTAAAAGCGGTATGTCGATATAAGCAGTCGTACTAAACGGATACATTTTCATAGTGGCCTGTATGAAAACCAACCATCTGCCTATATCTACGTCGCTAAAACCGGTTGGTTGTTATATGCGGCGTCGTACTAATCGGATTCTACTGTAAGTGATAACTATGACATATCAATGTCATGTCGAATACTCATATTCCGTTAACACACATGCAAATCCCATATGACATAAAATTAAATTCGTAGTTAATTTCTAAATGGATCCAATTTGAATACCGGTGTTTTTGAGAAATTAACTTAGTTTAAGCTAAATAATGCACACTTGAATTTAAAGCAATTGCTCAAAAACACGTTGTATAACAAAAGTTTGGGAATTAGTATGACTAGAGTCAAACCACGTTATATCTTCCAAACAAATTAACTGTTAAACTTTAAAACTTAGTAGGTAATTAGACAAACATAAATATAAAATTAGAGGACATTTCTAATATTTGCCTTAATGGCTCAAAGCCAAATGTGGATATTTGGACGACGAATTTTAGTAATATACAGTATAATTCGTGTAACGCTTGAAAAATAATCATATAATAAAACCCTAAATATAAACCCTTGTCAACAATTTCTTGGCCATCCTGTAAAAGCATGACTAACAATTCTCACATCACTCAGCATTCATTCCAATCTACGTAATATTCCATCCACCCACTTCCCTAAGAAAACACTTTAATAGTCGTTTTACGACCGCCGCCGATGACGCGACTATAGCTCTTCCGGGTCATAAAATAAGGGTCATTATTCGTAAATGCGAGGTCGTTAAATTACCAAGTGCATGGAAGGCTCTCATAGATATGCATTATCATTAAATGACTGTAGGTTGGTAGCCTAGTAGCCTGATTACAGTCATATTCAAGGGGTTAACCGACCATTGCGATTTATCAATAAAACAGAGTGAGGGAAAAGTTACCAAATGCAAACGGGTTATATTAACGGGTAAATATAACAGCGAAACAAAAAATATCATTTGCGTTGGTACTGATACCTAAATGAAAACATATATATACCCCGTTTCTTTAGGGTTAGAAAGATCGTGCGATTGTCGTCGTGCGATTTTTAGGAAAATAATTTTAACGCTGGCATATTTACCTCTTATTTTCTTTACCATAACGGTAAGAATGGAAATAAGTAAACTTATTTCAATATATTCCTGAGATGAGAGAAATAATTGATGAAACGTGGGCGAAACCTTTGACTTCTACGACACGACACAATAGGCTAAGACGACTAAAAAAATCTATTTAGTCCGTCTTTTAGATTATTAAAAAATATTGTACACGATTTTTTTCTTTTGTCCGTCAAATCAAAAATGACGAAAATACAGTGCGTTCACGTTTCGCGTAACGTCACTAGTAGGTTCAATTCTTACCTGTAGTGACGTCACCAGCCCCCACCCGGGAACTTTGATGCTCTATATCTTCGTCAATTTTAGTTAAATTGAAAAAGGAAGAAATACGTGTCTAATCAATTTCGATAATCTAACTGACGGACTAATTAGAATGATAGTTTTTTTAACCTAGTCGTCATCCCTATTGTGTGGTCACTACAGTATGGGGGAGCAAAATGTATGGAGCAGTATGCAGACGCCTTTATACTTATCGTGATTGATTCCCATTTCGTGTTTATGTCGTGACGACACGAAGTGCACGACTGAGTATAAAACCACCCTATCGACTTGATTTGACGTTTCGTTTCACGATGAATTCAGCGTTTTGCGATATTTTTCTAGCTATCTAATGAGATTCTATTTAAGTATCGATATTCGCGATAGACTATACGATTACTTAATTTACTCCAAATAATGCTCGGAAACTAGCTGGATATTTTTTAGCTCTTTAAGGCTGGATTTGACCAAACTTTTTAACCAAGAGTAACGCTTCTTGGATACTAATGTCAAAATCCCATAGTAATTTGACGTTACTATCTGAGAGTAAGCGTTATTCTCGGAATAAATATTTGGTAAAACGCAGCCTTAGGCTGTAGTAAGTAATTTTATAATTTATCCAGTGTAAATAAATAACATTCATACAAAGAGAAGTGTACACAACACAGCCTTACCCTTACGGCCGGCGCGTCAAAACGCGCATAATAAAGTAACATGGCGACCGGATGTAGCCGCCAAGACACCTGCACTTCCGGCAATTACATAATTAAACGGAAGTGGTTAAGGTAAGCTTCAAACGGGTTTGACCTTAAGTGTGTTAAAGGGGTTTAACCCTATTGTCGAGGTGATGACATGGCAAAGAAAACTTTTATTGCCGCGGATTTAATATAAATTCTGCAAGATGGTTTGATACTAAAATAGTTATCACAATATTGCCAATTCGTCTGCGTAGAAGTAATTAAAAATAGTAACCACATTTTCATTTTCGAAAACCCTAATATACAGTGGACCTTCAGGATATTTATTAATCAAATTCAAACAGTTGAACTTTTAGTAGGTACCTTTAAGTTGCTGCATGAAAAGCACGGATTGCAGTGACAGATAAGGGCAAACAATAAATTAGTAACGGAAGTTTAATGAGCGTTTATGAATAACGGCATACGTCTGGCAAATCAAGTTTGTGATTAACAGAAGAATATTACTTTTTGCAAATAACAATTCAAATTTTTATTGCAGGTGTGAAGCAATTTGTCGTTTTTGGGGTTCCGTACCCAAAGGATAAAATGGGGCCCTATTACTAAGGCTCCGCCGTCCGTCTGTCTGTCCGTCTGTCCGTCTGTTCGTCCGTCCATCCGTCCGTCCGTCCGTCCGTCTGTCACCAGGCTGCATCTCAAGAACCGCGAACAAGAACAGGAGACAATATTTCATGCCATATAAAAAAAAGTAGCACCTCAAAATATGTAATGTTTTTTTACAAATCAAATGGTCGTCTGTCGTCTATCAAAATACCTACGTGCACAAAACACGAGTGAAAGTTTTTTCCAGGAGCATAACCGGAAAAAAAATTCGATCCATACTTCATTTATTTCAACCTGTTTAAACAAGCCACGTGTATAATTAACCAATGCATATAAAACATGTTATAAATAAACGCACGCCACCATTAAAATTACATACATTCAGTATAATTAACTCGGCAAATCGCTAATCCGAGTCAAAAGCGATTAGGGTTCCGTAAAATTTTCACGACGCCTTCAAACGGATGGAACCCCATCATTTATGCAGGGTTCTGAATAATATAGCGCTTCTCAAAGGTTCCGTCGACAAATTAGATCAATTATAAGGCGGCCTGAGTTTTAATGTTGAGTTTTATTTGTTGCTTTTTAAGATTTATTTATACGGTAATGTTTTTTATGGCTTACTTTCTTTTTTTCTTAATTTTATTAAATTAAAAAATGTATACATGTTAAGATTTTCATACAAAATAATTTCATTTTTTATCAACGGCTAATGTAAAACGGATAAAACACTTAACTTTACTAAGTAAGAGTCAACTATGACATATACAGGATATTCTTGAGCATTTGCTTTAACTTTGTCGTGTGGCTTGGTATTAATCGAAACAGAATGGCATACCTGGTTAGTTTTATTAAATTCGCATTTTTTATTCTCATTCAAAATAATTACATGTTGCATCAACCGCTAATGTAAAACGGGCATTAAAATTAACTTTACTAACTTAACTTAGTTGGTAATTGACAACTATGACATACCACTGTCATGTCGAATACACGTACTCCGTTTACACACTTGCAAATACCATATGAGATAAAATTAAATTAGTAGTTATTTTCTAAATGGAGCTATTTAGAATACCAGTGTCTTTGAGAAATTAACTTAATTTATGCTAAAGAATTGCACCTTGAATTTAAAGCAATTGCTCAAAAACATATACATATGTCATGTCGAATACTCATACTGCGTTTACACACACATGCTTAGGTCTTATCAAATGAAATAAAGTTAGTGATTACAAGTGGAGCTAATAAACAGATATACCACAGAAAAAGTGACCAAGGCCAGTGTTCAGGGCTGGAATCGAACCAGCAACCTCTTGCAAAAAAGAGGAATTAACAAAACAACACACATACTTTGCGTTAAATAAAAGTTTGTAAAAAAAAAGAAGAATTGAACGTTCTTTCACATGGGCCGCGGAGCCTGCGATCTGGGTGACAGCGCTGCGCTGGCGCAGACCCAGGCCCGGAATAGCGTGCCATGTGCGCGCGCACTGCGGAAGAGATAGCCGGCCGCGGTACAACTTGCTAAACATGTTCTTGATTCGATACGATGGCTCGACCCAATAGGCCATTTTTTAAAAAGTTATCCCCTCTCTTTTTTAAGGTGACGTCTACTCAAAATCGCGAGCTCTTTCGATTCTAGTACCTACTTACCGATAAAAAAAAACAAAAATTTCCATACATTTTTCAAACTGTCCATTTCGTTACTGCCATATGGAATACCAATGGGAACAAATCTTAGGACACTATTTCTCCTATTAGGAAAGAGCCCACAATTCTGAGTGGAATTAACATAAAAAAATCCAAATCTAAAAAAAGTGTGACTCCCCCTCTACTCTGTAAAAAATGGCCCACCTACGTGCGTGCCGTGCGTGGTACAGTATAAGGGCCAGACGATAGACGGAAATGAGGGAGGTACGGGCGACAGGCGCTTTTCGCCTGCATGTCTCTCATTCCTCTCCGTGGTCTTATCCCCATGCTCCTGACCCGCACAGATGAGGACTCACTCGGGCCATAGTCGGTTGTCTCGCTCGCTGGTTGTAATGTAAAGGGATGAGTAGGTATACGAAGTGAATAATGTACGGTCATAGTTTAAACTAAAACCAGCGAAAACACCACGCCGTAGAGACGAAGCTTCCAGCACCACGACGCCGTAGGTTTCCGCAACGTAAAGCTGGGTCCATACTTGTATCATTTTGCCGTATCGTATCTTCTTCGTGTAGCACCAACGCAAGTGAAGTAAGTTAGTGTGGACGCCGATGGTCGCAATCTTTTTGCGTTCACACTAACGATCATGATACGTGTCGATGCTACTTACGATACGTCAAAATGATACAAATGTGGACCCAGCTTAAAGGTCAACTCTTACTAGAAAGGGCCTGGACTTGATTGGGCCAGGCCGATCTGTCAGTTTCGTGACGTGACCTCCGAGGGCTCCGAGATATCACTTGATTATTTCTATAGAAATTGACAGATCATCCCTTAGCGCCCCGTCCCGTCCCATTCTAGAGTAAGTCATCCGTAATACGACACGACGTCGTATCATGTAATTCTGGGTTTGCTCTAAGTGGCCTCCCGGCACGGGCCGTCCTAAGGTGACCCATACTTTATCGTAACCTAATGTTAAGTTAATAAAATCCTTAGAGCGATGTAATTTTTTTCCATAACAATAAATTATTATCTTCTTTTTTTGTATTATAGTAATTTGAAGTCTGTCGAAAATATTCATCTCGCAAAGTCTGATCAGATATAACAATAAATATGAATAGATAGATCAAGTTCAAATTTTTCACTTTCGAATGGGGTTTAGAGGCCGGTATCTATTTTCTGTTTGCACAAAAGTTAATTGTCGCTAAGATAGGTATGTAAAAAAGCAAAGGTAGGCAGCAAATCAATCGTTATTTTCATCTCTAACCTTTTTTATATTTTATGCCACACCTGGCCATAAAGTGCCTTTTTCCGCACGCTACGCGTACGGAAAAAGCCGATTTCTGCCCAAG
This sequence comes from Lathronympha strigana, assembly GCA_949128165.1. NCBI lineage: Eukaryota > Metazoa > Arthropoda > Insecta > Lepidoptera > Tortricidae > Lathronympha > Lathronympha strigana. The sequence goes on along the minus strand of OX421922.1, from coordinate 4,605,326 downwards.
TGTAGGCATAAAATGATGTACCTAACACGTGAGGTAATAAATAAAGCCCTTGATCGCATATTTACGTCCCTCGCTTGCAGCTCGGGTTGCAAACATCTGCGATCTCGGCCTTTCTTTGTTTTACCTCACTAGTTAGGTAATGTACTATTACTATTGTGGCTAAATTTTTGCCCAAATAAGTCAAATCTAAAATGGAAACGTTATTATTCAATTACTCTTTGAGGTTGAGTTGCTTTGTGTATGTTCCCTTATTATATGACGTGGGTTCCAACACACTTCCCGTTAGGTGTCTTCCGAAGTTAAGTAAGAAAAGCTGAGAATGTTGACTGGTAAGTGGGCGAATTAACTTTAATACCGAAATTTTTGGTAACGCCAGAGACATGAAAAATGTCTCTTGAGTTACCATGAAATAACGTTTCCCATTTAATATTTGTCTTAATTTTAGGTCTATCAGAAACTGACACGCATACTTTAACGTATAACATAAAATATTTATTTTTATTGTTATTAATAAGTGAAATTTTCGAGTTAAGTCTTAAAGTCGGGGACAAATTAGTGTCGGTGTAAAAGTTGATTCACCCAAGTATGATTACCAGATACAATACACTTAATAGATCTTAAGAGATAAGTAGGGACTCATCCTGTCTGCACTGCGGTAAGGAGGAATCCAGTAAGCATGCGCTAGCAGTGTGTTATGTATCCGGCAGGACGATATAACGTATTCGGGAAAGATAGATTGGAGGAAACCGAACTAAAGGATATCGAACTTAAAGATGTCCTTCTGTTCTGCAGGAAAATGAGAAGATTTGAAGAAGAACATAGGATAGGAATTAGGAAGGCAGCCGGGTCAGTAACCTGCAGCTCAAACTCTAGGGAGGGCTCAACGAATGTGACCAGTGCTCGACAGTCCGCCGGAACCCGGCCAAGCGTCTCTTCACTACATCTAAGTACTTACATCTAATCTACTCGTAAGTATCATATCCCGGAAGATCTCATTCGGTTGACTTTCTTCTTTCAATTTATTTTACGAGAGCTAGACTGCTGGCATATCTTTATAATGTCTATAAATAACTCCGTTATTTTAGGCACACATGGGCATAATTACACTATGTTTCTGGCAGCCTATGGGGCAATTAATTAGCAGCGTCACACCGTGGAGCCGCAAATACATATGACATCACAGGAGACACGGCACGGGATCCCGCGTCACAGTTGGCTCGCGGACTCTCACGTGATTCTGTCTTACCCTGAGTTTTACGTAGCCACGAGTCATTAGCGACTGCGCAATTCGAAAGTATTTGCAATTCGCTCTCACCAGCACACCTACCACGAAAATCGAAAATTGGCATTGACGGGGAAACTTCTTTGTCACTCTAATTTGCAAGTGTGGCAATCCGCAATTGTTAGATTTTCGTGGTGGAGTCCCAGTTAAGAACGAACAAGATTCAAATGCTTTCGAATCGCGCAGTCGCTAGCGATTGTCATTCTACACGCGCATGATTTAAGGACTACTCACGCTAAACCGGGCCGGGACTGGCCGGGCAGTGACTGATGTGTCCCGGACCGGTCTTGTGTGTATGAGTTATACTTTAACGGAGATTTTTGTGCGTTTTCTATGTTGAAATAATATATGATTATTTTTTGTATGTCTTCCCCATCACGGAGCAATGGTGTCCCGGACCTTTGGGAGGCGTACGCTGAGCCGTAGCCAACACCCTTTTGACACTTTAATAAAGTGGGGGTACGGTTCGCACTCTGGACGGCCGGTAAGGCAAGCCAGAGGCGGAGGACTTGATCGGACGACGGAGTTTCCCAGGAGCGCTCAGGTACGTGGAGTCCCTACTCCTGCTGCCCTGCGTTGACTGATTGCACCGGTCGAAACCAGTGGGCGAATGGGCTCGTCACATCCCTACGCCTATATGATTATTTTTCGTTTCGTTATTACGTAGTTGTAGTTTTAAAAGGTGCTGAAAAATACGTCAAAAATGTATAAGGGATGATTTCGACTCTCGGGTATGACATCACGAATGTGTGGTATGGGACCCCGCCGCCGTTGGCGTTAACAATTTCACGTGATTCTGTACAGACGAGCGTTTTAACGACGATTCTGCTGCGTTTTACTCAGTATGAAAAATTAAACGATGTCAGGGTCGTAAAAATTGGCGAAACATACTTTTTTGATGAATATACGAACGTGAATGTCAAGTCTACGATGTATGTTTCGACAAAAAAACAAATAACCCCACCGTAACATGAAACCTTTTTTACATAATTACTAAAGAAAAAACTAAACCGTCATTCCCACGAGTAACTCTCACTTTTTATGATGTCTAGACTGTCACACTATACCACGTCCACTATACACGTCCGGCTTTAACGTAATTTAAAATAAAATATTTAATCATTACATAACACTATATGCCAGTGACAGCGTGTGACGTCACAGGGAGCCATGCCAAATGACGTCACATGCCAGAACGCGCGGTGGACGATATTTGAACTAACAATATGACGTGCTGTTTCGTGTTTTTACGCATAGACGCTAGCGCCGCGCTGGTTATCAAAAATAAAGCGGTGTTTGCAGCATTTTTCTATGGTGACACGGTATGACGCGTTTGCAAAAACGCGTTTTATAAAAGCTATTTTGATGAGTTCGACAGTGACGAGCGGCGTATAAATAGGACATGTGACGGAAGACAGAATTAGATTGGTTAGTTACACGGATTTACGCTGAATAGAAAAAAAGTGATGTGTTCAGCGTTTATATACTAATAACGAACGCATTTGCTGTGTTCCAAGAAGGTTTTACTAAAAAAATGCCAAAGAACTTATTGTTTCATACTTTAACCTTTGGGATCGTATTCACAATTGACAAAAAAAACAAAGCTTTGTTAATTAAAGTTATAGTAAGTAATATACATAACGTTGATAGATTTGCATTTCCTTTTAAGTAAGTACTTAAATGTATTGCACAAAAAAAAATAAAAAAAAAATCCCTTCAGTTTTAATTAATTTTGTATTCATTTGTTAATGCCGTTCCTAGCCCCAACGACCTTCGATCTGTATCTCTCAATTTTCGAGTATTTTTTATGGTTTTTTTTAGTCTTATTACATGAACCCCAACGGCCTTAAGAAAATTTACTTATCATATTTGCTTAAATATTAACTGTCTTCGAGATATACTGCATCAAACTTTGGTAGTTTTATGTAAATAACTTTTGTACTAATAAGTTTGAATTTAAAATCTCTCTTAGGTTATTAGAGACTTCAAATAGGAACAGTTAAATGTAGATTTCACATATATAACAGCATAAACTTCTTTAGAATATCGAAAAATTTCCTTTTTTAGACCATGTTTGAAAAAATCATTAAAAATTAACTATATACCTTTTTTTGAAAACTCGGCTCTTACATGTCGAGATAAAAGATTGATGAATCGATGACAAATTGTTTTGTAATTGTATTTTCAGTCGGCACCGGTTTCCGAAGAGGCTTTAGTACCGTAGACCACATTCATACGCTTCGTCAGGTTATACAGAAGACCGAGGAGTATAATCTGCCCCTCTGTTTAGCGTTTGTGGACTACGAGAAAGCCTTTGATTCGATCGAAACCTGGGCGGTACTACAATCTCTCCAACGGTGCCAAGTAGACTACCGCTATATCGAAGTGTTGAAGTGTTTGTACGAGAGCGCCACTATGTCAGTCCGACTCCAAGACCAGAACTCGAAGCCTATTCCGCTGCAGCGGGGAGTCAGGCAGGGAGATGTCATCTCTCCTAAGCTGTTTACCGCTGCACTGGAGGACGTTTTCAAGACTCTGGATTGGAGAAGGCTAGGCATCAATGTAAACGGCGAGTACCTCACTCACCTTCGATTTGCTGACGATATAGTAGTCTTGGCTGAGACCATGGAGGATTTAAGTACGATGCTTGTTAGCCTCAGTAGAGCCTCCGGGCGAGTTGGTCTTAAGATGAACATGGATAAGACGAAAATCATGTCGAATATCCATGTAGCACCAACTCCAGTGACAATCGGAGACTTTACACTCGAAGTTGTAGACGATTATATATACCTTGGACAAACTGTCCAGTTAGGTAGGTCCAATTTCGAGAAAGAGGTTAATCGTCGAATCCGACTCGGTTGGGCAGCGTTCGGGAAGCTGCGACACATCTTTTCGTCCAATATTCCGCAGTGCCTGAAGACGAAAGTCTTCGATCAGTGTGTGTTGCCAGTGATGACATACGGTACTGAAATGTGGTCGCTTACAATGGGCCTCATAAGAAGGCTCAAAGTCACCCAAAGGGCGATGGAGAGAGCTATGCTAGGAGTCTCTCTGCGAGATCGTATCAGAAATGAGACCATCCGCAGCAGAACCAAAGTAACCGATATAGCTCTCCGAATCGCTAAACTTAAGTGGCAGTGGGCGGGGCACATTGCACGTAGAACGATGGCCGTTGGGGCGGAAAGGTTCTCGAGTGGCGACCGCGTACCGGAAGGCGCAGCGTGGGTAGGCCCCCCGCAAGGTGGACTGATGACCTGGTGAAGGTCGCAGGAGTCCGCTGGATGCGGGTGGCGCAGGACCGGTCATTGTGGAAATCTTTGGGGGAGGCCTATGTCCAGCAGTGGACGTCTTTCGGCTGAAATGATGATGATGATGATGTATTTTCAGTATTCGTGGCAGAATATCCAACTCTTAAAAACCGTCGATTTCCGCGAGGAGCCCCTTAAATGATGACTCACACTAGCACGGGACGGGACATCCCGAAATCCTCGGATTTCGGGATGTCCCGATGGCTCCCGAGAATGTCGGGATGGGCTCCGAGCTAACACGTGCGATTCTTTCTATAGAAATTGACAGATTTTCCCGTCCCGCCCCGTCCCGTCCCGTTCTAGTGTGAGTCATCCTTAATACCTGCTTGTCAATTCTGAATAAGACCCTTATTTGTTGATACGGCAAATAATTCTCCGGAGAACGTACCTGTAATAGAAAACAAACATTAAATATTTGGTTCACGAAATTTCACATAAAACACTTCATTTATACTCGTAATACTATTAGGTACATCGATATTTTTTTTTACCCCAAGGACTGAATTAAATATGATTTTTCCATATATTTTCAAGCTAAGCTTTCGCATTTCGATATTTAGGTACGCACTTAGATATTTAAAAAATACGTGTTTTGTACAATGCGGAGGTGTTAATATTATTTGGACGTACACTGTAGAATACATAATGTACCTCAAAGTAAATCCCTGGAGTAACTGACTAGTAAAAACACAAAAACGATTGCTTTTGTTTGTGACAAAAATGTGATCGGTCGATTCTTGTGTAGGTGTAAATTCCTATTGTTTTTGTGCTCAATAATTATTCGTATCCTATTGTTTTTCGTAGAAATCGCGAAACGTCTGGTTGATGTAACTGGTGACCGAAGAGCTGGTGGCTTCCTCGCACAACGTATCAGCATTGCGATACAACGAGGAAATGCCGCCAGCATCCGAGATACAATGCCTCAAGGACCTATTTTAGATTTAAGGTAGGTAGCTAGCAGTGGCGGAGCTGTTTTTTCTTTGAGCTATGAAGAAAAATGTACTAGATAAGCTCACGCAAGGGAAGCCGACAGGAATCGAGTTCCATGAACGCTCCGCCACTGGTAGCTAAGTAAGTTACACTTACTGTATATATTTTGAATAAATGTTTTATATTTACGTATCATTCTTGGTTTAAAATCTGAGCTTGATTCGATATTGATTAGACGCCCTCAATGCGTCTCGAACACGTATCACTACAACTATGGGTACTACGTAATCGCAGTCGCTGTCGATTGCTTACCAAGAGTTCAACGTAACTGTAGTCGACAGTGACGAGCGATTCGAAAGTAAATGTATATTGTTCGTTCTCAACTGTGTGCGTACCATGCGACTGCGGCATTCGACAGTATGTCCGTCCCGCTCCTGCCAGAGTAGTGGTAGGAGCGAGACGGACATACTTTCGAATGCCGCAGTCGCAATCGAATGCAACTCATGGTACGCACACTGGTTGGAACGAGTTGCAAATACTTTCGAATCGCGCAATCGCTATGGACTCGTGGATACGTGTGCTTACCACGAGTTTTACTCATTGTAATTGGTCAGAGCGATATGCAAACTCTATCGAATCGCGCAGTCGCTATCGACTACGGTTACATAGAAATTATAGTAAGCACAATGGTAAGCATACTGTTACATTTAATAGTCGCTTGTGACGCTTGTACGTAATACCAGCATGCCTACCACGAACATCGAAAATTGGCATTGACGGGACAACCTCTCTGTCACTCCAATATGCAAGTGTGACAGAGATGGAGATATAAATCCGCAAATCTGGGGGTGTCACTCCGCGTTTTACGTTGACACAAAATCTTCCGCCTACAGGTGGCATAAACCGTCAGGGTTCGCACAACGCGCATTACCTCACGGGTGCGTTCAGATATATTTATATTTCAAACACCGCATACTAATTTATACTTAAACAAATTAATACCAATACTAATAAATAATACGCCGCTACCACCACCGGCACCAGACCTAAAGGAAGATCTCCAATGAGGTGGACCGACCAGATCAAATCCAGCATGTCGGCGACTATAAACGAATGCACTCGTAAAGCTGCCCTGCTAGAGGAATGGCGGCGTGTTGTGAAGCCGGTCACTCAAAAACCTGCATAATGGCCACGACCACTCTGCAGAGAGTGTAGCGATGAAGAAGAATAAATAATAAATAAAACGTGTTCTTCAAATACAAATAATGTTCCGATACATATTTTGTTCCTATTTATATGTTTGTACAAATTGTTGTACCACCATGCACCCGACAGCATGGTGACAACCCTAATGTTAATATCATCTTGACATTTTCATGCTTGACAACCTATATGTCAAATGTAGGAAATACAAGCTTCTGTACTTTAGTACTATACCACATTCTGTGGAAATACAAGCCAGAAGCACTGCACTGTGCTAAAACCAAATCAAGTTAAGGTTTTTACTCGTGGCATTACATTGTTGGAAAACTAGGAAATCTTATTATTTTCACAGCCCACAATCACAACACTTGACTCGGGCTGCATTTGTCCCTGATTAAATCGTACACGCCCCCGGGTGAATTGTCAAATGTCAACCAAAAATAGGATTTCATTATGTCTTGCACTCGGGTTGCTTGCCCTGATCCTGATTAAATCGTACATGTGAAATGTCAGCCAAAAATAGGTTTTTATTTTTTTATCTGCTCTGTCCTTTTGTGTACAAAAAGGGGTAGGAAGTTTTTATCAATTTGTACCTTCGTGTAATACAGGCTTCGAACGCGTTGAAAGGGAGACGGCAAATGTGAAACAATCACCAACAAAAATGTAGTATATGAAACAAAGTACAACCGTGATTAAGGTGGCCCTTCGCAAATTATTTTAATATAGTCATCGTCATCATTATCGTTATTAACCAAAAGACTGCTGAATATAGGCCTCCCCAGAGCATGCCACTGCATCTTACCGTAAAAAATATTCTGTCACTTTTTGCGGGGGAAACGTGTACTCACACAGACGCACTTCTCGGACCTTCCATACAAAAAAACAATGTAATGACGACACTAACACAGAAAACTATACAAATCCACTAATAAATGTCGCACACTTCGACCTATTTTTGTGTACGGACTAGCCACAACACATAGCCGCGTATGCCCATTTGGGCTTGTACCTACTTCGGCAGAGGGGAATTGGTACGTACCCGACTCTCCTCCCTGTGTTGCTTGAAGATTCGTACACAAGTCCGGCTAAAAGTTTCGGTAAAGTATGACTCACTTTGGAACGGGCCCGGCTCGTCTGTCCGTTTTTATAGAAAACGTCACGTGATTATTTCTATAGAAATTAACAGATCGTCCCGTCTCGTCCCGGCCCGTCCCGTTCTAATGTGAGTCATCCTTTTATTTGCCTTAGTATTCAGGTAAACGCAGGAAAACAATCATATAAAGGTATCTCGCAGGTATCTCGACTAGTTTAGAAATTCAAAATATAACACTAAGTACATTCAAGTGCAAAAATCATTATGTATTCACAAGATCGTCTCATAAATTTGGTAATACGCTCTTATTACTCCTGAATAAGATGCTATTGGATATATTTATTTTTGAGTAAGATATGTACACCCATATTTGTACACTCGACTGTATCTATGTATGAATGCACCGGTCGACGCAGCGTGGGAAGGCCTCCTACAAGATAGACCGATGAGCTGGTAGAGGTCGTAGAAACCCATCGGATGCGGGCAGCGCACGACCGATCGATGTGGCATGCTCTGGGGAGGCCTATATCAGCAGTCTTTTGGTTAATAACGATAATGATGATGATGACTATATTAAATAATTTGCGAAGGGCCACCTTAATCACGGTTGTACTTTGTTTCAATACTACATTTTTGTTGGTGATTGTTTCACAGAAAATTATTACCAATTATTATTATTAAAATGAAAGATATAAATAAAGTAATTCCGACCCTACACTACATTTTTGTTGGTGATTGTTTCACAGAAAATTATTGTTATAAATATTATCTTTTCATAGAATAATCAATCCGCGGGTAAAAAAGAAATTCATTGAATTGTTCTTCTTTGAAACGTGTTTCATTCAAGTAAGTAGTCATTAAAACAAAAATACTTGATTTAAAAGTATCTGAACTAAATATTCAATGAAAAAAATTCTACGAAATTTCTGTCTGCAAAACAAGGGAACACCCCTTAATCACCCCTTTTTTAACTGATTGTGCAACAAAAAAAGAGTAACATGTTTTTTTAAAGTATTTAAATCATAAATAGCGTTTCATGTTCATGTTTCAGCTACCGACGCATAATTATTGAATAGACATTAAACAATGTGGTGGAAATAATAATATCATTGGTACAATTAATGCGAGTGTACAGTGAATAATGGAATACCTTAACAGCTCAATAATGTGGCTGTCGGTTAATTACATACTAAATTAACCACAAACGTGCAATTATACAAATGTGGGATAAAATGTACAGTCTAGCTAATGAACGCCATCGACATTGAAATATATAGACTAATAACGCCAATAAAAAGTCGTTTTAAAATTAGTTCTACTTCTTAGAACTATACCTTCTTCGTTCACCTGTCAAATATACAAACCTCACTTATTTAGACCGTAGGTACGCGCGCTACGCAGTTGCATATGTGGGGTGGATACGTATGTGAGGGCACCGACTGTACCAAAGTATACTACTTAAAACCATAGTAAAAATTTAAGTTTTACCAGGGGGCTGTCACTCAGCGTTTTACGTTGACACAAAATCATTCGCCCATGGGTGGCACCAAGCCGCCCGGCAAAACTAAGAACATCAAAGTCATAAGCCCGTCCTTCACTTCCTTACGAAGTAAAGCAAGTGTCAAAAAGTGATGTATATGTGTTTGTTATTTCTCCGATTCCGTAGGTTGTCAACAGTTTTGCTGATCTCTTTTGATGCAATTCGTCCAAGCAGCCAAATTAAATACGTCGTTGTAATTTGGTAGTCGGTATCAATGCATTACAACTTAAATTAGTCGCATATTTTGATAGTGAATTTTTCAAATGTCGTAAGAGCCACGTTATTAGGTCAGACTTACGACATTTGAGAAATCCACTGCCAATTTCAAGGCCGCTAGAAACTGTTGTCATTTGACAGTTGTTGTGCTACTGTACCATGCTTTAGTTATTCTTCCGTGGGTGGCACAAATTGCCAGGGTTCGCACAACGCGCATACCTCACGGGTGTGTTTAGATATATTTATATATACTGCATACTAATTTATACTTAGACAAATTAATACTGATACTAATAAATAATCAATAAAAACGTGTTCTTATAATAAAAATAATAATATGCTGTTCTTATTTATATGTTTATACAAATTTTGTAATACACACCTGACAGCATACTGACAAGATGACAACTCTAATATCATCTTGACAAGCCAAACGTCAAATGTAGGAAAGAGCACTTTCCCATGCTGCGTACCTACTACGTACCTGAAAGTTTTCTTATACAACCAGTCTTCAGTTAAGGTTTTAGTTTTGAAACTGAGGTTACAAAGGCACAGGTCTTAAGAAAGAAAGAGAATGATAGAAAAAAAAGAGATGAAAGATTAGTCGTCAGTAGTCACACGCTACGTTTCCGAAAAGATGTGCTACGGCCTACGGCGTAGTGTTGTAGCTTAGCGAAATATGAGAAAGCCTTGGAGCGATATTCAGATTTACAAATATCTATTTGATTTTATTTAGTTACCAAAACGGGAATTAATTGCGTATGAAATTAGAATATCTATTTCCGACGTCATGGGAAAAAAAAAGGAAAATTGTCGACATTTATTTGCATTATTTAATAGGTATCTTTACCTATTAGTTAATAGGTATCTAAAACGGGATAATTACCATGACTGTTTGTTTTATTGAGCACCCGATACTTCGACACTGTTGCAAGCGCCATGTTTACTCCGTGAACAAACTTAAAATCGGTCTTTTATTTGATTCCTACTCAAGCCGATTTAGTATCAATGCATAGCGTAATAGACCTTTTTCTCATTCAAAAATAACTCGAAAGTTCTATTTTAATATTGATACACACAGGATGTTAGCAACAGTATGAGTTGCATTCGATAAATTAACGTGACGATCGCGTTTGCGTTAAGTGATAATTTCGAAGTTTCCGATAAGTCCCGCTTGGTGCGCTGTTCTAAATTCCTTAGTATTAAGGTACGACAACCCAATCGCGCTCGTCACGTAGTGTTAGTAAGTCCTTACTTTTTTTTTTATATGGAATTCCCGTAAAAAGTGTGACCTGTTTATGTGTGTATAATTTGAAAGGGCTAGATTTGCACATTCTGAAACATTATTTTATCTTTTTACAGTGACAAATGTTTGATTTATAAACGAGAATGTAAAAAATATACCAAATCGGTCCATCCTCATAAAATAAAAAATATCCGACTCGCATTTGGCCGGTTTAGTTTTTACTGTTTTTGTAATATGGTTATTTTTTATACAGCGTATATTTTTAATACTACCTCAAATTTTAACCAGGCGTAGGTGTTAGTGCTATGAACCGTTACTGAAATTAAAACTTACTTTTGAACTATTTATTTATTTCCTTATAAAATAATTCAGCACGCAGTGTATCGCTACTTTGTCTTACTAGCGTAACGTCACAACTGTCACAAGTGATAACTTTTAACTGCTGTCGGTTTAGTGGTTAAGACTAACTTTAAATTACCTTGCAATATCGTCTCATAATATTAAAACCTACGTTTGATTACGGTTTGAGGTAATATTAAAAATACAGGCTGTATGTGATTTCTGCTCAGAGTTGCAAGCTCATTTGATTAATTTGGGAGAAAAAAATGTGCTTAGAATATTTTCTCATGAATATACCATTTTTTCAAACACGTATGTTTTATATGAAAAGTGGGCACGACTGAGACAACTTTGAGAAAAATGGTCCAAATATCCTCGCCCACCATCTGAGTTAACTCATTCACCGCTGAGGAACGCCGTCGTAGATAACAAAGATTTCTCGCTACGTAGCGAAAATGCCTCATAGAGGCGTAACGTCAAGGTGTCGTGTTTAGCGCTGAATGGGTTAAGAGGTATACATAAACCTTAAATAAACAGCACAGAAACCGACTCACACTCAACCGTTTTCCGCACATGCTAAACGAGAAATGAGTGTTTTCCTCGCATGCATGATTTATAAGTATTCTCGAAAGAATTGTTCACAAATGTACTTTAAAAAAATGACGTAACGTATATACATTTGTATGGCGCTTACGCTGTTTTACAATAGAAGGTAAAAAGTGGCGGTGTATCGATAAATCAAGTTTAAACGAGTTCAAATGGCGCACGTTTGGGGGATTGTTCTAATACATAAATAATATTAATATATACATGTGAGAGTGTATTGCTTTTCTTTGAAAACACCGTCTGAAAACCTGGGGCTAATGGAAACCATGGGCTGGGGAAAATGTTCGATGTTCGTGGTAGGCGTGCTGCATACGCAACAGAAAAAAAGTAGTCATTTACAGAGGGCGCCACTGAGCTAGCAGGCAATATTGTGCATTTTCATTTCATTTCGGTGATGTGATGTGTCCAACCCAATGGGAGCTACCGTATTGTCGCTCAACAGGCGGTGTCACTCATGCGTGGGTCCTGTGTCAGTATGAGCGATTTTATGTTCGCCTGAATTTGAGTTTTGTTAAATAGGTAATAGCAAATTAGTTATTCTGTGGTAATAGTCCTTGAATTATGCTGTGTAAATTTTTTAAGTGTATGTATAATAAGATATTTCAAAAAGAATATATTTTTGGAGTCCTACGTGTGCTCACGGGTTTAGATCTTTACCAACCCCTTTCATCTTGTGTCGTAGAAGACAACTATGGAATGGATTCAAGTGTTATGGGCATTGACGTACTAAAAGAAATATACACACAAAGCAGAACAAAAACGTCAACCAATGTGGCGGCTGGCGGAAGAAAACTGCCTCGCTTTTAGACAGAGTGCGCGGGAGTAGCAACAGTATCCTAAGCATGATAGCTAACAAGCTTGATTGTCCTCTAATGTGGAAAATGGGTCAGAGGACAAAATCTTTATTGTGTATCTATTATTAATTTACTAACATAGACATAGACACTGAACTAACAATATGTGGACCTTATGTTGTCTTGAATAAATAACTTCATTCATTCATTCAATGTGATACAAACTTTAAATGTTTCGTACGAAAAAGAGCTTACTGAAGTAATCATTAAGTGTCAAATTCTTTAAAAGTTTTTAGGCTGTTTTTCACGTAACGAAACGTCACGTTCTAAACAAGATTATATGAAAAAGAGTCGCAATGCTACTCTTTTACGGCGTTATTTTTTTCGGCTGATTGGGTATCCAGTTCTTTTATGCTATATCTATGGTTATGAGCGATATTATTTTAACAGCCTTCTAGCCTAGTTGGTAGTGACCCTGCCTACGAAGCAGGAGGTCCCGGGTTCGAATCCTGGTCAGGGCATTTATTTGTACGTTTATCACGAATATTTGTTCCTGAGTTATGGTTGTTTTCTATGTATTTAAGTATTTATATGTATCTGTCTATTATATATATCGTCGCCTAGTACCCACAGAGCCTTATTGAGCTTACCGTGGGACTAGGTCGATTTGTGTAAGATTGTCCCGTAATATTTATTTATTTTATTATTTATTTATATGCTAGCAATCTGCCACTGCAATATCACAACGTCGTTATCTTTATATCCCTTGATTGCAGAAAGTGGCACTAAATCACTTTAAAATGCTCTGCAATATCCCAGCCATCCCTTTTCCTATATACACAAGTGACATTTAATTTACCGTGAAAATAGGTCATCACAGAATAGCGACAGCAAATTGTAGTATTTCTAACTCAATCTAACTCGAGCATTGGTTCTCATCTACAACTTCACTCATCTAAACGGACTAGAAACTTACAACTCATGATAAACTATTGTTATCATTGTGTTATACAACCAATTTAAGTAGATCCGTAGAGCGGTGTCAGTTCAATCGAAAATACAAACAAATAGGACCGATGGGCGCTCGGAGCGGCTCTCCGTACGCTGGCTTGACACGTCAGCAATGCCATCTAGTGGTAAATGCCAGAGGTTACACGCTGACATTTAAAAGAGCATCAAAGATAAAGAACTTATTCTGATATGATGGGATATGCAAATGTCGATTTAATAAACGGAAAGTTGGAAAGGTTATTTGAATTACCTATTAACTGGCGTTGGACTGAGTAAATACTAGCCGACTAAATAAACATATAATTTTGTAGATATTTTAATAAAGGCAGGTAATACCTATGTTTTATATATCGTTTCGTTTTCTATAGCGGTTTTGTTAGTAGTGTATACCATGAGACCATATCACTATTGGAGTAGAAAACGGAATCAGTACTTGGAAGTTGGATCTCGTATAATCACTACATAGTATAAAACAAAGTCGCTTCCCGCTGTCTGTATGTATGAGCTTAAATCTTTAAAACTACGCAACAGATTTTGATGCGGTTTTTTTAATAGATAGAGTAATTCAAGACGAAGGTATTTGTATAATAATAACCCATGCAAATCCGGGGCGGGTCGCTAGTAAATTATACATATTATAAGTCGCTTTTATACTCCACAATATAAGACGACGACGATATTTCACGGTAAAGTGGCAAACCCAAATGTATGAAATTGTATGAAGTTGCTTTTTATTATTGTGGCGTGAACGTCCACGATATTTTTTTACCGTTGATGATAAAGTAACTGCATATAACTCCATAAATTTTTGTCCCTTGCTTTATAAAGTTCGTAAAACGTGACGATTTCGACGACATCCACATATATTGTGAAGGTATATTTTTAACGGTGTGTGTTAATTACGGGCAACCTTTAAATTGAATACGCACAAAACAGTAAAACTGAAAATTAATGAAGGCCATTTTCATCAACTTTTTAATACGTCAGCATCAAATTAGTCCCGTTATAATAAACAAGCTACGCAAAGTCCTCAAACAACCGGATGCCGGCGCCATTACTTTTAAAACCTTATTTAATAGCTACTAAAAACTTTAATCCACAAATAGCCGTCAATTTACGAGCCATCAAGCTTTGTCTTCGCATTTACCTCTTGACCGATTTACGAAAAATAAATATAATCTTTATTACACATTACAATGTGAGGAAAACATGTAAAAACGGTGAGTAAATAAATAAACGTCGGCCATGTTAAAATGACGCCATCTGTTGACGAGTAGTGGATTTTATTTCAACTATTACGTACAGAAGATTGATCGGTGAAGTCGTTCGAATTTTAAACGTGGAGTTGATGGAATTAAAAAGAACACACGAACTTTGTTCTATCGCTAACACAGTCAGTTGACCATTTATAGTCCCTATTGCAACGGAATACGATCGAACGATGATCAGCCAAGGGTGTTGTTGTTTGAACTGATAAGAATAGCGAACATAAATCAATTTTGAACCTTATGTTCTTTCAAATAGAGTCGAAGTGTATATCCATAGTTGCTGAAGTCTAGAGGATTTAAAATGTTAAATCAAGTTTACCGCGCTGTCGGGGTTTATGGATATAGTACTAGACTGTGAAGTTATGGCATCTAGACAAAGGGATACCTATTCGACTTTAGCTTATATCATGATGCTGTTCACGAATTATCGAGGTTTTTTGATTTTAAAAAGCCTCTAGTTGGTGATCCAGCAAACATGCATTGATTTGCGTATTTATAACGAATGTTTTCAAGATCAAGTGTGACGAACCATTTTTGTTGGTTAATATGTTTTTTTGTGTCATATTCAGCCCAGCCCAAATTATGATACAAATTTCAAATTTCAATGTGGCTTTTTATACAATAGATTTGTTTGCCACAGTAATAATAAGGAAAAGCTTAAAGTACCTTTGCTGTATTTTATGTATTTTCATAAATGAAAAAAAAAACAACAGCACTTCCACTATTTTTAAACATTATACACGGTGTACACGAGTTATCCAACAGATTATATCGTAGCATTGCTGAGGCCATAAAGAGCAAAAAATGTTCAATGAGATTTGGTTATATACGCCACAAAAAAAGTTATTTTTTTAGTTTTTTGCTCATTACAAGTTATTTCTTCTTATACATCTCGTCAAAAATCAAATTACTACAAGTAAGTTTTTTTTAATTTACACATACGTTTTGCAATTTTCATGCGAAAGGTATGTCTAAACCAAGTCACATAGTGGTCAAAAAGGCGAAAATCACATTTTAGTCTCTAAATGCGGGCATGAATACACCTTTAAAGTTTATCGGGTCAAATGTCAGGGGACACTGTGTATAATATATATACTTTTTATTATTGCAGTAAAGTGCTACGAACGTCTACGGCGTAGACGCGTAGGCTCATAAAATAACTTCCTAATAAAGTACTAATTTTATTCTTCGGTCTTTTTCTATATGTGATATCTAGATATTTCAATTTATAGACTGAGATTCGGATATTTGACTAATTACATTTAGTTACGTTGTTTTTTTTTAATACCACGTCGGTGGCAAACAAGCATACGACCCGTCCGATGGAAATCGGTCACCGTAGCCTATGAATGCCTGTAACTCCAGGGAGGTCACATGCGCGTTGCCGACCCAATAAAATCTTGTCTATATCGTCTCTGTACAAATAAACAAAATATATTTTATAAATTTAAAGAGATGTCATATAGCAAAGGACACCTAATTCCCGCCAACCACCGACTAAGTCTTCCAAAATTATGCAGGTAATAGGTCCCAAGGTTTTCAACAATTTACCCACAGAAATGACGACAATCGAATCCACCAGCCTATTTACGAGTAAATTAAAAAAAATGGCTTCTATTACACGCCTTCTACAGTCTCAATGACTTTTATAATTATAATTTGACATCAACTTAATAATGAATTGACTTTTTATATAATAATATATTTTTTTCCTGAAATGACTTCTAAATTATAATGTTATTTCGATTTGATTTGTATACTTACACAATTTTAAAACTCAATAATCCACATAATAATATATAATTTTTATTGTAATTTTAATGCAGAATATATATGACGTGTAATATGTAACAATATTATTAATAAATGAGTATGAGTATGAGTATACTACAGACAAAGTGACCAAGGCCCCCACTGCCTAGGGCTGGGATCGAACCAGGGACCTCCTGCTTTCGCAGCAGCAGGAGGTCGCTGGTTCGATCCCAGTATATCTCTTTCAATTTATAATTTATATATATAGTGTGACTACTTAAAAACATAAATCAAAACATTTATTATATTTAATAAATGATTTTATTCATGCTTTACGATTGTAAAATATATTTTGTTATTCGGCATATAAACAATTACATACATTAAAAAATTGGATACTGTAAGCTGATATGTTACGTAATGAATCGGAATATTTATTACGTACTGAAATAGCGTAACATATACTATGTTAACTCCCCATAAACCATGGATCGTAAACCGTTCTCAAACGATGAATCACTAAAAAATACACGTTAAAAGTGAAAACTAGCGTGCGAACAATTATACGTATTTGCATAGAATTATACAGAGTATAAGTTCCGCACGGTTGGTGAACCCTGGCCTCGGTAAATGTCAGGGGTCGTCCTATGTAGGTTGCCGGCCCCTGGATTTTCTTATGCGACCGTTTAGTTCTAATGCTTTTGCTGTTACGGCTGGTTGATGTAATCTTTGAAATAATGACACCTACGTATACTAATGTGGCTCTGTGAGCTGTAGACCACGCTATGGTTGTTGTATTGGCATAAAGGTCCTAAGTGCCTTTGGGTTTGTGGCGCTTAGGACCTTTGTCCTAATTCCTAATCGGGGGATTGGAACAAAGGACATTTTGTAAATTTTCGAAATCAGAATCGACATAAAAATGTTACGCTATTAACTTTGCTTGCTGCTTTCTTTACAAGAATAGGCTAGACGACAAAAAAACTAATTAGTCCGTCTGTTAGATTATTAAAAAATATTCGACACGTATTTTTTCTTTTGTTCGTCAAATGAAAAACGACGGAAATACAGCGCTTTAAAGTTTCGCGTGACGTCACAATTGAGTACGATTTTTACTCACAGGTGAGGTGACGTCACCAGCCCCCACCACGGAACTTTGACGCTCTTCATATTCGTGAATTTTAGTTACTTATCTTGAAAAAGGAAAAAATACGTGTCTAATAATTTTGGATAATCTTTCTGACGGACTAATTAGAATAATAGTTTTTCAACCTAGTCGTCATCCCTATTGGTTGATAATACGACCTGTAGAGAACAAATGGACAGACACACAAAAGCATTTTTGCCCAAGCTGATACGGAGGCGCTTCGCTCGCTCACTCGGTC
Organism: Lathronympha strigana; assembly: GCA_949128165.1. Classification (NCBI taxonomy): domain Eukaryota; kingdom Metazoa; phylum Arthropoda; class Insecta; order Lepidoptera; family Tortricidae; genus Lathronympha; species Lathronympha strigana. The sequence continues at coordinate 4,587,356 of OX421922.1, read as the reverse complement.
AATTATTACCGTTAAATATAGTTTAGCCAAATTATCGATTATCCTTATCCATCAGTTTGACATTTGTCTTTGTTAGAAAGGGAGAAAACATAATGTAACTAAAACGACTTTTTTATGAATAAGGGGGTATGTAAGTATTTAAATATATAGATACTAGTTTTTCCCCGCGGCTTCGCTCGCGTTAGAATAGAAAGAGACAAAAAGTAGCCTACGTCACTCTCCATCCCTTCAACCATCTCCACTTAAAAATCACGTCAATTCGTCGCTCCATTTTGCCGTGAAAGACGGACAAACAAACAGACACACGGAAAGTGTGTTTATAGTATTAGTATGGATCTATAAATATATACAAATGTTACATACGTAGATACTAACATACATGCTAAGCCGTAAAATGAATACGAGAGATTTTGTAAAAATTCAACTCGTAAAGGCATGAAAATGAGTTGTAAGTTTTAATCACTTCTACACGGCAAAAAAGTTTGTGAAAAGAGATTTATTGTATTATATGTTACAACTTTCTTTTTTACTCATTATAAGAAGACTGCTTTTTACAATATTCTAGGATACAGCAATATCATATTGTAAAGAGCACAATTTTCTATTAATGAGGAAAAAAATATAGTTGACACAGGTAAAAAATATGCTGTCTCGCTTTTTCTCCGTGTGTTAGACGAAGTTAACGATATTAAGTGTGTGGGAATAGAAGCTACAGATGTAGTTTATAATGACTTTCCTTCGCAATTTATCGGAAACACTCGTATTTGTAAGCAACGGCCTCCTAGCCTAGTTGGTAGTGACCCTGCCTACGAAGCAGGAGGTCCCGGGTTTGAGTCCTGGTCAGGGCATTCATTTGTGTTTATCATGAATATTTGTTCCTGAGTTATGGATGTTTTCTATGTATTTAAGTATTTGTATATATATCGTCGCCTAGTACCCACAAGTCCCACAACACAAGCCTTATTGAGCTTACTGTGGGACTAGGTCGATTTGTCCCATAATATTATTTATTTATTTGTCATGCTATTTCAGTCGACCTCGTTACTTTTAGTACTGAAACTGACTGAAACAGCATGATCCGGCGTTTCCGTGAAAACACGAAGAAAAAATAATTATACACTACCCGCCTTATTCATAAAAAAGTTAACAGAAGCTTAAGTTAAATTATGTTTTCTCCCATTCTGACAAACGCGATTGTCAATGTGACAGATAAGGACAAACAATCATTGTTGAAGTGCGTTTATGAGTAATGCTATACATCTGTACGAGCTCACGTCGTGAACAATGTAACCTTTAAGAGGACAACCAACTCATTCTATTTAAAACTACTTTAGTAGCACAACTTACGCTGTTTGTTAAATCATACAAAAGTCGCATTTAAATACTCATTGTCAGTCAAAATAAAACTCGTGGCTTGACAGGTAGAATTGTCTTTTAACTCTGTGATTAAAAGGATTGAAACATAGTCATAGTGTAGCAATAAATCCGTTCCAAAGCGTTTATTTCAATGTTTTTAAATAACTGTTTTAGTAAGAACTGCATCAGTAAACACGAAAGTCTTCTCACCCTGTGTAGTCTATCAAAGAAATACCGTTACTTACTCAAGTTATATTCGTACAGGGGAGTTTAGGGGATGATCGTTTCAAACGCGAGATTAAGTGGGGTCGGATACCTTCGAGTGACGTCAGACGCGGGAATTTATCGTTTTGTGTAGTTACTAAGCTCGGGTCTTATCCATATCGAATCATGTTAGAGTTTTGAAATTAGAATAGACCTCCAGTTAAACTACAATCCGTTTGTTCGTGTTATATCGATATCAAAACACGTTTGAGTTTTTAAATTAGAACAAAGCTCCAGTAAAACTACAAGTACAATCAGCGGCCTTATCAAATACGTTTAAATAAAGACGTTTTAACGGGATTCAGTTTGGGCTCAGTGGTATGGAAGCGACTCAGTTTATGTCGTCAACTGAGTTGCGTAAAGACGTCATGGTAAGGGCTTTGTTACTATGTTTGTATCACATCTATATCAAACCATCTCGGAATTTTTAAATTAGAATAAACCTTCAGCTAAGTAATAATCTGGATTGCACTATTTGTGCCATCCGCTGTTTGCCGCTAACCCAGAGTTAAGCGTTTATTAAGTATGAGATTTTATATCTAACTCCGGGTTAGTTTTGTAACCCTGGTTGGTGCAAGGGCGGTAGAGCAAGAGAAAGTTAAATTAATAAAATACGTATTTTGTATCTGTGTTATAAAGGCATAATTTGGTCCATAAGACACAAAATCGTTTTGTTCACCGTTACTTACTCAAGTCACATTTATTCATGTATCGAGGAGTGTTTTAGGGGATAAACGTTTCAAGTGGGAGATTTATTGGGTCGGATATTTTCGATTGACGTCGGGAATTAATCGTTTTGTATAATTACTATGCTCGTGTCATATCGATATTAAATCCAGTTAAGATTATAAAGATAAAGATTTGTATTTGCTAGAATAATAAAAACTTTTCACTGTACAGATGGTCGTACAGTGTTTTACAGTATCCTGTCGTATATCGACATGCAAATACTTAAAAACTTACCTAAAAGTAGCTACTTAACAAATTATACATACATAAAATATTATCCAGCATAGTTATGTTCAAAGTTATTAAAATCAATATAGTTAATAAATTATTTAAATCTTAATTACATCATTAAAAGTATGTCAACGGTTTTTAATTATGATTGAAATATTCTTCCATTCGTTCGTTCGTTCATGCCTTCTTACAGTTTTACCTCCATCTCTCATTCTTTCCATGACCATGACGGCCTGCCATTTTGTTACAATTTTCATAAAACAAGGAAGAATTATGTGAACTCAGAAATGGCAAATTGTGCTGCTCAGGACTATTTACGGATATTCGTCGAAACTGCATGATTTTGAAGTTAGAATAGAACTCTCCACGTCAACATATCAATTACGAATCATGTTCGAATTTTTAAATTAGAATAAACCTCTAAGTGAGGTCGGTTAGCTTCGAGTGACGTCAGACGCGGGATTTAACCGTTTTGTGTAGTTAGTTACTATTTTCGACTCTTGTTAGTATCAAATCATGATTATGAAGTTAGATTAGTCTGTATGAAGTGGGATACCTTTGAAGGATGACGTCAGACGTGGGAATTAAAGGTTTTGTGTACGGCCCGACTAAGCTAAGTTTGCATAGATTTTGATAGCACAAACTGTGAAAGTGTTAAGTAAACGTCATCATTAACTATAGTCTGACAAACGAGCGAGCGCAGTAACAGTAGGACAAAATAACTATATCCATCCCTTTTTTCAGGGTGGTAATACTAGCGTAAGAAAAAGACAGTATGATGCTCTCTATCCTACTGTTACTGCGCTCGCTGGGTTGTCAGACTATATATTAATCACATGTTAGTATCATATCTACTAACTACTAACGGACTCCAGGCTCCTTGAGCCGTGGGCCGTGGCATAAGCCGGGAAAACGCTAGGAAGAGAAAAAAAAGAGAAGAGATATAATTTGGGTTTCTGTTCGTTTGTCAAATACATTATTTAGGTTAGAAGTTAATAGAGTAGGTATACGAATCAACGTTTTAAATACAAAAAACAAGAAAACTCCCGTGAGTATTAGACATATTAATATACTTAGACCGGGTTACTCACGTCTATAAAGTCGAAAATAGCTCGACATGTTTCGGGACGGTCCGCGCCCCATAATCATGAGTGAGAAGCGCTTGCGGCGATTGCTCTGCGCACACTGCTATTTTCGACTTTATAGACGTGAGTAACCCGGTCTAAGTATATTAATACGAATCAACATAATTAAAAACACAAACACAGACAAATTAAATTAAAGTAATTATATCAACATAATTAATTTAATTTAATTTGTCTTTTCTTAAAGGAATGACATATAAACTCAGGTAAAATATAGATACATAAATGTATCTGATTAGGCCACGTTAAAATAGTTTGGTGTACTGAAAAAAAAAACAAGAAAACTTGTGGAATTTAAGAGGGTGATTTGGTTTCCTTTTTTTTTGACTCGGTAAGGAAAATGTGCTAGATTGATTCACGCATGGAAAGCCGGCGGCAACCGAGTTCTATGAACACCCTGCCAGTGTTGAGTACTAATGGAGTTAAAACTTTTTTAAGTAAATAGTTACATACACGTTAAAAAGTGCAATTTTGAACGTGATAGTACTTGATACTGCCCCGGCAGTTAACGGGTAGTTAACTAAATGCTAATGTCTGAAATTTTTCATCTATTCACAAATTGATGCACTTTTTAGGGTTCCGTACCAAAATGGTAAAAAAGGAACCCTCATGGTGCGACTCAGTCTGTCTGTCTATCTGTCACATCGTTAAATACCTCGAGAACTACTTAAGCTATCGATCTGGAATTTGGAATAGTTATAAATAAAGTTAATCCAGACACAAAGAGAGAGGAGTTACATTAAAATTTCGCTGTGAATCCTGTTTACCTTTTACTTGGCAATAGATCTCATGTATACTATGGTACTCAAACCATAGCAATGTTAAAGTGTTTTCACCAATTCCTGTCTTCTAATCTTCAATAATTTAAAATTAGCTTAAGATTTATAGGAGATAACAATTATAGAAATATAAAAGCGGAACTGGAATCAGTAATTAACTTGGATGTTCTAAATGCGAGCGGAATAGAAGAAAAGTTGTACGTTAAATTTTCTCCAAAGTCACTTTAATTAATTCGGGAATTATATTATCTTTAATTTGCTATTTCCTTGTGATTATGAACATTTTAGTAGAATAGCTACAGGGTCCTTTTTTAGGGACAGTGACCTGTCTCCTCACTGAAAAATGCTTGACTTAGAATTTAATTATTATCAATTTTATAAGAGAAAACATTAATTTTCGAAATATATACAGTAAGTACAATACTAACAGTACAAGTACCTACAATACTAACTTAACCTCCTAACTACGAGTAAGAGGTAAATGCCCAAAATTTTAGTTTACATTATCAGTACAGTTCACCACTTACTTCCCCGGTTACTTACAGAAGGCCTAGTATAAAAGTTGTACGACATTAACTCCTCGACCGCGTTAGCGTATCGAGGGGTCAAAATATGAAAGTTGCCTGATGATTTAAATAAACGGCAAACATAATTTGAACTCCCGATACGCTAACGCGGTCGAGGAGTTAATGTCGTACAATTTTTATACTAGGCCTTCTGTAAGTTAAGTTAGATACATTATTTAACTTAACAGTGACAGAGTGGTCAATAGGAGGGTTGTCTTCGCTGAAAAGGGGTACTCTGTCACGGTGTTTTCTAGAAACTACTGAAATTAAATAATATACGTTACCTACATGAACTAGAACTATCAAATTATCTACTTCAAATACGTATGTTGTTTTTTTTTAATCAGAGAAATTGAGAAAATCGTTTTTCATTGTCGGTAAAAAAAGGAGAACGGTCACAGTCAAGTGTAAAAAATGTTTCCAAAAAATTGGCTCATAAATATCGTACGGTTTTTAGGGTTCCGTAGTCAACTAGGACCCTTATAGTTTCGCCATGTCTATCCGTCTGTCTGTCCGCGGGTAAGCTAGCCGTTAGTACTAGAGTGCTTAAATTTGGTACAAATATACATATCAATCACGCCAACAAAGTGGTGAAATAAGAAGTGGAAAAAACATTTTTTTGTGTACCTCCCCTACACTTAAAATGGAGGTGATTATTTTTTTCGTTTGAACCCTAGTGTGAGGTGTCATTCGATAGGTATCTGATTCGCTAAAATTAATAGGGGTTTGCTAAAATAATTTTGTGATAGAGTCAATATTTTAGGAAATAATTGCTCCTGAAGTTAAAAAATCATGAAAATGGAGCTATAAGAAGAATTTCAAGGAAAATAATTTTGAACTTAGTGAGTTGAGCCACTTTTTAGTTTTTGTAAAAAAACGTATCTTCTCGGTTAAAAGGGCGTTAAAGTCGTAAGAGCTGCGGAGATACTGCTTTTCGACCCACTTCAGAATTGCAAAAGGAAAGGTTCTCAATTCGTGTGAATGTTTTTTTTTGCATTAATTTTATTATTCATGAGCATGGTATCTATTCAAACTCTTTTTAAGTTCGCCTATTGTGACGGACGGTAAACTACGGCCCCATATTTTTTTTATACATTCATGACTGTTTGTGTGACATGATTAGGGGAATTACATATTAGAAAATAGAAATAGTGTTTTCAACTCGTGTTCCACCCGGGGTTAGCCACATAACCCGGAGTTAAGCGTTTATTTGTATGGATTTTGACTTGACAGCTTAACTCCGTGTTAGCGGGTAACCCTGGCTGGTGCAAGTGAGCCATAATAACATAACCTCCCACAATACCCCTAGGGAGGTAGGTAGAGCCTTAGGTACTCATATTATTGTGCAAACGAAAAACTGAAAATATACTAAAGTACCAACTTCAAACTCGTACAAAATTTTGCTTTTTCATATATAAACTACTATTTTTAGCAGAAACATCTGCTATCGATACCAAATTTCTTAGTAACAGAGGAAAAGTGAACAATTTCACGACCTCCAGCGAGATTCGAACCCATGACCCATCTACCTGCCCATCGCTCTGCCGACTTCACTGGCAACTTTGTTTCATATATTTCAGCCGATTGGATGTTGTGTAGTTTTCTTCTAAGGAATAACCAATTTATCACATAAAATGTTTGTCCGCGAAGTTAAGGGTAAAGGTTTAAAAAACACGTGGTTGTTAACAAAATTTTACAGAAACTGTACAGATATTTATTTTAAACTTCTGATATCTTGATTAGAGATACCTTGGAACCCTGGACAACGATTATAAACATATTAGAATGATAAATAGATCTAACTTCGTATTGATTTCAGTGAGATATTACTTTTACAAAGTTTCGCAGTGGTCCAGGGTTCCGTTGACCGAAAGGACTCTGGATTTACTGAATTTATGATCGGTTTTGTGTCAGTAATGTATGTAACTTAATACATAATTACTGAAATTAGTCGCGAATTATCTGTATTGACTGATATTTGAGTTATTACTATACAAAATGAACTTTATTTCGCACAATATAGGATTGATTTTGCATTCGATCAAACAAGATACGAGGTTCGGGAAGTTGTCATGTAAAGTGTGCTTTTCAGAAATGGAAGTTCCCCGGGAAAGGGGACCAGTCGACTTTATACCTTATCTGTTAGACATAAGGTCTAGATTCGTTTTTGATGTAGGATTGGGTAGTTTTTTCATAAGATCCAAATGTTACGGCACAGATAATGCTTAGACTTTGCTGAAAAGTCAATAGTGGCCGCTAGCGCCATCTGTTGTGCGAACGAGTCAACGCGAGCTATCTTCTAGGTTACCAACGAAAATAGGCGAGAGTCGCCTTTTCATACATTGTCACATTACTACTCAAAATTAAACTTCTACAACACATAAATACATTTGACACACTTTCGCGTCTCGCTTCCACTGAAAGTGATATCATTTTAGTCGTGCAAATCGATAGGTTTTAGGTTTTGGGAATCTAGAATGTGTGCTAGCTGGACGGGGGCTCGGATTATATTTATCCTTACGTACTTACTGACCAAGTGGATCCAGAAACGAATAGTAAATATTGCTTATCGATCACAGTCACTCTAGGAGCACTTTAGTACACCGAAACAAACGACGATTCTTACATAATTGGCAGCCATTGCCGCGTGCCGGCCACGACAATCTCGCCCTTACGGACGTAGTGCATTAAGCACATATTTTTCCATTTTCCGTGCACGATATCGCTATTTCGGCGCTGCGCCGGCGGTTACAACCTTGAATTTGGAACGCACCTTTAATTTTAGCCGGTTAACCTAGATACGGGACCATTTGGAGTAAGGCGGATCGATATTCGCATGCGCGGTTGGTTGTTTTAAAATAGTACGGCGGGTGGCTAGGTGGTGGTCGCGCGAGACGCGCTGAAGGCGGTCGCTGACGGCGGACTGAAAGATTCGCCGCGGGCGCGCAGGCGTCCTACTGTCCGTCGCAATTCTACCAACAATTTGGCCCTTATTCCTTCACAGTTAAACCTGTACACCTTCCTCTTTCACCAGCTTGAAGCTAGACAAAGACAGCGTGATATACTAAGCGGGAAACCCTGCTGTTCGCAAGCCAGGATTTCTGTTGGTACATCTCCAATAACGATCGTACTAACTCTCAGGTCTACATCAGCGCTCGAAGAGAACAGCTGGGTATACCTGGATTATTGTTTATACGTATGTATAGAAATTTAGTTCCTTTATAGGGTTCAAAGATAGGGACGGGTAACTTTTAGTAATATTGATTATATGTAAGCTTTAGATGGTGTTTAAATTATAACAGCTGTTGTTTATGGGTCAGAAGGAGGGTAAGGATTCAGCGCTCGTGGCTAAAGGATGAATCAGCTTTGAACGGGACGGGACAGGACGATCTGTCAATTTCTATAGAAATAGTCACGTGATGCTCGGAGCCCTCGGAGGTGACGTGACGTTTTCTATAGAAACTGACAAATCGGGCCGGACCGGTCACATCCCGGCCCGTTCTAGTGTGAGTCATCCTTAAGGCGGTTTTCATACCTTACGATCCGTTCGCCGCATCAGTGTGCGAACGAGACAGCGCTATACATATACATGTATAGCGTTGTCTTGATCACATACGGCGATTCGATATAGTGTTTCCATCTTACTCGTTCTGAACTGGTGAGAGCGAGATGCAAACACTATCGAATCGCGCCGTCGCTATTGACTACGGTTACGTAGAACCCATGGTAAGCGCGCTGGTAACCCAGAGAAAGCATTTTATACTTAATTTATACAGTGTTCTATACTTTGTACCTACTTGGAGTCTAGAGGATTTTTTTTAAGGATTTAGGGACTTTATCATATAATAGCTCCGAAAGGTCTAAAAGTTATTTTAATAGGTACCATCAAATATTTCGGTTTGTAAAGAGAGACAGCGATATGTAGGTACCTATGTATGTGCTGCTGTTAATCGCACACCTGAGTGCCGTGCGGATCACATTCTACATGAAGATCCGGTTTTTTGTTGCAATTGCGGGAAGAGGGGGCAGAGTGTTTTCAACGTAAACGACAGTTACGGTTAAGACTGTGGCGTCCTCAATTATTTGCAAAGACATACAAGATGCATGTAATTATTATCTCAAAGAGTGTGTCTACCATATTCGTGTATTTACAATCTACAATAATGTACAGTTTAGTAAATATGTCTACGCAAAGACGCAGCAAAATTGAGAAAAACGCGTGTCAGCGTTTATGCCAAAGTGAATGAAAAATCATTTGCTTTATTTTTAAAAACTAACTCTATCCAATCTCAAATATACAAGCTACTGAATTCGTATAGTCTTGTTACATAATACTGGTTCATTAATTAATTATGATTTTTTTAAAACGTCCTAAAAATCCGCCATACAAAATTACTATGGAATCTGATCGTTGAAATATAACAAGTGAGCAACACTCGAAATAGTCAGTCGGCCCCGAATGTTCGAAGCGACACCACGTCTCTCTGCGGAGCGTCTACATCTTGAAATAAATCGATGTTCATTGTGTACGTATACTGCGTTATAGGTAGCAAAACGGTATAAGATTTTTTTTACCATTTTTTGTGTTTCCAAAGGAAATAGGCAATAGCAACCAGTTCAAAATGAATGACATACAGAGTTAGTTTCGTTTATACCTCATTGTATATAGTGTCACTTGGACCGTAGAAGATGTCCAAGGTCTGATGACGGAGTAGAAAGGTGGCCACCGGAACTCAGGAAGTAGTTGATGTAATACCCCCGTGTTTGGACTCATTTGTATTGTTTTGGCGGGCACTTGGACCGTGACTGGTGTCCAAGGTCTGATGATGAAGCAGAAAGATGACCACCGGAACTCAGGAAGTAGTTGATGTAATACCCCCGTGTTTGGGCTCGTTAGGTTTGTTCTGGTGAGCACTTGGACCGTGAGTGGTGTCCAAGGTCTGATGATGGAGCAGAAAGATGACCACCGGAACTCAGGAAGTAGTTGATGTAATACCCCCGTGTTTGGGCTCGTTAGGTTTGTTCTGGTGAGCACTTGGACCGTGAGTGGTGTCCAAGGTCTGATGATGGAGCAGAAATATGACCACCGGAACTCAGGAAGTAGTTGATGTAATACCCCCGTGTTTGGACTCATTTGTATTGTTTTGGCGGGCACTTGGACCGTGACTGGTGTCCAAGGTCTGATGATGGAGCAGAAAGATGACCAGCGGAACTCAGGAAGTAGTTGATGTAATACCCCTGTGTTTGGGCTCGTTAGGTTTGGTTAGGCGAGCACTTGGGCCGTAGGTGGTGTCCAAGGTCTGATGATGGAGCAGAAAGGCGGCCACCGGAACTCAGGCAGTAGTTGATGTAATACCCCCATGTTTGGAGTCATTTGTATTGTTTTGACGAGCACTTGGATCGTGAGTGGTGTCCAAGGTCTGATGATGGAGCAAAAAGGTGTCAACCGGTACTCAGGAACCAGTGGGTGGAATACCTTCGTGTTCAGACTCGTAGATTTTGTTTTGACGAGCACTTGGGCTATACATGGTGTCCAAGGTCTGATGGTGGAGCAGTAAAGTGTCAACTGGTACTCAGGAACCAGTTGATAGAATACCTTCGTGTTTAGACTCGTTAGTTTTGATTTGACGAGCACTTGGGCCATGCATGGTTTCCAAGGTCTGATGATGGAGCAGATATTTACAAATATATTAAAAAATTATAAATTATATTTATTACATTAATATTTATAAATTTTGTAAGGTTGACTCCGATTTGGATAAAAATCGATATCTGACTGAGGATCCGGCGGGGTGATTAACATGAATCATGAGTCAAATTTGTTAAATATTGTTTAAACCGACGCCATCTTGGATTTTGTAAGATAAACTCCGATTTGGATAAAAATCGATATCTGACGATCCGGCGGGGTCCTTACCATGAATCCAGAATCAAAATCGTAAAATACTGTAAAAAGCGACGCCATCTTGGATTTTGTGCGATAAACTCCGATTTGGATGAAAATTGATATCTGAGGATCCAGTGGGGACCATGACATGAATCTAGGATCAATATTGTAAAATATTGTAAAAACCGACGCCATCTTGGATTTTGTAAAATCAACTCCGATTTGGATAAAAATCGATATCTGACTATCCGGCGGGGTCCTTAACATGAATCCAGAATCAAAATCGTCAAATATTGTAAAAAGCGACGCCATCTTGGATTTTGTGAGATTAGCTCCGATTTGGATAAAAATCGATATCTGAGGATCCAGCGGGGTGATTAACATGAATCTTGAGTCAAAATTGTAAAATATTGTTAAAACCGACGCCATCTTGGATTTTGTAAGATCAACTCCGATTTGGATAAAAATTGATATCTGACGATCCGGCGGGGTCCTTAACATGAATCCAGAATCAAAATCGTAAAATATTGTAAAAAGTGACGCCATCTTGGATTTTGTGAGCTTAACTCCGATTTGGATAAAAATCGATATCTAAGGATCCGAAGGAGTGATTAACATGAATCCAGAGTCAAAATTGTAAAATATTTTAAAAACCGACGCCATCTTGGATTTTGTAAAATCAACTCCGATTTGCATAAAAATCGATATCTGACTATCCGGCGGGGTCCTTAACATGAATCCAGAGTCAAAATTGTAAAATATTGTTAAAACGGACGCCATCTTGGATTTTGTAAGATCAACTCCGATTTGGATAAAAATCGATATCTGAGGATCCGGCGGGGTCCTTAACATGAATCCAGAATCAAAATCGTTAAATATTGTAAAAAGCGACGCCATCTTGGACTTTGTGAGATTAGCTCCGATTTGGATAAAAATCGATATCTGAGGATCCGGCGGGGTGATTAACATGAATCCAGAATCAAAATCGTAAAATATTGTAAAAAGCGACGCCATCTTGGATTTTGTGAGATCAACTCCGAGTTGGATAAAAATTGATATCTGACGATCCGGCGGGGTCCTTAACATGAATCCAGAATCAAAATCGTTAAATATTGTAAAAAGCGACGCCATCTTGGACTTTGTGAGATTAGCTCCGATTTGGATAAAAATCGATATCTGAGGATCCGGCGGGGTGATTAACATGAATCCAGAATCAAAATCGTAAAATATTGTAAAAAGCGACGCCATCTTGGATTTTGTGAGATCAACTCCGAGTTGGATAAAAATTGATATCTGACGATCCGGCGGGGTCCTTAACATGAATCCAGAATCAAAATCGTAAAATATTGTAAAAAGCGACGCCATCTTGAATTTTGTAAAATCAACTCCGATTTGGATAACAATCGATATCTGACTATCCGGCGGGGTCCTTAACATGAATCCAGATTAAAAATCGTAAAATATTGCAAAAAGCGACGCCATCTTGGATTTTGTAAGATCAACTCTGATTTGGATAAAAATCGATATATGACGATCCGGCGGGGTCCTAAACATGAATCCAGAATCAAAATCGTAAAATATTGTCAAAAGCGACGCCATCTTGGATTTTTTGAGATTAACTGCGATTTGGATAAAAATCGATATCTGAGGAGCCGGCAGGGTGACTAACATGAATCTTAAGTCAAAATTGGAAAATATGGTAAGAATAGACGCCATATTGGATTTTGTAAAATTAACTCTGATTTGGATAAAAATCGATATCTGACGATCTGGCGGGGTCCATAACATGAATCCATGGTCAAAATTGTTAATTAACGTCAACACTGACGCCATATTGGATTTTGTAAGATAAACTCTGATTTGGATAAAAATCGATATCTCATGATCCGGCGGGGTCCTTAACATGAATCCAGAATCAAAACTGTATAATATTGTAATAAGTGACGCCATCTTTGATTTTGTGAGATTAACTCCGATTTGAATAAAAATCGATATCTGACGATTCAGCGGGGTCCATAACATGAATCCATAGTCAAAATTGTTAAATAATGTCAACACCGACGCCAAATTGGATTTCGGAAAATTATCTCTGATTTGGATAAAAATCGATATCTGACGATTTTTATCCAAATCGGAGTTGATATCACAAAATCCAAGATGGCGTCGATTCTTACCATATTTTCCAATTTTGATTCTAGATTCATGTTAAGGACCCCGCCGGATCGTCAGATATCAATTTTTATCCAAATCGGAGTTGATCTTACAAAATCCAAGATGGCGTCGGTTTTAACAATATTTTACAATTTTGACTCAAGATTCGTGTTAATCACCCCGCCGGATCCTCAGATATCGATTTTTATCCAAATCGCAGTTAATCTCACAAAATCCAAGATGGCGTCGGTTTTAACAATATTTTACAATTTTGACTCAAGATTCATGTTAATCACCCCGCCGGATCCTCAGATATCGATTTTTATCCAAATCGGAGCTAATCTCACAAAGTCCAAGATGGCGTCGCTTTTTACAATATTTAACGATTTTGATTCTGGATTCATGTTAAGGACCCCGCCGGATCGTCAGATATCAATTTTTATCCAAATCGGAGTTGATCTTACAAAATCCAAGATGGCGTCGGTTTTAACAATATTTTACAATTTTGACTCAAGATTCATGTTAATCAACCCGCCGGATTCTCAGATATCGATTTTTATCCAAATCGCAGTTAATCTCACAAAATCCAAGATGGCGTCGCTTTTTACAATATTTAACGATTTTGATTCTGGATTCATGTTAAGGACCCCGCCGGATCGTCAGATATCAATTTTTATCCAAATCGGAGTTGATCTTACAAAATCCAAGATGGCGTCGGTTTTAACAATATTTTACAATTTTGACTCAAGATTCGTGTTAATCACCTCGCCGGATCCTCAGATATCGATTTTTATCCAAATCGCAGTTAATCTCACAAAATCCAAGATGGCGTCGCTTTTTACAATATTTAACGATTTTGATTCTGGATTCATGTTAAGGACCCCGCCGGATCGTCAGATATCGATTTTTATCCAAATCGGAGTTAATCTCACAAAGTCCAAGATGGCGTCGGTTTTTACATTATTTTACAATTTTGACTCTGGATTCGTGTTAATCACTCCGTCGGATCCTCGGATATCGATTTTTATCCAAATCGGAGTTAAACTCACAAAGTCCAAGATGGCGTCGCTTTTTACAATATTTAACGATTTTGATTCTAGATTCATGTTAAGGACCCCGCCGGATCGTCAGATATCAATTTTTATCCAAATCGGAGTTGATCTTACAAAATCCAAGATGGCGTCGGTTTTTACAATATTTTACCATTTTGACTCTGGATTCATGTTAATCACTTCGTCGGATCCTCGGATATCGATTTTTATCCAAATCGGAGTCAACCTTACAAAATTTATAAATATTGATATAATCAATATTATAAAAGTGACGTTTTCTGGGTAAAGAAAGATACCACATTGTCGCTTATTGATAAGAATGATAAGGCGCTTCTGTCATAAAGAATCACTTGGAAAACCTTATCAACAGGCGACAATGTGGTACTTTTACCAAGAAAACGACACAATTTTTTAACGATTTCATAATATGTGACGTTTTGCGGTGAAAGGTACCTTATGGACGATCGGCGCTTACGCTGTTAACAAAGACGCTGATAATAATGCGCTGCAACGCGACGTAAGCGCCGACCGTCCATAAGGTACCTTTAGCCGTAAATAGCCACATATGAAATCATAAAAAATGTGCTTTTATTTAGAAAAAGGCACTTTGCCATTCTGCCGGTTGTCGATAAGGCGCGAATGTCATAAATATTAGTTTAGAAATTAACCTTATCAACAACCGACAGAATGGTACCTTTCTTTAGTACTAAATACAAACACAAATAATAAAATCATTTGGAAAAACCGAACAAATATTAGGTGAATTAATACAATATCTGTATCAAAGGATTATAAAAATGAGGAATTCTAAGATTTCTAAGTTATAACCTTTTAACGCCCGAATAATGACGCGCCGGTGTAGTAGTGTGCGTGCGCGCACGCACACAGATAGCGAGCAGTGCGGGGCCGCTAAATGCCTATTTCGTGTCCGCGGCAAACACTCTGCCCGCTCTTAAACTTAAAGGCCATTTATACCTAAAAATTAAAATTAGTAAAATACCTGTTTTATCGTAAACTGTTTAATTACGAGACGACCGGATATTTTTTTAAGCTATTTAAAATACTGCATCAAGAAGTGAATTAATTTCATAAATAATTAGCTCTAGGTAAACTTAAATACATATTGGATACAATGAAAAATTCAATAACAGCAATTTATTTTCTATACCTTGGTTAAAAATCACGAAACATAAATTTAAAAAGTACAAAAACGCTCGCTGCCTCTTACTCGTTCTCCGAGGCTTGTCTGGGCACTTGGGAGGCATCGGGACCCCTGACCTTGTCCTTCCTTAATAGTAGGCACTAGCCGATAAACCTGCGTTTCCAAGATATCGCAAATTTTCACTGTGTCCGTTTGTTTCAACGTTGGACAACCTACCCTACATACATACGTTACTCGTACATATACAAGATGTAACAAAAATACTGGTGATCCGTTTAAGCAGGTACATAGATAATCAGGGTATCTACTGATTAGGAAAAACTAAGGTTTTTTTTATGCGGATAATAAATTGTATGGAAGGTTGGCCAACTCGGGCGATCTGCTCTACATTTTTTTTTCCTGTCAAAAAATATGTTTCACTTCTCTTGCTCGAAAAGTTCGACGTTAAGTCGACGCTAGGTGAAATAGTATACTACAGAGCATAAAGCAAAATCGCAAGCGGCTGGAGGCCTCGTCGTGCATTTTCAACGATTTAAAGTGAAATAAAAGCTAATATTTTCCTTACAATCGAAGTGAAAAGCAAAGTGTATAACTCAGGCATAAATACCCATTTCATTCTCGACAACTATGTTGATTCTCGTTGCACTCGGACCAATAAATAGCCTCGGGTAATATGGGTTACCTGATACTGTTTAGTGATTAACTGATTACCCTCATAAACAGAACCCCAGTAGTTTTGTTAGACCTTATATGGATTGTTAAGCACATTACCCTTCTTTACATTGCAGTCTCATAAATAAGTGGATGTAGCTGACTTATACTTATATTATATGGTACATATATACCTATTACCTACAGGGAGTCCTTAGCCATTAGACAAAGCCGAGTACATATGCGTTACGGCGTTTAGAACCAACACGCCTACTACGAAAATTGGCAATGACGGGAAAACATCTTTCTCACTCCAATAGGCAAATTTGACAGAGATAGGGATACAAATTCGCAATCGTTCGATTTTCATGCTACTGGCCCAGTATACAAAGTATCATAACAATCGGTGCACTGGTTACGAAGAAATTTACGAATTAGGTACTATTTGTTACTTTGGAGCAACCTGAATGCGACTAAAACCCATCCATATACTATACTTACTTACTTACGATAAATGGGAAAGTGTGTGTGTGTCTGTTTGTTTGTTCGTCTTTCAGGGCAAAACGGAGCGACGAATTGACGTGATTTTGTAAGTGGAGATAGTTGAAGGAATGGAGAGTGACATAGGCTACCTTTTGTCTCTGGAAGCCCCGGGCTAGTGAGGTAATAAGTCCTAATAAAATAGTATGAAAACTTCTTCGCCAAGTTTTTTTATGTCACTTATAACATTTTCATTGTTGATAAATGTCATTAATGCAAAAAAACCGGCCAAGTGCGTGTCAGATCACGCATAATTGAGGGTTCCGTACCGTCACACGATAAAAAATTGTGCGAATGGTGGTCACTCTGTGTACATATACTCGTATGTATGTGCATTTCGTGTTGATGTGTTTCCCAGATTCGGGGAGCGTGAAATCTTTTATGTTTATAAATGTAATTTCCTGTGTCCACAGATCCTTTGAGGAAACCTTTTGTTCTGCTTTTCAGTTTTGAATTTTCTTTGCGTTTTCGTAATTTTCTCTTTTTATGTTTGCGTTGGTAATTAAAGGATTTAAAAGGTTGCTTGTTATACTTACCTAATAGTTTTACCCCTTGTACTTAATTAAAACAGCTTTTTCATAGCATGAAGAAAAGATACAAAAGGACATGAAATTACTTGTGTGGGGTTTCCGGAAAAAATCGCTGTCAAGCAAAACCGCTGCATGTTTTCTGCCTCTACTTTTATTCTGTGCTACGTACATACCTACTAGTCAATTAAAATCTTCTTTAGGGAGCCTGGGGTCCGCTTTGGCAACTAATCCCAAGATTTGGCGTATGCGTTAGTCTTACCAACCCAAAGGGGTAAACTAGGCCTTAATAGAATTAGTCCAGTTTCCTCACGACGTTTTCCTTCACTGAAAAGCGATTGGTAAATATGAAATGATATTTCGTACATAAGTTCCGAAAAACTCATTGGTACGAATCGGGGTTTGAACCCGCGACCTTCGGATTGAAAGTCCCACGCTCTATCTGCCGTCATCAACGCTCCTACCTTAATCCTTACTATTTAATTTCAAATGAGGTACACGTGAGGTATGCGTTCAAAAGTGTATGGGCAATTTATGAATGAATTCATTCATAAACTGTTTTGAACGCGATAGTAATTATGCAAAAAAAAATATTAGTTGTATTTTCTAAAAAAACACGTGATCCTTCTAAATTCAGGCTATTTTTCGTCATCCATGGCAGCGTAAGTATACAACGCGGAAGGCTTCCGTTACATTTATTTCAAAATTCGACGTGTAGGAAAAGTGTTCTGCCACTTATATTTTTTTAATTGGAAAATTTTATATGATTTCTAATCAGAATTACGAGTTCTTTCTATCCTAGTAGGAGAAAAAGAAGTGTCCCAAGTAAACAAGGATTTCATTATTATCTTGTCCGTAGTGACATCTATCTTTACCTCAATGTACTAATACTAAAAAAATTGCAACAGCCGCGCCATCTAAGAATGATCTTTTGAAATCTTTATTTACATAGTAATTCGCTAGAGGGCAGTTGGCATTCAGATTTTACAAACCATACTTGTTATATTTTTGTTTTATTGTTGTCAAATCATTTTTCTATTTAATATATTTGCATAAACAAGGTAAAATTACAGATGATAGAATTTTAACATAAGTTCATCGTAGGTATTTATAGTTTGACCGTGGCCCTTAGCAGTCGGTCTTGACTTTATGATACGGCAAACGATGAACAAGGAAATCCGTTTTGCATGGCGGCTCCTTTTGACTTATAAATTGATTTGGGAACGGAGAGCCAATCGAAATTTTGTCATACAATTTGATCACTACCCCCAAAAAAAAGAAGAAATCTTGGGCTATGTGGAATGAGGAGTTTGGTATAATTTTCGTGTAGATTGAGAATATCAAATGCATTTCAGATATTTGTTTTTTACCTTTCCATCAAAAAAAAAAAAGAATTCAATGCATCAACTATTTTTGAAAAAATGTAGCTTTATTTTTTAATTTGATTTGTAGACAAAAAAAACAATAATTTTGTGAGAAAGCCTTCTTATTTTTGATTATAAAAAATATACACATTATTATATTTACTTAAAAATGTGGCCAAAAATATAAAATGGTAAGCTTACTTTCGACTAATAGGAAACAACAATGTACATAATTAAGTAATGCCTATAGCATTAACAACGTTTGTTGATAATGAGATCTTCTTTTGCATAGTGATTCCTTAAAAACCCTAAGATCATTATAGAAAGTGAAGCCCGTTAGATTTTTGTTGCAATAGGGGTGAAAAAGGGGGGCAGTAAAAGCAAAACAATATATTTATAACTTTTTTAACGACAAGACTTTCTACCCGACCTAATATTTATAAGGCCCAAAAAGTATTGCAATATAAAAGGTAGTCAACTGCAAAAATATGTATCGATAAAATCATCTCATAAATTTGGTAGCTACTACGCTCTTATGGCACTGGAATAAAATGCTATGGGACATATTTTTGAGTGAGGTGACACCCATTTTTTATACTTGACTGTAGGTACTAATTTCTTTAAATTAGTTAATAGTATATTAGTAGTTTATACGTTGTTTTAAATTGTTGCGTATTATCTCGGTTTCTATATGAAAAAAGGGAAGTCATAATTTATAATAAATGTAATAAGTACCCAATATTATTTTCATCCATTTATTTTCAAATAAAATTACATAATTAAACGCATTCTCATACAAATAACTTAAAATAACGCTATATATCACAGAATTCATAATTATAGGTTATAGACCGCTTACTAAACTAAAAAATGACATTTAAAAAGGCTCATGATCTTTCAAATTTAATACTAAAACTATAACATTTAGATTTTATTAACAAGACTAAAGAAAGGAGCCCTTTTAAAAGATCATTAATATCAAGTCATAGCTCAAAATAAATGTAAATTATGATTATGAAAAAAAGTTCTAACACTTAGTCCAATATATAAAAATATCCAGGAAGCTATTTTTTATTTGGCTTCATTTTCTATACATTTTGGCTTATTTTCTTACAATTTGCGTAAAAACGAAACGAGTCCTTGCTCGATTCTTAAAAAAAACAACATTTTATCAAATAAATTCCTTTTAGCAAAAAAGCTACAAGCTTTATTTTATTTTATACTTAGGCAATTTTGCTGGGAGACAATCACGATAAGCCATTTTGTTGACGTCGCCATATAGAGACGTCCACAAAATGGCTGCCACTTTGTTATACCAAATTAAAATTATAACCAATCTCTGTATCGAAGGTACTATAGCGTTCAGAATTGCATGGGCAGTTTATGAATGAATTCATTCATAAATTGCCCATGCAATTATGAACGCTATAGTACCTAGATGCCCTAGGTGCAACATTATAGTTACCCACCTTCTTAAATTGAAATACTGGTGTAGCTTTATTATAGGTAAAACATTGCTATGGCAAATCAACATTACATGGGCATAAGTACGTGAATGTGCTTACTTATTTACATATTGACGGTGTTATAATAGAACTAAACATAAAATAATGTGCATTTTAAAGTTGTTAGGTACCTTTCAGCATAAAATTACAAATTAAAATATAGGTGGGTGAGATTATTTGGAATCTTTTATTTTTAAAGATAACATTAGTTTTAACGTATTTTTATTTAAGTCGACAATGTTGAATTCGTTTGAAAGGATAGTTGTGGTGTATAACGACGATTCTTTGGATCTGGCTCTAGCTAGGGCCTCCAATTTTGTGGCATACTACTACGGACGTCCATTCGTCCACTTAAATGATAATTGTTAATGATTCCAAAAATCCTCACGTACCAGTACTACAAAACCAAAATTAAAAAGGCTTGTTTTCACATATTTAATTTGTATCAGTGTAGAATAAAAAAGACGCTAATTCATATAGTGGCATATAATTACGACTATGTTTAGCCTAAGAGACTACAAGAAGCCAGCCACAAGCCACAAGTCCTATAAGAAGTACTATTGCGTTCAATATTGCATGGGCAGTTTATGAATGAATTCATTCATAAATTGCCCATGCACTTTTGAATGCGTGTGTACATAATAAACAAGTTAACCGGTCACCAAGTCTAATGCCTTCAATTTAAATGTTGCTAAAATTAATTGTTTGTTAAACAAACGGTGTAATTACACTGCTTCTATTTTCACTCAATCAATTATTACATTAATCGGATATACGAATTTGAATTTGGAACTAAATAGTTAATAGTTGTTTACCAAATCAACACAGTAAAGAACACACCAAAAAATAAACACTTTGACAATGAAATCCAAAAAAAAAATCTCAGTTTTTATAATTCCAGTAAGTCATTACAATTGGTGCGCGGGGCACAAATTTAACAATTTTAGTTTTTACGTACTACATAACAATTTTCTACTACACATAGCTATAAAATCTCATTTGTATCACATCATTCATTCAAAACTATATTTATAATCTAGCTAGACAGTAAGGTCCATTCAAGTTCCCTATTAGCTTTTGCCGTTCAGTAAGTTTATGTAGTTCAAAAATATATTTTTTATAAGCTTTGATTCTATATATGGCAATTTATGTCAGAGGTAGTAAAATTATACATTTTTAGAATTTATTTATTGATTTTTTTCCATTGTGAGCAAATCGCAGAACTAAACAGCAGGTTTTTCGAATACAGTATACCTAGATTCACAATAATGTGTTCCACTATAGCAAGACAGGGTCAAAATAGGTCATATTAAACAAGTTTTACTATGGTATCAACATCAAAATAGTGAAAAAACGTCAATGTTTTCTATAAGACAGACAGTTATCGACATAAAGGTTTGATCTCATAGCAAAAGTAGTTAGTTATGATATACATATACCTATATTGAAAAAAATATGGTCACCTTGTTTAATTTGACTAATGCGTTAAACAACCCCTGTATTATGACCAGTTTGTTAATAATGAAAGTGAATAATATTATTTGTTTTATGTTCTATCTGTCATTGACATATTTAAGCAAAACATGTTATTTTATTTGTGTTATAAATTACTATTTTAGAAAAGCTGTTTGATTTAAACACTATTGAAAAAGAATAGCTAGCCAATATTTTAGCAAATTTTAGTCATACCTGTTACTGATTTTAATAATAACTAATAAGAGTGGCTTAATTAACAAGTTTTTATCTTAATTTATTACATGTCAATTGGTGTAAGTTTCCTCAGGCCACTATAATTATTATCAATAATTAAGCATTTCCATTTTATCCGAGTTTTTGCATTAAGGTTAATGTGGTTAATTCCGTCATAGAGGTTATTTCGTCTAATGCACTGTACGCAGTTGCTGACTGTGTCAATAAGTAGCAAGCTATCCTGGATTAGTACCACGAAAATCGAAAAATCGAAAAGGAAGCCGCAGCAAACAGGGAAAAAGTGGTGTCAGTCAAATCTCACAAAATTTTAGTGTGATGTAGATTCAAGTCTCGTGATTATTTTTTATTATGGCACAACTTTCTCTGAAGTATACTTTCAGAAATAATGAAGTAAATAGTTTCCCATTTACGTGACGTGTTATTTTAGTTTTATCTTATACTGTTTGTTGCTGTACCTTAATGTTCCAATCA
Organism: Lathronympha strigana; assembly: GCA_949128165.1. Classification (NCBI taxonomy): domain Eukaryota; kingdom Metazoa; phylum Arthropoda; class Insecta; order Lepidoptera; family Tortricidae; genus Lathronympha; species Lathronympha strigana. The sequence continues at coordinate 4,565,266 of OX421922.1, read as the reverse complement.
ATATTAATTACTTACATGAAAAATAGATAACATACAGTCGCTTTTTACAAAACATTTAAATTAATAATTTCTAAAACTATCCTTCTGAGAGAGTTGTGCCTTTGCCAATTTTTCGATGTTCTTTGTAGGCCCTCTGAGTTCATCGACTGAGACTAAGAGCTGTATACTGTGGTTATATTCAACGCAGGCGGACAAAAGACGGAATAGTTCCTATGAGGAAATTAGCCACATTGACCTTACTTCGATTACAAAATAAAGATCGTTTATAAGCATAAAACTTAGTTAGATACAATTTTACATCGAATAGACCCATTATATATTCTCTAAAATTGCTTTTTATTATCTAATTGATTAATTAGGATATAATCGCTTACATGTCTACAAAGTTTTATTGTACTCTGTTCGCTAAACTAAACTAAAACTAACATCCATCAATAGAGATACGTATTGCGTTAACTAAATGATCGTGTAGTAAAAAAAACTTACCTATTTAAATTATAAATTGAAAGAGATGTCATATACTAAAGAAAAAGTGACCAAGGTCCCCGGTGAGCAGGGCTGGGATCGAACCAGCGACCTCCTGCTTTCGCGGCAGACGCCCTAACCACTGGACTACCCGATCACCTATTTAACTTAAAACTTTAAAGAATAAGAAAATGAAACATTGTAATTACAGACCATTAAAAACTTCTACCCTTATATATCGTCTCGTGCTATTTTTTAAAATTAGTACTTATTTTGAACCGGAAACGCAAAAGAGATCTAATTAAATCATTAGACCTCAATCATTTAGGTAGTAAGCATTCTCATACTGGCCTTAAGGACTCCATTTACAATAGGCCAACGAGTCGGTTACTAGGTTACTACATATTTAAACTCCGTTTACGCCAAGCCTACACGCCAAGGTCGCCAAGGTCGCAAAGGTCGCCAAGATTTACGCCAAGTCAGACTTAGTAGACGGAATCTAGATGGTAGAACATGGACACAGAAGGTAGAAAACTACCTAGGTAAGTCATACTCTTTACTCCATCTGTATTACAAAGTTAATATATTGGCAGAGAGAATGTTCGATAACAACTGTGGTTTCACAACATGCTGACTCTCCTGTGTACGCTAGATACACACACATTCACAACTCTAAGTCCGAGCACCGATTGGATCAAACCCGATCAGAAGCTGGCGAAATCAGTTTCGACTTAGCAACATTCACTCTGCCAGTCTATTAATTAAATGATTAGTACAATTAATGGTAACTCAGCATTACTTATACAAATAATACAAATGTATATATAAGTATGAGCAGAAACAATACACACAATACAGGTAAAGTGCCAAAAACATGTATATACGACCTTAATGCTCAGGGAATAAAGTCCTGTATACTTTTGGCACTTTGGCTGTTTTCATAGCTTTGGCTGACTGTATAACCAATATATTCCTAATCTACTTCACGATTATATTATCAAACGTTTTTCGTATTTTTACCTAACCTTAGATCAAAATAAAATTAAATACAGGATGATTCAGAAGATTGATACAAATGGAAAGGAAACTTAATAAAGGTAGTATCACAGTCATGTAACGACCGTAAGGACTAATGATATTTTTCATAATAATGAAAAACTAAAATAATATTTTTAATATTTTATTTATTAAGAAATGCAGTGTAGACCAGGTTATCACTTTGACATGAATTATGCATTGGTCATAATTGATAGGTACCTCAAAATTTATAATAAAATTATTACCAAAGAAAAAAGTATTTAGTAAGTAAAAAATATCATATAAAGTAGAAGTATCAGTGCTCGACGTTGCACTAGTATTTGACATGGGCACTTATGTCAAAGTCATATAGGTTAAATTTGATCAACGAATATATAAATTGCCCGTGTCGAATACTAGTGCAGCGTCGGGCACTAGTACTTCTGCCTTATTGAGAATTCGAAAATGAGATAACGTCTCCCAAAACATCCTGTATTCATCAAATGAATTTTATCTCGAAAATAGAAAATTTACAGAAAAATTAGCAAAATATCACATTTGTAGCTACATTTCTGTTTAATCGACTAATGTAAGGCCTTCATACTGCGAGTACTCTAATGTAATTATTTGTATGAAATACTATTTGTAAAATAATTACAAAAAGAAATTGAACGAAAAAGTCTGGAGTAGGTACAGATGTCTCTACAAAATAACAAAAATTTTCAAACGTAAGGGACGTTTATTATAGGTAGCTATTGGTTCAGCTATAATATTCCACAATAAAAAAGTAAATAATCACATTTACTTTTTTGAGACATAAATGCTGTCTAATACTATAGATTTTTTTCATAGTTACTATGTCCACCGAAAATATTACAAAATATCACACCTAGCTAAGCTATTCGTCGTTTTCAAGTCAAATCTACATAAGTAACGTTGGCACCTCTAAAACTACTTAATGTCACTTAATTTCATAATTTAGACCAAAATACTGTATTACTTTGTTTCATTTCATTTGAATACTGATATTTACAAAAAAATCAAATAAAATACGAAATTGCTACTAAAATCGATGGTATGTATAGAAAATTGCACATTATACCTTATAGCATAGCTTTGGTATACTAAAAAAAATAAAAACAATTCATTTATAAACTTAAACTTGTAAAAGCCACGCCCATTTTACTAAAAACTCCTAAAAACGAACCTCACATTTTCCACCCTCCTGTATAAGAGGAAGGTGAACATTTTGGAATATGCGAAACGTCAAGCAAGAGATAAAAATCAAAAACACATAGCCTGGCTCGTAGTGAATTAATTAGTAGGACTAAAAAACAAAAGAATATTGCTTTAATCAGACTAAAAAAACAAAAGCATATCGCTTCTGTGCCTCAGAGACATACGTATTGGTGTCACTATCTACGTGTACCGTAATCCTGAATTAAAAGGTAAACGCTTACATGCTAGATTTTGTGGATAAGTATATTGAATTCTAGTAACATATTTTTTTATTTCTGAACACCGAAAGTACCAATTCCGATACATATTCAGTTGCCAACCAAAACAGGCGATGAAGTTATGATGTATGACAGAATCCTATACAACATATTGTCCACAGAGCGAGGATTTTAGCTAATTTGATATGCGTCAATGCCTTGATCAATTTAAGACCTGAGTTATCGCTTAAAATCCATTCACTGGAACCAAAACACTAGCCCAAAAGGCTGTAATCTACCCTAAACTACTCCGTAGTCTTTACCAAGGGCGGCTAGACTCACAAAGGCGATGCCGAGGAACACGGACCCTAGGAGGTCTCCCAGAGCAGTCAGGTAGGGGATGGCTGCGTTGTCGGGGTCCTTCTTCCGTTTCCACATATAATGGATTAGCACGTAGGCCATGTAAAGGAGGACCATCACCTGAAAAAAAAATAAAAAAATATTTTTAGTCTTTAAATTTTAAGTTCGATTTACTAGTCACTATTTAAATTACACCACTATTTACATTTATGAAGGTAACGTCATGTAAATAGTGACTGGTTAAAGTGGTTAAATATATCGCAACACCTTTGTCTTGGCTATAGGAATACCAGTGTGGCTGTCATTGTGTTATGCTGTAAAGTGCAACATAAAAATAAAGCAATGAAACCTTGGATTTTATACGATTTATTTCGAATGCGCTAGGCGTTCTTCGTCATGGTTCTGTCTGAGCGCTAACTAACGCACAGCGGCGCTTACAAACCTGCCGCTGACGCCATGACGCTTGGCTACCCTCCCCGCACAAAGCTAGGGCTGTCTACGATTAGAAATATTATAATACTGGCGACGACGTGCTCCGGCGGGCGCGCGATGTGTAGCATTCCGTGTGTCAGTTCCGACACAAGACAAAGGACGGAGAGTGGACAGTTCCATAGGCCTGTTAAACGGGTTAAGATAGTTTACTCACTTGCAACAAGGAGCAGATGAGATAGGTTATCCCGAAGGCGAACCCGATGGACACGTAGCCCATATACAGCCAGTCGGCCACGATCATGAAGATGATCTGACCGAGCACCGCCAGCACCAGCAGCATGCGCGCCACCTTGGCTGCTGGAGCTGAAACGTGACACAAACAAGGGTTAATAAAATACAGCTAACCACCGTCCGAAGAATTTTTTGGGCTCCACTCTCTAATGGTTCAGGCATTCATCAAGAAACAGTGTAAAATTTTTTGTGCCAATGGCAGATGATAATTAGGAACTACTCCATGGTTTTCTCGACAGTTACTCCGGAAGACTGGACGCAGGGTTTCAGAGACATAAACCCGCCGCTTGTTCAGACGACGCAACGGAGCCACGCTATTACGTCGCCTAGTTCTAAATGATTTTGTTTGTTTTTGTCTCTTTTGGGTTTTATATATATGTTTTGGTTTTATATTTCATGGTTGCAGTGCTTTGGTTTTTACTGTAATGCTGTATACTGTTTTTAAATAAAAAATAAAATAAAAAATAAAGGTGTCACTTCTGAAGATGAAATTATCTTCCACGGTTGCTCCAGCAGTACCGGTTCTTCTGGCTGAACTCCAGGAATCTCTGTCTAATGCAGACCTTGAAAGGTCAGTTCGTTTTCAAAGTTTTACACGATTAAGCCCCGTTTTAGTAAACTTATAATGTGTAAAAATCGTAAAAATTTAAATAAGTGTTTCGATACTTACTTCCAAAGAACAGCGTCTTCCAAGGCCACTCTAGCAACCTGGATCCCTCGGGCAGAACTCCAGGGATCGCAGTCTGATGCAGATGCGTTGCTAGCCTGGACGACTGCACGCAGACCAGGTTTCCACCGATACCGTTGACTATTGGCTGGAACACCTCGTAACCCGTGAACCGGTCTACGGCTTGGTCGAGGACGATACCACCAATTCTGTGAAAGATGTGATGCATCGGATGAGTAAAGGAATGGATAGGATGTCGTGTCATTTATGACTAGAGTCAGTTTATGCTAAGTTTCCTAGATTGTAATACCACATAATGTAAAAGTGTCAAGTATATCGTCCTCTGCCGTGAAAGCAAGAAGTCGCTGGTTGGATCCCAGCCCTGGGCACTGGGGGCCTTGGTCACTTTTTCTGTAGTATACGACATCTCTTTCAATTTATAATTTTAAGTATGCATCATAATTTCATAGAAGTTTGACGTTTAAATAAGACTTTAAAGTGATTAATGACACCTACCAACAGACGTAGAATGTGATCATTCTGATCAACCATGGAGATCAAGCTCCAGCAGCCAGTCATTTACCCAATTAATTTTAAGCAGAAACGTCTGCTGGAAAGATTCGTGTCCTCGGGCGGTACTCGAACCAGCGACTCTGGGCTACACACCCCTCACTCTGCCTACTGAGCTACCCAGAATTGAATTTGCAATCAAACTTTGAGTCACCTCATAGCCGCCCCACACAATGGGTCATGATGGGCGATGATAAGGGACACAGTTATGAGTAAGAGGAGTTACGCAATACTGCCATCCCATTCTGCTGTTTAGCTACGTCCCGTATGGCCATGATGGCCTATTGTGTCGAGCGGCCATGAAGTATGCAGATGATGGCGATCAACATACCCACTGATGAAGAGTGCCGAAATGACCGGAGTCCATCCAGTCGTTAGCACAGACTTTGTGTGTTTATTACGATACACGATGAATACCCAGATCGGTAGTAAACTGAAGTAGACGCAGATGATGACGATGGGCTGCCATAGTGAGGTTTCTGGAAAAAGAAAAACGTTATTGTGGGGTCACAGGATCAGTGAATGAAAAACTATCTACCTATATAGCGTTAATCTAGAAATGTGCTTGTTTTTAGTAAAGTTTTGGGAAATACCATTTGCAAAATTAATTATGTATTAAGCAGAGTCGTCTGCGAACGAAATTTCCAATTTTATAATTGAAGGAAAATGGAAAAATTCCCCGCGCCGAGCGGGATTCGAACCTACGACCTCTCTGAACACCGGTCAGATCGCTCTGCCAATTGAGCTATCGAGCCCGATCGACCCCGGCGAATTTTTCCACTATTTCTTTCATTTGGTTTTATGAATTTTCTGTTTCAATTATAAAATTTTAATTCCATGTGCAATTCTACAGTTCCAGACGCGCAGGTTGTTGAAGACGGGCGGGGGTGTTGTACAGCCACGTCTATAAATATGTATCTATATACACTTCGTATCTTATTACAAAGGAAGAAGTTTCAAAATTGAATACAGGTGCATATATGAAAAAATTACAACAAAATAAAAATATGACCATTTAAGTTATAATTACTATTTAAAACGAGATATTTACCATGTATATTTGTTTATATGAGCTCCCGATATTTTGCCACTATTACAAGCGCCATGTTCACTGGGTGTAACTACGGCGCTTGTGTAAGAGTGCCGAATTATTGGCTTATGAACAAATATAGGTACAGGGTAAATATCTCATTTTCAATAATAATTATAATGTAAGCAAGTAATTTTAGCATAAATTCGTATATCACGGTTTTATGGCATTTAAATTCACAAAACATGATTTGTGCTGCATTTGTCTCCTGGCTGACGGGAAAAACAATAACAAGAAAGATTTGATTCACCCAAATATCAAATGATATTTCGTACTCATTGTGTACGAGGCGGCAGAACCCGCGACCTTCGGATTGGAAGTCGCAAGCTCATACCACTGGCCAACCAACTCTTTAAAAAAATGTAGGTATTTATTTTTCAGTCCTCCGGCCGGTAAGCGCCACTTTACGCAAAACTAAATTGCCGCCTGCCGGCTCCGTCGGGCTGAAAAATAGTATACAAACCTCGGCCGGTAAATGGGAAAGCCTCGGATCACATGTTAGTCGACCTCGGCGTCGCCTCGGCCGACAATTACATGGTATCCGAGGCATTTCCCACTTAAACGGCCTTGGTATGTAATGTACTAAACCTAAATATAAATATGTAAAGTTCTATCTAAGTACATATAATACATACAAGCTCTCACAATCATGCGAAACTAAGCTAAATGATAGGTAACAAAATAGTTTATATCACACAAGAGAACAAAGTTGTTGTTTACCTTTCGCGCTTAAATAGTGTAAGCTACTACAACAGGGTAAGCTGAAAATCCCAACTTCGGACTAGTATAGCGGTTCAAAAGTGGAGTCTTTAACATTATAAAAGTTTTAAGAGACGAGAGGCTAACAAACTTTGCTTCCAGGTGTACCTAATACTTATACCATTTTTCACCTCACCACTATGAATGGAATCGTAAAACACACATTCGTTAGAAAAAACATTCAAAAATTTCTCTTAAAAATTTATTCTACAAAGTAACATGAAGGATGATGTAAAAACTTGCCTCAAATCATAATGCCCTCTTGTCTTGTGCGATTCCGCTTAATGTTCTTGAAGGATAAAATGAGCCTTTCTGTGTGATGTGATTGGTGTGAATAAGAGGGTAACTACATATAAAAATGTATACCTACTTTCAAATCGAAAAATAATGGGATCACCAACTAACGAACTAAGTTATAATTATAATAAAAATATAGATATTAAAATACTACGACACGCTAAAAAAAGGTGCTATACTATAAGAGGCACGCATGTAGTAGTTAGTAACAAATACCAATTTTGACAGGCTCCGTGGGGCCAATGTCGGCTTGTACCTCTTGGCCGGTGGCCTCTTCCTTGGGAGGAATTATATCTACACAAACAAATACAGAACGTCTCTTAGTAGATTGTCTCACAAGGGATCAAAATGATAGAAGATGAATTCTATAATAGAACTTATAGAACGTAGTAAGGGATTCTAAAGAAGAATCCTGAACATAATGCGGGATTCCATTTCATCAAAGGTTATCACTTATCAAGTTCGTAACAAACACTTACTCGTATCATAATGTTATCAAGATGTCATTATGTGAAACAAAGAATTACCATAAGTATTGATGATTAAGTATATTAATTAGTCTACAATAACAAATCACGATTTTAAATGTTGGTATCCTTTCGTTCCTTGTTTATTTCTGTCTGCTTACTTTATTTTATGTATATCACACGTTATCTACACAACACAACAACAACAATAATAATTAAAAATTGAATAGTAAGATGCGTCTTAACTATTAGTTTTATTGAAGCAGAAACGTCTGCGTAAAATACCAAAAGTCTTAGATAAAAAGGAAAAGTGGAAAATTTCATGAACTTGGCCGGGGCTCGAACCTGCGACTCTGGGATACATGTCCATCGCTCTGAGCTACCGAGACAATATACTTGGTCCCGAATGTCTCCACCATATCCCTCGTACGCGCCAAAGGAGGGCGCTTAGCGACATCTACCGTAAGAAAGTAGTCCTTATTCGGAGTTGCTGACGATGTCGGCGATAGATGTCGCTAGTGGCGTCGCAACGTTGTCAAGGTTTAATTTGAATCATATGTTATATTCACAAACAGACATAGAAGTGTTGGTGGCAATCACGTCAATTAACTAGAGCCTACGTTCTGATTTTAAATTTATCGATAACTAGGTACTTATTTCGAAATGAAATTTCAGCATTAGCTATTAAGTAAATAAGTATAAAATAGAAATTAACTAAAATATGCTCGCTACTACCCATCAATGTTATCTATATACTTTTCAGGCATTTTAAAATTCAAATAACAATGAACTTTAACTAGTAAACTTTTATTTTTCCTTAATCGACTTATACGCACTTCATACTGCGCAATAGGTATGCAAGTGGGTATCTAATGATCATATCATACATAACATAACTACTGTCATAAGTAGGTAAGTACAATTTATCGATAAAAGAAAATCGTGTGGAAGTCCCTAGCTTTATTTTATTCGTGCCACCAAAACTTCTGTCTGATCACAACACTTACGTATCTGCTCGTACATATACTGCGCAGTGACAGCGAGCACGGAGTTGCTGACGATGTCGCCGATAGATGCCGCCAGTGGCGTTGCTACGTTGTCCGGGTTCACCTTGAATCTGTGCGAGCCGATGATGACCATCACTAGCACGAAATCTATAATAGAAATTGGGAAGGTCAAGGTCGGTTCCCTGTTCACTCCTGTTCCATGACCCAAAAAACAGCATGTATAACCAAAACAAATCAGATTTTATAAATTGAAAGAGAAGAAAAAGAGACCAAAGCCTCCGGTGAGCAGGGCTGGGATCGAACCAGCGACCTCCTGCTTTCGCGGCAGACGCCCTCAATAAGAAATCATGTTTTGTGAATTTTAATGCCATAACACCACGATTATAAAAGTTACCCAGAAGATCGTAACCATGGCAACAAATAGTTGATTAAATCAAATACTAAAAGTCGCTCGAAATTAAAATTTGTAAGGTATTAAAAAAAATCAAAAAGTATAAATGCTACATACCAAGTATAAAGCACGTGGTCGTAGCGGTGAACACAGCGGACGATATCAGCAGCAGCACGTAGTCCCCGTTGAAGGTTTTGTCCGTTATGATGTTGATGACGATCGCGAATATTGCCACCACCGTCGCTGCCACTATCGCTTGTACCTGAAAATGTACAAAAGTTAATATATTAGTACCTTTGTATTTTTGTGGCACATGTTGCCATACTAGGTTTTTTTTATTGTCGTTTGCCGGGCCTACCTGGTGTATAATTTTTTGGTGAATTCGAAAAAGAAACATTTTCATACCAAGGCCGTTTAAGTGGGAAATGCCTCGGATTCCATGTAATTGTCGGCCGAGGCGAAGCCGAGGTCGACTAACATGTGATCCGACCGAGGCTTTCCCATTTACCGGCCGAGGTTTGTATACTATTTTTCTGCCCGACGGAGCCGGCAGGCGGCAATTTAGTTTTGCGTAAAGTGGCGCTTACCGACCGGAGGACTGAAAATGAATATTACATTGTTAAAGGTCCTTTAGAATTACAGAAATTACGTGTTAAGTACCTATGATAAAGCGTAATATTCATGACATCATATGCCAAATCACAGCTTAGTGGTAGATAGTTAGGAACCTTCTACAGTAGTTCAACTAATTATTTATTGAATATTTCAAAACCTGTAATAGTTAAGACACTCGTTTACCCGAGTAACACGAGTTAACCTGAAGAATTTCCCTTTAAAGTTAGCTGAAATAAAATAAACACGTTACGACATAATCGTCAACCGTAGTAGGTTCAAAAAGGGGCATAGAAATCCCTGTTCGTTATCCTAATTTTACCTACGTTCGAGGATATAACGGAACATAATCATGCATTATTATCTCGGAGCGACGTTCGTTCATTCGGAAGTGTGGCAGAACTTGGTTTGTTGTTGGCTGTAGGTACTTGCCAATGTCATTGGACAATGATCGAATGTCCAATAATGGACCTTTTTGCTCAGGCTAAACCTACTTCAGCTACGCAGTGCCATCTACTGAGAGTAACTTGAGTTTTTGCGTTTTTCCTAAAATCTTTTATTTAACTTGTAATGTATTTTATTTAACTTGCAATGTATGTTTGTTTGTTAGGGTCAAACCTTGGAAGCTGAATTTAACTAACTTCCCGTTATTCGAATACGCTGAAACTTCACATGTTTATGTAGGATGGATAACAATACAATGTTAAAGCATCAAAGTACAGTCAGCGATAAATTTTGGACAAAAAATAATTAATAACTCATCGTGCTTTCAATCGATAGTATCACGCAACGAAAATTACCTAGTGACAGCACCAATGATTGATGTGAAGATAAAGAATGTTTAATGGAATGTGAATCTATACATGGTGTCGCATTTTCGCGAAATCATTAAATCGCTGTCCTATGTAATCTTTTCGTTGACAATGATAAAATATAATCTACGTATTTAACAGTATTTTTAGAAGTAATCGTTTTGATTACCTACCTATGCTATTGCCGATAACAACGAGCGCCATAGGTAGGATAATATTATTTATTTACCTTACTAGTTCAGAAAACGCTTTTTTATCCTTCATAATTAGCGGGGGAAACTTAATAGCCGATATCTATTTTTTTAACGTTTTTTTTCGCGTCAGATTAAATTAAATTTTGTGGGTAATTAGATTTTCTATCACTTACCACCTGTCTAGTATAAGTGAGTCCTATATGGCCATAGTAAATATGCGCAACCGGAGGTCACACCTTAAATTGGTCATTCTTATCCCGCACTTGGTAACCTGTTGGCAATATTTAAATACCAGGAGCGTACTCTATGACAAATGTTGAAATAGAAGTTTGAATGGTTTCTTCAAGATAACTTACATGTGGATATGATTTGAATCCTATGTAGTCTTTATTTTCCTCGCGATAGTGAGGGGAAAACTGTTGTATTACACTTGGCAAAGTTTGTTCAACTCTCGTGCCTTGAGACCCACGTAAAGCTCAAGATTCCAGTTATTGAACCACTCGCTACGATCATGGCTCAATTTTGGAATCTATCGCTTGCTCGGGTCTCAATATAAGCCCGAGAGTTACACAACAACTTTGTCCCTTGTATAATAAGTAACTATTGTCAACGAATTTCTGGGCCAATACTTCGCTGTACGAGATGCGGCCCGCCCCGCCGCACGCTCGCTCGCTCCTTAGATTAAGAGACGAGCGTTTTACCTATTTTGTGATGTGCTCCGTACACTAATAGTATAATTACCTGTACTAATGAGACATTTCCTACGACCATGGAGATTATTTCTCTGGTTGACGTCATGTTTCCAAGATTGGCTTGCGTGGAGAGACGGGACGCCAGACACATGTCCAGGTTGCCTGCGAACAATGAAACATAATAAATAAATAAATCATAATACTATTCAATCGAGGCAATCTTATATATATAAATAAATAATAAATATTCTGGGACAATCTTACACAAATCGACCTAGTCCCACAGTAAGCTCAATAAGGCTTGTGTTGTGGTTACTAGACGACGATATTAATAGATAGAGACATAAACACTTAAATACATAGACAACATCCATAACTCGGGAACAATAAATATTCGTGATAAACACGCAAATAAATGCCCTGACCAGGATTCGAACCCGGGTCCTCCTGCTTCGTAGGCAGAGTCACTACCAACAGGCTAGGCGGCCGTTACAATCAAATTAAACTGATATATAGGATACCTACACAGATTTATTTTATTTTTAATTTTATTTTATTAGGCATACTAGACAGATAACATTCAGTACATTGATATATTAATAAAGTGGTAAGTTTTATACAAAAATGTTGTCAAAAATAAGTATGCACAGCAAGAGTAATTATTGACAATGCACGAAAGATGCGAGATTCAACTAATATATGTGTTGCCGAGAGTGAGGGCTCTGGGTATTAAATTATGATCTTCTTCTTCCGAGCATTTTCCCTGCTTATGCGACGGCGCAAGAAGCGTGTTCGCTCTGGCAACTAATCCCAAGATGTGGCGTGGGCACTAGTTTTATGAAAGCGGCTGCCCCCTACCCTTCCAACCCACACGGGTAAACTATGCCTTAATAGGGTTAGTCCGATTTCCTCGTCTAAATAAACATACATTGATGAAGATACTAATGCTACTATTGCAGGTTCCCATAGCAAAATCTGTATTTCTTTCTAGAAACGCCTTATATTTTCGAATAGCAAAATTTGATTGATCGTCCGATACTTGTATTTTTTTATAAATAGTAACACTAATTCAACAATTTCCAGTCTTTACGTACGTACGTACGTACTATGGTAAATAATAATATTATATAAATAAAACATATATTATACGGGACAATCATACACAAATCGACCTAGTCCCGCGGTAAGCGTATTAGCGCAATAAAACTTGTGTTGGTGGTACCTACTATTTATATAAATACTTAAATACATAGAAAACATCCATAACTCAGAACAAATATTCGTGAAGACACACAAATAAATGGCTTGACCGGGAGTCGAACCCGGGACCTCCTGCTTCGCAGGCTAGGCTAGGAGGCCGTAGCCGTATGGTAAAGTCAGTGATCTTTTAGATCACAAAAAACTTTTAAATCCGTTTAATTTGAGTTTTTATAGACATCCTGGTCCCTCATTACAAAAAAACTCGATTAGACCTAGGTATAAGAACCATATTTTCTTGCGAATAGAGTAATCTCTATTCGCTCAAACATTTGTGTCATAAGTTCTTAAATTTTAAATTATAATAACCGGAGATCATTGCTCTTATACGGTTAAAGACATTTTCGCGTGACAAATGCTAAACTAACACAAGAACAATGTATAATACATGTTTTTTAAGAGACAATCACCAAATTGTGCGAAAACATTAAAATACGGGGCATAACCGGTCATCAAACCATTGTATTCAAATGTAAAAATGATGTATTTATTCTGAATTTGTCAACAGAACGTTCGTCATTCGCGGGTCCATAAAATAGTTTTCATGAATAAGTTATGATTTGCGGTGGTAAATACAGCTAATTTCTGCAAAAATGTGATTTTTTTTATTCAAGTATTAGTTTTAATTTGTCACCTACTTGTTTTTATTTATAAGAGAAAGTCTACTAACAATGGTTTTTTTTGGCTCCTTTTTTAGCGACTTTGAGCTGTCTCCGCGCTGAAAAGTTTTTTTTTGTAAGAGCTAAATGCATAAAATTTTGATTTACCTTATTGGTACTGTATACATGTTATTTCCCTGGTTAGTGACTACATTATTTAACTCCAAACACAGTCACAGAGTGGTCAATCGGAAGGCTATCTTCGCTGATAAGGGCCACTCTGTCACGATGTTTTCTAGATAACCACTGAAAAGAAAAATACCTTACCGACATGAAAAGACCCATCAAATAGTCTACTTCAAACACATATGTTTTTTTTAAATAATTTCACCCTTATCTTTTTACACATGCAATGCTTTTTACGCAATTTTTCCATTTATTCTTTATAAAATTGTAAATTTCGTTCGTGTTATCTAATTTGAAACTAATACTGATAGAAATACCCGGGAAACTACATATTAACCACGCATATTCTGTAAGGATATATATAGACACAGTGGGTAGCAACAAGGGTACCGGTAAGTGCTCCTTCTTGTGTGGCTTCCTCAGAGGCTAAATCTACTTATAAATATGTATGAGGCTTGCTTTATTCAATATGCAAAATCTACCTACTTTTCTTACAACTCAAATTAGAGGTCTACAACTCACAGTATCGATACCAATGTGCTTGCCATGAGTTGTATGAAGCCGTAAGCGTTAGCGACTGCGCGTTTCTAAAGTATGTCCGTCTCGCTCCTACCACTCTGGCAGGAGCGAGACGGACATACTTTAAAAACAATCGCTAGCGATTGCGCGATTCGAAATTATTTGCAACTTGCTCATTTTTAACCGGTCAGAAGAGTTGCAACGTAAAAAAACCGGCCAAGTGCGATTCAGTCTCGCCCACCGAGGGTTCCGTACAAAGGATGCTTCCCCCCATTGACCTTAGGTATTTAAAAATACTGGTGGCAATGAACTCTCAGTGTGCGGCAATAGGCTATATGCACTTGAAATAGATAAGGCTTATATTTTTTTCTCAGAAACTATGTTGGTTCAGCATTATATCCCTATCAAAATTTCTTAATTTTATTTTATTTTAGCTGTGAAAATTATTATTGAAAAGTGCAAAAAAAATTGTGATATTACAAACGGTTAAAACGCTGTCACGTCGAGTGTGACGTCATTGGATAGGTGCGTCTGTACACCAAACATTCGAGAAGCCAAGAACGCGAATGAACAGAGCGCCGCTCTGCTGTAATCTCGCGTCTCGGTTTCTCAAATGTTTGGTGTACAGCCGGCACAGAAGCACTAGTATCCAGATCATTAAAAAAAGCGTGCGAATCGTGAATCGTCTGTGTCAAATTGTATACATGTCGTCGTATGGAATTTCCTTCATAAGAAATCTAGTGTTTCTCGTTCTGCTACTCATATTTTGGCATTTTGGCACAATCCAATACATATCCCATCTTTAAAGCGGTTTTATGACTTGTAGTTCTATGTCGTTTTCCACTGTAAATGTAAACACAATTGGCTGAACAATACAAGACTAATTAAATAATAAACAATTTTTAGGTTATGTTGGCCGGTCAAACACGTTCATAAATCATAATCTTAATTCATATCAATTGATCTGAGAAATGTATTATATCTGAAAAAATCAAGATACGTGTAAGCAATATCTAAATTGTACGTAATTTTATGCATTATTAATTCACAATATGAATTACAATTATGCATCGTAATCTGATTCAGACTGTGTGCCGGCCTTAGATGAACAATGACGTCACAGCTCAGCTTGTCGGAATGGCGGGCGTTTCAAACGCCCGTTTTTATTTGGAGTTTTTGAAAGAAGATTTATCTATTAAATTTTAGTTATTATGCGCTGAAAATTATTTTACAGTTTTTTTATGATAAAAGCTATCATCCAACAGTATTTAAAAAAATAGTGAATATTCCCTATTATAATGTTTTCGGATTTTTTCCTCTTGTTTTTAGACAAATTTCGTGATTCTAGGTCAACGGGAAATACTTATACCCTATACATTTTGATTCCCATTGTACCTATGTATGTCATGTATTGTAAGTAAGTAAGTAAGTAACACTTTATTGTAAAGAAACACAGTTGAAAAAATACAGTTAACAAACAGAGATGTTAAGTATTGTTGTAAGTGTGTAAATGTATGTATTAACGGTCGTATCTTTTGATTGCGTTGACATATAGGTGTGGTTTTTTCACAGTTGCAAGGGATCGCAGACCTGTGTATGTGGTATTAATGTAACTTGCTACCTCTACGCGTTCTCAAGATAAAGGGTGTTGACAGACAGACAGACGGACGGACGGTCGGACGGACACATGTGATCCTACAAGTGTTTCGTTTTTTCCTTTTGAGGTATGGAAACCTGAAAACGGTAAAAACGGCTTGTGGCCACGTAAAACCACGGTAAACACATATAGTTTCAGCTTTACATATACACCGTAAGAAAAGATAGACACTGGATAGCAATGGTACCCGTAAGAGTCCCTTTTTATGTGGCTTCCACAAAGGCTAAATCTTCTTATAAATATGTATGAAGTTCGGTGGTAAACAAAGTCATCAAAATGTGAATTATTGAATCTTTTTCACAGGCAATTGTACTATAATCGTCGTACGTAATGTCTCGGATATCATTATTATAATAACGGATGTTTAAATTATGCCAGATATCTTGAACACAATTTTCGAATCTAAAGGAAAGACCAAATTGTTTTGTATATTTCAAGTTTAAAGTCGGCTTTAAAGATTAAAGAAAATGGTTTAAAGTCACCTCACCGGTGAAGGTTAAGGTCCTTATTTTTATTTTGTTTAAGAGTCGCAGTAGGTAAAGTAAAGTAAAGTAAAATTTTATTTGGTACTGACCCTGCCTACGAAGCAGGAGGTCCCGGGTTCAAATCCTAGTCAGGGTATTTATTTGTGTGCTTATCACAAATATTTTTTCCAGAGTTATGGATGTTTTCTATATAATTAAATATTTAGATGTATCTATCTATTAAAACACATCCTTATTGAGCTTATCGTGGGACTAAGGTCGATGTATAAGATTGTCTCACAATTTTTAGTTTTTCAATAATTTATAACAATTTATTTATAAACTGAAAGAGATGTCATATACTACAGAAAAAGTGACCAAGGCCCCCAGTGCCCAGGGCTGGGATCGAACTAACGACCTCCTGCTTTCGCGGCAGATATTATAACAACTTCTTAGTAACCCTAGCGACACTAATCAGGGCTCAAACGTGTTTGCACTCCTTTTATCGGTCCATTTGTTTACAACAAATACACATTATAAGTATTATAAACAAACCTGCGCGTGCGATGTAGGCAGAATGCTCAAATCATTATCTAAAAGTAAGTACATTTGCTGTTATCAGCCCAAGAGTTATAGATACCTATCGCGTATAGACTATTTCTAATTATCAGTACAACAACAAAAAAATATATGAAACGAATAGATTATAGAGGAGAGTAAATTGTAAACACTTTACAGACAATCATTGACCATCTTAACAGATTGATCTTTATAGACGTGAGTAACCCGGTTTAAGTATATTAATATGTCTAATACTCACGGGAGTTTTCTATTTAAAATCATTGACCAGTATTATATGCTTACTATGAGTTGTAACCATAGTCGTAAATGTAGCTACTTATCCAAGTTCCAAGATACAGGCTCACCCTAGTTTGGGATCCGTCAGACAACTCATTTCATGTATTCTTATTTATGTGTAATTTTTTATTTATTTTGTCTTTTTAAAACTTCAGGGAGCGTCACGGTGTTTCAAGAATAAACGGTCCAGATGTCAAGGTTCTTCTTCAAAGATTGTGATATCTGTGAGTCACTTTATAGTAAATATATGTATAATATGACTTTATATATTTAAATGGTAGGTACTTTACCCCGATTTACACAAAAGTATCCTATCACCTTCACATTTTTTGCTTGTCTGTATCTAACCAGTTTCATTACACACATATTTAGATGACGTATGACTAAACTGACCCCTATTTAGCTTCAAAGAAAGTGGAATTTTCCAACGAAAATCAAATTGATGATTCAAACAGTATTTCAGGTGCTCTTATCAAAATATTGATAACGAATACGGGATATCCTGACGTGAATGGACCGGATATTGACCAATAACAATCTGAGTGTCTTGAGTCATTCTTATTACAAAAATAGACATGATTGCAATTTTCCATGGAAGGTCCAGGCCAATTATGTATGTGATATTTTAGGTAAGAGGATGTGTAGGGCTTATGAGTGAGGGCTCCCACGACGGCTCTATACGACTTAGAGGAGAGTTCAGCATCGTCTGGCTCTCCTTACTCTTGGCGCGAGTGTCCGGCAAACACCGGGGAGCGTTCCCGATAAAACTCTATATGCCTCCCTTTTTTTCGGAGTAGCAATAGGTGCGTAAGAAAAAGACAGTATGACTCTCTCTGACTATGCAGATGCACGAATGAGAATAGATCGTTGTCAGACTATAACTTCCACTTCAGCTCGCTGAGCCAGCATAGTAAGTAAGTAAAGTATTTCTACACTAATATGAAAAAATCTGAAGACCAATTCAATAAACTTAGTGAATGGATCTTATCTATTGGTTTCAAGCAGTTTTCTTCTTCTTTCGAGCACTTTCGACCCCAATATGAAAAAATGTGTAGACATTCCATAAATGGATCAAGATTTAACATATATGGAGAAATCAGTAAATGGTATCAGTAATCACTGTAATCAGTATCTGCTAGGTCTTTAGGTGGTTTAAGTGGAGCAAGACAATAATATCCGATATAAAATGTAATCGTGCATCAGACGATACGACAGATAACCGTCACCTAGAACCTAATGTTCGGGATAAGTCCGGCGCGTCATCCTCAACAATGGGACAATTACGTGTAATTACCTATCGCGGAATCTGAGGCTGACAAATGACAGATTTTTATCGCTTGAGAACACAAGAGTAGATTGGCGGAGATTATCGTTTGTTACTAAAGATGGCGATGGCGTCTCTGGAATATTGTATTCTTTTATGTTTGCAAAATGTTGTTTAGTGTGTAATTTTGATAGCTAATTGTGCAGTAAACTAACGAAGCAGTATACAGCTAATGAATAATTCATCCTGAAACGAGTTCAGTCACTCCTTTAGTCATCAAGCGGCAATCCCGGGATCTTGGCCCCCTGAGAAACTATATTTTAAGTCTTAAAGCTATAAATTTAACATATAGCGAGGCCAATTACCGAACAACGTCGCCCAAGTGGCAATATACTAGTCTATTTATATAATATACTGAAGTATTGATAATACGTGACACTGGCAAAATTGTCCACTCTCGGACAGTTGCACTTACTGTATATATGTATTTTGAAAATAAATGAATTTATTTTCGGTTTCACTTTACCTATTCACCAAAATTCCTAAATTTCAGAACGAAGTAGTGTCATGCTACCTTAATCTTAGAACGCCTAATTCTTTCACATGAGGTATTTTGAGACTTCAACAATTAATAAAATACAATATGACATTCGGCTTATTTAAGAAGAAAGCTATTTTGATATTAATAATCTTAATAATTTTGAGCCTAAGTTGTTTCGATATTGACGATAAATAAAGACAATGCAATATGACATTTAGATGCAACGAAACCAAATTCAACTATTGTTTTATTAAAATAAACATTTTTGTCATGTGGACTGAGATGAACAACACTTATTAACCTTGTTGATCAGGGGTTTCCACACTTTTATAAGTGAGGGTCAATAAAGGATACACAGCTACTTTTTTTACCAAATCCAGAATATTTGTTAAAAATTTGTTAAATCAAGAAGAATGAAAAAAGTGAAGATTTTGCGGCTACACTGTGGAACCGTTATCAAAGTTATCATGAGAGCCTCGAACGTGTTGTCTTTCAAAATATTGAAATAATCGTATTAATGATAGCAGTAACGATAACAAACAAATAAATATTATCATTTACCTTTAAGTCCAGAAAGAGATGGCACCAATACGAATATAGCTGACACGTTTAAAAACACCTCCCAGTTCTGAAATAAACAAAAAGTACATTTTAAGTATTTTGGAAACCTATTATAAATCCCGATGGCCTAATATGGTTGCCTTCTCTAATACTGTTATTACTTTACTGTTATACTGATCATTTGTCCAACTCTATGCCCTAATATTGTTTTCCAGCAGCGATTCGATACCGTGTGAGGTCATAACTCACAACCTAACCTAAGTCGTTTTTGGGTAATAATTCGATTATGGCAAATAATCATTAGAACGATATATCGTTAGGGATTATGATCATTAGTACAAAACAGTTAGGGCAAGTGATTTTAGGACAAACGATATTATATACGTCGAGGGGACCCAACCCAATTATATTAGACTAGCTGTTCTCAGAACAATAAATAGTCGTTTATCCAGTAAGTTCAAAAATCGTTTTTTCAATAGCGTCCCGCTCCTGAACAAAACGGATCAAGAAGGCGTAATACGAATAGATGTTCTTCAGTGAACTCTATTGCCCAGGTAATAAGGGTGACTTAAAGCTAACAAAAGCAAGTGATAGATATATCGATGCGCATCCTATAAATCATGGTTTTTGTTACATAACGTATAATAAGTAGGGGTTTGCCTTGCCCCGAACGAGAACTCGCGCGACCTAGGGGTTGCCAAGATATAGGTATCTTGGCAACCCATTAACGGTTTTGCCTCATATTCGAATTTAACAAATCTATTTATCTCAACTAACCACCTGCCAAATTTCACGAAAGATCCGACCAAAGATATTCGAGTTATCACCGAAAAAAAATACATACAACCATACACACAAACATACAAACGACGGACTGTCCAAGAAGATTGTGAGAACTCACTCGCTTCGCTCGCTTATCCGAATATACCAACACAGAAGAGTTATAAACTGTGGTTTTCCCAGAGAACTGACATTTATTACAAATGAATACCAATAAAAATCACACAAATGAAGTCACAGATAATTAGGATTTCATAGTACTCCAACAATACATCATTCAGCCAGGCATGATATCGGTTTGAACGTATTATTTGACCTTTAAGGAACACGGGGAGGGGAGTAGTCATACGCAACGTTTCCCCTCTGTCATACAAGCCCAAATGGGCATACTCGGGTCTGTGTTGTCACAAGTCCGTATACAAAAATAGGTCGAAGTGTGCAAGATTTGTCCGTGTAGATTGGTGATGTAATGTGTGAGACATGCATCTGTGTAGTGTGTACACGCAGTTCACGTCACGTGCTACGCCTGCCCTTTTGGGAACAGGCGTGAGTTTATGTATGTACTATCGGCCCAATTGAATCCTGACCCACCATAGAACTGTATCACAGTAACGTCATGTATGATTTTACTTAGCATTTGACTTTAGATGTCAATATGACACAGTTCCATGGTGGGTCAGGATTTAATTGGGCCGATAGTACCTATTAATAACCGATTCTGTGGTTTACGTGAGCACGTCCCTAGACCAGTGGTACAACACTACACGGATTGACAGATAAACATCGGCGCTCGTCCGCTATTACGTGTCTTCGAGATTATCCAAATCTGAGATGATGACTGGTGCCTCTTTTCTGTTTAACAGTATAGAATACAGATCGATTAATGAAAGCTGGCGCGGTTTATGAAATTAGTGACACTTTCATACATTTTCCGCGCCAGTTTCCGTGAATCCGTCTGTACGTACGTACCCTGACTCTCCCCAGCACGATACCAGCTCCGATGGTGCCGCAGCCCGCGATGAAGAACGGCACGGCCACCTGCATCATTGTTGTCCACCATTTTTCCTCCTTTTTCTGTTGGCAAATAAAAATAAAAATGTTTACTTCAATAACTCAAGCTAACCTAACCTATACTATAGTATACGATTATGTCCACGACTTAGTTTTAAGAAGTGGTATTAATTCCATGAGGTTACATTCAAATTCGCTCTCCTACTCATTTTCATGAGAGAGAAGATGACCTTCGACAGCGAAACCATTGGAGACAAGAGAGTTGATAGTTTTCTCAGCGCATAAATAAACGCACTTTCCAATACAAAAATATTCTAACGAATTATATTCAATCAATCCGAAGGCCTCGTGTTCAAAGAAATCCTGTTGGCTCGTACTAATGAGTTTTTCGGGACTTATGTAGGATATATGATATTTACCAATCGCTTTTCGGTGAAGGAAAACATCGTGAGGAAACCGGATTAATCCCAATAAGGCCTAGTTTACCCTCTGGGTTGAAAGGTCACATGGTAGTCGCCATGAAACTATCGTCTACGCCACATCTTGGGGTTAATAGCCAAAGCGGACCTCAGGCTCCCTGACGTCTTGCAGTATTAATAAGCCCGAGAATTTTAAGAACCAATTATGAGCTGTTGCATACACTAGTTTTTCTACGACAGCAAAAAAAGAGAAAAAAGCGAAATCGTCAATAGTGGCAGAATGTGGAAGATGTCGTATGCCCACTATAGAAATTAAAAAAAAAACAACAGTGCTAATATATTATATATTGTATGAAAATCCATAGAAGCGTTTTTTTTGGCAGCGTTCTTATGGAATACTATAGACAACGTTACAATGTATACTTTTTTAATACCTATCGCTGTCAGTCATCTAATTGGCAGATAAAAGTGCCGGAGTAAAAAAAGTCATTTTAATATCTACGTGGTTTTATCTTTTTACAGCTAAGTGCCATCGCACTGTAACAATCAACCAAAACATTGACATCGCTTCCGTCATCATTGTCACAAACATCACCCACACAATGAAAAACTAAAGCGGCAAGGCGATTTAAAAACTGCCATTTCCTGTACTTATGTCACATTACCTCATTACATTGGCATATTGTGGTCATTAGGTTCACAACAACACTGTTAGCCAAACATTTGTAATCCTTATTTGGGATAAGGTCTATCGATGAACAGATAAAAGTGCTGTTTTTAGGGTCCCGGACCCAAAAGGTAAAACGGGACTCTATTACTAAGACTCCGCTGTCCGTCCGTTCGTCTGTCACCTGCGCGCGCACCACGATCATCGAAAATTGACATTGACGGGATTACCTCTTTGTCACTCCAACATGTAAGTGGGACAGAGATGGAGATACAAATCCGCAATCGTTCGATTTTCGCGGTATAGGCCCATTATCTCATGATAATGTTGAATGGATGAATGAAAGGGGAATGCGTGAAAAGAATTTTCAAGTTTATAATATTAAGAATTTTCAAGTTTATAATAAAAGGTTGCTTTTAAGATGCTCATGACTGATTTTGACAACAAACACATGTGCCTGTGTGGGTAATTCTAGAGTCAAACCACTTTATCTTTTCTCAGTAAATGAACTGTCAGACGTGAAAGTGTTATTTTAAACGTCAAACTTCTATGAAATTATGACGTTTACTTAACACATTCACAGTATATGCTATCAAAATCTAGGAAACTTAGCATAGACTACTACTACTAAGGATGAGTTCGTCGTATTTGTTACAAACTTGGACATTACCTTTAGATCTGATAATAAAGGACATTTGAATATCGTCGATCAGGTACATTCCGGATATCTTATTTACTGCTTCTATTTTATTTATATCGTTATGACACGACTTATTGAATAGTTAATATCATGATTAAATATCCACATAGACAGTGATAACAATGAATTGGATTTGATTAGTGTCCCCTAACTTATTTTTTTTCCCCTCACTAGCTCGGAAAGCGCTGTTTTGTCCTTTAAAACTAGCGTGGAAAAACGCATTTTATTTTATCCACATGTGGGGCAAAGTAATCTAATTCCTATCACTTAGGTACCACCAGTCCAGTATAGGTGAGTCCTATTTGCCCATAGTAAATATGCACAATCGGAGGTCACACCTTAAATTGGTCATGTGATCATGTCTTATCCCGCACTTGGTAAGCTGTTGGTAATATCTAAGTACCAGGAGCGTACTTACTCTATGACAAATTTTGAAATTGATTTTTGATGGTTTCTTCAAGATAACTTACATGTGGATAAGATTTATAATCGTATGTAGTCTGTATTTCCCTCGCAATAGTGAGGGGAAAAATATTGTATTACACTCGCTGGCAAAGTTTGTTCAACTCTCGTGCCTTGAGACCCTCGTAAAGCTCAAGATTCCAGTTATCGAACCACTCGCTACGCACGTGGCTCAATTTTGGAATCTTTCGCTTGCTCGGGTCTCAATATAAGCCCGAGATTTAAACAACAACTTTGCCCCCTTGTATAATAAATAACTATTTTCTTATACTATACGATAATCAATACAATCTCTTCATTATATGCTATTGTTTCACAATACGAGTTCACTATAAGTATCCTGCCTGTAACACTTTTGTCTGCTTCCTCCTCAGCCATTGGACAAACCCTGAAATCCCACATAGGACATCATCTTAGAAATACACAGCACAGCATGTTAGTGACACTGTCAATTTTCTTCAATTATGAACGCGGGTTTTACGAACTAGCCGCTCTTGGTCTTGATTATCAACTTGAATGTTTTGCGCGCTAGGGGTGTGACACTGTCGACGCACTACACTCACGATGTCCGATTTTGAGCCGATGATATTCGATTATGCTTACATTTATTAATGACCGGATTCCATGTAGACGAGACAACACGATTAAGTCCCGTTTTAGTAAATTTATAATGTGTAAAAATCTTGAAAGTTAATTAGTTGCCGCTACCTAAAGGTTGTCTGGAAGAGATCGCTTAGTTGCCGCTATCTAAAGGTTGTCTGGAAGAGATTGCTTTTGATTTAGACAATAAGGTATTTACCAGTTGCTTTTCGTGTGTCTTAGCAATATTTATCTCTGTTCCTTGACAAATCCACAGGGTTGGGCGTAACCGACGCGTAGCCATTTCAAAAACATGTGTATTTCTAACTTTCATTCAACAACTGGGATATATAACGAATTTTTCCAAAAATAATATCAATGTTATTGTAATCTAATCGTTGATGTATAATATCATAAATTATGACTCATCCGTTATGATTATTTTATGACACAAAATCATAACGATATCGATGCGCAGTATTCGTTATCTGCTAAAATTGTTAACAATCAGTAGAACCATGACGAATTATGGGTGGAGTATAGATAAGGGTAGGTATGATTGTGGCGGAAACTGTTTTTAGACACGGGAGTTTTGTAACTGCACAGTGGCTGATGTCTAACATGTTCCTTTGGTAAATGGTATCCTGGGCCCAATTCCACCACGGCGACGGGTGTGACAATTGTCAGCATCATTATTACTGGTATTACAAGTGGGCTACGGGCGCCGCTTACTATTGTGCGGGCTGTATTCTTGTCGCCAACATGTTATGTATAAATACAAACATAATTAATGCCATTAAAACTAATACTTTTGTGACGAGGTCTTGACATTTGTCGCAAGAAGCACGACATATGTCACGAAACTCCGACCCTGGATCATTCTCATGTCAACATTTAGGAGAATTTTTTAAAACACCTAATAGATCTCGTGACAATTATAAAAAAGTCTTCACCAAGAAATTACATATTTATTGACGATACTTTACGATTTTATTAGAATTATCGAAATTGTGGCATATAAGCACACAGCTCGCGCGATGGTGAGCGTTTTCTGTACCCTATGGACGCCTATAATGCCAGTAATTCAGTCATTTTAGTCATAGTGATTATCATGTTTATGGATGTTTTAAAACACTAAACCAAACTACAGTGCGATGAAAACAGATGGCGCCACCGATTTATCTCATTCTATCGCATTAGCGCAAACAGTTTGCTGTTTGACAGATTATCGTTTACGAAAAGAGTAGTGGTAGGGGCGAGATGGATATACTTTCGAATGAATTCGAATTGGACCTTTTTGTAATATATAAGACCTACTTGTACACAGTTTCTGACAATAAATGCATCTCTATCTCTCTATCTCAATTTTTTCCAATCAAATTTTATTAATAAACTGCCGTCTGGCCATAAAATATCTTTACGCGCGAAATGTCACAAATTATTATTTGATACTCGTACATCCTTCAGGAGATAATTTATCAGAAAATAATTCAATCAAAGTCGACAACCATGAAACAATAGTACAACGATTTTTGTCTAGCAGATAGTAGGTACCTATTTAATCCGCGATAAGTGAGATAACAATTTGCGACATATCGAGTGATAAAGTGAAATGGAGTGCTTTGCAAACCGCTCTAATGATAAACTACTGCAATGCAATGTTGAGGAATGCGTGTCAAGTGTATCATTAAATTGTTTTGTTCCTATTGAGATTAAGGATAAAGTACTTGAAAATGTATGTTTCGAAATATTCTTCATTACCTATAGGACAAATCAAATTATTTTTTTATATGTGATCCGGCTGGTTTCGTGGTTATAGCGTGTGCCGTGAATGCAGATGACGAGATGACACAAGGTCCAATCCCTAGATCCCTACCCTGGGTACTGAGGCCTTGTTTATTTTTTTTTCGTAGGTATGCAGGGTGCAATAAACATAATGATGATCGATTTAAGGGCGTATACCTAAGCATCGTGGACTAAAAATATAAACAAAAAAATTAACTCAATTAAAAATATCACGAAACTAAAAATCTACAAAAATAAAATAAAAATTATCTTAACCAGAAATTTAAAGATGGGCCCTGTGGCATGGTGCCGAGGACGCTGGCATTTCTTGGCTGAATCGCAAAGTTTATGCGATATGCGTTGAGCGCACAAGCTGTCAGTTTTCTTTTATCCCCAGTTGCGTTGCGTCCAGCCGTTTGGTCATTTGTGGGTCACAACTCGAACACGGACAGGTCTATGAAACTTTTCGTGTGAACTCGACTCGAACGTCTTTTGTCTTGCTGCCAAGCCAACAAGCCAATAGAATAGCTCACACTCAGTCGCTAATGAAACGCAACAGTCATTGTCACACTAATAAGGAAGAGTGATAGAGAGAGGTAGCCACGATACGTTATTAAGCGTGAGCGATTGGCATCTTGGCTACGCACGCAGGGCGGCCCTGCCAGGGCACACCGCCGCCATTATAATTATTTCTAATCGTAAGCAATCCTAGCGTTGTGCGGCGAGATGGTGGAGACGGCTGCCGAGCGTTTTTTAGTGTTTGTATTCCCTTTTTCTATGAGAGATATTTCTGTGCCGCTGGGCCTTACAGACCAAGAGTCTCGACGCCAAAAGGAGTAAAATCCTTCGCCGGCCTTTTGTTTTTGTACAGTACCATAGAGATAGGACGGCGGCACGAGTGTCTACGCAGGTAGCGTGCATTAGCGTCGATATTAGATTAATTTGTTGCGCGACATTATTATCACCATAAATATTGTATTTATTGATAATTTCAAGGACAAACATTGGTCATAAATACGCATTTAATCTGTGCATGTATCGGACTTATCAACTTTACTTGATTTAATTGAGGCTTACATTCCAATCATCACACATTATTGTGAAGTGGAAATTTTATGAAAAATCTAAATTTAATAACTTTTATCGTAACGTGTTAGATTAGATTGCAAACATTCGAAATTATTGTACAGTGGAACCTCGGTAGCACGAACCTCAAGGGAAACGCTCAAAAGTTCGTGTTATCGAGTTTTCGTCTTATAGACGTTTCGACATACAGAGGTTATTATTGGTGTTTGTTCGCCTTAAAGAGGTTTCGAGTTACAGAGGTCAAACCTATCAAAAATAGTATTACAGAAATGCGTAAAGTACAACCTTATTCTTCGAGTTATTAGCTAAATAAGTTCGACATATAGAGGTGACAAAACAATACATAGGTTATTTCGAGTTATGGAGGTTGAATTTCATAGTTCGAGTTACGAAGGTCAAAATTGTACTGAATTCCTTGAAGAGATATGTTAGATTCTTCGTCTTAACAAGGTTAAATATTTGGAGTTATAAGGTTTTAGGCTGTGAAGGGAAAGGAATATTTTTTAATTCGTGAACGAGAGTTTCTTCTTATCTATGTTGGAGTTATCGAGGTTTCTCTGTACTTATAGTGAATGTTGCTTAAATACTTTAGATTAAATGTACTCGTAGTATGTTTAGAATAGACCACGAAATTATTTGCGAAAACCTTAATATTTATTTTTTATTGCATTTAGATTAGATGCCTTCAATATAAAAAAATAGCAGCCAAAGAGTCCGCAATACTGTCAATAATTATTAAAACAAAAATCATAAACAATAAACAACCCCAAAACATTCAACAATACTTAAAATTACAGATGACATCTTTTCTCAATTTAAAAATAGATAAAAATAAAAATAAACTTAAAAAACATTTATTTTCGAAATATATACAGTAAGTGTAACTTACCTAACTACCTACCTCTACCTACCTTAAATCTAAAGTAGGTCCTTGAGGCATTGTACCTAGGATGCTGGCGGCATTTCCTCGTTGTATCGCAATGCTGATACGTTGTGCGAGGAAGCCACCAGCGCTGGGACCCCATGAAAAAATATAAAATAAACTGAGTTTGTACGGCGAGATCCAGGAATTGCCGGTTCCGATACGTATTTGTATGGAAAACCAGTACCGAGAGCATTGTAAGTGCAACATAGCGATGACGTCACACCTCGTCATATTACAACCAACAAAACAGGCACAATCGGAAACGCGCTTAAGGAAAATAGGAACTTACGCTAATATACAGGGAAAAGTCCTTAAGAAACTATTATTTAAGTTCTTCTTCCTAGCGTTATTCCGGCTTATGCCACGGCTTCGGGATACTAGGATCTTTGGCAAGTAATCCCAAGATTTGACGTAGGCGCTAGTTTTACGAAAGCGCGCGACTGCCATCTGACCTTCTAATTTGGGTCATTTGGGATTAGTCCAGTTTCCTCACGGTGTTTTCCTTCACCGAAAAGCGATTGGTTATTTTTTTTTTTTTTTTTTTTTTTTTTTTTTTAATTGTTTAAACTGTGTACATTCAGATGTCATAATATAAAATAAAGTTTAGATCCAACAGTTTGCCCATTTCGGACGTACAATTATAAACTTAAAACTAAATAAACAATAACAAAAACATTTCATTAAAAAACTTAAGCCATGTGCATAAAATATTCATTTAAACTATAAAAACTCTTAACTAATAACCACCTCTTGAGCGTGTTTTTGAACTTAATCCCGTTTTGCGACTTTATGTGTTCAGGTAAATGATTATAAATATCAATTCCAGAAACGTATGTGCTCTTCCCAAGTATGAAGCTGGAGGCTTTAACCGTACAAATATCGTGTTTATATTGTGTTCTGATATTATCCTTAAGCTCACTCTTTTTGGTAAAAATGTCATTTTGCTCCTTAACTAATAAACAAATTTCTAATATATAAAAATAAATGCATGTCAGTGGTAATATATCATTGTCCTTAAATAGTTCTCTTACGGATTCCAGAAACCTAAACTTAAATATAATTCGTAAGCATTTTTTTTGTAATATAAATGTTGATTCAACATTTACTGAGTTTCCCCAAAATATTATTCCATACTTCAGGTGGGGATAAACATTTCCATAGTATGCCTTCTTTGCGACGTCGGTTGAAGTTATATTCGTCAAGATTGATAATGCATAGAATGCGCTGGCTAATTTTTTATTTACTTTCTCAATGTGGCACTTCCAGTTTAGGTTGCTGTCTATTATGACACCTAAGAAATTTGTACTATTCACTTGTTCGACTTCTTTACTATTAATTACTATATTAATATTTTTTGGCTTCTGGTTATAGTTTACAAATTGCACAATTTTAGTTTTGTCTATGTTCACACTTAAGTTCAATGTTGACAACCAATCAATTACAAGTTTCAAGGTATTATAAAGCTCGTTAGTTACATCCGATTTCTTATCCTCACAGATGAAAATAGTAGCATCGTCGGCAAACATGACACACAAGTGTTTCATTATTAAGGGAAACTCGTTTACATATACCAGAAACAGCAGAGGTCCCAAGACACTGCCTTGAGGTACTCCTTGAAAGGTGATTTCGTATTTAGACTGTACTTTTGTCACTGTCTTTGTATTCCTATCATAAGAGTCTAATACCGTGGCTTGTGTTCTTTTATTTAGATAAGACTCTATTAATTTTTTCGCGACTCCCCGTATCCCAATATGCTCTAGCTGCTTTAACAGTATCTCATGAGAAACGCAGTCAAAAGCCTTTGACAAATCTATAAATAATCCAATCGAAGTTTTTGCTTTGTTCATATCTGTCCAAACTTTATGTAAAATTTTGAAAATAGCTAATGTTGTATTTTGCCCTTTTCGAAATCCAAATTGATTAGCATTCAATATTTCATGTTTGTCAAAAAACGATACCATGCGATTTAATATAACCTTCTCAAATATTTTTGAGAAATTAGGTAACAATGCAATGGGTCTATAATTATTCATGTCTTGTTTGGACCCTTTTTTATGTAAAGGCCTTATTAATGCCTTCTTAAGGTCGTCAGGAAAGATTCCATTCTTTAATGTTAAATTTATTATATGAGTTAATGGCCCTGCTATATACTCTATACTCGATTTTATTAATGTCATAGGTATTTGATCATGTCCAGTGCTATTTTTATTTTGTAATTCTTTAACTATTTTAACTATTTCATCAATGGTCGCCGGTCTCATAAAGATGCTAGATACGATAGGCGGGACAAGTGTTTTATATTGAGGGTTACTTACGTTACGACTGCTGTTTAATTTTATAAAGAATTCATTCATTGTATTAGTAATGTCCAGAGGATTATATAAAATGGTGTCGTCTTTTATTATAGACTCTACTGTATCTCGTATCGCATTTAAAGGTGTTGTGTTTTGTTTTATTATTTGCCATGTAGCTTTGCTTTTGTTTGTACTCTGATTAATAAACTTATTATTTGTGTTGCGTTTTGACTGTTTAGTTACTCTTTTCATGATCCGGCAATACTCTTTGTACTTATTTCTAGCAATTTCATTATTCGATTTTAGAGTAAGCAGATATAATTGTCTTTTGCGTTTACTAGAAATTACGATCCCTTTAGTCTTCCAGTTTGGTTTCTTCTTATGTGTTATTTTAATTTTTTTAGTTGGTACGCAGAGGTCATAAATAAGACTAAAAATATCAATGAATGTTTTATAGGCACGATTTGGTTCTGTTGAAGAGTAGACATCTGAAAAACTGATTTCCGCAATGTATTTCAGAAAAATTTCTACATATCTTTCTGGATTTCGCTTGTAAACATACCAATATTGTTCTTTAAAACCTAAGCCTGTTGGTATCTTGATAATCTGACAGGTATGATCGGACAGTCCAAGGTCCAATACTTCAACCTGAGAGTGCACTGCATTAGTGAAAATATTGTCTATGCACGTTTGGGAATAAGCAGTTATCCTTGTTGGTACTAAAACTTTGGGCTTAAGTTTGTATGCGCGAAAAGTGTTTAGGAATAATTCACTTTTCTTATTTTTCTCTAAGATATTGACGTTGAAGTCACCTAAGATGAATATATTTTTAAAGCTATTTCTTTGTCTTGTCACTAGCTTATTCAATAGCAATTCTAAGTTTACAAGAAAAATTTCAAGGTTACTGTTCGGAGTTCTATACGCACATATGATCAAGTGGTTAAGTTCACATACTATTGCCCCACAACACTCAAAGTGACTTTCCACTGACATCTTAGCCACCCAGTTCAGTTCCCGGCACTCAACTGAGTGCTTTGCATAGATTGCTACTCCGCCCCGTTTCTTCAGCTTACGTGAGAAGTGAGAAACGTTTTTATATCCTGCAATCTGTAAAGTTTTAACTTCTTCTTCTTTTAAAAATGTTTCGGTGAAGCAACAAATATCAATACCCTTTTCATGTATCATTAATTCCAATTCATCCAGTTTTGATTTTATGCTTTGAGTGTTTAAGTGTAGTATGATTAGGTTATTTTGTTTTATTTTACAAACATTTTCATCTTTATGTACGAAAAAAGTCTGACTCGTTTTGTTGTTCCTCATTAATAGGTAGTTGTGGCTTATTGACAAATTTCTTTAAATTGGGATGTTTTGTTTTCATTTTTTCAAACATGTTTGGTATAGTGTCGTTTCGCCATTTACGTGTTTTTATGACATTATGTTTATGTGCGCTTATATTGTTTTTATTTTTAAAGTAATCCGTTATAAGTTTCAGTTGTATCTGCGGTTGTTGATTTATTATCTTTCCATTTTTTAAGTCAATGTGGTCTATCATTTTTTTATTGTAATCAATGCGTAGAATTTCCCTTAACAACCACCCACCAATGAGTTTACAATTATGGTTATTTTTATACTGTTTATATTCAAAAGGTACGTACGTTACATGGGTTAATTTAATATCAAAAGATATTTTGTACATAAGTTCCAAAAAACTCATTGGTATGGTACGAGCTGGCAGGATTTGAACCCGATACCTTCGGATTGAAAGTCTAAGTCATACCGCTGGGCCACCAACAGCTATTTCTCAGCTCTTTATCTCAGTAGTTAATTGTTAGAATATACTTCGATGTATTCAATAGACGTGTATTTTGTACAGTAAAATAATGTGAACAAAGCCACGTGACTTGTTTATGTGGGCGAGGTTTACACTAAAAACAGTTTTTATTTTACATTTTTTATTATTATTATTTTTTTTTTATGCTATAGGGGGCAAACGAGCAAACGAATCGCCTGATGGTAAGCGATTAACGTCGTCCATGGACACCCGCAACACCAGAGGTGTCGCAAGTGCGTTGCCGGCCTTTAAGGTGGGAGTACGCTCTTTTCTTGAAGGTTTGAAGGTCGTATCGGTCCGGAAACACCGCTGGCGACAGTTCGTTCCACAGTTTAGCTGTGCGAGGCAGGAAGTTTCGGGAAAAGCGCAGTTAAGGACTGCCAACCATCTTAATGGTGAGAGTGGAAATATTGTCGCGTAGGGCGATGGCGGAAAGAAGCGGCAGGGATTAATCCGAACAATTCCTCGGAACACTCCCCATAATACATGCGATAGAAAATGCAGAGTGAGGCCACATCTCTACGCAGCGCCAAGGGATCAAGCCGATCATTATAATAAATGTTTTGATTCATGCTTTAAGTAGTCACACTATAAAGTATAAATTGATAGAGATGTCTTATATTATACTACAGAAAAAGTGACCAAGGCTCAGAGCTGGGATCGAACCAGGCGATCACCTGCTTTCGCGGCAGACGCCTTAACCACTAGGCTACCCGACCACGGCGGCCTAAGTCCGAAATTTCCTAAGTATAATGCAATCCTTTCTTATTTTTGAAACGCTTAAGGTGCGTTCCGTCAATCCTACAGCTCAGACTTACGTCTAGTGCTGTCCTTATAAATAATCTTTACAGATTATTTTCAACTAGAAGCGAGAGATGGCGCCACCATACTGCACCACACTTTTTATTTTACCTCTTTATCGGCGTGATTGAAGTTTATAATCGTACAATTAGAGATTTCTAGTACTAATAGTCACTGTCAGTATACTGATAGACAGACAGACATAGAGAAACTATAAGAATTTTTAGTAGACTACGGAACCGTAAAAAGCACACCTGCTTATTAAACAACCTAGGTTCGTGTATATAACTAAGATTTAAATATTAGTCATGGTAATTTTTAATAGCACTGTAATTGTTATGACCTTATTTATTTTCCGTCACTTTGAAAATACATAATATATGGTCATTAAACGGCATTAATTCTCTTTTATACGAGCATAGTTAATTTATATTGCCGACGTATTTATTAAAGGAACGTAACCTTAGACGCTATAATGCCTAGTAAGTAGTAATATAATCTAACAAATTTTAGTGCTCTGAACAAAACATTGTTTTCGGAGCACTTATGGGATCAGTCCGGCACTGTTAATCGG
Organism: Lathronympha strigana; assembly: GCA_949128165.1. NCBI lineage: Eukaryota > Metazoa > Arthropoda > Insecta > Lepidoptera > Tortricidae > Lathronympha > Lathronympha strigana. The sequence goes on along the minus strand of OX421922.1, from coordinate 4,531,887 downwards.
CCAAATACGTTTATTTTTCACAAAAGTGTAAAACTAGCTTAATTTAACATTAAAGAGTCAGATTTTCAATCCGAAGTTCTCGGGTTCAAATACCGCCTGCTCGTACCGTACCAAGTTTTTCGGAATTTCCATACGAAATATCATTTGACATAATTATATCTGTTGCTTTGCTTTGGTTTTGCCTGTCGCTGGAATTCACAATTTCGTTATCTTTAAACTCCTTAATTACAAAAAATGGTAGGTTTCATGTGCTCTGCCAACCCCATTTTGAGAATTCCGGCGTGAGTTTATGTACTATAGCGTTCATAATTGCATGGGCAGTTTATGAATGAATTCATTTTTAAATTACCCATTCACTTTTGAACACGTGTGTAAGACCGCCGTCCATCCAACTTCCTAACAATGTAAACAAACCGCCATATTGATCGTAATAACCTCACTTTTATTTTAATAAAATCTCCCAGATCAAAGTTATTTTTCTTACGTTTTGCATGTTACAATAATACGACCATACGCACCCTCGAACGCTTGCAAAATGTATGTATCAAATATATCTTTGGTCTGCGTAAGTATGATCATATATCCCAGTTCCGAAAACAACTTGGCTGGCTTCCGATTCGTCGTCGTAGAGATGTGCATGTCCTGTCATTGCTTTTCAGTGTGTTATTCAATCCTGCTTCTCCTTCTTATCTATCTGAGAAATTCAGTTTCCTGGCTTCCGGTAGTGGTCACCGTTTACGTTCTAGCACCAACCTTTCTCTCACTTTTCCGTCCAACAAGACGCGTATTTACAAAAGATCTTTCACTGTCCATGCCGTAAAGTTGTGGAATGAGTTGCCGGTGTCTGTGAGGCAATCGCAATCTGCAGCATCGCTCAAGGAGAGGCTAAAGAAGTTGTGGCTTTCCGACCCTTGATTGGAGTTTGTCCTTTATGCTCTGTTTAATAGTTTATATATATATATATATATATATATATATTTATTATTTAATGTTTAGTGTATATTTATATATGTAAATATTATATATATATTTTTATTGCGTATTTATTTATAGTGTAGTTACAATGTGTATTCAAAATTTACTTTTTATTTGAAGTTTTGTTACTGTACAATTTTTGCTCTTAGTTTGTCTTTCATCGTTGCCTGTTTTTATCTAATTTCCTCAAAGGTTAACTGGAAGAGATCCCTCATAGGGACAAGTTCGCCCTTGTTGTATCAAATTGTCTATGTTACTGTGTTTCTTGTATTTCTTGTGTTATTTTACAATAAAGCTTATACATACATACATACATACCATATCAGTAGTCGACGTTTTCAGTAGTGTTTGATGAGGTAGTGTGAAAATATAAGGAGAAACAGTGACAGAACATGTGATAAATTTGTTTACATCGTTTGTAAGTTCTATGGACGGCGATTTTTCCTACTTATTTGTGTTATAATTGTTATAAATTAATTATAGGTTAAGAAAATTACACATTTGGCCCTAAAGACTTGACAATTGAGCTTGACTTTTGAGAGAAAAGTAGGTACTCGTGGCTCCCAAAGGCAAGCTCAACTCCTGGAATTGTGCAAACTTAGGTGACTCGTCTTTATGAAGTTATTTAAACGATGCACAGAATTAGAACAGCTTGCATGAAATAAGTTCCTGGAAATTATCTAATTTTCTTGGCTTATAATTAAAAAGTGCTGCAACAAACGTAAGTATTTAACTTTGCTGTAATCATTATTACTACTTATCACTATCTTTAATCGCATCTTCGAGCCCATGATCTCACGCCACAGATCACACGGCCAAATAAACCCAGGTCATCGTAATGATGTATCTAATCATCAAGAATATCAAGATTACCATAAAAATTACTTGATCACTGATAGTCACGGAATTACGAGTACGTGAGTCGTGGGATTCTGTTTTGATACAATTATACAATTTAAACTTTCGTGAGTCATACTGAACCGCGGAGACAACACCACTCTAACTCTCCGACGATGACTGCCCGATGCAGTCGAAACATGTCACGCCTGTGATAATAGTACTGTAGTTTTAACACTTTTGTAAGTTAATGATACAATTAGGTCAAGCATCAAGCTATTTTCTGACAGGAATACATAACAATTCTGTTACAAAAAACGCCGCTATTAATACGGATATGTAAGTGTACCTGAATCGATTAATTGATTAACTGATAAGCAAGCATCTTGGTTGCTTGCTTGTTTATTAATATTAGCTCATTTTTTTTTTATATTTTATTTATTTTACACATATATTTACACAGCATTACAGTCTTATAAACTAATACACTGTGAAAGTACTTATTGTACAAAAAAGAAAGAAAAAACAAAACAAGAAAATACTTAGGTCTAACATGAATAAACATTTATCTGTGTCTGTTATGATATAGGTATGCATAGGTATGGTGAGCGTCTTCCTGCACAAACTATTATAAAAAATATCTAAATCGGTCCGAAAACAAATAGTCCGCTAGAAAAACTACTGTATGGTAGCAGGCTATGACGTCAGAGTCTAAGACAACTAAAATATTACTTTTGTCTGTTTTAAGTGCATATTGCTTATTACTAAGTTGCGATCCAGGGTTTCCAGGATAAAGCGAGATCTGTAATATTATTTTTTACAGTGACTTGAAATTTTATTTGTTTACTTTTGCATGCCTTTGGTCGAATGCACTGATACTTCTGTAGTTTTAAGATCTATCATGTGCGTGCATTCATGCAAATAAAGAATTAGAATTAGAATTTGACTTGTGCAATTCCTCGGTTACTATAGCTAATACTCACGCCAGAAAGTGGTTGTTTCTCTGCGTCTGCCTCTGTTATTTTCTTGTCCGGAGGGTCACCCGGGCAGGGGTCACCGTTGCAGTTTATAGACCCCATCGTGACTGCTGTGTCTCCGAGTTTCTCATCTATGGACAATAAATCCTGAGTTTAGTAAATCGTATGCGAAGTTAGGAAAACCAGAGGTCGAACTGGGATTTGAATAAATAAGACAAAATAGATATCCTTCGTCTTCGCTGAGATTTTCTCGAAGAAAATCTCTGCTAAACGCCACAGACAACTAAGGTTTTCTGCTAAAAAAAAAACCGGCCAAGAGCGAGTTCGCCTCGCCCGCAAAGGGTTCTGCACATAGGATGCTCCACACTTTGTGCGGAACCGTCTGTGTGCGGAGCTCTTTGAAAAGTAGCACTACCGGCAGCACTAGAACGAGAATCTCGGTTTTCGGATTTTTTCCTGTATTGGAAATTTCCTGTATTTTTTCACAAATTTCGTAATTTTAGGTCAACGGAAAGTACCTAACGACGGCCGTATCTTTCAATTGTGTTGACGTAAATATTTGGTATTTTGCAGCTTAAATGGACCGCAGACCCATGTAAATATGTGGTAATAATTGAAATTTGCTATCTCTACATATTCCCAAGATAAAGGGTCTTGACAGATAGACGGAAGGATAACACAGTTTTCGTCAATCGTCAAATCCACATAGGATAAGAATCTGTGATTTTACGCATACCTAAATACAAAAACAAAACACTTGAATATATGCCTATTGAGATAAGACAAATAAAGGAAGCCGAAAACAGATTGATCTTATTCTTAATAAATATTTAGATTTAGCCGTACAGCGTCTCAGTTGCGAACGAAACGTAACAGTCCTTGTCGCACTGATAAGGAAGAGTGATAGAGAGATAACTACGATACGCTATGAAGCGTGAGCGATTGGGATCTTGACGCACGCAGATAGGCAAATTCTAGCCACTCAATCTGGAACTGGGATAAAGATGATTGAGTATTGAGCCGTATTGAGGGAGTCAGTGGTGACCTCATCAGCATTCCAGATTGATGATCCACTAGGCTCGATTATCGGAGGTTGTGCAATCGCGTTCCAAAAACTCCACCCCAAAGCGAAGCGGTGGAACACCCTAGGGTTTATATTCCATGCGAATCGGACATACCCACTCGGTTTCTCCCGGGCCAAATGGGATCCATAACGGATTTTCCCAGGGAGCGCCCAGATCTGGTCCTGCTCGGAGCTCGGTAAAATATCTACCTCGTAGTTTGATATACGGCTACGGTATCTCCTGCCTGTCCTAAAAGACGACTAAAATGGATCCACAGGGCCGACGGTCGCAATAGGGGACTGCTAACGTCCAAAACAAAAAGCAGGACCCACAGGGACATGACAAAAAGGCGACACTGGTGCCGTCCTGATTGCGATGACGAGACTTCTGCACTCTCCCTGAAGTGCAAAGAATCCATAAAGGATTTACCTCCCATTAAAAAAGGGCCCACCCAGTTTACCACGGTAGTGCTATTGTCAAGTTTAAGTTGATGGTAGGTCCGCTAGGATCTAGTGACTAGATGGTAGTTACATATATCCAACGTGCAAGGGAGCGTGAGTTATTGAATGCAGAACCGGATCTTAGAGTGATGTATCGAAGTCTGTTTTAAGTTTCTCTTTTAGGTCACAAGATTGCCAAGTCTCCAATGCGCACGATCCTTAGTACCTAACTTAGATTCAGTGAAACTTGCAAACTGTATTTGATAATTATACAGCCCATATTCATCCCACTGCCGGCTCTTTTCAAGCGAGAGAGACAGATTGGGCTATAGTCCCTAAGCTGAGCTAAAGGTTGGAGACTTCCTCCTCCTCGCGGATGTAGTATGCAGGTTACCTGACGATATATTCCTTCACTGTAAAGTGAGGTAAATATCAAATGACACTACGTACGTAAGTTCCGAAAAACTCATTGGTCGGCGGGATTTGAAGCCAAGACCTTCGGATTGAAAGTTTGACGCCTTACCGCTCCGACACTAGTGCCTCAGCTATATTCGATATCGATACGAATAATTGACCGACGGTGAACCAAAATCAAAGTGACAAATCTAGAAATACCGAACAAAAATAGTATCTTTACCGCTGCAAAAACTGCTTGCCTCCCAAATCTCTCTCTCTGCTATAATGTTGCATTCAATATCTGACTGCGGTAAGGTTCTAAATGCAGGGAAAGTTAACCAGGTCAGAAGCATCAAGGTTCCGCCTCGATTTTGTTTTGTTGTTATACGTAATAGAGCTATTCGTAATGTGGGTTGCTTGGCCGCTCACTTTGATTAAGACCAACTTAACATGGTATGACCACAGTATAGGGAAAGGAAGGCTCTTTAGGCAGTAGTCCAGCTTCCAACATTCGAAGCAGAAATTTTCGTTCGAAACTCAAAATTTGTTCCCCGCCGACGGTCGGACGTTAGAGGAGTATGTCCTTTTTTTATTATTATTGTAGTTTTGGGCTAATAAAGATGCCGCGTCGACCAGTTGTGATCTATTGTGGCCGAGTCTGTCCTTTAGTAAACATGCAAATCTGGCGCGCTGTCACTTGTTTTTGCCCGAGATCCCCTCGTGTTTTTGTTGAAGGTTGGTCTACACAATAGGTGTACACGGGTGTGACCATCACAACGTCATCGGAGAGACACTTTTGGTTAGACTAAGTCAGAAATATATAATTTTGGCATGTGGGAATTGGACAGCTAGCTGTCAGTGACATCTTTGTTAGTGGGAGACACCACGGGATGGTCTCGCCTTATTGATTCCACCATGCAGGTTTCAAAACTATGCAATCTTCTGTTATGTGGCGCTGCGTTCTCCAACTTTTTTTTCAATCAACATTTAGACTCTTCGGTTGGGGCCACGGGTGTGGGTTCGAGTCCCGCTCGAGGTCATGAAATTTTCCTTTCTTTCTAAGAAATATATTATTCAAGTTTCTGTATCTGAAGATCAAGTAATAATAGGCACGAGTGTATAGGTATAGTATATTGGATGTTTGTGAATAGTAACAGTAGTAATGGAATGTAGGCCGTTAGGTTTTTGGTCTTGTCCGAAAACACAATTAAGTTACCTACGATGTAAGTAATGTAGGTCTTATATCATTTCAAACTGGGTTAGCTTGTTATGTGAAATCGGAGTGCTTACTAATATTACATATAGCTAAACAAATTAATGAATATTGGAGATCCACTGCTGCACATAGGCCTCCCCCAAAGATCGCCATGATGACCGGTCCTGTGCTACTTGCTTCCAGCGGATTCCCACGACACCTTGACCAGAGTACTAAAACTAAAAACTTGCGAGCTTCTTCGTCTTTTAAATAATGGCGTCTGTCCGAGAGAGGTCGTGGGTTCGAATCTCGACGCGGAAAATATTTCCATTTTTCCTTCAGTTTTAAAATTGTCTGTCCGAGAGTTGGACAATTTTGCCAATGTCAATTATCAAAATGTCAATAGGTATATTGTATACCTACCTGAATAGAATAGTAAGTATATTGCCACTTAGGCGACGTTGCTCGGTAATTGACCTCGCTATTTGTTAAGTTTATAGCTATAAGACGTAACAGATAGTTTCTCAGGGGGCCTAGATGGCCCCCTCAGGGGGCCAATTGTATGGACATGTGACATGCGCGAGGGGTGCAGGCCACTTATCTGCAATTGGGTATGTATTGTCCCGTTATTCTGATGACCGTCCCGACGTTCAGTTGCAAAGAGTCCCTATCTCTGGTAACCTTCGGGTTGCGTCTCTAGCCCCAGAACGCAGCCGAAGGCTGCCCTATTCGTTCCTGTGTTGATGCTATCTTGCCATCAATTTCAGGGTCACTGATTAACCCGCTAAAGCTCCTGGCGACGGTGCAGGTCGACAATAGCCCGGACAACGGAATTGCGACCCAGCCGGCGTGGAGCGTCCAAGGCAGCCGTGAGTGCAGCCGGAGGCAGCTGTTCCACTGCCCTCTCCCTTTCTTAGAAGGTTAGATCTAAGCTTTCTTTATTTTCCTGGACGTACTCCAGGATGGCGCCCATTCTTTTATCTTAAACGTTCAAGTGATCCAAAACCGGTAGCAATTTCGCTAACCCACATCTCTCTCGATCCTCGCTAGCCGGTAGCCTTAAATTTAGAGAACTATAAGATTGTGAACTAGCTCGTAAACTTTACCTACTGTTGTAGTCTGTAAAAGCCTTTTAATTTTTATTAATTAAAAACAAAGTGTAACTAAGTTTCCTTGTTTCTATTGAATCCTATAATCCGTTCCGGGACCCTCGAGTACCCAGGTAACAAATCCCGGGACTGCCGCTTAAGTTTAAGAGTAGAAGGATATTTTTTATCAAAAAATAAATAAATAGTGAGTTACCTATTGATTATTGGAGCATTATTGACCGAGTAAGTAGAGCGAGCTAAGCGTCTTCGTTACAGCTTGGACAGGGCTACAGGTCGCATTTATCAACTAATTCTAGTAAATTTTTGTAAATAAGTTGGTTGATTACATAATTTTTTTGCTGATTCTCTTGTTGGAAATTTTGAAATGACGGGAATTGGTACAAAGGTTCTAAGCGCCATAGACCGTAGCCATAGGCCATAGACCCCAGTCCCCAAAGGCGCTTACAACCTTTGTGCCAATAGGTACCAGTACCATATTGCGAGGTCTATACCTATCTCACAGAGCCACTAGTAAATATTTATATGATAAAACTATTTTTTTTTCCTCACTTAAAAAACATCACACAAAAAGCTAAAATGGCCTTATGGTCATGTTGTCGAATGGCAGGAGCAAGGTGGGGATTAAGACCCAATATTGCTATGTGGCTTTACACAGCAGTAGTGCGGCCCATTATTACATACGCCTCCGCAGTCTGGTGTAGTAAAGCCAACCAAAAGACAACTATAAATACCCTGAACAGCCTGCAACGCACGGCTTGCTTGACAGCAACAGGGGCCTTTTCCTCAACACCTGGGGCAGCCCTAGACGCACTGCTCAACATCACACCACTCCACCTGCAAGTGCAAAAGGAGGCCAAGCAGTGTGTCTACAGAATAAGCACGCTAAACAAGCCCAAATGGCGCTCCCAAGCGCTAACCAAACTCAGGGCTTGGGTTTTCGAGAACAAAACCCTCAGCATGCCTTCAGATGACATGCATACGGAATGTCAGTTTACCAGACTGTACAATGTGGATATACCCCAAAGACACAAATGGGCCAACGACCAAATGTTTGTCGAAAAGGGAAGCCACATTTGGTACACGGATGGTTCCAAGACAGTTGGAAAAGTAGGATGTGGTATCTATGGTGAGAGGCCTAAGCACAGAGCCAGCGTCAGCATGGGTAAACTGGCCTCAATCTTCCAGGCAGAAGTCCTTGCCATTAACATATGCGCGGAAATAAATCTGGACAGAAACCTAAGAAACCAACACATCTACATTAACTCGGACAGTCAAGCTGCTCTGCTAGCACTAGAGTCCCTAGAGGTTAACTCTAGACTAGTCCAGAACTGCAAAAATAATCTAAACGCCCTGGCTAACACCAACAAAGTTACACTTAGATGGGTACCAGGACACTCCAACATTGCTGGAAACGAAGCAGCGGACGAACTTGCCAGAAAGGGCGCGGACACGCCCCTCGTTGGCCCGGAACCGTTTTGCGGAGTTACAAAACGAGAGGCATACTCTCTGCTAAACAATCTTGAAAAGATGAGGGCAATCGCAGAGTGGAAATCCGTAAAAGGAAACACACACTCGAAAGCTCTAATATTAGGGTTCAACAACAAAAACACTAAAGAGCTCTTAGGGCTCAAGAGGTACAAAGCCTGTGCGGTGGTCAGAATTCTGACTGGGCACTGCAAGTTGAACAAGCACATGTTTCTAATGGGTAAGAAACAAGACGCAGCATGCAGGTTCTGCCAGGAAACAGAGGAAACTGCGATGCACATCCTCTGCTCCTGCGGACCACTAATGCACAAAAAAGTATCCACCTCGGTAGGCACGAACTGCAACCCTGTGAGATACACAACATTACAGCCCAAAGAATTTGGAACTTTCTGGACTCAACGGGAATCAGTAATGAATTATAAAGGGCTGCCACAATAGATCACAACTGGTCGACGCGGCATCTTCACTAGCCCAAAACAACAATAATAAAAAAAATGATAAAACTAAGTATACGTAATAGGTACGTATACATTTGGCGAAATTAACGAAATTTCTAACAATTTCACAATTACAAGTGGATTTCAAAAAACAAAACACAACTTATAAAAATTCCTATTTCCAAGACAAAATATTTGATATAAAACTTATATCAAATTCGTAGAAAACACTCACCTTCTTAGGTGGTTGTTTAAAAGGTGGTTGTTTGACTTGTTTGGTACAAATTGCCATAGCGACCAACTCCATATACATACAGTCGTCATCAGAGGGCCTACCAAGAACCACGTTTTTCGTCCGTTCGTCTATTTGCGTCTTTATAGCTCGAACAAGCAAGAGCGATAGAGAGGGAAATAGACGAAAGGACGAACGAAGCGGTTCGTGATAAGCCTACAGATACAGGAGCACTCTAACGCTTTAACAATAGAGGCGAGTTCAGATATTTGTAAGCACCTTGTCAGCTCCGATTTATCTGATGGCGACTGTACAACCACACCATTAACTGACCCAGGATAGGTCTTATCCCGTTGTAATAAGAATTACAACTTATCAGTTGGTAATAGTTGGTAACGCGTTTTTTCATACATATAGGTACTATAATATAATTGAGTAATAAAACCTATAATAATATGTTATTTCGTTGTTTAAGTCGTTAAATCAAATAACATTTATTTTCAAAATATATACAGTAAGTGTAACTTACCTAACTAACTAGTAACTTAGAGGTAGGTAGCTAGGTAAGTTACACTTACTGTATAACTATATTTTGAAAATAAAGTTAGTATCGGTTCCCCTGATATGTATTATGATACGTTGTCTCCAAAATCGGCCATATTGCCCGCTATGTAATAAACACGTCGAATGCATGTCATTAATTGCGTGACATGTTTATGTCTGGCACATGTCTGTTAACAATAGAACAATATACCAATAAAATTAAATAAAGAAACGTAATAACATATTTTACATCTATTGTTGCATTTAATTGCATTTAGATTACATATTCAAGTATCGGACAATTCTAATACCTAAATAATCTTCATTTGTTTACCACAAACTGAAATAGTTTTTAGGGTTCCGTATTCCGTACCTATAGGGTAAAAACGGGACGCTATTAGTAAGACTCTGCTTTCCGTATGTCTTTCCGTTATCTGTCTCCGTCACCAGGCAGTATCTGATGAATCGTTAAAGTTAGACAGTTGAAATTTTCACATCTGATTATTTCTTTTGCCGTTGTAATATCAAATAACAAAAACAGAATAAAATTACTAAAAAACAGAAATAAATGGTCCATGGGGTCCCAGCGCCCGAAGTTTTTCGTAGAAATCGCGAAACGTCTGGTTGATGTAACTGGTGACCGAAGAGATGGTGGCTTCCTCGCACAACGTATCAGCATTGCGATATAACGAGGAAAACCAGCATCCTAGGTACAATGCCTCAAGGACCTATTTTAGATTTAAGGTAGGTAGAGGTTAGTAGTTAGGTAACTGTATATATTTCAAAAATAAATGTTTTTTATTAAATTAATTAAATTAACAACAAACGTGTTTTTTTAAATAGATAGGTACTAGGGAACCCTTCGTGTGCGACTTCGACTCGCACTTGGCCAGTTTTTGTTTTCATGAGTTCATTTATTATGAATATGCGCAGTTTTCAATGAGAATGTGACTAAAAAGTTATGACGACATTGACGACCACTTGAAATGAAAATTATTTACTTACGTCATTCAAAGTTTAATGAAAGTTTAATGAAATTAGGTATGTTAAGTTAAAGTACATTCTTACATAAATCGACTTAGTCCTGTAATAAGCTCAATAACAGACCTTTAAACCGGTATGACAAAACCGAATTATACCGATATATTTCGTTATGTTTTAAATTATCATTAAAACAATACAATGAGTTACCCTTGTCCATCAGACAATCTCAGTCTGTGGCATCATTTAAAGATAATCTGTAAAGACTGTGGCTCTCCAACCAAGTTTCAAATAATTGAGAACTGGCATAGTAATATTTGTTCATTTGTGCTATATATACGTAATTTATTATAACTTGTTGTATTTTACGTACTTAAGTACTTCCTTGTTGTTTTGTACATTATTGTATTTGTTGCTTGTCTATCTAGAACTCGAAGATTCTCCTCTAAATTACTCAAAGGTTAGCTGGAAGAGATCCCTTATAGGGATAAGCTCGCCTTTGTACCTTTGTTCTTATCAAAATGTTTATTTTTACTATATTTGTGTACAATAAAGTGCTTACAAACAAACAAACAAACAATATCGATATAGTACGAGGACTGCTCGGTGAGCTTTAAATTTAGAATAAGTACCAAGTGTGTTGAAGTGAGAATAAATAAGTACCGATATATTTCGTTGTTTTAAATTATCATTAAAACAATATCGTTATTCCTTCATGTCGTTATACCAATAACGAAATGAAGACTTCGAACCTTATAAAATACCAATATAATATCGATATTAAACCGGTCATGTGTCAGTACATGTGTCATTACATTGTTTAGTCGTAGAAGTGACATGGGCTGCTAAAATGATAATCACAACCGTGGATTAGCGTAAATACCGCAGTCTCTACAATCTTTTTAATCCACTTATTTACCTGGCAGTGTCGCACATTAATTCCTTTACACTGTTTACATGCTCGATATTGGAGGAAAAAAACGATATTTGTCACAAATATAATAAACACGAGGCCGGGGTGTTTCCATAATTGATAAATTACGAAGCGCTTAACGGTCTGATAAAATGGATTGTAGGATTCCATGTGTTACTTACGAGCGTAGCTATTAATTTGACAACGCTAAAAATAACGTTTTCACGCCACCTATTCGTAAAAGGGTCTTTTCTGTTCAAGCTAGGAGGGATCAAAGTGGTACTTTTCTTCCCTGCTGGGAGGGATCAAAGTGGCACTTTTCTTCCCTGCTGGGATTGGGACTAGTGGCATCGTGGGGTTTGTATGACGCTGTTTTCGGTTTTGTTTATTTCCTCTCAGTTGGTGTGAAAAGAAGTATGTGTTACACGGTATCAATATTATTTTCGTCTTGAGCGCGAAAGAGATGGCGGGACGACTTGGATGCGTTTCAGCGGGATTGGTGGGATCTTGCCCAGCACAGGGAGGATTGGATAAGGAGAGGGGAGGCCTTTGCCCAGCAGTGGGACACAAAAACAGGCTATTAAAAAAAAAAAGAGCGTTAACGCTTGAATCCCTCATTACGCTCAGGATTCTATTATTGTAGAATCCACGGCTTTGTTCAGAATTCAATGGACGCCCTCACCGGATATTTATCATTTTGATGCCTAGAAGTACGATCTAGTATTGTTTTTCTTATAGAATTGGCGTGCCTTATCGGCTAGAGTCAAACCACGTTATCTCTGTCGAGAAAGAAAAAAAGAAATCAAATGAACTGTCAAACTTTAAAGTGTTATTTAGTGCTACTTTACGGCCCTAGGGCAATAATGAGCACTTTATGTATGTACCTACTTGCGTCAAAAATTCAAAGAGCCATATGTACTGTAAAACGTCGTACGATAAGTACATGTGCGAAGAGGGAATACCCAACTCGTGTCGATTTAAAACCCTCCCTACGGTCGTGTTTTAATTTATCGCCACTCGTTGCGAATTTCCTCTTTTGCGCCTTTGTATCGTAATGTACTATTACGTAATATGTGCTTGTTTCAAGTAAAAGGTGCCACTTTGTCGTTTTTTTAATTGAACGAGCGAGCAAAGCGAGCGGAGTTCTCCCAAACTACTTGAACACTTCGTCATTTGTATGTATGTGTGTATGCACAAAACAGAGAGACTAATAGAAGCGTAACGTAAGCGCGGCGCGTGTGGCAATAGTGCGCGGATAGCCGCACGCTCGCAGCACAGATAGTACTCAGTTAGTCACGAGCGCCCAAGTAAGATCGCGGTTTATACAAAAGTCAAAATAAAATGCAAAGATGCCTTATTGTGCGGTTTTACACTGTGGAAACGACAGCCGCAAGCAAAATATATCCCATAGAGGTATTTCATACCACCGTTAAGTCTTATTTTGTGTATATTTTAATATTTTCTCAAATAATGTCGTCCTCCGCAAAAAAAAACATCTGCTCAAAATAAAAACAACTTTATGTACAAAAGATAAGGTCGTTTTTTACGAAGCATAGAACTAGAGAACTTTCTAGAATATCGCAACGATAGCGGGCTAACACGCGCTACTCGGCCTAGTGCGAGGAAAAATATTTTTTTATTGATATCGATATGTCCTTTTTATGATTGAAAAATAATGTATTCTCTAACATCATTATTTATTGTAATCGGGTTTTGAATTAATATATTTTTTAAATGAAATGTCGATAAAGTTGCGTCAAACGTGTTTGACGCCATTGCGAATCATCAATTGGGCGAGTTTCCATCATCTAATCATGTAACCGATTTAATCAAAGCTGTCGTAGAGCGCTACCTGAATGTTAGAAATAGAATCCATCATTTATTAAAATTAAAACTGAAAATGTCGAAACGGCAATTGCTAAACAAATATGTTTTATTTCAGGGGCAATAAAGGGTTTTTATTTAGATTATTAACTTCATAAGTTAAAAAAGTGCATGTTCTAAGAAGACTGAATGATAATAAATTAAAAGAAATCACATTACTATAAAGTAATGTGATTTCTTTTAATAATTAAACTGATTCCTATTATTTGCATTTGCTTTCTTAACCTACTTATTTAGCGCAGAAAAATTAGGCATTACAGAAAAAAAAATTGCGTATTTCTGAAACTTTGCACAAGTGTAGGCATATAACAAAAATGAAGGAAATATAATGTAGATTATAAGTATTGAAGTAATAAAAAAAAATATTTAAATGATTTTCGAAATACAAGCAAGTAACAGACAGAAAACGTTAATAAATGTAACAAATACCTTTCTAAAACCTGCATTAAAATCGATTCAGCTAAACGTGAAAGAATCGTGGACACACATACATACATGTGGATCAATGACCCTTTTTTTGAAGTCGGTAAAAGTGCAAAAACTTTCGGCTAAATATAAAAAATACCTTTCTTAGAACCGCATTAAAATCGGTTTAGCAAACCGCGAGATAATCGGGAACAAACATACATACATACATACGGGTCAAACTGAGGACCTCCTTTTTTGAAGTCAGTTAAAGTACGATATCTTACTACTAAATGTAACAAATACCTTTCTCAGAACCGCATAAAATCGGTTTAGCCAAACGCGAGATAATCGGGAACAAACATACATAGTACATACGTATTTATACAAATACGGTTCAAACTTAGAACCTCCTTTTTTAAGTCGGTTGAAGTACTAAAACCTTCTCCTAGTACCTTTTTGAAAACCGCTTTAAAATCGGTCTAGCAAACCTGAAATAATCGGGAACAAACATATGTAAACTTCAATAAAAGGAGGTTCTCAGTTTGACCCGTATGTGTGTATATATATGTACATACATATACACATACCTACACTTTACTGTAGTCGGTTAAAAATAGAAGAAAATTAGGTAGCTACGGACATAATGCGATACAAATTTAATCCTGAAACGGATCATCATTATTGTAGTTACAGCCTGTGTAAGTATGGGTTCAGTTTATTATTATTTAGTTTGGAACCCTAAAAAATAACAACATTTACAATTTATATAAAAAACCTAAATTCTTGAGTCAAAGACCTGTACTAGTACAATATTTAATAATTTAAGTTTTTTATCGATATATTATCGAATCTTGCACTTCACTAAGCTATCCATTATCCAAAACGTGTAATAATATGCCTATCTCTGTCACTCCCGTTAAAACTGCGTACGTGGAAGGGAGAAGGAGGATGCGCCATCTTTTGTGGTGTTGCTGAACTATTTGATGATAATAGTTCAGCTACTCGATGCCAGGTGACACCTCTTCCTTTGCATCCATTATCCAAAACGTGTAATAATATGCCTATCTCTGTCACTCCCGCTAAAACTGCGTACGTGGAAGGGAGAAGGAGGATGCGCCATCTTTTGGGGTGTTGCTGAACTATTTGATGATACCTAATAGTTAAGCTACTCGATGCCAGGTGACACCTCTTCCTTTGCACGTTAAGTGTGAAAATTGAAACGTCGTATGTGGTAAAATGAGTAGTATAATTTCAACGATGTTACTTTAAACGTTAAGCTTAGTTTTGAATAAGATATTTTGGCCAATTATATTGTAGATACTGTGGTGTGCGAGTTTGAGGCTGTGTGAGTTTGGCGACATCCGTTTTCCTAATATTCCGGTCGCAAGTCACTTCTACTAGTCTCTCTGTTTTGTGTGTGTATGTATGTTTCTTTGTTCGACGATAACTCGAGTATCGCTGATCGGATCGTCGTGAAACTTGGCAGATAGTTACATGAGTTAAATATCGGTCATAAAAATTAGGGGTGGGGGGGGGGCAGGTATATATATAGTGGTCGGAGGTCACATTGGGACAAACCACTAGTATATTACTGGTAAAATGTATGATAGATAGTAGAAAGAAGATTATATCCAGTTGGAGAGAGGAGACCATGTCAAAATGATACCCAAGAACAGGTCATCTATTAAAAACAAATCATCAGAAATAAGTCTGCTTATCATTCACCAAGTCAACACCTACATAAGTAACTAGACAACAATGTGATACTGAGGAACCATTACAATTAAGTATAATAATTTATACATTACCTATAGTACTGTATCCGTTCCTCCTATTGAAATATCCGTCTATAAACATCTCCAATTTAGCACCCATGTTTATCAACGACATTCTGACACTTGGCTTATTTATCAACACGATAATGATTACTTCACTTTGGCATAAATCTATGGTAAGTACTGTTTTAATAGACCAACGACTCTCGAGTCTTTCAGCCTTGTTTTGGCATTTACATCACATTTTATTTAGCACTCACAACTTGTTTAATTCTTACAACAGATTTTTAAGACGAACTTTCACATTAATTGTCGTTTTATTCACCCAAAACACTCACGTCTTCTGTGTTATCAATTTATCATAGATAACCAATATCAACATCACAATTTGCTAACATTTATCAGTCGTAAAACACTGACGTTACTTCTACCGTCTGACAAAGAATGGCGCGTTCTCGAACAGGGATTTCCTTCTTCGGCAAAAAAGCATTTCCTTAAAACGTTAATTAATGTTTAATTTAAATTGTTTTTGTAAGACGTGCGAGCTGCAGCATAACACTGTTCTGAATACGAGATATTAATGTTGCATTGCATAAGGTACTTCCACTTACTTAAAAGTCACGGCTATTCTGCGCAGGGTCATACTTTGTTGTCGACTGCGTGGGTCCTTTTTTTGGTGTTTGATTTGATATCGCTTATCAGCATCTTAATTGATCTGAATTGGGCATCTTGTGACACATGTTGATATAAAGCGAGGGTATAACTATCCACGTCGTTTAAATAAATAGTAAACGTATTGTTGTTCTTACTTACCGTACAAAACAAGGAATAAATATAGTATATATAGTACTGTATTTTTTTTTGTAATGTATTTAGTTCTTTTTTATATGCTTTGATACATGGTAAGTAAATTTTAGAAAAGGCCTACTTACATACAAAAACTTTTTTTTTTGGTAGAGCCGAGTTTTGCAAAGACATTGCTGTGTCAATTTGAAGTTTGTCAACAATCATGTCTAGACTAAACTATATAGTAGCATTTTCACATTCCAAAACGCGTTATTTACCGAGTGGCGGTAAAATTATGTTTAAATAAAAATTGCAATTATCTCAGAAACTAGCCCAATGCACTTAATATGACTTTTTTTGTTTCTTTTAGCCTCAGGAATACGCTGCACGCTGTTTAAATCTCTCGCAATGCTCACGGCGCCGTGTATATTTGTCAGTATGTTGTTTTACACGAACGTTTTTATTGAAGCCTGTAAACATTTGAATTAACATATAATGTATTTAAATTAAAGTTTTACAATTTAACATCGTTTTATATCGGGATAATGGGGTAATGAGTCCTTTACTCGATATCTTTGCAATTAAAAAAACCGGTTTATTTTTTCGGTAACCTCTAAGGTATTGCCCTGACCGTGGAGTCGGTTGCACAGACGGGAAAGTCTAGCTAGTCTATGACTCATTTTGTGTGTCACTGTCAACTACGTATAATAGGAGGGAGATTGAAGAGATATAGGCTTATTGGCTGGTGATTGGCAGATATCCGACACACAGTGCGACAGAAAAAATAATTAAAAGTGGCAACATTGTTAGTGTCTTCCCGCTTTCTCACGTATATTAATTTGAAAGGGACGAACTACGGTGTTTCCACTATTTAATTTCTACCATTGTCTGTCGCTTTCAGTGTTTTAGCAGGAATTTTTGTCATAAAAGCATAGATTTTTAAGTCTTTTCTTTTGTAGACACGAAGCAGTATAGGTGAACAACCTTTTAATGTCAGTAATTCCTAAAGAAAGAGATTCCTACTGCTAAAGTGCGACTATACTTAAGGTCCTAGATTTTTATAGTACAGATTGTGAAAGTGTTCAGAAAAATTTCAAAGAAGTTTGACATTTAAAATAACACTTACACACAAGGGTAAAAGCGGGACCCTATTACCACAGGCTGTGGTAATAGGGTCCCGCTTTGGTCCACAGCGCAAGGATGTATTCTATACAGTGGGTTAACTCCGCCAATTTCTGGGTCATTGATGGGGGGCGCGCGGGGAAGGAGGCGGGGAGGAAATGCCGCCGAGTTTCTATGAAAATTCGGCGGTCTATTTTAAGGGGTGTAAATGGAAATTAGTTTGCCAATCAGACTGTATTATCTTTCGCATAGTTTTGACAAACCTGCATGAGCCTCAGCACGACAACCGAGCCGAGCCGCTGGCCGTGTATGAAGTTACCTCACTGTATGGAATACATCCTACGCTGTGTTATTACTAAGACTCCGCCCGTCCGTCCGTCCGTGCTTTTGTCCGTCTGTCTGTCACCAGGCTGTAATGTATCTCATGAACCGCTATAGTTAGACAGTTGAAATTTTCACAGATGATATATTTCTGTTGCCGCTATAACAACAAATACTAAAAAACAGAAAAAAATAAATATTGACGGGGGCTCCCATACAACAAATGTGTTCTTTTTTTGCCGTTTTTTTAAATAGTGGTACGGAACCCTCCGTGTGCGAGTCCGACTCGCACTTATACGGTTTTTGTAATTTGTATTGAATTTTATAAAAAAAAATTGAACAGTGGAAGAAATTTCTTTATCGTAATAAAAGGGACTGGTTAAAACTAATTAAAGAAATAACACCATTTAATTTTTAGATAGCATTATGAACGATGCCTATCCTCATATCACAGTAAGTAATATATTATTAGTGCATAACTCAAACTTCTCATTAAGATAAAATTAATTTATACCGACGATAACAATGAAATGTACAATTAACGACAGAATACAGTGTTACGCCTTTATTTTGGGTAAAAACATAATCTATTTATAAACAAATAATCACTCAATTACCACACCAATCAATGAATAGGCGATTACAATCGCCTTTCCCTTACAAACCGGATAAATCCATGTAAAATTGGGTACTTACCTAATACCGACCTCCTTTAAATAAGTACCAATAATTAATTAAGTACTCTCAGTCTCTTGCCAATCTTATCATTTATTTTTATAACCTAGTGTTTTTACTTAGTCAAGAAAAATGTGCATTAGATAATATATTTGAAAACATATTAATATACTTAGACCGGGTTACTCACGTCTATAAAGTCGAAAACCTCTGCGCCTGCGCCGACCGCGCCCCCTGCGCCAGTGTGCGCAGAGCAATCGCCGCAAGCGCTTGTCACTCATGATTATGGGGCGCGGACCGTCCCGAAACATGTCGAGCTATTTTCGACTTTATAGACGTGAGTAACCCGGTCTAAGTATATTAATATGTCTAATACTCACGGCAGTTTTCTATTTAAAATATTTGAAAACAAATTATGTATTACTTATAACCCAATTATACCCTATTGTCATAGATAGAGATCGAATAAAAGAACGGAATACCCTATCAGCCGAAAAAGAGACGCCATAAAAGTGCTGCAGTTACGGCACTTTTTCATTTAATCGTCTCGTTAATTGCCAAAACACTGACTTAAGATGGTTGATAAGGGTGTCATCATATTAACCCTGTGAAAAAGAGGCGTAGGGTCATGGTGTTAATATACGCGATTGTTTCTATTTCTTAAATTAAATTCCTACTATCTAAACAGTTGTTCAGCCCGTAGGCAGCCGTGCCGCACACACACACACACACACACGCACACACTCATTCTTTGTTGTGGTAGTAGTTTTTAGTATTTCTTCCTTTGTATAATGTACAATACAATACAATACAATAACTCTTTATTGCACACCTTACAAAACATTACAGAAAAATGATATAAATTAAAATAAAAACACACACAA
The DNA here is from genome assembly GCA_949128165.1 of Lathronympha strigana. NCBI lineage: Eukaryota > Metazoa > Arthropoda > Insecta > Lepidoptera > Tortricidae > Lathronympha > Lathronympha strigana. The sequence continues at coordinate 4,512,448 of OX421922.1, read as the reverse complement.
AAAGTAGAGGTAAACAACAGGCGGTCTTATCGCTAACAAGCGATCTCTTCCAGACAACCTTAGGGTAGCGGAGCAACTAAAACAGGAAATAAAGAAACAGTAGGAGGTGCAGAAACAAAAAGAACTAAAGCAAAAAAACTTATACACAATTATAAAATACATATATATATATACTAATAAATACTTATATATACTCAGATAAAGCAAATAAAAACATACATATATATATATATATATATATATATATATAATATATAAGCAGCCTAATTAATAAAAGTAAAATTGAAATGGATTCCAGTGAAAGCCAGCATAACACTAAGGAAGTGACAAATAATAATCCTTGACTTTGTTTTTGAAAGAAGCAAGTGACACAGCACGTCTTAATTCAACAGGCAGGGAGTTTCACAAACAAACTGCTCGGAAAGTGAACGAAACTAAAACTGAAACTGAGAAATAAAACTGAGAAGAGGAACTAGGAACAGAAAGAAGTAAATTCTGCGAGGACCTACTAGAAATTAGAAAGCTAAACCGTTCTTTGAGATAGCGGGGCGTTGCAGGAATAAAAAGTACACTATAGAGAACACTGAGAATGTGAAGATTACGACGATAACGAATAGGAAGCCACTTAAGTTGAACTCGGAAAGAAGACACATGATCATATTTGCGCAAGCCAAATATGAACCGTATGCATACATTCTGAATACGCTCCAGCTTGCTCAGATGCTCCTCATTGAGGTCAAGGTAGGAGATATCAGCGTAATCAAGAATCGGAAGTAACAGAGTTTGAGCAAGCGCAATTTTTGTGGAAATGGGAAGGAAATTACGAAGTCTTCTAAGGGAAGCGACAGCAGCAAACAACTTACGACTGACCATCCCCACTTGTGGTATCCAAGATAAGGTGCGGTCCATAATGATACCTAAATTTTTTACCTGGTTTGAGATAGGAACCTGGATACCATCAAACAATATAGGAGGTAAACTAGAGAAATCCACACGAGATATCAGCTTGCTACTGCCGATAATGATGACTTGAGTCTTAGAGGGATTGACTTTAAGACCATAATTAGTGCTCCACTGTAAAATACGAGTCAAGTCATCATTCATACGCTCTATGACAGAAGAAAGATCTCCAAGTACACCCTGCGAATATAATTGGAGATCGTCGGCATAAAGATGGAATTTAGAAGTAAGGTTGAGTGTAATAGAATTAATAAATATAGAAAATAAGAGAGGTGACAGAACGCCGCCTTGTGGAACACCGGCCAACGTATCACACCAAGAAGAACGAAGAGCTTCTACCTTAACTCTCTGTCGACGACCAACCAAATAGCTATTAAACCAACCAATCACCGACGGAGACATTCCGATAGAACGCAAGATACCAAGCAAAATATCAAAATCTACAGTATTAAAAGCATTGCTGAAGTCCAACAGAGTTAACACTGTTAGCTCTCTATTATTCATGCCGAAACATGAAACACATGTCTGTGTGACATGTAATACATGTCTATAGTTTGTAGTGTTCTGTTTGTATGTATATAGTGTCACCTAGATTACCTGCTGGGCTTCGCTGAAAATCAGCGTCGCCGAATGTGCCATATCACATGGCTCATTCGGTGACATCAAGCTGAGCGAGGACCATTTAGCGCACAATTAGTCTTTATGTTATATTTATTCTGATTGTTATCTTGTGTTTTTACGTGTGCTAATAAATGTATTTTCTTTCTTTCTTTCTTTCTTCTTTCTTTCTTTGTTGTGTTTAATTTCAACGAATTACAATCGCGGTATTAAGTAGAAATATTTTTCAAATAAGTAAGGACTCTTAACTGTATAGTCCAGTCCAACTTCGATCGAGAAATCATGAGCGGAACTCGGATAAAAAAAAAATGACGTCACGCCAGCTTTAGCAGGTTTAACAGCATGTTTACCAACTAAGGAGATGACCGTCGCCGGGGAAGAAATTTTCAATTTCGAACGAAAAAAGTTAAGTTAAAAAGTTCGATGTTGGACTAGGTAGGTACTTACTAAGTAGAGACTCTTTCCCTACAGCATGCCTACTACGAACTTCGAAAATTGGCATTGATGGGTTGTCTTTCCAATATGCAAGTGTGACAGAGATGGAGATACCGCAATCGTTCGATTTTTGTGGTATATTTAGGCCCTGTGCTCCGTAGAAAGTTTGTACACAGGGGGTCCATTATCTCTGCAGCTAACTGTGCGTTGCCGATATTATTAAGCAACAATAATTGACCATTGACAGACTTTATAGCCTTGTAATAAGGTTGGCAATTGGTCTTATACTGTCACCGATAGTCATACTGGAAATCAGTTTCGCAGGTCAATAAACTTTCGCTATCTTTATTGGTGACGTTTTCAGGCTAAAGGTGCCACGTCCTCGGTTGCCGGTAGTTCGCTACTGTTAAGATTTATTTGGAAATGTACCTTATAGTATCAACAATATAGTACCGGCTTGAAAATGCCACATCTGTACCTTATCCTTTTAGAATTTATGAATCCACGAACATAATACTATGTGCTCGGTTTTTAGGGTTCCAAAAAACGGAACCCTTGTAGGATCTCTATCTGTCTCTAGTCTGTCTGTCAATAGCCTTTATCTCGGGAACGCGTAAAGTTACAAAGTTGAAATTAATATCAAATACACAGATCTGCGGACCCTTGACGCTGTGAAAAAACCAAACTTCTACGTCAACGCAATCAAAAGATACGCCCGTTTAAGTCGCATTTCCTATACATTTCAAATAGGAATCAGAAGGCCTAGTATAAAAATTGTACGACATTTACTCCTCGACCGCGTTAGCGTATCGGGAGTTCAAATTATGTTTGCCGTTTATTTAAATCATCCGGCAACTTTCATATTTTGACCCCTCGATACGCTAACGCGGTCGAGGAGTTAATGTCGGACAACTTTTATACTAGGCCTTCAGAGCGCTTGCTTTTTGCTAAATTACGTGATTCTAGGTCAAAAGATTCTAGGCTTGTAGCATAAATACAGGAGAAAATCCAAAAACTCGTATAATTGCTGCACACTGATAGTTCCATGCCACCTTTTCCTATCCCTTTTACCCTAAAAACTATAAATTTATAAAATAACACAATATAATTTATGTGCTAATTGTTTTACAAAGAAGTTTATAAACATTAATAATTGTTTTTACCTTAAGCGGTAGAAATCAGTGAGCTTATACGCTTAAAGTGGTACATACATAGATGTCACTGCACTCGTTTCAAGCTTATTGCATCAGTGGTTGTTAACCCTTTCATTATCAATATTGAATATGAATAATACATCTAAAGACATACATAGTAGTATCGCCGAATACCGCTAGATGTCGCTAGTTGTAAACGCGTGTGCACATAATTAATCATATAGGAAATATAAATAAGTAAACAATAATACTAGTCCAGCTTTTACATATGCGACACAACCCTCCTATCAAGTTTGATCGCGATTTAAGGATGACTCACACTAGGACGGGACGGGACGGGACGGGACGGGACGGGGCTTTTTTTAGTATGGAAGGCGTCACGTGTTCACAGAGCCCAAAACTCTGACAGATCGGAAGCATCGGAAGGCCCCGTCCAGCGCCGGCCACGCTTTTTTGGTATGAAATTTGATCGGATCGGAGAGCACGGAAACAGTAAGCTAAAATAAGTAAGTTACCAAATGTCATAAACTTGTATGTGAAATATGAGGGCGCAGCTGCTTTCTGCTTAGTCGGTTTATATTACTTGGGACAAGGAGGAGTTACTTACAAAGACTGTCAATTTCTAAATAAAGTCGCCTTTCTCGTGATGATTGCCGGAATGAAATTATTTAAAGCGTTATAAATCAATTTAATTAAAATATATTTACAGCATGGAAATGCTATAGATAAATTATTCTTAAGAAAGAGTTGATTTTGATCGTATGTAAAATATTATAAATAACTTTTACCTACGATATCCAAGGCAACGTGATCTAATTGAATGCAATAATATATTTATAACTTGTAATACCAAATGATTCTTATATTTGATTCACTGAGAAATTTTCACGCATTTACATAGTACAATTTAATCTTCCGTGACCCATACTGACATGAATATGGAAAAAAAACGGTTGAATCTCTCGTATTTTAATCACAATTGGCGTGACATGTTTAGGATAGGACATCGGATAGGGTGATGTTACCTTCGCAGCACAGCCAGCACCCGTTTAGAGAAAGTCAGGAAGTGTTATAGTACATTACATACCAAGGCCGTTTAAGTGGGAAATACCCCGGAATCCATGTAATTGTCGGCCGAGGCGAAGCCGAGGTCGACTAACATGTGATCCGAGGCTTTCCCATTTACCGGCCGAGGTTTGTATACTATTTTTCAGCCCGACGGAGCCGGCAGGCAGCAATTTAGTTTTGCGTAAAGTGGCGCTTACCGGCCGGAGGACTGAAAAAAATATTTATTGTAGATAATTATACGCCTATAACACTCACTGGGGACTCCAATAACACTCAAGGAGGCATTTAGCAACCTAAAACCGATGCTTGGTTTCGTTGAGGAGCTGGGGTGGTTGGAATAGGGCTACCTCGTAGCACGCAAAAAAGGCACGATGGATGTCGAGTTGCGGAAAAGGGCCCAGATAAACTAACTAACTATACGCCTATGCTACACAGTGTGAGGCTAAGTCACCATACAAAATATCAAGGTGATATTAAAGTAGAAAATAAACTCAAGATCTGTACGGCCGGTTGGTTTATCAGAGTATTATACAATATTGGATTATGTATTAACAAATACAAACAAAACATACAAATTAATTTATACGTATACTGGTATTAACGGTTTCCCGAAGAACGTCTTAAATATTACGGTTAACAGTCTTCATTATTTACTATTCTGCTACTGATTGGAACTTATGTTACCACAGACGGCTCGAGTGTCTCAGAATATACGTCAAAAAGAGGTATATTGCTAAATGTCATAAATTGCTGCGTGAAATACGGGCGTAAAGATAATATTTTATTTAGTCGGGTTAATCAAGCACGTGGTATTGCTGCTATAAAAAAATAATAGATAAAATGACCACGGGTTTTAAAATCAAGTGCTGGTATTTGCACATGGTACATACTATTAAAAATTATGTTTTTTTTAATCGCTTGGGTAGGAAGAAAAAAGTTTTTTGTAATTTCATACATGCCAAAAACCGCTTTAACTGTATATGTATATATAAGTATAAAAGCTATCGTGCCATTTGTGTACTGCCACTGTACTCCATACTAATATAATAAATGCTAAAGTAACTCTCTGTCTGTCTGTTACTGTTACCTCTTCACGCTAATATCGCTGAACGGATCAAGATGGAATTAGTAGGTATGGGGATAGTTTTACTCTTAGAATAGGACATAGGGCAGTTTTGGTCAACTTCTACGGAAACGTAGTCGCGAGCAAAAAATAGCAACATATATAAGCGTTCACTAGTCGCAAGTAGGTATTTCGAAGTATGGTGCGATTCGACAAGCGCCCTTGTAATAATACAAAAAGTGTGGTGTTTCATCAAATTTATTTATTTCTAATAGAAAATTACATTTATGCACAAAAGAATACCTACATGCTTGCCTGATAGCAGTTATTTTGCCTTAATGTAGGTAAGTAACTTTTTGACTTTTAGCGGTATAGTTTGATCACATCAGTTTGATCGCAAAAAATGACGAATTCATAAAATGTTCTTCAAGGTATGGAAGTACGTAAAGCTTCTATTGAAGTAACATAATATATACAGCGTGCGAACTAATTTTGACAGAAAACGTCATAAAACCTAAATATGTTGCTGGCGTGGTAGGCAAGACCATAGAGGTATGATTGCGCGCTAACGCTATTACATATTAGTTCTGTAGGCACGACAGCACACGCCATTTTTAGGTTTTTGGCGTTTAAAGGGTTAACCTTTTCGCTGCCACGGTAAATAGATAATAAAGTACGTCATGCTCCCGGCAGAACCACCTCGTTATTAATGAAAATAGAAGCATCAGAATGTATATAAAGTATACAAGTATCTACATAATTCTTTGACCATCTGTAACAAATCTACATGCCTGGGGTCCTTGTAAACCTTGTTGTAAAGAAGTCTTGAGTCTTGAAGAAAACCACCATAATTTATTTCATACCACACATACTATTTACACATAAATGCAATCAAATAACTTTACATCAATTTAACATGTATAATGTAGAACTGATGTATATGTGAAGTGTAAGAAGTATATGTGGTAAGAAAGATGGTAAATTGCTTACAAATGTTAGAAATATATATATATATATATATACACTATAGATACATTCTGATGCATTTATTTTCATTAAAGACGAGGTGATCCAGCCGGGGATCATGACATTATAAAGTGCCACCATCACCAAGTAACAAAATAATCATAGCTAAACGTATATTTGATATGAAGTCATGGCGTGTGAGGCACGAAATGTAGGGATAGGTGAAATAGTCGTATTTTTATAGGTACCGTAAACTAGGACTACTTTGACTTTTGTGGTCAACAATTCACTTAGGTATATAATGTACAAAAGAACCGGATTTTTGAGCACAGGTTTTAGAGTTTTATAATTTTAACAGAAAAACATGATAAATTAATGAATAGCTTCATGGATTCATCATACTATTATATTTCTAATGCTCATGCTATTGCACGATAAATTACTAGTTGTTGGATTAACAATCGATGAACGCACCATTTCAAGTAACCTGAGTTTTTCGGTACCTATACATCACTTGTATTTGGAAATCAAACAACAACTAATCTCAATTTATTGGTAGGAATAAATACTTCTAAGACTTAGGTGCTAAAAATTCTTAGTAAAAGGTTGAATACGTATTTAACAAGAGTATAGGTACAAAATCTTCAGATACAATCATCTTCCGATTGCCGCATGCCAAGTTCTTGATGCAGAACTGTAGCTTGGTGTCCCGTATTGTCCATGGTATATGAAATTAAAATACAATAATAAAAAAAAGGTTAAATCGCTGCCTATTCATATTTTAACTGTAAAAACCTTTGTGACAGAATGACCCGACTAAATTCATGATTATAGGTCAACGGGAGTGCGAGTGGTATCCTATACGTACATTTTGATTCTCTAAACAAATGTATGGGAATGTATCGATGTATGGGAATGTATCGATGTCCGTATCCTCTGATTGCGATGATGTAGAGGCAGCGGGGTGTCACTAAGCGTTCTACGGTACCACCAATAGGTAGTGCCTTACTAGTACTAGGGCAGCCCTAACTATAACGGGTCTAGGCGGAAAGACGGACGGATGGACGGTCGGATAGATAGACAGACGGACAGACGTACAGCAAAGTATTAGGGTTCCGTTTTTTTCCTTTTTACGGAACCATAAAAACAAGACCTTCAGTACAATACATACTTTCAACCGTTTTCTTATCTTATTTAAAGTCAAGAGGCCCTAACGAATATACTTCGACCCATTGGGATCCATCCACATCCACCCCTGAGCTCCATCTCCATGTGAGGGAATATGGAGCTCAGGGGTAGTGCTCTGAATTCCTTTGGCTCCAGGTATCCTGCAACAGGGTCAAACACAAAACGATGTTCGGAGTCTTTCCGGTGCACTTTTCGAAAGTTTGATTTTCTTATTGAACCTAGCCACATAAAAAAGTACTCCTTTTTTTTTAACTGTATAATAAAAATCATGTCTATATATCTAAAAGCTGGTAACTGTTGGCCACGAGAAAGATTGGCTGTACAGTTCAGCTGAACACACACTTTTTTTTTCTTGTTGTCAAACGGAAGAATTTCTATTGAGGCAGCTAGAAAACGCACGATAATTTAAGAAATGTCATAAAATGTATGCACTCTCTCTCACTACCAACTGATAGAGAACTAATTATCCAAATGTATGATGCGACAGTGATATGTTTAAGAAAAACCGGCCAAGTGCGTATCGGACCACGCATAATTGAGGGTTCCGTATCGTCACAATATGAAAAACAATAGTATAGGCACAAAATCTTCGGATACAATCCCAATCGATCTTCAGGTTGCCGCATGCCAAGATCTTGATGCAAAACTGTAGCTTATGTCCTTGTGTCCCTTAATATCCATGGTATATGAAATTAAAATACAATATTAAAAAAATTTAAAAAAAATTACTCAACTAAGTATATTCATGATTCTAGGTCAGCGGGCGGTATAGGCACATTTTGATTCTGTTAACAAATGTATGGGAAGGTTTGGGATATCGATGCCCGTATATTCTGATTGCGTTGATGTAGAGGCAGCGGGGTGTCACTAAGCATTATACAGTACCACCAATAGGTAAGTGCTTTACTAGTACTAAGGCAGACCCTAAATATAAAGGATTTAGGCAGACAGAAGGACGGATGGATGGATGGTTGGATGGATTCCGTTTTTTTCCTTTTGGCGGAACCCTAAAATAAAACCTTCACTAAACACATACAATACAAACTTTCCACCGTTTTCTTATTTTATCTTATTTAAGGTCAGGGGACATTAACGAATACACTTCGACACATTGGGATCCATCCATCCAGACAGACAGATAGACAGACACGGATGGACGGACAGACGGGTGCACGGAGGGACGGACAAACAGACAGACAGACAGACACGGACGGACGGACGGACGGACGGACGGACAAACAGATAGACAGACACGGCCGGACGGACGAACAAACAGATAGACAGACAGACAGACAGACGGACGAACGGACGGACAGACAAACAGACAGACAGACGTCCAAATCTCCAATACAATATGGGAAGGGCCACAGCCTCTTAAACTCTTCAGAATCTTCTTCCACGTATCCTAGTCGAGCTGTCACAGCATTAACTATCTTTGTTTACCTGTTGTAAGTAGTTAAAAAAATATTTCTCAAACATACTTAGAAATAGTCTCATTTTATTCGCAAATAGGTATCTAATTCTTTAACGAACTCCAGCAGGGAGCGGACGCAACGGACAATAATGGAATTTGTAGGGTTCATTTAATTCCTAGGGAAAAATAGTCTCCTGGCCCCGGACCCCCCGCCCCGCAGGCCGCGCCTGGACGAAAATGTTAAAGAAAAGCACTACATAATACCGCCGGTGCATTATAACATCCTGTGGCAGAAAATTGACAGCATTAATTTGCAAGCTGATGTTAGTGGTATTTTTAAATTCTGGTACCACCACCAGGTCAATGTCGTCCTGTGGTCAGAATCATATTCTCAGCCGTATGGACTGGACTGCGGTGTACGACAGAGCGGGTTAACCTCCCCTAGGTTACTTAATCTATAATTATGTCAACGCACTTATAGGGGAGCTCAACAGCACTCGTATCGGATGCCATATCGATGGAGTCTGTGTCAATAATTTGAGCTACACCGACGACATGGTGCTGCTGAGCACCTCAGCTTGTGGTATACAACATAAAACAACAACATATAGCCAACTCGCCACTTAGGTTTCCACATCTACCCTCGAGAACACAGCTCTCGCGACCCTACTCTGGACGGCCGGTTAAGGCAAGCCAGAGGCGGAGGACTTGGTCGGACGACGGAGTCCCCCAGTACCGCTCCGCTACGTGGGGTCGCTACTCCCCAACAACTCGCCACAAGATAGAGGGAGCTGGTTTTGAACGAATCTTCAGTAGTCAAAAACCTGCGAATAATACTTTTTTTTAATAATTACTTATCTTTAAAATTATACTTTCGGGAAATATTGCTTAGGTACGCTCTTGCTACTCCCTCGTCAGAAAAATTGTAACACTTCGTTACCAAGCCCCTTAATTCGCGGGCTCTAATGTAGGCAGGGTGAGGGAAGGAGGTACTTATTTATTATGTATATGTATATAAGTACATGATAGCCCGCGAATTACCGGGCATGGTAGACGAAGGATTAATCCTTCCTCCACTTTTAAAGTCAGTTGTAAGTAGGTACCTAAATAAATATTTCACAAACATGCTCAGATAGTCAGTCTCATTTCATTCCCAAATAAAAGACGTAAAGTATCTAAGTAATCATTTAACCACCTCTAGCAGGGTGCGGACGCAGCGGATAATAATGGATTTTGTAGGGTTAATTCCACTCCTAGTGGAAAAAAACCTCCTGGCCCCGGGGGCCCCGCCCCGCAGGCCGCGCCTGGACGTAAATGTTCGAAAAAAGCACTAGATAAGATGCCGTGGCGGAAACAAGGGTTGCCTCGCCCCAGCAACCACCTCATCAGTCAATCCCTTACTTTCTCGTCTCGCCAATAATGTACCCTCATCACAAATACTCATCAAATGTATCCTCATCATCATTTCACCCTCGTCACAAAAGCTAATCGGCTCAGTATAGTTTTGTATGTATCTATGATGTTGCAGTAGAATACACTACACAACAAACCCACATAATTAATAATTATATAGTGTTTTGTATTTAAATATTGCTTATGATGATACCTAATATCTATATTTTACCTGAAGCAGCAAACAGACTGACTATTTTTCTTGGAATGAAGCGCCGAGCGATAATGTACATAAGACAAACTCCACAAGTATATTCCGACGCATATTACTATTACACACGATGCAGGAACATAAAAATATAATGTATTATTATGTATTAATAGTTTAATAGCAATCGCTAAGATTAAATATTATTAAAACGGTGAAGCAAAAAACATTGACATTTAAAGTCGATGACAGCTAGCAAACCTGCATAACATCGATGCGCGCGCAAGGCTTGACAAAAGTGACATTTGAAAAAATCGTCTAGCCCGGATAGCCCGGACACCTCGGATAGGCCCGTCCCGTGTCGGTGGGTAATCGGTGACAGCTTAGAAAGAACGGAAGCCCCGTCCCGTCCCGTCCCGTCCCGTCCCGTCCCGTCCCGTGCTAGTGTGAGTCATCCTTTACGGTAGTAGGTTCATTCGAAGAATATAAGTATAATAAAAAATTTATGTATGCAGGAGAATACCTGAATACACTTAAGGACCTAAAATAAGTAGGTGCCATACAACAGTATACAGTTTTACTTTTCATATTTGTCTTCTACGTCTCGACCGCGTCAGCTTATCGAGTGGTCAAAATACGAAAGTAGCCGGATGATTTATATAAACGGCAAACATAATTTGAACTCTCGATACTCTAGCGCTATTGAGAAGTAAATTTCAAACACAACAATTAAAAATTTGAAACTGCTTAAAACTGAATCATGGTAAGGCCCCTGAGCACAGGTTAAGAACCTAAACTGAATCGCGTTAAGACGTCATGGTAAGGCCCCTGAGCACAGTTAAGAACTTAAACCGAATCGCGATAGGCGATCGTGGTAAAGCCCCTGATTTATAGCGTCACTATGACTATGTCTACAGTGGCCTAGGGTTTCAATTGGTTGACTAAATATATCTAGTACACTGCGTAGTTCTTCATGATTATAAAAAAGTGTGATAATAAAAAGGTGACTTTCCCTAATCATAATCTCTAAGTGGATTATCACAAATAGGTACACGATGATAACAATTAACAATGTTATGTCTGTCAACCTTCTGTCTGTCCCTTTGCACAGCGATGCTTTTGGCTACATAGCTCTAAATGCCTAAAACCGCTTTTTTTTTAACAAAAAACATGAAATTACTGTGCGATAGTGTTTGGCAGGCCCAATACTGAACAAATAATAACATATATTTTTGTTTCAGAACTTTCACACGTTGCGGCCTCGTTCGGCAACGCCATGTCGCCCTGACGGACGACGTCAACTCCTTTTACGAACTATAAATATTATTATTATTGTTATCTTATGTTTTTGTTGTGCAAGTGTTTAGTGTTCTGTGTTACGGTAAGAGCACGCACGCCGCAACCCAAGGCACGTTACGACAAAATTTTAATTACAACTTTGTATACAATGCAGGAGCTCTTTTACAACGCGGCGCGGTTTCGCATATTTCTAAAAAACACCGTCTCTGCAACAGCCAAAATGACGCTAGTCTAAGTTTAGACCCATCCCTTTTGACCAATTCCCTTTCTGACCAACCAAATTCTATCCCTTTCCATGTATACCTCAGCGAATTTAAAAATAACGTGCCCGTTGTTAAACGAGTTCCGCGAGGCGCAAGGATCACAGTCGCTAACCATCTTTCAGGCCTAGTTATGAAATGTGTGGAAAGTAATCAAATTAATGATTGGCACAAGACAAGATTGTTTTTGTGATTCTAAAATTCTGTCTTTTTGTCCCTAAATTCAAGTATGTGCTCTGATGCTATCTTTTTTGGAGATATCTGAATTTGCTATCACCTATAGGTGATTCACCTAGAGTGAAAATTGACGCATTTGAGATGTGGTGTTGGTGTGATGAAGGCGTATGCTGCGAATTCCCTGGACCGCGCGCCGTACCAGGGTCAATTTCAACAGTACTAGTTTTTTGTGTCATTCCAGTGTAATTCTTTATTTACGTTTCTTCGATGTTTCTTTTAATGTCAATCGACACCTCAGACTGTTCTTTGATAAGCCTCTTACAGAGCACTTGATAGCTTAAGCCTTTTGAGAATTATCGGAGATTAAAAAAATTGACTCGCACGTGAATGATAAGTATACACAGGAATGATATAACACTCCACCTGAATGACATTTTTCCCAACGGAATGAAAAAAATAAACACAGGAATGATATCTATACACTAAAATGAGAAAAATGCTAAGAAGTGCCAAAAAATCAGCCAAGTTCAATAATTAACCGAAAATTTATTTCGAATGGCCATGTTCAATCTAGCATATCGAGTATTTCTTTCAAAAGTGCCACTTTTACTAAATTATAAGGACAATTTATGGTACTTCTACTCGAGATAACAAGCTCTTACAATTTAAAAACGAAAAAATTGTCCCACAAATTTAATAGGTAAAATTTTAGAATTTCCATTTGAGTTACCGCAATACAAAGCCTATAGAAATAAGCAATACAGTAGAAAAGAACTAAGGACATTTTTGTTGGAAATTAAAAAAAGCTCGTTATTTCGATTTGAAATACATAACATAAAAATTATGTGCCCAAAATGTATATTTCATAAAAGTGAAATTTTATTAAGAATATTAATACAAGCTGTGCCTGAGCTACCATCAAAGCTTAACCGTCGAGCCTGACGGATGCTAGTAATTTAAAGAGTTACCCTTAAATACTAAGCTTGAGTTGGTAGTCTAGCTTGCTATTTAAGGATAACTCTTTAAATCACTAGCGTCCGCCCGTTGACCACCTACACGTCATCAGGAAGTGTCACCTCCACACCCTCTAAGCATGTATTTGTAATAAAAGAATCGGAACAGAATGAAAGGAAAAAAGAGCAGGAATAAGCTTCATTAATAAACATTAAGAGGCAAAACAATCAAATAGGGCTTCTTCTCATTAAGCTTTTTAAAATGTCTTCTTGGCTTCTTCAACCATATGGCCGTACGATGCACGATGCAACGTCGACGCAATGGCGACACAACGCTTTTTAAAGTAAGTTGAAGATCCCGAAAAGACGTCGACGATCGATCTCGAAAAACGCTAAATATGAGAGAGCCCATAGAGCCGTGACAAAAGCGAGTTGAGATAAAAAAAGGAAATTTACTAATTTAAGAACAGCATTGTATGTCCGTAACAACAAAACCAACAACGCGTACAAATAAAAATATTTTTAACTTATAAAAAATATAACTCAACAGTCACTTATTATTTTTATAATATTTACCCAATTTAAGAACAGTTAACAACAATTATAAATTTACTAAAACGGGGCTTAATCGTGTATAACTTTGGAAACAAACCTCCTTTGGAGTGTGGAAACGATATGTGGATGATGTTTTCTGTATCATGAAAGGTAGCAAGCAGGAGGTGGAGCAACTCCTCCGGTATATCAATTCGATTCATCCTAAGATACAGTTCACGTATGAATTGGAATCCCAGCGCAGTTTGCCTTTTTTGGACGTAAAAGTGATTGGTCGAATGGACGGAACCCTGACGCATACTGTTTATAGGAAGCCGACGCACACAGACCGATATTTAAACGCTTTGTCTCACCACCATCCCCGCCATCTACAGTCAGTGGTCAGCTCTTTAGTGAATAGAGCACACGCTCTTTGTGACCCTGAATTTTTAAAGAGTGAGATGACACATATTCAGGAGGTACTCAGATGGAATGGGTATAAGGTGAAGAAGTGGCAACCCAGACGAAAAGCAAGAGAGAAGCGTCCTGATGTTTCGAGACAACCGGCATTTTTGCCTTATGTGAAAGGGGTGACAGACAAGATTGGCACAGTGCTAGCGAAGTACTCCATAAAAACTGTGTTTACCCCTTTATCCAAGATTTCGGGCAATCTAAGATCGCCGAAGGATGTTATCCCGTACCAGTCACCTGGTGTTTATAAGATTGATTGCAGTTGTGGTAGTTCCTACATCGGCCAAACGAAGCGTACCATGGCGGAAAGAGTGAAGGAACATATCGCAGCTGTCAGAAATCGCCAGGTACACAAGTCTGCGGTTGCCGAACATTTGTTAGATTCTGGACCAAACCATTGGATTGAATTGCATAACCCTAAAATCCTTTCAACGGATCGTCGTTTCCATAGTAGGAAAGTACGGGAAGCCATTGAAATCAAGAAATACCCCAATTTCAATCGGGATGACGGTTTTAGAATCTCGTCTACATGGAATCCAGTCATTGATAAATGTAAGCGTAATCGAATATCACCTGCTCAAAAATCGGACATCGTGAGTGTAGTGTGTCGACAGAGTCACATCCCTAGTGCGCAAAATGTTCAAGTTGATAATCAAGACCAAGTGCGGGTAGTTCGTAAAACCCGCGCAGCTAGAAGATGTTGATGTCAACCTCAGCCAGTCTTTCTCCGGGACCACGGGGGCAATGTCGCCCTTGAAACGTCGGAGGTTTGTTTCCAAAGTTTATACACGATTAAGCCCCGTTTTAGTAAATTTATAATGTGTGAAAATCGTGAAAGTTTAAATAAGTTAACAACAAAATCAATAACGCGTATACAAATAAAAAATATATTAAACAACTACTAACTAGTACCTACTACTACATGGTAAATAAGTGATAACTTTTTAAAACTTTCGCGATTTGAACACATATTTAAACATAATTATTTAACGGGTCTAACGCGAATTAACTTGTTTACCTTATTTACCGACGTTTCGACACAGGTTTCACTGGTCATGGTCGCGGCTGACTGATGTCCCAGCAAAATGTCAAAACAGAGATTTGTGTAACTACCCAACGAAAAGTCTATGTAGAAATTTGGGGTAAACACACAATTTTTAAACTACCCACAAAACATATGTTAATTATTGTCAATAGTCCGACACACGACACTCACAATATCCCCGCACACATCCGAAGATATATCCCGTGGCTGCAACTTCTGGATCACTGGTTCCCAAGTTGGTGATAAGTTAAAACCATCCTCCCTATTAAAATTTCTAGGGTGTTTCTTGATTTCAATTGCCTCTCGAACTACTCGAGGATAATAATGGCGTTCAGTGGAGACAATTTTTGGTTTATGGAGTTCAATCCAGTGATTTACGCCAGATGTAAGAAGATGTTCGGCGATCGCGGATTTGTGTACTTGGCGGTTTTTAACTGCCGCTATGTGCTCCTTCACCCTCTCTTGCACGCTCCGTTTAGTTTGGCCAATGTACACACTTCCGCAACTGCATTCTATTTTGTACACGCCCGGGTTTTGGTATGGAATGACATCTTTTGGACTGCGTAAAAGATCTGCTACTTTGAATAACGGTTTGTATACAGTCTTGATGGAGAATTTCTTAAGTACTGTTCCAATTTTGTCCGTTACTCCTTTCACATACGGTAAGAACGCTGGCTGTCTGTTGACCTCTGGATGTCTTTCCGTTCTCTTCGGCCTGCGATTCATCCTCCCACGGTATCCATTCCTCTCTAACACACATCGGACATGGGCTAGTTCACCGTCCAAGTGTTCATCGTCACATAAGTCATGTGCCCTGTTCACCAAGGACGTGACCACGGATTGTAGGTGCCTTGGGTGATGATGAGAGGATGCTTGCAAGTACCTATCGGTATGCGTAGGCTTTCTGTACACCGAGTGCGCCAAAGTGCCGTCCGATCTCACCATTAGCTTGACATCCAGAAAAGGTAAGGTCCTGTCACTTTCTGTTTCATATGTGACCTTAATCTTTGAGTGGATGGAGTTCAAGTGCTCGGAGTAATTTTTGACGGTGGTATGTAGACGATGTTTTCTGCATTTTGAAAGGAGATTACGTCACCGTCAAAAATTACTCCGAGCACTTGAACTCCATCCACTCAAAGATTAAGGTCACATATGAAACAGAAAGTGACAGGACCTTACCTTTTCTGGATGTCAAGCTAATGGTGAGATCGGACGGCACTTTGGCGCACTCGGTGTACAGAAAGCCTACGCATACCGATAGGTACTTGCAAGCATCCTCTCATCATCACCCAAGGCACCTACAATCCGTGGTCACGTCCTTGGTGAACAGGGCACATGACTTATGTGACGATGAACACTTGGACGGTGAACTAGCCCATGTCCGATGTGTGTTAGAGAGGAATGGATACCGTGGGAGGATGAATCGCAGGCCGAAGAGAACGGAAAGACATCCAGAGGTCAACAGACAGCCAGCGTTCTTACCGTATGTGAAAGGAGTAACGGACAAAATTGGAACAGTACTTAAGAAATTCTCCATCAAGACTGTATACAAACCGTTATTCAAAGTAGCAGATCTTTTACGCAGTCCAAAAGATGTCATTCCATACCAAAACCCGGGCGTGTACAAAATAGAATGCAGTTGCGGAAGTGTGTACATTGGCCAAACTAAACGGAGCGTGCAAGAGAGGGTGAAGGAGCACATAGCGGCAGTTAAAAACCGCCAAGTACACAAATCCGCGATCGCCGAACATCTTCTTCCATCTGGCGTAAATCACTGGATTGAACTCCATAAACCAAAAATTGTCTCCACTGAACGCCATTATTATCCTCGAGTAGTTCGAGAGGCAATTGAAATCAAGAAACACCCTAGAAATTTTAATAGGGAGGATGGTTTTAACTTATCACCAACTTGGGAACCAGTGATCCAGAAGTTGCAGCCACGGGATATATCTTCGGATGTGTGCGGGGATATTGTGAGTGTCGTGTGTCGGACTATTGACAATAATTAACATATGTTTTGTGGGTAGTTTAAAAATTGTGTGTTTACCCCAAATTTCTACATAGACTTTTCGTTGGGTAGTTACACAAATCTCTGTTTTGACATTTTGCTGGGACATCAGTCAGCCGCGACCATGACCAGTGAAACCTGTGTCGAAACGTCGGTAAACAAGGTAAACAAGTTAATTCGCGTTAGACCCGTTAAATAATTATGTTTAAATAAGTGATAACTTATTTACCATGTTTAAATGAAGTAACATTTGAAGGCTGGGGGAGCAAGGGTATTGACGTTGGTGGAAGGCGATTAACAAATCTCCGTGTCACCGACGACATAGTCTTCTTCTCGTCCTCGCCTGCGGAGCTCGGCATTATGCTAGAAGACCTGAGCAGGGCAATCCTTGAGGTAGGATTAATGATGAACATGTCAAAGACCAAGCTCATGAAGTCATGACTAACTCCTCGAAAACAACAGAGTGGTAGTAGATGGTGAAGCAATGTTATATGTCGATGAGTATATATACCTGGGCCTGGGAAAATGCCTGGAGGAGCTATTGGTCTATGAATGATCAGATGAAGGGTGACCTTCCCATATCTTTAAAAAAGAAACTCTTGGACATATGCATTCTTCCCATCATGACCTACGGAGCACAGACTTAGTCTTTGACAAAGGTTAAGAAATCCACCCTCAAGGTTTGCCTGCGAGCCATTGAGCGAAGTATTCTTGGCGTGAAGTTAACTGATCGCATCAGATGTACGGTACTACGCTCCAAGACCCGAATAGCCGACGCAGCAGAAACAGCCGCCAAACTGAAATGGGACTGGGCTGGACATGTTTGCCGTATGCCCGATGAGTTGTGGGCTAAAACAGTAACCAAGTGGGTACCAAATAATAGAACACGGGACTGCGGCAAACCTCAGCGGTGATGCCGAGACGACCTGGATGCTTTTAGTAGGAACTGGTGGGAGATGGGGCAAGACAGAAATACGTGGAAGGAGAGGAGGGAGGCCTTTGCCCAGCAGTGGGACACTCTAGGCTCATATAAATAAATATAAAAATATTTAAAAAAAAAGAATGGTACTATAAACATCACTGAAGTGTTTTTCGAAAAATAGTTTTGATTAATTATTACCTACTTGGAGTAATTTTGTCAAAATTTGCCAAATACAGGAGTTTACCAGTTTACCTAGAAACACCCAATTGATGTCAATGCCTATTTTTTAACCACAAATTCAGGGGTCTAGCTTTACCCATCATAAAACGACATGAGGTTTAATGGCTTGTAGAAAAATATGATACAGCCGGAATCTTATTTTGTCGGACTTGGCGGGGGCATGGCAGTGCCCCCAAATAAAACTAAACACAAAAGTGAAGCTACTTTTGATATCATTCCGGTGTTATTTTCATTCTGGTGGGTATTAAAGCCATTTTACTACACCGAAATCACCGGAATGAAATTGGTGGAATGATAAACCGAGGTGAAATAAAGTTATAAAAAAATAACTAAATCCCACATTCTTTAACTATCGCGACATTTAAACTCACAAGTACAAAATACACGATCTGTAAATATTTGAAAAATAACAAATATGAAACAAAAAACATATAGCAAACTCCGGAATGATTTTTTTTTTGTCCCCGTTAATCGAAATGACATGACTCGCGTGTGTAGCGGATCTATTCAGCATCACGTCGACATCTTCTTGCGGTGAGAGCCACGGCACAACTGACTCCTCAAAGTGCTCAGGAGACGGGGGGTGTACGAAGTCAAACTTAGCCAATAAACGTCGATGAAATTTGTCCGCGGTAACAAGGATTATTTTGCCGGACAAATTTCTTTACACATAATAAGGGGGTTTATTAAAGAGTTAGTAAGCAAGTAATATTTTAAAGGGTTCTTTATTGATATGGTATTATAATGAACTAAAAACTAATTTGATATCTTGTATAGTTTTCGAGTTATGCGGCATTAAACAAGAATAACTGGGTCCCGGACAACCCACCTGAATGAAAAAATGGGCCTTAATTATTTTTTTTCAATTATTAAATTATTTAATATTTTAATATTAGTTACTGCCCGAGGTCGATAGCTAATAGATGTTTCCAAAAAAAAATAGTATATGACTATTTTGACTTTCTGCACCAGCGTTTTCAGTCTTGCCATCAAATTTTATTGCTTGGGATATTCACCCACCAACGTGTCCATTCTCAAGGAGCTCGGTATAACCACACGACTGTCCACTATCTGCTTTCAGAGGATCCTAAAGTATTTTGGGCATGTCGCTCGTAGAAACCCGGATAGTCTAGAAAAGTTAATGGTGGTTGGCCAGGTTGATGGGAAGAGAGCACGCGGTCGATCGCCTACCCGGTGGTCAGACTTGATAAAAACAATCACCGGCTTGCCTATATCTCAAGCTATTAATCTTAATTCTCGCGATCTCGCTGAGGACAAAAACACTTGGAAGAACATGGTCCATAAAGCAGCAAATCTTTCAAGCTAGACACGACCTTCAGCAATAAAGATGCCGACTGAGAAGAGAGATAGGTGATTTGAATAAAAAATTAGTTTAGAGACGATTTTAAACATTCAGCTGAATGAGCCTTCCTGGTTTCAGGCGTCCCTCCCTATTCGGTTCGGGGGTACAGGAATTCGCAAAATTTCAAGAGTGGCATCCCCAGCCTTTTTACACGACTGCCCAAAACAAAAAAGAGTGTTATTTAGCATGCACTGATAGCACAGCCGGTCTCATAGGAAATATTTTAAGGGCTTTGCCCACAAACTGTAAGATCGCAAGCTTTAAGAATGCTAAAATGCTTTTAAAATTGCCTGCTCGGGCAAAGACTTTCCAGACAACCCAAAATTACAAAGGAGTTGGGATATTGTTTACTGCGATTTAACTTACAATACTCTTCTAAATAACTCTACAGGTCCAGATCACGCGAGGCTTTTGTCGGTCGGATCCCGGGAAGCTGGTTACTGGCATCATGCCCATCCTTCGCCTAATACCTACTGGAACTTTCTTGGATCCGGCCTCCCTTAGACTGGCGACTGGTTTGCGACTGGGGGTTTCGGTGTGTGCGCCACACTCTTGTCCTTGTGGCACAGACGTGGACCGACTGGGACACCATGGATGTGTTGTAAAAAAAGTGCAATCCGTTTTTCGAGCCATGCGTCTCTTAATGACATAATCCGTCGGTGTCTTGCCACCATCAACGTGGCTCTCCTTGAGCCGACTGGCGTTTTCAGGGATGATGGCAAGAGACCCGATGGGGTGTCCTTAGTTCCTTGGAGTTTGGGACGGATGCTAGTGTAGGATGCTACCTGCGTAGACACGCTGGCACCGTCCCATCTCCAACGAACGAACTAATGTAAAAGCGGGCGGAGCGGCTGAAAGCCCCGAAATTTTAAAACGTAATAGATGTAAGAGCCTGGGCAGAGATTACCTTTTTGTACCATTCGGGGTCGAATCTCACGGTCCATGGGGTCCCAGCGCAAGCAAGTTTTTCCTAGATCGCGAAACGTCTGATTTTACTGGTGACCGAAGAGCTGGTGGCTTCCTCGCACTACGTAACTATCAGCATTGCGATACAGCGAGGAAATGCCGCCAGCATCCTAGGTAAGTACAATGCCTCAAGGACCTATTTTTGATTATTATTTTTCTATGAGAGGTAAATATATGTTATTCAGAACTATTATAAATTATATGCTTATGCCGTTGCAATAAGGAAAACAAATGGTATGTTACAGTGTTGGCAATGTTGCGCGTACTGTTTGAATGTGAGGCTAAATCTGTTTACACAAATTTACAGACGTAGGTACAATTAGCACTAATTGGAGGTAATATAATATTATTGCTTATGATATGATATCAAGGTATATTCCAAAGTAGCGACTTATATGAGGAAACAAATGATGAAATAAATGATGGGATCACTTTCTGAAATTCTCAAAACTAACCATTTTCTTTGTTGGCCCCCCACTTTTTGAATTTTATGTGTTTTTCAAAATCGCGAGCGAACGGACCGATTAGGGAAACAGACGGAACATAATGCCTTATATTATTAGCCTTATTAGCCTTCGAGCAACACAGGCTTCCAATTTCCAACACATTGGAAGGGAGACATCAAAAGCGACATCTTATTACAAATTATTCTTTCACCTTTTGCGACCACACACAGAAGATTATTACCGGTAAGAACCGGGTTTTCAGCAAAATATACCACTTTGTCGTTAGCCAATATTGCGTTTATGAAATAACGATTTACTTAGAAATTATCGACATTCCACAAAGCGGTACCTTTGAATAAAAACAATCACAAATCAGATTTTGATTTTCTATCTGTATTTAAAATAATCAATCACTTAATTAATCTAAAGTGAATGCCTGCATCAGATTAACGAAAAATGTAGATACATTACTTCAATTAAACGCCTCATTATTTAATATTGATAACGCCTTTGAAGTCACCGTGACTGACAGGTTCACATAAAACGAGAGTGACGTATGATGAAGATATTTATTAATTATACGGTGAAATTTAATCAGGAACAAACTTTTCTAATTCAGTAATCGATGGCGATCACATTTGGCACTTACATAAAACTAAGTTGTTTATTATACCTAATTTAAAAGGTAAAATTAAATTTTAATTTTTTTTGTCACCCTACCAGCGGTGTAGTTTTTAGAGTTTATAACCTTTTTCGCAAGTAGGTAAGTCATAGCTAAAAAAAAATTGCGGGAATAAATTGACGTCAATTTCCCCGCCATCGCGATGGCACTTGACGTACACTAATTCCTTTTAATAAAAGTAGGGTGTCCATGTATCTAGTAGTTATTAAATCTAACGATATAATTATCTGTTAGTAATTAGATGGTGAAGTAAATTCCATGAGATCTCACATATTGAATTATATTTAGGTTAATAATTAATATTTTTCAACTCCTGATTACCAATTAAACACCGTGTATATTGTTATTGCTCTAAAATGCGTTCAGATCCATAGGAAATTACCTATTACTACAACCAATATTACTATGACAGCAGCGGGACCCCCGCGGGCCCTGGAGCGACGTCACGACACCCACCTATTGAACCAGTACTGTAATTTCATAAGCGCATCAATATTAGTACTGTAATGAATTTCAAATTTGGAACTGCTTCCTCAACCGCCGTTTATTGGGTATCTATCCTAGAATCCTTAGACATCATAGATAGATAGATTGTTTTTACTACAAATCTTACGACATATCAACTCGCGCGATATTAGAATTAGGTCTTCATTCGTTTTGTTCGTTTATTTACTTTTATTCACCAATAAACACACTTTAGGGATGTCACGTACGTCAACCGTCAAAAACAGTCATATTGTGATTTCAATTGCGGGTCGTAAATCGTTATCATGAGTATGAGAATTATAGTCACCGATGAGTTTTAAAAACACGAACTTTCGGAAATCACTTGATTTCAGTGAAAAATACTTAGTCACTTGGTGAGTCTCAATTCCTCAAAAATAGCACTCCTTGTCTATTATCGCTGATACCAATTGATTAAGAATCACTAATGTTTATACACGACCTAGGGTTGCCAAACCATGACGCCAATTAGTAGTTTATGCAACAGTGATATAATAAGGGTTCTCAAAACTTGAGGGTCGTCGTTACAAAACGAGGCGAAGCCGAGTAAGAATAGAACCGAGAGTTTTAAGAACGAATTATGAGCTGTTGCATACCCTAGTTTTTCTACGACAGCTAAATAAATAGCGTAAATTGCAAAATCTAAAAACTAGGAAGATGTTGTGCCCACTATAGAAATTGAAAAAAAAACAACAACAGTGCTCATAATTATATTGTATGAAAATCCATAGGAGCAGTGTTCTTATGGAATACCATAGATATCGCTGTCAGTCATCTAATTGACAGATATAAGTGCTGGAGTAGAAAAACTAATTTAAGATTTAATTACATATTTCTACAAGTCAATTATTTATTATTTTGACCGGTGTATCGCTAAAGAACACCTCATCAACCACATGTCGCATAAATTATAATTGTTTTCATCTGTACAAACACACGGTAATAACTTATAAAATAATACATTTATTCTTCAAAAATAAAGAGGTCTATAACCATAACGTACATAGTTAAGGTCTCCATAATTATTTTCTTTTGTATTTTCACGGAAAAGCCCGTACGTGTCATGTTATTTCAGTCATCATCATCATCATAATTTCAGCCGAAAGACGTCCACTGCTGGACATAAGCCTCCCCCAAAGATTTCCACAATGACCGGTCCTGCGCCACCCGCATCCAGCGGACTCCTGCGACCCTCACCAGGTCATCAGTCCATCTTGCGCCTACCCACGCTGCGCCTTCCGGTACGCGGCCGCCACTCGAGAACCTTTCCGCCCCAATGGCCATCGGTTCTACGTGCAACTTAAGTTTCAGTCAGTGTCAGTACTTACTAAAAGGTTGAAGTAGCATGACAAATACGTGTTACCGGGAAAATACTAAGGAAAGTCATAATGCACTACACCTGTAGAATCAGCTGAAAAGATATGAATACAGCCAAAGTGCCAAAAATATGTATACATGACTATTGCCTGAACACCAAGGTCATCTATACATATTTTTGGCACTTTGGCTGTATTTACATGTAATTTTTTACTTAGATACTATAGCTATAATTATTACATATAATACGTAGAGTCAGGTCTATAATAGTACATTTCAATACAAGTGCGAATAGGAGAAAATTTGCAATGAGTGGCGATAGTATAAAACACGACCGAAGGGAGTATTCGCACATGTATCGTATGACGTTTTACAGTACATATGGCTCTTTGAATTTTTGACGGAAGCACATACTCGTAAAGTGCTCATTATTGCACTAGTGCGGTAATGTAGCACCATGTGTACTGTAAATATCTATACACTTCCGAACTTATTACAGGGGAAGAAGGTTCAAAATTGAATACAGATGCATATATATTGATGGAGCCGACCGTACCTACATACTCGTATAATTTGTTGGCTCTAGCAGTGCAATGAGGACTACCGCGAGTCGATTTTCCGCTAGGGGCGCTAGTGTAACGTGGGTCCTGCGGGAACATTTCAAACGTCACTTTGACAATTCTCTCATACTAACACAGGACCCACGCATGAGTGGCGCCGCCTGGTGAGCGAGAACTCGGTAGCTCCCATTGAAAGACGAATCCGACGCCTCAGTTAAACAGTAGACGGTAGTATTAGGGTTATTTTTGAACAAATCAGTATTTGCCTATAGACTTAGGTTTCCATTTAGATACTAGATAGACATCTACATCCTAATTACGTCAATTGTTATCACTTCAATTATTAAATATTACAATGACATAATGTAATCAGTAACTTGATTAATGTACCTAATCAATAATCAGCGTTTATTTGCGATTTCGCACGCGCGGAGATTATAATTATGTATACCTACATTTATCATATATTATAAATTTATAATTATTATTTATTATACACCCTGTTTTTATTTATTTACGTTAACTTTAAGGGGAGGTACTCAAGATGGCGATTGCGTCTCTGGAATAGTTTTTTGTTGGTTAAATGTTGTTTAATGTGTAATAACTAATATTGATCGCTAATTGTGCAGTAAACTAACGAAGCAGTATACAGCTAATGAAGAATTATTCCTGAAACGAGTTCAATCACTGCTTTTGTAAACTTTACAAAGTTTGTAGGATTTTTGCATATAAGAGTATTATTTTAAATAGAAAACTCCCGTGAGTATTAGACATATTAATATACTTAGACCGGGTTACTCACGTCTATAAAGTCGAAGATAGCTCGACATGTTTCGGTTTTGTGTGCTGCGCCGGTGCTTAGTGTGGACGATACCTTACAGTGTGACGTAGTAAGTGTCGTGTGCAATAGTGCAGTTGACAATAGAAGTGAAAGAGACGGTAGTATCTCGCCTATACCGGTGCCGCATGCGCCTGCGCCGACCGCGCCCCCCACGCCGGTCTGCCGGCGTGCTCAACGGGCTGTCGCGCGCAGTGTGCGCAGAGCAATCGCGGCTAGCGCTTCTCACTCATGATTATGGGGCGCGGACCGTCCCGAAACATGTCGAGCTATCTTCGACTTTATAGACGTGAGTAACCCGGTCTAAGTATATTAATAAGAGTATTATCTCTAAATATCCCATTCGAAGGTAATTTGAGTAAATCAAGCTATTATAATTTATTGTCTCTCAGTACCATATCTTTCCTGGGTTATATTTGCGCTATCAGACATAATGATAAACGGCTCATTACATTTGTTTGGTTTTATAATGTTGCTTATGGAATATTACGAGATTAGAAACGAGGTTTCAAAAAATGCAATCGCAATAATGACTCAAAGCGGCTGGTAATCCAGGGCAAAGTGAGCAGACCACGTGGTCGATCACAAATCGATGGACAGAAGCATCGAAGAGAATTCGAGATATCGAATGCGACACGTACGTGGCCGTATTCGATAGCGATATCGATATCGTCCGTCTCGCTTCTGCCAAAATAATGGGAGGAGCGAGACGGACATACTTTCGAGCGCCGCAGTCGTTATCGAATACAGTTGCGTGCAACCGGTGCAACTCATGGTAAACACATAGATGTGTCGCATTCTTTACTTCTAAGGAATCTAGAACAGCGCTCCACGCGGGACGTACTGGAAACTTCTAAATCCCATACAAATTATGTCCATTTTAACGGCCTCCTAGCCTAGTCGGTAGTGACCCTGTCTACGAAGCAGGAGGTCCCGGGTTCGAATCATGGTCAGGCCATTTATTTGTGTGTTTATCACGTTTATTTGTTCCTGAGTTATGGATGTTTTCTATGTACATATTTGAGTTTTTATATGCATCTATTATATATATAGTCGCCTAGTACCCACATCACAAGCCTTATTGAGCTTACCGTGGGACTAGGTCGATTTGTGTAAAATTGCCCCGTAATTTATTTATTTATTATTATTTATTTAAATTAAGACTCTACGCAAACGCGACCATCACGTTAGTTTATCGTGGTTTATCGAATGCGACTCAAACAAGAGCAGCGGTCGGCAGCAGGCGGCCCTCCAGCCTCCTTGACTATTTTGTATAGTCTTCTAAGTCGAAGAAGACTGGTGTTTCAAAATAGGTTTAGCGAAAGCTATATGAAAAAGTTTAAAAAAAAAAAATAGCCGACAACGGTGGACTCTAAAAAGTCATGCCTATAAATTTTCCCGCATCCCGCACGCAATCATAGACAAAAAGTTGGAGGATTAGTGGGACTACAGCGATGATACCAAGGATTATAGAAATAGGAAGGTTTATTAGAAAACTTTTTCAGCACTTACCGCTAATAGTAAAGATGGGGTTGCCGTGAAGCTGCGGCGAATAGTCTTCGACTTTATCCGCTGGCTTGCAGACATCTGGGGCTCCGACCATGCCTGACAAAAAAGAAATACTGTTTTAGCTTAATCATAGAAAACGGCTAAACAAGAGGATACAAGTAGCTTCAAATGTCTTCAGATATGCATTCTGAGAATTATAATTTCGTATAACCAAACCCGAACCGACGTCCCGACATTGGTGTTTCTTATTTTAGGAATACTACTATACTTTGTTTTTCATCAGTAATATTGGGACTGCCATGGTGCTTATAAATATCTAAACAAACGCCTCGGCAATGGAGGCGTTTTCAGATATTTGTTGGCACCTTGACAATTCTAACGGTAGGTATTAACTTGCCACTGGGACAAAACTGCAAATCTATAACAGTTACGCGAAATATTATCAGCTCAAACCCTAAAAAGGCCAGAAAGGGCCGGGCTGGGCCGAGCCGGAACGTTCAGTCAAACGTCACACATCCTTAAGTGAGAATGTGTGCAGAAAAGTGTGATTGTATGCAAAATGTACTAAACGAAAATAGGTACCTACTCATTAAAATGCATGGTTGTGTCAATTGTTTAATAGTCAATAAAGTAAAAATATTGTTTCTAGAAATGTACACAGACGTGAAATGGTGTTTACTTGTTATTGTGAATCTGACGGTAAAATTATTCGAACAAATGTACCTATTAAAGGCTGACTCACACTAGAACGTGATTCCTTCTATACAAATTTACAGAAGGCCTAGTATAAAAATTGTACGACATTAACTCCTCGACCGCGTTAGCGTATCGGGAGCTCAAATTATGTTTGCCGTTTATTTAAATCATCCGGCAACTTTCATATTTTGACCCCTCGATACGCTAACGCGGTCGAGGAGTTAATGTCGTACAACTTTTATACTAGGCCTTCTGATCGTCCCGTCCCGCTCCGTCCCTTTCTAGAGTGAGTCATCCTTAAGTCGGAACGTAAGGTTGAGAGGACACTCTGAAAAACTTAAGCCTCTGTGTGCTAGCAACCCTAGGAAACACTTCTTGTCGAATCGTGTGATGAATATATGGAACTCTTTACCAGAAACTGTTAGTAGTGCACTATAAGCGAACTCTTTTAAAAATAGGCTAGACTCTTTAGAACTTTCAAACGTGCAAAAGAAACACAAGTGCAGTGATATACCTACACGCATTAGCTCCAAGAGTTGCTAGTACCTATATAAAATAACAAAAAAACTACATTTTAGGGTTCAGTAAATAAAGCAACAGTAGTAGGTGTAAAACTAGGGTAAGAGAGTGTAGTTTTTAGTTCATTCCTGAAGGTAGGGAAAGGGCAGCGCCGTCGTCAAATCCTATAGCCATCTGAAGGGCTAGTATAAAAAATGTACGACATTAACTTCTCGACCGCGTTAGCGTATCGAGGGGTCAAAATATGAAAATTGCCGGATGATTTAAATAAACGGCAAATATAATTTGAACTCTCGATACGCTAACGCGATCGAGAAGTTAATGTCGTACAATTTTATACTAGGCCTTCTGGTTAGGGATTTGAACCGGTGCCATGCACCGCGGATGCACATACCCACTGCGTGCGTACCCAATATGCCAATCGCTCACGCTTAATAACGTATCGTAGTTACTCTCTCTATCACTCTTCCTTATTAGTGTGACAATGACAGTTGCGTTTCGTTAGCGACTGAGCGTGAGCGATTGGCATCTTGGCTACGCACCCGGGTCAGTAAATAAATTACGAACAATAAAATTCGACGGTTTTTCCACGGTTTAAGATGTGCGTTAGCGTCCACGGTATAACAAGTAAATCTTCTATGAGCAAATCGACTCTGGATAGACCAAGCTTTCTCTAGTTGAACGAGCAAGCGAAGCGAGTGAAGGTCTTCGAGTCTACTGGAAAATCGCGTTTGTATATTTGCATGCACCCTGCATACAAATATACAAACGCGATTATAGAAAGAGTCGTGACGTTTTCTATAGTAACTGACATTGGCCTGGTCACATCCAGTCCCGTTCAGTGTGTGTCATCCTTATTCCGTAGTATTGTGTTGTTTTATTTTGGTGTGAAATGAAGACTATTGTATTGCACTGCTAATTTGTCAGTAGATTATCTCATATATTAAACAACAAACAATCAAAAATAAACCAAATTAACAATAATTAGAACAATGGACAATGAACAATCATTGTTCGCAACAAAAGTCAATAATTTCTTATTTAATATATTTGATTGTTCTACAGAATAGCTTATTTTTATGTGTTCGTTTATATTTACTAGTCGTTATAACGGGTCATAATTAGAAATATGACCAATAGTAGTAAAATGGGGATTAACGCTAGTCAATATACCGCTAGGGCGCTAGTGGAACTTGGGTCTAGCGCGAAACTTTTAAACGTCACTTTGACAGCTCTTTCATACCGCTTGGTGAGCAATAATACAGTAGCCCATTGACTTGTCTGCATGATTTCCTGTTACTTTTTATCACACAAACTTCTATAAGGAAAGCTCAGCTCAGCGGGGCCACGCGGCTACGATCCGGTGTGAACCTTTTACCTAATTTTAATTAGTGGTTATGATTAACAACGCATGTTGCGGATTACATCGTTTGTAAGTATGTGACGAAGCCTGTAGCTGAGCCTAATCTGTATCCTCCTGGCGAAGCCTATGTTGCGGATTTTAGACAACTGTTTTTTATTAATAAATAAATTATAAAAAAATAAAAAAAAAATACGGAAAGACTCACGGTATATCGGCAGAGGATGGGCCAGATCGGGAACAAGGACCATTTGTCAATTTATATAAATTGACAAATGCTATATATATATGTGTGTGTGTATATATGTATATTGCCATAGAGCAATGCACTAGAAACTGTTTAAACATCTGGCCTGTTAGTTTTCTATACTTAGTATGTTTTTATTCTAGAGCAGCAGCAGCTGGCAGCTGTTCCTCCGGGAATAACCGGCCAGTAAAATTTTTCAGCCGAAGCATTCAGCAAAACCACCTACATGAGCGGATTATGCTACATATACCTATTTAAAAAAGGTTTTTAAATATCGCCTCCGTGAACAAAAATTACTTTGTACATTATTTGAGATAATGAAAATATCTTTCTTTGTTTTTTCAACAAGTGCAAAGTGATTTCTCAGGCGACAATATCTTTCGAGTGATTTCATAATATTGATATATAATAAAGTGGCATTTCACGACGCAGATTTTTGTTTTTATACACGTTGGAACCGAATGCAGCGTTAATTTTTACCTACGCGGCCGAAATTCTGTCGCGCACAACTATCTCACAAGAGATAGTTTTACGCTCGTCTGGTTCACCATTACATTTTGAACTGAACTGTGTCAGGAACAAAAGGTCCACCTACCTATGCACTTAGAAAAAAACCCGGCCAAGTGCGAGTTGAAATTAAAGCTGGCGGTACAGAACTCTCTATGCGCAACAATTTTCCGGTTTTCAGATATTACCGTGTTCTTGTGCTGCAAGATCTTACTTTTTGCCAAATATCGGGATTCTAGCTCAACGGCAAGTACCTTAAATATTTTGATTCCTTCTGCAAATGCATGGGAAATGCGACATAAACGGGCGTGTCTTTACTGTGTGGACATAAAAAGGTTTGTTTTTTACAACTTCAAGGGACCGCAGATTTCAGTATATGGTATTAATTTCAACTTCTTATCTCTACGTGTTAAAGAATATTGACAGACAGATGAACGGACAATAAAGTGATCCTATTAGGGTTTCACTTTTCCCTAAAAATAGACTTGTTTTACCATGTTCAGGACTCTGAACCCGCGACCTACAGCCGATTAACCACTGCTCCACACAGGAACGTTTCCGCATCACAATAAATGCTTCCTGAGGTAATTGAGTGTTCCTGTGCCTGGAATAGACGTAAGACGATACGGCCAGACTTGGGAAACAACATGCATTACAGTTGGACCACGCTAAAGGACGACTCACAACAATCCGATCCGATCCGGGACGATCTGTCAGTTTCTATAGAAAGTATCACGTGACTCGGAGCCCTCGGAGGTCACGTGATGTTTTCTATAGAAACTGACAGATCGTCCCCGATCGGATCGGATTGGTGTTAGTCATCCGTAAGTCTTCCTCCAAAATTTTACATGGTGTATGTCATTTTGGCCGTTTTTTAATATTTCCCAATTTTTTATTGGAGTTTTTGGGTAATTTTAAATCAGAATCGCGAACTCTTCCGATCCCAGTAGGAGAAAGAAAGTGCCCCACAATTTCCATACATTTCTTTCCATTACGCTACCGCCATGAGCCATACAAAATGTGTGAAAAATGGTAACGAAATGGATTAAGTGAGTGCACAATTATTTTTGTAAATGCGTTTACAAATAGGAACTTATCTGGGTCTTCTCCAGCTAACCTAGGTTACAAGTAACCTATAGACAGATGTTTTAAATCTATTTAATAAAATAAAATTTGGTGTTATAAAAGTATGTTTCTAGTTTATTTCCTAAATAATTTATTATTTTGATTTTATGACTCATGAATAATTTTTAATCAATATATGAATATAAGTTGCACTCGTAACGAATTGTTTTGGCACATTACACTGGAACAATCATTTCCAAATGCTATAATCGATTAACTAAGCCATAATTATCGATACGCTGCCACAGTCACGTACCTATTGATTAAATTTAGAATAACTGATTAAATGTGAATATAAAATGTGAGGAGTGGTAATGCTTAAAAGAAATAGCACAACTATTCAAAGGCAAAGTGACCGTTCATGCGATTTATTTTTATGATTTTAATTATACTGTACATTTTTAGGGTTCCGTAGCCAAAATGGCAAAAACGGAACCCTTATAGTTTCGTCATGTCCGTCTGTCCGTCTGTCCGTCTGTCCGTCTGTCCGTCTGTCACAGCCGATTTACTCGGAAACTATAAGTACTACAGTGATGAAATTTGATGGGAATATGTGTTGTATGAACCGCTACAAAATTATGACACTAAATAGTAAAAAAAAGAATTGGGGGTGGGGCCCCCCATACATGTAACTGAGGGATGAAAATTTTTTTTTCGATGTACATACCCGTGTGGGGTATCAATGGAAAGGTCTTTTAAAATGATATAAAGTTTTCTAAAAAACATTTTTCTTAAAGTGAACGGTTTTTGAGATATCAGCTCTCAAAGTCGTAAAAAGTATGTCCCCCCCCCTCTATTTTTATAACTACGGGGTATAAAATTCTAAAAAAAATAGAGGTGATGCATGCTAATTAACTCTTTCAACGATTTTTGGTTTGATCAAAGTATCTCTTATAGTTTTTGAGATAGGTTGATTTAACTGTAATTTTGGTTAAGTTATTGTGCTTACACTGAAAACGATGGCTGAACCTTATAAGTTTAGGCTCCATTCACCAGGTGTATAAATTGACATAATAAGTTTATTATATTTGCTGCTACGGAACCCTTTGTGCGCGAGCCCGACTCGCACTTGGCCGGTTTTTATTTTATCGATTTAAGGATGAATCACACATAACGGGTCGGAACGTGACCGGTCCGGGCCGATCTATCAGTTTCTATAGAAAACGTCGCGTGACCTCCGAGGGCTCCGAGCTCGGACGTGATTCTTTCTATAGAAATTAACAGATCGTCCCGTCCCATCCCGTCCTAGTGCGAATCATCCTTTATGCGGGCAGAGGCATACCGGAAGATAACAAGACGTCCCGTGCGCATTATTAGACTTGTAAAATCCTTTTAAGGGTTTTATAAACGCACATATCATTAGCCCTATATAAAGCGTTCAAATTAACAAACAAATTTCTTATCTGTGAAAATGTTATTATAGCTAAATAATAACATCGACTTCGATAACATGAATATAACGTTTTTATTAGTCAAATTGAGTTCACGAACGCCTAATTTCATAAACCCACACTCGATTTTTAATGATTTTCATTATATACGGTCACATAAACTACTATTTTACATACACTTATAACAATGCCGTAAGATGCAAAATAATATCATCTTCAACTTTACGTGTTCAATCATTTTAATCGAAATTAAGATAATGCGGTTTCTCACAAATTGGTTTTCATTTGTTTGTGTCGTAAAGTTCCGGGCCAGTGACCATGGCGCAAGAGTGTTGTAAGGGCCGGAGAAAATATCTTTAATTTAAAAGAAAAAGGTTGTAAGTGCTTGGAAAATGAATGCACTTACGACATCATTTCTTAGAACGAGTTAGAAATTGTTGTGTATTAGTGTAAAAAGTGTTTAAAAGGGTCTCTTCGGTAGCGAAATAGAACCTTCGTCAGCAGTTTTACAGAAATAAATAATCAAGAACCGTACTTTTTTTACCTACGCAGTTTTGTATTCGCAAATAGATTTAGTAAGTATAAAGTAAAATATTTTCTCTTGCTACCGCGATTGTTATCGCGGTAGCAAGAGAAAATTTGATATTGAAATAAAACACTTTAAAAAATACCATCAGTCAGTTAGAGAAGTGTCATAACATAAGTATGTATGTTGATTCTCACATGGTTTTATAATTTTAATTGTAGAATGCCCTTCAGGCAATGTATCACTAGCTTTATACGCCCCTCTGGGCATTGAAGGTCAACCTTTGTTTCTGTTTTTTATATTTTTGTATGTAGGTTAAGTATGGGAGGTACCCTAAAAATAAACGTTATCGACTCTTTCATACATTTATACCATTGTGTAATTTTATATGGGTGTCAAGCCTGTCAATAAAGAAATATATTATTTTTGTTTAGTTTTTTTTTATATCTCCTATAAAATTGATAGCGCCTAGAGTATACCAACACATGTCAAGTCTGAGAAGTTACACGTGTTCTAAATTCAGTTTTGAAAGACAGTTACAATTACAACACAGTAAAACCACTTCATTTTAATGATTGATTGTTGGTTAAATAATTATTGAAAGCGCAAAAATATTAATGTTGTTTTTCCACGCATTTCACCACCACGCAAACACATTAATGTTGATTGTATATTTTATTCGTCCGTATTGATTTCATGACCGCAGTAAATCAATCAGAATAAGAAACTCATAATTTAGAATAATCAATAATAATAATAACCTTAATCACACACTTTTATAATAGGGATGACGACTAGGTTGAAAAACCATTATTCTATTTAGTCCGTCAGTTAGATTATCAAAAATTATTGACACGTATGTTTCCCTTTTTCAAGATAGGTACCTAAAGTTACGGGATGGGGACTGGTGACGTCACTATTAGGTAAGAATTGTACGTAATTGTGGCGTCACGCCACGCGAAACTTTAATGCAATGAATTTTCGTCATTCATTTGACGAACAAAAGAAAAAATACGTGTAGAATAAGTATTTTTTGATAATCTAACAGACGCACTTATTAGTTTTTGTGGTGTAGTGTAGCCTATTATGTAATTACTATTTACTTACTTAAGTTAAATGAAATTAACATCTCTAAGACAAACAATGAGAAATACCAAAAAATAAACAACGTATCAGCATTGCGATACAACGAGGAAATGCCGCCATCATCCTGGGTACAATGCCTCAATCAAGGGCCTATTATACTTGGAAATAAAATACAAATGAATAGGTTTGGAGTTCAATTATTAATCAGAGAGTAATAAAAGCACGATGCCTAAAACGGGTGTACATCACCATCACTGACCAGTAGCGGCGTAGAGTAGAGCGCCAGGTTTTGGATTCCCCGAGCAGCTGCTGATTCCAATGGGAGCTACCGTATTGTCGCTCACCAGGCGGCGCCACTCATGCGTGGGTCCTGTGTTAGTATGAGATGATTTGACAATCAAGTGACGTTTGAAATGTTCTCGCAGGACCCACGTTCCACTAGCGCCCCTAGCGGAAAATCAACTCGCGGTTATCCTCATTGCATACGGAGTATCGATAGTAAGTTGAGGTAGTTGCATTTGTACGAAAAACCGTTCCGCCAACTTTATCAACACCGTGTGTGAGCGTCGACGGCGGTGTTATCAAACAACGGTTACCTATTACATCAAACATTGCACGGGATTTGCCAATACGTGTACTCTGGTGTGAGGACAGACAGGTTCTTGAAGGAAAACCACGAACTAGATGCAGAATTAAAATGTCCATAACAAGGTGGAACAAGTCAAAATCACATGAGAGATCAGATAAGAGAGGTATGGGCACAGCGGATGCATATCGTTTAGTGTGGTAGGGCACAGCACAACGAATGTCGTTTCGCTCAAATCTGGAGCAGAGCCCATCTGGGGCAGTACCTCCACCTTACAGAAAACCGCAGTTAAATAACACTAGACCCTACTCATAGTGTTGTGTTTCTGTCGGTGAGTAAGGTCGCCAGAGCTCCAAGAGGATTCGCTGTGTTGACAGCTGGGGAGTGGGGTGTACCCACGAGCTAAGCTTGCCCCTTTAGCTGTCAACACAGCGAATCCTCCTTTTTTAAAGGGTCGACAACGCGCGTGTAACTCCCCTGGAGTTGCAGGCGTCCATAGGCTACGGTGACCGCTTACCATCAGGCGGGCCGTATGCTTGTTTGTCACCGTCGTAGTATTAAAAAAAAAAAAAAACATGAGCTGGATTGTTAAAAGTATTTTCCAACCCAAGCATTTAAGGATGACTCTCATCACACTAGGACGGGACGGGACGTTCTGTCAATTTATATAGAAAGAATCAAGTGATAGCTTGGAGCCGTCGAATGTCACGTGACGTTTTCTATAGAAACTGACAGATCATCCCGTCCCGCCCCGTCCCATCCCGTCCTAATTTGAGTCATACCTTATGGAGGACAAAGTATCGAAGGACTCTTTGCATGAACCGTCTGATTATAGACTATCAAAATAACTTTGTCGTAATAGTATTCTACTTCCTAGGGAAGTAACAATACTGTTATAACCACCAGTTAACTTTCAAAAGACAATTACCCCTTGTAATCTTCAAAGCACATACTACCTTTTGCTTCTGTAATTCTAATGTGATGACTCGCCATATCGGAACGTCTCTAGCATATCTGATGACATAGAATTTGAGAGGACCCGACCTTGCGATCGGTACAATGCTCTACTGTATACGTGGAGTACTTAATGATGTATCTGATACACCGATCATTTATACAGGGTGAATATTTATGGCGTTATTCACAAACGTCGAACACAGTTAAAAAGTTGTTTATCCTTATCTGTCAGTTTCACATTTTCCTTTGTTAGAAAAACATAATTTTTTGTTTGGAAAACATAATTTATCTAAAACTTATTAACTTTTTTATGAAAAAAAGAGTTAAATAATTACTAGAACAGGGATAACGACTAGATTGA
The DNA here is from genome assembly GCA_949128165.1 of Lathronympha strigana. Lineage (NCBI taxonomy): Eukaryota > Metazoa > Arthropoda > Insecta > Lepidoptera > Tortricidae > Lathronympha > Lathronympha strigana. The sequence goes on along the minus strand of OX421922.1, from coordinate 4,476,530 downwards.
AATACTATCATTTTATTTAGTCTGTCAATTGGATTATCCAAAATTATTAGACACGTATTTTTTAGTTTTTTAAGTTAACCAAAATTTACGAAGATATATAGACTTATAGTGCATCAAAGTGGCAGTCCCCGGAAAATTCGTAAACGTGTTCATAAGAACATCCAAGTTACGATCGTATTCGACCTATTTTATGTAATCAGCTACAATTTTAATCATGGGATTACTGTTGTTGATCTGACGTCTTTGCTTTGATTAAACGAGTACCCTTAAACAGATCACCAGCATTTTTGTTACACCCTGTATAACAAGATTCTGCAAATGAAACTGTGTATTCAGGCCAGTTTCTGTCACTTCAGTGTTTCCAGAACATTGTTTCTATGCTATGTAACCTGCATGGAAGTATTACAAGAAAACATGTTATATCGACAGGGTAATGTCATAATTTTGATTTAGTAATATAATGGAATGCAATGTAATGATGAAATTTGTTTAAGGAACTCTTTGTAAACAGCGTCTTATATCGTGGCATCGTAATTGCTAGCCATATACATTCAGAAATATCTGTCGATAAATGTATGGGATTTTTTTCTGGCGGATGTCCGGCGAGCATAACCACTATGGAGATCTGACAGATTGTCCGAACCTATATTACCTATTTTACCTATATTACCTATATTACCGGCAAATAACAATCGACAATTCTAACCCGAACAGTTAGAAAGTGATAGGTGCCTTTCTTGACCACGAGATACTGTCCCGGCATTCTTGTGCTAGCGCTGCTAGTGGCGAACGGTGTAAGGCATTCAATTTCTAATGTTGACTACAAATATATATGATTTTGGTAAATTTCATCATTTTTATTAACTCTGATGAGGCACCGAGCTCTTGAACATTTTTGTTATCTTTTAGCGAATCTTCTGTCAAAATTTGCGATTACGGCTAATTTAAATATAAATCTTCTTATCTCGAACAACTTCCCAAGAGTTTTTAGCTACGATTGCGGTTTAATTTTAACCCAAATCTATGTTTAAAGTTTTTTACGCCATCCTGTATATGCAGTTGTTTTGTTTGATGCATGGTTGCGGTAGCGGAATTCTTTGACTGCGGAAGACAATATGCAAATGTGTACGTAGTGAAAATTTAAACTATATTGAATCGGTATTTTTTTAAAGTTGAATGAGCAACATTGTATTTAAATAAAAACTATAGACAGAATGTAACAAGCAAAAGTAGCTGATCGGCTATAAGAGCTCATTTGGCATCGTATTCTGACCAGGAAAAAGAAGAAAAAAGAAATATATATTGGCGCAAAAAAAATGTACATGATAGCTTGACTTATATGGACGACCTGCCACAAAAGAAGATTCACGTAAATTTTCTTATTTTTTTACTTCAATCAGAATAATGATTTTACTTTACTGACAGATTCTTCTAAGTCGTATCCTCAATGCTGAGGGTTGTGAATACCAATTTAAACTTTCGTGAGTTATACTGACATTAAAATTGCAATGGTTAACACTCGAATCAACCTACTTCGACGCGCGCGACCTGTTACCTAAAAATAAGTGAATGTTAACCGTTGCAATTTTAAAGTTTTGAATACACATTCTCACCACCTTACTCCAGGCATTTCTCAATTTCTTGTGTGTGCTATTAGAACACAAGCCTGGCTGTTGGATCCTGTCTTCATCTTCTTAGCGTTTTCCGGGCTTATGCCGCTCAGGGGGTCTGGTGTCCGCTTAGGCAACTCATCCCAAGATTTAGCGTAGCTTCCAACCCAGAAGATAAACTAGACCTTGGGATCACTTCGGTTTCCTCAAGATGTTTTCCTTCACGGAAAAGCGATTGGTAAATAATAAATCATAATGTTTGTTGTTTTTATCAGTTTCCGCTACCTAAAAGTAATCTGGAAGAGATTGCTTTTTAGCGATAGACCCGCCTGTTGTTTACCTGCCTTCTTTGTTCGCTTTATTCTCTGTATTGACTTCTTTTGAGGTGTGTAATAAAGAGTACTTGTATTGTATTGTAATATTATATTCTATTATCTTTCCTATTTTTTGTGTTAGTTTTATTGTATTGTCGTTTGTAATTTTTCTGTTATCGGTCACGGCATCACTGAATGGGCCCTACGGAAGACCAGCGCCGGCTAGCTGGCAATATGCTGAGTTGAGTCCATTTCGTGATGCACACAGCACTTAATTTTTATATTTTCTTTTTATGTCTGTACTGTTTGTTGTGATCGTTGCAAATAAATGCTGTTTTTTGCAACCTGTATTTATTCTCATTACTATAACCATAAATCCTAGAGATGAAACCTTACTGGATTTCTCTTAACCTTAACAATTTACTGCATACCATAGACTAGGAGTTGGCATAACCACCGCCAATCTGCCTTTAATCTAAAACGACTCAAGCGACATATATTTCGAATGATATTATGACCTTTATAACTTTATTATTCATGGAGATAACGTCTAAAACGCTTTGCATTTCGAAGGACATATGACGTTTCTTATAATAATGCAGTTTTCTTTGAAGAAAAAGCGGTAATTAGAGAAACTAGCAGCGCACGATTTCATAATTGCAGCGTTCATGGTCAATGGCAGGCTATATTTAATTGGTGACTGCGGTTTTGCATCTCTGTCGCACTTGCGAACGGATAGACAAGTGTGACAAAGCAACACACGTTCGTGGTTTGCGACTACATAGTTTGTTCAAACTGTTAAACGTAAAAATACGATTAGTGACAAGACGTCGATACTTTTATTTATCAAACATAGCCACTTTTTACATGTCAGAACGTCAAAACCGTTGAGTTTATAATGATTCTTAGTTAGATAGTTGAGTTATTCTGAAATCTGGTAAAAGCTTTTATCTTAAACGTTAGGTTGTAAACAGCAATTATCTGATTCGGCGCTTACGCGGTTTATTTTGAGGCGCCCGCCTTCTATCGCCTATAATTTTTCCTCAAGATAACCGGGAATTATAGGCGCTAATGGAACGTGGGTCCTGCGGGAACATTTCAAACGTCACTTTGACAAAAATCTCATACTGACACAGGACCCACGCATGAGTGGCGCCGCCTGGTGAGCTCCCATTATATACCCCGTTCTCTTATGGAGAAGCGAGGGGTGCGAAATCACTCCAGACAGCTCGCAATTGTGCACTTTTCACATTTGATTAAATTATCTATACTTTAGATATAGATATAAATTTTAGTTGTAGTATTTTTCATAGGCCTTTGATTTAAAAAGTCCCGTCTTAGAAAATAATAACGGTCTTCAGTAGTTAACTTTGAGTTTTAATCCAGACTTAATAGCATTTGACAGGCCTACCCCTGCTGAATGGGTATGACATAGTATAATTTAAACTTTCGTGAGTCATACTGATATTAAATTGCAACGGTTGACACTCACGTATTTTTATCATAATAGGCGTGACGTGTGATGCCCGAGCCGCGAAGGTGACAACACCACTCTGTGTGTCCGAAGATGACTGCCCAATGCAGTCGAAACATGTCACGCCTATTGTGATTAAAAATACGTGAGTGTTGACCGTTGCAATTTAATATGGGAATGACATAGTATCATACTCATTGTATGGTCTGACGTTTGACGTGCCCCTCCCTCAAAAATGAGACTTTATTGTATAGAAAATGGTATACGTTGTCAGTCCGGCTGATTAGTCAAAAGTAATTAAAGTTGACACAAGTACAATACAATACAATAACTCTTCATTGCACCTCGAAACAACAAAAATAACACAAACTGGTATAGATTACACGTGAAAAAGAGGCAAGTACTTGAATCATTGAGTTTGTAATCAAGCCAATGAAACAATTAGCATAATCTGAACTGATTAACAGCCTCCATGACATATTATCCTGTCATTTTCCTTTGTTTTTTACTATTAATTACTATAACAAGGCATTACCTTGATGTGCATAAACAATAAGATTTTTTATGGGGATAGAAATAAAATTGTTAGTCTAGACGATCCCGGCCGTAACCATCTCTTTCAATTTATAATTTATATATAGTAGTGTGACAACTTTAAAAAAACATAAATCGTGAATTATTTGATTCGCGCTTTACAATTCTAAGTAAAAATACTTAAGAAATTGAGACAAACAGACATACATAGAGTAGATATATAGTAGACTTAAGACAATTAAATTATTTTTTTATCCCTTAAAATTGTCTACTCTTTTAAATTTTCCATAGTGTACTAGAGTTATTTCTCGATTTATTCTGGAGATTAAGTTATAAGTTATAACACTTGATGCATCTTCTTTAAGTATGGTGTGCGACGCTCAAGTCGTGTCGAACTCAATCTTAACGATAAAACCAGTTCTAATTTTAATCTTCGAATCATCTTCCAGAATAAATCGAAGAGTAATTTTATTCTAATACGTTATACCAGATCATGACCATAACAAAGCAAGATTTTAAAGTCTGAATAAGCGAGACGACAGTGCGTATCCTTCTAAAGCTGTAATAGGAAAGTAGCCTATTTCACTGACACGTGCAAACGGTGAGAACATGACGTTTTGGACATGTAACTTGAGACAAGTAGAGCGCTCGATCCCGGTCACCCGACAAATGGGATCAGCCTTTTAAGGCTTACGTCGCAAAACTCTGTCATTTTTGTATGGGAATCTCCTATTTCCAACTTTCTTATGTTTCTGTTGAAAACTTCCCAAAATTTTGGAGAACTAACACCTAAAGGGGCATTAGGAACGTAAAAAGGTGCTAGTTCGCTCGCCATTGGGTAACAATGATCTAAATCAACTGCTTTTTACCTCTGATTTTCTTAAACAATTGGTAAAATAGAAAATATCGCCAATAGTTAGAAAAAAAGTATTCGGGATTAATTAAAGAGTAGATTTGTTTTATTCAAATTACACCATTACAAATTATAAATATTTTTAGTGGTGTAATTTTACCCATACACAATTTGTGTAAAGTAAAATTATACAGACAAAGGGCGTGAAATTACTCCTAATCACAAATTTCATTTAGAGGCAAAGTTAGACAGAGACTGGATTAACATTACTCCTAAGTTCAAGTTTATATATTTGTCTCATAACATAATGATTTTATTGTGCAAGTGTCGCATAATGACGGAATATTTAGTTGTTCTACTAACTACCTAGTTAGGTAAAATGATGCTACTATGCTCCATTTTTTTAAAATCACTAACTTATTTTAAAATTTGATATAGGACAGCTATCAACATGATTTCAAAAAGTGTATCAAAGTACGAGTAGCATCATTTCACGGTAGCCTACATATTTTGAAAGCATATGTAATCGTGACTTAATTTGATATCGATATAGTATAATTTTATTTGTAATTTGAGAGAAGTAGAGCACCCGATCCCGGTCACCCCACAAATGAACAGCCTTTTAAAGGCTGCAGTTGGCTTACTTATTATTGATGGTAGGATCATCTTTGAACACCTATTTTTTATCCTACGGTAAGTTTGTTTCAAATATTCAAGCCTAGTGGGGTACATACAGTTAAGTGTAAAAATCACATTTTACTCAAAGTCGCCATCAATTACATGAGAGCGGCCGAGGTGTTTAAAAATATCTGAACACGGCTCTAACGCCTTGCTGATTGCAGACATATGTGAGCATCCTGGCGGCTCCGATATAGAGTCCATCTATGCTAGGTAGGAAGGCGCAGCGTGGGTAAGCCCCCCCACAAGGTGGACTGATGATCTGATGAAAGTCGCAGGAGTCCGCTGGATGCGAGTGGCGCAGGACCTGTCATTGTGGAAATCTTTGGGGGAGGCCTATGTCCAGCAGTGGACGTCTTTCGGCTGAAATGATGATGGTGATGATGATGCTAGGTTTCCTATATTTTGAAAGCAGACTGTGAAAATGTTAAGTTACGTAATATTTTCATTGAAGAGTGACCTATAAAATAACACTTTATTTTTTTTACAATTCATTTGCTTGGAATATATAGCGCAGATTAACTCTTAACTGATGGCGAATGTCCGTATTCCGGTGTATCAAATATTATGAGACGATTTTGTCGATACATACATACATATTTTTGTACTTGACTGTACTACTAAAAATGGGCATACATGTATGCCTCTTAAGTAGCTACCTGCTTAAATACAGTAAAATAAAGTTTGATGCCCTAAATGGTCAATGTTTATCATGTTTTTACTACTATCAAACGTATTATGTCAAAGTATCTCAACAATTAATTCCTACCTAATTTCTTTATTCATTAGCGATTGATCTAAATACGTATACTGAAATCCAATCGATTCACAGACCACTATTCACTAGATGAAACAATATATATATATATATATATATATATATATATAATTTCGCTTACCTAGGGCATGCAATGACGGTATTGGATTATATGACAATCCCGGGATCTGTAATTAATCCCGGTATTGTCCATACAAGAAATCCCGTTATTTCATGCCCTACGCTTACCAACGTATCGGAGCACCAGAACCAATTTAGTAAGATACTACAACTAATCAAAATGATTGACATTATAGGCAACCCGTGTGTGTTTAAGTGTTTGAGAATAGGATCACAATCTTAAACGACTTAAACATGAATAAAGTCGCGGGGAGAGGCTAGTAAAAATAAACCGGCCAAGTGGGAGTCAGATGCAGGGTTCCGTAACTTTATCAACAAAAACGGCAAAAGATCATGTCTGTTGTATGGGGAGCCCCAGTTAAATATTAATTTAAGATTAATTTAATTATTTGGCACTTAAATATTTATTTTAATTTGTTTTTTAGTATTTGTTGTTATAGCTGCAACAGAAATAGGTACATCATCTGAAAAAAATCTAATGTCTAACTAACTATCACGGTACAGCCTGGTGACAGATGGACGGACAGCGAAGTCTTAGTAATAGGGTCTCTCTTTGAGTATGGAACCATAAAAAACGTCAATGTGTGATGACCAGGATGTTTGTCATCCACTTTATACAGCGGCATCTATAGGACATAATCTATGGACTAAATACCTATATATTATTATGTTTCCATTATTGTGATACACTAAACTAGTCACTGTATTATACTAATTTGACTCGGATAGTAATTAAGGTGAGATAACTAGTAGACTGTTTGACGACAATTAACAAATTGCGTTTCATTTTTTTTATGTACCAGTAACAAGTTGTTAAAATGGCACATTAGGAATGGTCTAAGAGCTAGCCACGGATATAAGTGTACAATTAATAGAGCCATAAAACTACTCCCCGCATGCAATACTATCATTATTAATTAATCCAGGCGCCTGGTAGCTGTTCAGCGGTGGATGTGGTAGTGGTTGGGCAACAAAGGGGTTTTATAATCAATTGAAGGTGTGCAATTTATAGAGTTCTGAATTTGGTGTGATAGCTAATTATGTACCTATTTTATTCGAACATAAATTTTATGTTTAATTGGGGGAAAAGTAGTGCCAGGTGACGTCCAAGATACGGTAAAAAGTAGCAAAGTAACCTATACTGTTTCATTAGAATAGACCTTCAAAATCGTGTGTGAAAAAATACAGGCGCAAATGTTCAGTCGATCACCTCGCCAGGCGACGACAAAGAGCAAGTATCACACCCACCGCTGAACAGCTGCTAGGCAGTCGGATTAATTTAGAATTATAGTAAGGCACACAAACTAAAGCGGTTTTGTTGCTCTATAAATTGCACATCTATTTTCGTGGCTAGCTCTCCGTTTAGAATGAATTACCAATTGGGGATCGAAACCGGTAAAAATAGGAATTACCTACTCGTAAATCAGTATTATTAACAGTAACTCTCATATAAAATAGTTGAATCCCAAATTGTAACTTGTTGTACTTATCTAAAAGTAAATGTGGAAAGTGCTTTATTTTAAAAACAAAATTAGAAACCCATTAATAATAATAAAAAAATAAATGAACTAAATTAAAAACATAGTAATTCAATTAAGCTAATAACTAAATAAAAGAAGAACTTACAAAAAGTAAATACTTACCTACCTAGAAAAAAAACTTAGCTATAAAAAGAAAGCCCCCTCTAAAAGTAAATTAAATAAACTCAGATTTTGATTTTGACAGCGTCATTCTGGAATACGCGAGTTCTAACCTTTTTTGTTTTCTCTCACAAAAATTCAAATTGTATGACAGCCTAAACTGTTCAAAGATTCAAGGTAAGACTTGAATTTAAAATGAGTGTAGAATGCGAAATCTTTAATTAAGTCGTGTTAGCTTAATTTTAATAAATAATTTAATAAAATTACGGATTAACATTATAATATGTACCTATCTACCCATTTTCAATTGCAAACTCTAAATTCAGTTAATGTATTAATTAGATCATTACTTTTAACTGTAATCAATCAACCAATAAAGGATGACTCACACCAGAACGGGCCGGGATGTGACCGAGCCGGGCCGATCTATCACTATCACGTCACCAGAGCGCCTACCACGAACCGCGAACGAAAGTATACCTCCCTTTCGCACTTGTGATTTCTCACTCAAGTGCGACAGAGAGGTGAAACTTCGTTCGTGGTAGGCCTTCTGTCCTCCGAGGGCTCGGAGCTCGGGCGTTATTCTATCCAAAACTTTCGTATGAAAAATCACCCGTGCACATCCTTAAGCAATGTTAGGTTATATTATTATAGTATTCTATTTTAAAATACAAAAAAATATATTATTGGATTGAAAATGTAAGATGTTTGAGTAACAAAATAATGCCCCTTAATGAGTTAAAATTGAATAATATTAAATTTCCATCTCGCCCCATTCTAATGTGAGTCATGATTTATATTCAACAGTTACCTATTTATAAATTGAAAGACGACCTTGGTCACTTTTTCTGTAGTATGTACAGAAAAAGTGACCAAGGTCGTCTTCGGGTTCTGGTTGCCGTGATCGGGTAGCCCAGTGGTTAGGGCGTCTGCCGCGAAAGCAGGAGGTTGATCCCAGCCCTGCTCACCTCGGTCACTTTTTCTGTAGTACATGACATCTTTTTCAATTTATAATTTATATATAGTAGTGAAAACATTTATTATAAATAATAAATGATTTAATCCATGCTTTACAATTGTAATTATTTATCTGAATACAATTTATTTAAATTATAGAATATGTGATAACCTCAAGGGGATTTTTTAGCGTATCTGGTTACAGAACGGACTTAAATTTGTTTTACACTTAAGTATCTCCTTCAAATTGCAATTAGAACCTTAACACTACGCACTTGTTACTGTATTCGTGTGTTCAGTCTTAAACTTATATTTACAGTCCAGAGGTCTTTCACCTCAAGTAACCAAATTTAATTTGAAAATGGAATAAAGCAGTAGACGGTTTTTGCGTCACAGCGCATGTTGGCAGCGAGGTCACTTATCGACAAAAGTGTGTTCTTTCTACGTTTATTTAATATGAAATCCAGCGTCATCGCGTCTTTAGTTATGCTTAAATTTCGTATTTAGTTATGCATAATTAGTAGCTGCTGAATAAAGATTTACAGTCTTTCTGAAATTATAAATTGAATTAAAGCCCAGGGCGGGGATAGAACCCGTATCCTCCAGCATTCACTGCACTGGGTACTGGAGAAATTGGTCACTTTTTTTAGTATCTCTTTTATTTCAATTTATAATCTTCAACGTGTTTTTGAGCAATTGCCTTAAATTCAAGGGTAATAATATAATAACTACTAATTTAATTTTACCTCATGTGGGATTTGCATGTGTGTAAACGGAGTATGATTGATATGTCATAGTTGTCACTTACTTAGTAAAATTAACGAATTTAATAAAACTAAGTAGGTATGCCATTCTGTTTCCTTAATTATACCAAGCCACATGACGAAGTTACAGCAAATGTTCAAGAACACCCTGTATTTATATGTCGTCGAACGTAGGTTCAATTAGGGCAGTGGACAGGGTAGCGGGTAACTGACTTCCCTAATTTAACCTACGGTCGAAGATGTAGTAGTGTGCTAGTGTGACTACATAAAAACATTCGTGGTTTACAATTGTATAGTTTTTCTAGAAATCAATTTCGGAATTCTCATTTCTCATCAGGTTCATAGGTAAATTACCGAAGTTATATAATTATATGAAATGTTATCAACAAATATGGGTATGTTAAACTATACTATATGCGAGCAAAAATTAATACCACGCAATTCTTAATGCATTCCTAAAATATTAAATAGCAGTAATAAATCTGAAGCCGGCCAGATATAAGAAGAAAAATATGATAAAAGTATATAATTAAATAGTAGTGTCATACAAAATCACCACGTTTAGTAAGTGGAACCAGGTATGCGGTGTTTGCTCTCGCGTCCATTCATAAAGACTTGGCTGCCGTAAGCTGTGTACAGATGAATACCTTTCAATTCAGTTGGACGAGTTTTTTTTTAATCGCGTCCAGACGTAGGGCTGATTTGACATTGTGATTATTATTAGAAGTTAGCTCGTTAAACTCGGCCGAAATTTGAATCATCTCCTTTTTTTCGTGTAACATATTATTAACTCTTTTTATTTAGTATTTTTCGTTTTACTTTTATTTATTTAGTAAAACTTAAGTAAGTTCATATAAGTTGTACATTATTATGCATATGTAATGACAAAAAAATTAATAAGTATTGGTACCTATTTAATAATTTCTGCTAGGTAAAAATGAATAGTAATTTTCTAATTATTTTTTGTACATATCGCAAGTACCTACTACAATTTGGTATTTACGTGATAATGAAATAACTACTAACATACTTCATGATAAGTGGACGATAAACTAATGATTATGTGTCAATTAAAATGAAATGTGTTGTGCTAATTTGCTAAGTCAATTTTTTATGTGTATAGTGAACTAAATTAATTATAATATGTAGCATAAATTATAGATATTAAATCCATTAAGTTTTCACAAAATAATAAAAAACATGCACATTACAAGAAAAAAAGAAAAAAAACTTACTTGTAGGTTCAGTTCACTGGATCACTTAAAACTAATATCACAGGATTTTATAAATATAAAAACTATTTTTACACACACAAAATGCACTAAAAAATACACTTCACAGTTTAAAAAGTTACATTCTCTGAACGTTACGTTGGATTTCGAAATTGGAACGGTAGGGTTGGCACGCGCGGTACGGTCGGGCGACGCAGACGGACTGGCAGGTACGCGTCGTATAATCAGGTGGACAACTCAATCAACGATTGTCTGATGTCTGATAACGTAGGGGTGTCGATTGTTTTTATAGCGAGCGCTGGTAATCTTTGTATTTATCCGGATTTTTAGGGTTCCGTAGTACACTGTAAAAGCCGGTGATATACGTTCGGGTCTGCTCACCGAAATAGTAAATTTGTCCATACAAACATTTGGACATAACCGCCATGCAGATCCGACGGATTGCACGCACGTATAAGGCCTGGCCTGGCCTAAAAGTTTCAAGGGAAATGATTATGAAGTTGGTCAGTTATAACTTATAAGCAAACTAACAAACTAAAGGGGTTAAGGGCTTGTAACATGTCCACCGGTCATTGTTGTTCATCTCCTTATCACTGCCTACCTGAGCGGCGCGCTGCTGCCTAAGGGATGAAATGACTGAGCTTACTAAAGGCAAGTGTCCAGAAATAAAAAGTTTTGAGAACGAAGTAAAAAAAAAATCAGAACATTTATATGATGATCTATAATAGTTATAAACATTAAGTAAGGGTTACAGCCGTAACAGAACTAAAAAAAAAATAGTTGTTTTGTGTGTTTCTTGATATTTATTGTTTTCGGGTAAAACCCGGGTTTTCAACTGATAACCCGGGTTTTACCTGACTCCAAAAATAGTGCCGGGTACCCGAGTTTTCGGGTACCCGGGTTGCATTCCCTAGTTATAAGCCATTTCCAAATTAGTTAAAAGGGCGTAGAAGTCGTAAGAGTTGTGAACTGTGGTACTCTTTCTATTCTCAGAATTCTACAGTATTTTAGTTAGTATTAGACTTTTATCGTCACTATGACTATCATTACATAGTATAAAATAAAGTCGTTTCCCGCTGTCTGTATGAATGTATGCTTAAATCTTTAAAACTACGCAACGGATTTTGATGCGTTTCTTATATACAACGTGTTTTTGAGCAATTGCTTTAAATTCAAGGGTGCATTCTTTAGCTTAAATTAAGTTAATTTCTCAAAGACACTGGTATTATAATTAACTCCGTTTAGAAAATAGCTACTAATTAATTTTTTTCTCATATATGGGATTTGCATGTGTGTAAACGGAGTATGAGTATTTGACATTGATATGTCATAATTGTCACTTACTTAGCAAAGTCAATTGTAATGCCCGTTTTACATTAGCGGTTGGTTGATGCAACATGTAATTATTTTGTATGAGAAATTAAAAAAATAAAAATTAACAAATTTAATAAAACTAACTATGCCATTCTGTTTCCTTAATTATACCAAGCCACATGACGAAGTTAAAGCAAATGCTAAAGAACATCCTGTAGATAGAGTTATTAAAGAGAAAGGTATATACCTAATAATAACCCGTGCGAAGCCGGGGCGGGTCGCTAGTAAATTGTAAATTTTTGAAGTTACATGCAAATGCAATGCAGCAGTCGGGAACAGGCGGCCGGCGAACCGATCACTTGCGGCCTGTGAGCCTCAGGAAGCTCAGGAAAATAGTCAAGGGACTATTTTGTTAATATCACTATTAACAAAGTGCGGCCCGTGTCAATTTCTTTAACTACTATGTGACCCGTGGCTGCTAAAAGGTTACCGACCCCTGCTTTAATGTAATGCTTATTGACTTGTAAAAGTGCCCTTGAGGCCTACTTGCAGAATACATTTTGGAATTTTGCATATATTCAGCAGATCAAGGTCAAACAGAGACTCGGAAATCGTTCACTCTCGAATACTGAGTTACTTTGGCCACGTCATGCGCAAGGAGGACGACGCTATGGAGAGACTTGTTGTCCAGGGTAGAGTAAATGGCTCAAGATCTTGGGGACGCTCCCCATTGCGATGGACGGATCAAGTAAAAGCCCTCACGGAAGCACCCCTAAATCTGTGCGCGCGAAATACCTCGGCAAGGGAGAAATGGCGGGAGACAGTAAAAAGGGCTGTTCAACGACCTCTATGACCACGACTACTCTGCCAAAGAGTATACGACTAAGAAGACAATCTCCAAAACTACAAGCCCGATTTGTTCCCCTGCTATTAGACGAGCGCCCCGAGACAGCATGGTGCCGGCCTACCAGCGTACCATGACCATGAGTTGCACGCAGCAGTATTTGATAGCGACTGCGGCGCTCGAAAGTATGTCCGTCTCACTCATACCACTACTCTGGTAGGAGCGAGACGGACATACTTTAGAAACGCGCAGTCGCTAACGCCTAATCTAAGCTTTTTTTCATATAATTGGTAGTTTTGGGTAATGGTCAAGTGACCCGTAGCGTAGGTGATCTCCGTTGCCCGCAATGTAATAGACATATTTAAATTGCTTTTAGACCCGAAAGTACGAGTTATAACTACCGCAAAAGCTTCCTGGTCTTCTAATACTTAGTTATATTTATGTTAGACATTTGTATGACCATCATTGCCCAGAGCATGACCACAATTCCCCTTACTTGTGTGCAATGGGAGTCAAAACAGTTTATTTTCTTTTACATTAATATTTGCCAAACACAATTATTAATGTCATTATTATAGATCTTAAATGATAGCCAAGTACCACGCCCCTAATTTCAAACGTTATACACGTTCAGTGATAAAAAAAATATTTTCTACATTTTTATAGTAAAAATACCCAAACAAAACAAGGCCTAATATTGTAGTTATTTGATTAAATACTTAGATCAAATTAACAGATTATCTTAAGCGGTATCTACAAAAAGAAAATGCATGTACTTACTCGGTTTTGAAATCTAATCTTATCTGTGTTATTGACGTAGGATCTGAGAAAAGAAGAAATGGAAATTTGTTCTGTCCGAGGCTTGAACTCGCGACCCGAGGTTACATTTGTAGCGAATACTACGCCATCTTTGTTTTCGCATCTAGCGTAAGAGTACACTCGTTATGCGTCCACAAAAACACGAATTAGGTATACAATGTGTACAAAAATACACAAAAAGTGATCTGTTTGGGTGTCATTAATATCGTCATTCGTCGTATGGTCGTGGTGGTGGTAATAGGAAATAACATTTTATGGATTATAGTTGGGGCTGCCATCTCGTACATTGCCGAAACCGGTTAAAAAAGTTAAAAACCCGGACGTTTCATTAAAATCGCGGTCTCTCCCCGGACACTAAATAAATACATTTTTTACTTAAAATTTAGCTTTTGCTAGGGATTAACCTGAACCCAAAAATGTCCGGGTTTTCCCCGTACAGTTCCAAAAATCCGGGCCGGACGCTCCCCGGACGGGCTCCAAACCCAGACGGATGACAGCCCTAATTATAGTAAATGCACCGATAATTCATTCTCATTACACATACAAATGAAAAAATCTTCATTAATTCGTTTATATTTTTTGGAACCATTTCAACATTGGCAACGGTCATTTAGCTGCTTAAGATTGAGATTTTAGGTCATTTCTGGTTTCTTGCGGGTCGAGTGGGATCCATAACGTAGAGTCCCATTCGCACGGACTAAAAAGCTAAAAACCCGGTGTGCTTACCATGAGTTGTACTTAACCGTTTTCGATACCGAATGCGGCATTCGAAAGTATGGTAGAGTAGTGGTAATACCGCTACTCAACACAAGTAGCATAATAGTAGCCACGTCAGTTTCTGACGGTTAAGGTCTTGAGTCAAAAAGGCCCCAGTGACGTAGCTATGACGTACTCTTGCCTCAGAATTCATCTTTGACTCTTTCTCTCATCGTCTTTGACTCTTTGCCATTATCTAAAAAACAGGGGAAAAACATACAGCTGTTTGACCGGTTTGCGTAGTAGGTAGTGACCCTGCCTGCTAAGCTGATGGTCCTGGGTTCGAATCCCGGTAAGGGCATTTATTTGTGTGATGAACACAGATATTTGTTCCTGAGTCATGGAGTTTTTGTATGGATTTGTGTATGTGTATATTATATATATCGTTGTCTGAGTACCCACAACACAAGCCTTATTGAGCTTACCGTGGGACTAGGTCAATTTGTGTAAGTTTGTCCCAGAATATTTATTTATTTTGATGTTACTGGTGACCGAAGAGCCGGTGGCTTCCTCGCACAACGTATCAGCATTGCGATACAACGAGGAAATGCCGCCAGCATCCTAGGTACAATGCCTCGAGGACCTACTTTAGATTTAAGGTAGGTAGAGGTAGGTAGTTAGGTAAGTTACACTTACTGTATATATTTCGAAAATAAATGTTTTTTTTTACATACAATTTTATTTTAAGAGACAGCGGGACATGACATTTTTTCTTACAAGCATACTCTGCTATTTCCTCCTTGGTGTTTGACGCTAGATAGAGTGGTTACCTAGTTGTTTTTTTTAGAGAAACCAAAATATTAAAAAAAAACAGTTCGGTACAGATATTGATACCAGATTTTCATTTCGATATTAATATTAATATTACAAATTAGATATTAATCGAAGAGCTCGTGACTTCCTCGCACAACGTATCAATATTACGATACAACGAGAAAATGCCGCCAGCATCCTAGGTACAATGCCTCACGAACCTATTTTAGATTTAAGGTAGGTAGAGAAAAGTAGCTAGGTAAGTTACACTTACTGTATATAGAGTCCGTCTATTCTAAGTTTCCTAGATTTTTTTTCCTAGAAAGTGTTAAGTAAAGGTTATAATTTCATAGAAGTTTGACGTTTAAAATAGCACTTTTAAGTTTGACAGTTCATTTACTCGGCACAGATAACGTGGTTTGACTCTATCTATTTTGATAACATGATTCTGTTTTGAATAAATCGTTGCTCTAGCTTCAAAAACCGAGGAGGAAACAGTCGAGTACCCTTGCAGAGAATAATGACTTGTCACGTTGCAATATGTAGTACTTATTTCTATCTTGTGACTTCAGTCGAGAAATTATTGCAATATTTTTGCTATTAAAAAAATGCAAGAAACATTGCATATCTGTAACATTCTCGTTTAGTGTTTCCGTACATTTTACTTAAATTTTACTTCCTTATCCTTTTCCTCCTATCCTTCGTAAAATACGAGCTATACGAGAATAATTCTCAGAAATGGTCGGATTTTGTTTGCAAATAGAAGACGTGAAGTATCTAATTCTTTAACCACTTCCAGCTAGGCGCGGACGCAGCGGACAATAATGGAATTTGGTTCATTTTACTCCTAGGGAAAAAATGGCGTAGTGTCCCCGAGGCGCTCACCGGAGAAGCACTATATTTGCCTCGGCAGAAACAGGGTTTGCATGAGCTCAGCTATACCGGGCCTCGGCAAGCCTTGCCCCGGTAACCACCTCGTCAGTCAATCCCTTACTTTCCGTCCCACAACAATAATGTACTATTAATTATGTCCTTTTTTAAATTACTTACATATTTTCTATCTTTTTCTAGCGTTTTCTCGGCTTATGCTACGGCTCAAGGTTCCTAATGGGGTCCGCTTTTGGCAATGATACCCAATATTTGGCGTAGACGCTAGTTTTCCGAAAGCGACTGTCATCTGACCTTCCAACCCAGAGGGTAAACTAGGAATTATTAGGATTAGTCCGGTTTCCTCACGATGTTTTCTTTCACCGAAAAGCGATTGGGAAAGTTCCGAATAACTCTATGGTACGAGCCGGGGTTTGAACCCATGACCTTCAGAACCCACGCCAACAAACTGCCCCGCAGTTTGGCGTAACATTGTTATATGGTATGTACATCATCATCATCATCATCAATTCAGCCGAAAGACGTCCACTGCTGGACATAGGCCTCCCCCAAAATGTACATATATGTATATTTTCATGTTATTTCAATAAAATAAAAAAAGATTGAAAGTCGCACGCTCTTACCGCTGGGCCACCAACGCTCATCATTTAAGTACTCTGTGTGCCAATTTTCAATGGCTGTACGAAGCAGGAATAATCATTCAAAAATCCAAATTTCTTATTGCTTTATAACAATTAAGATATTTTCCTGCGCTCAGGCACTACCTATGCAAATTACCCAGCAATATTAAGTCAGGTCAAGTATAGATTTTCTGCGGTCACGATAATTTTCTTATAAGGAAAAGTGAGCTTTTCATGACTCACACGGGACAGGCCCTCGTATGCCTATTATACATAGTTGATATTGTTCCCATGTTCAAACATCAGCCTTTCACTGACTATATGGGTAGACCGTGTGCCCTTGCAATTGAGATTACAAATGATCACTGGACACGGAGTGCATTGTACGCGTTCTGCCTGTAGTTAGCCCACAGGTCGCACGTATATATCCGAACGTATACGGCCGGCTATTTTCATCGCCGTTTGACAATACCTACGTTAGGCTTAGGGCTTGCAAAAAATGGCCATATAGAATAATTCCGGAATCGCAGGTGAAGGAAATAGAAGATTGTGTTACAAAGGATCAAAATGACATTTTTGAACAGAAAAAACCCTTTTATGAATAGGTGGGAATACACCATTAGGAAACCTGGCTAATCCTTGTAAGGCCTAGTTTTCCCTTGGGTACAGATTATGTAATAGTTCTTAAGAACAGATGTTAATGTGAATACAAA
The DNA here is from genome assembly GCA_949128165.1 of Lathronympha strigana. NCBI lineage: Eukaryota > Metazoa > Arthropoda > Insecta > Lepidoptera > Tortricidae > Lathronympha > Lathronympha strigana. The sequence continues at coordinate 4,458,869 of OX421922.1, read as the reverse complement.
CCGTATTGAACGCTGCGCTCAAAACAATTGACGCTCGCCTCAGCGCTCCCCCGCACAACGCTAGGGTTGCCTACGTGTAAAATTATGATGCTGACCGGCAGCGTCCTACACCGCCGGGCGCTACATGTGATGGGCAGCCCTCGAGTCGGATCCGACACAAGACATTGCCACTCGCTTTCATAAATACTAGCGCAGTATAAATACGAGTAGGTAGCCAAAGTGGACCCCAAGCTGCTAAGCCGTGGCGAAAAACTGGGAAAACGCTAGAAAGAAGGGGAAGAAAATTTTTAAGATAGAAAAAATGGCATCGTTATTTCAGCCGAAACTTGTCGAATATATCGATGATATATACAACCGTTACTCGCAATCTTGACCAGATTATACGAAACAATTCCAGAATTTCAAGTCCAAGGTAAGGCTTTACCGCGACTCGGTAAATCAAAAGTCTACTGCTCAATCCGACACATCAAGGGGGACTCCCGAACTCCGCAGGTAATTAGGTATATTGCTTCCGTATTCCTTTTTAGGACAGATGTTCTCAGAATTTAAAAGAGTTTCATTTAAAAATCCCCGGAATCTAGACACATACTAAAAACCGACAAGGCCATGTGAAGAATGATAAATAAATGTAACAATGGAACCTTGAAAGGGTATGCCCCTTGCGGATCACCGAGTCAAAATCCTTTAACAAGGTAGTATGTAAATAATGATGAATGAGTGAATTCCAATAGAAGGTCAAGACAATGATATCATTTCCAGGAACTTTTTTTTTTATGCTATAGGTGGCAAACCAGCAAACGAATCGCCTGATGGTAAGCGATTAACGCCGTCCATGGACACCCGCAACACCAACCTGGGTCTGGGTATCGTTTAATATGTTCATTAGGTCCTGAAGACGTGTAAACCGAGTTTGCACAATTCCAAAAGGGTTCCTAATAAACCCATAGGGTCAATGTTACATTTTTCCTGTACAAACAACAACACAACGACAATGTTAACGTTGAGTATTTTTTTTTTGTAAACGCCGGAGATAAGGGGGATCATGAGACATATTAATATTATAATAAAATTACATCCTATGATGCCATTATCAAAATGGGGGAATGGTATTTTTTTTCCACATTTTCGTTCATAACTCAAAAAAAATACTGAAAAAAAAAGTTTTTGAACGTGCACTTCAAGCCCTTTTCAATGAGCCACGTGGCCCAGTAACTAAAGTTTTAATTTTTCCCCCTCTTTTATCGGGCATTTTGTTTTAAAATTTCTTATAATTTCTTTCAATTCATCAATTCAAAATTTATTATAAATCCTTTCTAAATGTAAATGTGTGTAATGTTTATAACTATTCCAAATTTCAAAACGGCAGCTTAAGTAGGTACCTATTCCTCGAGATATTAATTTAACGATGTGACAGACATACAGACTGAGTCGCACCTTAAGGGGTTCCAGTTTTACCATTTTAGTACGAAACCCTAAAATGTTGACTTGGGTTAATTTTTTTAAGTTGGGTGAAAAGTATCACCCGTCATCCCCCACATCTCCTTGCCACTTTTTTGCGCAATCAGCTGATGCACTTTTAAGCTAGACTAGCTAAGCGCTCGCCGTTTCTATAGTTACCTGACCGTGACCTTAAAGACCTCCCGATCGATAACGGCTGCCTTCAAAAGTCACTCAGTCTGAGCCTGAAGGATGCTACGCTTAGATTTCAAAATTTAATTATATTTTAAGAAAAAAACTGACTTGAATGGGAATTATGCACGTGCCATGTAATATTTAGTTCCTTATTTTTCTCACGGAGCGCAGTATCAGCATAGAAACACCTTTCGAACAGAAAAAGGATCATCGAAATCGATTTACAATTGACGGCATAATCACGTAAAAACATACAAAAAAGGTCGTTAACCCAAATCAAAATATAAGGAAGATTCCCATCTCTTATTTTTTGATTTGGGTGAAAATAACCACCCGTCATTCCCCGTCTCCATCAAAATAACATCCCAGCGCAATCAGCTAATGCACTTATTCTAGGCTAGATTGGCTGAGCGTTAGCAGTTTCTATATTTACCTGACCGTGACCTTACGGACCTCACGATCGATAACGGTTGCCTTCAGAGGTCACTCAGTCTAAGCCTGAAGGATTACTACAGCTGCGACGGGGTTGCAATTAAGTTACTAATTAAACAAACAGAATAGGAAAATTGTGGTTCGACAAAGCAAATGCTTTAGTCTGGAATTATGCGTGTGCCTTTATAAAGGGAATTCATCGTAGGGCGATATATATTTCAAAAATTAACCACCTCGACGCAGGTATCTGGGGGTTTTTATTTTTTGTTGTAGAAAAATATTTTATTACTAAATTGGATATTTTTATGTGTTCTACTCAGAATTACGAGCTCTTTCAATCCTAGTAGGAGAAAAAAAAGTGTCCTAGAATTTCCATACCTTTTTCAAACTTTCCATTGCGCTACCACCACATAGGATCATAAATCATCTTCAAAAAAAAAATATTATACCTATGCATAGTAAATAGGTCGCAGTGGTGATAACATCAAGGTATTGTTACTGCTTTTCGAAACCCAGGGGTTACCCGCAGCACTTAATGTGTTTTCCTCACATCGTGATTAGAATAGAAAATTATTTAAACGGCCTATTTATAGGCATAACTCACGATTTTCCTGTTCAACTGGAAAATGGTATAACCGTGTGTTTTCAATGCTGATCACCGTACATATTTATTACCCCTTGTATAGTTGTTAAAGGTCAGCAACATACAATATATATAATCCAGCCATTGAACTGACAGCTTGTATGGAAATTTTGATGTTTTGGGAAATAAATGATAATAGCTTTTTTTTAGCGTAACAGATATATCATGGCAGTATTATGGAGGCAAAAAAATCCAACAAAGGTACGTTACCTACATGCTAATCGTCACAAACATATAAACATATGTTAGAAACTTTTTTCTTCTAAGATATTTTTTTTTTGTTTTTGTGAATTGGGTCAGGAGACTTTCTACCGATTACTATTTGTTTCTAGCGAAATAACACATAATATCACCCGTGCCATACATATATTTTAAAGGTTTCACGTTAACAAGTTTGGTTCGGTTTGGCTTTTAACCGATAGAAGACAAATATGTCTTTATATATTTTTACAATTTTTAATTTTAATTATAGAATGACCTTCAGGCAATGTATTACTAGCTTTATAAGCCCCTCTGGTAGACCAACTTTTGTTTTTAATTATTTTTATATTTTTGTATGTAGGTAAACAGTTTACACAAGTAACTTTTTTGATTGACGAGGAGAATTCGCATTCTCTCAGTCATCATCTTAACCCCGTGGAAACGAGTGCTGTAAAGGGCCCGAAACGTAGAGTCATGGTGTTAATAAACGCGATTTATCCGTCCGTGTAAATCCGTCTTTTAGATGACTGTAACAAAAAAAATACATTCGACGATGTCTAAAAAAAATTTTTAGACTGAAAAACTGATTTGATTGCGATTTTAGCATCCCTGGAGAGTCTGATATCTGAAGGTCGGCAGCTGTTATCGATCGCGAGGTCCGTAAGGTAACAGTCAAGTAAATATAGAACCTGAGCGTTCAGCCAACCTACTATTTAGCTTAGCTAGAGACAGTAGAAAGCTGGTAAAGGTTTTTTATTATTGCATGTACGTGTAGGATCTTTTAGTTTTGAACCGACTTTAGAAAAGAAAAGGGGTTCGCAATTAGCCTTTTATGTTTTTTCTGATATGTAAATATCCAGGGATCGGTAATTCGGATGGTTTTATACTTAAACATCGGCCTCAGTACCTACACTGGGTTGGTGTTGACTAACATGGAGGCGGACTCAATATAATTTGGTCACAACACAATTTAGTTTCCCAAAAAAAATGTTTTTACTTTTGAGTTTCTCTTAATATTCCATAATCCAAATACCTACCTATTACGCGCTTAAACGCTTCACCACGATTTTTTTTGTTACAGCTTGTTTGTAGTTCAAACTGTTTACCAACGTGTAGGTAGGTAGTATGTTAACGAATTTGCTAAAAATAATTATCTTTTCTTGGTCGCATTCCCCCTTTCCCCACCACGACCATTTTATCTAGGTTGTCGTGATTTCTGAGTATCCTCTGGTAGCACGTGTTTAAGTCTGGTTTTCACTTTCAACTGCTGTAGGATGGATTTGTTAGTTCTCATGACTGATGTCCACGGTAGGTATACGAAGCGTTTTCCTCCAAAAGCACATTTCAAAAGCGTTTAGCTTATCTCGTTATTTCGCCTGTATTGTCAACGATTCCGATCCGTACAGAAAAACGGAGAAAATCAAAGTCCGGACCAGTCGCATTTTGGTCGCATTGGAGACGTTTCTGGCATGCCAAATGCGTGTTATTTTGGTCATCAAAATAGTTATAACCTGAATATAATGACAATTATGACTTTTCTGATGTTTACAATCCCGGAATCCCCAAACTTAAATAATATTTTTAAGAAGCTGACTCCACAGGTACTTGCTGGGCGTGTAGTATAAAAGCATCAAAATTTCCGACCCCTAATAATCACGTAACAAACATACAACATAATACATATAGAGCTGGAAATTATCGAGCAGCCATCCCTGGTCTTCAGCATCCACTGCAGAAAAATGATAGCTTCAGTAAGACAATGCCCAAACTAATTATGAAAACCCCAATCATGATGGACGTGCCGTTCATTGAGGGCTGTCTGAATTCCTAAAGAACTCCATCATCAAAATAAAAATCAAATCAAAAAGATGAATGTCACAAAGCGGATGATACGTAGAGGAAGGTTTACTGACCAGTTCCACTTTGCCATCCCTGGTCTTCATCATCAGCTAGATCCACACCACCAAAATGTTGGTCCCCCCCAACAAAATATTCAAATTACTTAAGGAAACCCACAAATCACAATGTATGTGCCGTTAAAATTTGAGGAATTCTTTCCATGTCTTCATGAATTCCACCATCAGAATCAAATTTTAATCATGTGAACCTCCTCACCTTAAAGTTATTTTCTTACAAACAAAATATGAATGTCTCAAATAGGGCAAATAGGGCTGTGGTGTAGGGATAGAACCGGTAGTAGCTTTTTATTTTGACGTTCATAAGTGCATTGTAATGTGCCTAAATTGAAAAATAAAGATATTTATCATTTATTTGTTTAGGATGATAGAGCTGGGTATTAGTATTACCAAGCAGTTCCACTTTGCCATCCCTAGTCTTCATCATCAGTTCTACTTCAACATTAAGTATTCGTTTTTGTAAAAAAATCTCAAGTGTCTTAAGAAAACACCCAAATCATCATGCATCCTAAAGTACTAATCCCATCAGAAATGAATTTTGAAAAAATATGGGATCAATCTAGAACCATCTTTCAGACAAAAAAGATTTTTTTAAATCGGTTCAGTATTAACGAAGTTCTGAGGTAACAAACATAATAAAAAAACACACGAAATGATAACCTCCTCTTATTTGAAATTTTGAAGTCGCTATGGAAATATTAACACCGACAGTTCCATTTATATTAATTTGTTTTCTTTATTTTTTAAATATTAATTAACAAACATCAAAACAGCTAAAACTTAATTGTTTCATTGTGCATTGCACATAGTAATTCTAATGATGAATTATCTGTTTGCATCTCTTCGCTATACGTAAATATATGTATGAATGTTCCACGTGAGTCTCTATAGAATGAACAAATGCTATGTAATGGCTACTATGTCATAATTTCAACCGTGCTCCCAAGTGGTAGCGTGGCCGAGCGGTCTAAGGCGCTGGTTTAAGGCACCAGTCTCTTCGGAGGCGTGGGTTCGAATCCCACCGCTGCCAATATCATTTTGCTTTTGATTTTTGTAATTCATGGTAGATTTTTTTTATTATTCATTATCTAGATGTGCAATTTCTTTTGACCTTTTTGCAGATGATTTGTTTTTCTTTTTACGCTATACAGTGTATAGGAAATTTAACTTTTTTTTTTTAATAAATAACATACGTCACATTAGTCACATAAGACTAAGTTTTGTTTTTTTGGCGTTACATACTAATATTTAAACTGCATATTAATTCAGAGCTCTCTAATATTTGAATTGCACAACATTTGAACACTATCTAACAATCTTTTTTTTAGACAATTTTTGCAAAATGAAACTCCTGATAGTTCACTTCCTAAAATGGTACTTATTTAGTTTTTAAGTAAAATTCATTTGTTTTTTACTATTTATTTTTACAGTTGATTTGTTATCCACCTGATATATTTATTTCACATAAAATACGAAAAATAAACTGTAGAGATAGGTACAATGAAACCACGTGGCCATCACGCGGGGTGAACAAAATATCGATTCTAGAATCTCCTTCCAAATTTTAGTAACTAGGTTTTCCTAAAAGATCTAGATAATTTCTAAGAACGAAAAGTCCAATCTATGCAAAAATGCAACATCCAAAAAATCTCTACACACGACATCGACATTCACTAGATATGCACTGTGTTCTAAAAAAGCACGTTGTAAAACTCATTTCACGTAAAAAAAATAAAAACACTACGTTTCTACACGTTCTAGTCACATTTCGCCGTATTTTACGGACTCACCATTACATGGTCGGTTATTAAATCGTCCACGCCGTTTGGAAACTGACGTCAAACTGAACTTCGGTATTTTTCGGTAAGGCAGACATTCGATTTTTGAAAACAGCTGAGACCAGCGGTTATAGACCCTTGCTAACCCTAAACGTCTACGATTTACGGTTCAAGCGGTAATAATGCGGTGTCTAGCCAATATGGCCGCCGGTGTCAGAGGTCACTGCCGCGCCGCACTGCAAATTCAAAAATCGAACTCTTTCACAACCTACAAACGTTATCTTAAGTAACTTGAGCGCTAAGAACCGCTTTGTATATTAACAAACGTTTTTAACCACGTTCGCGGCGCTGCATAACGCAAAAACTAGATTATTTACGCTATAATTCCATGTTTGCGACGCGGTTACCACGCATGCGTCAAGTTTAAGGCTAGGGGTGAAATTGACAATCGGAAAATGGCGGAACAAGCAAGTTTTAAGGTTATAATAGTTATAAATAGTACATCTCGTAGTTAGTCTGTTTCCTAATAAATAAAAGTTAACACTTGACCTAGATGCGCGTTGCTTGGCAAGTCTCAAATATTGCGTAAAATGAAATGAAAGGTACGCCGGCAAGGCTTTGCTGGTAAACACCATGAAATTCTTAATTTAAATTGATATTTATAAACGCGGCAAAGTAATTAAAGTTGGTATGTATATTATAGGTACTGTGCAGTCATTCTTCATAACTTCCTCTTTCGGTTTGTAAACTTGATCATATACAGCATATACTTATAAAGATACGAAGGAGTAAACTTACTTGCGTATAGGATTTACTCTATATTTTGGTTTAAAAAGTATCTACTAGAGCGCGAAGTCAAACTTTCTGCACGCAAAATCATAGCTTAAAGGTGTTATTTAAACACCCAAGTATTTAAATTAACAAACGCTATTTTGTGGCAACAAAAAACATAGGTACTCTACCATGCACTCCACGCTGCAGGAAAGCAGGGAAATACGATTGAACTAAACAGATTAGGTATAAATGAAATCAACCTTGTTTCTTTTTATGGCATAACATTAAATGAACTGTGGAACGGTAAATTTCTTTATAATTTTTGTTTGATCTAGTACCTACTCTCGCAAGAAGGCTAGAAAGAAAACTCATATGCTAGAAGGACATCTTTTTTGCAGATAATAGAGGCATTTTTTTAAGGCTAACAGTCAAGAATATAATAAAATAATAATCTCGTTCCGATTCAGCGGTGGTAAGACAGCTGCCATCTAGTGTTAGATAGATAAACTAGAAATCACTGCTATCTAGCGGCAGATAGCTCGCAAGATTATATTAGAGAGTAGACTAGCAGGGCCAAAAGGACACGTAATAAGGTGTAGATGGCGGAAAAGTAGCTACCGCAATTTTTTACTTACTACTAATCCAAAATAAATTAGAATAACTTTAAAAGTTATGTTTATTCAATAATATGCGATTATCCAGTGAAGAAAAAATATACCTACATAATATTATTATCGCAATATAAAAAACATGCTGCATCTGTCAACATAACCGTCAACTAGTGATCAGTCAAGATATTATTACTTTTCTGTGTACGTTCCGTTCTACACCAATTGATTATCTATTTTCTTTTCCTGCGATACAACGAGAATATGCCGGCAGCATCCTAGGTACAATGCCTCAAGGAGAAGGACCTATTTTAGATTTAAGGTAGGTCGAGGTAGGTAGCTAAGTAAGTTACACTTACTGTATATATTTTGAAAATAAAGGAAATTGACTGATTTTCTGAACTGAACTCGATTAGAAAACTTACTGCTTCTAATTTACGAAGTAACTCTAATAATTGCCTTGAGAATATTAAAAAAAAATATTTTTATATATCAACGGATATGATATGAACTAACCTTCTTCTAAGTTCCTGCTTTTAGAAAACATTTTGATACACGTCAATGTCAATATTTTTATTGTTGTCAACTAAACTACAATATATAATTTCCAATGTTTATAAGTTGAGATTATTTCAGGATATAAAAATATTTTTTTTAAAATAGCAGTTACATAAACAGCTGATTGGTTGGAGACGTAGGTTTAGCATTGCATTTGACATCTGCACATCTCGCAAGACAATACAAAAGTAACGGCTATAATTTCTCCACTACAACTATGTAATCATTTTATTTTATTTCTTTTTAGTTTCCACATACTTTTTGTATCCCCAAAATGGAAACAAAGAAGACACAAATCAAAAGCCGTAAGTGTTGATACTGAAAAACACCGTGTTTCATAAATTTTCCCATTCTTTGAATTCGATATAAAACTTCGTATTGTTTTCAGGTTTCAATAAACTATCTTTAAAGAAAAACAAGACAAACCATGAAGAAAACAAACTTAATCGGAGTCCCGATGTGCTAATTCTTGACGACACGTTTGACAGACTAAAGCTGGACTTTCCTCATGTAAGTTTTAAAATTTGTATATGTTACTAAGAAAATAACACGTGTACCAGGCTATCAGGAGTTCCAGAGAAGGCTCATGTTTATAATCGATAATACTTTTCCCTGGAAATAACCAAAACTTATCTTTGATGATGACAGTTGGGTAAATAACTCTGTAATTTCCTAACCTAACACATAATACATTCATTCTCACTCTTTAACCTGTGCGTATTTGAAGCTGTACCCAAGTGAGAGCCTGGCCCGGCCTAGCCGCTGAATGTAGGGCCATCTGTCCGGATTGTCCCTGTATTTATCCTCATTTGATCTTTTAAACTATCCAGAGAAAACCTACACATTTTGGGTTCAGGTCAATCCCTGGCAAAAAAAAATTAATTGGTTTTCTTAAGTAATCAGTGAGAAAATGAGATTTTACAAACACCTGAGATCTTAACTTTTTGCCCAATTACGGGAATGTATGAGATGCCAAACCTAGTTGTATGACACCACTTAATACTGCTAGTATTATAACAAAACACATGGAGATGGCTCTGGCAACAGCTTTGGTGAATGCAGGTATTAATGATTAATACTGCCTCCTGTAGTTTTAGTGATATTTCTGTGATAATATCTAAATCAGATAAATTGATAAGATTATCAGCTTTTTGTCTTTAATTAAGTGATTATGAAGTGAAGGTTAATTGATTTAATATAAGATGCCGGCATGTGTCCCCACAAATATGTTCTGTTGATTAGTAACAGCAGATTTTTAGATAAGGTGATGTCAAAAGATAGATGAAACTGATAAAAGTAATTAATAATTAAGTATATTTGATGTAAATTTAATATTTGATAGAAGAATATTTATTTATTTAGAATAGAATAGAATAGAATAGAATTTTAATGAAACTTTACAATAATATAGCTTATACACCAGAATAACACTTAGCGTCGTTACACTTTCCAAATCTGATATGTGCTCGATTTGAGACTATCAATAGGTAACCTAGCAATTAAACACATAAGGTTTTAATTCATTTAATTATAATCACACACTTATCAGATTTGGTAAGTGCTACAATGATAGGCTACAATTTATAAAGATATTGCGAAGACGAAGTCGCGGGCACCACCTAGTAACTAAATATATAGGCCTTAATACTTACTGAACCTAAAACTATTAGTCTATTAAAACCTATTTGTGTCCAAAACAAACATTCTGTTCTAATATTTAAGGACCCAAAATATAGACATGGTTATTCTAAAATAGGTAAAATGATAATACATTTTTTGATTTCAGATACAATCTACACCTAAACTTGGTTCACCGATTGTTATTAATGATTCGGATGATTTTGAAAATGACTTACCAAACGCAGTGAAACAACCCAGTAAAGCCGGCAATGTAAGTAACATCACAAAGATTATAAAGATTAGACATTACTGCATTGATGGCCAGGTCCATATGTCTTCAAATACGCAAACAGTGCCAAATTAAATTAAATTAATTTTGAAACCCTAAGCATGAATCACCCCTTATACAGTTGCTTTGACTGTTTCATAGTGATGCACTTGTTTTCTCAAATATGGCACCCTCCACCCCTATGTTATTACTTGCTTTTTCCAGCATTTTATTATTTGTTTGTATCTTAGAACATGTACTAATTTACGAAATAATCATATTATGTGCTCTGCAAACTCACAATATTTCTAAACGTTTGATTTAGAAATATTGTGAGTTTTCCCCTTTAAAAAACAGGCCCACTATTGTATTTTATCTTTGCAACAGATTTAGGAGTTATTTTTCTCACCTCAGATCATAAATTATTACCAACAGAATTGATTTCGTCCATTCCGGTATTAATACGGTATTGCGAAACGTATTTGGAAGCCCTAATCGTATCGCGTATGTACGTTTCGGCTTTGTCCAATAGCTATGGACATCCTGTATAAGTATTACATGTTTTCAGGTTTCCTTCAACCGCTCCAACGAATCTCCTCTACGAGAGAATTTCCAACGACCCAGCATCGGGGGGTGGTCTCCTGCCCAACACATACGGTGTGCCACTCCGAGAATCGAACCTGTACCCTCCACGCCCAAGGATAAAGCCAACGAGTCGCTAGAAAAATGCTCGATAAAAAAAATCCATCACTCCCAAAAGAAACTACTTGACGATATTTATGGAGAAGTATGGAAATCCATACCAAGTCTATTCAAAACTGTATCACATAAAGATAATTACGATGGAATCACAAAGAAACTCGATTTTAACGAGGATGATGATGACAGTGATAAAGAAAACATTTATTACAGAATTAAGAAGACCAAAGAATTATATTTGACAGATTCCGAGAGAAAACATATAAATAAAGGTGCTGAAGGTGAGAAATCTTCGAAGAAAAAGCTTTTTACAGAGAAAGTTGTGACACCACAGCCGACTGTTAGAAAACCAGCTGTCAAAAGGAATGTCAACTCGACCGTCAAGAAGAAATTACCGCCGGGTAAATCGGTGACCGAATTGGTGAAGTATTTGGAGGATGATGTTGACAGTTTAGCGAAGAAAGTTGAAAATGTAGCTGTTACCCCGGATAATGTTAAGAGACTGAGCTTCATGGGATCTTTGGCAGGTAATACATTTTTATTTTTTGATATTCGTGGCCGTGGTAAGAGCGTGCGACTTTTAATCCTAAGGTCGCTGGTTCAAACCCTGGCTTGTACCAATGAATTTTTCGGATCTTATGTACGATATATCATTTGATATTTACCAATCGCTTTTCGGTGAAGAAAAACATACTGAAATTGGACGAATCCCAATAAGGCCTAGTTTACCCTCTGAGTTAGAAAGTCAGATAGCAGTTTCCTCACGATGTTTTCCTTCACCGAAAAGCGATTGGAAAATATCAAATGATATTTCGTACATAAATTCCGAAAAATTCATTGGTACGAGCCGGCAGGATTTGAACCCTGGGCTGGGCCACCAAGTTTCCCAACGCTCCGTATATTCCCTCTTATTATGAGGAAATAAGGTTCATGTTCATAATTGATGCCGTCACTCTAATTCAAATCGGTATGGCGAATGTAAACTGTATTTTTTTGATAACATCATTTAACATAAACCGAAAACGCCTGGAAGAGCTATTGGGCAATGAAACACCTGATGAAGGGGGACCTACCTCTGTCACTCAAACGTAGGCTCATGGACATGTGCATACTTCCAGTCCTCACCTAAGGTGCTCAGACTTGGTCTTTGACGGAAACACAGAAGTTCAAACTCGGGGTTTGTCAGCGAGCTATGGAGCGCAGCATATTAGGTGTAAAATTAAGGGATCGTATCCGGAACACCACGCTGCGCTCCAAGACTCAAATTATGGATGTAGGTCGGAAAGCGGCCAAGTTGAAATGGGACTGGGCGGGTCATGTCTGCCGTATGCCGAACGATTTGTGGGCCAAGACAACCACAGAGTGGGTACCCCACAACTCTAACCGGAGACCAGGCAGACCGCGTCGGCGATGGCGGGATAACTTAGACTCCTTTTTGGAAGATTGGCCAGATGTTGCACAAGACCGAAACGAGTGGAAGAAGAGGGGGGAGGCCTTTGCCCAGCAGTGGGACACATTAGGCTAGAAATAATAAATAATAATTTTTAAGAAAAAAAAACCGACTTCATTTGGTTCCCGGTAAAAGTGAAATTAAGAATTTGTTTGAGTTAGCCAGTTTACTACACAAATATCCAATACACCGCACGTGTACGATTGAAAATTGAGGAGCTTTCTTAATGTCCTAGGGCTTCCATCATTACATTTGAAGTATAATCAAACGGAACTCCCTTGTAGACCTTTAAACAAACAAAATAACAATGTGTTAAATTGGATGACAGACTGTAAATTAACGAGCATATTCATTATGCCATCCATGATTATCAACATCAGGTCCACTCCAGCAAAATGATGGCCACAGTAAGAAAATGCCTAAGCTAATTATGAACACCCTCTAATCACAATTAACCTGCCGTTCAAATTTGAAGAGTTCTCTGAATTCTTCTAGAACTCCATCATCAGAATATAAATCAAATCAAAAAGATGAATGTCACAACTAGGATAATAAGTAGAGCTAGGTTTATTAACCAGTTCCACTTTGCGATCCCTGGTCTTCATCATCAGATCAAGTTCATCAAAATTTTGGCTCCGCCAAAACACTGTTTTAGTTACTTAAGGAAACCCTCAAATCAGAATGCATGTGCCGTTAAAATTTGAGGAGTTCTCTCAATCCCTCATGAAGCCCATCATCAAAATAGAACTATAATCAAATAGGACTATCTTGAAGGTATTTCTTTACAAAGAAAAGATGAATGTCTCAAATCGGATGATAGAGCTGGGAATTAACAAGCAGTTCCACTTTGCCATCCCTGGTCTTCATCATCAGGTCCACTCCACCAAATTGATGATGTTCGTAAAGAAATGCTCGAGTGTCTTAAGAAACTACCCAAATCATCATGCATGTGCCTTTCAAATTTGAGGAGTTCCCTCAGTTCCTCATGGATCCCATCATCAGAAATTGATTTTGAAAAAAACGGAACAAATCTGGAACCATCTATTTTCAGAAAAAAAAATATTTTTTAAAATCGGACGATAGTCCTGGGAATTACCAAGCAGTTCCACTTTGACATCCCTGGTCTTCATCATCAGGTCCACTCCACCAAATTGATGATGTTTGTAAAGAAATGCTCAAGTGTCTTAAGAAACTACCCAAATCATCATGCATGTGCCTTTCAAATTTGAGGAGTTCCCTCAGATCCTCATGGATCCCATCATCAGAAATTGATTTTGAAAAAAACGGAACAAATCTGGAACCATCTATTTTCAGAAAAAAAAATATTTTTTAAAATCGGACGATAGTCCTGGGAATTACCAAGCAGTTCCACTTTGACATCCCTGGTCTTCATCATCAGGTCCACTCCACCAAATTGATGATTTTCGTAAAGAAATGCTCGAGTTTCTTAAGAAATCACCCAAATCAGCATGCATGTGCCTTTCAAATTTGAGGAGTTCCCTCAGTTCCTCATGGATCCCATCATCAGAAATGGATTTTGAAAAAAACGGGACCAACCAGGAACCGTCTACTTTTAGAAAACAAAAAAAAAATTCAAATCGGTTCAGTAATGACGGAGTTATGAGTGAACATCCATTAAAAAAAAAAATAAAAAAAAAAATTCAGTCGAATTGAGAACCTCCTCCTTTTGAAATATTGAAGTCGGTTGAAAATAACATAAATTACGAAACAAAGCCGAAAAGGCAAGTGACTCAACAGTCCCTGTTCGCGACTGATTGTTTAGTGTGAAAGATACATTACAAAGACACATACATTAAAAAAAAATACGAATACGATCTTCTGTTTCCGCGATTGTCGTTCATTGTAATTAAACACTAGAACGAGTGCTGTAAAGGGCTCGAAACGTTAATAAACGCGATTAAATCATGACCCTACGTTTCGAGCCCTTTACAGCACTCGATTTCACAGCCCTACCCTGCGTAACCCAGTGAAAACACCAAGTAACGATGATGATAATGTCATGATGGTTAACCCATGTCATGGTGATAATAAAGTAAAGTACAGACTTTTCATTTGATTGTGTGCGCAGAGCAATCGCCGCAAGCGCTTCTCACTCATGATTATGGGACGCGGACCGTTCCTCCGTCACTTTATAGGCGTGTGTAACCCGATATAAGTATATTAATATATCTAATACTCACGGGAGTTTTCCGTTCTAAAGTGTTTAATTATTTTTATTTATTTTTTTAATTTTTTTTAAATTAAATATTACAGGATATTCTTACACAAATTGACTAAGTCCCGCAGTAAGCTCAATAAGGCTTGTGTTACGGGTACTCAGGCAACAATATATATAATATACAAATACATAGAAAACATCCATGACTCAGGAACAAATATCTGTGTTCATCACACAAATAAATGACCTTACCGGGATCCGAACCCAGGACCATCGGCATAGCAGGCAGGGTCACTACCAACTAAGCCAACCGGTCGTCAAGAAAACTAAAATATAAAACAAGAAAATTAAAATATACTAATACAAATACTAATAATGTTTCAGACAACGTACCGTCATGGCAGTGTCACCCCGAAGCGTTCCAGTACCGGGATAACTATAAGAATCTCCGCGAGCAACTCACGCGCAGGTATTATTGCAGCCATATTTTTTATTAAGATTTATTATTTTGTCTAAAAGAGATTTTTTGGAGATCCCGGTTTGCTTAATCCAAATATCATAATACAATATTTTTAGACTCACAAAAACAAATACCTAGTTTATCTCTTGTCACACGATATCAAAATTATTTTTGTCTGGGGCGTGAACGCTTGAATCCCTCATTACGCTCAGGATTCTACAATAGGATCCATCGCTTCACTCGAAGTTTAATGTACACCCTCGCCGGAAATATGTATATTATTTTGATCAGAAAACCGCAGTTAAAAAACACTAGACCCTACTCATAGTGTTGTGTTTCTGTTGGTGAGTAAGGTCGCCAGAGCTCCAAGAGGATTCACTGTGTTGACAGCTGGGGACCCACGGAGCAAAGCTTGCCCCTTTAGCTGTCAACACAGCGAATCCTCCTTCTTTTAAAGGGTCGGCAACGCGCATGTAACACACCTGGAGTTGCAGGCGTCCCCTACGGTGACCGCTTACCATCAGGCGGGCCGTATGCTTGTTTGTCACTCTCGTAGTATTAAAAAAATATATTTTTAATCCCTTGTAAAACAATCTACTATTGTATGTTCCAGGTTATACGAAGAATTCAACAGGGTGGTCTTCAACAACGCCCTCGATAACGATCTTCCAATCGTGTGGGACACCAAACTTAGGAGTACCGCTGGGTAAGTTTTATCTGTGTGTTAAATATAACCGATACAACCGATAATACATAATCGTCTCTTGGAAACTTTATTCTTAATAATAATCGATATCCATTATACCGAATTTAAATTATTGCGCGACATATTAATATTCGGATTAGCAAGCTGAAGTGGCAATGGGCAGGCCACATTGCACGCAGAGCAGATGGCCGATGGGGTCAAAAAGTGCTTGATTGGAGACCACGGCGTAGGACGTCCACCCACAAGATGGACAGATGACTTTATGAAGGTCGCCGGGAGACGCTGGATGCAGGTCGCTTCCAACCGGTACATATGGAGGTCCAAAGGGGAGGCCTATGTTCAGCAGTGGACGTCTTATGGCAGATATGATGATGATGATGATATTAATATTAGAATAAAATTACGGATAGCACTTACGTATATTTAGTCACTATGCGCAACATGTTTCTGTAAATTAAACCAAAAGGTAGAATACAATCCGTTTCGAACACTAAAAACAGTTGACACTCGGCGTTTGCTTACTTACTTACTATTTTGGCTCAGTGATCCAAAAAGAATCTTGGCCTCCGAGACGAGAGCATGCCACCTGACCCGATCCAGCGCGGTTTCCTGCCACGAATTGGCATAGAGCTGGCGCAGATCCGCCTCCACGACATCACCCAGCGGTACCTGGGGCGCCCCACCGGTCGACGCCCGGTTGGTCGCCCCACGTACGCTCTTCTAACTGCCCGATCCTCCCCCATTCTAAGTAAGTGACCGAGCCAGCGAAGTCTGTGAGATTTCGTTTCGCCGATGATATTGGGCTCAGCCACTAACTCTTCAATCTCGGCGTTCTTCCGGATCCTCCAGGTGCCATCGTCTCTTCTAACAGGTTCCAGGATCTTTCTAAACACTTTCCTTTCCGCTATCAGGAGTTGGTTTTCTTCTTTTATTGTTAGAGTCCAGGCTTCACAGCCGTACATAAGGATAGGCCTAATGACGGTTTTATATATCCTTAGTTTCGTACTTTTGCTGAGAAGCCTGGACACTAAAACTTTGTGGAGGACTGCGCTGCATCGTAGTGCGTTTTGAATGCGTATCGCAATCTCCTCATCCCGAGTGTTTGTATCGGTGACTGTGCACCCGAGATACCGAAACTTGTCAACACCCTGATAGACGGTACCTTCCACATGAAGACTATCACGACGGACTCGCGTGTTTTTATACCGTTTCATGTGGAGGTATTCGGATTTAGCCTGATTGATCCTGAGACCTATCTTGTTTGCTTCCTCTTCCAAGACCTTTGCCGCCATCACCACCTGTTCGCGGTTTTTCCTCTTCGGTGTTCCGGCGTTTGCTTACGATTAGAAATTTATATCTATGTATTGTATACATGTAATAAAGCAGAGTAAGGTCAAAAATATGTACATTTTCACTGTGTTGACAGCTGGGGACCCACGGAGCAAAAAGTTTGCCCCTTTAGCTGTCAACTCAGCGTAGTTGCCAACTTTTTAAAAGGCAACGCGCATGTGACACCCCTGGAGTTGCAGGCATCCATAGGCTACGGTGACTATTTACCATGCTAGTTTGTCACCATCCTAGTATAAAAGAAATTACAACTACAAATTAGGGATTTTTCGTTACGGAGTCTCGTCTTCCAATATGCTGAAACTTTCGGATGATTTCACACCTTCGGATCCTATTGATTGCTGTTGTCCAGACTCAGCTTCGGTTCCGTTGAAACAATCTTAAAAATTCCGGTTTCTGCTTCCGTTCCAATGAAATCACCTCCGTAACAACCCTACCACAAACCATTATTAACTCTTGGTTTAGCTTTCAGAGGTTAAGTTTAACCATTAAATATCCTTTAGTTGCTTTTGACATAGAAACTGAAGTACAGCGCTATCTTGTGTTTGATAGACTTAAAATATACGTTTAACTCCTTTAGGTGTTTCACTCATTTGATCTTTAAATTTCAGTACCACAACAAACCGTCTAGTTAAAACGTCGCGCGGCGACCGCCTCCGCACGTCGTCCATCAAGCTGTCCAGCAAGGTGCTGGACACGCCGCAGCGCGTCCGCGACACCCTCGTGCACGAGCTGTGCCACGCGGCCACGTGGCTCGTGGACGCCGAGCTCCGGGCCGGCCATGGCCCGCTGTGGAAGAAATGGTTAGTATTGAAACAAAAAAACACAAAAAAAATACTTTAGATACGATAAAACACCGGTTTTATAGACAAACCGGTTCAAGGTGAAACCGGAATCGAAAATGCGACAAATAGGGATATGTCAAGCAGAAATACGGTTTTAAAACATCATCAATATGTAGGTATAAACAATTTTTTTTTTAATTGATGTCCCATACAAAATGTCAAGATTAGACAACCAGAATAAATACATAAATATTGCGAAAAAAAGGTTAAAATAAAATAAATACCTAAATATTGCGGGACAATGTTACACAAATTGACCTAGTCCCACGGTAAGCTCAATAAGGCTTGTGATGTGGGTACTAGACAACGATGTATATAATACGAGTAGATAGATATATATAAATACTTAAATACGTAGAAAACATCCATATCTCAGGAACCAATATTCGTAATAAACACACAAATAAATGATCAAGATTAGAACCCTCCTGCTCCGTAGGTAAGGTCACTACCAACTAAGCTAGAAGGCCGTTTCAAGGTTCGTATGTCTTGTACATTAAAAAAAAGGTTTTACCCTATACATATAGGGTCTCTGGTTTTCAGTGGCTGGTATTACAAAATTTTTTTATTTGTCGCCAGGGCATCTCTCGCGCTACGAGCGATTCCGGAGTTGGGCGAGATATCTCGCTGCCACGACATGGAGATACATTTTAAATATACGTACAAATGTACCAAATGCGGTTACAGGTATGTTCTAAAGATAATTTACCAATTGTTCTGGAAGAATAAAGTAAAAAGCGAAGCGTCAAGCGTCGTCAATCACGCAACATCTGTTGGTGGTCGTGTAAACCAATGTCTTTTAAAATGTGAGCTTCTTTAACGAAGCTAATGTAGAGACTTCGTAATAACGGCAATAATGTTACTTTGCTATTCCGCTACGGGCCAGTTGCACCACCAGGGGTTAGCCACATAAACCGGTGTTAAGCGTTTTTTGTATGGAAATTGACAGCTCAACTCCGGGTTACCGGCTAACCCGGGGTGTTGCAAGTGGGCTTAAAAGCGCCTGTCAATTAGTGCCAACTCGTTATACCTACTTGCGTATTTTTTGCATGAAATTAATGTACAAAAAATAAATACGCAAATAAATATGACAAACAACCACCAATAATACAAAACTCGATACGCGTTTCGCTTCTCTACGAAGCATCCTCAGGAGATGTAGGAGTTGTTGCCGGTCTGAAGTCCAATTTCGTAAAACATTTATTAGATAACGGCCATACTCTGTCAAAGTTTGTTCAACTCTCGTATTTTGATACCTTCGTAAAGCTCAAGATTAAATAAATATAAATATTATAGGACAGTCTTACACAAATTGACTAAGTCCCGCAGTAAGCTCAAGAAGGCTTGTGTTACGGGTACTCAGACAACTATATATATACAATTGTAATAGTTAGTCTAAGACACCCTAACCCAGTGGTTAGGGTGTCTGCCGCGAAAGCAGGAGGTCGCTGGTTCGATCCCAGCCCTGCTCACCGGGGACCTTGGTCACCTCTGTAGTATATGACATCTCTTTCAATTTATAAACGATATATATTATTACAAATACATAACTACATAGAAAACATCCATGACTCAGGAACTAGTATCCGTGTTCATCACACAAATAAATGCCCTTACCGGGATTCGAACCCAGGACCATCGGCTTAGCAGGGTCACTACAAACTACGCCAACCGGTTGTCAAAAAAGATTCCGAATAAGTAACGTATTTTTTTTACTTTTTCGCAGCATCCAACGGCACTCCAAGTCCATAGACATCACAAAGAAGTGCTGCGGTTACTGCCGCGGCACATTCGAGGTGATAGTGAACAAGAAAACTAAAGACGGCCATGTTGTTTCCACACCCGCGCGCAAGGCCGGCGCGAACGAATTCGCGCTCTACGTCAAAGATAACTACGGAGCGGTGAAGGATGGCAAGACACACGCGCAAGTTATGAAGATTTTGGGCGAGCAGTTTTCGGCTAAGAAGAAACCTAGGGAGGTTACATAGAGAGCACCATTCCCATCGGGTTGCCTTAATCTGAACGAAAAAGCAGACCCAAAATATCTCTATTAGGCATTAGATTGTTCTTCCAACCCTACTTCTTTATAACTATTACGTTTTCAATCCTATAAAATAGTTGCTACTGCCGAATTTGACGTGCATAATCTAGACTCTGCTTCAATAGAAAAATCCTTAATTTCAAATCCATAGTCATCACAAATGCGTGTTCTGTCGCGGTATATTAGAGGTCATAGTCAACAAGAAAACAAAAGACGGCCACACAGGATAATGGAGGATGGGTGATTTGATTGTTTGCTAGATATTGTATGATTACATAGACAATTCAGGATATACAGAGTCCAAGTTTTGAAAGAGGGCGCAAAGTTAATACCTAAACCGGTAGGGTTGGCACACAAACATTATTAAATAAATAAATAAATAAGTATTATCATACAATGCACGCCCTGGCTTCGGCCATACACTGGGCTAGTCAAAACCGGTTTCGCTGTGTACGTGTCTCGGGAATTTGTGGCACCAGCGATGTATCGAATATTCGCACTCCCATTCGCGAATATTCGCATGTTTTTAAATACATGCAAAATTAGCGCGCATGTGGTGGTGTAACAGTCGCAGCGCGGGGTATTAACCCTTTCGACGCCATGTCAAACACAAAAGCTGTCACTCAGACACCACGTAATCGAAATATCAAAACTGAAGCTGAACGTTACGCTTTAGTAGTGTAGATTTATACAACTCTGTGATCTATGACCGATATATCGGTCATTGGCGTTGACGCTGCGGTGCCAATATATACATCTTTGGCGTAGAAAAGGTTTAGCTTGGACTCTGTCTATCCCTACTCATATGAAGCCTGTGAGTCCGGTTTTTGACTGAAACTCAGGATTATTTAGTATTTGACAGCCATTTCTACTCCGATTCCAAGTGTTACAGTGTGATAAGCAATTGTGGGGATAAAACGAACATGCATTGAGTCGCAACTCATTTATCCACCTGTCTCACTCGCACTCGCCATAACGTCGCAGCGTTCTAGCTTTGTTTTTATTGCCGCAAAGGTATGTTCCTTTTGGCCCAACTATAGTTTTGTGAGCAGATCCTTTATGACTTGTACATTGATTTGTATACTATAATTTTGTCAAACTTATCTCTATATCGAGATATTATACATTTTGTATAAGGTAAGTATACATTAGTTTGTTTAATGTAATTTTGTAAGAGAAGACAGTTCTCTGGAAGACTGATTTTAGATATTTGTACATACGACTTAATACGGTGTATTGTGTATATATTTATTATGACATAAACATTGCTATTTTGAATAGTTATAGTGCATTATTCTAATTTATTTATCCTTTTCAACCTTTTAACTACCGTTTTGGCGTTGAAAGGGATCAATGTGTTTGTGCTGTACATTCTGGGTGTCATTTCAACCTTTAGTCATACTTTGAATATATGTATAATAATACCAATTCAGTCGAAATATACGAAGCAACCATTTGTTTTCATATCTCATGCTCTGAAAGTGGTTCGCTGTTCCTATTAAGCGGATGGAAATGACGCATTTGTACTCGAGGGCGTTTACTTTTCAAGTGCATTTTTTTATCAAGTTTTACTAATTACAATTGAAAATCGATTTTACATTGATTCAAATCAAACTTTTAAAATAAAAGTTTGTTTGAACCTCGCATATGTACTAGGTTAATTAAGTTATTTTATAAAATACTCTTGGTATTTTCTTTCCTCGTATTCGATATGAAAAGTAGAGTGTTTAACTGGGGTTAAACACTCTACTTTGCTCTGACTGCGTTCGAGCACCAAAATACCTCCACTGCAAAGGGGCCTCTCTTCCCTTGCTTTCATCGCGATTTCAAGATGTCCTAGTAGCTAAAAGTTTAGTATATGGCTTACACATTCATCTAACATTAGACATTACTAAGGGTTGAAAACACATCCCATATGTAACGCTTGTTATTTTGAAGAGTGATTTATAATGAAATTTAGACGAGTTTTATTGTTATAAATGCATTTAATTTTGTACGTATAATTAAATAATTATGATATTCACATGGAGTTTTTTCTCGTTTTGTTCTTTCTTGTATATTAGTAAGGTCAATTTGTTTGAAAAATCCAGATGACGCTATTTGACGGCCTCCAATAAAAAAGTGAATCAAAAGTAGTTCTTTGAGATGTTGGTGGATATATTAGATTAAAATCAAAGCTCCGAAGTTATGATTGGGAATATACCCCGGAAACATTGGAAATATTCCCGGAAACGTTGGGAATTTACTCTCTTAATTGAGGTACACTGTTTGATGTCTCGGAAAATAGTTCAATGCATAACGTATTGATGATAATCTCGATCACACAATATGTAAACCTGTACACTTTCAAAATTCCCCAATGTTCCCTTTGTGTGGGAATATTCCTGGGAATAAACCCGGGAACGGCACATCACTACTTGTGGTCAAAGGGTTAAGAGGGCACAGGATAGGGTTACTTCTCCATAAAAATGTTGCAAACGTAAGTACGTGCTGTCAAGTGACAGTTTGAAAAAATCATGGCTTTAGCTTCAAAACCCAAGGAGGAAACTGCCGAGTCCATCCATCCCGAACTATGATAAGGCACGCAACGTTGTATTGATTTTAACTCTCTTCATTAAATTAGTGCCCATAGTTTTCTTTGGTTCTAGATAAAACTGTTAAAGGTCAAGCAACGTATGTATGTCTGGAACTGAACGGACTGACTTCAGAACAGACAAATCGCATTTACGCCTCTGGCCGGTTTCTCAACTGCACGCTCAATTAGGTTAGCTGTTGGGCGCAAGTTACAAGGGATCGGTTAAGAGTCCGGTATACTTATTTTACGATAAAAAAGTACATTTTCGTTGCACTTCGTCCAAAAAGTCACAAGTATTAATTATAATCAAAGAGTTCCCAGACTTACTCGTAGACCGAGTGAGCAAAGCGAGCGGAGCTTCTCCGTTTCAGCCTGGGCAAAAAGGCATTTGTGCGTCTGTCCATTTGTTCTCCTCTACAGGTCGCATTTATCAACCAATTTTTGTAAACTTTGATGATTACATTTTTTTTGCCGATTTAGTTTTTGGAAATTTTTAAAATGGCAGGAATTGGTACAAAGTCCTAAGTGTAGCTCGCGAGGTCTACAGCTGAAATGAAATGATTGAAGTCCGCTGTGGCTGAAATACCACGAACCGGACGACGGAGCAAAGGAAGACCTTCAACAAAGTGGAAGAATCGCAAGGAACCGTAGAAGTACTGATTTATTCATTTTTCGGAATAGTTTTTCAATAATTGCAATGGTTTCATTCCGATATTCTACCTATACATTTTATATTCCTACATGCTCTCGGACGTAACATAAGCAAAGTCAAATTCATAGATAAACTACGAGTATACAAACTTATTATAACCATAATTTATCTATTAATATTTTGGCAATATAAAGAGATAAATGAAAGCCATCACATACATATATATTAAAGTCCTTCTCTACTGCCATGTGTTTCTGTATCTTCCCTTAAGGCCGTCCCCTATCCCAATGACCTCGGCGATTTGAGCTTTCTTCCCCTACCGCTTCCTTTCCTCACCGGTTACACAATACCGGTTATAAGCATAAGTCGTCACCTAGGAAGAGCTGCTTGTACTAGGACGCAACCCTATAAACTACTAGTGCCATCTTATACGACTGGCCCCCGTCGCCCGCGCAGGCATCTCGAGCCGGCGTTTTCGAAAAAATGCGTGTAATAGCTTTTTTCTCGAAAAGTACAAAACCTATCCAAAAATCAGTGGATGCGTTTAAAGTAAACATAAATATAAAATGCTTGTCTTAGTTTCTAGTACTTACGACGCATAATAAGGGATAAGAAGAAGGGGAAGGTGGGGAAGATACAGATTTAAGGTAGAAAAATGGGTTTACGGTTATTTTTTTTTCTCTTGATGTATTATGTTTTTCGACAATTTAGTGGAACAAAATGTAGACCAAATACCTAGCTACATTATATATTTTTTTCAAGCGTTGTGCTTGGAGCTGAACAAAGCCTATTCACTTTAAAAACAGTGAAATATGCCGGGTAGCCCCTTAAAGTGGTGCTAATGTAGCCATCCTAGCACATTGTCACCACAATCAGGCCTATTGAACTCCACGTGAACTCGAATCGATTGTGTTGTGTCTGTAACGACACACATTATCAACGGGTTGCCCACACAACCCGCGCCCGCCGGCGCCAGTTATTAAATAATATTTCTGATTGTAGGCAACCCTAGCGTCCGAGCGTCCATTATTTTTGGCGTAGTTTTCAAAACACTTTGTATTCGCTTTTTCTACGAGAGATAGGTTCTTAAGAGTGAGACAAATAGCCACACCACCCAAAAGAAATAATTGAAGAGCAAAAATATCCAAAATTTGTCGCAAAGTTAATAGTGTTTTAATTTTTTGGAAAAGTTGTTCAATTAAATAAGTTCCTACGTTTCGAGCCCTTTACAGCACTCGTTTTCACAGGGTTAAGATGATGACTGAGAGACGTAGGGTCATGGTGTTAATAAACGCGATTAATCCGTTCTAAAGTGTTTAATTTCAATGAATAACAATCGCGATAACAGAAGACAATTTAAATAAGTTCCATTCGCATCTACTTATCATTAATTACATTATACAATTATTATGTACCAAGATGTTGTGTTAGTTTTAGACTTGCGTATGAGGCTATAATAATCAATGTTAAAATGTGTGATACCTTTGTATTAAGGTTTTGCACCCCTACATGACATGTTGTACCGTGAATTATACCTATTGTTGTAAGACCTGATGTCCACCAACATGAAAGCAATACATTTTTTATATAATTTAAACTTTCGTGAGTCATACTGATATTAAATTGGCACAGTTAACACTCATGTATTTTTATCACAATAGGCGTGACATGTTTCGACTGCATCGGGCAGTCATCGTCGGACAGACAGAGTGGTGTTGCCACCTTCGCCACAACACATTTTACATACATTTTTATTTTTATTACTTATACATTTATATTTCTATATACCTAATGGCCACAATCACCACTCATCTCTCGCTACTTGGACTACAACCCAAGCTCAAATGAAGGCAGGAACAGTTCGTAGCTGCGGAGAAAACTGCTATAAACGAATTAAGATTTTAACTCGCTTCATTCGGACGCGAATTAACCTAACTCTCATTGTGGATTAAGCTCCAAATTAGGGATAACTTTTACTGCATTTACTCGTACACTGTATGTGGTATTCTGTGGCAAAACTAAAGCATAGTACCTACTTGCACTACACTCACTAGAGCAAACACTAGAGGACAGCTGACAATATTTCTACAAAGTCGCGTTCCGCCGAACCGCTTGCTGATTATCCCTGAGATTAATTTTCAATTTTTTATTGCTTACAAGTTGCACTCGTGCCCTGAGGGTTCCTTACCATCGCACAATTGTTTAAAGTTTTTTTTTGTATTAGTCAACAAGCTACTATTTGTAGTTTGTTAAATCCTCGTTATTTTCAACCAGCAAGGGTTCCAAATCCCAAACTCTGACCCTGTCCTAACAACGTTTACATAGGATTGTTTGTGGGCTCACAATTTTCTGAACTATGGTCGCCCTACAGCCGCGCTATAGCATTTGGGGCTGCTTGTGTTTACATTAAAAGATTATCAGACCTGTGTAGTGGGAGAGACGACTGAGATATCAACTAAGCCATTACATATGTAAAGTCACATAAGATGACAAGCTGACAAGTGCCTACTTAGATAGATTCTTGCTGTCAAAATAGAGTCCGACTATGCTAATTTTCCTAGACGTATCAAAGAAATTTGACGTTTCAAAAAATACTTTAAATTTTGACAGTTAATTTAATTGGAAGAGACAACGAGGTTTGACTGACTGAGGTGGGCCTGTCTCCGTCAGTTTATTTTAAGTAAGTATAAGATAAGGTGAAGACAGACGAGCTTAAAATTTTCTATTTACAGATCTAGCTGACACGTCAGCGGAGTAATCCGTCAATGTTTAGCGGGAATTAGGCAGGGACGTATGCACCTCCGGCTGACACATTTGGGTCTGATTCCCGTCATACCTTGATGATTTGTCAGCCGGAGATATCCTGCAGACAGATCTGAGGATATATCCTACAGCATTTTCCACACACAATTTGATTTAACAAAACGCGTGATTTATCCGGCGGACCCGATAAAACAGTCCGAACGATCGACATGCCTCGTAAACCTTACAACACCTTGCTGGGTATAAAACTGGACGATCGGAGCCGGGCCGTTCCGTTCTAGCCTGAGTTCTCCTTAAAGGAAGAAACCATCTATGAAAATAATACTAGATGACAAGAGAGTTTCCTTAGCCGTCGCTCGGCCTAGGCTCAGTGTCGCTAAGCCGCCCGAACTGATTACACGCTCATAGACGCTGTAACGAGTTCACCCTTGTTAGTGCGAGAGCCGGATGCGTAAGGCTGCATTCTTGTCATGTATGGATACTAGTTTTATGCAGGCATTTTAAACATGATGATGAAATATGACATATTTTTTTTGCGTTTTGTACACATTATTATAAATTAGCTGGTGCCCGCGACTTCATCCGCGCAATATCTTTATAAATTGTAGCCTATGTGTTATTCTGTTGTATAAGCTATATTATTATAAAGTTTCATTATAATCCATTCAGTAGTTTTTACGTGAAAGAGTAACAAACGGCCATACTTACAAACTTTCACGTTTATAATATTAGTAGGATATAGAACGGGTCTATCGCGAATTTAGTTAATTTATCTGAATATGTCGACGTTTCGACACAGTCATCCGCTGCCGAAGATCGCCGTTGACACTTCGCTGATTCATCAGCCAAGCCGAGACCATGACACATGTAACTGTGTCGAAACATAGGTATATTAAGCTAAATTAACTTGCGATATAAACATAACATAAACCATAAAAACTTTATTACTCAAAAATGTTCTAACAGAATAGTACAAAGGTCTCCGCACTAGGCTTCGCCTGTATCGCGGTGAACCAATTACAGTTTAGTTAGCAGAAATTAGTTACAAGTAAACAAAATAAGACACTTATGTCATTTTAAGCTTAGAAACAATACAAGTTACATATTAAATTAAACTAAAATTAAATTATATTATCTAAAATGTTTTCAGTCTCGGCATAGTTAAGCGTGTTCAAGAATTTAAACAATATTTTTTTTGCTTCTATTGTAGTACAATCTTTGAGATTACAGTTTCTATATATACCCGTGTTATGTTAATAATAAGACGATGGCGCTAAACGCAAGCGTATTAATTTGGTAAAAACTGGTCGCATTTTTGCAAGCAAAGAAGAGAATAGAAGGGAATGTTTTCTTTTTGTCCAACTATCGAAGGACTGTTTTATGGCCGGGACGGGCCGGACCGTAACCGATGTGTCAATTTCGCTGGAAAATATCTAGTGACGTGATAGACAGCGTCACGTGATCATGTTCTGGGAGTTATTTTTCAACGCAGCAGAGTCATGAATAATCAATAAGAGAACGGCTTCCTAGCCTAGTTGGTAGTGACCCTGCCTACGAAGCAGGAGGTCCCGGGTTCGAATCCTGATCCTGGTCAGAGCATTTATTTGTTGTGTAATAAATAAATGCTGACAAATTTTGTTCTTGAGTTACGGATGTTTTATATGTATGTAAGTATTTATATGTATATATCTATTATATATATCGTCGTCCCACAACACAAGCCTTATTGAGCTTACAGTGGGACTAGGGTAGGCCGATTTGTGTAAGATTGCTCCGGTATAGGTATTTAAGAGAGGTCAAGTCGCTTATCGCTCCGCTTATGCAAAGGCGTGGCCTTCGCTCCCCAAATTCGCGGGTAATTGACTATTAACAAGGAATGAACTGAAATTAGTTGCAGCGTTGTTTGCACTAGATTCAAACTTATTTAGAAAATGCATGCGTGATACGGTATTAGTGTCAAACCCCGTTTATCTCTTCCAAACAAATAAACTGTCGAAATTTTAAATGTTATTTTATACGTCTAACTTCTATGAAACTTCTATGAAATAATGATGTTTAATTAACCCTTTCATAGTCTCTGCTACTAAAATCTATGTAAAATTAGCTTAGTCGAGTTCTATGCAGTTGGTTCAAAGACAATGCGATGTCACAAGTCTTTCCTGTAGACTACACAAAAGTTAAATGTTATAAAGATTGTTTTTTATTTATCCCGATGCACATGAAAGGTTATTCCTTTTCTATAGCTGTAAGATAATAGTAAATAATGTACCGAGGCCTTTAAAGTAAGAAATGTCTCAGATCTCGTGTAATTGTCGGCCGAACCGAAGCTGAGAAGCTGAAGCTTTACAAACATGTGATCTGAGGCTTTCTTATTTACTGGCCAAGCTCTGTAAACTACTTTTCTGCTCGACGCAGTCGGCAAGCGGCGAATTTGTTTAGCGTAGCGGCCTGCAATTGCCAGTTTGACGGCAGAAAAAAACATTACTAGTTTTCCTTCCTGTGGACAACAGCTTGTGGACATGACTGTAGTAATGATTTTTATGTAGTCTCCTTTGAAAATACCTACATATGGAATTATCCCAAAACATCTGAAATTACATTTATTTTACACTCAGTAAACAGTGAAAATTGTTATTTTCTAGGCGGCTAATAGTCGTAAAAATTACAAATGCCTGCACATTAAAATTAGCGTTGTTTTTGTCGCCGAGCTGACAAATGATCCCAGCAGCTTGCTCGCGCTACGTACATTCCGTTTTGCCATCAAAGCAACACGAACCGTCGCCAGCGGTGTTTCCGGACCGATACGACCTTCAAACCTTCAAAAAAGAGCGTACACCTTAAAGGCCGCCAACGCACTTGCGACACCTCTGGTGCTGCGGGTGTCCATGGACGACGTTAATCGCTTACCATCAGGCGATTCGTTTGCTCGTTTGCCACCTATAGCATTAAAAAAAAACAGGGGCGAGTCGGCATACGTACCGTCTCCCCTCGGTCCAAGCACAAGCCCAAATGGGAATATGCGGGTCTGTGTTGTGACAAGTACCGTATAGTCCGTATACAAAAATAGATCGAAATGCTCAAGATTTGGTAGTGTAGTTGTATAATTTTGTGTGTTAGTGTCGACATTACAGATTGGTTTTTGTTTCCCTCCACAAAAAGTGACAGAATAATATATGCAGTAAGATGTCGGTTTGCCGACTCCCTTCCAACGAGTTGGAAGCCTGTGTAGCTCGCAGATTTTGCCACATTAGAGCCTACTGCCAACATAGACAATTCTAAATTTCGTACTCGTATTTGTATCGCTTTCACTCGAACCAAAGATTTGATGTAAGTAGAGTAGACGAATAAAAACAAGATATTGAGTTAGGGGAGAGTCGGCGATATTGTACCGCCGGTTAAATTGTACCACCTCTAGATTTCCTACTTAACAGCCTATATTACTTGCTTATGGGGCACCCAACGGAGCACCTATGGTGGTATAATCATCAGTTACCGAAATAAAAAATGACAAAAAGTCAAGAATTAACTTGAGAGAAAAAAAATGATTTTCGTCGGACTCGGTGTAACTTTTGATGTCATTTTGTAATTGTACTACTTGCGATCTAGATAGATTAGAATTACAGAATTAACAGTATTTCACTACAAGATTTATCAGGTTTTCTGAGTAAATTTTATATTATTTATTTCAAAAAAATATCTAGTCGGTTAATTCGTCACGCTCAAAACCGACCAAATATTTTTTAATTGTATCAGTGCGATTTCAGTGTATTTTAAAATAAACAATTAACATTCATAACTTTTAACTAATACAGTTTGAATGGTGGTGGTACGATTTAACCAACTGGTCGGCTGAATCGTACCGATGGCAGTCCCTTCGGATTTCTTTTTTTACAGATCGTTAATTTAATCCCAGCTTATTCAATTTGATATATAACCTAGCCAAGAAACTGAACTTTCATATGAATAAACAGTTACATTTCTATCTGCCTTCAGAAAAAAAGTTATCCACGTTCGAGTAAAAAGTGGTACGATATAACCGACTCTCCCCTACGTATCCGAGTCCAGTTGGCATGTGTTAACGGACTTATACGCCGGATACAGTCGGCAGACACATTTAACTAACCTTTCAGAGAGTGTGTACTTGTGTAGATTATTTTTTTTAATACCAACTGTTTTTTTTTAAACTACGAATCTAATTAATCTACTACGAACTATCTTTATTGTGCGGCCACATCGTTAGCATTATGGGCCGGCTAGTGTTCTGGTTGCAAGATACCTTACAGTTCTCCTAGCTTCGCTCATCGTCGGACATAATGTTTTTTCTTATATGTTTACACGCAACGTGTCAAATTGGTAGGTAAAATGTGTCACTGGTGTAACAATCTTTTCAGTCATAGTCATACTTAATGACAAGACCCTAATTTGTTTGTCGAATCGAAAGTGTAGAAACGGCAGGCGCCGACAAAACAGCATTACTCACCCCGTCACCTGACGGCCGAGGACTCCGAGGAGAGGAGCAAATGAAACTCGCCGCAAACACCTTTCTTCCTTGTCGCTATATAATTTTATATTCTAATATCATCTAGCCGTTTTTTCCGTAGTTCATCGTGTTAGAATAGCTAAATGAGGTGTTTTAAAATTACCTATGCGAGCCTCCGCTCAAAACTTCATTTGGTTCGCAATCGATAAATCCTGGCCTGATGCTCTCGTGATCTGGTGATCTCGAATTTTATAATCCCGATTTTGAAAAACCCGACCTATCAAAAGTATCAAAACTCCCA
This sequence comes from Lathronympha strigana, assembly GCA_949128165.1. Taxonomy (NCBI): domain Eukaryota; kingdom Metazoa; phylum Arthropoda; class Insecta; order Lepidoptera; family Tortricidae; genus Lathronympha; species Lathronympha strigana. Next base: position 4,427,941 of record OX421922.1, on the reverse strand, counting down.
TAAACATAATTCCGAATGTAATAATATGATTCGATATTATTTTATTCGGAATTTAAAAAAAATATTCGGAATTTTATCGGAATTATTCGTCTTTCATCAGTCGGAATTTTGATAGGTCGAGATTATAAAATTCGAGATTTTGATTTATAAAATTTATAAACATTCGGAATTTTAAAAATCGGGATTATGAGAAACGGAAAAAAAATCGGAATATTTGGGTGATCCCATTGCCACTATACCTGCTCCCATTCCAATACAGCCAGACCCTATCGGGAACTACATCGCCACTGGCTATCCTACGCCAGACGCCATGACACACACCATACCCGAACTCGACAATAAGAAGAATGAAGACACTAAGGGATGACTCACACCACACAAGAACGGGACGGGGCGGGACGATTTGTCAGTTTCTATAGAAAACGTCACGTGACATTCGAGGGCTCCGAGCGTGATTCTTTCTATAGAAATTGACAGATTGTCCCATCCCGTCCGAGTGTGGGTCATGCTTAAGGCAAACTACAAAACGACGGCCCGCTGGGTAGAACCTAGGAAATTGAATAAGGTTAGGGCGTCTGCCGCGAAAGCAGGAGGTCGCAGGTTCGATTCCAGCCCTACTCACCTTGACCACTTCGTCTGTAGTATGTGACCTGTTTTTTAATTTATAATTTGAATAAGGTGGTTTTTCCCACATCAGGAAAAACTGGGACTGAAGAACCGGATCGGATTGACTTAAAGATCCGTTAGTTAGCGATAGTACTACTTTGGCTTGTCACAGAATCAAAAGTTCAATACTTGGAGTCTTTTTTGGACTTACCTATGGTTAAGCCAGATCTAAGATGGTTACGTTACGTTCATGTATTTTGCATATGTTTGGTATTTATTAGGTACTTATATCTATAAACTGAACACAGTTGACATTGGCGATACAAATAAAAAACGACAAAAGACAATACTTATTGCGAAATGATTTAATTAATGAATTTACAATTAGTATTTAGTTGGTGGTGCTTTAGGCATATTAACACTAAACAAAACTATATAAACCAAAATAACTATAACCAAATAAAGGCTATTTAAAATGTTTGCAAGATTTGTCCAAATCGGTTTATTCTTCACGTTAATGTCTTCAGTATCAGAAACCCCTCCCCATTTGGGGAAAATCAGGTACCGGCCAACACTAGCAAACAATGTATTCGATACTATAGACGCCCATTCAAAAGGTACAGTTTTTCTTCTTACCATTTTGCTTAAAACTAATGTAAAAAGCACAGAAGTTATTGTTACGATAATTGAATCTCGTATGAAGAATAATATAACTGGAGTATCGCCGCTATGTTTTGGTAAAAACTCGTCAATAAAGAACAAAAAATGAAAATGACTTATTAAACTGAAACACAAAAACCCCAACCGGATAAAATCATTTACATTCATCAAAATAGATATCGTAGTCAGTAGACAAAGGATAATACTAGGACCTACTAACACGACTACAATACCAGACGCTTGTCTTTCCAAAGTTAAAGTAACAGATAACTGTATATCCGAATCTGGGCTTTCCTTCGTATCCACTAACATAATGTTCCAGCCATTGCCATATTCAGCAGGAAAGAGTGAAATCGCTCTTTTAGAAAAGCGAAATTTGGTAACGGCAAATCTATCAGCATCTCCAAACTGGAGTGTACAATTCTGAACATCAAACGGCCAGTCTCTCAATTTGGCGCTGCAAAATGACTCATAAATGAATTCTGGCGAACACATAACTTTTCCGTTCTCTTTGACGATACAGTCTTCTATTACCATAGAAAAATCATCTGGGTCAACGCTGTTAAGCAGTTGTAATGACGGCGTCCAAATATCAGAAGGTTTCATGACGATCTTGTTGATTCCTCCGTAGTCTTTCGCCGACCAAGTGAGTCGTTCGTCACTCCAAGTCATACGGGTCCACATTTTAGCCGTAAATCTATCATCGTATTCGTCTAAGGCGAAAGTCTTCATTTGGAAGTGCACTTTGACGGGGACACAAGAGAAGTTTCTTGGCGGGTGCATGATGCGATAATTCTCCGTTAATTTCTTGTGCAATTTATTATCCCATGCATCATCTTTTGGAAACAAGTCTTGCCTTACGCAATCTTGTGAATATGAAGAGTAAATTATACTGAGAAATATTAAAAGTACTATGTGTGAGAACATGGTTTGTTCGTACCTGTATTAACACTGAATTGATTGACTGGAATGTAGTACGGCAAACGCCCCCTGAATTATCTTTTGTCACTTGATACCGATCCATTTGCAGTAAAGTTATGAGTGGATGATAATTATAGGTACCTAATTATTATTTTATAGTTATGGGAAGACCCTTAACTGGATCACGGGATGAGGGGAGTGTAACAAAACTCTTTAAGAAGGGAACGGGAAATCCTTTTAGGTACCAGCAGTACGGATAGAATTACCGCGCTTGCCAAACTAACAGTGCGATAATGATATGAGTGAGGAATGCTTTATTACGTGGATTATTTCGTCCATCATACGCCTATAATTATTATAATATTTGGCTGTTATAAATTTCAACGTAATATTATGGTTTCGTTTAATATTATGGTGACCTTTACTACCATCTGGTGGGTGTCGTAAAAGTCCACTGTAATATTAAATTTTATGTTTTCAAGTGTGTTGTGGGCTAGCAACCTGTCACAGCAATATCACAATTTCGTTATCTTTAAACCCTTGAATTGAGCAGTTTCATAAGTATTTTTTTCTACTCCAGCACTTCTATCTGTCAATTAGATGACTGGCACCCATATTTAAAAAAAATACATTATAAGTTGTCAATAGTACTCCATAAGAACTCTGCTCCTATGGATTTTCATACAATATATGAGCACTTTGCTTTTGAGATTTTGCTTTTTTCACTATTTTAGCAGTCGTAGAAAAAGTAGCGTATGCAACAGTTTATAATTGGTTCTTAACCCTTATTATATCACTGTTGCATAAACAACTATTGGGAATACATGTGAGTTATGTATGTTATAGCTTTTACCTAAAAAATAAAGGTCAACTTTCTTTTACAGAGCTGACTGCACACTTATCAAACGATTTCATAGTAATATTTAAATATAATGTGATACATATGAGACACTTGTATGAGTCAAGTAAATAGAATACATAACGATATACCTTATAACACAAACGATGAAAACAATGCTGTTAATAATATTAGAAAAATCAACCCATTCGGTTTGTTGACTTACCGAATCCAAGACAGTTTTATTGGCTATAGTATCGCTCCACTTTGGGAAAACCAAGTACTGACCATATCCGCTAAGAACGAAAGTATTAATTGAAGTAATTAAAACAGGTGGTGAAGATTTACGCGAACATAAATAACGTAAAACAAACGATATATATACCACTGTCAACGTCAAACTCATCGATCCAGAAATAAAAAACAGGATCTTAGGAGCATCCGCACTATGCTTCGGTATTTGTTTGTTGACTTCAATTAAAAATAAATAATGACTGAATAAACTGACACACGAGATTCCCAAGCGCACAGTACCCTTGGCATCCCAAAGGATTGAGGATATAGTCAGCACAGACATCACTATGGCTGGGACCACTACCGCAGCTTCGATACCTTCTGCCACTCTTTCCAAAACCAATTCTATAGAGGCTTGGTAATCTCCAGTTAAATTCAGATGTACTTTTGAATATACCAGTCTCCAGCCAGAATATGCATCCTCAAAGGCCAGGAATAAAATATCTGTGAATGTTATGTTTGATTCGCCCACTAACGTTTCATCATCTATCTTCAAATTGCAGTGTTTTCTGTCATACGGCCAATCATTCATCACAGAACTGCACATAAGAGAGTGTATATTCCCCTGAATGCATTTAACATGTCCAGTATAATTCCCTGAACATTCATATATTTGAGTAATCATGGACGCTTTAATTTTCTCGTTTTTCATTTTTAATTCAGGAGTCCATATATCATAAAAATTGAAAACCGTTGTCGTTATACCTTTATGTTTATCCAAATCCCACTTCAATCTGTCGTCTATCCATTCGAAGATGTTCCAACTATACACAGTAAGTTCTTCTTCTTGTCCATCAAATTCTATCCTCTGTACGATGTAGCCTACAGATACTTCGACTCCTGCCGTGTTGTTGCTGTTTGGTGACTCAAATATATCGTAACACTTAAGTAATTCATCTTTTAGTCTTTTTTCTGTAGGAACTTGAGACGGCCATTCGGGATTTAGGACACATTCTTGGCAACTACTAAAATTAATAATAATGGCGAATATAATAATGTAAGTGTGCCAGACCATGATTGATGGCAAACTGGTGTTCAGTTGGAGCAATGCCGTCAGGAAATTTGATATGTTAAACGCCCACTTTGTGATAACGATTGTTTTAGGCTAATTTTTGCAACGTCATAAACAGATTGCTCAAAGGTCAAAGGTGCTGAAAAATAACCAAAGGTATGCTTAGGTATGAGTTTTCTAAATATTTCGTGATACTTTTTGTGAGCAAGTACTTAATTATTTTTATCCCTGACAAACAAATAAAAAAGTAAGTACTTTCATTTTAATGAATGAAATAAATTTATATATATACAGCTCAGAAGGTATTCGACTCTTATGCTATATCGAAAACAAACGTATAAACTGGCTTCTGTGGGATGTAAACCGAAAGCAAGCAAATATAAGCAATAATCACGACAAACAGACAAACATTGTTAGCAATACTAATAAAGTTAACCCATTCCACATTAGACTTCACATCCGAATCATCATCCACCTCCCATTTTGTAAGTACTCCATATTTACCGTAGCCATCCAGTACAAAGTCATTAAAAGAAACTATCCATATCGATGGTTGGGTTTTTTTCTTCCCTAAATATCTAAAGCAAAACGATAAAACTATACAAATTAAAGTCAAAAGTGTAGAGCTGCTAATAAATGACAAGATGACAGGAGTATTCGCACTATGTTTAGGGACGTTCTCGGCTACTTCGTTTGAGAATACAAAATGACTGATCAAACTCATGCAGAGTATCCCAAATCGATGAATACTTCTAAAGTCCAAAAACAAAGCTGTCACTGTCAGTACACTTATCACAAAAGCTGGAACTACTATAGTAGCTTCTAATCCCTCAGCGAGCCTTTCAAATTTAAATTTAACTGCAGACTGTATTCCCGTCGTCAAATTCTTGAACACCTTTTCGCGGGCAATCATCCATCCAGCATTTTGGTACGCTTGCATCACAAATTTTATATGGCTCAAGCTGAAGATCACTTTGGTCTCCTGCGGCCTCCACTGGTCGAATTGAAGAGTGCAGCTCTTTGTGTCGTAAGGCCAATTGGTTAAGTCGGAAGTGCAGTACACTTTATGCTCCGTCCGGAGAACGCACCGAACGTGGCCTGTGCTGTTTAATTTACATTTTGTGTAGAAAAAATCAAAATCATCCACATCAGCCGTGTTGACCAGCTTCAATCCAGGACTCCAGATGTCGAAGCTCGAAACTTGCGTCCATTGAAGATCTTGATAGTGCTCGGGCTTCCATGTCAATCTGTCATCCTGCCAATCGAAGTAGTTCCAACTATATAAAGTCAGTATCTCCTCGTTGTAATCAAAATTGAAGGATTGTAGAAGATAGTCCATTTTCACAAGCACCGTGTTCGAGTCTTTATTGACTGGGGGTTTCAGAATTTCGGCGAAGCATTTAGTTAGATGTTCTTTTAGGTTCTTTTCAGTTTCCATTTCTGACGAATGGGTCTTTAAGCGACATTCTTTACCACTGGAGAAACTTAAGACAGAGAGTGTAATGAATGCGCACAGACGCATGGCTGCTGTTAGAATGTGGACATACGGTCCGCCCACTTTCATTTGTTTAATGCACATGTGTTTAGTGATAAATATGGAGTCAATTTACTATCAGCTGTCTGTCGTCTGTCTACGATACAACATGTAAATACAGCTTGTAAAACGTTTCTACACTTTTAGGGGATGTTTTAGCAATGATAGCAGATTAGCCAATCAAAATTACAATTATAAGAATTCAAATATCTATATTTGGATTGTAGTTTGTCTTTTTTGAGCAATGCAATATTCTCTTTAAGTGAATCGTGATTCCAGAAATTACAATGATTTAAAAATTAAGAAAACCCTTGATAACTGATAATGTGTCGCCACTGTTACCAAATCTTTGAGAATCCAGAAGAAAACATTTAAGTTTTACTTGGTTAAGATTTAAGGTAGGTAGAGGTAGGTAGCTAAATAGGTAAGTTACACTTACTGTATATATTTTGAAAATAAATGTTTTACTTGGTACAGGTACAGGTCTGCATTCCCTTGAAGCTGTGAAAAAGCCATGCCTCTACGTCAACGCTATCAAAAGATACGGCGGTTTATGTCGCATTTCCCACGCATTTTTAATGGGAATCAAAATGTATTAGGGTAGGTATTTCCCGTTGACCTAGAATCACGTCATTTGAGAAAAAGCAAGAGCTTGTAGCTCAAGTAAAGGAAACATTCCGAAAACCGTATAATTGCCGCACACTGAGAGTTCCGTGCCACCAGTATTTTTAAGTATGTAAGGTCCATAACTCATAACTGGGGGAGGATCCTTTGTACGAAACCAGTTTGTATTTGTTTATATCATAACCTAATGAGAATAACTCCAATATTTCCAACGAAAGAACGCCAAGAAGTTTTGAATAAACGTCTAACCTCCTTGACGTCCTATAGTCGCAATATATTTCTCAACCAAGTCCGCTTTGTCCCGCTAAAAATAGCAGACCGAAAGCGAACAAACAACAAAACTAATATCGTTGCAATTGGAAAATGGCATTAAAACTGGGATTGAGTTTAGAACATTCTGCCCCCAGGGCGAACTATCACAGTGGAAATAGTGGGATCGAGTTATTTGTTCAAATTGTCGCTACAGAACGAAAAATGTCCACTTCTGACGGCTAACTAGACAATGAAAAAGTGCCATTGTTCTAAACTTTATCAAAATGGTAATTGACTTAAATAACTGGTGGTAAATTAAAATTTGCAGTATTTTTTTTACCTACCATATTTTCATATACTTAAAGTGTAAGATAATAATTTTATCGCGAATGAAATAAACAAGAGACGTCTTCATAATTCTAGGGATTTCTCACGCAACGCAAGCGATGATAAATGGAGTAAAATTAAACAAAAATTGGGTATTGCGGAATATTTTAGTAAGCAGGCGAATGTACGGAGTGTACGAGTAAAGGATGACACACACTAGCACGGGAAGGGACGGGACGGGACGGGGCGGGACGGAGAAATCTGTCAATTTCTATAGAAAGAATCACGCGATAGCTCGTTTTATATTATTGTATGTAAGTATATAAGTAGCTAACAATTTAGTCACGGATATTTATGATAGTACTCGGTTCTCGGAGTAGGTACATTTAGGTAAGAAAAATCATAAGTTTTGTTATGTTTTTTTTGGAGAAAACTAGGAAACAAATTTGCAACGTTAACACACCCTGTTAGTGTGATTATTAAATGAGTACTCATTGAACATATTTTAATACCTCTTGTACCTAACACCTAACTGGCCACTTAACGTCAAATCAAATACTCGATTGTCAACTGTTGTCAACGTCATGCTAAACATCTTGTCAGTTAAATTTGCACATGGTGATTATTTTTAGACGTAATTATAATTATTATTTTTGTTCGGTAAACGAAAACAAAAAAATGATATACAAAGGTTCCTTAATTATAGTTTAAAGTTAATTGTTTTAATACAATGTATTATCTCTTAAAATATCCGTGACTAATTTGTTACACGTGTTGTGTTATTTGTTTGTTAGTGTGGTGTGTGTGTGGTGTTGTGTGTTTGTTAATGTGTTAATTTGTTATAGGTAGTTTGCACAAGTAACTTTTTTGATTGACGGGGAGAATCCGCATTCTCTGTCATCATCTTAATCCTGTGAAAACGAGTGCTGTAAAGGGCTCGAAACGTTTTCAGTACTATGTAGTTTAGTTTTAGATGGGTTCGCCGACAGTCCTTGCTCTGAACACCACCGTTTAACGATCTTGAGTGCGCTCTGCATATCTGACGTACATACTAGACATAAAAAAATACATACCTACTAAAAACGAGGAAGATAGATTATCATCCTGGTGAAAATTAAAGGAAGAGTTTTACCTTGATAATTGATGTAATTTGTATTAACATTACAAAAACAGATAAATAAGCACAGCTTCTTCTCATTTTCTCATTGAATTGACAACAAACATATGACACAATAATAGAATGAGAAGTTAAAAAAATATTAAACATTTAAAAACCTACGCGGCCTGATGCTCCACAACACATAATTATATGTACCTAAACAACGGATTGTCCAAGAGAAGTTACCTACTCGCTTCGGTCGCTCGATTAATTTCACAAAACTTTCATACCCCCGTAGCTAATTTCTCGAAATCATACGTTCCCAAGAATTCTCCACCGTTCAGACTTCAGAGTTCATACCGCAAGAAGTTGGCAGAATCTTCAAGACTACTTGAAATCCAAATTCCTTAACAAATCATTCGACTTTGAAGCTATATGTGTACGCGTGTTGATCGGATTGCCAATGTTTTCAATTATGTGAGTCAATATACTCGTGTCTGGATAAAAACACTAAGGTTTTATTGATTGGCACTGCGATAAAGTGCGAAATAATACATGAATCAAATTACTTGACTGAACATAAACTGATAAAAATATGACTATCTTCCTAAAGGATGACTCACACTACAACGGGATGGCATGGGACGATCTGTTTATTTCTACAGAAATAATCACATCAGCGTGCGTAGCTAAGATGCTAATCGCTCACGCTTTATAACGTATCGTAGCTACCTGTCTCTATCACTCTTCCTTATTAGTGTGACAATGACAGTTGCGTTTCGTTAGTGACTGAGCGTGAGCGATTGGCATCTTGGCTACACACCCTGAGCTCGAAGCCCTCGAAGGTTACGTGATATTTTCTATAGAAACTGAGAGACCGGCCCGGCGCGGTCACGTCTTGGCCCGCTGTAGTGTGCTGTGTGAGTCATCCTTAAAGCCCCGGCTACACGCAGCGATTTACATGCAGAAGTGGTCTGTGCAAGAAATGGATGATGAGCGTTTTGTGTAAGCCATTGCACATTTTACCGTTTTTACACACATACTTATTTGCAAAAATATAGTTTGTTGGGGTTTGGTATCTAGCTGGAATCCCAGAAGATACTTCGAATACGTAAACCTAAGAGCAAGTGTGATGAAAATAAATATAAGTATAATGCAACCTAGCAATCCTGTTTTCCTGTTGAGTCAAAGCAGTACAAAGTTTAGGGACTTAGAAATGTTTTGTGGAATCCAGTCCTTGCTCAGCGGGCTCAGGTTAATTGGGAAATTTAAATTATCGCCCTAGGGCTTTGCACTGTGCACATGAACAGGCCCTTTAAAGGGTTAATTAAATGATTAACTTTAAACCTAAGTTACCAAAGTTACTTCTGCGCTAAGAGTTCCTTTAAAGACGCCCATGAATTCAGTATAATCTCGATACGATTTAACGTAAATCATAGTATTTTCGTTTAAATATCTAATCAGGGCTATTGTGGTCTAGCAGCATACATTGGGCAGTCAACCTTACCATGACGTATTAACGCGATTCAGTTTAGGACCTTAACTGAGTCGCTTCCATACAACTGGAGTCTTACAATGACGTCTTAACACGAGTGGGAAGGTCCCATACTAGGTGGACCGACGACCTGGTTAGAATTGCGGGAGACCGTTGGTTAAGGGTGTCGAATGACCGTTCGTTGTGGAAATCTTTGGGGGAGGGCTTTGTTCAGCAGTGGACGCCTTTCGACTGAAATGATGATGAGAAAGCATATTCGTATATACCTAACACTGTGGGTTGGGCAAACAGAATTGTCTCCGACTAACTCGCTTTGGCCGGCGCGGCGTGGGGACATGCTCCCTCGTCCCTCTCATGTGCACTCTGTGCTGTGCATATACATGTAATGTGTGATGTATGCTTTGTTCTGTGTTCAACAGTGGGACGTATATGGGCTACTGTGGTGCATGGTGGAGACAGTATATTGCTATTCTGCAAAGAATCATCTCGCAACGAACCGGCACGGCAGTGAATTCTTATTCATTCATTTAAAGGAGATATATAATTTAAACTATCGCGAGTCATACTGACATTGAATTGCAACGGTTACAATTCACATATTTTTATCACAATAGATAGGCGTGACATGTTTCGACTTCATCGGGCAGTCATCGTCGGACAGACAGAGTGGTGTTGTCACCGCGGCTCGGGCATCACTTTAAAGGAGATGAAACATCTGGAGCATTTCATTTAAAGTTGTTTCGCCCTCTCCACTTTTTTTATTTAAAATGGGTATTTTTCCCGGCGAGCGCTTCCTGTAATATTCTATATCGATCGAAATCATAAAAAACAAAACAAATCAAAAAAGTGGAGAGTACAAATTAAGAAAAAGTAGGTACCCATCTTATTAGATAAATAGTATAACAAAGATCTGGATGTTAACAACAGAACTCCTCACTGCGTGACGCTAGGACGCTGTAGGTACCTACTTTTCCATAAATTGTTTGCATGTCACTCTAGGTCTAGTGACATAGTATATTAACATCATGGAACAAATCTGCACATTGCACGTATTTCTGCAAGCAGTTTTCACTAGGGTCCTGTTCAGGAGTTGTACTAAAAGTTACCATTACCATAAGACATCCACCTTCTATTAATAAAATGTGACAAGTTTACAAATTACAGGTTCCAAACTTGGGAAAACGTCAACGCAACCACATCAAAACTCCAGAATCACCAACTAGGTCAAGTATCCTAAAAACTGCCTACATTTGACGATTCCGAGTGGCATTTTTAATAACGCAAGCACGAATTGAACGAGGGTGGAGGCGTTTTTCATAATGCCTAACTGCTCTCGACTCTTTACTGCAGAGATAAAAAGTATAAAGGACACCTCAAAAATTTGACGGCGGGCGACATGATTTGAGACAGTTACGTAGCTTTATGTCTGTTTTTCATAACGGGAATGGCACTTATTTTTTGTAGAGTGTTTTTCTTGAGGAATTGTGGTATGTAAATGTTAGAGGCTTATTATTGCTTGGCACACAGATTTCAGTAGTACTGAAGCAAGCAAAATCGTTATTTTCACTATGGGCGGTCAATCCTTGCGTACGTTTTTCTGATGCTTTTATATAGGTATGTATACTGACTAATCTTTGCAAACACTGAAAATTGAATTGACAATTCAGTTGTTTAAGTGAATGTTAAGCGCGCACTGAAATTGAAATGGTTATAAACCGTAGTTTCAAAATATATCAAGAGTGATTTCTCAGATTCAGTCGGGAAGATGAGAAGAAAAATATGTCACTCCAATATGCAAGTGTGACAGAGATGGAGTTACAAATCCGCAATCGTTCGATTTTCGTGGTTTAGGCCCTGAACTTGGCTGGGCTCACTGCCACGTGTCTAGATATTGTTTTAACTACAGACATCCCAATTATTAGTGGCAAGTAAGTTTGTGAGCCTTTCTCCCGCTACCCCCCTAGTCTGCACAATAGATGAGCAAGGATAATTTCCGCGTGTAACGCTCACCTCGAGGTGACAGCGCGTCAGGTAGGAACACCCCCGTAGTAAAGCGTAGTGTACAACGTCTGCGGCCAATATTTGAAATCTTATTTAGTTATTAATTTTTTTAATGATGGTTTAAAGGCGTGAGACGTCCTACCACTGGTTCCTTATTTTTATTTATAAATTGAAAGAGATATCATATACTACAGAAAAAGTGACCGAAGCCCCCAGTGCCCAGTAGGGAATGAAAACCGGGTACCCGGGTAACCGAAAAAACCGGGTACCCGGACTCATTTGGGCTCGGTTCTGAACCCGGTTTCGAACATCAAAAACCGGTTTTTAACCGCAACATTATATTTTATAAAAAACGTAATATTTTCTTCAGATTTTGCTATTAAAACACGTTTTGAAACAAATTGTATTGTATACAGTAGAATCCGATTAAATAGTATGACTCCACATAAAATAACCAAACGTTTTTAGCGACGTAAATATAGGCAGATGGTTGATTTTCATGCAAGCCACTATAAAAGTACACCCGTACGTATTTAGTACGACTGCTTATATTGACGGACCGCTTTTAACGACGGGATTTCACACGAAATAGTTCGGTTACAACGATGACGTGCATTGGAACCAAACAATACCTACAAGAAGAACCTTTGTTTAAAGCGAATGTTCTAAAACTTAAACTAAGGCGAGTATTCACAGGCTTAAGCTGCAATGTAATCTGGAAGGACGAGTAAACATGTCTGTGGTTCAACTATTTATTTCGCTAAAGAGCATAATATTCTTAATTTCGATTATTCGATGAGTTAATAATAAATAGAAACCTTAGTTACCAAATTGACTCTGGATTAACGTGGGCCCACAATCCACATATACAGGTAACTAGAGATGAAAAAAATTGTTGACACAAATCAAATTATTTTATTTAATATTTTTTGATTTGTTATTAAAGTAGTGACACTACTATATATAAATTATAAATCGAAAAAGATTTCATATACTAAAGAAAAAGACCAGCACCGACGAAGGCCAATCCTCGGATTATGAATTATGGATATTTCGATTTATAGAGATAAATTGGCCTTAGCTTATTAACACTGTCCAGAATAGCACCCAGTTTTATCTATTGTAAATATTGAACTGCCTACTATGGATATTTCCGTTCGATTCTCGCGCAGGGTGTGGATCTCTGGTACAAGACCAAAGCTGCAATTTCCTAAGCGCTGGCTCGCCAAATCTAGACGGTAACAAAAACGTAATATTTTCTTCAGATTTTGCTATTAAAACACGTTTTTGAAACAGATTGTATTGTATACAGTAGAATCCGATTAGTACGACTCCGCATTAAATAACCAAACGTTTTTTAGCGATGAAAATATAGGCAGATGGTTGGTTTTCGTACAAGCCACCATTAAAGTGCATCCGTATAGTACGACTCTTATATCGACGGACCGCTTTTAACGATGGGATTTTATATGAAATTGTTCGGTTACAACGGTGACGTGTATTGTTACCCAACAACGCATACAAGATGGAAACCATTGTTCAAAGTTAATGTTACAAAAGTTCTAAAACTTAGGATTTCGTCTCGATATTTTATCGGCAATTTACAATGGCTTAGCTACAATGTTATCGAGTAGTACGAGTAAATAGGTCTATGGATCAACAATTTCATTCACTAAAGAGCAAAATATCCTTAATTATGCTTGTTCGGTGAGTTACATGAACTATTATATAATGAATAACATATAATGCATGTGTGATTATTAAATAAATAAAGAACCTTAAAATGGACAGTTTGTTTAGTAAGACGTAATATCGTCGGTCGCTTTGACGTCGTTATTTCGTCTGGATTCTACTGTGTTCATTATTTGTGTTTTCGACGTGTTACTTCTACATTTACTTTTTCTGTCTTCCCGAGATAATAACAATAAAAAGAAATTCTTCTCTTTTGAATCAACATTTCATTGCTATTTAAATGCAACCGGGCGAATATTTTTTTCTAATCTAATCTTCGGCTAGCAGTGTAATTTTTTAGATTAAAAACAAACATCAAATAAAAAAACTTAGATTGCTTCCATTTAAAATAGCCGCTATTGTTTCTATGTGGTTCTGTCTGCTACGGTACGGTCACGTCTAAATATATATACGCTTCGGAACTTCTTACGGGGAAGAAGGTTCAAAATTGAATACAGGTACATAGGTCTGGGATCGAACCAGCGACCTCCTGCTTTCGCGGCAGACGCCCTAACCACTAGGCCACCCGACCACGGCGACTAGAGTCCGAATTGCCTAAGTATATTCAATCCTTTCCAATTTTTGAAACGCTTAAGGTGCGTTCACGCCATCTTACGGCTCAGACTTACGTCTAGTGCTGTCCTACTAGATAATCTTTACAGATTATTTTAAACTAGAAGCGAGAGATAGTGCCACCATACTGTAAAGCATGAATTGCATAATTTATTAAATACAATTAATGTTTTGATTCATGTTTTTTTTTAATAGTGCTGCCCGGTAAGCAAATTTCCTTAAATAAAAACTGCATATCTACTACTTTTTATCAGGAAGGAAAACTCTAGTAAGTTGTAAATAGTTACCTAACAGCTTGTGGCCAAGTAATAGCCATTATTTTTATCATACAACTCAATAGTAAAAGAGTACCCATTCACACGGATATGGGTTAAATAAGAAAATCAACCTTCATAGCCCTTATACAGTCCACAGGAAAAACGTGTAACGTTGACTTTTATTCAAACGAAACCTAAAAACATTTCACTGGGCAGTCGTTTGTGGTAAGCCATCGCATCCCAAACACCCCTGTTTTTGTAAGCTACCGATATTTCGGCAGTGTCTATGTACTATCATTTATACAGCGCTTATAACAGTACCGAAATATCGGGAGCTTACAAAAACAAATAAACACGGTTAATATTTCGTTTAAAATAGTAGGTAGGTAATTGTACCAGAAATTCTTTAGCAAAAACTATTTCTCAAACTTTCCAGTGAGACACAACCCTATTCCTCCCCCTTAGGTCATTTATCAGCCTGCTACCCTGGCACTTGCCGCACCCGACGGACCTCATTTTTGTTTTTTTTTTTGTTTTTTCCCATATTACAGGTACTTTGGGGGAAAGGTAACGATAAAGGATGATGCTGCAATTAAGACAGCGGACGCTGTAAGGAAACACTGCTCGTATACTTATATAAGAAAGTTACAATATTTTAATTTGTCATTTATTAAATATTTCACGGACTCAAACTTGTACGTATGTGTACAGTTAATATTTTGAGAAAAAACCGGCCAAGTGCGTGTCGGACCACGCATGAAGGTTCCGTACCGTCAGTCCGTAACACGATGAAAATATTGTACAAGCCAAAAGGCGTAAAGTGCCTCCATTACCCATATCAAGGCACTTACGTTCTTTTTAATAATTAGTTTTGTGACAAAAACACTAAGACCTCGTTCCCACTATGTCGTGTGTCGGGATAAATCGTGTCGTTGTTATGTGAATAGCTTCATATAAAATGTTCTGCCGCTACGGCACACGATAAGAAGTCTAAAACGACTTTTTTTACTTATACTAAAAATTAACTCTGCTCACCTATTTAACAGAGTTAATTTTTAGGGTTCCGTTAACTAACTAGAAACTAGGAACCCTTATAATTTCGCCATGTCTGTCTGTCTGTCTGTCCGCGGGTAAGCTCAGTGACCGTTAGTGCTAGAGTGCTGAAATTTGGTACGAATATACATATCAATCACTCCAACAAATTGGTGAAATAAAAAGTGGAAAAAGGAAAAACCTTTTTTTGGGTACACGCTACACAGGTACAAGGGTCTCCCCTACAATTTGAGATTTTTTTTGTTTGGACCCTAGAGTGTGAGGTATCGTTCGATAGGTGTATTACAAAAGAATAAGGGTTTGCTTTTGATCAAGATAATTTCAGAAATAATCGCTCTAACATCTGAACCCAAAGTCCAAAAAATATTAAAAAAATTAGGAATAGAATAGAGTTTATGAAAAAAATTTTTTGAACTTGGTCAGTGAAGCGATTTAAGTTTGCTTGCAGTTATAGGCATGGTAACCTATTAAAACCCTTTTTAAATTCGCCTATTGTTATTGCGAAGGACGGTAAACTACGGAACCCTACACTGAGCATCGCTCAACATCCTCTTGGCCTGTTTTATTGTATGTTTTCAATGACTAGTATTTTAATTACTCATACATATATGAATTCTATTTATAGGTCAATAAAATTATTTTTTGCTTAAGGTGGCCAGTTACTAAGGGGTGCCCATCAGTTTACTGGCGATTTACCCTACATACCTACTTCCATTTTACTATCTCAGCTAAGGGGATTTATAAAGAATTGTGATGCTACAGTTAAATGTTATCTAAAGTGGGTCAGACTATTTTTCCCCGGAACGGAAATAGTGCTCTTCATCATCATCATCGTCATCATTTCAGCCGAAAGACGTCCACTGCTGGACACAAGCCTCCCCCAAAGATTTCCACAATGGCCGGTCCTGCGCCACACGCATCCAGCGGACTCCTGCGACCTTCACCAGGTCATCAGTCCACCTTGTGGGGGGGCTGCACTAATAAGGAAGAGTGATAAAGAGAGAGATAACTACGCTACGCTACGGACCGTGAGCGTTTGGCATCTTGTCTAAGCACCCTGCACTTATTTGAAAAAGAAAATAATATTATGCTTTAAGTTTCTTCTCTGGAGTCTGAAATTCGGATCGATGAAAGACAATACGTAGTATCGAGTGCGTTCGGATAATTGAAGGTTCAGAAGGCCTAGTATAAAATTGTACGACATTAACTTCTCGATCGCGTTAGCGTATCGAGAGTTCAAATTATGTTTGCCGTTTATTTAACCTTTTGCCCGCCGGACCCTGTTCGCCAAGACGCTCACTCACACGCCAGAGCAAATTTTAAGTAAACAACTAATAAAAAGTTTAGGGATTGCAAATAGTGATATCGATATTCATAATTAAAGGTGGAATTCTTCTCAATTTGCCTTTTTTTATTTCCAAACTTAGATTTCTCTCAAAATTTCTAAACTAAACAGATTTACTATACAAGAAAATGTTGAAAATAAAGGACTTTATCATGAAAAACAACAACTAAACATTATCGAATCATGAAGTAATATCACCGCACTAGTCTGTACGAGTAGTCTTCTATACATGTCAACGGCGCGCAGGGCTCGTCTTTAGTTCCGACTGACAAATACTGTTTACGCGCGAGTTAAGTAATAATAGCGTCTGAGTCAACGGCATAAGCGCTTGTCGGTACGTAAACTTTATAAACCATAAGATTAGGGACGCGCATCGTGTCTCGATAAATTTACATACTTACCGGAGGGTTTTCGGAGAAAACTAACAGGTGGATTTAATAATATATATATACAGTATGTATCAGAATGAAAGGCAAAACAAGAAACCCGTTAATGTTTAGATCATAAATATGAGCATGGTACTTACCTAATTCATCAAAAATACGACAGGTTTTACGTGAGGTATAAAAATATACATTTATTATTATTGTGTTGCACCTCCCCTGTATTATTTGTTTACAATCTTATAAATGACATTTCTTAAATTACCAACTGACAGACAGGCGTCAAACCTTGTTGAAGTTTGGATTCTTACCTAGTTACAAACAAATAGTTAACAAAGCGCTTGCGCGTTGCCTATGACTACAGCCATTATTAAAATAATTACCTAGGTTACTTATAAACGGAACTCAAAGCGCATGTGTATTGACATAACAACGTTAATGTTAATTAGTTGCCCCTAGCTACATATCAACAGTACGCAATACGCATGCACTGTCAAAAATCAAAAACGTAAACAAACCCTATAGGATGTTACAAAAACCATTAACCGACTGCAAAAATATGGTCTTCGAGTAATTTAGTAATTTTATGCCATAAAACATGTATTTAGGCACGTGAAATGCACGTCATTACATTGTACTCGAGTTCCCCGTCAACCAGTTTTAAGGTTTGCTCTTCGTTGTGATACATACTGTATATATCGGTTATATATATATATCGAGTTAAAATGTAGACCTCCGCTGTCACTGCGGTCAATAATTTATTCGGCAAATAAACCGCAATGGACAATTTACTGAAGAAGCTGCCTAAACTTTATCCATTATTATGCCTTTTTTTTCTACATATACCTACTTACTACGAGTAGTTACCAACAATGACAATAATTGGCAATTAAATGTTTGAACGCTTAAATAAAACCAGATTCGTGAAAACATATTCATTTTAAAAACTTGCACATCAATTGAACTTTCCCATCCCTAGCTGTCTTTTATACATGCCAACGGCGACAGTGACACGGAAAAATGTAGAAATTATAAGCATATTTTTTAAATCCTTTATTATGAAATAATGGATTCATATACCTGCTTAAAAAGTAAATGTATGAAAAAACAAAGGGTCAACAAGTTGACACGAGTACAAAATAATTTTTAAATTCTATTATTTTACCATTTAGTAAGCGGTTGAAACTTTGTCTTTGACAAGACGACGGCGTTAAGGCTTCGTCAGACTAGCGCGTGGCGTGAGCGGGGCGCGAGCGGGGCGCGAGCAGAGCGCGATAGAAGCGGGGAGCGCGGCGCGCTTACATCGCGCGCGTGTCAGGCGCGCATCGCGCGCGGGTCACGCGCGCGTCGCGCGAGCGCGCCGCCAGCGCCGCGCGCTCAATTCACCGAGCAATTTTCTTTGCGCTGTGACTGCGCGGCGATCGCGCCGCGCGCCGCGCGCGCGTTGAAAGCGGGGCGTGAGCGGGGCGCGATAGGAGCGCGGCGCTAGCGCCGCGCTGCGTCCAAGCGCGGGTCGCGCTCGCTTCGCGCCCCGCTCGCGCCCCGCTCACGCCACGCGCTAATCTGACGAAGCCTTTAGTGTATCGTACTATCGTTGTCTTGTATAGGTGACAACGGCGGTCAAAGGGTTAAATCATCCGGCAACTTTCATATTTTGACCCGTCGATACGCTAACGCGGTCGAGAAGTTAATGTCGTACAATTTTATAAGAACTAGGCCTTCAGTTAGGTAAGCGAGGTTCTACTGTACAGTCAACAACACAGCTGTGAATACAGCCAAAGTGCCAAAATATGTATACAGAACTTTATTGCCAGAGAATTAAGGTATTTTTGGCACTTTGGCTGTATTCACAGCTGTGCTGTTGACTGTACAATATTTATTTATACCACGTTGGTGAATTGAATCACAACATTCACATCACAACCAGGTTCGGTGATATTAAATAAAATGTTGCAAAATAAATCTTGTCAAAATAACATTTACGGCGCAAGAGGGCTAAACAGACATTATCATTGCCAGAATAACAGGGCAGGCGAGGCCATAACTCCCGGCTATCAATTGAGGCGGAAAAAGGTGTTTTTCCCACGTAATTAATGACCACATTATTTCGTGCATTTCCTGTAGCCGTTAGCAGTTGGATTTCAGTAATCGTTACTTCCCGTAAGGTTATAGTGGCCATTTTATCAGCCATCACTCTCGCACTTGTTACCTGGGCGATTTTTTTAATGTTTCAACTTTTTTATAACGTGGGTATTTTTTATGTGACTTCTATTCCGAATCGCGAGCTGTTTCAATCCTAATGGGAGAAAAAAATCGTCGTACAATTTCCATTCCGTTACTGCGATATAGTCTATGAAAAAATAGTAACGGAATGGGAATAAAACCTTGGGAGACTTTTTTTTCTTTTGGGATCGAAAGAGCTCGGGTTTTTGAAAAGAAATCACATAAATATTTAATTCCAAATAAAAAAATGAGGGGGTACAACTCTGAAAAAAATATTACCTAATAAGTAAGTACATAAGTATCGCTTTTTAGCGATAAGACCGCCTATTGTTTGGCCTCAATCTTAAATCGACTGGTTGTATTTTCTTTTTTTGTTAGTTACGCTTTTCTTGTATTTAACTATCTTTTCTTGTATCTAACTTGAACTTGAGGTGTGCAATAAAGAGTATTCTATCTATCTATCTATATGTTAAGGCCGCTCCACACAATGGGCCATGATGGGCGATGATAAGGCACGCAGTAATGAGTAAGAGGGGTTACGCAATACTGCCATCCTGTTCTGCTGTATAGCTACGTGCCGTATAATGGCCCATGACGGCCCATGGTGTAAAAGTATCGAAAAATCAAAATCTCGAAAGGTGGCAGAATGTGGAAGACCTACTATGCCAACTACAGAAATTAAAAAAAAAAACAGTGGTCATATGTTATATAAAAATCCATTAGGGCATCGCTTTACGATGGTCTTATATGGAATACCACAGACAACGTTATAATGTATACTTTTTAGTATCGCTGACATCGCTGTCAATCAACTAATTGACAGATAGAAGTGGTGGAGTAGAAAAAGATTTAAAACTACCTACTACAGACTACTAGACTAGATTCGATAATAAGAACACTCAACCTGAGATTTAAGACTTAGTCTGGAGGACAAGCACTTTCGACTTTAGAGAATTCTACCCAATATTGTGAAGATCTGTAAACTTAAGAAAATAATTAAGAGGTTAGGGTGTAGGGCTCAGAAGTTATTTCAAGTGTGTTGGAAATTATTTAATGCCTAGCAACTTGAGCATGCTTTATCATTACCTTCTTAATTGATTTAAAAGTTTCTGAAGAATAATAAAACTTTCAACACATATTGTGAAATTTAATTAAATTGGAACCAACTTTTAATTTAATTGTATTGTAAATACAATTATTTATTGTAATTGTTTTTTTTTTATCATTCTTAATTTATTCTCAATTTTCATATATTTTGCTATTTTTATGTAGTCTAACATAGTTTAATACACTTTGTTATTAACAATTTATGTCTGAAATAAATAAACTTGAATTTAATTAAGTATTCTACGTTTCGACCGCCACAGTCATGAACAATACAAGATTGTGTTTGAATATTAGCTACACATTACATACTTAATACTCCCCGAAGAACATTGTGACGCTCCGAGCTCCGCCACTTATATGTATGTAGGTACATATTATAATATAATATAACTAGTACATCACTATACACCGTGACCGTTAATATCCCGAAAGATTTTAACCATGTATTCTGGACGTTAAAAGAAGCAAAAATGTTATAAAACTTTTGACAAAAAAAATTACAGTATTTTTTTAAATTGCGAATATGTACTTTTACACATGGCCTGTAGTAAGTCATAATCAAAAAAAGTTTTTTTAATAATTTTTTTGAGGTAGAGGTTTTTTGTGAAGATTTTTGTATTTTTTTCTATTACAGTATAAAATAAACTAATACTAAAATTTAATATATACGGTAAAAATAAAATCCTAAACTATCTATAAATAAAAAATGCCCTCCAGATTGCTGCCGATGGGTAGCGTGCCCAGACCGCTGGCCGCATTGCCACATTTATGGCAATACTTATACGCTCAGCAAAGTATTGGCCAGCCCTCTGGTCAACCGTGGTATACAGTATTAATTTCAACTAGTAACCTCTACACATTCTCGGGGTAAAGGGTCTAGACTGGCAGATGGGAACAGTGATCCTGTAAGTGTTCCTTTTTCTCACCGAGGTACAGAACTCAAAAACTATATATATTTAAGCTGCTGGTTATATCCATAAGTATTTAATTAACATCAAAGCTCAGTAGAAGATATTGGCTAAGGAATTCAACGGCACCTGCTTAAGCGCTGTGTGGACTACATTTGTAAAGTTGCTGGCGGGGACTGGCCCTATGTGGCCTAAGATCGGGTGAAATGGCAATAATATATACCTCATAACAACATAATATGTAACAGTGGTTGTGAATAAAGGCTATACTTATACTTAAAGCAATTACAAAATATCCGAAATATATTTGCAGCATACCTTTTCACAGAGTTTGTCTGCTACTTCCTGTTGTCATACAACACTCATTCACTGATGGAACCAGTTATCATGACTGTTAGCACATAAAGCCGCAACTCTGTATCGGTACTCAAAACTTAGAAAAAATGTTACATGAACCTGTGTTGAAACATCAGTATATCATAGTAAATTTGCAATAGAACTGTGTGCTTACCATGAGTTCTGTGTAACCATAGTCGATAGTGACTGCATGATGCGGTTGGTGAGTTAACATCTTTAGCGGCAAAAGGTTTAAAACGAATACTATTACTTCTCCATAAATCCTCAAACACCACAACAAAAGAGACAGTACAGGTTACATATGAAAGAGGTAAACCATAGGTAAAGCACAATGGTTCCACACACATAATAAGAGTCGTGTATAAACAATCTGTCAGCGGCGTTTTGAATTTGAAATCCTTATATCCATACTATTTTACCTGTGTTCCTGTGTTAGTGATTTCATACATTATTTTAAGCTGTCATTAAAAGCAAGATCTATCTATATATTCCTGTCATTGATTAGTGAGTGATAAGACCGGTTGTTGTTTAAAATTTCCTTTGTTTTGTTGCATTCTCTGTTCTAAAAATTTCTTTTGAGGTGGGCAATGAAGAGTATGTATAGGGTAAGATCTAATATCACTTGCAGTATAAAATTCGGACCGCATTTAGAGCGCCTGATATTCTTTAGATACAGCTTTGCTCATCATCATCTTTAATAATATAAAATAACTTAAACTAACAAAGAAACAGCTGTAAATATTGGTAAAATATGAACTTATCAATTGTCATTGTCAATTTCAAACTTCAATAATTTGACAATTGACATTGACAGCAGGCTCAGGACAATCAATGTTGCCACTGGTTGGTTTACAATAACTTCTATGCACACACATCTCAATACTTCAATCTAACTTTTATGGCATGAATACTGTGTATTTGTAACTTTCAGCTGGAAATGTAATGTTAGAAGGCCTCAGTTCTATTTAAAAAATCTGGAAGCATTGTGGCATTTAGTTAACAAAACACAACAACAACAAAGTTAACAAATGCTTAATTACTTTAGTCTCTTTTATTAAAAAATCGACGTGCATAAAATAGTTATTTATACATTTTTACGATTTTAATGTAACATGGTCAGTTACATTATAACTACAATTAGAAAAATAATTAAAATATTGGGTGCTCACCTAAAACAAATAGACATGCATGGTAAATATGTCGTTTTTAATTGCACCTAGTCATAATAATTAGTTGATTTATTAGTCTCAAATTGCGACTCCACGAATAAATTATTTTCTTTACTAATTTTGACCCTTCAGTGCAAGCTTGTATATAATTATTATTATATTATATAATATAATTTATATTATATTATATAATTAGTATTATATAATTTCAAAATCGTATTTGTATTAGTACCTTTGTAATGTAATCAAAAAAGACTAATCCCAATAAGGCCTAGTTTACCCTATGGGTTGGTTGGTCCGATGGTAAAATAAGCGCCTACGCTAAATTTTGGGATTGGTTGCCAAAGCGGACCTCAGGCTCCCTGAGCCGTGGCGTAAGCTGGAAGACCGGAGAAGGCTAGGAGGAAGAAGAAAAGTACAATTAATTAAAAAAATTAAATTAAGATTGAAAATCAGTCAACAACTTTCCCTAAAAATTATTCGTACAAAAAAACGTCATCCAATCCAAATCACAAGATTATCGACCTAAAGACTAGATAATAGCGTTTACTTTCATACAATACTACTACAAGTACTCACTTATAATTAATTTACCATTCAATGTTAGTATGACTCACAAAAAATAAAATTGAAGAGAGTGAAATTTTCTGTTCATAGTTCAGTAATAATATTTTTTATGATAGAATTTTATTGGTGATTTAAACTTCACATTTTTTATATTTTATGCTGTTTAACATTGGAGTCTTTTTTCTACCATTTTAGAGGGTTCCGATTCATGTAGTAACACTCAACTTCTCACGATGTTTCTAGCAATAAAAATATGTGGTCAAAATGACAACAAAAGATAAGATACAAACTATTAAAGGAAAAGAGTTACGTGCATTTATTAAACTCATTTCATATTATGTCACCATAGGAATCTATTGATTACGCGGAATATAGGAAATAAATTAAATTTGTTGTGGAAGTTCCTTGTACCGCGCCCTCTGTTGAACCTAACCTCAAACTTTCCGTTACCGGGCGGAAGATGGCCGTCGCGTGCCGAGTGTTGCTCTGAGTGTTTATGACGGGTTTTTAAGTTTTTAAGTGTGAAGACATAACATTTGACGCGGAAACTAGTGTTAATTTCGTTTAGTATCCTATCTTAGTGCTTCAAAGTGTGTTTTCTATGTGTTCTGTTTTAATTTTATCTCAAAAAGTGCGGTAACGATAGTGTGTGTGAAGCTACAAGTTTTGAGCTTGTGTCTAATACCGGAATGTTGTGTTAAATCCAACTGGATTGTTTCTTTTAAGGCGGAGTTCCTACTAGGAATAACTTCGTATACTTTTGAAGGTAAGTTTCAGAGTTATGGACGTCGGTTAAGTTAACTTTGGAAAGTTCAGGTTTGTTTACTTCACAACGCGCATGTTCGGTTCATAAAAGTTTTGTGTTTATGAGTTGAGAGGGTGGGAAATGTCAAGTCGCGACAACCATGCGAAGATAGATAAAATTGGTTATTCCATCGCAATCTTTGACATTAAAAGGTAAACTGAGTAAAAAGTAGGTAGACATGTTGTTTAAATAGCATATTAATAATTTCTTACATCTAAGTTTTTAACATAAACAAGATAATGCCGTCGTATATTATGTTTATCTACAAGTCATCTCACAAGTTCGTAGGTAGGCACTCAATCAAATAAGTTATTGAGGTTTTTATTCGACTAAAGTGTACTTTATATGGATAGGCGGGTTGGTATGCAAGTTTAATAAAGGTATGCAGTAGGTACGCGAGTGCCATAGACGGTGCATTTTATTTTTTTGTGGCCATTGACCTTGGTCGTGATTCTAATACAGCCTCCGCGCCGTAGGTATCTATTCGTTTTCTTCGGTAGGCGGGAGCTTTTTTTCTTATTTATTTTATAACCTTATTGAATGCTCTTATAAGAACTATTGTTATTTTCTAATTGGTTATTTATAAACGTTTCGCATACTTAATCATTGTATGTTGTATTGTATTGGTACTAACTTTTAAATATAATATGTACCTAATTTTAAAAGGTAGGTAAATTTTAGCTAAGTACTTAGAAATGCTTTGCAATGCGCTCTGGTTAAACCCCGAAATAGATCTAGCCTAATCATATTAGACTATGCTTAAGCTAAAAGCCCAACTCCCCATACACTAATGAATAAATAATTAACACTGTTAGCATCAAAAGGCGAATGGGAATTAGGATTAAGAACCTAGGTGCATTTTTGTATATGGGAGGGTTTTAGCAAAGGCGTTATAGGATTGAGAGAGAAAAAAATCGGGATAATATCTATGGATTCCGAATTGTTTTCGTGATGCTACCAATAAGTTTTTTCCCTGGTTTAAGGAAACATTAAATAAAATTTACTGACACGATTTTATTTATATTACAGGCTGCTCCCACTTCTGATCCTGTCCCTAATCCCAGCTAGAAGATGACATGAAGCCCTTTTAATATATTACCCTAATACTAATACTATTTACCTACTTACCTATTTCCCACTTTACTGTGTTTTTGGCTTAGTTGTAAAATGTCAAGGTCGTAAATCGCAGAGACTAAAATTACAATAAAATTCAAGGATGAAGAACTACTTACTAGACAAGCTAAGAAAGTGTAAAATTACTGGTGCAATGTTGAACCGGTCATTCAGGTTTGTAAATCACATTTACAAAAGGAATTCAGTCATAGTCATAGTCATAATTATTTATTCAAAATAAATTCATACAGAATACTTTTTGAACGTCTTAGCTTACATAAATTATTTGTAACATTACCAGTTCATTATCATTTATAAATAGTTTTACTAATTATACATTTTATATATTTACTCATTAAATTATAGACATTACAATTAGTTACATTAAGTACATTACAAATTTTATACAAAAAAGAAGCTAAATTACATTATTTGTTGAATTTACCCATATATCGTCATCTGTTAAATATTCGTCCAATCTATAATATGCTCTCTTTGTTAAATTTTGCTTAACTAACGCCTTAAATTTATTTTCTGACATGCTTAAAATATAATCAGGTAGCTTATTGTAATAACGGGTACAAAGACCCACAAAAGAGTTTTTGACTTTACTTAACCTAGATTTTGCTGCTAACAATTTAAATTTATTTCTGGTATTTATTTGATGAATATCACATCCTCTACAAAATAGCGCTTGGTTCTTTCTTACATGCATGATGTTTTCGTAAATATATTGACTGGGCACGGTCATAATTCCAGTAGTTTTAAAAAAGTCTCTTAGAGAATCCCGTCTTTTTAAGTTATATATCCCCCGAATTGCACTCTTTTGTAAGATAAATATAGCTTCAATATCGGCAGCTCTACCCCATAGCAATATACCGTAGCACATGACACTATGAAAATAAGCAAAGTAAACCATCCTTGCGGTTTTTACGTCTGCAAGCAGTCTCATCCTTTTTACAGCGTACGCAGCTGAACTTAACTTTTTTGAAAGAGCTGCTATGTGGGGTCCCCATTGAAGTTTTGAATCTAAAGTGATCCCCAAAAAAACTATATTTTCAGCGCTGTCTAAATTTTCATTATTTGTATGTAGACCTTGAATGCAATGTTTAACATTAGGTAATTTGAAATGTACATACTTAGTTTTGTTTGTATTTAAAACAAGGTTGTTAGCTGTAAACCATTCATGAGTTATTTGTAGTGCATTATTTATGATACTTATATCTTGAGAAGATCTGTTGACTTTAAAAATAAATGAAGTATCATCTGCGAAAAGTACTATTTTAGTTAGCTTTTCTGCCATAAATGGAAGGTCATTTATGTATACTAGAAAAAGAAGAGGACCCAATATTGATCCTTGGGGAACCCCCATTCTAACCTCAGACCCTAGTGACCTAGCTTCGTTTACCAGTACCTTTTGGATTCTGTTGGATAAGTAAGATTTTATTAATTCTAGAGCTGTGTCTTTAATTCCGTAGTGACTTAATTTGGTTAGTAAAGTAAGATGATCAACACAATCAAATGCCTTTGATAAGTCACAAAAGATGGCGACCGCATCCTTCTTTTCCTCCCATGCTTCATAAACGATTTTAATTAAATTTATTCCTGCATCTGTGGTAGAGCGCCCTTTGGTGAAGCCATATTGTTGAGAATGAAACAAATTATTTCCATTAAAATGTTTCATAATTTGCGTTGCTACTACTTTCTCAAATATTTTACTAAGTACCGGTAAGACAGAAATTGGTCTATAGTTACCAGGGTCTTTGGCGTCACCGGTTTTCAAGAGCGGTATCACTTTTTTTTTTTTTTTTTTTTTTTTTTTCAGAAAAATTTTTTTTCCATAAATTATTAGCATCTTATTATTAGTCTTAACCTATGTTAGTGTATGCGTAATTATATTTTAACTTTTATATGCATGTAGGCCACTCCAGTATTCCCAGAAAGCGCCATCTGTTCTGTCAGCTATCGTGTTCAGGAGACTGTTGGCGCTGCCGCGTACGCGCCGCACCAGCGACGCCACCCGCTTGCGCATGATGGCGTGAAAACCGTCGGTGCGCGCCTCCGCGAACATACCGCTTGCGCTGCAATAGCGCGGCAGCCCCAACAGCATCCTAAAAGCGTTATTATATTGGACGCGTAGGGCGCTGTAAGTTTTTTGAGTAAAGTTGATCCATAGGCTGCAGGTGTAAAATGACTGGCAGTACGCCTTAAAAAGGGTGATTTTAACGTTCTTAGTACACCTTGCGAACCTACGAATCAACATATTACTCCTTACTGCCAGCGCCCTACGCTCCCTTTCCACATCTACGTCATCCTTTAGCGATGCGGATACCCAGTGTCCCAAGTACTTAAATTCTCTTACTACTTTCAGAGGAGTGCCATTCAGTCTCACTGGAGGTAGCATTTGATCGTCTAATTTGACAGTTCTTCCCCTGAAAACCAGCAGCTCGCTTTTACAGACATTGTACTTGAGACCCTGGGCCTCCGCATACCGCTCACAAACATTTACAAGCGTCCTGAGGGCGTCGATCGATGGGCTCAGCAGCACCATGTCGTCCGCGTAACTGATGTTATTTACGAGCGTTCCATCTATTGAACATCCGACCATAGTGCTGCTGAGCTCCTCGATCAGCCGATTGACATATAGGCTGAAGAGTCTGGGTGACGTAAGCCCCCCCTGCCTGACCCCGCACTCCAGCCTATACTCATCGGATAACGAGCCCGCCCACTTAACGACATTAGTTTGGTGGCCGTACCAAAACCTGAATAGTTCCACCAATTCCCCGGGTAAAGTCGTCTCCTCGTACAGTTTTTGCCAAAGTCTGTTATAGGACACCAGATCGAAGGCTTTCGAAAGATCAAGAAAACACGCAAAAACTGGTGTTTTCCTGTCTGTGTAGTATCGGACAGTGTGCTTAAGACAAAGGACTGCCGTCTCAGTTGACAAGCCCGACCGAAATCCAAACTGTGCGTCATGAAGCACCATGTGCTTCTCCAACTGTTTGTCAAGCACACTGTCCAACACCTTTGCTACAATGGTAGCCAACGATATGGGCCTATAATTTTTAATATCCGAGGTGTCTCCTGTACGGTTTTTAATAATTGGTACTACCACGGTTCTCATCATATCGCTCGGTATATAAGTATGGCTGACACAGAGGCTGAAGAACATGGCGAGTACTCTAGGTAAGTGTACCCCCGCATTCTGCAGGTGTTCAATGCTAAGCGAGTCGTGACCTGGCGACTTTCCTCGCGTCATGTTCCTCACCACCGATGCCACCTCCTTAGCTGTGATTCTCACCAGAGGCCCCGCAGCCACACACCTCGTTGGAGATGAGTCTCCGCAGGGCCCCAAGGGAGACTCAACCTTAAAGTGCTTTTGAAACAAATCAGCTATCTCATTAGGCTCGCTAACACCCTCTATACTCACAGGGCGGCCCGCTCTCGGTCTCAATTTATTCGTTTGCTTCCAGAAATTTTTAAAATTTTTATTAGAATGGTGTGTAGCTAAAATGTCCATCTTAATTTGCTCTGCATTGTTCTGACACCATTTTAATTTGTCTTTGAAAGCTTTCCGCGTTTCAACCATGTTCAAATAGGCAACCCCGGCCCTTGGTTTTCCACACATGACCCAATTTTGAAACCCAAGCCGAGCCGCCGCGTGAGCTTGACGCACATGTTTGTTCCAGCCTACCACATGACGCTTTTTATTAGATCTCTTGTCAATATAACTACAACTGGCGGCACTCCCGAGAATATCAATAATATTCGCGTACAATTTGTCAATATATAACCTATGCTCAGTATTATTACATTTATTGTCACAACATTCGGTAAATTCAATTGGAAAATCAATATATTTAAATTTTTCATTGCAATAATTCTCATATAATGTCAATTGTGCAGCGTCACGCTCTCCCCAAATAATCCTATTACATACTATATTATTTGTCATATTATTATTTCTGATTAAATTTAAATTACAAACTAATTCTAACGGATGATGGTCCGACCAGTACACGTCATAATGTATTTTTACACTACGTATTATTCTCCGCGCCGCTTCAGATACTACACAGTGGTCCAACCAGCTTTTAGAGCCACTAACGTCACTAACATAGGTGTATGTATCCGAGGTCACTCCTAGTATGTCTATGTCCGCACACTGCCATCTAGCCTCCGCACAAAAGTCTAGTAACTCCTTACCGAATCGTCTGCCCGGGTGAGCGTTGAAATCCCCTAATATGAAGACTGAGTCTACCTGGCACTCTTCCACTATTGCAGCCATTTCACCTAGGCATTCCGTAAATTCGGTAAGAGTTTCCGCTGAATCGACGGGCATATACACAGAGAACACTAAGAGCGCGCGATCCGATAACACTATCTTTACCGCAACGAGCCGCGCACTTTTACAATGCACAGTCGAAACTGATGTAAATAAACATTTACGCCACAGCAACGCCACCCCGCCGTACGGCCTACCGCGTAAGATTCCAGCTCCCGTATCAACCGCCGATTTCCCGGTGAACTCGAAATCGTCGTCAATGGAGCCTAAAAACGGGATATCCTCGGGTAACAGCCAGTGTTCCTGTATGGCTACTAGGTCAGCTGTGCGGCACAATTGCCTTACACATTCAACCGAACGAGTGATTGACCTACAATTAAAGCTCAACATTTTAATGTTATCTTTTCCTCTATTAAGACTTTGATCCATTAAAATTATTACTATTAATTATCTTGCCTTCATTAGGTCAGGAAACTTGCCTTCGTCTACACATTTATTAAAAATCAGGGCCAAATACGGAGCTACTGTAACTATAATTGCAGTACAAGCCTTTACAGACATGCCCCACACGTCTTCAGTAGATTTCACTTTTATTTGTTTAAACGTTTTCACAATGGCTTCAGGACTGACATATTCAAATTTAAATGTAGCCTCACATTGGTCTACGTGCATATTAAGCAATTCCTTGGCTTTACCAGAAGATGAATTTAGGCCCTCAGTAGCTTTGACTGGAATGTTTGTAAAAAAAGATTCGAATTCCTGGGCCACTTCCGAGTCAGAACTGATTTCTCCATTCATGGTACTCAATGTAAATTCTTTATCCAAGTGCTTGACTTTTCCGGTTTCCTGGTTAATTACATTCCAAATGGTTTTTACTTTGTTACTAGCAGTTCTAATCTTATTATTGATAAAGTTTGACTTAGCTGCCGAACATACTTTCCTAAATGTTTTTGAGTAGCATCGAACGTATTCTGCAAATTTCTCTGTTTGAATTATATTTTTAAGTTCATAGAGCTCAAACAATTTGTCTCTACTTTTAAAAATACCAGCGGTAGCCCAGTCACTAAAGTTGAACTTGTGTTTAACTCGGATAATCTTCACTGGGAAAGTTTTTTCAAATTCTACAATTAATTTAGAAAACATGCTACTGTATAGATTGTTGCTTGTAAAATTCAACACAGTCGTATCCATATAAGACAATTGCTGATGGACTCGATCATTAAATTTCTGTAACCGGTGATGTGTTATTAAACGTGATTTTATTTCAACTTTAGTACATAATAATTTATTTTTTAATATTATTTCTTGTCCCGAATGGTCAGATCGCATTATGTTTACAATTTTGTGTGATGAAATTTCACAATTTACGAAAATATTATCTAGACATGTAGCGGTGGAAGATGTGACTCTGGTAGGCTCAAAAAATACATTTTCTAAGTTAAATGATTTAAATAAATTTAATAATTTACAACACAACAAGCTATTTATATCTAAAATATTTATATTAAAATCTCCACACACAATAATTTTCTTATTTGTTCTAAGTATAATTGTAAGTACATCTTCCATAACCGATTCAAAAGTACAAAAGTTCTGATTATTTGGGGGCCTGTACACACTTACTATAATAAATTCTTGTAGTTCAACGCAAGCCAATTCTATTATTCGTTCTATTGACATTTTGACTATGTCATTACGCTGCTTATATTTAATGTTTTTACGTAATAATATAAGTGAACCACCATGAATAGCAGACTGTCGGCTAAACGAACTAGCTAAGCAATAATTTTATAGTTTAACATGGCCACTTTAAAATCCTTTTGCCAGTGTTCAGTTAAACAAACTACATCATATTGAAAATTTTCAAAACATAATTCAGATTCCAATATCTTTGAGGACAAACCTTGAATGTTCTGGTGAATTAATTTAAATTGATTTTGTTTTTGCTTAATATCTATAGGGTATGCTTGTCTAAAAAAACACTAGGCGGTTCTGTGTGTGGTATTATCACGAGAGACTGTTTTGTTGTTGGAGTGCTCGTAATAAACTTACTTATATGACCTAAAATATTTTTCATTCCCATTTTGTTAACACGACCAGTAGTTGCTGAAAACATCTCAAAGATGAGGTCCAATTGACGTTTAAGCCAAAGTTTTTGAATAATTTGGCTTACGAAGTAAACTAAAAGATTTTGATATTAAATTGACTTGATTATGTTGCCATTTGACGACATTTGGCATGAGATTCCGTGATAAATGTCAACGTTATGAACGTTATTATCAAAGTAAAGTCTTTTAGATTCATGCCTTTATGCCAATAAGAATATAAAACAGGACAAAAGATGACTCGCACCAATCCAATCCGATTCGATCCAATTCGAAACCCGGGACGATCTGTCAGTTCAGTGTCAGAAAACGTCACGTGACCTCCGAGGGCTCTGAGCTATCACGTGATTCTTTCTATAGAAACTGACCGATCGTCCCGGATCGGATTGGTGTGAGTCATCCTTGAAGTGAGGAAGAGTAAAATGTAATAAAATCTGTGCTCTTGTTTAGGCCTACTCGTACCGTTTGTTACCTATTAGTTTGGGCCTTCCTCGAACCGCGAATGAATGTTGGTTTTCTTTCGCACTTCTAATTTAATTCGTTCATAGATAAGTAACATTACGTTCGCAGTTCGCGATAGGCAAAGTTCTATTTCACCCACTTTGTTTGACGGCTTAGGCGTAAGCTCAAGTCTAGAAAAAATATGTTACTTACGAAGGCTCTCACTTATTATTCAGACATTGTTCAAGAAACCTTTTCAGCGGTCCATCGGCGCTATCCTTAAAGAACTTGGGCCTTTATCTTTAAAACCTTTGAAACTTTGCACAATATCGTGGCAATCCCTGGGATTTATACAAGAACATTATACTGTCTGACATGTTAGATCTATTAAATGTGGTGAGGCCGAAAAGAATCGAAAAACTTATTTTACTGCTATCTATTTAGCTTAGGCAACAGTGTTAGAATATTATAAGTTATTGTTATTATAAGTTATTGTTCTTAGTTAAGGCCAAATCGTGGAGTTCCTTGCGTTTTCGGCTCATATCTTCACAGTTTTTTTTGTCAATATGTATATTTTATTGCCGAATTAGATTATGATGGAGACTGAAAGTGGCGCTTGATAAGTAGGAAGCATTAACTTATTAAACGAAGTAGACACAAAGCAGAACAAATATGTCAAAAAATGTGGGTCAGGGTGACATAAGCGGCCAATTTTGCTTCGTACGAAAAAGAGTTAAGAGTTTGACGTAAGCATTATGTGTCAAATTCATGCCCAAAATGATCAACACTGTTAAATGTTTATGAGCTGTTGGTACTTAAGGAAACGTCACGTTAAAAGAGACTATATGAAAAAGTGCCGCAACTGCAGCACTTTTATAACGTAATTTTTTTCGTCACTTTCATAAGTAGTTACAGCTCATGCAGCACATAAATGACATTTGATTTGAGTGACCTTTTCGACAGATACGGCATAGCAATGAAATAATTAGATCTTGATATCAACATAAGAACTCTCAGTTGCAGAATCAGATTAGCGGGCAAAGTGTTGAAATACTACACTAGCGTTATTCATTAAAGCCCGAGCCCGTTCCATTTAAAACACCCAATGATAATTATTTGTTTTTATTAGAAACTTTAACATTTGTGTTTGTAGAAAAAACTAAATTTGGCAGATTCGATTCGTTTTATGAATAAGTATTATTGTCATATATCAAGTGCAGATGCAAATTATTTTGAATTGTTTGTTCGTTTTTGCAAGTATCGCCGCAATTTATAAAACCAAACTGGCAAACAATAGTTAACAATACAATTCGCGAAATAAAATCATTAACCAATGGCTAAATTGCACAAACAATTGCATTTACGTTGAAATGTTTTAATTATTATTTGTTAGTTAATACGGTTTAATATTCGTAGTTAATTAGGCAATGTTTGTAAATGTGAATTGTGTATTTCGAATATGGTTTCAATTCGTGCTAATTACCTTTATGTAGCCTTTATTGAAAGTGTTCGACCAAAAGCTTTTGTAAATGGTGTTTATTTTTCCCTTCGAAATAATATAATAAGTGGTTTAAAAAATGTTTGATCGCATTGTCGTGCAATCAAATTGCTAATATGTATACAAAAAACGACATTTTCCCCGAGTTAATACTTACAAACCAATACGGGATTTCCCATACAAATAACGTATTCATCCTTTGTCGTTTTCTGTCATTTAGATCGATTGTCAAAACTTTGATGTGTCTAAACTGAATAAAACGTGTTCTATGGCGTGATTTCATTTCAACCATCCTTGTGCCCAATCAATAATTGACATATGTAGATATACTTTATTATCTGGGGCATGTACATATCATACGAATTAACTTGGAATGCAAGCGGAAGTCTCCTTTAATAAAGAACAGAAATAAATTGAAGCTGCCGCTTGTATTATCAGATCAGTAAATTGTAATGCAATCATCAGGGCCTTTGAGTTCTTGAACGGAATATCGACGCCATCACAAATATTATGACGCATTGTTGAAAGCGTTTTTGATATTAATCGCCCAAAATCAAAGGAATAGAGATCGAAAGTCGCTCCTAGAAGATTTTTACTATTATTTGTCGCTTATAAAATGACATATCGTCGACCTTAGGTTCAATTACGGTAACTCACACTAGGACGGGACGGGACGATCTGTCTATTTCAGATCTCTCGGATATCACGTGACGTTTTCTATAGACACTGAAAGATCGTCCCGCCCCGTCCCGTCCGTCCTAGTGCGAGTCAGTTTCGATTGATTTGTGCGCTTAAATGTCGAAAAATGTCCCCTGTATCGTCACAATTATCGTATGGATGAATCATAGTTATGCCTATGTTATGTCAGGAAATATGCACCCAATTTGCTCCAACTCAATAATTCATCACGCAAAGTGATGCATCAATCCCCGTATCAGTATGCAGCATATGTTCACGCCTCTCATTTTGCAAATTGTTCACTTTGACGAAAAATCGGGAAAAGTGCAGTTCGTTTGCTACCTTTGTGCAGCGACAGTTGCATACTGATGGAATCTATGGGGAATGTATCCATGCTGGGATTCTGTTTTGGTGTTACAAAAATTTCGCCCCGAAATCCTTGGCTTCATTTATTGGGTTAAGGCAGATGGTTCCAGACTAACATCAAATTAGTGTTTGAAAGCGCCATATATGTGAATCAATATACATAACGTTGTATACCTTAAAGTACCTAAATGACACAGCTCTAATATAAGTCCAAAATTAACATACAAGTATCTATGGCTTGTAAGAATGCAGTGCATTCAGATAATTCTGTCATTTAAGAACCTTTCAATACCTACTTAAACCAGAAATATAAAGTAGTTGACATTCAATTGGCCTTTGCAAAAAATAACTTGTCATAGGATGTAAAAGCTACTCACATCTCGGCAATAATACTTATGGAACGTTTTGATAAGAAATTGATTATTTTTATTAGAGTCCAAGAAGCAGAAATGGCTAGTACCTATTGCTGGATACTCGCAAACTGTAACCTATATACATACCATTCTTAATGCATTTACAGTTACAAATGGTACAATACAAGAAAAGTAAAGTTCGTTATTTTTATGCAATTATGTCCGGTCCTAAAATTTTCCAGCTAACGCCCGGACGCGGCACGCAAAAATGTATAAACCGAGTTACACGCCGTGAGTCCTTTAATTATTCGTCTAATGAACTAGCCCGCCTCGAAGTTTCCTTTTATCTCCGCATTGTGCCTTAGACGAGTTCGGAATCTCCAGGAAAATACATTTTTAATATTCACAGAGCGCTCTAACTTCTTAATACAGACTCCAACTTAAGTCGGACACTCGTTTTCACATTTAATAGCCCGCCCAATCCAACAAAAAAGCTTTTCAAATTTCAAAGCGAAATAAATATTTGCTCTTACAAAAATTAAGCCACGCTCCGACGATATTATGTAAAGAACGTATAAAAAGGGAACATGGGCTAATTGTTTGGACAACCGGATGCGACGGACCGGAAAACGGGAAAGGAAATACCCGACAGCTCTGACAGAAGCCGGGAATATTAAATCCCTCACTACAAGTAGCCCCGCCGATAGTACTCGACATGCGGCTCAAAATAGTATTCTCAAATACCCTCAAATGATTTTACTAATCAATCTAACGTGACGAAACTGTTTTCAACCGTGTATGCCAGTAATAAGATTCGAAATATCCTGATCATGCCTGATAATAAAATGAGGAACGACTCCATCCATCACGTTCGGATATGGGTCAAGCTCCACATAGAGAGTTCTTTAAAACGTACTCTTCAACGAAATGCGGATCGGTTGAAACTTTTATCAATCCAACTAAAACTAACCTTATACGGATAATGATAGGGTTCTCTATCGGCTGTCAGAAAAGGTTCTTTGTGGCAAGCGGCTTACGGTATCTCATGGCCTATGACCCGAGATAGCAGTCGTACAGATTAGGTAAGCACTCGCAATCCGTACATCCGATGTCCGAGATAAAGAGTTCGTGTACTAATAACTCCACAGATACCATCGGAATTTCTCCAGAGGTTGATCGATTCTGATATACGATATTTCTGACCGGCTTTTGTCTCGAAACAAAAAAACATACGAGGCAATTATTCTGTTCGGATCATGAATCTCGGCTTATCGGATCCATTTATAAACTCGTTACAAATGAACGCTTTTCTGCTAAAATTGCATTTATGAACCGAACCGTGGAAGATTTATAATACAAATATCAATATCAGCAACTGTTGACATGTTTTTTCATGATTGAACAAACAATAAAAACCAATTTATCGCCAAATGTAAACCTAAATAGATAATTTACGATCTGAACGACAAAAGGGTTCGGGTCGGAACTAAAGGTTCCCCACTTTGTAACCGGATAGTTTCTAAGTGAAGAGCCATAAAGGCTAGAGTGGCGTGTTTTTCGTGTTCAATTGACGCGTGTAAAATATAATAAGCGACATAAATCGACAACGGTAAAACGTGGAACACTGCGGAATATAACCCTTAATGTTAGGTGTATAAAGCATTGAATGGAATGAATTATTTATTTGCAAATCTGAGCCTATTATGAATAGAAGCAGCCCCTGTACCTAGGGGTTGCTGGCAAATAGCATGTTGTACCCTACTGTGTAAGTACAATATTTTTTTAGAAAACGTTGCAACTGAATATCTCAAATATTATAATTACTATTTAATGAGAACAAAGCACGCGTGCCTCAATGGTGGTTTCCGTGCGTTTGAGCTTCAGTATCAGTAAAAAAAATTGAGCTGTATCTATATTGTTTATGGAATGTGATTTGATTGGCAATTGAGAGAAGCAGAAGATATACCCGTGATTATTCCACATATTACCCTACTAGGAACATACATAACAGGCACACAGACAATTGGAAACTACATAAACTGGAGGTTTAATTTAAACTGCAGTACGTATTCTATAAGTACTCAGTTTAATTTTTCAATCATAAGCTCATTTGTTACGTACTCTTTACGATAAATTATGCAGTTCATACAAGTTCGTCAGTCAAAACATTGACTTTGAACGACTTAGCGTCCTCGAAAGCATAAGTAATTAGGAGGCTTAGTAAGATTTAGTAGCTATAGCTCCCATAAATAATACCAGTAATTATAACTTAGATAACGCCTGTTTGCATAAGAACAAAGTTGAATCCACTTAACGAAGTACTTAGATAAGGTTGTAATAGCAAGTTTTCTACAGTGAGTTGAGAAAAAAGTTTAGCTTAAGTAGGGTTGCCATGGAAAAATAAAAAGTCTTGACATTTCTCGTAAAGCAGAGATGTGGCGTAGCTTGAACGGTACGCTGCGGTGTATTGTATCTCTCTATTTCAAACTGTTACGAAATTCATACTGTTACGAAGTTCACTAAGTTTTGTAATACATAAATGTGTCAGTATCATAATTTTGTAAAACATATACCTACTTATTTGTAAATGACAAACGTATTCTAAAAATCCTGACACCTTGCCAAGTTCGCCCGCAATCCTGACTAGGGGTCAAACATTCTGACATGTCAGGAGAAACCCTAAAATATGGCAGCCCTAAGCTAAAACAGCACTTGCAATTCGTTGAAGTAAGTTCTTAGATTATTGTTGGAAGTTTTTATTACACTCCGTCCTCCTAAATGAATGGCGTTAGCGTCATGATTCATGAGAGACTGATTTTTAGGGTTCCGTAGGCAATTAGGAATCGATTGGACCGGCATTCGAAAGTTTGTCTGTCTCGCTTCTACCACTCCGCTGGCAATCAAATGTAACTCATGGTAAGCACAGTGAGCCTAATGAGGGTTTCAAGCATTAACGCCCAAGACGAAAATAATTTTGATACCGTGTGACACATACTGCTTTTCAGTAGTAGGGATGTGTGCGTTCTGTATCAGAGGAGGCCTGGACAGCATTACGATAGTAAAAATTTCAAGTGTACAATAGGCGATGGGGCAACGTGCAAGAGACGTTCTGCTCAAATTTTAACGCATGACGTTTTTTTAGAGGTATATTTTCTTAAACAAAAGCGTGTATCTAGAAACACGTTTGCATTTATGTTTCAAATAACGCCTCAGCAAATGAAATCTTTTGTCCCTTTCATTAGCATGAACCTTCACTATAGCTATTCCCTTCTCTCATGAATCTTTTGTCCCTTTCATTCGCATAAACATTCGCTATAGCTATTCCCTTCTCTCATGAGAAATTCATGTCTATTTAAAACTCATTACCTCATCGTATCCTAATGCTAATCACTATGAAATGCTATTTAGTTAATCATCGTCGTACCTAACTATCTCGTAACGCACCATCTTTGCCCAGATTTTCAACGGGTAGAGGTTTGCCGGGCTAGGTTTATTACGGTGTTTGTCACACTAAACACATCTCAGAGCTGGCCAGAAACTTTGATGTGAGAGTGGACTGGTTTTCCCATGCTATCAACCGCTATAGCATAGAAAGAACCGTGTGTCATACAGTACCTGCCCTGTCCATGGGTCGGATTATTAAAACCAAGCAGGATTTAATACTGTACACGCCACCGCGTATTGTGTTTAACCGTCACCACGTTGTGTTTAACCGTCACCACGTTGTATCATACAGTACCTGCCCTGTCCATGGGTCGGATTATTAAAACCAAGCAGGATTTAATACTGTACACGCTACCGCGTTACCAAGTCATTATCGCAAAGCTGGCCAACACCTCGCAACATGAAATGGTAAGAGTATCCATGAACTAGCGGTTGTAATAGTCATGGATTCTCCGACATTCTATCAACATAAATTGTATTTATGCAAACTATTATAAAAACTTCATAAGCGCGATCTAGACCCGGCATCCTGGTTGGCTGACAAATGTGACGTAGATGTGACGACTTTTGTATATACTATTAACTAATTTCAATCATAGTCCGAACATATTTAAGTTGAAAATACAATATGTGAGACTATTAAATTTCAACTTACGTGCTAACTTGGTAACGCAATGTAAAACCATCAAAACTTTAATTTAGGTTTATTCAAAATCAGTCTTATTCATTGAAAAATAAAGTATCATTTTATTTTAGTCTTAAGTTACATATATACATACTAATTGAATAAAAACAAAACACAGGACGTACTGTATTAATCCACTCAACGTAAATAGTCGAATCTATGCTTTGTTCTTGTCATACTTTTAGCATAACAAGAGACAGAGAATGTCATAGAATATGTAGTCGAACGTATGCTGATTCGTACGTTCAAAGAATAATTGTGTAGACTAGTTACTATTTCTACCTATATCTTATGTACATGTACGTTTTATGAAAAAATATATGTAACAGAAGTAAAACTAATGGTGATACAGATTGTTTAAACAAAATCTTTTTCAAAAGGACAATAGTTAATGGCTTCTGTGCACGTTAGTTCTGTCTGTTTTCCTGCGTATATTTTATGTTAATTACTAGACCAACTAAAATAGGGGTTTCAACCTTTCAATTGTGAAATGTCTACACTACTGGAAAAAGTAAATCTAATTACCCTTTACTAACGTAACATAGGATAACTTCGAATTAAATTTTAAAAGTTTAG
This sequence comes from Lathronympha strigana, assembly GCA_949128165.1. Taxonomy (NCBI): domain Eukaryota; kingdom Metazoa; phylum Arthropoda; class Insecta; order Lepidoptera; family Tortricidae; genus Lathronympha; species Lathronympha strigana. Next base: position 4,388,256 of record OX421922.1, on the reverse strand, counting down.
ATAATCTAATCTAATCTTAGCTTAGCTAAGATTTTCGAGGCTTAAATTAAAAGACTCGTACTGAATTTTATTTTATTATTATTTCCATATAAAAATAACAGTAATAATATATGTATTAAATATGCATGTATTTTTTTTGGATCTGGTTTTTATCATCATGTTATAAATGGCTCGCTTAAGAAAAATTAAAAAGAAACAGTATATTAATATAATGCATCTCTGCGCAAAGCAACCACTATGAGTTGAAATTACGCTTCTCAATCGTTACTCATATCGTAATAACATTATAGGTTGATCACATTTCATTGAATGGAATGCGACGACGGCGCGGCGCCCGCTTATTTCCAGGTAATGCTCGCATAAGCATTATGTACTTAGTTACTAGGTTACAAATATAGATTATCCACCTTTCTAAATAGGCGGGTTATGTTTTAATGCATTTAATTTTGTTTAATGAAACAAGATTTATTCTTTTATGATGTTAATCTAGTAAGAAATTTAAGTATAAATAAATATGCATCTGAAAAATATTTAATCACTACCCAGAACAGAGGCTAAAAAATAAGGTTTAAGTTTTACATACGCATGTTTTCTAAATAGGTGGGTTATGTTTATTACATTATTTGTTTTGTTTTATGAAACGAGATTTTTTTTCTTTTATGATTTTAATCTAGTGAGAAGTTTAAGTATAAATATGCATCTGAAAAGTATATAATCACTGACTAGGGTAGGGGTTAAAATATAAGGCGTAAGTTACACACAAACTTGTTTTCTAAATGGGTGGGTTATGTTTTACATACTATTTTAATGTTTAATTAAACAGGTTTTTATGATTTTAATCCTGTTTAAAGTTTGATAATACATTAGGGGGTTTACTTTACTAGGTTAGGTTTTATTATGGGTTAAAATATAAGGTTTGATTCTTTTCTTAGGCTTTTGAGGGATATTTTATGCGATCTATTTTTTCTTAATTGTTTACGCTTGTAAAAGTAGACCATGTTCAGTGTACTCATATTATATGTTTAAATAGAGATCAATAAAGAGATGAAGTAACAAGAAAGATAGTGAGGATATTAACTAAAATAAAAATAGATTAAACAGGTATGAACTCGTTGTACTAGTCATATTTACACGTGTTGCAAGGTTTGCATTCGCGGGTTTTATTTGATAATTCGATACCTACTTTGGCGGCGCTTTGTGTTAAAAAGGAATAGACATGTTTTGAATACGATTTAAGTACATTTATAACAGCAAAATATATTTTTCCTACAATGGTGACATTTAGGTCTAAACTTGAATGATCGGAATTGGTTCTATAGTCATTTATTCTTATTTCGGTTAAATATCGACTCATCAAATATTTTATTATAAAACCAGACGTTTAGTTGCATTTATTTTTTAAACATTCTGCGTACCGTATCGACGCTGTTCGTTGTTTGCTAAGTGAATCCGCTGTGACCTTCATTTGAAATGTAAGTAAGTGACTTATTTATGAAATTTCTTTAAAACATTGTTAAAGTATTATTTTCTGATTTTAATTATTACTTTTTCTTTTAAGGTCTGACTCTGAACATTCATCGTATGCGCGTACACCATCACCCGAGACCAAGAAATCTACGAAGACTATTAAGAAAAGAAAATCGTCCTCAGCATCTAGGTATTTCATTTATTATTACTATAGCGTACTTTCGTAATTATATTAAAAACTCTCAATTTTCTAGCCATAGTAACTTTGTTTAGTTTAGTGCTAGATAAATCTCTTAAAAATCCTTCAAATATTCTTTTATTGTACTCAAATTAAAAAAATTTCAGGTTTGAATTAGAAGCGACAAATCAGCGATCACGGACACCATCACCAGCATATTGTGCGCAAAAGAAAAAAGCAAGCAACAAAGTGCGTGCATCAACCAGTAAAAACAAGAACTCGGGCTCAAGGTACTAAAATTACTAGTTATTTTAAATGAAATTAGTTTACGTAATATACTTTCGCTAGAAATACTACAGATAAATATACTAAGTTTCTATTTTTATCTTTTCCAGTTCTTCAAAAAAAGCAGCTGAAACTGACATCTTCAAAATCATAAGAGATGAAGAAAAGATCAGCAGCGACTGCAATTTGAAAACCGTCAAGACCGCATCATCGTTTACCAGTCGTTTATCTACGGGTACCACTCGGCGTTCTTTGATAACAGACGGTAACTTTTTTATTGATTTAAAAGTGTTTAATTTCGATGATTATCAGAAGACTGAGCCTGAAGAACGTTACAAAAACGCGTTAGCATTTATGAACTTTTTATGAACTTTGGCAGGTCAACATAACTTGAACCTTGTAATGGTTCATACTTGTTTATGTTATTCTCTAAGTGTGAGTTACTGACAAAAGCCCATCCACTATCACGGTCTTGAAACTCTTCAAATTTTTTCTTTAGACAGTTTACGATCTCGCAAAACAGTGCCTCAAAATCATAACTTATGTATAAAATTTTATTTTTAGTTCCAAATGATTTTATTGATTGGCTATTATCTTTAAACATTAAAAACAACCCAAAGAGTTCGAAATTTACTTTTACGCACGTATGTTTCGTAAGAGAATTATCTAAAAGTCGTTTTATTTTGTCTCGGATAGAGTTCATAAATGCATCGATGGATCCCAGACTTTGATCGTTGCTTGCAGATATACGATAAGTGGCGATGCGCGTGCGAAATGCTGATTCTACTACTTCAACACCATCACTTAATATTTTGTTAGAATTTACAATTGTTTTATGCGCAGTGCTTCGAAGATGACCTATCCATTTATTTTTTTCTACAGACTTACTACACGGAACACAAAAAGGCATGATGACTTATTGTCGTACAAAAAATTCAACAAAACTTGCTAGACTATTTTGAAATATAATAAGTCAACAGGATTTAATACACTATTTACTAAACCACCGATTTACGTTTACTTTTAGAATACGTGGTATTAATCAAAACGGCTGACTCGGATAACCTCGAATAATGCAACTGGTGGAGATCACTATGCAAAGTATGGATAAGCTTATAAATAAATATCAAGTTAAGTCGCGAAATTAAAAGATCATTAAAAAAGGTGTTTAAAACATAGAGTAAAGTAGAATATGTAGGTACTTACTTGTCGTGCAAAATCGTGTTAGTTTTAATTAAGGAAATTTGAAAATTCTGGAAACTATAGGTCTAGAAATAAGAAAATAATTTGTGAAAATATTTTTGTAAGACTGTTTGTTTCATAATAAATAAAAAAAAAAAAAAAAAAAAAATTAAATTGCTACATATGAAATTTATTATTTAAACATACAACCGAAACTTTTATTTTATTAGGAATTTAATTAAAATATTTCATTAGTTTAAACTTTCTTACCCAAAAATACACACAAACAAATAAATGAAAATAAAAAAGAAATCAGGCTTTCTAGCATACAATATTTACATATACTTCGGTAAACAAAATATTCAAATAACGGTACTATGTATTATTTTTATTGCAAAACTATTTTTGAGATTAAATTATAGGCGTATCCATCCTTTGCTATCACAGCTTGGTTTTATGAACAAAGTAAAATATGTGAATGTGTTGCAAATGATGCAATAATATAATTAACAATTTTTTGAGTAAAAACTAACAAAATCAAGTTTAGAAATAATGATGTCATTAATCAGAGATTTCACATGTTATTTTTTAAAATTACTATAATAAACGGGCTCGCAATTTTCGAAAATGTTAAAAGCTTTCGCTAAAAACTTTTGCATTTGATCCCACTCGAAGGAATTCTCTTTACACTGTAATTTGACGGATGCTAACGCTTTTTTGTAACGTTCTTCAGGCTCAGTCTTCTGATAATCATCGAAATTAAACACTTTTAAATCAATAAAAAAGTTACCGTCTGTTATCAAAGAACGCCGAGTGGTACCCGTAGATAAACGACTGGTAAACGATGATGCGGTCTTGACGGTTTTCAAATTGCAGTCGCTGCTGATCTTTTCTTCATCTCTTATGATTTTGAAGATGTCAGTTTCAGCTGCTTTTTTTGAAGAACTGGAAAAGATAAAAATAGAAACTTAGTATATTTATCTGTAGTATTTCTAGCGAAAGTATATTACGTAAACTAATTTCATTTAAAATAACTAGTAATTTTAGTACCTTGAGCCCGAGTTCTTGTTTTTACTGGTTGATGCACGCACTTTGTTGCTTGCTTTTTTCTTTTGCGCACAATATGCTGGTGATGGTGTCCGTGATCGCTGATTTGTCGCTTCTAATTCAAACCTGAAATTTTTTTAATTTGAGTACAATAAAAGAATATTTGAAGGATTTTTAAGAGATTTATCTAGCACTAAACTAAACAAAGTTACTATGGCTAGAAAATTGAGAGTTTTTAATATAATTACGAAAGTACGCTATAGTAATAATAAATGAAATACCTAGATGCTGAGGACGATTTTCTTTTCTTAATAGTCTTCGTAGATTTCTTGGTCTCGGGTGATGGTGTACGCGCATACGATGAATGTTCAGAGTCAGACCTTAAAAGAAAAAGTAATAATTAAAATCAGAAAATAATACTTTAACAATGTTTTAAAGAAATTTCATAAATAAGTCACTTACTTACATTTCAAATGAAGGTCACAGCGGATTCACTTAGCAAACAACGAACAGCGTCGATACGGTACGCAGAATGTTTAAAAAATAAATGCAACTAAACGTCTGGTTTTATAATAAAATATTTGATGAGTCGATATTTAACCGAAATAAGAATAAATGACTATAGAACCAATTCCGATCATTCAAGTTTAGACCTAAATGTCACCATTGTAGGAAAAATATATTTTGCTGTTATAAATGTACTTAAATCGTATTCAAAACATGTCTATTCCTTTTTAACACAAAGCGCCGCCAAAGTAGGTATCGAATTATCAAATAAAACCCGCGAATGCAAACCTTGCAACACGTGTAAATATGACTAGTACAACGAGTTCATACCTGTTTAATCTATTTTTATTTTAGTTAATATCCTCACTATCTTTCTTGTTACTTCATCTCTTTATTGATCTCTATTTAAACATATAATATGAGTACACTGAACATGGTCTACTTTTACAAGCGTAAACAATTAAGAAAAAAAAGATCGCATAAAATATCCCTCAAAAGCCTAAGAAAAGAATCAAACCTTATATTTTAACCCATAATAAAACCTAACCTAGTAAAGTAAACCCCCTAATGTATTATCAAACTTTAAACAGGATTAAAATCATAAAAACCTGTTTAATTAAACATTAAAATAGTATGTAAAACATAACCCACCCATTTAGAAAACAAGTTTGTGTGTAACTTACGCCTTATATTTTAACCCCTACCCTAGTCAGTGATTATATACTTTTCAGATGCATATTTATACTTAAACTTCTCACTAGATTAAAATCATAAAAGAAAAAAAATCTCGTTTCATAAAACAAAACAAATAATGTAATAAACATAACCCACCTATTTAGAAAACATGCGTATGTAAAACTTAAACCTTATTTTTTAGCCTCTGTTCTGGGTAGTGATTAAATATTTTTCAGATGCATATTTATTTATACTTAAATTTCTTACTAGATTAACATCATAAAAGAATAAATCTTGTTTCATTAAACAAAATTAAATGCATTAAAACATAACCCGCCTATTTAGAAAGGTGGATAATCTATATTTGTAACCTAGTAACTAAGTACATAATGCTTATGCGAGCATTACCTGGAAATAAGCGGGCGCCGCGCCGTCGTCGCATTCCATTCAATGAAATGTGATCAACCTATAATGTTATTACGATATGAGTAACGATTGAGAAGCGTAATTTCAACTCATAGTGGTTGCTTTGCGCAGAGATGCATTATATTAATATACTGTTTCTTTTTAATTTTTCTTAAGCGAGCCATTTATAACATGATGATAAAAACCAGATCCAAAAAAAATACATGCATATTTAATACATATATTATTACTGTTATTTTTATATGGAAATAATAATAAAATAAAATTCAGTACGAGTCTTTTAATTTAAGCCTCGAAAATCTTAGCTAAGCTAAGATTAGATTAGATTATCTAAACTTTTAAAATTTAATTCGAAGTTATCCTATGTTACGTTAGTAAAGGGTAATTAGATTTACTTTTTCCAGTAGTGTAGACATTTCACAATTGAAAGGTTGAAACCCCTATTTTAGTTGGTCTAGTAATTAACATAAAATATACGCAGGAAAACAGACAGAACTAACGTGCACAGAAGCCATTAACTATTGTCCTTTTGAAAAAGATTTTGTTTAAACAATCTGTATCACCATTAGTTTTACTTCTGTTACATATATTTTTTCATAAAACGTACATGTACATAAGATATAGGTAGAAATAGTAACTAGTCTACACAATTATTCTTTGAACGTACGAATCAGCATACGTTCGACTACATATTCTATGACATTCTCTGTCTCTTGTTATGCTAAAAGTATGACAAGAACAAAGCATAGATTCGACTATTTACGTTGAGTGGATTAATACAGTACGTCCTGTGTTTTGTTTTTATTCAATTAGTATGTATATATGTAACTTAAGACTAAAATAAAATGATACTTTATTTTTCAATGAATAAGACTGATTTTGAATAAACCTAAATTAAAGTTTTGATGGTTTTACATTGCGTTACCAAGTTAGCACGTAAGTTGAAATTTAATAGTCTCACATATTGTATTTTCAACTTAAATATGTTCGGACTATGATTGAAATTAGTTAATAGTATATACAAAAGTCGTCACATCTACGTCACATTTGTCAGCCAACCAGGATGCCGGGTCTAGATCGCGCTTATGAAGTTTTTATAATAGTTTGCATAAATACAATTTATGTTGATAGAATGTCGGAGAATCCATGACTATTACAACCGCTAGTTCATGGATACTCTTACCATTTCATGTTGCGAGGTGTTGGCCAGCTTTGCGATAATGACTTGGTAACGCGGTAGCGTGTACAGTATTAAATCCTGCTTGGTTTTAATAATCCGACCCATGGACAGGGCAGGTACTGTATGATACAACGTGGTGACGGTTAAACACAACGTGGTGACGGTTAAACACAATACGCGGTGGCGTGTACAGTATTAAATCCTGCTTGGTTTTAATAATCCGACCCATGGACAGGGCAGGTACTGTATGACACACGGTTCTTTCTATGCTATAGCGGTTGATAGCATGGGAAAACCAGTCCACTCTCACATCAAAGTTTCTGGCCAGCTCTGAGATGTGTTTAGTGTGACAAACACCGTAATAAACCTAGCCCGGCAAACCTCTACCCGTTGAAAATCTGGGCAAAGATGGTGCGTTACGAGATAGTTAGGTACGACGATGATTAACTAAATAGCATTTCATAGTGATTAGCATTAGGATACGATGAGGTAATGAGTTTTAAATAGACATGAATTTCTCATGAGAGAAGGGAATAGCTATAGCGAATGTTTATGCGAATGAAAGGGACAAAAGATTCATGAGAGAAGGGAATAGCTATAGTGAAGGTTCATGCTAATGAAAGGGACAAAAGATTTCATTTGCTGAGGCGTTATTTGAAACATAAATGCAAACGTGTTTCTAGATACACGCTTTTGTTTAAGAAAATATACCTCTAAAAAAACGTCATGCGTTAAAATTTGAGCAGAACGTCTCTTGCACGTTGCCCCATCGCCTATTGTACACTTGAAATTTTTACTATCGTAATGCTGTCCAGGCCTCCTCTGATACAGAACGCACACATCCCTACTACTCTTTTCACACCTACTAAGAGGAAATAAACAAAACCGAAAAGCATCAAACCAACTCCACGATGCCACTAGTTGATGCCCGAAAACGTAAAGATATGTAGTCCTTGGACAGAAAAGTGCCGCATTGATTTCTCCCAGCAGGGAAGAAAAGTGCCACTTTGATCGCTCCTAGCTTGAACAGAAAAAACCCTTTTATGAATAGGTGGTGTGAATAGATACATTTTTATCGACGTACGTAACGTGAATACGCGTACACATATTCAAATGTAAGCTCTTAAGTGACATTGACGACAGCTTTTGATATATATAGGTGGGTATCGTTTCTGCGTCACACAGGGTTGCCACACATGTCACGTTTGTCGCAGCTTAGCGCGAAATACGACGCGACAAATCTTATTGCACTCAGAATAGTAAATTTGACTGTTTATCTACAGAGAACAAGTACTGACACTGACTATACACGAATAAGAGATTCGGGCCTAAATATAAGAATCGTTTATTGCCACATATCATAACAAGGGCGAAAAAAAGGAAATTCGCAACGAGTGGCGATAAATTAAAACGCGACCGTAGGGAGTGTTTTAAATCGACACGAGTGGATTAATCTATATTCACTTTACAAAAAATGTTAATGTACCTACATAAATGTTAACACTTAATGGATACATGATAAATATCTTAATTTTTCAATTTAGGCACATTACAATGCACTTATTATGAACGTCAAAAAAAAAACTACCACCGGTTTTAACCCTACACCACAGCCCGAGAAGAAACTCGTCGGGACTTATTTTTATTTTACATAACAAACTACATACATAAAATCATACAAATATTTACAATTTGTGATTGTAGAACCACAAAAAAAAGAACAATTTAAATTTAACAATGGCGTCCTCAATGTCTGTTTTTTAACGGACTGTACTTTAACATCTGCATATAATCTACTAAATAATTAAGCATTAACTTAAAACAAACTGATAACACAACAATTCAATCTGAACACAGCCTTAATTCACTTTACAAGTGCGTGAGAACGAAGCGTGAACCTCTCATTCATTAAACTAATTGTTTAATCGCCGTTTAATCATGATTTGTAACGCGAGAAGATAGCGGGTTCCGTTCCTTAACACCTTTTTTACGTGGTTTTACCTTGTACTAATTGGTAGGCGGACATAGAGCGCTTGCCGGCTAGATGAAGCATGGACGACGCGATCAAGGCACATTGTCACTCCAGTACTCATTTGAGAGCGTAACCGTTATTTATACTTAGTTGCATATTATATTAGTGGCTATTCATACGGTACGTAGTCGTAGACTTCTTGTCAGCCGATACAGTGATATGTTTTGTGGATATTCTTTTTAGTACGATCCTATCCTAATTAAATCATATATACATACATCGCATGCATTTGTATTTGCTCTAAGGAATGGAACATCAACAGTCAAAGTCAATATACTCGTAAGTGTCAAATCTAAAAGTAAATATTACAGTAAGTATACATTAAAATATCATCTATACTTACTAAAAAATTGCGTTTTAGATTTTTGACGCTTACCAACTTAAGGTGATCGGGCATTTTGTTAAAAAGTTCTATACACATATTTAGGCAGCTTTTACTATATAGTGCTGCCCTGGGAATAAAATCTAAGATAAGTCTACGAGGATCTCTACAAGAGCGCTGGCCCACAAGAGTGTAGCTGTGAATGGTGGAATGCGGAGTCTATGTGCATTCGTCTACATTGATGAAGCTAAGCTCAGTGTACGGCTGCTTCCATTTAGGTTTGACAAAGAGATGCAAAAGACTAAGCTCTAAGCCTGGTTTAATTGCTTGACGGTTAGCGGTTTTCCACCTGCTGCATTACAAATTTAAACATCCACATAACCGGTTGCTTTTCATTTTTAGATACCTACTAAAATGACAGGTCGATGTCAAACAAAATTTGATAACAATATTTTAGGATGACTCGTGCTATTCCGGGCCGGGACGTGCCCTATCCTATGTGTCAAATACTCGTACTATAGAAAGCGTCGCGTGATAGCTCGGAGTAAAGTCCGACCGAGACTATTTTTTTTTGTCTGGGCCGAGACCGAGACCGAGATTTTATAATATAGGTATACGAAAAAAAGTATATTTACCACAAAAAGTCAAGATTAAACTGTTGTTTAATATAGCCATCACTAAAATACTACATTTACTGCCAGTGCTTGAGAAAAAAAAGTTAAAACTTGCATTACGTTATTACCTGTTATTAGCCCTACTATTTTCCGGAGTTGGTGTCTGGGTGTCCTGAGTAGGGTTTTCGTGAACTTTTGGTTTAACTCTGGTAAAACTTCTTTGGTTTGTCTACATGTCACCAGGTTGTCCCAGTATTTGTTGGTACACAGTACACAAAGGGTAAAACGGGACCTTATTACTAAGACTCCGCTGACCGTCCGTCCGTCACCAGGCTGTATAATAACCGTGGTTCATGAGATTGAAAAACTATAAAGGGTTCGTCAGACTAGCGCGTGGCGTGAGCGGGGCGCGAGCAGAGCGCGATAGAAGCGGGGAGCGCGGCGCGCTTACATCGCGCGCGGGTCACGCGCGCGTCGCGCGAGCGCGCCGCCAGCGCCGCGCGCTCGATTCACCGAGCATTTTTCTTTGCGCTGTGACTGCGCGGCGGTCGCGCCGCGCGCCGCGCGCGCGTTGAAAGCGGGGCGCGATAGGAGCGCGGCGCTAGCGCCGCGCTGCGTCCAAGCGCGGGTCGCGCCCCGCTCACGCCACGCGCTAGTCTGACGAAGCCTTAATCGGTGTTCCATTTAGGAACCTACGAAATCGTTGATTTGCGATTTTAAGTGGACTTTTAACACGTTCAACAAATACGATAAAACAAACGACATTCTAAATTTGCAAACTGTTTCTGAACAAATTCTGCGGTTTTTATCGGTTGCGGCACAACACTACTTATTCAAGAAAAAACGGGCAATAATGAAACGTCATTCCGATATCGATAATTACCGTCCAGAAGCGCTCCACAGTTAGCTAAATTAACCTTCCTCTAAACAAAGCGACAGCCGAGATAAGCATCTAATGGGATCGCGCTTAAAAGTGCATTATCCGCACAATATTATCCGGCTTTTAGCCGAATGCATTGTATGACTTCCACTCTAATGCTCTGTCAATCCGGTGAATCCTACAAGGAAATAGCATTGAATCAGCTATTCCAAACAATCCCGTTCCAGTGCTCGCACACGAACATATAAATTCGTCTGTCTTTGTCCTTATCGATCTTCGCGAGAGCGATAGGGATGCAGATGAATAATAGTGGTGGTTCCTTTGCTCTGTACATGGGCGTTAAGGCTAGACCAGCATGGCAATAGGAGAGTGGACTTTAATAAAATGCCCCAGCCACACAGAAAGTTGCTGTTGCACATGCTTGCTAAATGCGGGCGAGGTGTTGAGACGAAACAGTACAAGTGATCTATGATTATTTTTTTATATCACTAACAATCATTTGTTTGTTGTATTTCCAATTCAATATTTTAATGTCTGCTGTCTCTAAATATGGTCTTCTTCCTAGTGTTTTCCCGTCTTATGCCACGGCTCAGAGAGGTTCGCTTTGGCAGCTAATTCCAAGATTTGACGTAGGCGCTAGTTTTTACAAAAGCGAGTGCCATCTGACCTTCCAACCCAGAGGGTAAACTAGGCTTTATTGGGATTAGTTCGGTTTCCTCACGATGTTTTCTCTCTCTGAAAGTCTCAGTCATACCGCTGGGCCACCAACACTCTTCTGCTCCTGCGGTCTCTAAAACACGGTGTGACGTTTTATTCCAAAGAGAACTACACTCTGGCCAGCCAGTTCTGTCAGTAGGAAACCGTGCGAAATTCAAATTTTCTACTGGTGGCCAGCCTTCCTTATACAAATTTTGAATTTCGCGCGGTTTTCTACTGATAGGGCTGGCTGGCTGGACACTTCGGCATATGTTTTGTTTCTGCGCCAAAATGTTTGGTTTGATTTTGCATGCACATATTGGAGGACCTTTTATAGATGCCAGTTTTAGGTTATCTGTCTGTGCTTCAATTAGAAGAGATGCTGACCAAACTTTACAACCGACAGGGAGTAGTTTTGAAAGTAATAAGAAGTTTTGGAAGTAATAAGAAGCTTTTTTTACGATCCGATTCTGAATCAAATAATGTCAAAACACTTATGTTTTCCACTTGCTTCTAGCGATAATACAACACAACCGAAATTATAACAAGGGAGTCTTGTCAGAATTATGCGTTTTGTTAGTTTACGCATTATATGTATTATTCAACATCAAAACAACATCAAGATCAACATGGAAATCAATGAAAGAGGCATATGTCCAGCAGTGGACGCAAATATGCTGAGAAGAGAGAGAATATGTATTATTAAACAAAACGGCAACAACTTGTAAGTTCGCTCAAAATTGCAGGAGGCAACTGCGTGAAGTCCATCAAATTCGAGATCGAAATTGTTAAAATATCTCGTTTGATATTAATGTCCCTTCACACAACTCGCCTCGCCGCGGGAACGCCGCCATGTTTGCCGACGCCGGCCGCACTGTCAACATTGACGGCTCTGGGCATTCAGTTTGTTTGGTTCAGCACTCATTAAATCTTAGCTTTATGAAGACTGGTTGTGATTTGGTCGACACGGTGTGTTTGTGAACTGGTGATAGTTTGTATACATTGTTTAACACTACGGAGCTGTCGCACCCAACTTTAAATAGTTAGTCATATAGTTTTACTTGTCTTTACATATTCGTTTGATATACATCCATCACATTGTAAGGTATTACTGGATATAAATATTAGACTACACTTCATAAAATGTAGTTAAACCCACATAATATTTAAACTTCGAACTGCCTTTTATTTACGTCCCAGTCCACTTCGCAGAAATGTTTATATTTAGTGATATTGAACAAGTTTTCACTGGAAAATGCCATTATCGGTACAAAAAAGATGCGTTTTCATTTGGCCGCTATTTTGAAACCGATAAAAATATCTTACATGAAACACATGTAGGTACTCACCTACTTACTTATACACTTTTATATTCTAAACCTATACATTTATACATGCATCCTAAAATTCCTACTTATATATTTACAATCTTAACTTAATTCCTATTATATACACTTATACATATCTATTTATACATATACATATATAATACACCTTAATAAATATATATTAGCACCAACCACTTCGTCGAGGTCGATATGTCGATATATCGATATGCCTATCGACTACGCCCTCACCCTAGTGAGGAACCGGTTGGTACCGAAGCGCGGCGCCCGCGCTGCAGAGGTCATTTGGCAGTCATAGCTAAGTTACGACGCGGAACGCATGTCCCTCTTGCTCGCTAAGTGTTAGACGCGATCTCTGCACGCTTGCTTAATTACGCTCACCTTTCTTTTCTAAAACTATCTTCTACACTGTTACGCTGTAAGACTTTCTGTGCTAGTGCTTTCTACCCTTCTGTGCCTTCTGTTTGCTTGTGTGTGAATTTCCTGTGTACTTGGACAATACATATATCAAAAACTGTAAGTCTTGGCAATTCTTAATTACAAGCCCGGTGATAGTACACAACCCACTCCTTCACACTACACTGGTGACCCCGAGCATGAGCAAAGAACGGGAATTTAAAGATGCACTGGAATCTAGCGCGCCGCCTGGGAATAGTGCGGAGAAAGAGTCGATAGAATCGGTAGAATCGAGCAATGTTTTCAAGGTTGGCGTGAAAGTGCCACCATTCTGGGCGGAGGAACCGGAGATTTGGTTCGCTCAGATAGAGGGACAATTTTTCGTTTCCGGCATCACCAGCGATGCCACTAAATTTAACTATGTCATATCTCATCTTGATAACCAGTATGCTCGCGAGGTGAAGGATATTATTATAAGCCCTCCCGCGACCCAGAAGTATGACAAGCTTAAATCCGAGCTCATCAAGAGGCTGGGCATCACCAATGAGCGAAAGACCAAGCAGCTACTCATGCATGAAGAGCTTGGGGACCGCAAACCGTCACACTTCTTCCGTCACCTTAAGGACCTAGCGGGACCAACAGTACCAGACGATTTCATCAAATCCATATGGACCTCCCGCCTTCCACACGGTGTTCAGATGGTGCTCGCGGGACAACCAGTATCAGCTTCACTGGAAGATATCTGCGACCTTGCGGACCGTGTCAACGATTTGGCTTCTTCTTCACCTAAGATCGCTGCCGTGAGTGATGGACCGTCGAACTCGGCTACAAGCGACCTCTGCGTCTATCCACGGTCGGCGTTGTGTGATCGTCGCTCTCGGACTGGGTATACCTTATGTGCTGCAAACGGCTCGGAAATTGCTACCTATGGCTATGTAAATTTAAACTTAGATTTTAGTTTGCGTAGATCTTTTTTATGGCGTTTTGTAGTGGCTGATGTTACCAAGCCAATCATTGGCGTAGATTTTTTACATTATTATGATCTTCTAGTAGATATACGTAGCAGCCGGTTGATCGATAAAGTAACGTCATTATTTTGCATTGCCACTCACGCAACCAATTGTAAAGACGTGCATTCCATTAAAGTCGTAACTGGCGAGTCTCGGTATCACAAGATACTTGAAGAATTTCCCGAAATAACTCGACCAGCTGGTAGGCAGACTAATATTATACCCCATAACACAGTACACCACATACGCACCACACCAGGCCCCCCAGTATCTTTACCACCCCGTCGCTTAGCTCCTGACAAACTGAAAATCGCCCAAGAGGAGTTCCGGATCATGCTGGCTAGTGGGACAGCCAGACCGTCGGAGAGTTCCTGGTCCTCGCCCCTGCACTTGGCTCCGAAGAAGGGCAACGGATGGCGGCCCTGCGGAGATTATCGCAGCCTCAACGCTCGTACCGTGCCTGACAGGTATCCGATTAAGCATATCCATGACTTTACGCATGATATCGCTGGTTGTAACATCTTTAGTACACTAGACTTAGAAAAAGCTTACAATCAGATACCTGTCAGCCCCGACGATATTCCAAAGACCGCCATTACAACCCCCTTCGGACTATTCGAGTTCCCCTTTATGACGTTTGGCCTCCGGAATGCAGGTCAAACGTTTCAGCGCTTCGTCGATGAGCTTACCAGGGGGCTCGACTTTGTATATGCTTATTTGGACGATTTCCTAATTTACTCTAGGAGTGAAGCGGAGCACGAGGAGCACCTGCGAGTAGTTTTCGGTAGGCTGAAGCAGTACGGTATGCTTGTGAATACCTCCAAGTGTATCTTAGGAGTCCAGGAGGTAAGATTCCTAGGGTATATGATATCAGCTGACGGATGCAGACCTCTGGAGTCGAAGGTTCAGGCAGTTATGGATTTCCCAACTCCAACCAACGTCAAGCAGCTACGAGGTTTCCTAGGAATGTTAAATTTTTACAGGAGGTTCCTTCCACGAGCAGCTGAGATCCAAGCACCCCTACACGCTCTTCTGACAGGTTCTGTCAAGGGATCACAGCCCGTCAACCTGTCAGGAGACGCTTTGGAGGCTTTTCAGGCGTGCAAGGTGAGTTTGTCACAAGCAGCCATGCTCGCGCATCCTGACTGCTCTGCAAAGCTCGCCGTTGTTACAGATGCTTCAGACAGGGCTATGGGTGCAGTGCTCCAGCAATTCAAAAACGACGCTTGGGAACCACTGGCTTTCTTCTCCAGGAAGCTCAGCCCCGCTCAGGCTAAGTACTCGCCTTATGATAGGGAGCTACTGGCCATTTATGAAGCGGTTAAACATTTCAGGCACATGCTTGAGGCTCGTCATTTCACCGTCTATACTGACCACAAGCCCATCAGTTTCGCATTCCATGAAAGGAAGAGTAACTGTTCGCCCAGGCAGTATAGACACCTTGACTTCATATCTCAATTCACGACAGACATCCGTCACATAAGTGGCAAAGACAACGTAGTTGCGGATGCCTTGTCGCGAATTGAGGAACTAGAAGCCCCCGTTAACCTCGAGACTATAGCCCAGCACCAAGCGACTGACGCAGAACTCCAGCAGCTTCTAGACAAGGGTTCTTCTTTGCAACTGCAGAAACTTCATGTCCCTGGAAGCCAAAACCTGCTGTACTGCGACGTTAGTACGCACAATACCAGGCCGTATGTACCCAAACTTCTGCGGAAGCAAGTTTTTGATAGCCTGCATTCTTTAAGCCACCCCGGTTGTAACACGTCGGCGAAACTAGTCTCCGAGCGATTTGTCTGGCCAGGAGTCAATAAAGATTGCAGGGCTTGGGCGCGTTCATGTCATCCGTGCCAACGAGCTAAAGTCAACCGCCATGTGACTTCCTCGCTAGGCACATTTAATTTACCTCGCGCCCGGTTCAAGCAGATCCATATTGACCTAGTTGGGCCCCTACCTCTCTCCCAAGGCTATCGGTATTGTCTCACAGCAGTAGATCGATTTACTCGCTGGCCAGAGGCAGTACCGATAGAAGATATCACGGCAGAAACCGTTGCAAAAGCACTGTTGTCTACCTGGATTGCTCGCTTTGGCTGTCCTACAAGCATTACGACTGATCGTGGCCGTCAGTTCGAGTCGGCCTTATTTCAATGCTTGTCTAGGATGGCTGGGTTCGAGCATAAAAGGACGACAGCATACCATGCGGCTTGCAACGGTTTAGTTGAAAGGTTCCACCGTCAATTAAAAGCGGCTATCGTCTGTCATGCAAATGACAGATGGACTGAGTCGCTGCCGTTGGTACTCTTGGGAATACGCACCTCTTTTAAAGAAGATCTGCAAGGATCTTCGGCCGAACTGGTTTACGGAGAGCCATTGAGGCTTCCCGGCGAATTCTGGGACTCGAGTCCTGGCATTACCTCAGATATATCTGAGTTTTCTGCTAGGCTCAAAGCCTTAATGGTAAAGTTACGACCAGTACCTGCTTCGCGCCATTGTAAGCCCAGAGTGTTCGTACATAAGGAACTGGAAACCTGTAGTCATGTCTTCCTTCGTGATGACACTATAAGAGGTTCCCTAACTCCAGCTTACTCCGGGCCACACAAAGTGCTCACCAGAGGAGATAAAATATTTAAACTTCTTCTCAACAATAAAGAGGTGACGGTATCCATTGACCGGCTCAAACCAGCATTTACACTTGATAATGTTAAAGACCCTCCTGCACCAGCAGTACCTCCAGTACCTGAACAGAAAACGACCCGTTCGGGTCGCGTAGTCAAATTTCCTGATTATTATCGTCCCTGAGGGACTCTGGTGGGGGGTGATGTAGGTACTCACCTACTTACTTATACACTTTTATATTCTAAACCTATACATTTATACATGCATCCTAAAATACCTACTTATATATTTACAATCTTAACTTAATTCCTATTATATACACTTATACATATCTATTTATACATATACATATATAATACACCTTAATAAATATATATTAGCACCAACCACTTCGTCGAGGTCGATATGTCGATATATCGATATGCCTATCGACTACGCCCTCACCCTAGTGAGGAACCGGTTGGTACCGAAGCGCGGCGCCCGCGCTGCAGAGGTCATTTGGCAGTCATAGCTAAGTTACGACGCGGAACGCATGTCCCTCTTGCTCGCTAAGTGTTAGACGCGATCTCTGCACGCTTGCTTAATTACGCTCACCTTTCTTTTCTAAAACTATCTTCTACACTGTTACGCTGTAAGACTTTCTGTGCTAGTGCTTTCTACCCTTCTGTGCCTTCTGTTTGCTTGTGTGTGAATTTCCTGTGTACTTGGACAATACATATATCAAAAACTGTAAGTCTTGGCAATTCTTAATTACAAGCCCGGTGATAGTACACAACCCACTCCTTCACACTACACACATTATACATATAAAATAGGAGTAGGACTTTTAAGTTACAGTACAACTTTTACAGGTATCAGAGAAATATTATAAATACTCTGAATTCGCTCTTAAATGTGCCATGCTCGGTACAGTTACTATATACCTATTTAATTCCTATTTGGTTAATTCTGATCAGACTTTTAGTAAACTGCAGTTACTTTTCAAATTTTAATCGACAAATAAGAGCAGGGCGCAGCTTCCAAAGTTAAACCACTTCGGCGACTTGTTTACACCAAGTCTCAGACATCAGTTACACCATAGATGTCAGTTAGATACTAATGTGCAACTATTCAGTTTCGGCTAACATTGGAGTTTTGGTTTCGGCGTCAAACTTGACAATACTACGATGGAAACGAAAGCTTGGTTTAAATAGCGGCTTTCGCAGAATTCGATTCGATCATATTTTGAATAGAAAACCAAAGTTATCTACTCGTACTTATCCGAAAAGCACCAGCTTCCCTAATGGATGTGATTCGTATATTTTTTGTATAACTGCGCGCACAACTGCGCAGTTGGGGGTGAAATTATGAATTATTTATGTCTGTTTAGCAAGTGTAAATATTTAAAGTTATAAACATCTAATTAGCATAATGAGACCGACGAAACAGCAAAACAGGCCCTGCTCTTTTATTTTTCTTTTATCAACTTTCATGTCATTATTTAACTTAAATTAATTAATTGGTTTCGGCCGGATTTTTAAAAATAGGTTTCAGTATCGGTAACAAACTTCGCGCCGCTACAACTTTTTAAACTCGGAACTTTCCAAGTGCCAACATCTGTTTTGTGACGCTCAAAGTTTCGTCTGTCTCGGAATTTCATTACTGCGAGGTTGGCAATACTGAGAGGTGTTTAAATATTGAACACTGGCAACACTGCATTCTGTTTGATTTCTCTGTAGACTTTCAAGTAATTACAATTTATTACAGAGATTTTCACTAAGCTAGTACTTTAAAATTTGAAACACCCAAGTTTGAATTGAGAACTTGAAATATCTATTAAAGTTAACTGCAGATTTAATTTTGCTATAAATTATTAGAATTTCTATTTGGAGTATATACATATAATAGGAGTTTTACATTTAGTCTGCTGCCAAACGATATAAGATAAGTAATTAAAACTAAGATATTATTATTTATTGGAAGATACAAACCTTCCAACTACCTCCCATCCACCTATATACCTTTATTGCTAAAAGTGGCACTTAAATTGAGCAATTCCATGTAATTTGCCTACCCCTTTTGAAAATACAGGCGTGATTAATGCAAATAATAAAACTAGAACTAAAAATATGAACCAATAAACAAAATTATTAGAACTTGTTTAAAAAAGCGATGCCACTCATATTTAAAGAGAGACTCAAGAACTGGCTGGTTAACAAAGAATTCTGAAGTATGTACCTATAACGATTTTTTTGCGAGCCAACATTAATATGAATCATGTATTATTATGAAGTTAAGTTAAGATGTAGAATTAAACTATTGTCTATGTTACTGTGTTTCTTGTATTTCTTGTGTTATTGTACAATAAAGCTTATACATACATACATACATAAACTAGGTAGAAATCTACCAAAATTGTAGGTAAGTACGCCTGTGGCAGGTAACTGTTGAGACTAACATTAATTATTGCCAAATTTGTTTGTACACAGTTCTACAATCTTTTTTTCTTATTCTTATTTTATTTAAACTGTGTGAAACCTATGATGCTGTAATAAAATGATTGATTAAAAAACTTATTTTCACCAGTTCAGCACCAAATAGTCTTGTTTGTCAGTATGCGAGCAGCATGCTTGTTATTTTAGACATAATAGACAAGTAATTAATCCGATATTGCCAAGCATCAAAAATTTCCCCATTTTTCAATGTCCACTTTTTAATTTTGTCATCGAACCGATAATCGTACGAATATAAAACGACTTTTCAGTGCCTAGAAATACTTCATACTAGTTATCTTGAATTGAAACGGAACTTTGCTCATTGTTTTATTATTGAAACGACCCCCACGGTGAACTGACGATGAAATTGTTAGAAGGATTATTCTTAATATCTGTCGCATTTTCCAAACGCTTCTTGCTAACGTAGCTCTCGCAAGCTTTCTGATGGAATTATCCATTTACTTTTATTTCTCGAAACAGGAATACCGTACGTTCTTAACCGTCTTGCATGTTAAGAAACTTACAGGTCATGTTTAGTTTAAATATATCAATTAAATAAAAAAATAACAATAGCAGAACATAATGTTTAAGTTTAACCGTATTCTGGACATATTTTCGGTATTTCTTATGGGATAGGTATGTATTACGGGTTTCCTCGCCTTGGAAGAGAAAACCGGTAAAAATACCGCACAACTACCGATATAAAATAAAATTCACACTTGTGATTGTGTTGTGGTTCAGCGACTATGAGATTGAGGACAAACACAATTGAAGCCATGCAAAATACAATTTGTAGAATATTTAAAAATAAGACAATTAAATGCAGTGCATGATTTGAATAACCGGATCAGTAATGTCAAAAGTTGAACTACTAAATACTGAATATGAACTATGGTGACACTTAATTCAGTCATCAACTCGTTTATGAGACGCAACGTCGACTATTAAACTGATTTACCAACATTTTAATTAGTGGGAAGCGATGTGAGTGAGCCTTAAGTCTATTCTCGATTGGACTGAGTTTTTTTTTAAGGTTATGGCTTGGAGTTAATCTTCCGTAGACAAGTGTTTCTGTTTTTTAAACCCGCGTTTGACACATCCGTCTCGTATCGTTAAATAATGGCTGCGCCCCATTAAAGTATCACTTTAAACGCCCCTTGGTCTAAATATAACATGTCAGCTAAATGTGAGAATTTCTCAAAGGGAATTTGTGGAATCCGCTGGCCGATGTCGTGTTATAGATCTAATCCTAAAGACATCAAAGACGGAGTCAAATGTTATAAGTAAATATAAGGTTAGGGCGTGTAGGTGTGAGATAATGCGTTTGTAGAATTGTAATCTATGGTATTAGTCAGTTTTTTGTTCAATTATTGCTTGGGTCGCACTTATCTAACATTGACACTCACCCTACATTTATCTGTTTGCTTTTAACAAATATGTGTAACGTTGAAGAATGCTTTTATGCCAGGACCCATTTTTTCTCACTCAGTGACTCAAATTAGTTTATAGTGCCAGTTTACATTAACTAATGTAAAGAGTATTGGCGGTTTTTAAATCTCTAAATAGTCACGTACTCTAACCGATATTTACCATTCTAATAAGCTTATTAATACCATTTCTTGCACACATTTTGCGGAAGTCATCGATTAAAGCACAACCCTATTTAGGTCAACAGGACAAAAACCAGACATTACACAACTAGAAACTATTTAATTGATTCGTCTTTTATGTTACAGGTGGTGCATGATATTATTTCATTCAAAACCCGAGTCTATTTAGTGTCGTTAGTAGGGTACCTAATGGGTTTGCCAGAGAATAAGTTACTACACGTACATAGAACAGATAAATCCAGTTACTTTTCAAGATGAATGAACGCATTGGGCTTAATACAGGATTAGCCCTGACGTAACGACACACGCGTCGCTCGTTACCGTATCACAGTTTTCTGATCATTCTTAAACCTTATTACAAGGAGATAAGGTCGAATAATAGTCAGTTACTGGTAACCACAGCCACTGAACTAGTTGCCCGACTTGTTTGACAGCTGTAATGTAACCGACCTTAGGGAAGAACCCGCTGAGCGTTGTATAAACAACGGTTTTTTACACAGATGTTTGTTTTGGTTGCTTGTATGTTCTGCTGTTAAGCGGTTAACGGGAAGTAGTTCTGCCACTTGAAAGAAATTAAAATTAATACGTTCAGCTCTGGTCTTTGCCGGCTGCGTGCAACGTAAATTAGGTCCTTTGATGCGTCATGCGATAGACGCCATATTTGAAACTATGTTTACAGTGCGACAGAAAAAGGTCGAAATGAAATAATGTGGAACAAAACGCAATCACAGTGGTAACGCCAGTTCTCTTATTATTATATCATTCTTCATTCTATATGTCAACATCTGTCAAACAGTAAACGGACTGCGCGCACTATGCGACAGAATGAGAATCCACCTTGCTTGGATCAGCAAGGAGTAAAAGCCAGAAGGAAAAAATTAGACATAGTTTTTGGGTTAGACATATATATTTTGTATAAAAACCAGACATACATTTTTTTTTTGTTCAGCGTAAGAGCGTGCGACTTTCAATCTGATGGTCGCGGGTTCAAATTCAAACCCTGGCTCAAACCGATTAATGTTTCGGAACTTATGCAATGTAGGTACAAAGTATCATTTGATGTTTTACCAATCGCTTTTCGGCTAAGGAAAACAACGTTAGAAAACCGGATTAATCCCAATAAGGCCTAGTTTTCCCTCTAGGTTAGAAGATCAGATGGCACAGTAGCTTTCGTAAAACTAGGGCCTACGCCAAATCTGGGGATTAGTTTTCATAACGGACCCCTGAGCCGTGACATAAGCCAGAAAAATGAATTAAAGAAGATATTATTTTTGTTTATGCTCCAGTGATTAGGATACTTGCCAAACTACAGTTGTGCATTGCGTACATCGCTGATAATAAGGATATATTATATCTATATATTTATATTAACTAGTTAACTTATTTTAAAGTAAACAATAAAGATAAAGAATGGGATGGGAGGGCATTGACCTCATCAATTTGCTAATTAAGATTTGAGAACCTTTGAGTAAGAGTTTTTAAGGAATAAATGTAAAAAATACATGTGTAGGTGTATGTCCAAGATAATAAGATAAGACGAGGGTCATTGCTCTTTTGTAGCAAATACGCTTTGAAAAACAATTTTGCACCAACAAAAATCAAAGAAAAAACGCTTAACAAATTCGTCGCTTTCCGACTGCGTCGAGCAGAAAATAGTGGCTAGTAAATAAGAAAGCCTCAGATCACATGTTTGTCGACCTCAGCTTCGCTTCGGCTGACAATTACACGAGCTCTGAGACATTTCTTACTTTACAGGCAGGTACGTAATCTACTATAAAAACCAGAACAGAACAGAACTTACTTAAAAACCGTTGTTTTGTATTTTATTTTCATATACGTATTGTAAAAATCCTAATCTAAAGAAGAAAATAAACAAACGAAAAATAAATGATAGTCACGTATCGAAAATGATATTAGAAACTTTCTAAAATCAAAATAAAAAAAAACAAAGCTTGGTCAGTCAGACTCTATTTCTCAAAATAAGAATCTTTCGAATAGTTCGCGCACTTAATTTATTTACCGTTTCAAACGTCGCTCGCAACTTAAAGCTCCGCTTATGTTTTATATTAGTTTCTGGGTTTCCACTTTATGAATACAAAATTTCCTCAAAGTTTCATTCGAAATTCAGCGAGCGACTTAAGTATTCTCGGTGCGTTTCTGCTCCGATGTTATTACCTACTCGTTAAGTACCGGCTTATTTTCTTAGACTTATGTATAACATTTGTGAAAATTTTGCTGGGACAATTTGAATCAAGGTCGTGTATTGATACTTGTCCGGATCCGGGGCACCTGGTGTCCAGATAAAAGCCGAACCGGTCTACAGCTCTTCAGGATACTGTCCTGCAAAATTTATATATGTCCGGCCTGTTGGAATTATAGCGCTATAAATTGCGCTATAATTCAATGCATTCGACCAAAGGTCGCCGCATTGAAAGTTCTGTAGCTTTAAGATCTATTGTACACTTATACATATATGTAAAAAAATATATATTAATGGACAATCTTACCCAAATCGACCTGGTCCCACGGTAAGCTCAATAAAGCTTGTGATGTGGGTACTAGACGACGATATATATAATAGATAGATACATATAAATACTTAAATATATAATACACACCCATAACTCAATAACAAATATTCGTGATAAACACACAAATAAATGCTCTGACCAGGATTCGAACCCGGGACCTCCTGCTTGGTAGGTAGGGTTACCACCGACTGGGCTAGGAGGCCGTTAATTGTATTAGTAATTGCATTGCTTCCAATTAAGAAAGTCCGTTAATGAGTAAAAAGTGTGCTCACTTAAAAACTTAATTAGATTATTCTTAAAAACGACTTAATCTATCAACCTCAGTGATTTCGGCAAACAAAGATATATTTTCGGCGCCATTCCTAAAATACTTTTATGAATAAGAGCCGATTTACCAGGTACTATGTGGATCTTATCACAATGTAACGTGACGTGCGTGAATAAATGCATATATTTTTTAACAAAACTGGCTATTTCAAGAATATACAAGTCAAACACAGTAAGCAGTTTAACTTGTTTAAAATATGGTCTACAGCTGTAAGTGCGTCGTACGTACAAATGGATCTAAGGCACCGTTTTTACCTTTATGAATATCAGTGGCATGGTTGGAGTGGCCCCATAATGTAGGGTCTTCTCTTGTCTCTTCAATTAAACGCAGTTTAATAGGTTTCTTCATTTATTTATAAACAATGCAATTAATGAAAAATAGCTAGGCAATTCTATCAGTAGTTGTCAAAATCGCCCTCGCAAAATCGTACGTCAAAAACAATGTATTGTTGCCATATCAAAATGACGGTACCCAAATGTAACAATGAGTTACCATATCAAACTCGTCTAATACCCTATAGATATAAAGTTATGAGCATGTAATATTATAATAAGGTATTATACATAGTAGAACATTGATATGAATATAATAACCTTACAACTTCGGCCGTCCTTTTATAGTGGGGTCCTCCCCACCAAATTAGAAAACAAAAATACTTTGAGTTACTATCATTACTGTAATGTATATATAAATAAATGTGCACTGCGATCCCCCCGCTCCCCGCACTCCGAGGGTAGACGTCACGGTGAACGGACGTATCGCTTGTGGACGCAAATACCTATCTCGTGTTTTATTAAAACCAGCCCCCTTACGTTGACCCTGAACGTTACATTGGCGACGAGGACAAAGAACGTGAGTAAAAATATCAATATTAAACGACACAACATCACCGATAAAATGCTATCAGTTTGAATTTTTTTTTTCATTGTAATAAAAGGAAGGAAAATGTGATGACCTGTCCAAGTAGCACAAAAAAATCGGCTGGACGATCCATTTGTTGATTTTTATTAAAGTTAAACATATCAACTCCCTTATAAGGTTTTACTTTACGTAATATCATTGTATTGGTAATATGAAAACTATTGATAACAGCCGCGAGTACGACCAATATTAAGATAATAGTGCTTGAAGGCGTGGCAGTCCTTAATTATCTTATTATAAGCATAAATGTATTTAGATACTAATTCAGTAAAGTGATATACCAATTTTGGACATATTGTTATATATATATTGGACACCACCACCACCACCAGGTTATATTGGACACTTTCATAATTATATTGGTAAACAGAAGTACCTACGTGCAAATAAATCATTATGACGTAGGTATATGCACAAGATGTGGGGTATACTAGGAGAGTTTTGTCTTCGATATGTTTGGTTGTTTACCCGTATTTTAGTTAAGTAACTGATTTTTATACCGTGTTGATGCCATCAACATATATAACAATTGGTGAAACACTACTCGTAGGTACGAGTAGGTCCATATACGCACCGTAACTTTTAGTTAGTAGTTCACAAATGTTCAATGTTAACCTACTTCCTAAAATAAAGTGTACATAACGTAGCCTGACCTAACTTTGTCTTGACAAATGATAAGCGGAGGCTTGACAACCTGTTAACGTGTGCTACTTGGGTAGGTATGTTTCGAGTCATTTAATAGAATCATTGTCCTTATCCATCCAAGTATTACATTATTTCGTGCCTTGCTTCTATAAAGCAAAAGGTGAAGAATAAGTAAATAAACTGATAGTCGTCGGTAAGATAAGTCGTGCAAACGTGCTAGCTAATATTCACCAATACAAACAAGTGTAGTTTCATGGTGTGATGGGTCAACTTAAAATTTATAAATTGACCATCATGTTCAAAACAACTACATACATAAGTGCCTGTGAATGCTAGTCAAGGTGTGTTCTTCATAAACTGAAATAATATATAACATTTACAGTTTATGCTATTAATGAGTTCCACATATACTGGTATATGCTATTGTCCTAATTGACTCGAAAGAGTAAAAACTAGTGCTACATAGGCTAGTCGTGCTATGATTTTTGATGATACACAGGTACTGTACTAGTCTGTGTAATAAAAATAATGAGTTCTTCATATACTGGTCTATGCGATTGATATAAAAATGCTGAGGAGTGAAAACTCTGTTAAAACCAAACTGTAGAACTTTTAATGTGTTTGGGGTCCAATCCTAAGATATTTGCCTACCTGTTCGTTTTGTATGCATGTTAGGAAAACAAAATTAAACAATAGTCACTTTAATATAGGGATTCGGTACTTAAAAGGTAGGTATATACATACTTACCTAACGAACATTCTCTGTAATTACCTGCAGAACGTTCCAAAATGATGTCCCGGTTACCCGCGTTAATAAACATTCGACTGCGATGGGGATCCGGCGTCATTAGGTCATAGGTGGGACAAATTGAAACGAGCCCTTAAAGTATACCTACTAGCATCGGGAACTACTAAGTCTTCGAAAACATGTGCAATACTATTTCATATAGGCGGATTGGGACTACAAGAAATACATTATAATCTTCCTGGCGCGCATGTTGACCCAGATGATTCATCTGACATCTTTATGACCGCTGTCGATTAGACGAGTATTTTTCTCCAAAACAGAGTTTTTGTACGAAAGACATACGTTTCGACTAATGAAACAAGAACCACACGAACAATTCGTAAAAAAAAAAAACCTAATCAGATTACGTAATCAGTGCTCTAAATGCGATTTCGCGAGAAAAGACAACGGTCTCATAGATCTAATTATTGAGAAGTGTGCTTCCGCGGACTTACAGAAGAAAATATTGATGCTAGGGGATTCAGCTACTATAGATAAGGTGATAGTAGAAGCTAATTTAGTTGTAACGGTAGAAAGGCAACTGAAAGAGTTTCAAGGCAAACATAACGAACAGGTCAACAGGATACGGACTAAATATAATAAACAGGGTATGGACATACAAAAACGGTGCTCTAAATGTGGCTACCAAATCAAGGCCATTTCAGGATGTATTGCCGCACTAGGAATACAATACGTTTAATACGTACGTTAAATACGTTTTTCAACGATAAATCAAAGGATTTATTGGGGAAAATATTTAAGCCAAACGAGTATCAGATTAAACAATCAGATAACAAGCCAAGTCAAAATATTAATTATTTATTTCATATAAATGGCGATGAAGCTGAAATAACCTGTCAAATAGGTGGACTCAATGTTGACATGGTGAATGGCTCTGGTAGCAAAAGAAATATTATAAAAGAGCAAACATGGGAATGTCTGAAATCAAACGATCAAGTTTTCGTGGCATATGGTTCAACGGAATGTCTTGAAGTACTAGGCACATTTGATGCGTCAATCACAGTTGAGCCGGAAACGGAAGAAGCTGCCTTCTCTGTTATAAAAAATGGCACCTGTGATTGGCTAGAAAGAGTACAGCTGTCTTTCTTAATATTCTCAAATTAGGGGTTAGTGTTAACCTAGTAGATACGTCTTTTCCAAAATTCAAAGATATTTAATTAGGTTTCGCTATAGGGTTTCTGCAGTTTGCCAATTATATCGTCAGTTGTAATATGGATTAACGTTTTCGCCAAAATGACGAAATTTATAAATTGAAAGAGATGTCATATACTACAGAAAAGTGACCAAGGCCCCCAGTGCCTAGGGCTGGGATTTATTTATATATATATATATAGTAGTGTGACTATTTAAAAACATGAATCAAAACATTTATTTCATGCTTTACAATTGACAAGATTTAGTTAAGTGTATAGGTCGACTGAAAATGTTCTACTCTGTCGATCACTGTCTTTCAAATTCTGATATCTTGAAAAAACAATGCCAATTATGTTAGCAAAAATCAGATCACTTTAAGACTTTTGTAACGTATCTTACATTTTTTAATAGCCGTATCTTACATTTTTACCCTAACCGGGGTCATGTGAAATTCACTCACAAATACAATAAATGATATGAAATAAGTTTTAAATTGTATTTTTAATGTATATTTCTTTAGTATGTTTTTCAAATATGTATTTAGTTAAACTTTTTTAACATGCAAGTATAGGCCTTTTTGAATATTACTGTAGCTAGGTTTCTGAATATTTAGAAGCACTGCAGTGAAATATTTATATCAAACATAAACGCAGGTATTTAATGTAACTCATGGTGCACACAAATGAGATCTGAATCTTAACAAAATCTCTAAGTGCTCGATATCGATGATTAATATTGCAATTTAACCTTCACAAAAAACGAAATTGTGTAGTGAAAATGGAGTGGTGTAGTGAAATCACACGTAAAAGAATGAACACATGAATTAGTGTAATGTGATAGTGATATTAATAACTGTCGAAGCATTACAAGCTAACTCATCTATGACAAAATAGTGTTGCAATGAGCGGGTTCTTTGTAAAGTTGTATTATTGTATAATAACAAAATTAAACGATACTTTTATATTGAAAAATAAACAAAAAAAACCCTTACAGCGAAAAAGGAAATGCTTCGTAACTAAACGGTAGACAAAATTTGAAGGAGTTACTTTCAATTCAATATTTGCTGAAACCCTTTGGTTGATTCCAGTTTCAGCTTAATTATCTTAGAAATGACGGTTTCTATACATTTCGACGGTTTTATTTAATTATTTCTATCAGGCGTAAATATCGAAAACTAAGGCTAAGATATATAACTCAAACTCAAAAAGCATTTATTTGAAGTGGGCCAAAATTCAGCACTTTTCAACATCAGATTGATTAAATACAAAAATAATATAAAAAAGTAACACTTAATTCTAATAAACATGTCAAAATATAAAGACTAAAATTGAAATTGAAATAAAACAATGTCAGCAAAAATTTAAAAACAAAATAAAATAACAACATCCAGTAAAATAACAAATTAATAAGTTAGGCAATTGGATATGAAAGAAAAAGGGAAAGATGATTGTAGACAGGAAGAGGAAAGCTATTGATGAAGAAATTTTCGTGGCGAGGAAGTCTACGTCAAGGATATGATTAAAGGAAATAAATTAGCACCTAATGTTGATTCTACTTCTCATACCGTATTACGTGCAAAAGGAGATATACAGGTCAAAATAATAATGATGAAAAAGGTCTGGAATCAAGGCGAAAACATCGTTCATCTTAAGAAAGTGGAAGCAATGGCGAATTCACAATGAAGATGGAAATGAGGGTGATAATGTTAATAGTGGATACGGATTGGACACAGATAAAGAAAAGTAAAATCAAACTAAATATAATTTGCAAATTAAGCTGATTTTTATAACGAATAAAAATAAAGTAATCAAAATTAATTGAAAGAGAGAGATGTAATGTATATATAAATAAATGTGCACTGCGATCCCCCCGCTCCCCGCACTCCGAGGGTAGACGTCACGGTGAACGGACGTATCGCTTGTGGACGCAAATACCTATCTCGTGTTTTATTAAAACCAGCCCCCTTACGTTGACCCTGAACGTTACAATTACCACAAAAAATTACTAAACAAAACAAAGGAACTTTACATGTAACATAAGTCTCATCATGATTATTGAGACACTCTAAGTATTAGTCATTCACAGCCCAAGTATAAATATATTTTCATCAACCATCTGTGCGGTATTGATTGCTTAATACCATTCGTATCTGCACTGGTAGCTCACAATTTAAATAACAATGATATTAATATTATGTACCAGTCTTACTGCACACATAGTGTGTATTAATCTACGACCATCTGTGCGATATTAGTTGCCTAATACCGTTCGTTTCTGCACTAATCGCTGCGCGTGCGTGCATTGGTCGCTCACAAACTAAATAACAATAATAACATTATCAGTCTCATCTCATTGTACAATATTATGTTATAATCTACGATCATCTGTGCGATATTAATTGCTTAATACCATTCAGTTCTGCACTGATCGCTCACAAACTAAATTACTACAATCAGTATCATTATATATATTGTATGTTGTATGTAATCTACGACCATCTGTGCGATATTAATTGCTTAATATCACTCAGTTCTGCACTGATCGCTCACAAACTAAATAACAATAATAACATTATCAGTCTCATCTCATTGTACAATATGTTATAATTTACGATCATCTGTGCGATATTAATTGCTTAATACCATTCAGTTCTGCACTGATCGCTCACAAACTAAATAACAATAATAACATTATCAGTCTCATCTCATTGTACAATATGTTATAATCTACGATCATCTGTGCGATATTAATTGCTTAATACCATTCAGTTCTGCACTGATCGCTCACAAACTAAATAACAAAATTACTATAATCAGTATCATTATATATATTGTATGTTGTATGTAATCTACGACCATCTGTGCGATATTAATTGCTTAATACCATTCAGTTCTGCACTGATCGTTCACAAACTAAATAACAAAATTACCATAATCAGTATCATTATATATTGTATGTTGTATGTAGTCTACGACCATCTGTGCGATATTAATTGCTTAATACCATTCAGTTCTGCACTGATCATTCACAAACTAAATAACAAAATTACCATAATCAGTATCATTATATATTGTATGTTGTATGTAGTCTACGACCATCTGTGCGATATTAATTGCTTAATACCATTCAGTTCTGCACTGATCGTTCACAAACTAAATAACAAAATTACCATAATCAGTATCATTATTTCATTATATATATTGTATGTTGTATGTAATCTACGACCATCTGTGCGATATTAATTGCTTAATACCATTCAGTTCTGCACTGATCGTTCACAAACTAAATAACAAAATTACCATAATCAGTATCATTATATATATTGTATGTTGTATGTAATCTACAACCATCTGTGCGATATTAATTGCTTAATACCATTCAGTTCTGCACTGATCGTTCACAAACCAAATAACAAAATTACCATAATCGGTATCATTATATGTATTGTATGTTGTAATCTACGACCATCTGTGCGATATTAATTGCTTAATACCATTCAGTTCGGCACTGATCGCTCACAAACTAGTGTAAATGTTTTAATGGTTTATCGCAATTACAATACTTATATTATATCTATTCATTATCACTGGGATAACCTTTAAGAGCGGGCAGAGTGTTTGCCGCGGACACGAAATAGGCATTTAGCGGCCCCGCACTGCTCGCTATCTGTGTGCGTGCGCGCACGCACACTACTACACCGGCGCGTCATTATTCGGGCGTTAAAAGGTTATAACTTAGAAATCTTAGAATTCCTCATTTTTATAATCCTTTGATACAGATATTGTATTAATTCACCTAATATTTGTTGGGTTTTTCCAAATGATTTTATTATTTGTGTTTGTATTTAGTACTAAAGAAAGGTACCATTCTGTCAGTTGTTGATAAGGTTCATTTCTAAACTAATATTTATGACATTCGCGCCTTATCGACAACCGGCAGAATGGCAAAGTGCCTTTTTCTAAATAAAAGCACATTTTTTATGATTTCATATGTGGCTATTTACGGCTAAAGGTACCTTATGGACGGTCGGCGCTTACGTCGCGTTGCAGCGCATTATTATCAGCGTCTTTGTTAACAGCGTAAGCGCCGATCGTCCATAAGGTACCTTTCACCGCAAAACGTCACATATTATGAAATCGTTAAAAAATTGTGTCGTTTTCTTGGTAAAAGTACCACATTGTCGCCTGTTGATAAGGTTTTCCAAGTGATTCTTTATGACAGAAGCGCCTTATCATTCTTATCAATAAGCGACAATGTGGTATCTTTCTTTACCCAGAAAACGTCACTTTTATAATATTGATTATATCAATATTTATAAATTTTGTAAGGTTGACTCCGATTTGGATAAAAATCGATATCCGAGGATCCGACGAAGTGATTAACATGACGCCATCTTGGATTTTGTAAGATCAACTCCGATTTGGATAAAAATTGATATCTGACGATCCGGCGGAGTCCTTAACATGAATCTAGAATCAAAATCGTTAAATATTGTAAAAAGCGACGCCATCTTGGACTTTGTGAGATTAACTCCGATTTGGATAAAAATCGATATCCGAGGATCCGACGGAGTGATTAACATGAATCCAGAGTCAAAATTGTAAAATAATGTAAAAACCGACGCCATCTTGGACTTTGTGAGATTAACTCCGATTTGGATAAAAATCGATATCTGACGATCCGGCGGGGTCCTTAACATGAATCCAGAATCAAAATCGTTAAATATTGTAAAAAGCGACGCCATCTTGGATTTTGTGAGATTAACTGCGATTTGGATAAAAATCGATATCCGAGGATCCGACGGAGTGATTAACATGAATCCAGAGTCAAAATTGTAAAATAATGTAAAAACCGACGCCATCTTGGATTTTGTAAGATCAACTCCGATTTGGATAAAAAATTATATCTGACGATCCGGCGGGGTCCTTAACATGAATCCAGAATCAAAATCGTTAAATATTGTAAAAAGCGACGCCATCTTGGACTTTGTGAGATTAACTCCGATTTGGATAAAAATCGATATCTGACGATCCGGCGGGGTCCTTAACATGAATCCAGAATCAAAATCGTTAAATATTGTAAAAAGCGATGCCATCTTGGACTTTGTGAGATTAACTCCGATTTGGATAAAAATCGATATCCGAGGATCCGACGGAGTGATTAACATGAATCCAGAGTCAAAATTGTAAAATAATGTAAAAACCGACGCCATCTTGGACTTTGTGAGATTAACTCCGATTTGGATAAAAATCGATATCTGACGATCCGGCGGGGTCCTTAACATGAATCCAGAATCAAAATCGTTAAATATTGTAAAAAGCGACGCCATCTTGGATTTTGTGAGATTAACTGCGATTTGGATAAAAATCGATATCCGAGGATCCGACGGAGTGATTAACATGAATCCAGAGTCAAAATTGTAAAATAATGTAAAAACCGACGCCATCTTGGATTTTGTAAGATCAACTCCGATTTGGATAAAAAATTATATCTGACGATCCGGCGGGGTCCTTAACATGAATCCAGAATCAAAATCGTTAAATATTGTAAAAAGCGACGCCATCTTGGACTTTGTGAGATTAACTCCGATTTGGATAAAAATCGATATCTGACGATCCGGCGGGGTCCTTAACATGAATCCAGAATCAAAATCGTTAAATATTGTAAAAAGCGACGCCATCTTGGACTTTGTGAGATTAGCTCCGATTTGGATAAAAATCGATATCTGAGGATCCGGCGGGGTGATTAACATGAATCTTGAGTCAAAATTGTAAAATAATGTAAAAACCGACGCCATCTTGGATTTTGTAAGATCAACTCCGATTTGGATAAAAAATTATATCTGACGATCCGGCGGGGTCCTTAACATGAATCCAGAATCAAAATCGTTAAATATTGTAAAAAGCGACGCCATCTTGGACTTTGTGAGATTAACTCCGATTTGGATAAAAATCGATATCTGACGATCCGGCGGGGTCCTTAACATGAATCCAGAATCAAAATCGTTAAATATTGTAAAAAGCGACGCCATCTTGGACTTTGTGAGATTAGCTCCGATTTGGATAAAAATCGATATCTGAGGATCCGGCGGGGTGATTAACATGAATCTTGAGTCAAAATTGTAAAATAATGTAAAAACCGACGCCATCTTGGATTTTGTAAGATCAACTCCGATTTGGATAAAAAATTATATCTGACGATCCGGCGGGGTCCTTAACATGAATCCAGAATCAAAATCGTTAAATATTGTAAAAAGCGACGCCATCTTGGACTTTGTGAGATTAACTCCGATTTGGATAAAAATTGATATCTGACGATCCGGCGGGGTCCTTAACATGAATCTAGAATCAAAATCGTTAAATATTGTAAAAAGCGACGCCATCTTGGACTTTGTGAGATTAACTCCGATTTGGATAAAAATCGATATCCGAGGATCCGACGGAGTGATTAACATGAATCCAGAGTCAAAATTGTAAAATAATGTAAAAACCGACGCCATCTTGGACTTTGTGAGATTAACTCCGATTTGGATAAAAATCGATATCTGACGATCCGGCGGGGTCCTTAACATGAATCCAGAATCAAAATCGTTAAATATTGTAAAAAGCGACGCCATCTTGGATTTTGTGAGATTAACTGCGATTTGGATAAAAATCGATATCCGAGGATCCGACGGAGTGATTAACATGAATCCAGAGTCAAAATTGTAAAATAATGTAAAAACCGACGCCATCTTGGATTTTGTGAGATTAACTGCGATTTGGATAAAAATCGATATCTGAGAATCCGGCGGGTTGATTAACATGAATCTTGAGTCAAAATTGTAAAATATTGTTAAAACCGACGCCATCTTGGATTTTGTAAGATCAACTCCGATTTGGATAAAAATTGATATCTGACGATCCGGCGGGGTCCTTAACATGAATCCAGAATCAAAATTGGAAAATATGGTAAGAATCGACGCCATCTTGGATTTTGTGATATCAACTCCGATTTGGATAAAAATCGTCAGATATCGATTTTTATCCAAATCAGAGATAATTTTCTAAAATCCAATTTGGCGTCGGTGTTGACATTATTTAACAATTTTGATTATGGATTCATGTTATGGACCCCGCTGAATCGTCAGATATCGATTTTTATTCAAATCGGAGTTAATCTCACAAAATCAAAGATGGCGTCACTTATTACAATATTATACAGTTTTGATTCTGGATTCATGTTAAGGACCCCGCCGGATCATGAGATATCGATTTTTATCCAAATCAGAGTTTATCTTACAAAATCCAATATGGCGTCAGTGTTGACGTTAATTAACAATTTTGACCATGGATTCATGTTATGGACCCCGCCAGATCGTCAGATATCGATTTTTATCCAAATCAGAGTTGATTTTACAAAATCCAATATGGCGTCTATTCTTACCATATTTTCCAATTTTGACTTAAGATTCATGTTAGTCACCCTGCCGGCTCCTCAGATATCGATTTTTATCCAAATCGCAGTTAATCTCAAAAAATCCAAGATGGCGTCGCTTTTGACAATATTTTACGATTTTGATTCTGGATTCATGTTTAGGACCCCGCCGGATCGTCATATATCGATTTTTATCCAAATCGGAGTTAATCTCACAAAATCCAAGATGGCGTCGGTTTTAACAATATTTTACAATTTTGACTCAAGATTCATGTCAATCACCCCGCCGGATCCTCAGATATAGATTTTTATCCAAATCTGAGCTAATCTCACAAAATCCAAGATGGCGTCGCTTTTGACAATATTTGACGATTTTGATTCTGGATTCATGTTAAGGACCCCGCCGGATAGTCAGATATCGATTTTTATCCAAATCGGAGTTTATCGCACAAAATCCAAGATGGCGTCGTTTTTTGCAATATTTTACGATTTTGATTCTGGATTCATGTTAAGGACCCCGCCGGATAGTCAGATATCTATTGTTATCCAAATCGGAGTTAATTTTACAAAATCCAAGATGGCGTCGCTTTTTACAATATTTTACGATTGTGATTCTGGATTCATGGTAAGGACCCCGCCGGATCGTCAGATATCGATTTTTATCCAAATCGGAGTTAATCTCACAAAATCCAAGATGGCGTCGGTTTTAACAATATTTTACAATTTTGACTCAAGATTCATGTTAATCACCCCGCCGGATCCTCAGATATCGATTTTTATCCAAATCGGAGCTAATCTCACAAAATCCAAGATGGCGTCGCTTTTTACAATATTTGACGATTTTGATTCTGGATTCATGTTAAGGACCCCGCCGGATAGTCAGATATCGATTTTTATCCAAATCGGAGTTGATTTTACAAAATCCAAGATGGCGTCGGTTTTTACAATATTTTACAATATTGATCCTAGATTCATATTATGGTCCCCACTGGATCCTCAGATATCGATTTTTATCCAAATCGGAGTTTATCGCACAAAATCCAAGATGGCGTCGCTTTTTGCAATATTTTACGATTTTGATTCTGGATTCATGTTAAGGACCCCGCCGGATAGTCAGATATCGATTGTTATCCAAATCGGAGTTGATTTTACAAAATCCAAGATGGCGTCGCTTTTTACAATATTTTACGATTTTGATTCTGGATTCATGTTAATCACCCCGCCGGATCCTCAGATATCGATTTTTATCCAAATCGGAGCTAATCTCACAAAGTCCAAGATGGCGTCGCTTTTTACAATATTTAACGATTTTGATTCTGGATTCATGTTAAGGACCCCGCCGGATCCTCAGATATCGATTTTTATCCAAATCGGAGTTGATCTTACAAAATCCAAGATGGCGTCCGTTTTAACAATATTTTACAATTTTGACTCTGGATTCATGTTAAGGACCCCGCCGGATAGTCAGATATCGATTTTTATCCAAATCGGAGTTGATTTTACAAAATCCAAGATGGCGTCGGTTTTAACAATATTTTACAATTTTGACTCAAGATTCATGTTAATCACTCCTTCGGATCCTTAGATATCGATTTTTATCCAAATCGGAGTTAAGCTCACAAAATCCAAGATGGCGTCACTTTTTACAATATTTTACGATTTTGATTCTGGATTCATGTTAAGGACCCCGCCGGATCGTCAGATATCAATTTTTATCCAAATCGGAGTTGATCTTACAAAATCCAAGATGGCGTCGGTTTTAACAATATTTTACAATTTTGACTCAAGATTCATGTTAATCACCCCGCTGGATCCTCAGATATCGATTTTTATCCAAATCGGAGCTAATCTCACAAAATCCAAGATGGCGTCGCTTTTTACAAAATTTGACGATTTTGATTCTGGATTC
Organism: Lathronympha strigana; assembly: GCA_949128165.1. Classification (NCBI taxonomy): domain Eukaryota; kingdom Metazoa; phylum Arthropoda; class Insecta; order Lepidoptera; family Tortricidae; genus Lathronympha; species Lathronympha strigana. The sequence goes on along the minus strand of OX421922.1, from coordinate 4,351,621 downwards.
ATGTTAAGGACCCCGCCGGATAATCAGATATCGATTTTTATCCAAATCGGAGTTGATTTTACAAAATCCAAGATGGCGTCGGTTTTTACAATATTTTACAATATTGATCCTAGATTCATGTCATGGTCCCCACTGGATCCTCAGATATCAATTTTTATCCAAATCGGAGTTTATCGCACAAAATCCAAGATGGCGTCGCTTTTTACAGTATTTTACGATTTTGATTCTGGATTCATGGTAAGGACCCCGCCGGATCCTCAGATATCGATTTTTATCCAAATCGGAGTCAACCTTACAAAATTTATAAATATTAATGTAATAAATATAATTTATAATTTTTTAATATATTTGTAAATATCTGCTCCATCATCAGACCTTGGAAACCATGCATGGCCCAAGTGCTCGTCGAATCAAAACTAACGAGTCTAAACACGAAGGTATTCTATCAACTGGTTCCTGAGTACCAGTTGACACTTTACTGCTCCACCATCAGACCTTGAACACCATGTATAGCCCAAGTGCTCGTCAAAACAAAATCTACGAGTCTGAACACGAAGGTATTCCACCCACTGGTTCCTGAGTACCGGTTGACACCTTTCTGCTCCATCATCAGACCTTGGACACCACTCACGATCCAAGTGCTCGTCAAAACAATACAAATGACTCCAAACATGGGGGTATTACATCAACTACTGCCTGAGTTCCGGTGGCCGCCTTTCTGCTCCATCATCAGACCTTGGACACCACCTACGGCCCAAGTGCTCGCCTAACCAAACCTAACGAGCCCAAACACAGGGGTATTACATCAACTACTTCCTGAGTTCCGCTGGTCATCTTTCTGCTCCATCATCAGACCTTGGACACCAGTCACGGTCCAAGTGCCCGCCAAAACAATACAAATGAGTCCAAACACGGGGGTATTACATCAACTACTTCCTGAGTTCCGGTGGTCATATTTCTGCTCCATCATCAGACCTTGGACACCACTCACGGTCCAAGTGCTCACCAGAACAAACCTAACGAGCCCAAACACGGGGATATTACATCAACTACTTCCTGAGTTCCGGTGGTCATCTTTCTGCTCCATCATCAGACCTTGGACACCACTCACGGTCCAAGTGCTCACCAGAACAAACCTAACGAGCCCAAACACGGGGGTATTACATCAACTACTTCCTGAGTTCCGGTGGTCATCTTTCTGCTTCATCATCAGACCTTGGACACCAGTCACGGTCCAAGTGCCCGCCAAAACAATATAAATGAGTCCAAACACGGGGGTATTACATCAACTACTTCCTGAGTTCCGGTGGCCACCTTTCTACTCCGTCATCAGACCTTGGACATCTTCTACGGTCCAAGTGACACTATATACAATGAGGTATAAACTAAACTAACTCTGTATGTCATTCATTTTGAACTGGTTGCTATTGCCTATTTCCTTTGGAAACACAAAAAATGGTAAAAAAATTCTTATACCGTTTTGCTACCTATAACGCAGTATACGTACACAATGAACATCGATTTATTTCAAGATGTAGACGCTCCGCAGAGAGACGTGGTGTCGCTTCGAACATTCGGGGCCGACTGACTATTTCGAGTGTTGCTCACTTGTTATATTTCAACGATCAGATTCCATAGTAATTTTGTATGGCGGATTTTTAGGACGTTTTAAAAAAATCATAATTAATTAATGAACCAGTATTATGTAACAAGACTATACGAATTCAGTAGCTTGTATATTTGAGATTGGATAGAGTTAGTTTTTAAAAATAAAGCAAATGATTTTTCATTCACTTTGGCATAAACGCTGACACGCGTTTTTCTCAATTTTGCTGCGTCTTTGCGTAGACATATTTACTAAACTGTACATTATTGTAGATTATAAATATACGAATATGGTAGACACACTCTTTGAGATAATAATTACATGCATCTTGTATGTCTTTGCAAATAATTGAGGACGCCACAGTCTTAACCGTAACTGTCGTTTACGTTGAAAACACTCTGCCCCCTCTTAAAACAGAGCCACGGATGAATTTTGTCTAACACTACAATATTTTCGTATTTTCTGTTCCCCTTTTTTTTAGTTAATGGGGTATTCTCAATTAGAAACCTATTATTTGGAAGAATTTTAAAATCCGATACGGGCCATGGAACTTAAGAATCCATTTTTTTTATTTACCCATGTGATCCTTATCTATACCTTAACTATACATTGTAAGTTCTCTCACGCGAGCGTCCATGGACAGTCGGGCACGGTCTCGCCAACCAGCTGTCAAGGCAAAATGTATTTTGGGGTGGAATAAGCATGTAGCTGCCGCTCACGGGCGGGCCCGCCTTGACTATCAAATGTATGTACTTGCTGGAAAACCTAGCCGTGGGGTAGTGTTTGAAAAGATGTGTTTGAGTCGCAAGATTTTCAAATCTAGACTGAAATTCTGCCAAAATAATCAGGAACAAATTCGTTTTGATATTCTTGCTTCGCAGCATTCTGCAAAACAGTTTAGTAAGTTTTGGAAAAATACGAAAAGTTTGAATGGCAGGGCGGGTGTGCCTGTGAGCGTCGACGGGCTAAGCGATCATCAATCTATAGCAAATGTTTTTAAGGACTATTTTAGAGTGGCGTCACCGCGCCAATCTTCACCTGTCGCGGTCGGCGATGAATTGAACTCTAACTCTAATTATATACCAATTCAAATTACAAGTGGGCAGGTTTTAGAAGCTATTCAAAATATGAAAAGAGGTAAATCGCCGGGTCATGACGGGCTCAGTATTGAGCACCTCCATTATGCAGGCGGTCATATTCCGAGGCTGTTATCAATATTATACACCTTATGCATAAGGCACGCTTACTTGCCCTTTGATCTCACGAGGACAATGGTTATACCGCTTGTTAAAAATTCTACTGGTGATCTTTCAGATAAAACTAACTATAGGCCGATCTCCTTGGCAACGATACTGGCCAAAGTTCTAGATAAAATATTAGATGCGTACTTGAGTCAGAAAATTGAGTTAAATGATGCCCAGTTTGGCTTTAGGGAGGGTTTATCAACAGAAAATGCGATATTAGCCTTAAAACATACTGCTAATTATTATGTCAGTAGGGAAACGCCCATTTTTGCCTGTTTCTTAGATTTATCTAAGGCATTTGATTTAGTGTCCTACGATGTACTTTGGGCTAAGTTAAAAGAGATAGGTATACCCCATGAACTAATAGGTATATTGTCACATTGGTATCAAACTCAAAGTAATGTAGTCAAGTGGGCAAATGCCTTTTCTGATCCGTATACACTGAAGTGTGGTGTAAGACAAGGTGGGTTAACCTCGCCTAGACTTTTTAATGTATTTGTGAATCAGCTGATCGGCAGGCTCAGCGGCATGCATGTCGGATGTAGGATCGATAACACAAGTGTCAATAATATCAGCTATGCTGACGACATGGTGTTGCTGAGTCCGTCGGTCGCTGGTATACGTAGGCTATTGGCGGTGTGCCAGGAGTATGCTGTGCAACATGGTTTAAAGTATAACGAAAAAAAGAGCGAGTTTATGGTAATTAAAGGAAGAAATAAGGGTCCGACTAATGTGCCTCCTATTATGTTAAATGGGGCTGCTTTAAGCCGTGTTGCACAGTTTAAATACCTAGTTTAAATACCTAGGCCATATTGTAACCGAGGATTTAAAGGATGATTTAGATATGGAGAGGGAACGCAGGGCGTTGTCGGTTCGTGGCGGTATGTTGGCGCACAGGTTCGCTAAGTGTAGTGTTGAGGTTAAGCTTACTTTGTTTCGTGCTTATTGCCAATGTTTCTACACTGGTGGTCTGTGGGCTAATTTTAAGCAGAAATCCTTCGACTCCCTGCGGGTCCAATATAATAATGTTTTCAGGGCCCTGTTGAGGCTACCGAGATACTGCAGTGCTTCTGGCATGTTTGCTGACGCGCACGTAGATGACTTTTATGCCATTTTACGTAAAAACACAGCGTCTGTAGTGCACCGCATGCGCGGGAGCACCAACGGGATCTTGAAAATGATAGCCGAAAGATTCGACTCTGTCATTCTCCGCCGATATATCGAACTACATGTTCAAAAACGTGTAGTCCGATAGGTCGGACTGGGGATCTGAGTACCTACATACCTGCTCATTGTTTTGTATTCGTTTTAATTTTGTATGTGTTTCTTTGTGCATGTACCTATTTTAACATAGTATTATAAGCTGGTTCTAACAAACTATGGACTGTAATTGTCTGACAATAAATTATTTTTATTTTTTTTATTTTTATTTTTATTTTTATTTTATTTTTATTTTATTTATTATTATTTATAATGGTTCTTTCGACTCTAACCAAATCTCCAACGTTATATGATTTACCTACTCGTCTATGTTTATTAAATTTCTTTTAAGAATATACCTGTTGCTTATCTTTTTTTTTTATCTTTAGCTTCTGTATGTTTGTTCGACCATCTCCATTCGAATCTAGTTTTTAACAGATCAATTAATGGGCGTGCAATTAAGGCAAAATCCTTGTTGAATCTTCGGAAAAAGAACTAGTTAACCCAATAAATCGTCTTACATCATGGACGTTCTGTGGCGTCGGAAAATTCGATATAGCTATAGTTTTCCTTGGGCCCTGTCGTATACCCTCACCGCTTACGTTAAAACCCAAAGAAAATCAATTCTTTATAGAAAAATGTCTTCAATTTCAGTGTTAGTCCTGCCTCACTCAACACTCAACCGGTTGTTTATCCATTAATTTAATTTCCATTTGGACTACGCTTGTGAATCCTAAGTCTTTTAAGTTATGAGAAAAACATGACTCATGTTTTTTTAAATAATTTTCAACTTTACTACTTCATCTATTCACTAATATTTAAATCCGTACATGAACATTTTCAAATAATTAGCTGTAATAACGCGGGGTGACCAGCAATCCTTTTGACAAAGTTAGTGGTAAATCAGTGACATTTTGCACTAATATCAAACCACCTCTCACTCACCTCTTTTGATATTACATTCACCCGGTAACACATATATTTCAGAATCTGGTTTACCACGAAAACAACCCTTCACATAAATTGAACCTGAATAATCTTTATCTGACTTTACTTGAATTACCATCATTTTATTTGGTCAGTTATCAATATGAGTCTTAACTTAGCTGGTAATTTTCAACTATAAGTGCATTATTAGCACTAGTAATAGTTATCCCTGGTTTTTCAGTAAAACTGACCCACTAATACAGGATACTTAATGACACAATCCTCAACAATGTAAGTCTCTACCGTTTCTACTACATCACTCATCTCCATCTCGACATAAACTACACCTAAAGGCATAACTCCATGAGGTCCGATTCCTGTCAACAATGGAAGCTGACTGTACACTTTCCACTCAATTCCCATTTTTACCGCTTCACTATGTCTCTATAATGTGCCTTCACTACCCATATCTACAAAGTCACGCCTATAGTTGTTATTTATTTTCATATCTACTACATACTTTGTATTGTGATCCTGTTTTTCTAAATGTCTATCCGCAGAATATTCTTTACTGTAGTACTCTCATCTTAGTTATGTTTTTCATCTGGTAACTTTGGACAATTTGTTGACAGGTGCCCTATTCTATGACAAATATTACACCTCAAAATAGTTTTTGTGCATTTGTAACTAAAATGACCCTGTTCGTTGCAATTATAACAAACAATTGGGGATTTTGAATGTGATTTTGAGTCTGTACTTGATACTAAGGTCTTTAAATTACCACTACTTACATTAGAGAAACTATGTTGTTTGGTCCATGTATTAGAACTATTTTTTTGTTTCTCAGAATCATGTGACTGTGACTTGACAGATTGAAAATATTCCAAAACATGTTCTGGCTGCTGACATTTTAAAGCCTTGGCACCATACTTAACAGATCTATCATCTATTCCATTCAAAATACAATCTACTGCATGCTTTCCATGGATATCACAACGATTTAATAAGTTCAACTTGGAATAAAAGTAAAGTTCTAGTGACTCATTAAGCTGAGCTCGCTTATTCAGCATTTCGGTTAACAATTCTGCGTAATCATCAATACTAGGGAATGACTCTATTAATTTTGCTTTCCATTCACGCCACGTAAAACACATTGACGGTAAAGCTAAATACCAATTCTTTGCTACCCCAGTCAATTTAGGTAGAGCGTAGTGGATGATTTGATCATCTCCCCAGTTATATAATCTTGCGCACTCATCCACCTTATTTAGCCACATATGAATTGTCTGGTCTTTTACCATGGGGTCAAATTCCGGTACAACATTGCCTAACATTGGAAATTTATTACCTTCTGGTCTATTGTTTGTTAACACTTTAACTAATTCCTTAAGAAATAACTGATGTTCATTACCTTGACGAGCGTTCTCTATAGTTATCGAACTTGTAAGGTTCTCACGGCTCCGTAACGGCGTACCACGTACTTCGTGCATCTGGACGCGGCTTCGTGAACTGTTCTCGCTGTGCTGACGATTACGACTTACATTTCGTCGAACCTGGCTGCGACTCTGAATATCACGACTTCGGTTGCGGCTTCGGCTGCTGCCTCTGTGACGACTACGGCTGCGTCGGTCACCACTACGACTAAGACGACCGCTGTTACGACTTCGATAACCACGACTCGTCGTACTACGCCGCCGACTTGTTCGGTGTTCACGCTCACGTTTTCGACTCGGTTTTCGACTGCGCTTACGATGCCGATCACGCCTTTCTTCAGAACGACTCCTCCGACCTTCACTGCACGTAAAACTAGGGCTTCTCGAACGCCGATTCCGGTAACGCCTGCGTCTTTCTTTTGAGTCATGAGTACTTTGTTCACACCCGCGGTGCTTTTTGTTATGCATTTTACTGCGGCTACGGCGTTCAGGGGTACGTCCTTGAGCCTCTTCATCCTTATTCTGATCAGAATAATTCATCTTAAAGAAAGTAACTTTCGTCCACAACGACGAAACAAAAATCTTCTTTTTTGCTCCGTAATTCTGGGCTTTTGGTACTTATGCCACTTCTGAATTGTAGGGTCTTCTCTTGTCTCTTCAATTAAACGCAGTTTAATAGGTTTCTTCATTTATTTATAAACAATGCAATTAATGAAAAATATCTAGGCAATTCTATCAGTAGTTGTCAAAATCGCCCTCGCAAAATCGTACGTCAAAAACAATGTATTGTTGCCATATCAAAATGACGGTACCCAAATGTAACAATGAGTTACCATATCAAACTCGTCTAATACCCTATAGATATAAAGTTATGAGCATGTAATATTATAATAAGGTATTATACATAGTAGAACATTGATATGAATATAATAACCTTACAATAAGATAATCCCATACCTTAAAGCTGAAGAAATATAGCCATGATAGTCAGACATAACAGCAGTGCGGTTAACGACTTTATTTAAAAAGCAAATATAGCATTATGCGTTTATCTATTTAAGAACAATATCGACTATTTGCGGTAAATAAGTTTATGAGACTTGGGGAGTTAGTGCAAGCGACCCTAACAAATACAGATACAAACATAATATGGGAAAAAACGAATTTCCTAGGATATAATATCTATCATGGTCGCGTATTGATTCTCTCAGGTCCGGAACAAGTAAAACTCGGTCGGCATATAGGAACAAGTGAATCCGGTCTTATCCGCTTCTCTGAATTTATTGCCGAAGTTTTTACAAAAAGCTTCCCGTTTATATGGACGATGTGTTCCATTGGGATTCGCAGCTCTGTTAAAATTGCTAAATATTTACTGAATGGCAGATCAAAGTAAGAAACCTGTCAGGTAAATATTGAGACCAGAACGGAAAAGACATTGATATTGCCTTACATTCACGGTATCGCGAAACCTCTATATTTATAAGATAAGACAATATTTAGGAAAACTGTAGTAAAAACTGTTGATAAAACCGAATAGGTACTCGAGCAAACTCAATTTTTGAACAGTTAAGCAAACAGAAAGATGGCAGATCTGAAAAATAATCATTCTTTACTATTACTGATCAATAACGTCAAAAGAATTATACGATGTTTTGAGGTTAATAACGGTTATAGCATATGAACACTACCAACAACACTGAATATTGCTCAAAGTAAAGCCCATCTATGCTAAGTTTCATAAATGTTGATAGCACAGACTGTAAAAGTATTAAGTAAACGTCATTTTTTATTATTTTGACGTTTGAAATAACACTTAAGGTTTGACAGTTCATTCAAACTCTAGACACTACCGGTGATGAAATCCGAACAAAAAAACTTTAAACATACGATTTGTCATTTTACTATCAGTGATATTGTGAATTTCACAGCGCTAAACCACAGATTTTAAATTTCAATTTTTTAGATAGCAATCGACGTACGAAGGCGTAAAATGGACCGAATAATGAGTATCGGGGTCGGAAAATTACAAGCCTCGGGAACATATGTTCCTTAATAATAGAGGCGGGGAACAGCAGGTACAAAGCTGAACAGGTACAAAGTTTTTTTTCCGTCCAATGAATCGCCTTTTTTGCGAAAGAATGAAGCCGAGAGCGTAGGCGCCACTTTGTTTAATTACTTATCTTTATAAACACGATTAGGTTACACCTGTTCCTTCTAATTATTTTTTATTTATAATGACATTATTTATAGGTGGGAGAAACGTGAAATTGTTTAAGACGTAAAGCTTAAACGTAAATCGATTTTATGTAGTATAAACTGAATACATTAACGATTCAAGTTTACTGCTTTACATGTCTGGTTAAATTTTAGGACTTAAAATAAAAATATGGAATAATTCATATGTGCAAGAGTCGATTCTTGCAAAACGGTAACGATATTGTCAAACTTCGACGTTATAGCTTTTAAACCGTTTTAGTAAAAGCTCTTGAAATAAAATCTGGAAACTGGCCAGAGGAATTGTGATTGTGATGCAACGGACGGGCCAACTGGATTGCGATTCCATATTTAAAATAACCATAGTTTTTAAAAACTAGTATAAATTGGACCCTGAGTCCCCTAACAACTGTACGTCATCATAGTTCCATCGTCTGTTTTGCGATGAGAATGCTAAATCACTGGAGCATAGACAAAAGAAAATCACAGACGAAAAATACATTCGGCGCGCTTGCAAGTTAATGCAAAAATGAAACGTGACAACTCTATGGTTCGTTTGTGACAGACTACTTTTTTAATTGAATACAATTGTTGCCAGTAAATTATTATCTTAAAATAATGTTAGAGTCTGGCCATACAAAGTTTTACGTGAAGTAGGTATGTATTATGTTATATGTAAATTAAAAGGTGCGAATTTCTTTATAAATCATCGCATTTTTGCATCTACTTTCATTATTAAAATATGCGGCATTTTTCTGGTAGACTCATAATCTGGTAATTCTGGTAGATTGACAATTCGTGTTCCCGACTATAGATTTTTTAAACCATAGCAATTTAATTTTGTAACTTAGGTATAATGTAAGAAGAACGTTTGATATAAGTTTACTTTTGCGTGTTTCGACATTGTAACCCACAACTGAAAACGCAAAAAAAATCTGCTTAAAGAAGTGCGAGTTACGTCAGATGGTAAATGTTGATGGTGCGTAGATTTTCGTAAATGAGGTGTCAAATTACCGCGGTAACGGGATAAAATAGCGATATTTCTACTTTTTTGCCACGAACGAAGCAACTGGCGTGTGCTAGTCGTATATTCCAATGTAAGTAAGCCAATTTTTTTGGCTTATTTCGGCTCAATTTGCTTGAATGTTTGTTGTTTATGCGATGTTTTAAAATTATTTACGCTTTGTCTATGGATTGGATTTGCTACCGGTCCCACCATTTTGCGTTTTTCGGCGAACATTTCCCGTCGGAGCGAGAATTCGTTTTAAAATTCTATTCCGCGTTGTAGCTTGTTCAGTAATTTCAACTTTCCTTTTTAGAATATTTAATAGTTTTACTGTGGGTTCTTCCTAGTGTGGTATACCTGTGTGGTATTCATGCAATTAAATAATTAACAAGAAAGGGAAACCAGCGTTTATTAAACCGCCTATCACCAAGGAATGGAAATGACTTTAGTCCGTACCTATTTCTCAGGACGAATTAAGAGACGTAAAATATGATGTCAATTTGATTCAATTTGGCCATAGTGTCGACGACTGTGTAGAAAGTCCATTAAATATGAATGTTGCGTGAAATACTTTTCGTTCTAGCGTTTTCCTGGATTATGCCACGGCTCAAGGGAAACTGGGGTCCGCTTTGACAAGTAATCCCAAGATTTGACGTAGGCGCTAGTTCTACGAAAGCGACTGTCGTCTGACCTTCCAACCCGGTGGGTAAACTAAGCCTAATTGGGATTAATCCGGTTTCCTCACGATGTTAAACACGATTTTCACACATTATATTATAAGTTTATTAAAATGGGGCTAAATTGTGTAAAACTTTGAAAACGAACCTCCGACGTTTCTCCGGGACCACGGGGACAATGTCGCCCTTGAAACGTCGGAGGTTCGTACTTGTACACGATTAAGCCTCGTTTTAGTAAATTTATAATGTGGTAAGTTTGTCGTCCGGTACGAGTAAGTAATGTAGGGCACGGTACTTAAGTAACTCAAACATTTTCCTTCGAAAACCACCTACTTCCCATTGTAGCCAATTTTTTCTTGAAATACAATTTATTCTCTAAACATTTTCTAATTGCTATCGCATTTTCCATTTCCAAACACGCTTCCCTGGGAAAGGAACACCTGTCCGGGGTTTCCCATTGGATTTTATCGCCGGGAATGTTATTGCCGATTCAGGTGTCCAAGGCTGTCATTACAGTTCTTACTGTCATTTCGTCATTATTTATTCGTATTGATTAGTATTGACAGCGATAGTATGGGCGTAGAGAAATTCATTTTCAGCGGTTTGCATATTAGAAATTGTTGAAGGACCCTATTCTAACGGTTTAGAAATATGTGTGGAAATATATTTCTCAAAAATATGTCCTATAGCATCTCATTTCGGTGGACAGAGCGCAGCCATTTGGTATTCTAGAAGGCAATAGGCTAGGCTAGGCTAGGCTTAGTAATGACGAACAAAAAAGGTTTTGTACTAACTAGGTTTAAAATATATGTTTTTTTTTGTAAGGTATATTGTATTTATTCAACAAACTAAACTAAAACATTAAATAAAATTTTAAAAGTATAAGTAACTAAACTAAAAGTAATATACAACTAGATAAAAACTAAAATATAACTAAATAAAAACTAAAATAAATCTAAAACAGGCCGCTGCGGTATGGTACCGAGGACGCTGGTAGCATTTATGTTTATATGTTTTGCAATAATTTCGGTGTGTCCCTCGTATTTCTGAAACGACTTGGTTGTACATTCGGACCATCTGATCACGTCTCTATTCTTATTAGTGCTTGTTTGAGGCGACTGTATATCTACTGCACCCTTTTGTATGTCAGACTATATAATTGTAACAACAAAAAGAATAAAATGTAATCAAACGAATAAGTACCTATACTTATTCGTATGATTACATTTTATACTTTTCCCAGTGAAGATTATTCAAAGTTCAATGCAAAAAAACTGACAAAATGTATGTATGTGTATGCATTATGTCGCTTTTTACATCTGCACTCAAAATATACACAATTTTACATAGTATCGATTTAGTGTACGTGGATTTTTGTATTTTATTAAATAAAACAACCCTCTACCCTTAAAACACTGTACTTAACTCACCTAGGCCGAGTTTAATATAAAAACGCGATTTAATATAAAATTTTCATTTCACAATATTCAGCGCAACCTGAGCGTGTATATTGAAGTTCCTGTATTTGCATTTCAAAGTGAGATACTGAATTCGGTACTTCATATGGGACACGCGTCAGTTCGAAATTAAAAAAAAAATACTTCGTCCGAATGTATCGAACATAAACAGATCAGCCTATTTGAATTTGAACGTGGACGTAGGTATGTGATTATGCAGGAATGCAGAATTAACAGAAAAATCGTTATACCGCTTGTATAATATTAATATAGTACTAGTAGTTATTGTTTAATTGTGCCCGCGTCTTTCCCTTGAGATTTATCAGTTTTGATCATCGAATTCAAATTCGAGTTTTTTTTTCTAACACCAAATAACTATTTTACATATAACTAACAAAATTTATACTTGTTAAAAGCTACCTACCTTTGATCTAAAATAGGCCCTTCGGCACTACCTAGGATTTTTTTCGGGTTAGGTAAAAGACGTATGAGAGTCAAACAATGAAACAATTTAATTTATTTAATATGAAAAGAACCAATGGGAGCTACCGCTTGTCGCTCACCAGGCGGCGCCACTCATGCGTGGGTCCTGTGTCAGTATGAGAGAATTGTCAAAGTGACGTTTGAAATGTTCCCGCAGGACCCATGTTCCACTAGCGCCCCTAGCGGAAAATCGACTCGCGGTAATCCTAATTGCGAACCATGTAGATTGATTGTTATTTTTTAGGTAAGTATAAATAGACACAATACAGTCTTATTGTATTAGCAGTTTCATCATTGGCGATTCCTAGTGCGTAAACGGAATAAAAGACTTGAATGCATAATTAAAATGCCAAAAGAAATCCCTAGGACTACTTAGTCTATGGTAAATAGTGGAATACACACGGACTTTTGCGTATCTTTCTTTTTTATTTTATTTGATGACCTGGATACAAGACTTTTAAGCCAAACATGACATATTTTATTTCTCCAGTAGGTACTTTTTGACATTGTTTACACATATGCATTGATTAATTTAACCTGCATATTGATTGATTGATTGATTTATTTTCGATTATACTATTTTAAAATACATAATTATATTGTTATCCGTTGAATCGTATTACTAAACTCTATTTTGACATTGTTTTGCACATCACTATCGTATTCAATTGATTAAATTGACATTTTGTAAATAATTAATTATCACCTGTTGTTTATATCGTAACGTTTAATTCAGGGTTTGCTAGTAAACTTAAATGTAATTTCGATATGATTGAAATGCGTACTTTTGGAATTAGTTATTGGCTCAGTAGAAATGCTTTGACTTGCAAATTAGGAATATCGGTTTAGATAATTAAATTCAGTGTCTTGAATGACTGATTCTTGATCAAAGCCGAATATATATGTGACTGACTGACTAATTGATAATACGTTTTGTATCAGTACGTCATCTATTGACGTTTTGTTAAGTAGGTAAGTATATGTACTTGCATTTCATTTCATTTCATTTCATTTATTTATTTCAATATAAACTTACAGCCTGACACCAAAACGTTTACATGATATTATTATATAGTTACATAATCTAAGACATTCAATTACTTTACACAAGAAAAATCCATTATTATAAAAGAAACATATATGCATATTATTATAGAGAATATAGTGTAGTTACATAGTCAAATGAGGTGTAAAAACCGTAAAGCTTCAGCCAAAGTAAGATAGGTACTTGCCATAGAACATAAAATGTACCTACAGCGGCGACTCCTTTTGTATTGAACTAAATGATACGCGCTTGTATATGTATAGGTATATTCATTTAAAGATGTTTACTATAGAAATACCTAAATGCGACACGTAAAATTTTAGAAAATTCAAATTTCATAAAATAATGCCTACTGTTTCATCATTTTGAATGTGTAGATGACAGCCTAATTTCGCGCTTCCTTAGACTTAATTAGATTGTCATGCCATATAAAAGAGTGCATGCTATATACAATTCTCACCTTAAAACTCTAAAGAAGAAACGACTACCTTTTTCGGAGCCACATAACTTCATGTTAACAAAAGTAAAACAGTTCATCCCAGTAGCTTATGCCACCCATATAAATCACAAACTCGTTTTAAAAAGTCTTAAAAGTAAAATAAGCCAGTCTTAATGATGCTTTAAAAACGCCTCTGCACCTTAGAACATCGCCACGTAGGCGTCAACTTGTTAGCTCGTTATTGTTAGTTACTTAAACACGCTCTGGGTTAAGTTTGCGAGAACGCCTGTGATGCTTGTATGTTGGCAGTAAACTCCATTTGAACTTAGAAGTTTGAGGTTATTTAAGTTTATCTAATCTGTGTGCGGGGCATAGTTTTTTTTTAAATTAGCTGTAGCTGCTAAAGAGTTGAAACATTCTGCGAATTCTGCCTATTAAGTACGAGTTATTTTAATGATTTTTTATTAAGGTTTGGTTGTATACCGTCTACTCTGCCATTAATTTCCACCGATAACTCGCTACAAACACGTTATATTTTTTCTGTAAAATTTCTAGTGTAGGAAACATAATGTTTGAATAATTAATACAATTGGTTGATTTAAGTATTAAAATAACATTTTACTCACAGAAAATTATTATTCAATTCCACTTTATGGCCTTTATTATCAATGAATCGGCATTAATTGCTTCACTCGTCAAAAATAAAACAGTACTTTCATTTTTATTTGCGTTTAAAAAAGACGCGACGCACAAATGAAAATAGAAAGACTTCTCATCATTTTAAATTACTACAAAATACACTAGCCATTAAAAAGTTTTCCTCTAATTATTCCAAGAGGAGCTCAAATAGAAAGCCGCCATTTTACCAGCTAAATCTACGCTTTGTGAATAAAAAGAAAATGTTCACTTAAGTTCCTTATTGGATTCGTCTATGGCTAGAGTTGGCTCTGTACCAAGCATAGAGTAAAAAACGGCTAAGTGCGATTTGGATTGGCTTCCGGACTGTTCCGTGTCTTTATGTGTCTTGGACTTTATGTGTCCTTTTATAGAGTGACAACGACAGTCTGACGGCAGCATATTTTTTAAATTTTTTCTCTCCGATAAAATTAAAAAAAATATTATACCTAAATTAAAAAAAATACCGTCAGACTGTGGTGGTCACACTATAGTCTAGCTGTCCAGCTAACCAAATTCCACTAATGAATTTGAATTTAAGTCACTAGGGAAAGTCAGATATTAAAAAAAAAACAGGTAAGTAACTCGTACAATTACAATGACAAGACCCCCTCCGTGTGAAAAGCTTGATGTCATGTGCTACAGAAAAGATGACCAAGGCCTTCTGTGTCCAGGGCTGGGATGGAACCAGCGACCGCAATCGCGGCAGTATGCGGCAGTTTCTGAAAAATATTGTCCTGAGGATGGTCCTGGAGATGGATGGTTGAATCTCAATCTTAACTAACAGTCGCAACGGTTCTTAACACTCGATTTAACCCTAGAATATCTAGGCGCCACTTCTGCCTTTTCCTAAGTGACAATCCGTGCTAGGATTCTGAAATATTGATGCCATAGATTTTTATTGCCATTCTTCAATGCGGGTTTGATAATACTAGTAAAACTAAGTGACCTGGAAAATGGTTTATTTGAATATGCTAAAGAGAGTGTTATACGCTGGCCATATCGTTCGGGCATATCCCTCAGATCTGCTAATAAATGTATGGGCTTGTCTGCTGGATGACCGGCGGACTTTCACTATGGATATCTGACGGATTGCCCGAGCGTCGGGCCGCAATTCGCTTTTATTCTATAAATAGTGTATTATTTTTTTCCGGTAAGTAACAAGTAATTCATTCCAAGAAACAATCAAAATAAAGTATTAACAAGTATGCTAAAATCTAATACATAACAGTAAAAAATCAAATCCTAAACTTTTTATTCCTATGCCAAGACCCATTAAAAATATTCCCAACTATCTGTAAACAACAATTTTTTTTATTACAACGACGGTGGTAAACAAGCATACAGCTTGCCTTATGGAAAGCGGTCACCGTAGCCTGTGGACGCCTGCAACTCCAGAGGGGTCACATGCGCGTTGCCGACCCATTAAAATTTGTACACTCCATTTTGAAAGAACCCCATACGTATTCTTTCGGGAAAACGTTAGTGTTTCGAAGTCATTTCATTTTTGTTTGTTTCTACTCGAACCTTGCAAGTTGAACTTTAATGGTGAGTAAATAATATTCAGACTTTTTCAAGACTCTGTCAATACAACTGTGCACAATCAAACAAACATAGAACCTTGTTGCCCTTGTTAGTTTTATAACCACAACATAGAACCATGTAACTTCGGGATTTTCGGACTACCTATTAGTTGACGATATTAAGATACTAGGTTTCAATAAAATATAGCTAAAGCATACACGCAAAATCACGTACTAATCATAACTCACATTATGAAAAAAATGTAACATACAACCTTGTAAATATTGCGTCAGCGAGTCATCATCATCATAAATTTAAGAGCCTTGCTCTTGTCGGTGGAGTAATCGCCACTCGGGTCTTGTTTCTGCTACTGTTTTGAGTTCCTGGTACGTCACTACGTCAGTGAGTATGTGTCGCTAAATATATAATTACACCAAGAGCGATCCCGATGACATATGATTTCGTAAAACGCCGAAAAGCATTATGCTAATGCCATTCGCCATTTTGAATCTCAAACGGGCGCGAACATCGAAATGCGAAGTCTCGTGCTTGCATCTCCCCCGCTTAAGAGAGTACGATAGAGAGGGAAATACAAAATTTCGATCCTTCAAAGTGGGCCTGGGATTACGATCGGTAATATTGGATGATTAAAATCTTTATTGTCTCTGGGCTTATCATTGTAGGTACGTTATTTGATAAAGATAAAGACAGTATAGATTTGAGATTCTGTTTTGCAGTTTAAAAATAGAAGCTAATGTTATTGATTTAATATCAAAGATTATTCATGAAATTAAATGTTCGTGTCAAATCACATGGTCGTGAAGTTGACGACCCAATATCGTTTCGACTTTGTAAAAAAGGCTTAAATACAAGCTCCATGTCTCTTTTTTAGGAGCAATACCACTATGATTCTCTGTGTACCTACTTATACCTACTCAAGTGACAAAGATTTTGTTAAATTATACATGTAACTTTTTTTTAAATAATGCTCTGTATTTTTTGTGTTACAAATGCCTCTCAGTCAATGTCAATGAATAAATCTTTATTATTTTAAGAATATTACAATCAACTTATTATTAGCGTATTACAGTAACGTGATTCTTCTTACAAGCGTTTTCCCGGCTTATGCCAGAGAGCCTGGGGTCCGCTTTGGCAACTAATCCCAAGATTTGGCGTAGGCGCTAGTTTTACGAAAGCGACTGCCATCTGACCCAGAAGGTAAACTAGACCTTATCGGGATTAGTCCTATTTCCTCACTATATTTTCCTTCACCGAAAAGCGATTGGTAAAATATCAAATGAGTATCGTACATAAATTCCGAAAAACACATTGGTACGAGCCGGGGTTTGAACCCGCGACCTTCGAATTGAAAGTCGCACGCTCTTAGCGCTGAGCCACCAACGCCCCCGTATTACAGAAACGTAATTAAATTACAAATTAAGCTCAGTAGGTAGATACATCAGCGTAATTAAATCGCAAACCAGTTAATTCAAAGGCTACTTAAACAAAACCTTGCAAAAACAATTGAACCTCCACGAATCAACAATTGGAATCTCCGAACAAGCGACAGTCGATTGACATTTCAAATAAATATTTACTGAACTCCCAAATTCCCTAAATATTCAATGTCTTTCTGATTAGCATGGGGCAAACAAAAGAAGGCGAGAAGCCGTTTAGAGGGATTGTTAATTTAAATATAGGGAAGAACGGAAAAAGGAATATTTTTTTATCAATGCCATCAATCGATAAGGTTTGCCGTGAGGAGCAAATATCTAAACCAGAGGTCACATCCCTTTGAAATAGACATTTGATTCGTACTTTATACTCAGACGCTCCTTAACAACTGATAGGGAAAAACTAAGTTAAGTTTCCATAGATTTTGATACCACATACTGTGAAAGTTAATGTCATAATTTGGTGACCGAAGAGCTGGTGGCTTCCTCGCACAACGTATCAGCATTGCGATACAACGAGGAAATGCCGCCAGCATCCTAGGTACAATCCCTCAAGGCCCTATTTTAGATTTAAGGTAGGTAGAAGTAGGTAGTTAGCTAAGTTACACTTACTGTATATATTTCGAAAATAAATGTTTTATTTCATAGAAGTTTGACATATAGAATGACATTTTAAATGTTTGATAGTCATTAGCATTCTGATAGGAAGAGATTTAGTTTGACTCTAGGAGTAATGTCGCCCCAAATGTCTTGTGAAAAAAAAGGAAAAAAAATGATTTTTAATTCGTAACCATTCAGAAGCAAAATAAATTAAAAATTGATGTGTATACAGTTTTCCTGAGTGTCATATTCATATGTCATTGTGTCACTGTGTTTTATTGCTTCAGCTTTACAGATTTAAAATAGAAAACGTACAAGAACCAGTCTATGGTATTATTATTGAAATTGGTTTTTCGGACGGGACTCGAACCCGCGACTCTGGGTTTGGTTTCTGCCAACTAAGCTACCGAGACCGCACCCGTTGCCCCGAATTTCTCCACACTCGTGTATGCGCCTTGGGTAGTAGACATTTGTAATTACTGTCGGACTAGGTCAGTTTGTAAGATTGTCCGTTCAGCATGTTTTGCTTCATTCAAATATACGTAAACTTCAGCACCTTAATTACCTTCTAATAAAGTGTAAACCAGGGATGTTACCGCGGATCTTCCGCGCTAAAGTAATAGGTAATTTGACCAGTACCCAATAGGAATATTTTTAGGTTCTCGAGATTCATCAATCGAGCTCTTACGTCCTTGACGGATAGCGAAAAGAAATTACGAGCTTGTTTTAGGGTTTCGTACCTCAAAAGGAAAAAACGGAACCCTTACAGGATGACTTTGTTGTCCGTCCGTCCGTCCGTCCGTCTGTCTGTCAAGACCCTTTATCTCGGGAACGCGTAGAGGTAGCAAGTTGAATTTAATACCACATTTACAAGTCTGCAGTCTCTTGAAGCTGTGAAAACACTTAACCTCTCAGTCAACGCAAACAAACAATACGGCTGTTTATCTCACATTTCCCTGCAAATGGCAATGGGAATCAAAATGTATAGGGTACTTCCCGTTGATCTAGAATTACGAAATTTGGCAAAAAGCAAGAGCTTGTAGTACAAGTACAGGAAAAATTCCGAAAACCGTATAATTACCGCACACTGAGAATTCCGTGCCACCAGTATTTTTAAGCACCTAAGGTCATAAATGGCCCAGCATCCTTTGTGCCGAACCCTCCGTGGGCGGGTCGGACTCGCACTTAGCCGGTTTTTTCAATTAAATAGACACTTCAAATATTTAAGGTTTATTTATGTACCTACCTAATCTAACATATCCGCGGATGTGAGCCTTTTAGTATCCGCAACTGCAAATGTGTAATTTTTGGCGTCGACTGTACCACGATCACAGACTACTCAGATCAGACACCACATCATGAAACGTTTACAAAGTCCACACATATTCAGTTTTACTGGTTTTGTACGACTTTTTGTTGAAACAAATAAAATTATTTAATTAAATATTTTTGATTTGTTATTAAAGTAGTAATACTACTATACTAATGACAGTTGTACTTAGAGTACGCGGCCACGGGCGTCTTGCCTGTTACAAACAAACATTGCATATACTCGAGAAATTCGCCAGTATTCGTTGCGACCAGGTGGCCTAGTGCTTATGGCCGAGTTCTATTTTCGGCCTGGCCTCCGATGGTGTCGGCCTTTTTATTTAGTATAATATGACATCTATTTAAATTTGAAAATTGTTCGATTCTATGAGCATAACCGACCACCTCCCTACACCATGTTATACTATAATACTCAAGGTATACCCCTAAATTGCACATTGGTAGGATTGGCGAGAAACTAGAGCGTCTCCCCTCGGGAACTCGTGCGTTCTGGTCTCTTGCCAAAGCTATCCAGGGGAATTTCTGCACGCCGTCTTTTCCACCTCTGCACACGGGAAATGATTCGTTGGCCCACGACGCAAAAGACAAAGCCGATCTACTGGGTAAGCTTTTTGCGTCCAACTCGACTTTGGATGACGGGGGACAAGCGCCGCCGACTATACCGCGGTGCGAGAGCTGTATGCCAGATGTACAGTTCCGCCAAAGCTTTGTGCGTAAGGCTCTTCGCTCCCTCGACACCCATAAGTCCAGTGGGCCTGATGGAATCCCTGCAATTGTTCTCAAGATGTGTGCTCCTGAGTTGGCGCCGGTCTTAACGCGTCTTTTTCGACTCTCCTACTCTTCTGGCGTAGTCCCGACTTCGTGGAAGTCAGCTTTGGTGCACCCGATCCCTAAAAAAGGCGACCGCTCAAATCCATCCGACTACAGGCCGATAGCTATAACCTCCCTTTTCTCTAAGATTATGGAGTCCATCATCAATCGTCAGCTCCTCTGGTACCTAGAGGATCACCAGCTGCTGAGTGACCAACAATACGGTTTCCGTAGGGGTCGTTCGGCTGGTGATCTTTTAGTTTACCTGACACATTGCTGGGCACAGGCGATAGAGAGTAAAGGTGAGGCACTGGCAGTTAGTTTGGATGTAGCGAAGGCCTTCGATCGCGTTTGGCACAAAGCACTTCTTTCGAAACTTCCATGCTATGGGCTCCCCGGGAAATTATGCGAATGGGTCAGCAGTTTTCTAGCAGACAGAAGCATTAAGGTCCTAGTTGACGGTGAATGCTCAGACTCAATGTCTGTGAATGCTGGTGTCCCTCAAGGCTGTGTGCTATCACCCACGCTATTCCTCCTGCATATCAATGACATGTTGCAAACTAGCGGCATTCATTGTTATGCTGATGATAGTACGGGTGATGCCTCCTACACCGGCCGCGCCAATATTTCCCGGGAAAACGTCATTGAGAGCCGGAACAAACTTGTGTCCGAAATTGAGACCTCCCTAAAAGAAGTCTCAGATTGGGGTCGACTTAATTTGGTCCATTTTAACCCTACAAAGACACAGGTTTGCGCGTTCACCGCAAAAAAACTTCCGTTCGTCGCGTCACCTCGTTTTGAGAGCACTCCCCTATCTGCCACAGCCAGTATTGGAATCCTTGGCGTTGACATCTCGAGTGAAGTCCAGTTCCGCGGCCACCTAGAGGGTAAGGCCAAATTGGCCTCGAAGAAGCTCGGTGTGCTCAATAGATCGAGGCAGTATTTCACGCCGGCCCATCGCCTACAGCTTTATAAGGCGCAGGTTCGCCCGCATATGGAATACTGCTCTCATCTTTGGGCAGGGGCACCTAAGTACCAGCTTCTTCCTCTAGACCGCATCCAACGGAGAGCAGCTCGAATTGTCAACTGCCAACGTATTTCTGATCGGCTTGATCCCTTGGCGCTGCGTAGAGATGTGGCCTCACTCTGTATTTTCTATCGCATGTATTATGGGGAGTGTTCCGAGGAATTGTTCGGATTAATCCCTGCCGCTTCTTTCCGCCATCGCCCTACGCGACAATATTTCCACTCTCACCATTTAGATGGTTGGCAGTCCTCAACTGTGCGCTTTTCCCGAAACTTCCTGCCTCGCACAGCTAAACTGTGGAACGAACTGTCGCCAGCGGTGTTTCCGGACCGATACGACCTTCAAACCTTCAAGAAAAGAGCGTACTCCCACCTTAAAGGCCGGCAACGCACTTGCGACACCTCTGGTGTTGCGGGTGTCCATGGACGACGTTAATCGCTTACCATCAGGTGATTCGTTTGCTCGTTTGCCCCCTATAGCATAAAAAAAAAAAAAAAAAAAAATTGTATATAATTTGAATATTAACGAGAACAAATCGTAAGCGAAGATAGGAAATAAGCAGTCGCGCTTTTTATACTAAATTAGTAGGGGACTGCATGTGCGGTGACCGCAAGTTGTGAGATGCTCTATCTAGTAGGTAGTTGAGGTAATCTGCGACCACAATATAAGACTTCTCAAGGATATATCTAGGGAGAATTGCTGGGAAAATGTAAAGATGTGATTTCAGGGGCGGTAGTTATAGTAGGCGTGTTATTGCAAAGGCGAAATGGGGATTTCTGCTTGAGGGTGATTTTAACGGGCGATTGGAGCGAAATGTATAAAGTAAGACTAAACTGGAAAATTAGCAATATATGTCGGTCAAAGTAATTTCAGCGCTTTCAATTCAAATGTTAAATGAGACAAAAGTGTGACGAGTTATGAACTATTTTTTTTTACTCATAGAAAACTGAGTTCTTTAAGGATGGCTCACACAAGAACGGGACGAGACGATCTGTCAATTTCTGGCACGTGGCGTTTTCTATAGAAACTGACAGATCGTCCCGGCCCAGTCACGTCCCGTTCTAGTGAGAGTCATCAGTCGGTCGTCCTTTACCAAATTCTATTACCTATTAATAGCAATCTGATATTGGTAATGAGTAAAAAAGACAGTTGTCACAATAAAATGAATCTGTTAAAGGAAACTACGCTATTTCTAAATTCTATTCTTTTCTAAATTAAAAATTCGTTTCTCATGTTCTCATCTGAAAAAGGTATCCAATTATAAGATCAGAACATAAAATTGCAACGGTTAACACTCACGTATTTTATCACAATAGACGTGACATGTTTGGACTGCATCGGGCAGTCATTGTCGGACAGACAGAGTGGTGTTGTCACCTTCGCGGCTCGGGCATCACTGCCTGCGTAGGTAACGGGTCGCGCGCGACGAAGCGGGGTGATTCGACCAATCAGGCGCCGTCGTTGCGGGAGTCTGAATTGTCGGATCGTCTGGCGGGATCAACGACAAGCACACCGAACTAACCGTGTCCACCAAATCGTCACCACACAAATTCAGTGCAATTGGTGCACATAATCGAATCTTCAGAATAGAACTATAATTTAGGTACGTAGTAATCCTAACAAACGTATATACTATATAGAGTCACAGAACGAATAGAGATCGCGTCGATAGCTCCATTGGCAGAGCGATTTCACCGGTGTTCAGAGAGGTCGTCGGTTCGAATCCTGCCCGAGGAAATTTTCCACTTATCTTTCAATTATAGAATTGAAAAGTTCGTTTCTGCTATACAAAATTAATTTTGAATAGTCTGCCAAGGATCTAATTTAAGAGCATAATCAGAGAGAGTCATACTGTCTTTTTCTTACACTTGTATTGTCACCCTGAAAAAAGGGAGGCGTATACTTTTGTTATTCATTGTCAGAATTATTTGTCAAACTCTTTATTCGATGTTGGAAAACTTAAGCCTAAGCGCGACAAAGCGGTCAGAGAAGAAAATAAAGATTATTACTAAGGAACCAGAGATCGTTTTTAAATGTGGTGTTTTAATGTTTATTTCACAGACATTTATTGCTAATAAAGAGGGTCAGTTAGAATTAATTTCTTACATTTAGACTTATGTAAGAAGACCCTCACACTTAAGCCCTGAATATTTATTACGGAGAGAAATAAGGAAAATGCGATGGAGTATAAAGTTGCCGCAATAATTTGAAAATATTTAATATTTATGCGAATGGTGAAGGGAAAAATTAGGATAACCTTAGTTTTAATAATTATTATTAATAATCACGGTAATAGAAGACAATAATTATGAAAGAAATTGCCGCAAAATTAACCTGCAGGAGGAGTTTTTTTTAATAGTGGTGACAAACAAGCATACGGCCCGCCTGATGGTAAGCGGTCATCGTAGCATATAGACGCCTGTAACTCCAGGGGTTTTCATGCGCGTTGACGAACAGCGGTGTTGACAGCTAAAGGGGCAAGCTTTGCTCCGTGGGTCCCCAGCTGTCAACACAGTGAATCCTCTTAGAGCTCTGGCGACCTTACTCACCAACAGAAACACAACACTATGAGTAGGGTCTAGTGTTATTTAACTGCGGTTTCCTGTAAGGTGGAGGTACTTCCCCAGATGGGTTCTGCTCCAGATTTGAGCGAGACGACATTCGTTGTGCTCTGCCCTACCACACTAAAGGATATGCATCCGCTGTGCCCATACCTCTCTTAAACCAATTTTGTTATCAAAGTACAGTTTTCAGGGTTCCGTACGCAAAGGGTAAAACGGACCCTATTACTGAGACTACGTTGTCCGTCTGTCTGTCTGTCTGTTCGCCCGCCTGTCTGCCGCGCCATTACAGCCATGGGCGTAATATAGCTCATTAAGTCTAAGAATTAACTGTATGTTGGTTGAAATAAATAATATAAGATAATCCGATGAATGTGCAATTATAAATTATGTAATAATATAAATATAATAATTATGTTACTTAAAATAGGCTTTAATCTCCATTAAGTACATGTACATACCTATATATGTACATATAAGAAACGACTTGTAAAATTTGTAAATTTTACCAATAAAAATCTCATTCTCATTCTCAATGCCTGCATACAATATCAACATTTACGAGCAAGTGTGGTGAAAATAATTTTGCATGGTAACGTCATACTAAGCGGTTAGTCAATATAAGCAGTCACTATAAACGGATTCTACTGTATATCCATTTTGCAACGCATATACGTAACTGACTGTACCATAAGTACCCAAACTCCCAAAGTTAGACTCCAAACGTCATTTGTCGCGGGCGTTATGCTAAACAGCCATAATCGAGTTTCGGCGAAATGTGTTTGACGGGTGATTCCATTATTTTATTAAGGCAATTGAGTTCGGGCGGATCTGATTATACGCTTTTAATTGTGAAATCATGAGTTAGTGTCGCAGTGTGGTGGGTACAATTTTTAATAGATTCTTTTTAATTAGTGTTGAATTACTCGTTTGTGAGGCATCTCATTTGTACCACTAATTTTGTTCGTTTGTCACAGTGCGGTCGGCTTCATAAATATATATGCACCTGTATTCGATTCTGAACCTTCGTCCCTTGTAATAAGTTCCGAAGTGTATAGATATTTATAGACGTGACTGTATCTGACATTACTTTCAATTGTATGCCCAATGCCTACAATCGCGGAAGCTTCAAGATCAGGCCAATCCAGGACAAAGTCACAGAATAAAAAAAAATATAGCAAATAAGTAGTGAAAAGTTCTCTAAAAAGGATATTTTTGGAAAAATTGCCTTAGGTCAAGTTTTGCAAAAATAACCTTCCACGCCTCCTTAGTTTAAAATTAAAAAAAAAGTTGTAGGTGAATTATTAACGCCAGGGTTTGCTTAACGTGTTAAGAACTTAACATTGAAGTTGTAGAAAGCTTGTTTCTTGTTTATGTTTTAG
This sequence comes from Lathronympha strigana, assembly GCA_949128165.1. NCBI lineage: Eukaryota > Metazoa > Arthropoda > Insecta > Lepidoptera > Tortricidae > Lathronympha > Lathronympha strigana. The sequence goes on along the minus strand of OX421922.1, from coordinate 4,326,528 downwards.
GATTAGTTATAAAGTGTTATAGTATAATATTTACTAGGTGCATATACCTATTGTTAGATAGCATGAGCGCGATCTCGCCAACAAACTGGTTTCTCAGTTTGGCGGGTTATAATACCAATTAATGTAACTATGTACACCTTTTGAATAATTAAAAAAAAAAATCGCGCCTGCGGTGGTACGATCATGTCATGAGAAGACCAGGAACACATGGCAAAAAGTGCGTTACAGTTTTCGTCTGGACCTAAACCTCGTGGGAGACCCCTAACAACATGGATGTCAGTAATTAAGGACCTCGCAACGACATAGACCCAGCAAAGAGTCAGAAACGGTATTTATGGAGAAAGGATTAGACCCGACCCCAATAAGAAACGGGACAAGACCTGGGTGCGTAGCCAAGATGCCAATCTCTCGCGCTCAGTCGCTAACGAAACACAACTGTCATTGTCACACTAATAAAGAGTGATAGAGAGAGGTAGCTACGGCGTGAGCGATTGGTATCTTGGCTACGCACGCAGGAGAAGAATATTCTTTTCAATGGTAGTAATATGTTTCTAGGAAATGGGTGCCAGTAGAACGGACTGGGCTGATCTGTCAGTTTCTATAGAAAACGTCACGTGACACCAGAGGGCTCCGAGCTATCACGTGACTATTTCTGTAGAAATTCACTGATCGTCCTGTCCCGCTCCGTCCCGTCCCGTTCTAGTGTATCATCCTTTTTCCCCTATTTTATTAAGCGTACGCTGGCCGGCAGCTGATAAGGAAAAAAAATCCTAATCAGACCACGAATAATTTTAATACGCCCATAAATAAACGGATCACCAGCATTTTTGTTACAGCTTGTATAGCGATGTCTCACTCTCACACCGCATCAGCTTGCGGATCTAACGTAAAGACATGCGGTGTATATTAAATAACGCAGAAATATCTCCATTAACATTCTCGAGTCGTAAGCATACATCAGGACGCTGATTTACATCGCGCGAACTCTAACTATATTAAACGAGCTGGGTTGCCAGCGTTGGAAAACAGATATTAGATTTTTTATTTCTTAAAGGCTGCACACGTCTGACCCTATTTTTTTTAGATTGAGCGAACTTTCACTAAAATATCCGTGATTGCCAGTTTTAAAAATCTAAATAAATCAATTTAGATTTTAGATTAAGTTTTACATCAAAAATATAAGCTGAAAGAATAATTTCGGACCTTTTTTTAACTTTATTGCACAGTAAATAATGTAGGTACAAGAATGCCAGAAGGCATTCTCTACCAGTTAACCTTTGGGCCAAACAGAGATCAAAATGTTATAGGTGCGGGAAGTTATTATAAAACACGAGAAAAAAATCTAATTCTAAATTTGATTTTTTATTTTATTTGGGTTAAAGCTTAAAGCCTTTATATTTTTTAATCTTGGAGAAAGATGCGTCAGAAAGAGAAAGAAAACTCTACATTGTAGAGCTAATAAGGTCTCTACAACGAATTAAAAAAAAACATTTGTATACCAAGATTGCCTTGTATAGATTAAATATCCCCAATTCTCTGACGCTGGCAACACCACTCCATTAGCATCACCCTCTAATTCAAACATCAACGGCATTCGAGAAATTTAACAGTTAATGTTCAGGTGAGAACCCACCACCCTTGAGACGTGCATTCAAAGGGCATTTACCCTCATCCCTAGTGGGTATTAAGAAACATTTCATCTCACGGATATTAAGATACTTTAATGAGTAGAGTTGCTTTATCTTACATACAAATACATGTAAAGCCAAACATTAGTGTGAGCCAGTCCTAAGGCTGGCCATATACGTTCGGGCATATCTGCCGGTACTGCCAATAAATGTATGACGGATGTCCGGAGGACGTAACTATTATGGAGATTGCCCGAACGTGTATGGCGGGCAATAGTCGTACTGAGCCCCATTTACTTAACATTAGATCTTTTTCATATTTAAGACATATATGTAAAATAACAATGCCCGTACTTGGCGGGCCTGACTACTGTTATCTACTTTATATATTATTGTAATACAGTTTTTTCTATTCTATTCTATATATTCAGGGAAGAAAGCTTTAGAGACACACGTGACGGGACGATCTTGACATCAGAATGTCCAAATGTTGTTCTAACCAGAAGAGAGACGTCTCTCTCTCTGTCTAGAGAGAGAGAGAGAGGAATAGAGTGGCATTTGCCCTACGGTACAGGCAAATTACAAAAGGAAAATTACCTAAAGACATTTTCTACTGAAAAATTGTGTATTTTATTTGTAAGTTTAAAGCCGTGGGCTGGCAACACCACTCCAGTAGCATCGTCCCCCAATTCAAACAATAACGATATTCAGGAAATTTAACCTTTCCTCGTAATGTTCCCGGAAGAACCTGCATCTTTGAGGTGCATTCAAATTTTAAATGATATTAACCCTCATTCCAAGTGGGTATTAAGAAATACTACAAGGAAATTAAGATATTTTAATGAGCAGGGTGTCTTCGGTGTGTTTTGTTTTGTTTAAAAAATTCAAAGGTGTCTGTGAAGTTTCCATCACGGCTTGACAGGAGGCTTTTACCAAGCAGTATGGGATAAATTACACAAATGTATAACGGTAACATGAGTTGCTGTGGAATGACATTCTCTAGCGACTGCGTTGATCCGAAAGTATTTCCATCTTACTCGTTCAGCGTGTAAGCACGCAGAACGGGTAAGATGGAAATACTTTGCAACTTTATGAAATGGACGTGGCCACGTACATTTCATGTTAAGCAAACTGGTGGCATCGAGTTCCAAATACTTTCGAATCGCGCAGTCGCTATCGACTCATGACTACGTACAACTCATGGTAAGCACACTAGTCCAACAGTGAGCTTAATAAGGCTTGTTTTGTGCCAACTATGACTAGATATCGGGTTACTAATGTATCATAAATTAAATAAATATCTAAAATAAAAGAAATATCTGAAAATGGCGTTAATTTCCCAAATTAACCCTTAACACAAAGTAATTTTACATTTCAAATAGATAATATCAATCTGAGTTAATCTTGACGTCACAGAAATTTAATTAATACATTAAATTAAACAGAAACAGATGTAAATTACAATTAAATTTCTCCAGACGTGACGTGACAGATCTCAATTTGAAATTTTGAGTGACTTAAGCAACGAGCTCTCAATCACTTTAAGGCTGTTTCATGTTACGCACGACACAGATTACGTATCAGTAAATCAGATACATCACTATTATAAAACATAAATGCAGCATATGCAGTGAATTTATTAATATTCCGACGCTCTCATCACAGAGGCGTCTGGCCTGTTACAAAGATTGAATATACTCAAGAAATTCGCCAGCATTCGTTGAGGCCAGGCGGCTTAGTGGTTATGAAGCTGCGTCAGCTGAAGACCCTGGTTTCATCTCCGGCTTCACCTCCATTGGAGTTGATATTAACCTGTAATCACTTTAGTTTGAAAAAATACTCGTGCACATCCACATTAATGTAAACTATTTTACTATTTTAGATTAACACCTGAATAACACCTAAATCATAGTTCAAATTTAATTTAACATGCTACTAGCAGACGTCTAAGTTAGCATCGAATTATCAAAGCAAATCGTCTATGCTAACCGCACCGCACGTGTACCTTGTCTTTTACTACGAGTAGTCCGGGAGCCGGTGGCTAATGTTCATATTACATTAGGTTTATGCCACTAGCAGACGTCTAACTTAGAATCGAATCATCAAACCAAATCGTCTATGCTAACCGCACCGCACGTGTACCTTGTCTTTTACTAGCAGTAGTGCGGGAGCCGGTGGCTAATGTTCATATTACATTAGGTTTATGCTACTAGCAGACGTTTAACTTAGAATCGAATCATCAAACCAAATCGTCTATGCTAACCGCAACGTGTACTTTGTAATGCCTATTATAGATGAAACGGAAAGTGGTCTGACCGGATAACGGATATCGCGGGCCTTCGTGTCCGCCGAATATCCGGTATCCGGCCAAAAGAATCGACTAATTCGCGCGGGTGCGAATTTTTCCACTATTTCTTTCATTTGGTTTACATGCCTTAGGGTTCGCTGACGTCTCTGCTTAATACAATATTATGTTGTTACTGTTTTTCTCGCAACGTCTGGGAAGTCGCATGTACATCGAACGAAATAAGATCCTGCGAAACCGCGGGCTCTCGGCCTACAAATCGTATCTGAGTCATATGACGTCACATGTCACACAATATGGTGCCTCGGGCACACTCTGAAACAACGTAACGTGTGTCAATGTGTCATACTCGTATACACCACACCACAAGCCTTATTGAGCTTACCGTGGGACTAGGTCGATTTGTGTAAGATTGTCCCACAATATTTATTTATTAATACGATGGCAAGAATATTTAAACGTTGTCAGTCAAACCTAAGCTATGATAACAGAGAGCAAGAGAGAAAGCAACAAATAGTGTACCACGATTTTGTTTACATTATTGCACTATTTCATGTGATAGGGGAATAGTAGATTGTGTCACTAGGGATCAAAATGGATCAATATTTCCGGCGAGAATTTTCAATTCATAGACAAAAAAAACTAGACCGTCTTTTAGATTATAAAAAAATATTGTACACTTTTTTCCCCATTATTCGTCAAAGCAAAAATTACGAAAATACAGTGAGTTCAAGTTTCACGTGACGTCACTATAATTCTTACCTAGTAGGGCTAGTAGTAGTGACGTAACAAGCCCCCACCCCGGAACTATGATGCTCTTTATCTTCGTCAATTTTAGTTAAATTGAAAAGGAAAAAATACGTGTCTAATAATTTTTGATAATCTTTCTGATGGACTAATAATAGTTTTTAAATCGAGTCGTCATCCCTGATTTAATGCGTTTCAGCTATTTCCTCATATTTCTCTGAAAACCCGCGCTACAAACTATTCTCGCAAGCCCCAATTACCAGTGACATGTGCTCTAGAACCTTTGACTCCGTTTTGCTAAGCCTGCTTTAGTTAGTTAGTTCTGCTAAACCCGCTAGTATCTTCAAGTGTTCGTGCCCTAATTTGAATGAAGTTTGGTGAGCTTTTTTAGAAATTCAGAACTTGGTAGAAAAATATGCATTGAAAAGGAAATGTTTTGAGCCATGTGTTACCGGAGCCTGGAATCCGCTTGGCAATCTTCCACTCCAGAAGGGGAGACTAGGCCTTGTTGGGAGTAGTCCAGTTTCCTCACTTTTCTGTCAAGGATAAGCGATTTAAAAAATCAGCGGTGTTTTTACGCAATGCTTATTTTGTACAGAAGCAGATATTTATTAAAGAGCTATAATTAAGTTCATTTAACTGGCCAGTGACGTCACAATGGATCGTTGGTGGCCCAGTGGTAAGTACGTGCGACTTTTAATCCGAAGGTCGCGGGTTCAATGAGTTTTTCGGAACCTATGTAGGAAATATCATTTGATATTTACAATAGCTACCGATAAGGCCTAGTTTAGTTTACCCTCTGGGTTGAAAGGTCAGATGGCAGTCGCTTTTGTAAAACTCACGGAAGAATAACTAGCGTGGAAGTAGTACGATAACTGTCAAATGAGAACAGTTTGGAGCGATCTATATTTTGGCAGTGGATTTCTCAAATGTCGTAAGTCTAACTTAATTACGTGCCTCTTACGACATTTGTAAAATCCACTATCAAAATATGCGACCAAGTTAAGTTGTAATGCATTGATACCGACTACCAAATTACAACGATGTGTTTAATTTGGCTGCTTGGACCAATTACATCAAAAGAGATCAGCAAAACTGTTTTCAACCTACGGAATCAGAGAAATAACAAACATATATACATCTCTTTTTGTCACTTCCTTTACTTGGTAAGGAAGTGAAGGACGAGTTTATGACTTTGATGTTTTCAGTTTTGACGGGAGGCTTGGTAAAACTACACCCACGAACCAATACAGACCCAGATAGTACCTACTGTTACTTTTTTTTCAGTGGTCAGTCGGGATTTCACGCAGGTTTATATACGTATAAATCTCCATAGTGGCTATAGTTTCGACAGTTGGAAAAAAGAAACATGTTTTGATGTGTCAGTCAATCAACATCCCTGTGCGGTGGTGCGGCGTTCGTTTACAAAGTAACTTTTGCGTTATAAAATGGGAGGGTTTTTTTGAAATATATATGTAATGTTCGACGACCGGTTGGCGTAGTTGGTAGTGACCCTGCCTGCTAAGCCGATGGTCCTGGGTTCGAATCCCGGTAAGGGCATTTATTTGTGTGATGAACACAGATATTTGTTCCTGAGTCATGGATGTTTTCTATGTATATATGTATTTGTATATTATATATATCGTTGTCTGAGTACCCGTAACACAAGCCTTATTGAGCTTACTGCGGGACTTAGTCAAGTTGTGTAAGAATTTCCTGTAATATTTATTTATTTATTTATTTATGTAATACTATACAATTGTAAAGCACGAATCAAATCATTTATTAAATGTAATAAACGTTTTGATTCATGCTTTTTTTTTAGTAGTCACACTACTATATATAAATTATAAATTGAAAGAGATGTCATGTACCACAGAAAAAGTGACCAAGGTCCCCGGTGAGCAGGGCTGGGAAATTATTAATTCTTTTGAAACTTTAGTTTGTAACAGTGATATTAGCGTAAACGTTACATTTTTTATACTGACTAATTTGCGAAATTTGTGTGTTTTACGATAATTTACCAAAAATGTATGCAATAGGATGCATACGAGCAGACGTATGATGGTAAGCGAATATCGCCGCCCATGGACACATGCAACATGCGTTTAGAGCACATTTGTGTCGTTTTTAGTAAAAGGTGCCATTCTAAACAAATCTTCACAGCAGGCTTACTAAAAGCTCCTATTTTTGTCTAATACCAAATTAAATGGGAAGCTCTCTGCCGAGATTTTCCCGTAACATTCCAGAAGGCCTAGTATAAAAATTGTACGACATTAACTTCTCGACCGCGTTAGCGTATCGAGGGGTCAAAATATGAAAGTTGCCGGATGATTTATATAAATGGTAAACATAATTTGAACTCTCGATACGCTAACGCGATCGAGAAGTAAGTGTCGTACAACTTTTATACTAGGCCTTCTGTATGGGGTTCTTCAAAAAGGAGTGTACAAGATTCTAATGGGTCGGCAACGCGCATGTGACCCCTAGAGTTGCAGGCGTCCATGGGCTACGGTGACAGATTTCCATCAGGTGGGCCGTATGCTTGTTTGCTACCGTCATGGTATAAAAAAAATTAATTAAGGGAAAGAAAAAAAAGAGAGCGGACGGTAGTAGTGCCAGTGACAACACACAAAATAAGCGAACCCGTAAGAGGGTAGATCGCTATGGCGTGAGGGTAGATAACAACTAAAAACTCGCAGCTCGTCAGTTTACTCCGTGAACATGGCGCTTGCAACAGTGTCGAAATATCGGGTGCTCAATAAAACAAACGTAAGTACATGGTAATTATCCGGTTTTAGATATTAGTATATAATAAGGAAAACCTATACAACACATATTTATAACTTAAAGCAAGATCTATCAAGAGAACAGTTAATTTATCAGCTTTACAAACCTTAAAGACGTCATCAAACATCTCAAACTATCCCAAATTTGCGTCATGCCGAAATTTATTAACACTACCCTTTGTCACTATCCCACACTCCTATCTCACATTCCCGCGCCATTTGAAATTGCACCTTAATATCACACGCATAAGATACATTTTCCACTGCAGTGCTCGCAGTTTAAGGTGTTTCCAGGGTTCCGGAGTAAGCAAACATTAATCTTCAGGGGTATGGAAATAGAGACAAATTGGAGTCGTAATGAGCACTTGCTACTTACATATGCGAAGGAACTAATTGATATTTTCCCATCAAACATCGTAGTGTTTTGATAACGATAAGCCTGATTTGAATTGGTACACGGCGTTTGATATTAAACTAATATAATGTAGGTGCAAGACAGAAGGCGAATGCTTATAAGCAGACCTAGGAATCGGTGGGGCAAATTTTCTTGCCAGGTAGGGATTTCCTGTATCGATAAACTTAATTATCGATGTTCGTTTATATACCAGTGATCGCCCCCCACATTGTGTGTGTTTTTTGTAGCTATTGCTCGAAAGCATATTTTAAATATTCGCTAGGTTATATAAAGGTAGGGCGTAATATCTATTGCACTTTAAAATATAAGTTTTATCAGCTAAGACGGGGACGCTTAATGTCCAAAAATATGCAACAAATGGTCGTTTACTTTAACAATAGTAGATGGGACTTTCATAACGAAATATATTGCTACGAGTAAAATTTCAAAAATTGTTTTAAAAAAAGAGTAAAAGAATTGAGCTGTTAATTAATTTGATTTTTGATAAAAGCAATTTTTAGAAGCAAACCTTTGAGTGATCACTAATATGTATAACAATCATCGATAATTGAGTGTATCGATATAGGAAGTCCCTACCTGTCAAGAAAATTTGCCCCACCGATTCCTGGCTGCTTATAAGTAAGTATTGGTACAGCCAATGGCTACACGTTATTGCCAATGTGCGAAAGATAGATACCTCTTATAAAAAAAACTGCTTACCACTGAGCCCCACGCAACTGTACCTATTCGATAGCGACTGGCGTCGTTCGAAATGTCCGTCTCGCTACTACCATTACTCTGGCATTCCAAGTCACCGCGCTAAACGACTTAATCTGTCGGCCGTGGCACTCAAAAATATCTGAACATGCACTCTATTATCAAATAGAGGCGTGTTCGGATATTTATGAACACCTCGGCAGCTCAGATGTATCTGATGACTACTTGAGCCGTCAGGTATATATAAATAAATAATCCACTCCAATATAAATCATTCACAAAAATATTTTCATTTCTTTGAAAATAATAATATTATTCGCGAATCAAGAAAAATAAGTCATGGGACAAGGCGAGGTTATCAGAAAATTCCAATGAAATCGAATTAATTCCCCAATTTTTAGGGTTCCGTAGCCGTAAAGACCTATTACTAAGGATCCGCTGTCCGTCTGTCTGTCACATGGCGTACCTCACGAACCGTTATATTTCGACAGCTGAAATTTTCACTGATAATGTATTATTTTATTTGGTACCTTGTTGTACATTAATGTGACCCCTAGAGTTGCAGGCGTCCATATGCTACGTTGACCGCTTTCCATCAGGTGGGCCGGATGCTTGTTTGCCACCGTAGTGGTATAAAAAAATATAATAAAGAAAAAGAAAGAAAAGAAAAAGCGGACGGTAGTAGTGCCAGTGACGACAACACACAAAATAAGCGAACCCGTAAGAGGGTAGATGGCGTGTGGGTAGATCACAATTAAAAACTAGCAACACCGTGAACATGGCGCTTGCAACAGTGTCGAAATATGGGGTGCTCAATCAAACAATCATACATGGTAATTAATTATCCCTTTGTGCGCGAGTCCAGCTCGCTCTTGACCGGTTTTTAACTTTTAAAATCCAATGAAATTCCCATTATCTAGCTTTATACGAAGACTTCGAACTTCGAATGCGTAGCCTTCGGGAATATTAACAAGGCGTGATTTTTATTTATATCTATACTAAAAACCTTTTTCAGGTGAATAAATTGAATTCGGGTAGATCAGACGGACAAAAGGGGGGTTCGCTTAAAATGTTTGAGTGCTCTGGGACTGTAGGAATATTAAAGGGTTCTGTATGAGTGCCATTTTATTTTCGGTACTTTTAATAAATAATAAGATTAGAAGGTAACATTTTGTCATCACAATTTATTGAAATTAATCACTTCAGAACGGGTTAATCGCGTTTATTAACACCATGACCCTACGTACACGTATATTTGGGTTGGGTGTGTCCAACCAAAATATTGTATGATATAGGTATTATATGTCACATTTAATCTTATCGATTTTAAAGTATAGTGAACTACAATATAATACTTTTGTAATAAAATTTCTCAATGACTAAAATAAGTGAGTAGATTTTATTGATGATTATAGTCTGACAAGCAAGCGAGCGCAGTAACAGTAGGATAGAGAGCATCATACTGTCTTTTTCGACGGTAGTATTACCACCCCGAAAAAAGGGATGGATATAGTTTTTTTCATACTGTTACTGCGCTCAGTTTTTTGTCAGATGCCAACGGCTGCATTCTACCACCGCACCGCTTGCCGTCGGCAGGGTGTTCACCCGCATACCCTGAAGCCTAAATGGTCTCGTACCGTGCGGTTTAAGAGCAACTTCCTCCCGCGGACGCTCCGGCTGTGGAATGAGCTCCCTGCCGCAGATTTCCCAAAGGACCACATTCTTCAAAAACGGTGTTAAAGTTTTTAAAGGGTCGGCAACGCGCATGTAACACCCCTGGAGTTGCAGGAGTCCATAGATGACCGCTGACCATCAGGCGCGCCGAATGCTTGTTTGTCACCGTCGTAGTATAAGAGAAAAGTTAATATTTATTTTGTCTTGAATCAACGCCAAGGTTTCTCGATTGAGTTGAATGGAGTTGAAATGGTCAAATTCAACGGCTAAATGATGGTACGGTACATGGGAACATAGGACATCCTGAAATGTTTGGGATAGGTAGCTATCTGCACGCCTACCACGAACATCGAAAATTAGCATCGGGAGAACCTCTTTGTCACTCCAATATGCAAGTGTGAGAGAGATACAAATCCGCAATCGTTCGATTTTTGTGGTATACGCCCGGACCACCCTAGGATTAAGAGCAGCCATGATTTATAAAAGTATATTCGGAGTATAAGAACCTTTTTTAAGTGCGGAACCCTAAAAAGGTCGCTTATTGGGTCTAATGCAGGGCTAAAACGATTTGTGAAGCGGTCGCTACCATAATTGAACAGAATACTCCAGCGTGTTCGTAAATTCTAGAGTATTTGAATATTTGTGACCCGCCGGTTGGCGTAGTTAGTGACCCTGCCTGCTAAACCTGGTCCCGGGTTTCAATCCCGGTAAGGGCATTTATTTGTGTGATGAACACAGATACTTGTTCCTAAGTCATGGATGTTTTCTATGTATTTATGTATCTGTATATTATATATATCGTTGTCTGAGTACCCGTAACACAAGCCTTCTTGAGTTTACTGCGGGAATTAGTCAATTTATGTAAGAATGTCTTGTAATATTAATGTCCAAACGAAAAAGACAAAAAGGGGCCATATACGTTCGGGTAATCCGTCTACTTATTCTCCATAGTAGCTATCTCCGCCGGGCATCCGCCAGACAAATTTGTCATACATTGATCGGCAGATATGAGAGATATGCCATATACGTTTGGGATATGCTCGAACTTACACATCCGGCTATTATCAAACACCAATTAATAAACCTATTTTTTTGTTTCAGGTACAAATATCTTCCTGAGAACGACGGCCTCAAAACCTGATCTACTGAATTCATGGGAAGGCAGGAAAATATACACAGAATAAAAAAAGGGATGGATATAGTTTTTTTCCTGCTGTTACAGTATACATAGGGCCCCTAGGGGCGGCCGAGGCGCTCAAAAATATCTGCACAAGCCTTCAAACGCTCTGACAATACAGGCATGCTCAGATATTTGTGAGCGTTTGGCTGCTCCGATCTGATGGCGACTGTCAATCCGGCTGTCTGTTTCATATTCCAGTAGTCTGAATAATCCGGGCGGCAAGCAGCCATTGAGGATTACCGCGAGTTTATTTTCCGCTAGGGGCGCTAGTGCAACGTGGGTCCTGTGGGAACATTTCAAACGTCACTTTGACAGTTCTCTCATACTGACACAGGACCCACGCATGAGTGGCGCCGCCTGGTGAGCGACAATACGATAGCTCCCATTGCAGGCCGCTACGCTAAACAAATTCGCCGCTTGACTGAAAAATAGTGTACAGACCTTGGCTAGGAAATAAGAAAGCCTCAGATCACATGTTTGTCGACCTCAGCTTCGCTTCGGGCGACAATTACACGAGATCTGAGACATTTCTTACTTTACAGGGCTCGGTACGTAATCTACTATTTATTTTGCTTTAACTTTATGATGTGGGCATGTATATAAATATTGCAGGTTGTCGTCAGACAAATCCATTGGAATGATTGAAACCATATTCAGCAATTTTGTTGTCGAATGTTAATTTACAACTAAAATAATGTTACTTTGCTATTTTGTTACTAAAATAATGTTACTAGCAAAGTAACATTATTTTAGTTGTGAATATGGAACTCCGCAAAGCAAAGTAATCCCTGATTCAATACATTACTTGAATGTTAATTTGTTAATGCTATTTTGGTTCCCGCGGGAGCATGCGACTTTCAACCCGGAAGTAGCGGGTTCAATCCACGGTAATTTTTTTGGAACTAATGTACAAAATATCATTTGATATTTACGAGTAGGTACCTATCGCCTTTCGCTGAAGGAATACAGTGAGGAAACTGGGCTAATTTCAATTAGTCCTAGTTTACCCTCTGAGTTGGAAAGGTCAGATGGCTTTCGTAAAACTAGGGCTATTCCAAATTGGAATTAATTGCCAACGCGGATCCCAGGCTCCTATGAGCCAGGAAAATTCTAGGAAGAAGGTAGACGTGATATCAAAGCTCCAGGATTTTAAATCTAGATACTTATGCATGTAGAATTTATTCAAATTGCTAACAACACTTCATTCAAACTATTCACGCGTCATGTACGCCGGTCACGCAATGCGTAGGCGCTGCCAAGCCACTATACGCCTTAATACATTGTGTTAAAGTGCTACTTAACGGCACATTGTTATCAAGTCCAAATGTGACTCAAAGTTGTTGAAGATGTCGTAGATCTTAGATAAGAATAACGGTAAATGCATACTTGAACGTGTTGCTAGATTATGGCATTAAGTTAGTGTACAGTCGCAATCAGTTATATCAGAGTGGCCGATGTGCCCACAAATATCTGAATACAACATAGCATAGCCTAATAGCAACGGCCTCCTAGCCTAGTTGGTAGTGACCCTGCCTACGAAGTAGGAGGTCCCGGGTTCGAATCCTGGTCAGGGCATTTGTTTGTATGTTTATCACGAATATTTGTTCCTGGGTTATGGATGTTTCTATGTATTTAAGTAGGTACTTATATGTATCTGTCTATTATCTATATCGTCGCCTAGAACCCACAACACAAGCCTTATTGAGCTTACCGTGGAACTAGGACGATTTGTGATAGATTGTCCCATAATCATTGTGTGTTTTCTATCTGTGGAAACTTGTAATTGGCTTACTGTTTCTATGTCACTACCTTTCTTGTTAACTTAGCTGTAAGTTTTCCGTTGAAATAAAATAAAAATAAAAAATAAAATAAATATTTATTTATTATTTATTTATTTATATACGGCTTTATTGTCAAAGCGTTACAGTCTATTTCACATATTCTCAGCACCTAGGTCGCCCCGTTACTACTGAGGGCGTGGCGACTGTACTTTAAAGTATGACCAGGGGAGTGTCACTGCGCTTTTTGAGTTGACACAAAATCTTCCGCCTGTGGGTGGCTTAAACTTAAACAGGGTTTGCGCAGCGCGCATTACCTTACGTGTGCGTTCCTGCGTTCAGACATATTTATATTTCAAACAACGCATTTTAATTTATACTTAGTCAAATTAATAATATATAGTCAATAATAACGTCTTCTTATAATACATATTTTGTTCCTATTTATATGTTTGTACAACTTGTTGTACTACCATACGCACCTGACAGCGTGGTGCCAAGTGCCAACCCTAATGTTAATGTCATCTTGACATTTGTATGCTTAACTCAAATTAGCTAAACCTCAAATGGAAAGGTGGCAATAGACGGTCTGAATCAAAGCTGGAAAGTAGGCTTTAGTTAAACACCTGAACCAACTCCGACAATATTAAAAAAGTGGTTTATTAGACAAATTTCTCCTCACTTACATAGACCAATCTGGTCGATTTTGTCTTAAAGACTAGCAGACCACAGATTAACAAAAAAAGTAATTCTCTTGTGAGCAAACAATGTAAAAACGCCTCTGAACAGTGATCTTGTTTAAAGCAAAGTAAACACGCTTCTGGATATTGTTTTTTTTTCCTTACAGTAATCATAAAAAGCTAGTAATAATTGGATATTCTTATTTTTTTTACATACAAGTACTTAAAAAAAATCGCTTACCATGAAAGCAATCCATAGTCAAAATAATTCCTGGCTTATGTTTATTGGTAGAGCATCAAAAACGGGTCACTGAACTGAATTAACCCATTTAAGGAGACCCAGTTCTATTGAATGAAGAATACAAATCGTTTGACTGCACATCTCTTATAGTTAATTTGGCGCCCAATATTACTTCATAACATAAATGAATGAAACAAGGACAGACAATGCCAATACAAAAATCTTGTTCCTAAACCAAAATAGCTATTTATGCAACAAGTGCGGAAAGTAGGTGATTTCCGACGAGCGTAAGGTGAGGGGGGCGAAGTGTGCCAGCCGTCTAAGTGCGCCTACCTTTAATATATTGACTTCTACTCGTATTTAATAGAATATTGATTTTTATGGAATGATACTTACTAGTAATAGGCGCACTTAGACGGCCAGGCGCACTTCGCCCCCCTCACCTTATAAGCCGACAGATATTTTAGTATGCATTGTGTGAGACAATAAACAATAATAATTCGTAGCGATAGTGTAGTAGCACGTAGCACAGACCACACACAGTACACACACTAGGTTGCCCGGTCGTGCGGAAAAGTACTATCAAAATCCATTCCCGCACTAGTGCGGAAAAGTCTAGTTTCCGCACAATTTCGCTCCATTAGAAAGCGCACTTTTTGAGCACATGCATTGTAAAAGTATTGAGGGCATTGCCAGATTACGTTACTGACGCAGGTTTGTACGGCAACGGTACGGTTTGGAACGCGATTTTGAGTTATTTTCAATTTGATTAATTCCTCCATGGCAATAACTCACTGAACTGAAATATAAAGCCATTTACACACGTGCGAGCGTCAATAATGTTTGATAGTTTAATTAGTGACCTGTAACGTATCAAAGGTATAGACAATTGATAGACGCTTGAGTGAGTAATGATTAGGCGAATGTCAAACTGTCAGAAGCAATGTCGATGAAGGGTGGATGAGTATGTAGCTTAATATTTAAGGGGGTTCATACGAGAATGATATGTGCTTGATTAATTTTGAGTACAGTCAGATGCAGAGTTAAGTGACACCGGCATAAAAACTTTCTATGCAAAGACAATACTAAGACAGAAAAATACCCATGTTATTTATTTCAAAAACAATTCATAGCATAACAGTAAAAACGAAGCACTGCAACCTTCAAACACAAAAAAGACATAAAACTTAACACTATTACTTACTTATAATTTAATTTAGGCGACGTAACGTCGTCTGATCAGGCGTAGGATTCGGCAGGTTACCCCGGAACCGCCAACCAATGCAATGCAATCCTAGAGGTAAAAAAAAGTGTAATATAAAATGACCCAAACATGTCATGCCAAGTTTTCAAAAAAAGGAGCAATACAATGAAAGTACTAACAAGAACTACATTTAAACTACCTCAATACATTCATTCTTTTATTCTACAGAAACTAAGACCTTTATTCAAAAAACATTTGTTCCAAGTCTGAAACCACAGATAGAAAGAAAGAACGCAATCAGTGGAAGTGTTACAAATAACACTGAACGCGACGATAAAATCCGCGTTACCGGAATAAACCTCGCCGATTTACAAGCAGGCCTTCGATTCAGGCTGCCACACAAAACCGCCCTCGAGACGATTCTAGACGTATTCTAAAGCTAATGTGGTAAAAGTATGTTTACTTAATACAGGCCCTCAGACATGAGTGGTTCTGGATGTGTCTCCACGGACCGCAATGTGCGTTCGAAATGTCGATGTTCAAATGTGTCCTGCAGTTCACACTCTGACGCGCAGTTAACTGCGTTCTTCATCGACCCGCGAGCCAAGTGATCTGTTTCCAGGGTATTTAGCTTTAGCTTCAAGTCAATGTCTCCGGTTTTAGTCCGACTATGCTAAGTTTCTTAGATAATAGCACAGACTATGGAAGTGTTCATAGAAAATTCTTCTTCTCACTAGCGTTTTTGCGGCTTTCGCAACGGCTCATGGAGCCTGGGGTCCACTTTGGCAACTTATCCCAAGATTTGGCGTCGGCGCTAGTATTACGAAAACGACGGCCATCTGACCTTCCAACCCAGAGGCACTAAGGCTTAAACTAAGGCATATTCTGATTATTCCGGTTTCCTCACGATGTTTTTGCTTCACTGAATAGCGATTGATAATTATCAAATGATATTACGTACATAAGTTCCGAAAAACTTATTGGTACGAGCTGGCAGGATTTGGACCCGAGACCTTCGGATTGAAAGTCTCACGTCATACCCCTAGGCCACCAATGCTCAAAAATTTCTCAGAAAATTATTAAACGTCTAGGTCACGCGACGTTTTGTATAGAAACTGACATCGTCCCGTATATGATCGGATCGGATCGGACTGGTGTCAGTCATCCTTAATCCGTTTGTATGGCAGCCTGACTCCGTAAATACTCTTAAACCTCAATCGTAAACGTAACGCAAACGCGACCGACCTGCAAATTCCGTTCGCAGTAAAACCGCACTCAAATTTATACAAATCTAATCAGAATTAACTCCGGCGTTCCCATGGCGTTCCTTTTGTTTTCGGACGAACGAAAAGAAATGGGATTTTTTCCACTTGAAATTATTGGAATTCACTTGTTAAAAATAAATTGGAGGCCAAGCTACACGGTGTATGTAGATTTACCCCCAAGGAAGTTCTTATAAGTATCCATTGGGGCACTAAGGCGTCATAGACATATGGATACCCTTTTTTAGTCGTTGTGTGTGTCTCACTGCTGGGCAAAGGCCTCCACTCTCCTTATCCAATCCTCCCTGTGCTGGACAAGATCCCATCAATCCCGCTGGAACGCATCGAAGTGGTCAGCCATCTCTTTCTCGGTCTGCTTCTGTTACGACCATAACGGGGCTGCCAGCTAGTGGCTACTTTGGCCCATCTGTCCTCATTCATCCGGCAGACGTGTCCAGGTTCCACTAGCGCCCCTAGCGGAAAATCGACTCGCGGTAATCCTCATCCTACAGTCCAAATTAGGATTGCCTTGCCACGATTCGAACTAAGAACTGCTAAGAAATATTCGAAACAGAAATATATTTAATATAATTATAATTTATTTAATTTATAGTGCATGCGAATCTTCATGACAACACACACAGTCTTAAGTTTTCTTATTATATTGTTGCTATGTTGGCCTATAGGGGAAATGTGTTAATAAATGTGCTTGTATTAAATGACATGATATGTCACTTGATAAAAACAATTTACATTGTCGACATAAACAGTCCTCCAGCACGCCTACCACGAACATCTAAAATGTTGTGATGTGCCTCCACAAATCTGGAGCAGAGCCCACCTGGGGAAGTACCTCCACCTTACAGAAAACCGCAGTTTAATAACACTAGACCCTACTCATATAGTGTTGTGTTTCTGTCGGTGAGTAAGGTCGCCACAGCTCCAAGAGGATTCACTGTGTTGACAGCTGGGGACCCACGGAGGAAAGCTTGCCCCTTTAGCTGTCAATGTCAACACAGCGAATCCTCCTTTTTTTAAAGGGTCGGCAATGCGCATGACCGCTTACCATGAGGCGGGCCGTATGCTTGTTTGTCACCGTCGGAGTATTAAAAAAAAACATCTTTCCAAGCAAACCCGCTGAACACCACTAGCGGAAGGGGCAACCCTAACAGCCAACAGTAAAGATCTTTACGAGCGCACGTGGCCCTAAAGGCCCGATTTAGGGGTGACAAAACATTTATTATTTAATCAGTTGTAAACCCTGACGAATGTAAGGGAATCACAAGGGAGTTTTTTTATAGGGCCTATCGAAATGTAAATGTGTTCTCTCTATTGCACTTACTTCGAGTGAAAAAGACGCAAATATGCGTATTGGATTTTTCGATTTCAGTAGGGCTTTCGTTGGACGGTTGGAATTATTATTTACGGTTATTTGTTTTTACGCTTAATTTTGGGGCTATTCTTATTTTTCGAGCATAATTCGTGATCATAATATTTTTTCGTTTAATTGCACGTGCGGAAGAAGATAGGGAGACTAAGAAAATATACAAAAAAGTTTTTGGCATTTAACCGCATTCGTTTTGTTTTTTCATAAAATTTATATGATATCATGGTGTATAATGGTTCAGTTTTTTCCTTTTGAGGTACGGAACCATAAAAAGGGATAACTTTGTACGAAGTGCCCCGTTTTCACTGTTATTGAGTTTGCTTGGCATTTTGACAATGTTTTTCATAGAGTGGCTCTAGTTCCATTTTTCTCCGGAGTCCATATTTATGAGCCATGTGTCTGAAGCAAGATAAACGTAGTATGTATAAAATGTAACGCGTACCAGAGCAAGGGATAGTCAGAGAGCTAGGCCCTGTAAATAGTTAATAATTTGGAGAGCAAAGAAAACTTGAACGAGCGAAGGACAGTTAGGAGTTCAAATATGTTTTTGTCAAATTGGAAATTTTCACGTGTTTCGCAAGCTCTTTTAATCTTAGTAGGAGAAAAAAGTGTTCCCAATCAAATACGGTTAGCACACGGCGACGCGTCGGATATTTCGAAGTCGAGAAAGGTACCTGTCAAACTATTTGGATAAGACGATGACAACTCGCTGTCCCGGCTTATGTAACGCCTCATGGAGCCTGGGGTCCGCTTTGACAACTTATCATGTAACATTTTTTATAGAAACTGACACATCGTCCCAGATCAGATCGGATTGGTGCGAGTCATCCTACTGCGCTGATTGAATCAAATAATAATCTAAATTTGTGCTAAGCGTATAAATCTTCAATATTATTTCCGGGGCGAGCTCTCGGGCTATAACGCAGAGTGCAGGGAATATCAAATATCGTCGCGAAATGCCAGCTGCGACAAGTTTAACATTCGATCTGGCCGCGTATTTCCGAACTTGCTCTTTATTTTACAATTGCGCTCGAGTTTGTATAAGGTTTGGTGATTTAAGAATTGTAAAAAGTACTAATACCATGAGTTGTACCGTAGGCGTTCTGGCTACTGTGCGTTTCTAATGTATGTCCGTCTCGCACCTGCCAGAATTTTTTACCCTCGATGCGAAAATTATGCAACAGGAGCAAGCGAACGATGACATATAAAAACCCCACTAAACAACTAACCTTAAAATTAAACCCCACGACATGGCCCATGGCCCCTAATGTCTATATCCAAATGTACAAAAAAAGCTACTGTGTGGTAATGGCATCATCAGGCTTGCGTTCACATTATTAGTTCTATCTGAATCAAAGGCATACATTAGTGGGGATGGCGTTATGCAATATTATGAAGGAATCAATTTTTCAATTCATTTCAATCAAGATATATTTTAAAAAAATGCTTCAATGTTTATTACAAATAAACACAGAAATAGTTACATGAACATGGTAAAAATTACTTTGTTTTTACACTTACGTGAAGTCACCTTGCGGAAAGTTTAGGTACCATAACGCTGGCTGCGTTCCCCTTTTGGATGGCTATGCGTATCCGTTGTACGAGGAAGGAGCCCTACATTCGCCGGTGACCTCAATCAATCAATCAATCAATTTTTTCGACAACTCACCTTAAAGTTTACGGGCTCCATGGGATCAGGGTATCGACAGTGAAAGCCTAAAATATAAGATGACTCGAAAGAGCGATATATTTGCGGCGTTTCGGTATCACTGCAAGTGACGATTATAACATAGGAGCTCGGTTGGGTGCCCCATAAGCAAGTAAAATAGGTTGTTAAGTAGGTAATCTAGAGGTGGTACGATTTAACCGACGGTACGATATCGCCGACTCTCCCGTAAGCAACAAATGATAGACTTAAATGTTATAAATTGAAAGAGATGTCATATACTACAGAAAAAGTGATCAAATCCTCAGATTACATGTTTCTCGACCTCAGCTTCGCTTCGGACGACAATTACACGATTTCTAACTTTACTTTACTCGGTACGTAATCTACTACTTTTATTTGTATTTTTTTTTTATGGTTTATGTATTTACTTATTTGTTGTTTGTGGAACTAATAAAGTCCTAAATAATTCCAGACCATGAAATTAATCTCACGATATCGCTTAACACCATCCAAATAATAGTTTTGCATTTTTCACGGTCCCCGCGTAATTTGGACGCACACATGCGAAAAAAAGCCATTAACACACCTCTGTTTTTCTCACACTAGTAATTTGTAAAGAAGGGCTTATCTTAGTAAGTTACATGAGGCGTTTACGTCTTTTTCAATGTGAATTGGTTTTCTTGATGAGACGGAACATTCGTTGTGTTTTGTTTAATTTTGATAGTATTAAGGCATAATTAGAGGTACATTTACGGAATATGTTGGTATATTCCGTAGGTATTATGTATTTGTGATGGTAGACATTAAAATAGATAAGGTAGCTGTGACTGGTGCGTTAATTATCCCTGAGGTTCGAATCTGACCTGCGTTTTTTTATAGGATTACAAAAATCGTGCGATTAAAAACACCGGCCATGTGCTAGTTGGACTCGCCCACCGAGGGTTCCGCACAAAGGATCCTCCCCCCAGTTATGACTGGTGAGTTGGTTTCGATTGCAACTCGAAATTCGAAAGTATGTCCGTCTCGCTCCTACCACTGCTGGCAGGAGCGAGACGGACGTACTGTCGAATGCCGCAGTCGCAATCGAACGCAACTCATGGTAAGCATACTGGTGAGGCGAGATACAAATACTTTAGAATCGAGTCGTGGCTAGGTAAAAACTCATGGTACGCACTTTGTTAAGCCAGAATAGCCCATTATCTTCATAAACTTAAGAGTTTTTCACTCTTGTCGGTGGAGTATCTTCCAGCTCTCTCTGTCCTGCGCCAGCGCTTTGACCTTTTGATACGACATGGCTTTTACTTTTTCCTTCACTTGGTCCATGTAGCTTCGTCTTGGTTTGCCTCTACCTCTCTTCCCATCTATCTTTCCCTCCAAGTCCAGAATAGCTTTGAAAAAGTGGTCATGTCGTATCAAATGTCCAATCATTTTTCCGCGTCTCACTTCAATGGTATTCAGAATCGTTCTTCTCTCGTCCACTCTACGCAACACTTCCTCATTCGTTACTCTCAGAATAGCCCAAGTGTACAGAATTATTGAAACTTCCTAACCGGCAACCGGTAACCCGTCTATAAACTATGCATAACCACAAGTCTCGAGCGTGAAACACAACTGCTTAAACATTCAATTATTCACTTAAAAATTCATACAAATTGCTTAATAAGCTTTGGAAAATTCAGTTTGTTATGCGAAGAGCTGCCTCACAACAAGGGCCGTTGCCAAGATAACAATAACGTTTGGAAATGATTATTATTATTTTATTTTTATCATTTACTAGCGACCCCCGCTTCGCACGGTTTATACATATAAACCTTCCTCTTGAATCACTCTATCTATTAAAGAAAACGCATCAAATCCGTTGCGTAGTTTTAAAGATTTAAGCATAGGTACATACATAAAGACAGCGGGAAACGACTTTGTTTTATACTATGTAGTGATTACAATTGTGTTAAATAACACCACTAAATGATCCTCAAAATGAAACATTTAGTTTGACTGTGTTATGAAATTGTCAGCGTAATTTTGAATTTAGAATGCTTTTGGTCTCCATATTATTTATTTTGGCCTGCGTCTTGTTGGTAACTAGGTATATATCTTACAAAGTAGATGACAATACTATTGTATTAATACAATAACTTTAAGTTAATACAATGCCTTTGTGAGGACCCTGGTCCTTGTAAGTAAACGAGCTCAAATAAAACAAGAACTTCTTAAACGATTCGACTATTAACAAATATTACGATTACAACCAAATTAGGGCTCCACGCCAAAATATCAATGACCAGACACAATGCCCATTAAAATATTCATAAAGCGATCATATCTTAATCAAAAACTCGTATATAGCAGCAATCGGTGTAATAAAAGCCCATATCCGAAATTAACAATTAAAATAGATTTCGGAAGAAATTATTTGAAAAAGTAATCTACGAGAGCATTAGGAACTACGTCGGCTGACCATCGATATACCTTATGCAGTTTGCAATAAGGCTCACTACTGGCTAGTTAAGAGCGTTGGTGTTGGTACGAACAGCAATACTTTTAATTGACTATCGGTAAACCTTATGTCGTTACTATAGGGTTCACTATTGGTCAATTAAATGTGTTTGCGATGGTACAAAGCATTAGAATCCACGCCCGTCGACTGAGACGATAAGTTCCGCCTACGCGTGATGTGCTTAATATGGTGTAAAACATGAACTGACAGCGTGTCAGCTGTTCTCATAGTCCTAGTGTCTACATATACACTCACCCTTACCTAGTCTATGGACGAAAGAGGGGCCAAAAGCGCGGGACGAGCACATCGAATTATGAATATAATTACTCAACTACGTACGATCGTTTTAAATATTATTTAATATGTTCGAGTCTCACGAGAGTTTTATAGTTAAAGTGACAACACCACTCTGTCTGTCCGACGATGACTGCCCGATGCAGCCGAAACATGTCACGCCTATTATGATAAAAATATGTGAGCGTTAACCGTTGCAATTTAATATCAGTATGACTCACGAAAGTTTAAATTATATGATCTGTCAGTTTCTATAAAAAACGTCAGGTGAGGGATCCGAGCTATCACGTGATTATTTCTATAGAAATTGACAGATCGTCCCGTCCCGCCCGTCTCGTCCCGTCCCGTCCCGTCCTAGTGTGGGTCATCCTTTAAGCAGAGAACGCATTGAGAATATAATAATAATTTCGTACCAAACACACAACGGAAAAGAAGATAACCGCTCTCAACTTGTACCATACCCTGATCACTGTACCATAAAATATGGTCGAAAACTTCACCGAATATAATTACGAGCGGCACATGTAAACCCATTATATATAGATAAAGGAGATCTGTTCCATAGATAACGGGCACGGTACATGGAATGTTATCAGTATATTGATAAAGCTTCAAAATTTATGTTTTTATTGGTACTTAAACCTACACTTTCTATTTTATTGCTAGACTAATCACTATACAAAAATAAGCATATGTACCTACATATTGTACATGCATTTACCTGCAGTAAAAACTTGAGTAACGAAACATGCAAATATATACACCCGTTTTTTTCGTTTCGACTTTAAGGGGAGATTCTTCAGCTTAACTCGAGTTAATTTCTCTAAGAAACCATTTATTTCATAAATCAATGTATATCAAAACATTAGGTACATGTAAATAAGACATACGTCTCGCTCCGCAGTTCTTATGCTGCAAAAAAGTCCATAAAACGCGACTTCCACCGACATGCCTATATTATTTGAACTCTATGTTCCTACTGTTCCTCTGCGATTTGAAACTACTAAGCTGTGTTTTGGCATGCGCTGATGAGTAAAATTAAGCTTTATCGTACTTGACATTAACTCAAAAGGACCTTTTATAATGTGATCAAAAGGTACTAATTTACTTTATTAAAAAAAATCGAATTATACAACAAGCTTCTAATAGAAGTTCTAATTCATTTATCTTTTCAGACTTTACTAAGTAAACAATACCAACTTTAGTAATCTAAATTACTGAATACAGTAGAACTTCGATTATCCGAATTAATTGGGACCGAGCCCAGTTCGGATAATCAAAAGTGATATTTGAATATTTAATATTACACTTTCAAAAAGTCGAATATTTTTTTAAAGATTCTGCGGCTCGATGTAAGAAAATGCGTAGTAAGTGGCGTGAGTTGTTCGGATAATTGAGTGTTTGGATAAACTAAGGACGGATAATCGAGTTTATGTGAGTTCTTGATTTATTCTTGACGTGTCTGTAGTTAAAAAAAACAAAGATTCGACCGACAACATCGCATAAGTTTGATAAGTAAAAATAACGGTATCTTTAAATACAAGTATATTTAAATTAAGGTACTGCGTATAATTACATTGTGTGAGTTGAGAGTTCGCTTTGAAATGGATAGTCTTAAGTTAATTGTTAATGAGATCATGACTTGCTGTTCTTTCGGTAAATATATATTCTTTACTTTTATCTGCTTTTTGTTCGCGTAAAACCACACATATTTTGTATATAAATACGTGTAGAATTTGTTTAATATTTAGCCATTTTCTAAATGTGTTAAAGGGAAAAACGCACCAGTCATCATTAAGAGAGGTATGGGCACAACGGATGCATATCGTTTAGTGTGGTAGGGCACAGCACAACGAATGTCGTCTCGCTCAAATCTGGAGCAGAGCCCATCTGGGGAAGTACCTCCACCTTACAGAAAACCGCAGTTTAATAACACTAGACCCTACTCATAGTGTTGTGTTTCTGTTGGTGAGTAAGGTCGCCAGAGCTCCAAGAGGATTCGCTGTGTTGACAGCTGGAGACCCACGGAGCAAAGCTTGCCCCTTTATCTGTCAACACGGCGAATCCTCCTTTTTTTTAAAGGGTCGGCATCGCGCATGTAACACCCCTGGAGTTACAGGCGTCCATAAGTATACGGTGACCGCTTACCATCAGGCGGGGCGTATGCTTGTTTGTCACCGTCGTAGCATAAAAAAAACAGGATTTAATAAAGTAAACATAACGTCTTCTTCCTAACGTTATCCCGGCTTATTTCACGGCTCAGGGAGCGTGGGGTCCGCTTTGGCAACAAATCCCAAAGGTTTAGCATAGGCGCTAGTTTTACGAAAGCGACTGCCATCTGACCATCCAACCCAGAGGATAAACTAGCTGGAGTTAGTCCGGTTTCCTCTCGAAGTTTTGCTTCACCGAAAAGCTAGTTGGTAGTGACCCTGCCTGCTAAGTCGATGGTCCTGGGTTCGAATCCCGGTATACTTGTTCCTGGGTCATGGATATTTTCTGTGTATTTATGTATTTGTATATTCTATATAATATAGGTATCGTTGTCTGAGTACCCGTAACACTAGCCTTGAGCTTACTGCGGGACTTAGTCAATTTGTGTAAGAATGTCCTATAATATAAAAATATAAGATAAGAAATGATATTTCGTATATAAGTTCCTTGGTACCGGCAGGATTTGAACCCGCGACCTTCAAAACCCGACCTGAAAGTCGCACGCCTTACCGCTGGGCCACGCTTGAGAATGTACAATTATACCTAATCTCACAATATTCACCAACAGCTATAAAATAAACACAAAGCGCTTTGTTCCAAGCATTCCAAACCAAGGAATCCTTGGAACGCCAGTGCTGCCACCGGCTACTTAAAACTCACAATTCCTGATCTCCTTCTCTTTCGCTCCTATCATGTGCGATAAAGATGGAGATACAAAACTTGGATCATTCGATTTTCGCGGTAGTAATTTCCTTATTGTATTTAAAAGTAATTTATAGCGGATTACGAATTTCAGGTGATAATTCAATTCGAGGGGCAAAGGTAATTCTGGAGTTTGTATTGGATTTGTTAGTAGCTTTGGGGATATAAAAGGAATTTAACGCTTAAGGCGATGATAGTAATTAAATTTGATATTAAAGCTTAATTGTTTTAGTACATATACTATCGCGTTCAAAATTGCATGGGCACTTTATGAATTAATGGATTCATAACTTTTGAACGCGTGTGTACAGTGGCGAGGCGTTAATAGAACTCGATTCCTACCGGCTTCCCTTGCGTGGGGCAATCTAGCATATTTTTCGTAATGACTCAAAGAAGGCAGGCCGAATCAGCTCCTCCTTGCCTAATGAACATTTTGATGCTTCGTCACTGATGTATTCCTGGTAAGCACACGTATCTATCTGTCAGTTTGACGTTTGCGTTTGTTACAAACAGAGAAAACATAATTGTATGCTATGATATTTGATAATCGTCCCGTTTTACCTTTTGAGTCCGTACTCAAAAGGTAAAACGGGACGATTATCAAATAATAAGTAGGGAGTTGCCATGGTATAGGTAGTTACATTCCCTTCCCATGTTGCGCCATCTACCAAGCATGTCAGTGTCACATGCAACAACGTTTTGCTGCATTAGTCCTCTGGCTGTACAGAATAACAACAAGAAATAGTAGATTCACTCACTAAGGATCAACCGTCCGTCTGTCCGTCTGTTAATAGGCTGTATCTCAAAAACCGTGATAGTTACACAGTAGAAACTTCCACAGATTCTGTATTTATATTGCCACTATAACAACGAATATTAAAAAGCAGAATAAAATAAATACTTAAGGGGGCTCCCATACAACAAACAAACGTTTTTTTGCAATTTTTAACAATAAAGTTACGGAACCCTTTTTGCGCGATACCGACTCACACTTAGCCGTTTTTTTTAATACTCAAAGTACCTTAAACTCTAATTTTAGTACAAACTTTAGTCCATAATCCATAATAATATTATCCCCAAACATATCCAGTTAAAAAGTCAAAATTATAACAACACGAAATAACTCCATAACCCATCGGCTGCAACTCGGGTCGCTTTAAAAGTAGCAGGAGTCGACTTTCGATTCTGCTACAAGTTTGCCAGATTGGTCCAATTTCAAGAAATAGGATTACGTACCGAGCTCTGTAAAGTAAATGTCTCAGATCTGGCGTAATCGTGTGACACATGTGATCTGAAGCATTCTTATTTACTGGCAAAGGTCTGTACACTATTTTTCTGCTCGACGCAGTCGGCCACCGGCGAATTTGTTTAGCGCAGCGGCCTGCAACTGACTGCATATATTTCCGGCGAACGCGTACATTTAATTCCGAACTAAACAATGGATTCTAAAAATTTTCTAAAGTAAAATATTTAGCGTAATGAGGGGTTTGGGACATAATTATTACAATAGGAATTATAAGATGCATATTTATTTGTAATTAGTAAAACTTAAGAAAATAATGTATTTAGAAGTAAAACGCCCAAGGGCATAAATGCGTAATTTTCAAGCATACTGAGACTTATTGAGCTGGGCTCATCATGATGGCCTTAATGATTTTTCGGTAAACAAGAAATCGCGGACGAGTGCGAATTAAATACGAGTTCGTAATTCGTGTACCGCCCATACATACAATGTTTTTCATCAAATTTGCGAGGAAATAAAGAAACTTGCAAATCCATTACGGCCATGGGCTTATTACAGCTCTTTAAGTCTCGGTATATTTGCATAGAATATCACCATTCACGAGCAAGTGTGATGAAATAGTAGACTACGTACCGAGGCCTTAATGTAAGAAATGTCTCAGATCTTGTGTCCTAATCGACAAACATGTGATCTGATACTTTCCTATTTACCGGCCAAAGTCAGTAAGGTGAGGGGGGCGAAGTGCACCAGCCGTCTAAGTGCGCCTATAACTAGTAAGTACCATTCCATGATACCAGGTAGGCGCACTTAGACGGCTGGCGCATTTCGCCCCCCTCACCTTACCTACACTATTTTACTACTCGACTCGACGCAGTTAGCAAGCGGCGAATTTGTTTAGCGTAGCGGCCTGCAATTGGCTGCTTCTCGGCTGGGTGGCAGAAAAATACATTACTCCGCTTCCGCTGTTACCTTAAGCATCACTCCGAAAGTTAGCCGGGTTTCACCGAGCCAGAAGTGTAGCTTCACACGTGCCATCTTTTTGTACAAGTTCTGTTTCTGTTGCTACCTGTTTATACTGGCAACTCCGAGCGAAAGACGACGATATAAAAGTTTGGAGAAGTAGAAAATGAAATTCCTTATGCTACGTGGATGGAAGAAAACTACTTATCTCTTCTTGTTACTTCACGGTTGAGTGCTGCAATCTTTGCTTTGATCACCAAAGTTCCGGAGTAATTGATGACTCACACTAGAACGGGACGGGACGGGACGGGACGGGGCGGGAAGGGAAAATCTGTCAATTTCTATAGGAAGCGTCACGTGACATCCGAGGGCTCCGAGCTATCACGTGATTTTTTCTGTAGAAATTGACAGATTTTCCCGTCCCGCCCCGTCCCGTCCCTTCCCGTCCCGTGCTAGTGTAATTTCCATATCCTTGAGTAAGCAGAGACTTCATAGATGAATTACCTAATATTAATTTTCCCAATTGTTTTCACTTTTTGACCGAGTGAGCAAAGCGAGCACAGCATCTCAGTTTCAGCTGGGCAAAAATGCTTTCGTCTGTCCCTTTATTCTCCTCTACAAATCGCGTTTATCAACCAATTGTTGTGAAAAAAAAAAACAAGTTTGTTGATCACATTTTTTTCCCGATTCAGTTTTTGGAAAATTTTTAAAATGGCGAGAGTTGGTACAAAGGTTCTAAGCGCCATAGACATCAAAGGCGCTTACGACCTTTGTGCTAATACCAGTACCATCTCGCGAGGTATATAGCTCACAGAGCCGATGGAAATACATCTGTAACAAAAATATCCAAGATTGCTTTAAGAGCGACTCTGAAACTCTGAAATCACTTCGAAATTCAACGAAACATTTTTTCGAGTAAAAAAAACTTGGCCTCTCCAAAGTTGAGTCATCAAAAGTAGGTTGAACATGTTAATCTCGTTAAAATACGGAGATAACCTCAAATTTGTCCCGTCAGGAGCCCCGAGGGATTCCGGAACTCAACTCAAATGAGTGAAAGATGAGCGTAGTTTGATATCGATACGAGTTTGATGTTCTTTGGGATTTGGTGTTGTAAGAGGTTTTAGTGAGTTGGAAAAATAAATTGTGTAAATAGTTGTTGGGACAGAGTGTACCTTTAAATTGATACCACATCAAGAAGCTTATACTAAAAATTATTACTTAAATCTAGCTTTTGTCTGCGGCTTCGCTCGCGTTAGAAAGAGACAAAAAGTAGCCTATCTCACTCCATCCCTTCAACTAATTCCAATCAAAATCACGTCAATTCGTCGCTCTGTTTTGCCGTGAAGGAGGGACAAACAAACATACACACACACTTTCCCATTATGTATGGTCATATTAGTATGGATACTTGGATAGGTCATTAGGTAAATACTCCGTTCAATAGGCAATCTGCAAGAATTATGGACTGGATGAATAATTAACACCATGACCCTAGGTTTCGTTTCGAGCCCTTTACAATACTCGATTTCACAGGGTTAAGATGATGACTGAGAGAATGCGAATTCTTCCCATCAATCAAGAAACTTGTGCATAGTTTGCACAACACCTACAAAAATATAAAAATAATTAAAAACAAAAACAGAGGTTGGTCTACAATGCCCAGAGGGGCTTATAAAGCTAGTAATACATTGCCTGAAGTGCATTCTACAAAATCCGTTCTAAAGTTTTTAATTTCTACCAAACATTGTTATTGTCGTCCTTTATACCTTATGATCAGTAATAAAAAATACTATCATATTACAACAATCCAAATACATAAGTAAAGAGAAACCCATACCCCCAAACCGACGCTAACAGCTAATCAGATCATGACATGATATCCAAATGGCATCGATCGGAAAACGCGCTATTCGACAGCAAGCTACTCAACCTAACACGAAAGGGAGTAACTTACCAGTCAGATCCTTATAACCTTTAGATTTTTATTGAGTTCACTGCGAGAAGGTATCAACATACTTTGAAATCCTTATACCCCTTTAGAAGTCAAGTCTGGAAGGACCTGAAATTTTGTAAAGGGATATTTTAACTCCACAGCCGCTGAGTCTTAGGACTCTCTTGAAGCCAAGACTTCAGGACGCTGGTTGCATCTAAATTACATAAGTTGGTGTCTGCCTCGGTGGTTTTCTGCTATTTTAGCGACAGCTGCGGTACTTAGTAATCCTGGACGTGGAAACATATGTATTTTAAATTGCAACGTTTCAAACTCACGTATTTGTATCACAATATGCGTGACATGTTTCGACTGCATCGGGCAGTCATCGTCGGACAGACAGAGTATGCTCGAGCCGCGAAGGTGACAACATCACTCTGTCTGTTTTTATAGAACAGTTAAAATAGCGAAAAAAGTAAAATCAGGAAAGGTGGCAGAATGTGGAAGATGTCGTGCCATATATTGTATGAATATCCATAAGGAGCAGTGTTCTTATAGAATACCATAAATAACGTTATAATGTATACTTTTTTAATATGGCTGTCATTGTCAGTCATCTAATTGACAGATAGAAGTGCTGGACTAGAAAAAATACTATAGACGCGTGACTGGGCGGGGCACGCGTTACACGGCATTAGAAACATGTTGCATATGCTAATCTGACGTATTTTCTAGAAAATGCATTAAGCGGTAAAAATATTTAAAAATACCGTGTTGCGCTATTGTCGTGTTAATTTATTTATTTATTATTCGGAGAACGAACAGCTAACAATTTAAGATAATGATATAAACTATTTATATTACTTAAGTAACAGAGAGTCAATAGGTTCCCACCAGTAGCAACAGATTTACAAATAAATTGTGGTTAACATCACTAAAATTATTTCACAACATGTTACCCAATAACATACTTATCAAAATCAACAATGAACCGTAATGCTACATTTTACTCCGTGTATCGCGTCAAGTCAATTTTTGAAACGATTTTCGCATCCTTCATTTTATTTAATTCCTCTTTTCGCAACAGTTTACAAGGCTCATTTTCCATTGTTCTATTCCACCCTATAATTTATTCGCATAAACTAATAAGAAAATATGTGTACAGTTTTACCAATGAATCTTTATAAACCGGTTTTATAATGAAAGCCACACCCTCACTTGCATCTGCTAAAACTTATCATAATCTGCCACAAATCCTATTATAAAACATCACATGTATGTACAATTGTACATACGAAATGAAGTTGACTTACGCCCTTTCATATAACAACAATAGCATGCACTTCTATTATTCTTGCTATGACCCGCTGCCCTTACAAAAAGCAATCCAAAAACCGTCAGTACATATCAATTTGAACCTTAAATTATAGCAGTACGTGTCATATCACACGCAAGATAAAATTGTCTATTATACTATGACCAAAGTCATATGCGTTTAAGTTGAACGATTTTGGGCTTTATTTCAAAAGGCGTAAAGCTTGATGTGTGTGCAGAGAATTGGTGCATCGCTTGCCATCTGGCATCCATGTAGTTTGTAGGTCAGATCTCGTATTATTATTGGAATTATTACTATTAAATCGTAGCTGTTGTAGTTTTAAGTTTAATGGCGCGTTAAGAGTGGTTTAATAGTGTTCTTTATTTTTTAACTACTGTTCAGTGATAAAAATGCGTTATTTATTACACTATCACTAGCAATTGCAAAAAAAAGTTGATCAAGAATTAATTGTGCTCTAAAATCAGCTAGCTGTGCTGTCTGGTGACAAAGGCGGCATACTAAGTTATTAAGTTATTATGTATGATTACTATTATGCCATACACGGCCTAGCCTATTCGGTAGTGACCATGCCTACGAAGCTGAGGTCCCGGGTTCGAATCCTGGTTGGGAATTTATTTGTGTTTATCACGATTATTCCTGATTTATGTATGTTTGTACCTGACATATATGAGTAGGTATGTTTCTCTATTTAAGTATGTATATCGTCGCCTAGATTTTCATAGGACAGACGATGAAAGTGTGAAGTAAACGTAATAATTTCATAGAAGTTTGACGTTTAAAAAAATACACTTTGAAGTTTGACACTTAATTTGCTTAGACCCATAGTACAGTCAGCCACACAGCTAACAATACACCCAAAGTGCCAAAAATATCAACGAAAATAATATTACTTTACTATTCCGCCAAACGTGCTAGTCTATTAGTGGTGGTTATTATTGGTGGTGTGTGTTGTATCTATTTGCGTATTTATTTTTTGCGGCGGGAGGGTGGGAACATTAATTGCATGCAAAAAATACGCAAGTAGGTATAACGGGTTGGCACTAATAGACTAGCACGTTTGGCGGAATAGCAAAGTAATATTATTTTCGTTGTTAATATGGAATTCCGCAAAATAACGCCTGATTCAATAAATTAAATAATTTGCCAAAAAATGTATACAGGACTTTATTGTCTGAGCATTAAGGTCGTGAATACATATTTTTGGCACTTTGGGTGTATTGTTAGCTGTGTGGCTGACTGTACAAGCTTTGCTTAGTTTGGGACTAAGTAGTTTGACCTGTGTAGATTAGTGTAGAATTGTCCCCGAATATTGAATTATCATTTATTTTATTATACGTTCGGATAATTTAGAAAGGGGGGTTAAGAATTACTCACACTAGAACGGGACGGGACGGGGAAATCTGTCAATTTCCATAGAAAGCGTCACGTGACCTCCGAGGGCTCCGAGCTATCACGTGATTCTTTCTATAGAAATTGACAGATTTTCCCGTCCCGCCCCGTCCCGTCCCGTGCTAGTGTCAGTCATCCTTTAACCAGTGGTTGCGGTGAAGGGGCCCCAACGGCACGGCTAAGAGCACGTCTATTCTATTGTCGTTCTTACATCATCCTTGACTGAGACGAACACATAATATAAACAATGCCATTTAGGTTTCTCCATGTTTAAGCTACTTTACATATCGGGCCAGTCTGGTCTTTGTAACATCTATCCAAATCGAATTACACGCGAGCTTGCGTTGCCTTCAGGCAAGAGCGGTATAAGTCTGGTTTAAGGCATAAGTGATGGCGGTTGACAAAGAAATCTTGACTGTAAAGTGTCAGCGTGCGTAGCCAAGATGCCAATCGCTCACGCTTAATAACGTATCGTAGCTACCTCTCTATCACTCTTCCTTATTAGTGTGACAATGACAGTTGCGTTTCGTTAGCGACTGAGCGTGAGCGATTGGCATCTTGGCTACGCACCCAGGTCTCAGCGGTTACTTCTCCTTCCTAGAGTTTTCCCGGCTTATGCCCGGCTCAGGGACCCTGGTCCACTTTGGAAACTAATCGCAAGATTTGGTGGTAGTTTTACGAAAGCGACTGCCAATGACCTTCCAATCTAGCGGGTTAACTAGGCCTTATCGGGATTGATCCGGGTTCCTCACGATGTTTAATTATTGATTTTTGCTTGAAGAGGAAGTACTTGAGGCTTTTTGATAATCAAAATGATTACAAACCTGTATGTATGTTATAAACGTGTTCGAAACTGAGTCGTCTAAGGATTAAATGGAACACTTTTTTCCATTATCATATATTTTTTCGAAAAAATGTACATTTAGCTAGAGCAATATTAAGGAAAATTGCCAAAGCTTAGCAGATATATTTGGGTCCGTATAAAATATATTTAATGAAAATAAAGATACAAAAATAAACCACGTATAAATGTTACACCTAATTAACTTAAATTATATTAAATTAAGTGGAATAATAATTAATGATAAAAAATCAAGTTTTATAATGTCTATCTTATATGTGTTTTTGTATTTCACTTTTATAATCTTATCATAAAATATCAAATGAAAAAAAGAACAAATTGTAATACTGTATGAATCAACGACCTCACAAAACAAGCTTTGTAAGAATTGTGTTTTTGGATAGTAAATAAAAATATATATTTATGAAAACAATTTTTTTGCAATACCAATACTTCATAATATCTAAGGATTTGCATTTTATATGCGTTATTTATTTCATTATTAACGATTTTCAATTTCAAATCGTGACCGGCCTCTTAAGTCAAATTAAAAAATAAAAAAGAATAAAAATCGGAACCCTTATAGGACCACTTTGTTGTTCGTCCGTCCGTCCGTTTGTCTGTCAAGACCCTTTATCTCGGGAACGTGTAGAGGTAGCAAGTTGAAATTAATACCACATACACAAGTCTGCGGTCCGTTGAAGCTGCGAAAAAACCAAACCTCTACGTCACTGCAATCAAAAGATACGGCGGTTTATGTCGCATTTCCCACACAATTTGCAATGGGAATCAAAATGTATAGGGTACTTACCGTTGACATAGAATCCCGAAATGTGGTAAAAAGCAAAAGCTTATAGCACAAGTTCAGGAGAAAATCCGAAAACCGTATAATTGCCGCACTCTGAGAGTTCCGCGCCACCTTGGAACCCTCAATTAGCGAGTCCGACTCGCACTTGGCCGGTTTTTTAAAATCGCTGTTCGCTCATACCCTAACCGCTGCGCTTATAATGTTTGTAGCAACACTTGTAAAGCTCGGCATTATATGTGCGGTAAGTGGTTCGTGAATTTCCGCGCGTTTGTTTTAACAAACTCGCTTCGCTCGAGCGGTTTCTTCGGTAATTTCGGAGATGAATGGGGGAATCTAATTGTTTCTGGAAATTTTTGAAGCTTTGGAATTGTGTAGTCAAATTATCTTTGGAGGAGTGATTTTAATGAGATTACCTCAATGTGGTAGAACGGCCGTTTTCTTTTTTACCTACAATGAAACGCGATTTTCTCTATTTAGCTTGGGCAGAGAGTACCATTTTGTACCATTCGGGGTCGAAACTCTTGGTCCATGGGGTCCCAGCGCACGCAAGTTTTTCGTAGAAATCGCGAAACGTCTTGTTGATGTAACTGGTGATCGAAGAGCAGGTGGCTTCCTCGCACAACGTATCAGCATTTCGATACAACTCACACCTCCGTTATAACTTCGGTAAAATGTTACCGGAGCCGGAGTCGGAGGCGGGGGCCTAAAACCAAACGGATCGAAGCTCCGTAACATCCCTGCTTAAAATACATAATAATAAAATTAATAAACGTATACTTTGAAAGTATGTTTAAATCTGCTCACGTTGTTTACCCACCCAGTTGGTATAAATAAGCTACATAAAAAAAGTCCCTAAGCCATTCAAATCGCCAAACTTTTATCGACCAAACTCTGACCAAAACACCAATTTAAAAAACAAAACGCCACACCCATTATAAAAACAGAAAGTCCAAACAAAAATTACATAAATTTGTCACGTAACGAGTGTAACGACTCTTTTGACTTTAAACAAGGAACATCATCGATCAAATCTAAATTTGCCTGATACATGCATTAAAACCTCGTCGGGCCTCGCCCATCGTCATCTCTTAAAAACGT
This sequence comes from Lathronympha strigana, assembly GCA_949128165.1. NCBI lineage: Eukaryota > Metazoa > Arthropoda > Insecta > Lepidoptera > Tortricidae > Lathronympha > Lathronympha strigana. The sequence goes on along the minus strand of OX421922.1, from coordinate 4,291,564 downwards.
ATTACCGGTGGCGCAGAGTAGAACAGATTGGGCACTTTGGCAATAAACGCGTTTAATATCAGAACAACTTCACTCGACATTCTCTACATTAACATGAATCATAAGCTGGTGTTTTTTATGTTTTATTTTACTGAAAAGCACTTAATTTCTGAACCTTGATTTTTTGTTTCATTACTCAGGTTTCCATTTCCTGTTTTCTCACTTTCTCACAATTCTGTTATGCGTTTGTATTTCAAAATATCTACAAATCACGAGAGTATTTTTTCTTGCAAGTTATTGACATAACTAAGCATTTTGGACTGGTTCCATGTAACTTATATTGCCTAACGCTTGCCTATTAATGAAAACTGTAATTTTGTTCTATTAAGAGCCACTAGCGCCAAGCAGGGTTAGCCGTTAATTACTAAGTGATAAAATATAAAATACACGCCTAACTCCGGGTTAGTAGGCTAACCCCGGTTACCGCAAGTGTTCCTAAAAGGATTATTCTATAACGGGCCCTTGGAAAGTAAATCATGTCGATTTTAACAGAGCAATATGTTTTTATCTCTAGTCGCTGGCTGTTTGCTTTGTGTATGCCAGCTGTCAATAAGTCATGCAGTGTTACTTCAGTGACTTTTTAATCTACATCTACTTGGCGAGTTACCACGTCTCCAGTGTTCCAGCGTTTTTTTTGTTTAAATGCTCTTTCTGTTTTAATTTATAGCCCCAACGAATTTGGTATGCATAAAACCCAGCGAACAGATTCGGAGATACGTGTAAATTGCGCCCCCGATACTATCGAAATTAATTGCGAATAAAATTAACTTTTTAAAATATAGGCTTGGACCAGATTTCATCGGGCAGTGAGTAAGATGATATCATTTTCCGAAACATAGGTACCTATATCATCTACATATCCTGCTCTCATAATATAATAACGGATAAAGGATGACTCACACTAGCACGGGACGGGACGGGGCTGGACGGGAAAATCTGTCAATTTCTATAGAAAGAATAAATAAATAAATAAATATTATGGACAATCTTACACAAATCGACCACGAATCACGTGATAGCTCGGAGCCCTCGGGTGTCACGTGACATTTTCTATAGAAATCGACAGATTTTCCCGTCCCTCCCCGTCCCGTCCCGTTCTAGTGTGAGTCATCCTTAACTCTCACGTATTTTTAGTCACTATGCGCGACATGTTTCGGAAATTCTAGGATGCATTCAAGCGTATTATATGTACGCCCGCTTGCGTCGTCGTGCGCGGTACTCGGCGGTTGATAGGTAATGGCATCATAGGATGTCCGAAGCATGTAGCGCATAGTGACTAAAAATACGTTAGTATCCGTAATTTTATTGTAATATCCTTCCCTCATATGGAATTTTAAAGCGAAAGCGCCAAAAACATGACGTATATCGAATATCGTAATTCTCATTCAAATGAGCCCATCTGGAAGAATCAGGTTTTCGGGATTTATTTTGAAAAACGCTCTTAATATGCGCAGAAATTCTTGACGGATAGAAGAGGATAGATGGATGTGACCCATTTTGTCAAGAGTTTCGTTCAAATTTAGTAGAAAAATGTAAATGTTAGTCTCATCTATGTTTTTATTATGCTCAGTGGCGTTGTAGAGGAGAGACCTACGTCCAGCAGTAGACTATTTTAGATTGATGATGATGATGTTCTTAGATACATCAGATACATGCATGTGTATATAGTGTACAAGTAGATAAATTATTCATACTTTCTTAGATTTATAACCTTAAAATCCTTTTTTTTTCTGCTTAAATATCTTTCAGGGCTGCACCGCCAGTATTAAAGGCTCAGAAAGTTACGGCGCGCTGTGACTTTACACAACAAAACCATCTATCATACTAAAAGCTTACTGTAACTAGAGAAGCTTAATTCTTAAGAATTTGCACGGACTTGGGGTTCTGTCCCGAATCCGAATGGAACCCGAGGGTGAATAGTCCAATTTAAACTTCGGGACAGACCCGATCGCGGCCATGTTATTTATAATGAGTTTTTACAGACATTTTCCGAAAGCTTGCAAGGATTTGGTCTCGAAACAGCCAGTATAATAATGCCCTAATATCGTCTTCTGTTACCGCGAGTTTTAGGTATTTGAAATATAAATTGAAAGAGATGTCACATACTACAGACAAAATTACCAAGGCCCCAGGTTAGCAGAGCAGGGATCGAACCAGCGACATCCTGCTTTCGCGGCTTACTGTGTTCGATCCCAGCCCTGCTCACCGAGGGCCTTGGTCATTTTTTCTGTAGTATATGACATCTCATTCAATGTATAATTTATATATAGTACCTAGTGTGACTACTTAAGAAATACTTAACGGATTTATCGCGTTAACAAAAAGTTTCGAGCCCTTTACTGCACTCGTTGCAGTTTTCTTATCGCTTCTTGCCTCCCATCAGTCAGTTACGGAAGCGTCGTATATTTATTATGTTACTTCTAAGACGGTTTTAACATTTTTAGGATTCCGTACCTCAAAAAGAAAAAAAACGGAACCCTTATAGGTTCACTTTGTTGTCTGTTCGTCGTCCATCGGTCTGTTTTTCAAGACCCTTTATCCTAGGAACGCGTAAAGGTAGCAAGTTGAAATTAAGACCACATACACAGATCTATAGTCCCTTGAAGCTGTGAAAAACCCAAACCTCTACGGCAAATCTTGGGATTAGTTGCCAAAGTAAACCCCAGGCCCCCTGAGTCTTGCCATACACCGGGAAAACACGAGGAAATATCAGTCAACATAAACATGCGAAATACTTACTGTTTTTGTTACTCAAGGTTACATTTATGCTGGTTTCAATTCAAGCAATCGACAATTAATTATGAAAATGGCTTCTCATCTCCGATGGCCACACGGCGAGGACCTTGCAGACTTTTGGGGAATATTAATGTGACAGGGAGGTACGCTTTAAATACAGTTGTTGATTTTTAAATGTGTATTTATGGACTTAGTTCAAAAAACGAAAGAAAGGGGTTTTAATTCGACTGAATGTTTATTTTTGTATGTTTGCTCTGTCAACTTATTTGATTTTTTTTTGTTTGAAAGTAGGTACGTCGTGGGTACAAAGTGGTGAAGGATTTTGGTTTTGATCTAAGGAGTCGTTCAACGAACGATGAAAATCATGATTTTTGAACGAGCCCTATAGTAGACGATTTTTTTTATTAAGTAAATATGAGTTATTATGAACTAAATTTGCTCGATCATTTTTAAATAATTATATATAAAATATGTATCTTTATTTTCAGACAACTTTAGTCAAGTCCATACATAGCTTTGTTGGTAGGATTAAAATTAAATTAAACTAAACTAGGGTGTTTTTGATCGATTATTAGTAATGGGTTGACGACGGAGGCAAATTATGTCAATCAATCAATCTTTGTTTTATGGCTCCATCAAGTCCTTGATGATTCTGCCAATGTCAAGGTTGGATAAGACACGGCAAGTGAATTATTTCGTAGTACGGTGATAGACGGTGTTCGGTAAAAAAATTATGTCAAATGCCTTATAATTATGTCAAACTTTGGCATTACCGTAAGGAAATCTGAGGCTACCATGACGTCTTAACGCGATTCAGTTGAAGACCTAAACGGAGTCGCTTCCATACAACTGAGCCTAAACGGAATCACGTTCAGACGTCATGGTAAAGGATGACTCACACTAGAACGGGACGGGACGGGGCGGGACGGTAAAAACTGTCAATTTCTATAGAAAGCGTCACGTGACATCCGAGGGCTCCGACCTGTCACGTGATTATTTCTATAGAAATTGACGGATTTTCCCGTCCCGCCCCGTCCCGTCCCGTGCTAGTGTGAGTCTTCAGGCCGAAGTTTCGTTATGCATCCGTCGTCCGCCCATTAATTATCAGGGTTTTTGAAAACCATGTTAATTTTTCAAAATGACGCCAAAAGCTTAAAAAGAAAAAATCAAATAACAGTTATTTTTACATCTCAAATAAAAGCAGAAATATGTACGATACTAGAAATACATTTGATTTAAGACCTTAATAACGCCTGCAAATATACGTGACCCAAATTACAAGGCACGGTATTCTATGCCTTTCTACCCAGCCATTCTACTAAAATAGTTCAACAGTAAATAATCTTAATTAAAGATGTCACGTTTTAAAGTCAAATGTAATTCCAGTTAGTTTCTAGTTTTGTGAATATTGTTAACGCACTTTGTATTTGCATTTCGTAGAGATAAATTTAAGGCGAGCCAGTGAGCAAAATGTAAACGCGAACAGAATTTAAGTAATTGCTAAAGTTGATCGAACTGTCGGTATACGTTTCCTTTGCCGAAATACAAGCCCATATGGGCATGCTCGGGTTGTATGTTGTAACTAGTCCGTACACGAAAATAGATCGAAGCGTGCAACTTGTTAGTGTAGTTGTATCATTTTCTATGTGTTAGGGTCGTCATTACAGACTCCATGTTTGTAATGTGTGAGGAGTGCGTCTGTAACTGTATGCACGTTTCCCCCGCAAAAAGTGAAAAAAAAATACGGTAAGTTGTCGCTTTGAAGTCTCCGGGATTCCACGTGTAATAAGCTTGAGTTGCTCGAAAATCAGTTTTTTTTTTCTAGAATGTAGAAGACATCGGTTTGAATCCTACCCTGGACAGTGGAGGCCTTTGTCACCTTTTCTTTAGTACCTACATGTGTGACTTTTCACTTCCCGACATAAGTTTTGTCATCTATCTACCGATGAACAGCTGCTAGACGCCAGGTAATAAAATAAGCATAGCAAACTAACTAGAACTAGAGGAGGTTATATTATTAATTGCTCTTAAAATCATGTATCGTCGGCCGTAGGTTCAATTAGGCTATATGTTTTAGGCTAAATTCTTTTATCAGTTATTATCATCATAATATATTATTGAATTGAATTGAAAAATAGGCTATAACTATAATTTTACCTATATTTCTAAGGCTAAATTACTAAACCTGCCCGATATGTTTCTTACTAAAGCTCTTTAAACATACGAATCATATTACGTAATATTATAATTACTTAATATCGAAACTTAATTTACGACTTCATTCGATTTAAATTAACTTTCAAAGCCCTTGGAAGGCTCGGAAAGTTTGGGAAACTGACAGGAAATTTATTACTGTTCAAAGTTCTTGTGCATTGAATGAATTGGTTTGATGGAAAATGACAATGTCTTGCCATCGGCCTCCCAAACTAGTATTGACCCTGCCTACCCCTGTTCAGATCCTGGTCAGGGCACTTATTTGTGTGTTTAACACAAATATTTGTTCCCGAGTTATGGATGTTTTCTATGTAATTATAGTAGTTTATGCAACTTGTCGGTCGCCGTTACAAAACGAGGCGAAGTTTAGTTTTGTAATAACAGACCCGAGAGTTTTAAGAACTAATTATGAGCTGTTGCATACGCTAGTTTTTCTATGACAGCTAAAATAGCGAAAAAAGCAAAATTTTGAAGGGTGGCAGAATATGGAACATGTCGTATGCCCACTTTGAAATTTATAAAAAAAATCAACAGTGCTGAGGTATATATTGTATGAAAATCCATAGGAGCAATTTTATAATGTATACTTTTTTTTTAAATCGCTGTCAGTCATCTACGAGAAGAGAGGAGGTTACGAGCTAAAGAAACCACGACCGACACCGAAGAAGGTAGGTACCAATTCTTGGCGTGATTGTTAAAAATATATACCCACCTACTTCATGACACTATCATACACAATTTTATTCGACCGTGCCCCATATTATAACGTTGGTTTGTACCTAATACTTAATTAACGTTCTTTCCTGTTTCAGGTATGTTTTGTTACATTTAACAAAATCAAAATGATAAAAATCTGGCGTCGATGATCTTAGGTAAGCCATTTCCAGTTGTTGTAAATTACGAGTATATTATATTAAAATACAAACACTAATTTAATACTGATTTTTTTTACAAGCAATTTTTATTTGCTTTTGAGTGTACGAGAGGTACTTTCGGTCCTGTTAAAAAGCGCTAAGTATCCCTAATAAAATGTATGGGTGACATGTGAAAAAATATAGGTACACATCTGACTAAAAATATGTCCCAAAGCATCTTATTCCGATGTAATAAGTTGAGAGAGATGTCATATACTTACTTCAGAAAAAGTGACAAAATCCCACGGTAAGCTGGACTGGATCGAACCAGCGACCGCTGACCGCTTTCGCGACAGACCGCTTTTGCTTCATAATTGTATAGCGTAGTACCATATTAATGACACAATTTTGTCGTTACATATTCTTGCATTTGACTGTACCTTGTGTCATAAAATATTGAATCCACCCTAACCACCCCTCAACGTAATATTTAATGGCCATGATTATCTGCAAATCAATCAGATAAGGCATAATTCAATATATTTAAGCGGCATTGTTATATTAAATTATATCAATCCTCGTAATAGTAATTTATTATTATTGTTTGAACCTTTGACTTGAGCTATACAAACCTCAAAAGGAAAAAACAGAACCATTGTCCATCTTCGTTGTCCGTCCGTCTGTCTGTCTAGACCCTTTATATGGGGAACGCGTTGAGGTAGCAAGCTGAAATTAATACCATATAGGCAGGTCTGCAGTCCTTTGAAGCTGTGAAAAAAAGGTATTTCCCGATGACCTAGAATCACAAAATTTAACAAAAAGCAAGAGCTTACAGCACTATTAAAGGGAAAATCAGAAAACCGTATAATTGCCACGCACTGAGAGTTAGTGTATGGTTGTGAGAGAAGCATCCTTTGTGCAGAACCCTCGGTGTCAAGTCCCGACTATCATTTGGCATTTTTATGAAATGTTTGATAGTTTTGGATTAGCAATAATGAAATTGTTAACATGCCTTTCCTAGTCACAATCACCCCTCTCCCACTTTGTCGGGGACTAAATTGTTTCCTGGTCACCCCCACGATGATATCTTACTGTTAATGCAGTGGAATACTGTTAACACAGTATGCTACGGGGGTTTACGCATTCAAAGCTCTTCATGCACGAATTAGACTGGCTGGAGCAAAAAGCTTTAGAAACTGAACAGGAGACAGCTCTGAACTATCACAGGGGTGTCTACAGGTTATCATGGGGACACAAGTGAGCTGGCCAAAATAGGTGTCAGATAACACTGTGTGTGGCGAAGAAGATAAGACTATGAAGCACGTAGTGTGTGAATGTCACGCTCTCGCCAGACAAATAATAAAGGATTTTGGTGCAGGATACCTGGAGCCAAAGGAACTCAGAGCTTTATCTCTGCGCTCTATCATCCTTCGCATGAGATGGTCGAGAAAGCCCTGGAGTAGTGCAATGGGGGACAATTACGTGTGTATCCGCTAGGGCCCTTCCCCTTTCTGCCATGAAGGTCCAGGAGCTGAGAGTCTCACATACCCCCAACATTCACGCAAAAAAGGCACGCGAGTTGCGGAAAAGGGCCCAGATAAACTAACTACCCCCAACATTGGCCTTCCGAGGCCCTGGGAAGATGCGCAAAAAATACCTTTAAGAATATTGAAATACTCAATAGTCAATTTTGGATTACGATAATAAAATTGTTCGCAATCGCCCCTCGTCCTAAATTGTTTCCTGTTCGCCCCTGCGATGATATCTTACTATTAATGCAGTGGGGTGGAAGTGCTGCAGGGTATCCAGTCAAATAGAAATCTATCAATTTGTATTGCCCACTGTGGGTTTTTATTTGATTTGAATTGAATAGGAAAGATAGCTGTGGAAAAATGGCATTGCTTAGAAGTCTGAGTTGACCAGACCTGAAAATTGAATAGAGGATGAGGAACACGCGCGTAAATAAGTAGAGTCCGGCTAAGCTAGAGTCAAACCACGTTATCTTCTCCAAACATATGAACCGTCAAATTTTAAAGTGTAAAGGAGAAACCTCTATAAAATTATGACGTTTACTTAGACTTTTACAGTCGGTGCTATCAAAATCTATTTTATTTAGATTTAAGGTAGTTAGAGGTAGGTAGTTAGGTAAGTTACACTTACTGTATATATAGTTTGAAAATAAACAAGGGTGAACAGGCACCTTCTGGGCGAGCTCGCTCCATCGTAGGCCACGACTTTGCTTTCGGCTAGTCTGTGGCCAAGAGTAAGCCCATTTGTTATTTAAAAAAAAATGTATTGTTATGTTCTATCGGTTAAAAGACAAAGTTTCTTCCCGAACTTGGTATACGTTGCCAGGGCCCGTAATTTTCATGCCAGCACGCCTACCACGAACATCGAAAATTGGCATTGACGGGAAAACCTCTTTGTCACTCCAATATGCAAGTGTGACAGAGATGGATATACAAATCCGCAATCGTTCGATTTTCGTGGTATAGGCCCAGTTTCGTCATAAAAAAAAATCGAAAAAAAAAATAATAACATGAAACACTAACTTTAGCATAGATACTATGGTTATTTCGTTATTATTATTATTTTTAATTAAAATTGTATTGAGTTGCTACTTATTGTACTTGTATCTTGTATTGTATTTTAAATTCTAATTTGATAATTTTGTCTGTTCTAAATTGTAATTGTTGTATTTTCATGTCGTATAATCATGCATGAATATGTTTTTCAATTTCAACTAAATTAAACCTGATATAGCTTATTTATTTTTACATGTTTCGGAGCAAAGGTATTGTGTATTAGCTATTAGTGGAAACTGTTTTAGCTTATGTTTTAACTCTGTCTTTTACCTTATTGTATAATAATGTGCTGTATGTTTCCCAAATAAATAAAATTAAAATTAAATTAAATAATGACGTACGAGTTACGCGTAATAAACACACAGGATGTTTTAATACGAAACGAGTTAATGACAGATACAGTCTATCAACGTTCGATTCTAACGTCGAATGTAATAGTTTTGACACTATTCAATGACAGCATTATTCTTTCAATCCTAAAACCTAAAACATGATGTCGTCATTTTTCTGTCATCGGCATGAAAATGACGGACCCTGGGTATAACATTTATTTTAACCTCGAAGGTCTGTCACTTGTCATAGCTGTATTTAAAAAAAAAACCGAACCCCTGGGGGCTTGTGGACCCCAACAGAAATTACCATAGAATCGAGTTTTCCTTCAAATGATAACTTTGGAGGTCATCCCCGATGAGATGACAGGAATTTAATCAATCGTGAACTTTGTTTGGGAAGCGTTAGAGTTCGGGGTCTTTGATGTTTGAGATATTTGTAACTTTCTTAAGGGGAATTTTAAAGGAAACTTGACTTTTGTCGCGTCGTTTGTCCTTTTAAAACTATTTTTTGCTAAAAAATTGTTTATAAAAGAAGAGTAAGAAGAGTCATAATTTGAATAGAAATATTTTTCAAAGGCATAAGAAATCTTAATATGTAGAACAATCTTCATACCTATTTATGCCTTTGAAAAATATTTCTATTCGGATTATGACGAAACTATAAGTAATTTTAACATACTGTTTATTATATAATATAATATATTTCATATAAGTAATAATATATATATGTGTAAGTATGTATAATAATATGCCGTTACAACACGAAAACCTTGGGGTTATCTACTAAATTCATTAGCCTTTTTTAAGGAATAAAGGACTCTGTTTAAGGTTATCTACTGAATTCATTCGTTTTTTTAAGGAATAAGGAAGGAAAGGAAAAGGAAAAGTAGGTAACGTTCATGCGAATAGGAACATTACACATATTTAGCTACACAAAGAAATCCACAAACACATTAATTTCTGACTATATTTGTGTATTCACGTTTCTTTTGTACAAATCTAGCCAGAGAATAAGAATGGCGTTTATTCGACCAATCGCTTTCTGATGCCTCCCCTCCCTTGTTTATCGACTCTGGCTATCTTTATGAAAATCGGCAAAATCGACACGTTAGGGTTGGCATCCTAATTACATTTAGGTACAAATAAAAATATGAGACTGAAAAAAAAAACAACTTGGATCAAAACTATCGCACTTGTCCTATTGCACAAGCCAGTGTAGGGAAATTATAAATAAATAACTACATTTAAGGACAATCTTACACAAATTGACCTACGTCCCACGGTAAGCTCAATAAGGCTTGTGTTGTGGGTACTAAACAACGATATATATAATAGACAGATACATATAAATACTTACATATTCGTGATAAACGCAAAAAAATAAATTCCTTGACCAGGATTCGAACCCGGGACCGCCTTCTTCGTAGGCAGAGTCACTACCAACTAGGCTAGGGTAGGCGCGCGGACCCCAGCAGGGGCCGCAGGACTCTCACCTCTGGCTTGCCTTAACCGGCCGGTCAGAGTGGGATGTCAGAGCTATATGCTCGCAGGGTGGAAGTGAGAGATGCATAAGACGCGAGTTGGCACGGTGGCTGTTAACACCCCCTGCATGGGTAGAAAGCGGCGCACACCTCTCGACACCCTGAGCCGCTCACGCAATGTTGCCCCTGTGTTGCTCCATGCGAGCGACCATTTTCGGGGGCCCAATTTAGTAAGATGGCGAGTCACCACCTGCCTCTTTTATCGTCTTTTTCAAGATTGACCAAGGTAGGTGCAATAGCCCTTTCCATAGTCCCGGTTACCCAATCCACAAAATGGTATCGTTCGCAAACTTTCTGCTTAAATTATAATATAATTTTGGTATATTCTTTCAACTAGTCGGCGTTATGAGATTAGGTGTCTAGTTGTTATTTGTATTCTAATCACTGCAGTTTAAACTTAGCAAACATTAGGGGTTAGACTTTGAAACTTAAATACCGAATTTGCATAACATATTTACAACAACTTGCATAATTTAATGTACTAAATCTCGGTGTTTGGCGCATAAATGTATACCGTTTGCCTGATTACATTGTAAATAGCAGCTTAGGTTTTAACAAGTATTACAGCATTCCAAATATATTTGAAAAAAAAAATGAATATTTCATATTTAGTACTTATTTTATTATTTAAAGATCGTTGCAGGTGCCGCGTGATCGAATGTTCTGGATATATTTTGGGGAGGCCTTTGCCCAGCAGTGGGCTCCTTTCGGGTGATATGGTCATGATAATGTGGCACATTTCATGAACCAAACACATGGGTCTTTAATGTAAAGCCTTGAAGCTACGAAACGCGATACTACCACCATTTTAGCACGACATTTTTTAAATTAAAGATTAACCGGCCAAGTGCGAGTCGGAGTCGCGCAGGAAGGGTTCCGTAGGTACCATTATTTTAAAAACGGCAAAAACATCATGTTTGTCGTACGGGAGCCCCCTTAAATATTTATTTTATTCTGCTTTTTAGTATTTGTTGTTATAGCGACAATAGAAATACATAATCTGTGAAATGTTCAACTGTCTAACTATCACGGTTTTTGTGATACAGCTGGTGACAGACGGACGGACGGACAGACGGTGGACCCTTAGGGTTAGTAATAGGGTCCCGTTTTACCCTTTGGGTATGGAACCAAAAACAATACACTATTACATTGTCTTCTGTTACCGCGATTGTTGTTCATTCAAATTAAACACTTTGGAGCGGATTAATCCGTTCTAAAGTGTCTATACGTTATAACGTTGTCTGGTATTCCAACATGTGGATGCACTTAAAGGAATATAATACACGACGCCCTGATCAGAGAGACATTGGGCGTGACCTAAATCCGATATTAGTCCGGCTAGCAAAATCTTCGAACTCACTGAGGGTAGTTGGCATAAAAATATATAATAGCCTGAGCCGGGAAATCAAGGGGGCCTCTTCTTATGAGCTGTTTGTTAAAAAGTTCTTAAGCTTTTTGAAATTTGAGAAAGCATACTACAATGTAAATGACATATATAATTAAAATGTATACTTGACATATATAATTACCTTTTCTGTTTTTTTTTTATTGTTACTTTTTTTTTGTATTTTAATTTTTAATTGTAATGATAATGATATTGTGTATTTTAGATTTAATTTATTTTTATTATTCTTGACATGTGTTTTGTTTTATGACATTAAAGATTTTGAAACTTGAAACTTGAAACATAAGAACATCGCTAAGCGATGCTGTAATAGATGTTCATACAATATAATAACACTGTTGATTTATTTTAAATATGTAATAAATAAAAAATAAAAAATATATGTACGACTAATACCACATTCTGTCGCCATTTGAGATTGAACTTTTTTCGCTGTTTTCGCTGTCGTAGAAAAAGTTGTGTCTGAAGCAGCTCATAATTAAATCCTTACTTTATGACTATTGCCTATAGCACCATATGTACTGTAAACTACTATTATATTACTAAAAAAAAATGGCTTTTGCCAACCCTGGCCTGGCTTTATGATCCGGAAACGCCAGGGATGTTTGTCGGCGCTATAACGTTTCCATTTTTGAGCGAACGCTCTTATTATCAAACATTCCGAATACTTCCGGACTCGCCCTTATTATCAGTCCCGATACTTCCGGACTCGTTAGGGCGCTTGTTGATTCTTCGCAAACAAGATTTGTTCTTTCATACTTGATTAAACAATTCTTTGTATTCATTCCAATATTCTGCATGTAGGCTTCTAGGGCATTACATGTCAATAAGCATTACATTAAAGCAGTTGCTTGGACAAACCAAACAATAATCTAGTGACAAAAAAGGTAAAATCTAAATACTGATAATAGTGATAATTACAACTGCCAATACCTGCGTAAACAATCCATACTTATATAAAATATATACTAATATAAATGGGATAGTGTGGGTATCTGTTTGTTTGTCCGTCTTTCACGGCAAAGTTGAGCGACGAATTGACGTGATTTTTTAAGTGGAGATAGTTGTAGGGATGGAGCGTGACATAGGCTACTTTTTGTCTTCGAGCAAAGCCGCGGGCAAAAGCTAGTTGGTAAATAAAACTATAGAGATCCGACGGAGTGCCCGAACTTATATCGCCAGCAAATAATAAATTCAGTTTGGAGATGTAAATGGTACCCAACGTCAAAAATGAAGATTTGGGGATGTAAAGGCTCTCCAAGCGAGTAAATAAAAACTGGAGATATTTTTTTATGAAATAGGTGGCAAACGAGCAGACGTTTCACCTGATGGTAAGCGATTAACGCCGTCCATGTACACTCACAACACCAGAGGGTCGCAAGTGCGTTGCCGGTCTTTAATGTGGGACTACGCTCTTTTCTTGAAGGTTTGAAGGTCGTATCTGTCCGGAAATACCGCTGGCGGCAGATCATTCCAGGCAGGAAGATGTAAAAAAGAGATGTAATGTTTTATTTATTTTTAAGCAGTAAAGAGCGAGACCTGAGAGCATTAGTTTTTCCACTTTTTATTTCTTTGTAAGAAGTTTTGTATCGTTCGCAGAATTTTTTTTCGTTATTTTGTGGGTACTGGTCCGTCCGTCTGTGCTTTTCTAGATTTTGATAGCAGAGACTGTATATATATATATATATATGTATGTTTTTATTTGCTTTATCTGAGTATATATAAGTATTTATTAGTATATATAAATGTATAAATATATATGTATTTTATAATTGTGTATGAGTTTTTTTGCTTTAGTTCTTTTCGTTTCTGCACCTCCTACTGTTTCTTTATTTCCTGTTTTATTTGCTCCGCTACCCTAAGGTTGTCTGGAAGAGATCGCTTGTTAGCGATAAGACCGCCTGTTGTTTACCTCTACTTTTTGTGTGTGTTTTTATTTTAATTTATATTATTTTTTCTGTAATGTTTTGTAAGGTGTGCAATAAAGAGTTATTGTATTGTATTGTATTGTATAATTTCATAGAAGTTTGACGTTTAAAATAACACTTAAAGTTTGACAGTTTGTGACGTCAATACTAGGTATGAATTGTACGTAATAGTGACGTTACGCGAAACTTGAACGCACTGTATTTTCATCATTTCCGATTTGACTAACAAAGGAAAAAAACACGTGTACAATATTTTTTGGTAATCTAAAAGACGGACTAAGTACATTTTTTTAGTTGTCCAGCCTATTATAATTTTATAGCGCCGAATCGGTTGAGAGGTTGCCAAGATACAGTCGCGGATTCACACCTTAGAGTACCTACAAGTGGTTCTGTTCGAAGGTGAATCCGCGTTTTCTTTTAGTCTAGAGACTAAAAGAAAATTGAAAAATCTTTGACTGTTTCTAGTACCTGTAATATTAAACCAGGCATCAAATTCGCTACTAATTAAGATGGAAACACTCCCTCGCTCGTGTAAGCTCACCATGAATCATTCATTGTTACATTAAACTTAATTGGTTCCCGAGTAATCCTCAGCCAATTAGCGGAGGATTTAAAACCGGTCAAGTGCGAGTCGCGGTTAGGGGTCCAGAGATAACTCCCAGATTATATGGATTCCAGCAGACCTATTATATGTAACTCTCCGCCCGAACTAGAGTCGATCGTCTTTTGTTTTACAGGCTGCCCACAGCCCCAAATATCCCGCGCCCGCCGGTGCACGCCGCCGCCAGTACTCAACGCGGAGAGAGGTATGGGCACAGCGGATGCATATCGTTTAGTGTGGTAGGGCCAGGGACCGGAACCGGTTACCATAACCCGGGTTTTTCATAAGGTTATTTTAAAGGTTGTTTTCAAAACACCTCCAATATGGTTAACTCATGATACGGAAACCTTAATCATTCGGAAACCTTATCGGTCCAGTTAACCCCAATTAACCTCTAACCAGTAACTAACCGCAATGAATTCTGTTAGTGTTTTAATCTGTTTTGAACAGTTCAAACGAAAGTAATCTTTATACGCCCAGGAATTAGACTTAATATTGAATGACCATGGCTAGGAGTTAGGACGTTGTCGCTCGCTGTGGAACCAGGTTTGTTTTGCTCTTAGTGTGGCATCGTTTATTTATTTCCTTACTATATTTAGGCTAGCCTAACATTTTTATTATCATACATAGAAATGAAAGCGGCGTGAGCGTTTGTTTCTACTACGCTCAAGTTTATTTATTTTTCTTGTAGTTAATCAGTCAAATATAGGTAGTCGTAAATAATCATCATACATGGGTAACTTAGCGCAATTATTCTGATATTATTTAAAAACAAAACATAACTATTAGTCTCAGATTACGAAGCGATAAAATTCAGCAAATAGTGCTATTTTGTGAGTACATCTTGTGACGGCTGTCGTTAAAGTTAAAACTTTTTAAAATCTCGACATTGTTATCCTTTGTAAAACCAACAGCTAATTACCTGCACGAAATAGTACCATAAAGAACAAGAGATATTTTATTAATAACAACAGTATTCCTTTGGCAATAAAGTTCAAATTGTTATAGCATGCACTCAACGTATAACCTTTTGAAATTAAGAACCGAGGCGTGGTCAACCAGGTGTCTGTTTATTTTTCATAATTAAAAGTTGATTTGATTATTGTAGCTTGTGTTAAATTTTGCAACTTACGTAGGTAGATATTAAAAAAAGTGGGAACAGATTTCTTATCGATTTGAGGATATTGTGCAAGCTTCAGTCGCTATGCTACCAAGTACCGGCAACGTTAGCTACACTGTATTCTATTCCCGATATTTCTTACAATCGACAACTGGCCTACTTTTTGGATTTTTAATGCATTTGGATTCTTGAATTTTTAATCCATGCTTAGTTCATACACTACTCAACTACAGCAAAAATAATATAATAAATACCACCCTCTAACTAAGACTTGCAAAACACGCTACCGGAGGCCTATTGCATAATCAGTTGTAGCTTGTAATATTAGCGGAAGTCTCTTTTCAATCCCTTTTATTAGAAAGAGAGTTCCGCTAATATTTTAAGTTACAAAATAAATTATACAATTGTATCCAGGTGGTCAGATCATATTTCATTTCTAAAAGGTTTTATGTGAAATGCGTCCTATTCCAATTTGACCCTTATTCTTAAGACAGTAAATTTGTAATTTATATTTCAGGTTTTTGTATTACTGCATTTCATTTTCTGCAGGTAATTAGCGATTGGGTTTAACAAAAGACACTACAATACTATTCATAGCAGATAAGTTTCAAGTGGAAATCGTGATTTTAAAATGTTTACATTATAAAACGGTGAATAGTTTTTATCTTTCCTTAATTTCTCACATATGCGTCAAGAGTGATAATGCGACAATAAAAGTCTGGTTTATTACCAATCTTAATACGATTTTGCCGGCAATTACTTTCTTTTCTTACCTGGGTGCGTAGCCAAGATGCCAACCGCTCACGCTCACTCGCTAATGAAATGCAACTGTCATTGTCACGCTAATAAGAAAGAGAGATAGAGAGAGGTAGCTACGATACATTATTAAGCGTGAGCGATTGGCATCTTGGCTACGCACGCTGACGTCTGACGTGTTTTCACTTGAGACCGCTATTTGCTACCATTGGCAAAACAAAAGTATGTATTTGAGTTAATTGTAAGCAAGTGCAGCAAGCGGTGCTCCAAATGATTATGACATACTTTGATATTGGATACTTATTATTATATTATTTTTTCGTATCTCGTATTATCGTAGTAATGAGCAAAATTTGTATAATCGTACGAGTTTGAGATTAGGGCTCCCGATTACAAGAGTACACGCTGACACGTGGCTCCGTGTACACGAGTCGTGTCTTAATTACACGTGGCCTAATGGCATGTTCCAAACAGGGCAGAAAACCGGTATCGTGTGTGACAACGACATTTACAAGACGCTTCTGTAATGTGTTTAAATTAATTTGAAAATGTACCGACAATAAATGAGTAATTAAACATCTATAATTTATTTTATTACATTACAATATCGCATCTCGAGATACTCTGGGTATAACTTTTTTAAGTAGGTATATTCTAGGGCTCCTGATATCCGTGATGTACGCCGATCCGTAGCTACGTGTTCTTAAGCCCGGCGGTACTAAGATCACGAATTTCACGAACACGCAAAGGTACGTACCTCGTACGTACGTACGTACGTTCGCGTACGGATTCACGTGACACGCCGTGCCACGCCATGATACGTAGCCCGTACCTGCGTTCGTGCGCGGAGCTTCGGGCTCGGTTCCGTTGGGTACTTATCGCACGTCTCGTAGGTTCGACACGCCCGCGAGAAAAATAAATAAGGACTAAGGTATTATTGAATTGAGTTACCACTTAGTATATTGAATACGGGACGAACGGACAAACATTTACTTGTGAATTAAACTTAGATTTTATTTTTTGCATGAATATAATAGTTATATCTAAGTAATTTATGGGGATATTCTGTTTTATGTATAACCAGCTATTGATTTTAGTCAAAACTAGCGACCTGCCCGTTGAATTGCACTTATATAAATATAAGGTGTAAAACTCCCTAGTAGGTATCATTATAATTATGAACTTAAGCAACACTGTGCTACTGGTTGTTATTATTAAATCAAGAGACTTTTTTTTCTGTTAAGTATTAATGTAATGAATGAAACACGTACTAGTAAAACCTTTGTACTATCAAATAATATAACGAAGCCTAAATATAAAGAAGGCAACCCTAATCCTAAGAAACAAAAGGGTAAAATTCTGCAAATCATCGGTAGGTATGAGAATTAGAAGTAAAACTATAACAAAATGTGGATGAAATCTCTGGAACCGCAAAACGCGAGTGTTACCATGAAAATCTAGTTGATGTAGTGATAAATATACCTACTTATTTGTGATGTTTGGGCCTTAAGTGGATCTATTAGTTGTATAAAGTATTGTCATCAACCGACGTCGAAAAGGCATCGCAAGAAGCTTCATGTAGTCTATAAAGGTCAGTCAAACTCATATGCCATTTATAATTAAAGCATTCTGACGTAATTCTGACAATTAAGTTAACGTATTTAACAAAAGTTAATAAACACGAATAAAATTTTGATTTTTACTTACAAGTGTGTTAAAAAATGTCGTATGAAACGTGTGTGCATGGTGTACACATCGGCTTCCTTATTGCGCACTCTCTTTTAGCTCGCGCGCACAATATCGACTCGTGTATAATGACCATCATAGCACACGTGTATCACAATGTACTATTTGAGTGATTTGGAATACTATGACATTGCATAGGATTACAGAGGACGGAAGTGACACAAACAACATTTCCACACCAAAAATACTATCCTTAATACAACACAGTTACGCGTTTAGTCTCGAATATTCTTTTCTTCAAAACAATCCAAAATGAAAATATTTACCACAAATTATCTAATTACTCAAAAAGCAAATTATATCTGTGACACAAAACAAAATGTCAGATTTACATGTTAACCAAGTATTCATAGGCGAAAAAGAATTAACTTGAATATTCGTTAAGCTTAGGGCTCCTATAGCCAGGGCTCATATAGCCAGCGCTGCAGAAGTCCTAGTATAAAAGTTGTACGACACTTACTTCTCGATCGCGTTAGCGTATCGAGAGTTCAAATTATGTTTGTCGTTTATTTAAATCATCCGGCAACTTTCATATTTTAACCCTCGATAACGCTAACGCGGTCGAGAAGTTAATGTCGTACAATTTTTATACTAGGCTTTCTGGACTATTTTGGCACATTGAAGAGTACTATTTATTTCTAGATTGAAGGTAATAATGACATAGGTACTATTATTAGAGTGTTTTATTGTATGACTAACAAGCTAAGCCAACCTACCGGGTTTTTTTGTAGATAAGAAGTGCAGTTGCACGTGCAGACAAAGATAATAAGATTTGCAAGCGACTTATTACAATGAAACAAACAATATGCATAAGTAGCTTTGGGCTTTACCCTTTGTTCGTGAAGTTGAAAGAAGTGACCGCGATGTTTTGTTTTACAAATTCGTGGTATTTTTTATTTAATCTGGAGTTTAGAATTTTGCTTTCGCATTCATTGTCATTAGTTACTCCTGACATCACAAATCTTCAATTTATAATTCAGCTGTGAATTTAAAGTTATTTTTGTTGATGTTTCGTTATTTTTTGTTTTGTTATTGTTAATGTATGATTAGTGTTACTATTTAACAATGAAGAGAAGTTGGGTTATTTTAGCAACCCGTTTATTAAAATAGCTATTCAATGTATTTATTATTTGGTTCTTTTCATTTATTACTTACTTAATATTTAAAAGGCCTTACTATTGGAAATAAATTTTAATTCAAAAGTAATGAAACGGAATTAGAGCTATGAATAAAAAACACACGATACATTTTTATTCGTAGCTCTTAGAGACCGCATCGTATCTTCACTCAAGGTCGCGGGCGGACCGAACGGGCGTGTTCTTAAAGTACGTGAAGCCGTGATCACGCCTACACGCATCTACACGGATTCACGTACCCTAATTTCACGTAGCCGAACGTCACGTGCGGAACGGACCAGAAAACCGTAGCAGTGAATCACGAACACGGGCGTACGGCTACGGGTTCACGAATCACGGACACGACCGCGAGCCCTAGATATTCACGGAAATACTACTAAAATTACAGTCTTTCTCCGGGACCACGGGGGCAATGTCGCCCTTGAAACGTCGGAGGTTTGTTTTCAAAGTTTATACACGATTAAGCCCCGTTTTCGTAAATTTATAAT
Organism: Lathronympha strigana; assembly: GCA_949128165.1. Lineage (NCBI taxonomy): Eukaryota > Metazoa > Arthropoda > Insecta > Lepidoptera > Tortricidae > Lathronympha > Lathronympha strigana. The sequence continues at coordinate 4,272,083 of OX421922.1, read as the reverse complement.
ACTAAAATTATAATAACAATATCTAATTATATACAAAATCTAACAATGAACAAGAGTTTTCTACTGATTTTATTTCCTTTAAGAACTCTCATATGTACAGGAAGAATAATTATAATATAATTTGATGGCCATAGAGTTACAATTTTTTTTAAGCTATTGCATAGTTAAGCTATTGCATAGCTTCTATCGCGGGCCTTGAGCGCGGGGACCGAATCCAGAAATTCCGTAACGAAAAAAAACCTGACGCTCCCCACTCCGACGGACCGAAACCGACTTTATTCACTTTGTTACAAAGTTCTTTATCGAGGAAAGGATATATCTCCAAACGAATGTCGCTAAGTGTCATATTCTATACAAAATATTGAGGACAGTAGCTCTTATTACCAGAGATACGGCGATGTCAAACGTCAAAATAAACACTATTATTATAGTCCCGCCAAAATCAAATATGTTAGTCGCAAACTTATGTTTCTTATTTCAGTTATCATAAACCTATAGTTTCAATGATAAATATTCCTGAATAACCAACAGCTACTGTAAGATAATAAAACCCACATATATTGTAAAATAATGTTGACAACTTTTCTATCAAAAACATTGAATTTGAAAATGAATAATGATCCACAAGAGTCTACAACAAAATATGGGACCACCATTGACGCGGTATTTTCTAGGTATTTAGAGGATATTAAGTCGCAAACTTATGTTTCTTATTTCAGTTATCATAAGTTTCAATGATAAATATTCCTGAATAACCAACAGCTACTGTAAGATAATAAAACCCACATGTATTGTAAAATAATAAAAACATTTTAAACAATATTAACTTTTTATTTGTTAAATAATAGAAAAATTTGTTTTCTTATCGGTCACCACGCTCAAAAAGTGTAAAAGAAATAATAAAATAATATACTGCATGAATAAAATAAATAAATAATTATAATTGCATAAGTTGATACAAAATTATATGCAATAGCTTTACCGCGGCAGTCCCCGAGTGCCACACGTATTTTTTGAAATAGTTTTAATGTCTGATGTGTCGGTATTTAGATCGTGTTTATATCGTTTTTCCCTTCCTTTCATTTTAAACAATTCTATATTATGTTTTACGAATATACACATAACAAATACATATAAGGATGGCAAGGGTAGTATACTTTTTTAAATAATGGCTTGCAACTATCTAGGTAATATGCTCCACACAAAGATCTTACTCGTAAACACTTTCTTTGGGCTAAGAAAACCTTATCAGCATCTGATGAGTTGCCCCATATTATTATTCCGTAACAGATTTGCGACGATACATAACCGTTATAGGCTGCCGTTGCTGCCGCCTCAGAGACGGTTGCTCGCAGACGATACAAAATATAATCTACTGGGTACAAAGGGTATTAATATGGGCTTTCCAATTACAAAACTTATCATTCTTAATTCCTAGAAAAACTGCACTTTCCGTTTCATTAAGTTGTACTTACACCATTAAAATCGGCAGATAATCTAATTGATTTGCTATTATAAGTTTGAAATTAAACCAGTTGTGTTTTGGTTAAGTTAACTTTGAGATTATTATTTTCTAACCAATTTGTTACATTTGTTAATGTAGGTACATGTAATAATATTTCATAGAGAACCATCTGTATTTTCTTTAATTACTATGGTTGTGTCATCTGCAAATAGTATAGTGTCATTTTGTGTGGCGCCAGGTAAATCGGTGATGTAAAGTAAAAACAAATACGGCCCTAGTATACTACCCGATGGCACGCCGCATGTGTTAATGATGAACGGCGAATTATACGTTTTGTTAAGGTTTTTAACTATTTTTGTAACTTCTACACATTGTCGCTGTCCATTGAGATAGCTTTTTAGCCAACAGTACGCTTGCCCTCTTATACCGTATTTAACTATTTATATTACTTTAATAGCAATGTTTCATGGCACCCTAGATCCATAAAGCCATCCAGGATCTAGATTTCTGCTCATTCTATGCATTCGTGTACATACACACAGAAAACATAGAAAAGCGGAAGTGTTTACCGTGACACCAATTAGTAGGTATAGGTATCGGGATACAAAGTATCAACTCAAAATATGTGTAATAATAATTTGACTGGATTACGTAAATTGTAAGAATATTAATGTAAAATACCAGACCAAGATAATATAACGCATCGCGGCTTAGACATTGCCGAGATTCATTGTTTATGTGGAACCGATAAGGGCAATAACAATAAGCCTGCACTCGGTCGGTATTCATCTTTGTGCACTTAAATGTCATTGTCTCATGAGAGTAATTAGTAAAAACAATGCAAGTAAAGTTTTTGAAGCAGGAATTTCTAGAGCTGCTTTCAATATTATCATTTTAAATTGCCATAATTTTTATGACGATACCGTCCGTAGTCTGCACGTGCAAGGCCATTTTTTTGTTTTATAAACGAGCCTTTGTTAATATGAGCACGTCGGCTCCAAAAGCTAATCCTAATAATTACCTAACTACTAGATGTGGAAACTTAAGTGGCGAGTTGGCTATATGTTCAAAGTTTAGTGACACCTCTCTACCCCCAGCCCTCATACTGGTGTTGCTCTCGAGCTCTCTTAGATGTCGCTTTTTGTGGGGGCCCATCTTATGTGGGCGAGTCACCGTTTGCCGTAAATTAAATTTATTACCATTTTGTTAGGCAGACGTCTGATTTTATTCTCTATAATACAGTATTTAGTCAACCACCTTCACCTAATAGACCAGTATATTTTAGTTTCCATTAAATCTCAATAGTCTATACACCCTGGCGGTGCTGCCTCTGCATCCCATAACTCGGGCAGGTGCATCATTCGCTCGGTGTACCCCTTACATTTCATTAAATTGTCGAAAGGGTCTCAGCGTGTTGGCTTCGGCTCCGCGTACGCCTCCCAAAGATCCGGAACACAATTGTTCCGTGATGGGAAGACCTACCTATTATGAAGATTTAAGACAAAAGTGCGATATTATTTTTTACTATCGTTGTAGAATTGTTTTTGCTGAATATTTTGTATTTTGATTGTTGTTCACATTGATCATAATATGTACTACGAGTATGTCTAATTTTTTGTTTGTATCCCTACTTTTTATTTTAATTATCATGCACTGTTACTTTACACGCCAAGGGGCCTTACCATGACGTCTTAACGTGATTCAGTTTAGGGCCTAAACTGAGTCGCTGCCATACAACTCAACACAGGTTTCTTACCTGAACCTGAACCTTAACTGAAATGCGTTAAAGGGCATTTTCAGAAAAAAGTGCACCCTTTTAATGAAAATGGGTCCTCAATTTTCCATAAAAAAAATTTTTTGTCAGGTTTGTAACGGCCCATACGAAATGTATGAAAAAAATGCGTTACAAAGCTGACAAAAAAAACGGGACACTATTTTTCTTGTTTCCAATAGTAATCGTGATTCTGGTTACAAAAAACCCAAAACTTCCTATATTCAAAAAGAAATGAAAATGGTACCCTATTTTTGAAAATGCCCTAAAACGTTATGGTAACGGATAAGGATGGGTTAGGTCCGCGTGTATTTAAGATCTGTTTCTACGAGTACCACGGATACTCGGATCTAAATTACACGCGAGCCCGACTTGTAAACTTGGCTACCTAAGTTGTTTAATTATCATTGCACGTGCAGTATTAGACCTATTCGTTCCTACTACAATGGTTTTGAATGTTTTGATTAAATAACTTAACAAAAAATAACCGACGTTAGTCGTAAGACTCGTAAGAGATATTCACTAAATTCGTTGAACAAGTTAAATCCGTCAAAATAAACACTACGAATAACTTTAAATCACAACATGCAAGCAAACGTAATGATGTTGCAGTTTCATTAATTGCAATTTTGTTTAGTACTACACTTTTAATTTTCGAAAGCTTAAGAAATTCACGTAATTAATAGAAGTATATTTATTTATTATAACGTGAATTGAAGTTGTAAGGTATGACATTTTATTTGATGAAATAAGCTAGTTCAATCTAACGGGTTGTTGTGTATTTGAAGAAAAATAAGAAATTATTAACACGTGCCGTCGCGTTGCCGTCTTCGCTTTAATTTGAAAGTGTAAGACGTAGAAACCGCTTGTTATTATTAATACAACTCTAGTGTAACGGCTTATAGTTCAAAATTGATTGAAGTGACAACTATGAAACAAACCTGGGTTATTCTACCTGTTGGACCCAAAAAACAGTGCAAGATACAAATGTCCTAAGTACGAGGTTTTTATATGTCCTTTACGACATTTCTATCGTTCACTGTTGACACGGAATTGTCTTTGCCGATGCCAGCCTCTACTGTTATTAGATATTGAATCTAATTTACTTACACGTAAAGAGTATAATCGTTTGTTATAATAAGGTTAACAGTAACCTAAAGAAAACCCCAAACAAAAACCCTATCGGGATTGGGTTTTGCAGTTAACCGGGTTATGGTTACTGTTACAGCAACATTTCGCTTACCGTTTGTATTCGGTTACTGAATGTTGCTGTTACAGTATCATTGGGTAACAGATATGATTAGGTAACCAACTCGATAGGCTTAAGCCTAAAGAGGGGTTTTCCGGTCCCTGGGTAGGGCACAGCACAACGAATGTCGTCCCGCTCAAATCTGGAGCAGAGCCCATCTGGGGAAGTACCTCCACCTTACAGAAAACCGGAGTTAAATAACACTAGACCCTACTCATAGTGTTGTGTTTCTGTTGGTGAGTAAGGTCGCCAGAGCTCCAAGAGGATTCACTCTGTTGACAGCTGAGGACCCACGGAGCAAAGTCCTTGGCCCGTTTAACTGTCAACACAGCGAATCCTCCTTTTTTTTAAAGGGTCGGCAACGCGCATGTAACACCCCTGGTGTTGCAGGCGTCCATAGGCTACGGTGACCGCTTACCATCAGACGGGCCGTATGCTTGTTTGTCACCGTCGTAGTATAAAAAAAAGCAACCCTAGCGTTGCGCGGCGGGGAGACGGGCCGAGCGTCAATTGTTTTTTCGTAGTGCTCAATCGGTTTGCATTCGCTTTTTCTATGAGACATACCTGTGCTTAAAACTTATATAATAATCAGTCTTGGTAACCTAAAAAAGAGGAAGCTGGGATACGTAGTAACCAACAATGAACCTGCAGTCGAACGATGCGGAATTCCGATACAGGACATTCATCAACCGACGTTTTATCGAGAGCAATGCGCGCGGCGACACGACGCAGTACGCCCGCCTGCGTTGTCGCGCACAATACTCAATGCTTGATATTAAAATCCTAAAATCTCCGAAACATGTCTCGCGTTGTGACTAAAAACAACTACGGTCGGCTTCATAAATATATACGCATCTGTATTCAATTTTGTCCCGTCTTCCCCTATAATAAGTTCCGAAGTGTAACGACATTTATAGACGTGAATGTACTATACTACTCTTACGTTAAGTTTTCGATTACCAACAACCTACTAAAGTTAAACATAAAACAAAATTACAGGCTTAAGCTTCAACATTTTTGGCACCACCTACGTACTGCCTAAATCATATGACAGATTATGATGTATGAGGTCTATTATTTTTCTCTCGCGGGTGGGTATACGTTAAAAATATTGAAAAGAAACACTTTAGAACGGATTAATTGTATGGGTTGTCCACATTTCCATACGTTCAAACCATTACTGTAATAAGGTAATAACTAGTTATTACGGTAATAGTCGTGGTGCAAAGGTATCAAACGTAGGGAAATACACACAATAATCGCGATTAATCCCTTTTGAAGTGTTATTTCAATGAATACTAATCGCGGTAGTAATAGTACATTGTGAAGGGTGGTAAACAAGAAATCATCAGAGGGCTCAACTTTAGCACGAGTTCGTAATTCTTGTAACGCCCGTGATACATACAATGTTTTTCATCACATTTGTGAGGAAATAAATAAACTTTCTAGATAGATAAAGAAACAATAATTATTAGCGGTAATGTAGTAGCAAAGTCCACAGTACTCCGGAGTGAGCGGCGACTACGCGTGGGAGGCATCTCCTCCGGCAGCTCCGGGCGGGCGGTAAAGTAGTATGAGAATCCTTTAAGGCCATGGGCTTAATACAGCTCATTAAGTCTATGTATGCTGGCATATAAATAATATCACTATTTACGAGCAGGTGATGAAAAAGACAATTACATTAATATTGAAAAAACGGTTAAATATCACGTAATATTATCTCAATTGGCGTGACAAGTTTCGCGTGCGTCGGGCAGTCATCGTAGTACAGAGTGATGTTGTCGGCTCCGAGGCTCAGACAGCACTGTCTTCGATCGGCTTAGGTAGAGGTTCGCGAGCGCTGATGTAGACGATATGAGGCAAACCGAAAGTTTAAATTGTAAGTAAGTAATAAATACTTTATCTACGCACATATCACTAGTTAGTGCTTTTAAATGCTTTCAGAAACCATAGGCAATAACCAGCATTACCAACCAGCAGGAATTTATGAAACTGTAATTTTAACATTACCTCCTGTAAACAGTAGGTTATGAGTTTAAATTTGGAACAGTTGTCAATTCAAGGGGGTGTTTATTCTAGATTCGAAACGTCGCCATTCAGAACTGCCATTTGTTTGTTGGCTTTTTACTGTTTACGTGTAAAGTTCTGTAAAATAAATTGTCAATTCGTTTCAAACTAAACGTCATCTCGACTGATGTTAGAGTAGAGGTAAAATCAAATTTCCTTGTGTCAGATATGTTCGAAATTTAAATTAAAATAATATTATCGAAATCGATAATATTATTTAGCTGTAATAACATGTCCACAGATAAGAAATTTGTTGTAACAAAAAAGTTTATTATTATGGTGGCCTTTATTTATTTAACCTTTATTGCACAATACAAGAAAGTACAAATGGCGGACTTAATGCCTTAAGGCATTCTTTACCAGTCAACCATTGGGTCAAACAGAAACTTACAAAATTGGTGCGGAAGGGTAAAACAGAGAGATAAAATGTCACATTCTAGAATAAATACAACTAATTATTAATATACATACACAAATGCATATACACATCTACACACATATATTATTATATTCACATAATAAAATACATATTGTTGTACCCATGCATAACCGATATACAGATTATGAATTATATGCGGTTTTTGATCGCATTCTTGAGGGCTAATGATTTGTGGGTATATAAGGTGCTGCTAACAAATTAGTCACGGATATTTTAAGAGATAATACATTGTATTAAAACAATTCACTTTAAACTATAATTAAGGAACCTTTGTATATATTTTTTTTGTTTTCATTTACCGAACAAAAATAATAATTATAATTCCGTCTAAAAATAATCACCATGTGCAAATTTCACTGACAAGATGTTTTAGCATGACGTTGACAATCGAGTATTTGATTTGACGTTAAGTGGCCAGTTAGGTGTTAGGTCAAAGAGGTACTAAAATATGTTCAATGAGTACTCATTTAATAATCACACTAACAGGGTGTTTTAACGTTGCAAATTGGTTTCCTAGTTTTCTCCAAAAAAACATAACAAAACTTATGATGTTTCATACCTAAATGTACTCCGAGAACCGAGTACTATCAGCGGTAAAAATATCCGTGACTAAATTGTTAGCACCTTATATAAACTACTACTACTGAACAAAACAGGATATGCGTCTACAAAAAGGAATAAATAGCAAAGTACAAAAGCGAACTACATAGAAGACAATTAAGTTAAAAATATTTTAAAATAACCGGCCAAGTGCGAATCGGACTCGCCTACCGAGGATTCCGTACAAATGATGTTGCCCCATTTATGACCTTAGATGCTTTAAAATACTGGTGGCACGGAACTCTCAGTGTGCGGCAATTATACGGTTTTCAGATTTCTTTCCTGTACTTGTGCTACAAGCTCTGGCATTTTGTCAAATTTCGTGATTCTAGGTGAACGGGAACTACCCTATAATATTTTGATTCCCATTGCAAATGTAAGGGAAATGCGTCATAAACGGCCGTATCTTTTGATTAGACGTTTGGTTTTTTACACAACGTCAAGGGATCGCAGACTTGTACATGTGGTATTGATTTCAACTTGCTACCTATACGCGTTTCCGAGATGGTCTTGACAGACGGACGAACGACAAAGTGATCCTAGAAGACTTTCTAACTTATTTCCCCTTTATATCTTGCTCCTTTGACTAGGTACTGTTTAGCTTATATGCCTTGCATTTGACATAATAATTAATGCCCTTTGTAACGCCGACGTTACCTGAAACTACATACGTCACTTTCAGACTGTCTTTGTGGCTTTTAATCTGTAGCTAAATAGATTCTGTGTAGAAAGATTGATAGGACGTTGATTAAAGTTTTCAGAATATTAATAGCCGGGTTTGACGCTGAAAAGTGTGTTTTTTTATTTCTTTTCGCCATTGTAAATGTCCACTGGTACGATTCATGCAGCTGTAGCACGGAAGAATAACTAAAGCATGGAAGTAGCACAACAACTGCCAAATATCAACAGTTTGGAGCGGCCTTGAAATTGGCAGTAGATTTCTCAAATGTCGTAAATCTAACCGAATAACGTGCCTCTTACGACATTTCGAAAATCCACTATCAAAATATGCGACTAAGTTAAGTTGTAATGCATTGATAGTATTGATACCGACTACCAAATTTCAGCGATGTATTTAATTTGGCTGCTTGGACGAAATGCATCAAAAGAGATCAGCAAAACTGTTGACCACCTACGGAATCGGAGAATTAACGAAACATATGTACATCTCTTTTTGACACTTCCTTTACTTCGTAAGGAAGTGAAGGATGGGCTTATGACTATGATGTTCTTAGTTTTGACGGGGGGCTTGCTAGAGTCAAACCACGTTATTTCTGCGAACAAATGAACTGTCAAACTTGAAAGTGTTATTTTAAACGTCAAACTTCTATGAAATTATGACGTTTACTTAACACTTTCACATTCTGTGCTATCGAAATCTAACAAACTTAGTATAGACTGACTCTATATACCTAATGTCGAATGTATGTATAATGTATGTAGGTCCCGGAATATAACTTAAAACGATTTCTATTAAACACGAATGTGTAAAGGGTATGTTTTTGTTGTCGTTTTTTATACACGTGTATTATACCAGGTACTTGCAAGGAAAGAGAAATAGAGTAATCATACGTGCCTGAGGCAAAAAAAGCCACACAAGTTAAGTTATCTTTTAAAACTAGGACATTAAACTCGATAGTACATTAAAACAACAGTAAATTACTTACCGAAAGGAAATCGTTGAGACTGTCGATTTTATTGTATTGCTATAAATTTTGCACCCCCCATATTTGTCGATGACTTTGCATTGTGGAACTTTCGTCTCAACTCATAGTTTATCAAACTACATAATGATCGAACTTTGAGACAATACAAATACAAAAGACTTATCATTCGTATGATTTATCTTCGAAATTTAACCTTAAAGGATAGACCGTAAACTTCATTGTCAATAAAGTAAATATGGATTTACGCTTATACGAAAAATTACTGCTCAAATATATTCATGCTTTCCTCTCACTGCGTTCACTTATCTAAAGCCATCATTCAAAACTCCTAAATTAGCTATATCATGCTTTTTTATATGCACCCTTGACAACCTACTATGTCACACCAAAATACACCTTATTGAGCTTGATTTAGAGTTGAAATTTGATTAAGAATCCTTGAGATATTAACTTAAAATGTTAACGAATATCTTTCGTTCTTGACTAATCGTAGGGGAAGATTCAGTAGCTTACAAGACAAAAGACGTATGTGCACCAAATTTTAGTATGATTTTAGACTGTTTGGTTTTGTGATAGATAAAGCAAAGTTGGGTAAAAAAACAATGGAAGTTTGTTAATCTTTCAGCCTCTTTGGCGACAGTGCTATTACGACTTCAGAATGCGGGAGTGCTGGGGCAGGCTACCATACAATTGAAATAAGCATGAACTATAAATGGGAGCGAAACCGATGAAGTCAGCTTGTTGACCGTTTGAAGAGTCACGATACTAATCAGTACCTAAGAGAACGACTAGGAAGAAGAGAAGTACTATAAGTACCTGCTGTGTATGCCCGTGTAAACATTATTGTACACAAATTATGCTAAAATACGTTGAAAATCTAAAATGAAATAATAGATGTACAACATCCCCTTCACTTCAGTTCTTTTCATTAATACCTACATATTTATGACCTATCTCCGAAGTAGGCTGATTCTTCGTATTCCAAGGAGCTGGTGACTTAAAGTACAACTTTCAGGTCATGGGTTCAAATCCCACCTCATTTTGAATGAGTTGCTGTACTTAAATACAGATCGATTCACGTAAGCTTTCGCGGAAAATGTATGAAACTGTCATCAAAAAATGGACCTACTACTAACTGTCTGATCTTGTTTTTTACCTGTTTCGCTTATTGTGTTGTGTACTCTGTGTGAATTGCAAATATTATTCAAACTACCTACATAATAATTAATCACCTGTATTTGCGAACGCTATCACTGCTATTCATTTTGTAAACAATGGATGACTGTTATTGGCCTTGTATTATGTAACAAAATTAATGTAAACTGTTTATTCCGGCTGTTGTTGTCCTAAATATCAATAAAAAATATAAATATATATATATATTAAAGCAAGAATACAATTAACACGCAGCTCAACAAGACGCTTGGTCTAATAACGGGATCTTTCCCGGGAAAATTCTAAACTTAAATTATTCCATCTTGTCAATTTGTGTTATATTATGTCCAGTGTCATGTATAAATAGCCATACGATAAATAAATATGAAGAAAAAAAACGTTTGTATGGAAACCGGCGACCAAATAAATCTCTTATCTCCCTGGAGAGGGTGCAGTATTTATGTGTACAAGTGCAAATGGATAGGCGGGGTTACTAATGCATTGATACACAATAAAAGTGCCTTTTAAGAACGACTTAAGTACCTTTTAAGAAGGTTTTAAGTGCCTTGGGTTTCCTATGAAGAAAGGCCGTTTTATAAGATTACTGTAAATAGTAAGAGGAAAGTTGGTCATTCCTTAAGATAGTAAGGAAAAGGGGAACTTTTCCTAGTTTCACTTTATAAAGTAGGTGAGGTACAAAGGAATGTAAGTGGCAATAAATAAAAACCGGCCTAGAGCATGTCGGGTCACGTTCAGGGTTCCATAGTTAACCGTCCGTCACAATAAAAGGACCATGAAGGGGTTTTAGTAGATCTCCGTCTTCCTTGCCGTACATTCAACCAACTGGAACCCTAGTGCACTCTAGAACCATGTCAAAATGACAACTAGTAAGATATTTCCTACGATCTGATTTATAGCGTCACTAACACATAGTCCTACTATATATACCGATACTTCTTTTGTGCATTAGTGGTCCGCAGGAGCAGAGGATGCGCATCGCAGTTTTCTCTGTATCCTGGCAGAACCTGCATGCTGCATCTTGTTTCTTACCCATTAGAAACACGTGCTTGTTCAACTTGCAGTGCCCTGTCAGAATTCTGACCACCGCACAGACATACTGACATAACCATAAAGTGCATTTTAAAATTTTTACTTAATCAAGTTCTATTTATAAAGCTCCTGTTTATATGCATTCTTGCACAATTCCCATGCCTTTGAAAATTCCTTCTTTTAATGTGCAGTCGGTTGATTGCCGCTAAAGCCTTGCGCTTTGTTTTTATAAACATGTTAGTTTATTTAATTTCCCATAAACGCGGTCCATAAAGATTAGGAAGCAGATGAAATTTATAACTTAACGCGGAATGTCAGTTTTATTCATATACCTGTTATGTATGGTCGGATTTTAAGTTTTTAGGACATTTACAGTTTTCTCCTCCGCCCTCCTAACCGCCTAGCCTAGTCGGTAGTGACCCTGCCTACGAAGCCGGAAGTCCTGGGTTCGAATCCTGGTCAGGGCATGTATTTGTCTTTATCACGAATATTAATTTCTGAGTTATGGGTTTTCTATGTATTTAAGTACTTGTATGTATCTATCTATTATATATATTAAAGAAGACTTCGATAACTAATGGAGATCAAGAAAGGAAACCAAGCAGCTTGGGCAAAACTATAATGTTTAATGACGCAGTCAAATGTATTTACAAATAAACTTCAAATATCAAAAATAGAATATAGTAAAAAAGCATAGACAATACAAAAAGAACAAACTATATATACAACCTTAACATATATCGTCGTCTGAGTACCCGTAACACAAGCCTTGTTGAGCTTACTGCAGGACTTAGTCAATTTGTGTAAGAATGTCCTATTTGTGTTTGTTGGATTGACAATTGTTAGTAGTGCCAGTGACAACACACAAAATAAGAGGGTAGATCGCTATGGCGTGTGGGTAGATCACAACTACAAACTCGCAGCTCGTCAGTTTACTCCGTGAACATGGCGCTTGCAACAGTGCCGAAATATCGGGTGCTCAATAAAACAAACATACATAATGCAAATGACCATGTTAGTAAAATCGTATACATACATACAAATTTTCATACAAACGATGAGTTGTCCAAATAGACTGGGACTCGCACGCTTCGCTCGCTCGCTCGATAACATACGAACACTAAGCACATGTATTGGTTTTACGACTTTTACGAGACGACACCGATAAAGTCGGCACTTTGAATGTTTGGCACTTTACGAACAAATACCTAATGTAGGCACTTAATATGTCGACAGTTTACTGGACATTAAATTGGGGGACTGCAATTTGCTGGTTCAAACAATTTTACGGTTTATAAAAATAACGTAACATTTTACACGAAGCCGAATGTAGGTAGCACAAAAGGTTTGTTCAAAAGTTGCCTGTAACGGTCACCATCAAATATATCGGGGCGGTCAGGGTAGTCCCAAATATCTGAACACGTCTCTATTAAGGATGACTCACACTTGCGCGGGACGGGACGGGGCGGGACGGGAAAATTTGTGAATTTCTATAGAAAGAATCACGTGATAGCTCGGATCCCTCGGATGTCACGTGACGCTTTCTATAGAAATTGACAGATTTTCCCGTCCCGTCCCGTTCTAGTGTGAGTCATCCTTTATCAAGACTATCGACTTGAGCTTTGGAATTCAAACTATATATAGATAATGGGCACGCGTGGTAGCGCACGGTTGTTGACGCTTGATAGTGGCAGCCTAAGATGTCCGGAACATGTCGCGCATAGTGACTAAAAATACGTGAGTGTTACCCATAATTTTATTACGTTAGAGAGCTAGTTCCGTTATTCCGTCACAAGCCGTTTGGACATGTAAAGTTCAAGGTCATTGTTTTTACAGCAAAAATTTGACAGTGGCGTTCCAGGGGTCAGTACAGGCCAAATCTTTGAACAAACATACATACAAATATACATACATACAAACGACTTGAAAGCGACTGAGTTATCCCAATTCTTTATTATGTTTGAAATTATGACATCAGGGTGAACAGGCACCTTCTGGGCGAGCTCGCTCCATCGTAGGCCACGTCTTTGCCCTCGGCTAGTCTGTGGCCAACAGTAAAGCCATTTGTTATTTTAAAAAAATCTTAACATTTCCACAGTCTGTTATCAAAATCTATGTAACCTTAACGTAGTCGGACTCTTTTCGATTGCGTTAAACATAATAATGCTTTTTCGATATTAAGTTCCAAATCCTATTTAAATTAATGTTGGACAACCGCCAGAATAGCTGTTTAATTATTAAAACTGCCATACACTTAAAAGTAATTTTAAATGACAGATAAATGTTTCTCCAGCGACTTTCGTTGTCACATTTAATTAAATAAAATGTTCGTTCATTTTAAAACTGAGTTGGCAAAATGTGATTTGCGGTTTTTGACATACAAATGTTAGGAGACGAGTCTGTGTATTTGAAATGAAGATAAAACTAGTGGTTAGTCCCGAATGTGACACATCCCCTTCACCAATTTGCCTCATATTCGAATTGAAAATTAATATTTATCTCATCTACCGACCTGCTTCACGACGATCCAATCAACAACACTAGAGTTATTACAAACAACGGATTGTCCAATTAAAATTGCCGTCAATGGAACTTCCTAACAATGTAAACAAAAGGCGGACATGTTTTGTCACTGTTTCTCCTTGTATTTTCACACTACGTCATCAAACACCACTGAAACCATTCACGGAAACGGTCGTATTATCGTAACATACAAAACATAAGATAAATAAGTTTTCACCACACTGCTCGCAAACACGCTGTTTGTCCTTTAATTTCAGAGCGCAAAACTGTGTTTTATCCTCTAGAGGTTAAAGTATTTTTTTATTTTATTTTTTGTATAGACTAAAGCAAAAAGCCATACTGCCTGAGAATGCTATAAAGTTTTTGACGTTTTTACGTCTTGACGACTTTTCTAGACCTGCGATATAAGATGTGATAGCACAGTGTGAGATATGGCCTTACTTGCGGACATCCTCTTTTTATGTATGAAATTAGTGCACCTAAGGTCAACGAAGAGGGTTATGAAACACCTATGTCGATAACTTACTTTAAAACGGAGATATAATTTATTTTATGAAAGGTCATTGACCTCTTGGAAAAATGTTTTTGTCTATTAATAACAAACGAGTCAAAATTATCCATATTAACCTAGTGTATATGATACGGTATTCAATAATATACTACGAGTTAAACCCACATGACTGTAATAGCGTAGGAATTGAAAAAAAATCGTAATTTGTATAATTAAATAAAATATATATAAAAAATTAACTATTTTACGGTCGCATTTATTTCCACTTGTAAAATTTGCTACATAGTTTTACCTTTAACCTGTAAAAATCCTGAATCTATATCTTGCGAGACTTTGGAGATATCCCATTTCTATGTTTTTTCTGGATTTCTATGGAAATAGGGTTGTCACAAAATGGAATTAAGACAGTAATATTTTTTTGTGTGAATTATTCTATCAATTTATAAGCAACGTGGAAAGTCAGTTTAAATGATCAGTCTTGGATAACTTGTTCGTCTGTAGTCAAAATTATTTTATCAGCTTCAGTGTAATCGGGTTCTGTAGCTTTGATGAGATAAGGACACTCTTGGGTAAAGGCTTTTTTCTTTTTGACGGGTTTGTTGTGTTAACAAAGACAAATACGGGTCTGAAGATTCTAAAGCCAACATTGTGGTTTTGCGATCAAATTTTTGGGTATGGTGTTGTCTATTATAACGCCAATACTTATTTCTCGATTCCCCTACCTGTTCGGAAAGCATTCCTATAGGTATTTCGCTGGATTCTATAATTCGACCACCATGCATTAAAATTTTATGTAATGTTACCGACATATACATAGAACCAAGAATACGTCTGTAAATATTTGATAGCAACAGATTTACAAAATTCTTCAAATTTTGCACAATCAATCGACAGCCCACATGAAAGCGCTACCAAAATAGTATAGAGTTCGTCCACCAGCCATTCGTCCAAGTACGAGCAGGGCGCCTCGTAAGACTCTGCAAGGCACGGCCGAGCCGGTTAATTCAGGTCTACGGGTCGCCACGCCTAGTAGAGCGCTCTACGTGTCGCGCTTGCACTACTCCGCCGTGGCTAACGATGTGGTGGAGTATGTCCACCGGAAGACTGGCTATACACTGAGGGTGCAGCAGCTGCAGTCGCGCCACTACGTGCACTTCAGCTCGTTTGTGGCGCGCGTACTGCTGCCGCTGCAGGACACCATCGCGAGCGCAGACTTCTGGCCGAAGGGCGTCGTGTTTCGGCGGTTCCGGGGTAACTTGACGAATCCCACGCCACTGGTTCAGACGAAGCAACGGAGCCACGCTATTGCGTCGCCTAGTACTAATTGATTTTTGTTTGTTATTGTCTCTCTTTTATGTTTTATATATTTTATAAGTCTAATTTCTGATTTTCACAGTGCATTGGTATTAAACTGTAAAGCTGTGTTAATTTTTTTAATAAAAAAAAAAACAAATTAATAAAAAAATAATTGAAAACTCAAGGAATATGGGTAGAAATATTACTACATTCTAAGTAGGTGTACCCGAGAGATGAAGACTTATTTTATAATGCATACGCTCGGAAAGTACATGATTTAGTGACTACCGCAAATAATTATAGGAGTAAAGGACATGCAGCGTGCATTATAATGCGTTATAAAATTTTGTATGACATACGTGTTGGAATGTAGTTTTTTAATACTTTCAACACATAAATAACTATCACACATAAATAATATGAAATCGTACCTAAGATATGAACCGTAATAAGAAGACATTATTGTCGACTTAGGAAATAGTGACAACCCTATGTAACATTTTGAAAATTCATATCTCCGAAGTCTTGATGTTGTTGCGTTTGATTTTTTTTTGTGGTAGTAGTTGTTACTGTAATAAACAAATTAACATTGAAAAAAAATGCGACCATACCCAGATTAACGAGAAAAAAATATGTGATGAAAACATATAAAATTAAGTTTAGTCAGCAAACTGACCGTAATTATGCTAATTTATATAGATGAACGGGTACTTTTAGTGTATAGTTATGATATGATATCGTTATTTTTTAGTAGAAGTAATAAGACTTTGAGTAAAGACGTTTCTATGGTTTTCATAGAATTTTCTCGATTTCTCATATAACTCCGAAACTATTACAGATATCAACATGAGAGTTTTTAAATGTGTTTAATATTCGTATTATCCTTCTTTTAAACACATAAAAACAGGATGTCCGCAAACAAGGTCATATTTCACACTGATAGGTCATACCTTAGTTTGACATATGCCTTGTTTGTATGATATTTCTATACATCAGATATATTTGAGTGGCCAAGGTGCTCAAAATATCTGAACATGCACTCTACGACCTTGACTTGATGATTGTTTGGAAATAAATACCTACCTACTGATTTGTTTTGTTTGAGTTTTTTTCGTATGTTTCCTCGCTTTAGTGTGGTGAAAAATATTGTATTGCACTCGGCGGCAAAGTTTGTTCAACTCTCGGGCCTTGAGTTCCTCGTAAAGCTCAAGATTCCAGTTATTGAACCACTCGCTACGCTCGTGGCTCAATTTTGGAATTTCGCTTGCTCGGGTCTCAATATAAGCCCGAGAGTTAAACAACAACTTTGCCTTCTTGTATAATAAATAACTATTATCTTGGATATTTCATTAAAAACTTAACAGTTAGGTTATTACGATCAATATGGCGGTTAGTTTACATTATTAGGAAGTTCTTATCTTAGATCAGTGCGACAAAGTCCGGTGAGTTTCATTCGCTACTGAGCGATTGGCACGTTGGATAAGCACTCTGGGACCGAAAGTCTCAACTGCGATCGAAGGACCACTATTAGACAAAAGATTTCCAAAATATTCGATCGCGCGCCACCCATCTCATTCAAATCGCCGGTCCACCTTGTCGGAGGTCTCGCCCTACGTCTCACTTTCCTAGTTTCTTCCTTTGTGCCGAAGTTTTAAATTCGCTCTAACCCCAAAGTCGACAAAAGCGCGCCATTGGGTGCCGGCCGTTAAAAACGTCGACATCGGTGACGCTAAATGGCCGTTGCCATGTGGCATGTACTCGATAGGGACAGAGATGGTCAGCTTTTTCGGTTCAACTAAAAACGCTGCAGTACCTTGAGTTGCTATAGATTTCGAAGGATAGATTTCGATACGTTATCAGTTGCATCCCGTTTCCTCCCGCAAGTACGAGCAAGATGCACAGTGCATTGACGTAGGTGCTAGGAACTATAGATTTCTACAGTAGATTTCAAACTTGTGGTAAGCAGGTAAGAGTCAGAATACGTTTAAAACATTTAAAGTGTTATTTTATACGTCAAACTTCTATGAAATTATGTCGTTTACTTAACACTCAGTCTCTGTCTGTGTCATAAAATGTATGCAAACTTAGTTTAGTCGGACTTTATTTGCCATACCTAAATACATATGGCATGTATTTGAAATTGCTAAAGGTAACAGCTTAAGCAGCTACGTCGACAGCTCGAGTCGCCAACTAAATTGAGACACGACAAGAACGAGAGGCAAAAAGGGTGACGAGGCGACAAGTGGAAAAAGTATGGAAAGGCGATTCAGTACGAGCTGCTGGAAACTTCTCTTGTCATAGCGTTGGTAGACAATGTCATTCTCTCAGTCACTAAAAACGGTGTCTTCCGGTTTTACACCATAAATTGTTTGCAAGAGATGAAAAGGTGAAATAAATTATGACAACTAATTTTAAAATACCAAAAGAACATGAACATGTCTATGCATGCCCCAGCTTCGATCAACCAATTGGCCAGATGTCTTATGCCACATAAGTAATGTGGTTTAACCAGAAACCAGAAGAAGTCCTTACCTTTTTATAACTATTTATTCATAACCGCTAAATTTGAAGATGCTGACGGTCGGTAATATGAAGGGGCACCTTATAAAATCAAAAGCATTAGCCGGCCATATACGTCCGGATATATCCGCCGGATCTGCCAATCAATGTATGGAAAATTTGTCGTACGGGCATACCCGCTATGCAGATCGACGGATTACCCGAACGTATATGGCCATTGGCCTGTTATAGTCTCTTATTGATATTTTTTTCTGACGACCGTAACGTGTTTTTAATCGCCCGAATAGTCTCTCCCTCTTCACCTGAACGTATATCGGTGCTGAATATTTTACAACGCAGGCTGTATCGTAACTTTGAGGACAAATTTATCGGGGCAGCTTTTAAGTTAGAGTGGGACGGGGTGATATGTCTTAGAATTCTACGGGTCCGGTTGTTTATGGTACTGTGAAAGGAGGTCAAGGAATATTGAAATGAAACACCACCACATTTCAATGTACACACTCATTTAAAAGTGCATGGGCAATTTATGAATGAATTCATTCATAAACTGTCCATGCAATTCTGAACGCGATAGTAGCTACAAATTAATAATAGATGTCATATGCTAAAATACCCAACTCCATCAGAGATCAAGCCGGGGATCAAACCCTGGTCAGCTTACGCGGCTATCGCCATAAACACTAGGCCACCTGGTCTCAATATTGGCGAATTTCTCGAGTATATCCAATCTTTGTGACAGGCAGGACGCTTGTGGCCGTACTCTTAGTACAAGCTTCATCGTTTTAATACAATACTTTGATAACAAATCCCATTATGTATTTAAATAATTTGATTTGTTTCAAAAAAACGTTATATTTCCCTTTGTTTCGAGCCCTTAGCATCCAGCTAGTTAGTGAAGTGTAGGTATCCACAATTCTAGCATTTTTTTAATATATTGTATTCTTTTTTTGTCCCGACGTACAACACTTAGCGCCGCGAGCTGAATAACCGATAAGTCGTTTCGATGACGGTATAATCGATTTAACGAATCGACATAAACTCGAACAAGTATAACTCGAATTGGGGATCCTTGAAAATGACGTGTGATAAGCATTTTGTCAGGCTGTCTTGGTTTTACATCGATTTAGGGTGCTTGGCAATCATCGAAATTATATTTTGTATAGGTATTATTCCTGATTATCCTTCATTTTATTCAGTAGACGTTCTTTAGTGGCTTTGAGGAGCGTTGGTGGGCCAGCGACGTGAGACTTTGAATCCGAAGGTCTCGGGTACAAATCCTGCCGGCTCGTACCAATAAGTTTACGGAACTTATGTACGAAGTATCATTTGATATTGACCAATTTCTTTTCGGCGAAGGAAAACGTGAGGAAACCGGACTAACCCCAAAAGGTCTAGTTTCCCCTCTGGGTTGGAAGGTCAGATGGCAGTCGCTTTCGTTAAAGCGCCTACGTCATATCTTGGGATTAGTTGCCAAAGCGGACCCCAGGCTCCCTGAGCCGTGGCATAAAACGGAAAATGTAAGGAAGAAGAAGGTCTTGAGTTGCGATCACGCACCGGTCGACGCATTGTGAGAAGTCACAAGATGAACTGATGACCTGGTGGAGGTCGCAGGAATGTGAGCTACTGTATTGTCGCTCACCAGGCGGCCCCACTCATTCGTGGGCCCTGTATCAGTATGAGAGAATTGTCAATGTGACGTTTGAAATGTTCCCGCAGGACCCACCTTCCACTAGCGTCCCTAGCGGAAATAGACTCGCGGAAATCCTCATTCATTGGATGCGGGCAGCGCACAACCGATGTGGCATTCTTTGTGTTCAGCAATGGACGTATTTTTTACTGGTAATGAGACGTTACTCTTCGAACCGATGGTCCAAGTAGGAAGGTTTTTCAATACACCGAAAAATATACTTTTATATTTTTTTTCTAAAAACGACAGAAACAAGCATACATTCGCATGCTGAGTTCTGCATGCATATTATAATAAAATGACGAATAACACTCACGTCTTTTTAGTGACTATGCGTGACGTGTTTCGGATATCCTTTGATGCCAACATCGAGTACCGTGCGTGACGATGCAAGCGGGCGTACTAAAGTATTTCGCCTCGCCGCCCGCAGGGTTTTCGGTGACAAAACCGGTTCAGGGTGACCCTTTCTTTGAATTCTGGGATTGTTTTACTGTATATTTGATTCATCAAAAAATATTAATATGTTTCATGATAGTTTGAATTCGATTTCTGCATGCATGCGAAGTTCAAACGTGAGAAAAGACCTGACCAAAAATGAACGGTCTCCTAGCCTAGTTGGTAGTAACTCTGCCTACGAAGCAGGAGGTCCCGGGTTCAAATCCTGGTCAGAGCCGTTATTTGTGTGTTTATCACAAATATTTGTTTCTGAGTTATGTATGTTTTCTATGTATTTATTTAAGTATTTATCTATTTTATATATCGTCGTCTAGTGTCCATAATATAAGCCTTATTGTGTAAAATTGTCCTAAAATATGTAATATTTATTTATTTATTTTAACGGTCCGTATCCGGTCCGGTATCGTAGGCTCCAAAGTTGGTCCATATACGGAACACCGCTGATTTCCATTTATATATTGGTAATTGATTCGATTTCCGGAAAACCTGTGAATGCCTCGATGACATCCAATTCTTTATTTCACGTCATCAGATAGGAAAATCGGATTTTATATCGTATTCAATTGATAAATTGTTCACTCGTGCTGAATCCCATTATTTACTAGTGATTCGGAACAACAATGAAGATTAATGTAGATAATTTCATGAAATATTTAATATTTAGTTCGTAAATCAGTAATATTGCGGATATTGTGGCTGGTTATATTCCATTACCATCGCTATCGTGTGATGTTAATCTACACTCGATTTTTAATGCATTTCATTATACACATTACACATACAGTTACATAATACAGTTTGTTAGTCTAAGTTTCGTGACGCATTGGTATTGTTACTGTTATGTCATGTAAACATTTTTAAAATAATAAAAAAAAATCCACTATTAGGGCTCATCAATGGATGAGCCCTAATAGTGGATTATTTATTTAATGAATTACGTCACACGTATAGTTAGGAGGGGGTCTACAAAGTGGGATGTGCTCTGACGAGGGGGAGGGAGGGGTTCCTAATTTCGTGACGTCACATACATATACAAATAAAATCTAAAGCATAAACCATTTAAAACTTAGCTTCTAAAAAAATGCTTATATTTTCTACTTATTTTTTATTTGGGTACCTCTTTCGCTGCAATGTAAAGATTCTATATTCATTTAAAAAATTGAAAGAACCGTGTTAATTTTTATTTGTCTTAATCGAAAATTAGGTACCTACTTAATTCTGACGTCACACCAGGAGGGGGAAGGGGTTAGCCAAATATGACTAAGGTGACAAGGAGGAGGGAGGGGTCAATATATCATAAAATTCGTGTGACGTGATTAATGGACGAGTCCTTATAGTAAACAGGTATGGTCGGATCTCGTTGCATCTTGTAACTATGAATGTGGTTCATGTTGTAATGGAGACACATAACAATAAAACATGTTTTAATTGTTACAGGTACGTGTAAACCTCTACGAAGAATGGCTAGTATAAAATAAAGAAATCCTTTCAAGAATACAAGAAGTTTTCTAATACTAATGTGTATGGCTTATTTATACTGGAGTGACGTCACAACGCTGAACATATACGCCCCAATGTTGGGCACTTGCCTAATCTCATTGTACGGTCAGCTGCAGAGATAAGATTATGGAGTACAGACAGCACATACAACAAGGTTTAAGCAAGGGGTAAGTAAGTGTCTTCTTCTTACTAATGTTTTTCCGCCACGGCCCAGTGGTCCGCTTTGTCAACTAATTCCGAAATTTGGCGTAGTCCCTAGTTTAGCAAAAGCGACTGCCATCTGACCTTCCAACTAGGGTAAACTAGGCCTTATTGGGATAAGTCCGGTTTCCTCACGATGTTTTCCTTCACCGAAAAGCGATTGGTAATTATCAAATGATATGTCGTACGTAAGTTCCGAAAAACTTATTGGTAGGAGCCGGCAGGATTTGAACCCACGACTTTCATAAAATCGCCGTCAATCCAGCCAAAATATATGTTTTTAATGAAATCTCCAAGATTAAGTTATTTGTCTTAAGTTTTGTACAACTTTTATACCAGGCCTTCTGTGGTGTTTGATGAGATAGTCTGAAAATATAAAGAGAAACTGACTAAACATGTGATACCTTTTGTTTATATCGTTTGTAAGTTATATTGACGGCGATTTTAGATGTTTTTGATATCTAGGACAGATTTACATATACCTCTAAATTCGTAGGTGCTTTATGCGGTTTTTTTCGATTGTATTCTTCACCGGAAGGCAACGGCGGGTCACAATCAAACGAAATAATGTGAAATGAATGAATGAATGAAATCAATTTATTTGTGACACGGAACAACATAAGAAACAAAAGAAAAAGTCAAATAAGGATTAGAATGTGTGTGCATCACAAAATGGACCTAACTTAGCATACTTATTGCCAGCCAATAAACCGGCGCTGGTCTTCCCTAGGGCCCAATTAGTGATGCCACGACAGATAACACATAATGCTACAACAACATATAAATAAATAAATAAATATTATGGGACAATCTTACACAAATCGACCTAGTCTCACGGTAAGCTCAATAAGGCTTGTGTTGTGGGTACTAGGCGACGATATATATATAATAGACAGATACATATAAATACTTAAATACATAGAAAACATCCATAACTTAGGAACAAATATTCGTGATAAACACACAAATAATTGCCCTGACCAGGATTCGAACCCGGGACCTCCTGCTTCATAGGGTCACTACCAACTAGGCTAGGAGGCCGTTATATCTAACAGAAATTCCAATAAAAAACAATAACACAAAAATAATTACAAAATAGAAACAAATGAAAATTACAAAAGTACAAATGGATACATGAACACAAGACATAATAAATTAATCACTTAAAAAGCAAACAAAGTAAAAATTTACGCCTGTTCGTCGTCGTGTGTTGTTTTAAAAATACGTCAATATGTACTATCGCGTTCAAAACTGCATGGGCAGTGTTCAGAATTCATTCATAAATTTCCCATGCATTTTTGTACCTACATTAAATTCAGATATTTAAATACCTCATTTATTGAATAGCTGCGGCTCGTCCATATACAGTATGTATT
This sequence comes from Lathronympha strigana, assembly GCA_949128165.1. Lineage (NCBI taxonomy): Eukaryota > Metazoa > Arthropoda > Insecta > Lepidoptera > Tortricidae > Lathronympha > Lathronympha strigana. Next base: position 4,248,550 of record OX421922.1, on the reverse strand, counting down.
AACCCATTCGCTGCACGCGTGTTTCCGACCGAATCACGCGCCCGATTGACTTAACACATCCACAATGAAATTTTAATTTTACAAACGGATGTTTACATAAATAAGAAGAGGAACAGTAAGGTACAAGTGCAAGTGCTCGACACTGCACCAGTATTCGACATGGGCACTTTATGTTAAAGTGACAAGGTTTAATATAGAAAAATCTTCGTTGTTCAAATTTAATCTTTATATTTGACAGTGCCCATGTGGAATACTAGCTCAGCATCGAATACTAGTACCTACATTTATTTATTAAGTGACGGTTAAAAGTGGCAAGTATAATAAAAGTTTCACATCAAATCATTTTCGTATCAGATTGGTCAGTTTATTGTCTACGTTTGAAGACGTTGCGGCATAAACTGCTGATACTGTGCTGGACCTGATAGGTTTTTTATGCCACGTTGTTGGCAAACATGCATACCCTATGGAAAGCGGTCATCTTTGGACTAGCGTTGAAAAAGTCTGGATGAAAACCGATTTTTTCCCAGACGACTCGTTTTTCTTCGGATTATTTCGAAAAAAATCAATGAAAGTGTCCGCTGTAATTTTCAATCAATGCATATTACTTAGATCTATTTTACACCTTAAACAGAGCTACATCGATGACATTGAGGAAGAAACATTTGAAACAGATGAAAATAGTGACAGTGATAGTGGCATTATTTATTTCTTAAAAAACCCGAAAATTTCGGAAAAAAACGAAAGTTTCATTTAACCATGAAAAAAACATTAGATTTTTTCCGGAATTTTTAACGCTACTTTGGACGCCTGCAACTCAAGGGGTGTCGCATGCACGTTGACCCATTAAAAACTAGACGTCCGACGACGTGTTAGTCTTTGACGTTTAAAATTAAACTTCTGCGTTATACCCTGTGCTGCGGGCGTCGATGACACGTGATTTCCACATAATTACGCCTCGGCGATCGCTCATTTATTTAAAAACGAGCCGTTGATTAATTATTGAATGTTTTCGCATCGTTTGTTCGTGCGTGTTCGTTTCATTACCTTGGCGCTTCAGTTAACCCTCCAGTGCCTTTTTTATACACATCATTATCCTGGCTTGTTCCATGGACAGGCTCCGCTTTTCTGCATTTTCCTTCCACTTTGCTCCATCCCGGGCATCGTCTTCGGTTAACCCACAAGTGTTTGGATATATAGCCCCTCCTGTTTAGTATTAGCAAAGCAAAGCTAAGGGCTCTGTTAAGACTGAATGAGCCTTTCTCCGGGACCACGGGGACAATGTCGCCTTTGAAACGCCGGAGGTTCGTTTTCAAAGTTTTGCACGATTAAGATCCGTTTTAGTAAATATATAATGGGTGAAATTCGTGAAACTTCTCTGTTGCCTACATATTCTGGTGGCCTTCTTTGAACATGCTCAAACCACCTCAGCCGACTTTTTTGGAACTTATCTACGGACTACGACGTCTCGTACTGCAATGCTACACACATAATTTCAACGACATACAAAATTAGAAATAAACTACTGATAACGCCGAACAATAGTACATTGTATATTAAGGGCGGTAAACATGAAATTATGACCGAGTGTGAATTTAAGCCCGAGATCGTAATTCTTGTAGCGCTCGTGATACATACAATATTTTTCATCACATTTGCGAGGAAATAAATAAACTCAATAGGCAGACAAATAAACAATAATTATTAGCGGTAGTGTAGTAGTAGTAGTTTTAAAGCGAATTTACGGTTGCACCTTCTAAAAATACAAAAAGATACCTAAACTCCTAATCATTGTTATCTCTAAATACACTAGTCTCTTAAAATATCACTTAATACTAACTATAATCTATAAAATTTATTTTCATAGTACCCTAAACACACATAACACATATAACCAGTTTTTAAAATTATCCTATACTTATACACATCACAATCATACACTATTGAATAGTATCTACCTGCTGTACACATCATATACGCAAATTATATCATATTTACACAATTAAAATACAGATTTAAAGACACTGACAAGACTGACAGTGCTGCACTGATTGTTCGGTCCTGTATTAGGTTTAAGTATTAGGTTTAAGTAATGGTTTGTGACGGAAGATCAGCGCTGCGTTTTTCGCAGCACCTGGTTCGTACCACAAGACATTGTCTACAAGCATGTTTTCTTGTTATAATTTGTGAATGTCAAAATGTTTATGCTTACTTTATAGTTGTATACTTTTTGTGATGATGTTATTGTTTGTGGATGAATAAAGATTTTTATCTATCTATCTATCTAGTAGCACAGTTCACAGTAAATTTTATGTTTTATTGTTTTGAATGGTTAAAACCAGATTGACACCACCAACAGCCTGTTCACCACGCTGGTTTGCGACAATTGTCACAACGTTTCTATGAACTTAAGTATGCAGCCGACATTGTCAGCAGAAACAGGTGGCTAATGTATTTCCAAGTCAATGTTCTATCTACATTGTATATTATTGTAAATTATTCGTATCTATGAGTATTTTGACACTCGCGAGGTAGATTTGTGTAATGCTCTAAATTAACATCAGACCCCTGCGGGTTGACGGAGCTGTCGATACGTTTCCGGGGTAATTGGGTTCCTTATCGCGGGTAATGCTAACTGGGAACGTGTAATTAGGCTCGTTGATAGTCGTCTCTCGAAGTGATCGTTAAAATCTGGCTTCTCTAGCGTGAGCCAATCTAGGACTCTGCTACTGGCTTGGAAACCAGTGCTTCCTAGAGTGAACGTGAATGTGTGTGGTGAGGATTTAGCGGACACGGTTAGTTCGGCGTGCTTGTCGTTGATCCGACAATTCAGACTCCCGCAACGACGATGCCGGATTGCCCGAATCCGCCTGCTTCGGCGCACGCGACCCGTTAGCTGCGCCGGTCTCGGGCAGTAATGCCCGAGCCGCGAAGGTGACAACACCACTCTGTCTGTCCGACGATGACTGCCCGATGCAGTCGAAACATGTCACGCCTATTGAGTTTTAACCGTTGCAATTTAATGTCAATGTAACGCAGTTTTCTTAATAGGAAAACTAGGAAATTCCTAAAATATTCAAAGAAAAAGCAAGTCAAATCAGGTCCGGCTTGCCCACATAACGTTGTAACGCTCCGCCAGTAACAACGATAATCGAACTGAGTGCGTAGCCAAGATGCCAATCGCTCACGCTACGAAGCGTATCGTAGTCATCTCTATCTTCACTCTAACATATCAGTGTGACAATGAAAGTTGCGTTTCGTTCGCGACTCAGCGTTAGCGATTGGTATCTTGGCTACGCGCACAGATCTACGGAATTCAGCAGAGAATTTTAAATATTAATTTTTAAAAATTGCGAAAGTTTTAACGGTGAAAGGCGATGTGGCACTTATTTGCAGAACTCAAGTGGTTCCTTTTAATAGCAAATTTTCCATTTATCCTATAAATAAAAAAGTTGTCCCACTTAGCCTGGATTTGACCAAACTTTTTAACCAAGTTACTAGTTATAGTTGCATACTAATGTCAAAATCCCATAGTAGTTTGACGTTACTATCTGAGAGTAAGCGTTATTCCCGGAATAAAAATTTGGTAAAACGCAGCCTTATTTACTTTTTTTTACTTTGTGTGTACTAAATTGTGGTATAGTTTGGTAATTCAGATTTGGCAGTAACAGTAGAAACAAACTTAATGTGGACCCGAAATAATAATACCTACCTATAATATATATAATAATTTAAAGTAGTGATCAGTATGATTTTCTTTGACCGTGCACGACCTACGACGAGTAGTAGATATTCTGGCTAAATTATAACTGAGGTCCAACAACGATCATCTAAAATCGAATTTTTGGTTATCTGCCTCCTAAATAAAAAAAAGATTTTACCTAATTGAGAAGAACCTTTGGTTTTTTGAAGTCAGTTAAAAATGGCCTCCCTAGCCTAGTGGGTAGTCACCCTAATACGAAGCAAGAGGTCCCGGGTTCGTATGTATGTATTTATCAATATTAGTGTGTAAATCGTCACCTAGTACCCATAGTACAAGCTTTGCTTAGTTTGAGACTAGATCTGTGTGAGACTGTCCCCAAATATTAATACATATTTATTTTTTGCAAATTGGAGCAATAGATACGCAGAAAACAGGCTTATTATTTTTGATCTTCGTGGTAGGCTTTTTTCTTGAAGTCAGAAACAACATTTATAAAGACTCGAAGCGATTATTTTAAAGTAGTCACCTTATACCCTGTCACCCTGTTAATTTGATTAGCTGACACGATACAATAATTAGTTCGTACACGTATTAATACGCAAATGTATTCGTCTATTGTGCATTTTGATTAAAACGTTGTCAGTCACTGCCAATCTATATTTTGATATTTGGTTTGGGCATCAATTTTCGTTTAAGGAAACCGGATAACTATGTAATTTATTTCACATTTCTGGTGTGTCTAAAAGTGGGGTTTGACAGTCGTTAGTAGTATAAGCTATTTGGTAGCTAAGTATAAAAGTAATAAGGGGACGGTAGCGTATTTTCAATGTTTTTATTACCCACGTAGATTAGTTTTAGATTACTAATTTTATAATAAATTACGGATGCACTTAATCACTACACCTGATATGATTTGGACCTTTTAAAATGCCAATATCAAGTGTCGAGTGGCGGGCGTACTGCGTTGCGCCTCGCCGCTCGTACCGCCCTTATGACAAAACCGGTTGAGAGTAATTGTTTGGTATTCTCTTGTTTTTTATTCGGTTGAGTGTCCCACTGCTGTCGACACCGTGCCTCCCAATCGTATTTTCATGTTAAAATAACAAAAAAAAAAGGTAGTTATTACGTTTCTAACTTCACTTTGAGCCAGCGCGGCGACCATGAGAGGAGGCCTGTGTTCAGCTGTAGGACAGGACATTTAGGCTCCATTGGTAATGATTTAAATATGTCAAGCAACACAAGGAGGGGGAGTTGGCATACGTGCCGTTCCCCCTCTCTGCCGGAGTACAAGCCCAAATGGGCATACACGGGTCTGTGTTGTTACTAGTCCGTACACAAAAATAGATCGAAGTGTAAAATATTTGTTAACCCTTAAATGCATGATTGATGATGCAGTTATTACACAGAAAAGAGACAAGTGACAATCAAGTTCTCTTGGAATAGAGACTGTCATATCGTCGTAAGTTCTTAATTTGAAATGAATTTGGTTGTCACTTAGGATGTTATAGGATCAATAGTGATAATTCATACATTTAAGGGTTTATGTAGTTTTATTGACTTATCATATTCTATGTGTTGTGTTGTCATTACAGATTGTATGTAATGTGTGAGAAGTGCGTCTGTGTGCACGTTTCCCCCCGCAAAAAGTGACAGAATAGTTTCTACCGTAATTTGTCACTTTGCCGTATCCCTTTCAAGTTCCAACGTGTTGAAGCCCGTGTTGTTCGAAATTTAAACATGCAAAACGAACTATACGTTAAATTTGAAAACATTAAACCCTCTACAATAACTTAACCGGTTCCCTGCTCGCACGAGTGCTAAGTGGCCTATCTAGCCCAATAGAAAACCTACCATTCGAAAATAACCTAAAAACCTCAACAACTTCGATCTAAAATGAACTTTAAGCCCTTGTTTTAAGGTTGATGTTGAAGTGAATATGTGGGCTATACGTAGAAATAAAAATGGTTGAGTGTGGAATAAACTTCCTAACGCCACTTTTATGTTCGTGAATAAGCGGTTTTAGTTTCAATCAGCGAATATAAAAGCTATCACACATTGCAAATAGCCATAGTAAACGGAACGATCTGTATAGCTAGGCTATGTTACACCGTAGTGTACGTAAGTGCTGCCTATATACTTAATTGTAGACGTGGCCTAATTTGTGTCGGTACCAGTTGCTCTCGTTTTCGAATCGCTATTGACTGTGCGATTCGAAAGTGTATGCATCTTGCTCGTTTTTAACTGGTCGCTATCGACTCGTGGTCAAGTAAAACTCATGGTAAGCACGCTAGTCAGAATGAATTATATATTTAACGAAGCTGTTGTTTCTCTAACGCCGTCCGTACATGGCGACCCTGCCATTTGTGTGCTACAAATGAACAAACATAGGGACGCGTGTTTAAAATAGGAATGTAGTTGATATGGCATGCATTTTTCTTCATAGAATATAATTCGTCGAGTGGTTCTTTTTTAAATCATGTAATATAATGTGAGTATTTTTTTAATTTAATCTATTAATTTTCGATTTTTATAGACGCCTCATTTTCTTATAATATAACTAGATTTTGTTATAAACTTCATCATGAGCCCTTCTCCTCGCGGCGGGTTTCTCATTATTGAGGGTTGTGACTCCTTCGAAAGAGGGGAGGGACAATATTCTTTAATGACTCTCCTCCATCTGTGTCTGTCTTTAGCTTCTTGGAGGGCCTCATGCAGCTTGGTGTTCAACGTTGAGCGAACTTGGTCGGACCATCGGATAGGGCTTCTACCTCTCGGCCTTATTCCATCGACCTTCTCAAAAGCCATAAGTTGTTCGAGTTTCTTTCCGGCTTTCCAGGTAATGTGGTCAAAGAATTACAGGATCCTTCGCAAGATGGTGGCAAGTCTCTCATTTAGAATCGACTTATTTGTTCGTAATACAGTGCATGGTATTTGAAGGATCTTGCGCCAGCTCCATATTTCGAAGGCGTCTAAGCGAACTTCATCGATCATGAGCCCACAATTCTTTTATACATTTATCGGCATTTTTATCGACATATTTTGAAGACCTTTGCTACACAAATTATGCCGGAAACTCCTTTATTAGACGTGCAATGCGTAACCACAATATTGTTACGTTTGAGGGGTGGGTACTTGATAAAAAATGCACTAATTAACCACTTATTAAAACTGAGGCTTTATTGCTACTTACAAGGCACTAAACACAGTACTTAAACACAATTAACACACACTAATTTAACGCACTCGTCACTCCGAATCGCTCTTGATCCGCACTGTATCGCATTCAGAATTGAACTACTCTGTGGCTGCAGGCTGCCGCTATATATACCCGTCGGCGGTACTCCTGATGGTTCCAGAATGTTCCAGCCAAATCTCGCCTCGACAGGTCGGCTTCGATTCTAGTAAGTTCGCGAGTAGGTACCTAAGTACTTCTCGCGATCCTTCTAGACGCGGCTGGGTACTAGGTGTCCGCGAGTATTCGGGAACGTTCTCGACTCTTACCGTCTCTTTCTATACTTCTCTTTCACACCCTTCTCGAATGTTCCGTATAGCTATCCCTTTCTAAGAGTGGTCTCTTTCACACACTTCTCGAATGTTCCGTATAGCTACTAGGCAGGTGTGTTCGCGAGTACTCCAGAACATTCTCGATTGTTGCCGTCTCTTTCTATCCTTCTCTTTCACACACTTCTGGAATGTTCCGTATAGCTAGCTCTTTCTAAGAGCGCTATCTCTTTCACTCCTTCGAGAAATTTCGCCATATACTGAATTGTACTTCAGGGGCCCATAAGGGGTCCTGAAAACGCCTGAAAACGGGTTTTCAGGTTATTGTGCCATCTGGTAGAGGGTGGCCTGAAACGAACTGAAAACATGTTTCAGGCGCCTGAAAACAACGGTAACTGGGGTAAATTTTGAATCTTCTAGTATGTGAAAGAGGCATCTCTAAAACGGCCTGAAATCACATTTCAGCCTGCTGAAAACGCTTCTAAGGCATGAAAAATCACATTTGAAGTTTTGTTCACATGACCGGCGTAACAATATGTTTTTCAATGATATAGTCATTTTTTCTGTGAGTTTAAACAGCTTTGAAAAACAGATAGCGAGCAGTTTTTTAAAGCTTTTTGAACTACAAAGACTCGTTTTTTCATTCTGTGTTTTCCCTTGGCTTTCTCCGCCGCTGCCTTCACAGAGGTTCGGTGAAGATGAGACGAGGCTCGTGTATCTAAACAGGTTGCATCTCACACCAGCACCCGTCCCATACTCCACGGAACCAGAGACATACCATCCGGTCTCTTGCCGTCAGTTCTGGACATGCCGACATTTGTCAATTTAGTTAATTGTCTCAAAAATTGTCATAATACCTGAACCATTTTAAATGAAACTGACTCTTATGACCTATCAATTCTTCGAGAAATCACAAATCACCCTCAATTAAAAAACAACACAGGTGAATCAACCAGTTCATTACTTAACCCGTTGATTGCCGCTGACGGATTTAGTGCCAGCTTAGTGACGTCCTGTAATTGAGTGATCTGCTAGTGCCATGTGAGGGTTACGTCACTACCAGCGCTTTTGAAAACCGACCTTAATGTATGGAGTTACAGCTCAGTTTTGACTGGATGGTGTATTGAGATAGGAGGTATGGGAAAACAATTGACTAACAAATTGGTGTTGGGTTTAACTGACCATCGGTATGCCTTACACCGTTGTAATAGGGATTATGATTGGTCTGTCAAGTGTTGCTGATGATGCCTTCAAGAATGACCCTTAATATTGTGGGGGTTAGGGTCGAGTTAGCTTTGATTGTGTCATAGGTTTGGAGAGGAGAACCAGATAGTTGTCCCCTTCGTTAAGTTTGATAATGAAGTAATTATCACTTCGATTTGTGATGTCATGTGCTTGTCAGTAGTTAACACGAATCAAGCTTGACAACTGATGCGACATTGTTAATCTTAAGATACTACCTATAGCCAAATACCTAATGTTTGCAAAACACCGTAGCATTACGAAGTTAATTTGTTTTACTGTTTTCATAACTTACCTGAGTTCAATTGTTGTAATTGTTCAATCGCCGGTGGCATATGTAATTCACAACGTATTTTATTTTAAGAATTTGTTGGTATTTAAAATAAATAATAATAATAATAATAATAATAAATTCTTTATTTGGCAGGCAAGAATCCCATAAAATTACAATTAAAAGTACAATAAATAAAGTAAAACTTGTATAAAAATAACTTAAAACCTAAAACACTGAAATAAAACGTTTACAAAAATTTACACTATAACTGGCCATTCTCAGACCGGTGCAATTTCCGCCAGTGTTCATTAAATTCGTCACTATAGTCTGTAGCTACTAGTGACAGAATTTCGTTGCTGGAGGCTAACAATCTCGCTCGGAAGGCAGCAGACCTGGCTCTCAGGATGGCAAAGAAGTCGGGGACTCTTGCATCGGCGAACATACCCTTCGCACTGCAGAAACGAGGTAATTTCAGCAAGATGCGAAAGGCATTGTTGTATTGCACTCTTAGCGCGTTGAACGAGCGCCTGGTGTACCTATTCCAAAGCTGACAAGTATAAAAACATTGGCAAAAGGCTTTGAATAGGGTCACCTTTACTTCGTTCCAACAACGCGCAAAGCGTCGAGCCAACATATTGCAGCGAACTGCAAGAGCCCTGCGCTCCCTCTCCATGTCGACATCATCTATCAAATACTCATTGAGAATATGTCCTAGGTACTTGAAGCTCTTTACAACCCGAATTGGCGCACCACTCATACACACCGTAGGTATGACCTCCGGACCCTTTCCGTACCTAAAAACGAGCATTTCGGTCTTGAGCACGTTATATTTCAGGCCGTGAGTGCTTGCGTAAGTCTCGCAGATCTTCAATAATTTCATCAGGCCACTTATCGAGGGGCTGAGAAGAACCATATCGTCTGCGTAGCTCAAATTGTTAACACATACGTTACCAATATGGCAACCGACGTTGGAACCTCTCAGCTCCTCGATAAGGTCATTTACGTATAGGTTGAACAGGTCCGGAGATGTCAGACCCCCTTGGCGCACTCCACAGTCTAGCCTATAGTCGCTAGACTGTGAGTCACCCCACTTTACATTATTAGTTTGGTTCTCGTACCAGAATCTCAACAGCCTCACCATCTCAGGCGATGTTCCTGACGCAAACAGTTTATTCCACAGCAAATCATAGTTGACTAGGTCAAAAGCGCGGCTGAGATCTAAAAAGCACGCGAAAACTGACGTCTCTCTATTGACATAGTGATTTACTGTGTATTTTAAACCTAATATGGCTGAGTCTGTCGAGAGTCCTGGACGGAAACCAAACTGGGCTTGATCTATTTTAAGATTTCTAGTCAATTCGGGCTGCAACAGTCTTTCAAGCACTTTGGCGAGTATTGTAGCTAAAGAGATAGGCCTGTAGTTGTTAAGACTAGAGAGGTCTCCGGTTTTATTTTTAACTATAGGGACCACCAGTGTTTTCATCATGTCAGGGGGAAGATAACAATGAGCCAGGCATGCATTGAAGAAATCTGCTAGGACACGGTGTAGTTCGTTGCTAGCGTAGACTATGTGCTCCACGCTGAGTCCATCGTGCCCCGGAGACTTACCACGCTTCATGTTATTCACCACTTTCGCGATATCGCCAGATGAAAAAGTGATCTTATTGTCATGTGGGAGTACAGAAACCTCAGGCCCCGACGAGAGCACGCCATCCACACTCAGAGGCGTAACCTTGAAATGAGTGTAAAATAAAGTAGACTTTATCGTCTTGTACCGTCAGGGTCTACAATAGAATCGTTTTTTTGAACAAAAATATCTGTGCGGCTTCTCTGATGACGGGGTCCGGATGCACGATGAACTGTAGGACCTCCTCAATTTTGATAGCCTGGTGTACTTAATTTGAGTAATTCAGGCAAATTTAAAACCAGTAAATTCCCCTTAAGTCGTTTTAGGGTTCCGTAGCCGAAAAGGCAGAAACGGAACCCTTAAAGATTTTTTAAATTCCATATTAGAACATTCTGGCCCTATTTCACCACATGGTGACAACTGTCAGAATCATTATTACAGGGGACTATGGGCTACGGGCATGTCATGGGACATGTCATTTATAAATGAACATATCAATTTTACCTTTAAATACTAATACTTTTGTGAAATTCTGACAAGAAGAGTCTTGTGTCAAAAACTACAGATAATTCTTTAAAACACTTTCTCATGATAAAGTGTTCACTTAAAAAATATTAATTTACTTAAGATACGCTACGATTTTATATTAATTATCTAAATGGTTGTTAAAAAGCACACAATCCGCGCGATTGTAAGCAGTTTTCGTAGTCTATGGACGCATGAAACGCCAGTACCTACTTAAGCAAGTTTAGAAATTGCATGCCTACCAGTACCACGAACATCGAAATTGGCATTGACGGGAAAACCTCTTTGTCACTCCAATATGCAAGTGTGACAGAGATGGAGATACGAATCCGCAATCGTTCGATTTTCGTGGTAGGCGTGCTGGTTACATCGTAAAGTGGCAAAACGTTTATGGGATTTTTTATAGTTGGTTTATTAATTTTAACTTTCCCTTTGCACGCACGGAGTATTACCATTTTCATTACTGTATGCAAAAATATTAAAAACTAAATGCTAATAAACTAATTACGTTCTATAATGGCATGTAATGAAGCGTAATAGTGGGAAAAAAAATTAGCAATTAGGTACAATAGAATTATGCAAATTAAAACACAATAATTTTAATTTTAACTTGCCGATAAAACTGCAAATTTTGTGACGAATTGACAATATGGGTCCAATTTGTGATAATCATTATAAACCAGACATGGCAAACTAATAGACACGGCGAAGCAAAAATTCAAAATAGTGGTTCTTGCCGTTATTGGCATAAAGGACGTAGGCGACATAAGTGTCTATGACCTCTTCAATAACCTTATATAATTAGGAATTTTTGCTAATTATGCGTTGCTCAGTGTAACCCCCCCCCTCCAAATGAAGGCTGAGGTTGCTACCACAGCTAACGCTGAGTGCAGTCCTTTTGTCACATAGTTGTGTTGTTTAGTGTTTAATATTTAAGAAGAATGTGTGCTTGTTTTTCTTTCCTTTTTTTTTGTATTCTTGTGTTTGTGACAATAAATAATTTTCTATTTCTATTTCTATTTCAAATGTGACAAATTTTCACTGTTTCTCCTTAAAATTTAACACTACCTTATCAATCACCATAATCTTGGAGATTTCATTAAAAACATATAAGGTTATTAAGATCAATATGGTGGTTTGTTTACATTTATAGGAAGTTGGAGTGATGGCGATCTTAGGTGGTCGCCATTGCTCGGACTAAGTCGGCACTACTCGGCCACCGACGCCGTACTAAGTGCAAGGTGCGAGTAAGAAAAAGTGATCGACTTGCTCACTTACTCACTGTGATGCCCGTGACGCATGTAACGGCCGTGGAATAATCACGTTAATATTTCACTGTGACTTTTTAGTAACTGGAACTGGAACACCAGTCACGGTGATATTAAACTTAACGCATTTCCCCATCTCTAATGACCTGACGACTAAAAACGTTTACTTATATCATTTGTTTAGTGTCTGTCTAGTTATATTAACACACTCACGGGTCACTCAAGGGTCACTCCACTCCGTAATCGTTTACAATTTTCAGTCTGTATTTAAAATAAACCAGCCACTTTATACGTTCATCTACCTGTGTTTACCTTAGAGCATAGACATAAAGACAACTGGAGTCGCCTTCATTTATTATACAAAATATTCGAGACATGACATGGACATGTCAGATAAACGTCAGCGTCAGATACTAAAGTTTGCTCAATTATGCAAGTTTCGCGGCAGAGTACAAATTGTTTTGAAATGCGTATACAGTTGTCTATGGTCTCATCTATTCTGGTTACTTACTTCTAACTTACCTTGATGTACTTAGAGCACAGACAGCTTGAGTCGCCTTATCCGTCATTTTCTACACAAAATAATGAGCCGATTTTTGCGCCGTGTTTATATTTATATTCGTACCTTACGTAGTAATATGCCAGTCAGATACGTATGGGCATATCCGCCAGATCTGCCAAAGAATGTATGGGAATTTTATCTGGTGGATGCCTGGCGGACATGCCTACTATGGAGATCCGACGGATTGTGCAAACGTTAGTATATGGCCCACTATAGACATGTAAGATAAACGGGCTACCCTATAGCTCAGTGGTGAGGGCGTCTGCCGCGAAAGCAGATCGCTTGTTCAATTCCAACCCTGCTCACCGGGAGCCTTGGTTACTTTTCCTATAGTATATGACATGACATCTCTTTCAATGTCTAATTTATATTTAATAGTGACTACTTAAAAAAAAAACAGGGACGGATAAAAACATTTATTACAAATTATAAACGATTTGATTCGTGACATTAAACTGAAACGGTTAAAACTCACGTATTTTTATCACAATAGGCGTGACATGTTTCGACTACATCGGGCAGTCATCGTCGGACAGACGAGAGTAGTGTTGTCACCTTCGCGGCTCGGACATGACCGCCCCAAGAATTATGATCTGAGTTTTAACCGTTTCAATTTAAAGTCAGTACGACTCACGAAAGTTAAAATTATATATTTGATTCGTGCTTTACAATTTTATTGTAAAAGTTTTTCGACAAATGGGAAATCGTATTAAAAGGACTCTCCAATAATCTGTGCTCTAAGGTATGCACCTAACCTATAAACCGCAGTTGTATAAATTAACACGGAGCAGTTCAACTACGCAAATTTGCATTAACAAGAGTTGAACTAATCCCTAGTTAGTGCTACGTGCAACTTGTGTGTTTTGTTTAATTTCGTTAACTTGGATTACAATTAGAACTGGCTCTCCTCCAGGTTATGGACTTCTAGAATCAGGGGTAGTGTTCAACTATTTATAATTGCTATCGTGACATGGATAAGGGTTCCTTTTTTTTACATTTTGGTACGGAACCCTAAAATAGCTTTCAAGTAAATAAGCACTAAGATACTAGGTTAAAACATTAAAAAACCAAAGATACGCTAGAATAAAATAAATTCTATCACTAAATCAATAGCTTATTCCTTCATAATAACCTTCATTTAATTCCAATGCATAGCTAATTAAAGTATTAAGACAGACGGGCCGCCAGCAAACAACGAAGGTATTTTATAACCCGAGCACTTAGCATTATACTGCTAATTATCCTATTAAAGGGAGTAAAAATTGTAGCAGACTCTGTAAAAGCATCTGTCGTAACATCCTTTGTAAACGCATCGGGCTGTCAAACCTTACCAAGTGTCACTATGACAGCCCTCTCTTAGCCGATGCCTTTGACACGGTACACATCACGTCCTCTAAGAATATTAATCCATTGTAAATACTTCTAATAAGATTATATTAATAAAAACCCTGAAGACTTTAAACATCCATTTTATTGAAGATCCTACATGGCGCAGTCGAAAAGGAGTCAAATTCAGGAAGATTAAGCTGGATTGGATAAGGTAACCTACAAATCGCTACTGAGTGCACATGTTCGTCGAGCAAAGAAATTAATATTAACAACAAGAAGAAACAAGTGAAGATTATAACAAAATGTGTGCCGTCGAATATAAAATGCCCGCGGGGCTTAATTTAGAAGATATTGAAAACTGTTGGCCACAGTGGCAACGTTTCAAGCTAGCGTTTCGCAACTTTGTGCTGGCGGCGGGGTTAGAAAAAACTTCAGAAATAAGAAAAGCCGCAATACTTATTAACTGCGTTGGCCACGAAGCGCAAGAATTATATTTTAATGTCCTCAAAGTGGAAGGTCAGGACAAGTTGGAGCAGGTGATCAAAGCTTTCGACGACTACTTCAAGCCGAAACAAAATGAAATAATAAACAGATACAATCTTAACAAGCGGAACCAGGAAGAGGGAGAAACTTTCGATACATTTTACACAGCGATAAGAAAACTAGCGGAGAATTGCGATTTCGGGGACCAGAAAGAGAAGATGCTTCGTGACAAGATTGTTATTGGTGTTCGGGAGCAACGTATTCAGCAGAAGCTACTCGAAATCAAGGATCTCACTTTGGAGAAGGCCATCGACATCTGCAGGTCAGCGGAGCTGTCGAGAGAATTTGTGAAGACACTCAACAACCCGGAGGTGCATGCGGTTCAGACTGGCCGGGCATCACAGCTGCAGTCGAATAAAGCTAAGTATTTCACTAATCATAAAAAAACTATGCCTCAAACTGTGAATATGGAGGGTCGATATAATAAATGGTTTTATAACTGCAGAAAGTGTAACACCGAGCATGGTCCTAAACAGTGTCCTGCTTATGGTAAGACGTGTTCATGCTGTAATAGGCTCAATCATTTTAGTGTTGGTTGCACTTTCAATAAGAGACGCGTTGATAATATTAATAATAATGACAACGAAGAAACTTGTAACAATGTTCATGACTTATGACTGACAAATAACATTACATATGAGGTTTATTCCATAGATTTGGATAAAAATGATTGGACTGAGACACTCAGAGTGGAAAACAAAAAAGTTTGTTTTAAATGTGACACCGGAGCCCAAATTAATGTGATTAGTATCAGGGATCTCAGAAAAATTGTCAATGATGATAATAATTGTATAATATCTGAGACAAGAGTAATAATTAAAGTCTTCGGGGGTGGGAAATTGTTCCCTGTAGGTAAAGTCACACTAAAAGTCTTTTCTAATGCAGTTACAAAAGATGAAGTCATGACTGAGTTTTTAATTGTCAATGAAAGTGTCAGACCAATCTTAGGATTAACCTCATTAGTAAAACTAAAGCTATTAAATAATATTAATATTAATACAATTGAGACTGATCATGCTGCCATTAATACTTTAAAGACTGATCTGGTAACTAATAATAATAGTAAAAACTGTATAATAAACAGAAACATCGAACTATTTCAGGGTGTTGGCGAATTCAAAAAGCCACTAAAACTGCGTATTCGACCTGACGCTGAGCCTGTGGTGAGACCTCCACGACGGGTACCCAACTCCCTGAAGCCGCGCCTAGCAGACAAACTGGCAGCTCTGGTGAAACACAACGTCATAGCTAAGGTAGATCACCCTAGAAGCTTTGTTAGCAATTTAGTCATAATTGAAAAGAAGAATGGTTCTCTTAGAATTTGCTTAGACCCAAAGGACTTGAATCAAGTGCTAATAAGAGAGCACCATTTAATACCAACCTTAGACGAGATTGTGCCAAAATTAAGTAATAAGAAGATATTTTCTGTGCTGGATCTATCAGATGGGTTTTATAATATTAAACTAGCCGACAGTTCAAGTGACCTTTGTACTTTTAATAGCCCGTTTGGTTGTTACAAATTCCTGAGGTGTCCGTTCGGGATCTCCGTAGCTCCTGAGGTGTTCCAAAAATATAGTGAAACGGCCTTTGGTGACATTCCTGGAGTTATTGTTTATTGTGATGACCTGTTAATATGTGCTGACACCGAGCAGGAACATGATACAATATTGGACAAGGTGTTTAGTAGAGCCAGGGAAAACAATGTTCGCTTCAATAAAGAGAAATTTCAATATAAACTAAAGCAAGTAAAGTATTTTGGCCATATATTTTCAGAACAAGGCATGCAAATTGATCCAGATAGAGTCAGTGCGATAGTTAATATGAAAAGTCCAAATAATAAAAAAGAACTTCAAATATTTTTAGGAATGGTCAACTATTTAAGAAAATTTATCCCACACCTGGCTAACATTGCAGCACCATTACAATTGTTATTAAAAAAAGATGTTGAATGGCTGTGGACGGAAATTCATGAAGATGTATATACTAATATTAAAAATAAAATCAGTACAGCTCCGGTCCTTCAAAATTTTGATGATAATTTGCCCATCACTATACAGTGTGACGCATCCAAAGATGGCCTTGGGTGTTGTTTACTTCAAAATGGAAAACCAGTTTGTTTCGCTTCGCGAAGTTTAACATCGGCTGAGCGCAACTTTTCACAGATTGAAAAAGAACTTTTAAGTGTAACCTGGTCTACACGTAAGTTTCATTACTACATATATGGACGTAAAGTGACAATACATAATGATCACAAACCCCTAGAAAGTTTACTTAAAAAACATCTTCATGAAGTACCGTCACCAAGGTTACAAAGACTAAAACTAAAATTATTAAGATATGACATAGATTTTAAATATGTACAGGGTAAATTTATGTACATTGCGGACTTACTATCACGCTCTTACCAATTGTCACAGGACACCGATGAGTCTTACATGTATGAGGTGATACATTGCATGGGCTTAGCACATAATTTAGAATGCTCGGAGGAACAAAAAACAATATTAATAAATGAAAGTTCCAATGACAAAGAATTACAGATATTAAGAAACTTTATAACTAATGGCTGGCCCACTCATAATAAGAATATTCCTGATGGTCTTCATAGTTACCATAAATTAAGAGGTGAACTGACTATAGATAACTTTTTAATATTTTTTAATAACCGATTAATTGTTCCCAAAAATTTAAGACAGACATTCATTAAGACCTTACATGAAGGACACATTGGTGTGACAAAAATGAAGCAACTAGCGAGAAATTTATATTATTGGCCACATATTGACTCTCATATTGAAGAATATGTTAAGCGTTGCTTTCCTTGTCAAACTTTTCAAAATAATAATGTTAAAGAGCCTACTGTCGCACAACATACCTTGCTTGCCGTTTTACAAAATAGCTATTGATATTATGGATTTTAAAACAAAGAATTATTTAATAATTTACGACTACTATTCTAAGTGGTTGGACATAAAAAAGTTACCAAACAAAAGCTCCAAGTCCATAATTGAGGCACTGATAGATATTTTTTCTAATTTTGGATTTCCAGCTGAAGTAGTATCTGACCATGTTCCATTTGACTCAAGAGAGTGTAGGGACTTTGCACAAGAGTGGGGATTTAAGTTCACATACACAAGTCCCAGATATCCCCAATCGAATGGAATGGCGGAAAAGGGAGTTCAAATTGCTAAAAAAATGTTATATAAATGCTTGGAAGAAAAGAGGGATTATAGATTAGCTTTACTTAACTATAGGGCTGCACCCACATCCGGTACCAACGTCACTCCTAGTGAACTGTTAATGAATAGAAATTTAAAAACAAAGTTACTAGTAACTTCACAGTATTTACAACCAAAGACTATAACAAATGCAGAAAATATATTCAATAAAACTAGGAATAGTAATGTAATAAATTATAATAAGAGAACTAGAAATAAGCAACCATTTGTTGTAGGTCAAGATGTCTGGTGGAAGAAAGATGTTAATAAAAATGTGTGGTTACAGGGTAAAATAAGTAAGTGTAATGGCATGAGGTCGTATGATCTCATAGATAAAAATAATGTTAAATATACGAGAACATCGTATCACATAAGGCCAGCATGATCACTTGATGTTTCACCAGACCAGCCAAAAGGTCACAGGGTCGGTCGAATGCGCAGCTCTAGGTTGCGTGCAATTAGTATAGTATAAGGATTAGCTTAAGTCACACTAACTAAACTGATAGCAAATGCCCTTGATTTGAGGGGAAGAAAAATGTGTAAGTAATAGTAAACAACTTGTATTGCTAATTGTATAATATCATAAAACTTAAGTAAGTGAAAATTGTAAACTTATTTTCGTTGAAAAGGGAAAGATGTAGCAGACTCTGTAAAAGCATCTGTCGTAACATCCTTTGTAAACGCATCGGGCTGTCAAACCTTACCAAGTGTCACTATGACAGCCCTCTCTTAGCCGATGCCTTTGACACGGTACACATCACGTCCTCTAAGAATATTAATCCATTGTAAATACTTCTAATAAGATTATATTAATAAAAACCCTGAAGACTTTAAACATCCATTTTATTGAAGATCCTACAAAAATAACCCAACGGACAGAGGCTAACGCACGAAGATATACCTACTGCCAGTGCCAACCGGAGGACAATCAGCAAAATAAGTGTCCCTTCGTGCAATACGGGCTTCCGGCACATTGGAAGGGAGATAGCAAAGCGGCATCTTACCGTAAAAACTACACTGTTTCTTTTTGCGGAGGAAAACGTGCACACAAACGCTCTCCTCAGTTGCAAAAAAAACAATCTGTAATGACGACATTGAAAATCATTTGCATACTACTTTGTAAGAGAGCTATGGGCACAGCGGATGGATATCGTTTAGTGTGGTAGGGCACAGTGCAACGAATGTTGTCTCGCTCAAATCTGGAGCAGAGCCCATCTGGGGAAGTACCTCCACCTTACAGAAAACCGCAGTTAAATAACACTAGACCCTACTCATAGTGTTGTGTTTCTGTAGGTGAGTAAGGTCGCCAGAGCTCCAAGAGGATTCGCTGTGTTGACAGCTGAGGACCCACGGAGCAAAGCCCTTGGCCGGTTAGCTGTCAACACAGCGAATACTCCTTTTTTTTTAAAGGGTCGGCAACGCGCATGTTACAACCCTGGTGTTGCAGGCGTCCATAGGCTACGGTGACCGCTTACCATCAGGCGAGCCGTATGCTTGTTTGTCACAGTCGTAGTATAAAAAAAATACTTACTTCGATCTATTTTTGTGTACGGAGCACGGACTAGTCACAAAACAGACCCACGTATGCCCATTTGGGCTTCTACTTCGACAGAGGGGAAAAGGTACGTATGCCGACTCCACTCCGTGTGTTGCTTGAAGGTCCACCTGAGAAGTAACACCTAGCCTCTAGAGGCTGTCCCGCTTTGATTAAGGAACGATGGATTACATTAGAAAATGCCAACATGACACTGTGATGTTGGCTTTATAAACTCTGACTTACTCATACAATTTTTTAATTTCGCGCGGTTATCTGCTGACAGCTGGCTGGCCAGAATTATACTCATTACTATAACTACTTAGTGCGAGTGAGCCATAGCTAGTTTGACGCTCTAAACTGGACCGTTTTCTCTAGTTTACAAACACCTTTCTGACTCGGTGATAAGGTGTCATTTAGTTTGGCAAATAAAGTAAATGTACAATCCTTTTAGGTATGTATCTATGGAAGTATGGACTAACGTGGCTTAAAAGCGTTCATGTGTTCAAGGCTTTAGAGCGTACGGGTGTGACGTGTGGACATGGCTTTAGTTTTGCTTTTAAAGAGATCGAACTGGAAACGTTTGCACCTAAATAAATCTTTTGTTTTTGTTGATGTTTTATTTCGGATGGAAAAATAAGCATTTAAACTTGATACCCTTTTCATTTAGCGCTGTCTCTAGCCAAGCGGTAGTGCCTTCTAAAGCTGGAGGTCCGGGGTTCGTATTACTAGTAAGGGTATTTATTTGTGTGGTCATATCATTTTTTCTTAGTGAGCTAAGGATATTTTATATTTGTCTCTGGTCGCCTAGTAGTAGGTAAATAATTGAAGTTGTGCTTAGCTTGAGGCTAGTTAGATCTCTGTAAAATTATGCCCAAAATATTATATATAATTGTTAGCCGGTTGCAGACATTAAACAGAAGGGATTTGAGAAAGCGTCTAGTTCTGTAAAAGCGAATTTAAATAAAAAGCTAATGTTTATTTTTAATGCTTAAAATAAACCAATGTGCATAAGGGTGTGTACAGAACGCCCTCATCCAATTACAGTAAAATCACTTTCTTGTTTTGCTAAAACAAAACTGATTAACTAATTGCGTTCGAGGAATATTATTCAAATGGGGAGCGTTTTAATTAAAGATTATAAGAAAACCTCAAAAAGGGTACATGCGCCATATTGCTTCTACTATCATACGCCGTAAAGTAACACTTACCGCCCTAGGGGAAAGTTTTCTTTGCGTGATTGTGTTTTCTTTTTTCCAGATGTTGTTAAAGACGATTTATATGTTGGGGAGTTTGAGAAAGTATTTGTTAGGTCAGTGACCGGAAGGTTTTGCTAATTTATGTTGACAATATAAGCAGATATTTTGTTGTTTTTTTTCAACGATATAAACTGACGCTCCGTGTTTTTAGTTTTTAATAGACTTTTTTCAGGTCATGCAAATCAAAATCAACTCTTTTAATGCGTATTGTTTTGTTATTTGATTTTTTTTTCCTTTTAAGAGAACAACATTTATTACCTGTCGCCGCGGTATACAGGGTGTACATTAATGGTGATGATTTGGTTAGGAGGAACAATTTTGATTTGGTTAGACACAACAAATATACGGAACCCATTTGGACGGCCTTCTCTATAATATATAATTATGTTTTTCGCGCCAAAAGAAAATACTATTGTTTTGGATTAGAACGTTACTCTTGTACAATCCTCTTCACCGGGACCGTAACCAGGGGGGGCATTATAGGGCCCTGCTTTAAAATGCCATCAACTCTGATAATATACCCAGAAATGCTTAGGTATTTACGCCCTACGTGTAATGACGAATGCCCTATCTTAAATGGGCAGCAACGGACTCATAAGAAGGCTCAAAGTCACCCAAAGGGCAATGGAGAGGGCTACGCTAGGAGTCTCTCTGCGAGATCGTAGGTATCAGGAATGAGACCATCCGCAGCAGAACCAAAGTAACCGATATAGCTCTCCGAATCGCTAAACTTAAGTAGCAGTGGGCGGGGCACATTGCACGTAGAACCGATAGCCGTTGGAGCGGAAAGGTTCTCGAGTGGCGACCGCGTACCGGAAGGCGCAGCCCCACAAGGTGGACTGATGACCTGGTGAAGGTCGCAGGAGTCCGCTGGATGCGGGTGGCGCAGGACCGGTCACTGTGGAAATCTTTAGGGGGGGGCCTACTCGTATGTCCAGCAGTGGACGTCTTTCGGCTGAAATGATGATGATGATGAAGGCTGTCTGGAAGAAACCGCTCTCTAGTGATAATACCGCCTGTTGTCTGCCTCCTACTGTTTTTCTGTCTCTTACGTGTTATTTCTATGCGGAGTGCAATAAAGAATATTTATATTGTATTGTATTTGTAGCACTCTGGAGTGTTGAATTTTTATTTAACAAATAATTTGCATACATAACGCCACGGCATTGTTATATCCAAAGCGACAATAACAATATTATCCGCTTAATAACCTGACAGCATTCGTATAAATAATATTTCAACTACATTTGCTTATTTTAGTAAACACAACACGTTTAAAACTGCGAACCTCCATATTGCATTATGCTACTTATTAAGCTCAAATTTGCATTTTAACCATATTTATGCAAGTAAAATAATCTCTCACTCACCTCTTTTGAATACAAATGTGTTTTGTTTAAAAGGTATTTGGAATTTAGAGTGGAGTTTAAAAGTTATCCTAAAAAGATACTTACTTAGAAAAGTGAGGGGAAAAACCAAAAGTTAGAAATTAGAAGCTTGAACTATGCTGATTGAATTCTAAAAAGTCCTTGAAGTTAAATTTATCTTTGAATCAAGTAGAAACATAGATAAATAAAATAAACATGAAGATAAATTGGTTACGACTGAGTATGACTTCTCTTCAGCATTCTTTAGAGTAGACATTCGATGAGTCAAGTCAGTGGAATTCGAGTTCCATTAACGTATCGCCAATGCTGCTTTAAAGATCGTTACTGTATAGGTAACACTATTTTCTATGGATATTTTCTGTATATTTGTACTATATGCTTATTAATATGTATTAAAGAAGAGAATTTCTCATCCCTTTACCACCCGTTAACGCGCCTTGCCTTTCTGCGTGACAATGATATCCTCATGAACTCTTTATATTTTTGTCATAGTGAACTTGATATTACCACAATTATAATTATCGGCTCGATTTAAATAAGAAAGGATAAAAGTATGCAAAAAGTGCCATTGATGGTAGTTTATGCAACAGTGATATAATAAGGGTTCTTAAAATTCAAGTGTCGCTGTTACGAATACTATACCTAATAATAGGCTCGCAAATCTTAAAAACCAAGTATGCGCTGTTGCATACACTACTTTTTCTACTGCGACAATAGTGAAAGTAGCGAAATCTTCAATGGCGGTAGATTGTAGAATTTGTCATATGCCAACAATACGTATAAAAAATTCAACAGTGTTATTTTATTATATTGGTTGAATATGAAACTAATATTATAGACCATAGACAACGATATAACACCTATAAACTTACTTTTCAAATATGTGACGTTATCTGGGAAAAGGGACCTTATTGTCGGTGGCGCTTACGGCGTTATGAACGACATTCGTATACGGATATCGCTCATAACGCCGTAAGCGCCACCGACAATAAGGTCCCTTTTCCCAGATAACGTCACATATCGCTGTCAGTTATATAATTGTCAGATTGAAGTGCTGGAGTAGAAAAAAATTCAACACTACTCTGAATACAGAATAAAACTTTTTTACAAGTCACATCGATTTCTTTTTTGCCGAAGCAGTCATAAATAAGAATCTTAAAGAAAAAAGTATTTCTTTTTCAGGCGGCAGCCGACGACACGGTCGTTAAGATGAGAGGGGAAGTCTTTATTAAAACTAAGCCAAACAAGGAAAACGGCTATAAGCTGAGGGTAATGTGACATTGACGTTTCAGCTTTCAAAATGGTTCAGGATCGAATCCTGAAAGACTGCTTAATGTCTTAATTTTAAAGACATTAAGCAGTCTTCCAGGATTCGGAAGGAGTCGGAGTCCTTTAGTCATCAAGCGGCAGACTCGGGATCTCAGCCCCCTGAAAAAGTATATCTTAAGTCTTATAGATATAACCAACATAGGTATAGCGAGGCCAATTACCGAACAGCCTTGCCAAAGTAGCAATATACTTTTCTATTTATATAATATACTGAGATTTTGATAATACTTGACATTGGCAAAATTGTCCAACTCTCGGACCGAAGCCACTATTTAAAAGAAGAAGAAGCGGTCTTCCAGTTGATTTGATACTCAAGATGGTAAAGATGTCTCCTGAATAGTTAATTTTATTGTTATTTATTCGTTTAGTTGTAATGTGTAATATTGATAGCGTATTATGCAGTGAACTAACGAAAGTTTGCAGCTAATGAAGAATTACTCCTGAGAAGCGTCTTACCATTATTTTGTCATCACCTAGGGCCTTACCATGACGTCATTAACGCGATTCAGTTGACGACCTAAACTGAGTCGCTTCCATACAACTGAGCCTAAAGTGAACCTAAACTGAATCGCGTTAAGACGTCATGGTAAGGCCCCTGGTAGTTCCGAGGTCAAGCTGCCCCGTGCCTCTGTAAAGAAGCTATATCCTTACCGTGGCCTTCACTGTACAACGTCGGTCTTCTATGAGCAAATCTTTTAACACATCGTACATTTATTTCTGTGCATCGTACATTGTAACCCATGTGGCAATATACCTTGACAGTGGCGAAATTATCTCACTGGACAGAGCCATTTTATTTAAAAAAAACTGTAAGACGCTAAGCGCCACTGGCCGCTAACAAAATCAAAATTCAATAAGACAACGACTTAACTCCAGGTAAGTTAGGTAACCGCGGTTTGTGGCTTGTGCGCGTCGCCCTAATTGTCTTATGTTATTTGGGAATTCTTATGTTCTAAGAACAATCACGGCGGAAAAGTGTTTTACTTAAACTGCACTCCTATCGCTGCAGCCGTTATGATATAACGAAGCCACTGAAAAATACATACTACTAGTTTTTCCGTCAACAGCACTTAAATAAATATGTCGTCTAGGTAAATACATATTCATATAAAGCTCAATGTCGTGTCGTTACGATTTTGCAAGTACATTTTGACTTTTTATTTTTATTATTGAAGTGTTTCAAAATCTTCAAAGATTTACTATCTATTTTATTTCGGCTTTCGGGTTGGTTTCGGCTCTGCGTACGCTTCCCGAAGGTCCAGAACACTATTTTTCCGTGATGGGAAAAAGATACAAACAATAATATCCTAAGTTACAATATATTCATAAATATTAATTTAGCACTTACTTAAGGTATTAATTTTCGTTTAAGTCCAGTGTAGTAAACTAATCTAAAATGAATCCAATTGTTTTAACTTTGGAAACACGAAAATACCAGAAAAGTAAGACAAGTTCGCAAATCATCTTAGTATAAATTATATACCTGGTTAAAATTGAGTTGATTCGTACTAAAAAGAAACCCAATTATTAGCAAGAAAAGTTTCTAAAGGAATTTCATTCTTTAATTTACTTTACACCCTTAAAAAATCCCTTTATAATTACTAAGCCTAATATAATTTGAAGGGTTTATACTCAAAGGGGAATTAAGATTTTTGTCGGAGATTTTTGTTGAATCCGCCTAATGAACTTTGAATGAGCTTGATGTTTATCTAAACTTGACCTTAAGGGATATTTGCGCCAACTAGGATGTACCAACTAATCTGGAGTTAGCTGTTAAATTTTATACTAAGAAACGCTTAACTTCGGGTTAGTTGACTAACCCCGGATGGTGCAAGCGCTTAGATGTTTTTTTGTATAATTTTGAGGTTCAATATGATCATCATCATTATCAAAAGATGGCCACTTCACAAAGATCTCCAAGAATTTTTACAATATTCAGTAGTAGCTCTTAAAGGTTCCCGACATTTTGACCAGCTCGTGAGTCCATCTTGTTGAGGGCTTTCTCGTGCTGCGTCGTCGTAAATAAGCCGGGATTTGAGAGTTGCTCCCATAATAAGTACGTATTTTAGTAATTTAAAACAGTGTAAAGTTACTCTTGATGAAATAAATTTAATGTATATGTGTCAACACAACATAATAGAACAGATATAAAAAGTAAGGACAAATTGTGCATTTCAGAATGGATCCAACTTAGCATATTGCAAACTAAGAAGCTGGCGCCTGGTCGTCGATAGGGCTCTTTAAATTACGCCAGGATATATACCTAAGTAACACATATGTAGATTATCACAAGATTACAAACGTATTGTATCATGTTATTACGTCACTTAGATATAAAATTAACTAATTAAACATCTAATTACTAATCAAGAGAATACACAGGAATCACGACTTCTGTAAAGGGCTGTAACTTTTTACTGTATCGTAAAGGTTTAGTACAAATAAAATCTTCGCGAAACAGATCCGAGTAAGTGATTCATTTGATGATTTTATTTCACAACTAGGTAACAATTGAAATATCACGGGTTGTGGGTGTTATATTAATTTGCGACATCAAAACATCCTGTCGTTTATAAATTGAAAGATGTCATACTACAGGAAAAGTGACCAAGGCCCCCGGCGAGCAGGGCTGGAAACGAACCAGCGACCTCCTGCTTTTGCGGCAGTCGCCCTGACCACTGCTACCCGATCACGACCGCCAGAGTCCGAAATTTCCTAAGTAGGTATATGCAATACTTTTTTATTTTAAAAGTTTAAGGTGCTTTCCGCCAACCCTACTACCTATATGAGTGGGTGTTAATGGGTGGAAAAAGCAATCCGGCCCCAACTTAGTTTACTCTGTATCAAAACTATAACTATAACAACAGCAACGACTTGGAGCCAATTTGTTTTGATCCTTCGCTGAAATTCTTTGAAATTGAGGGAGTCGGGGGGAATGTTTAATCGAAATAGGTTTAGTTTCTAGATCAAAAGGTCAAGTAATAGCTTTCGAGAAACGGATATACCTACATATCTGCCTCATTGTAATTTGATTACTCAGAGACTCGTAGCCTGTAGGGTTCTTTTATGTGGATTAGTGCTTAAAATGAAATTTCAAAATGCACATTTGGGCCATGTTTTTCAAACTTGTCCTTTTCACTTTTTTTAACATGGCACGATGGGTTGTTTTTATGTGATTTCTAAGGAGAAAAAAAATCTTTAAAAAAATGGTAGGGAAGCGGAATGGAAAAAAAACCTTGAGACATTTTTTCTATCCTGGTAGGTTCGAAAGGGCTCGCAATTCTAAGTAAAAAAACACATAAAAATATTTTTAAAAAAAGTGAGGAGACAACTTTGAAAATAATTGCCCTTTTCACAAACCTATACGGCCTATACCTTTACGGATTGGTAAAATGCTTTGTTTTATATTTGTGTTTTATTTTGTACTAGCTTTTTTCCGCGGCTTTGCTCGCGTTAGAAAGAGACAAAAAGTAGCCTTTGTCACTACATCCCTTCAACTATCTCCACTTAAAAAATCACGTCAAATCGTCACTCCGTTTTGCCGTGAAAGATGAACAAGCAGACACACACACTTTCCCATTTATGATATTAGTATGTATAGCTGTTTTAGTGTGTATTTATTTGGGCTGAAATTATGGAGGATTGACACGTAAAGCGTGATGTTTTAGTTTATGGAGGGGGGGTGTTTGAGTAATAGCTCTTGTTATGTCGTTTCGGGCTTATATATTTTGTTAATGGCGATAATTCTATTAGGAAACACGCACCTTAAGGTAACATTTCAATTTAGCGGTCGCGTGTTCCGCGCTAAGCGTTTTGGTAGCTGGGGTAAGGAAAAGGTCGCGGGTTCAAATCCTGTCGACTCGTATCAATGGTCACAGGCTTTGTCAATCATAACCACTAATTAAATCTAGGTAAAAGGTTCACCCCGGATCGTAGCCGGCTCAAACCCCATGACACTGGCCGCGTTGCCCCGCTGAATTGCCAAAGAGATCTGATGAACCAGGTACAACCCGGACCGAGGATCGCAACCCCTGGCTCTGAGCCGACGATCCAACACTTTTATGAATTCCTTAGCCTCGGCACCCCAAGATCGAAGGTTAACATTTTCAAAATTGTTATTGGTGAACTTTGGCACTTGTAAGAAAGTAGCTCAAATGTGTAAATTAATAAAGACAATGTCGCCTTGCTATTCAGCCAAACCTGCTTGTCAATTAGTGTCACCCGTTATACTTACTTTTATAAATTCCTAGCCCTAAATTAAGTTGTTTTCATCACTAATGTTAAAATCATCCTGTACTACAAGAGTGTTTTTTTTGTAGAAATAACATTTCGCTTTATTGAAAATTTTCAAGTATTTTCTTTCAGGATCGCGAGCTCTTTCCGTCCCAAAAAAATGTCCCAAGATCCGCCACAATTTTTTCACAGATTTAGCATGGCGGGAAAAACTGAAAACTGTGAAAAATTTATGAAAATTTTAGAACACTTTTCTCCTGCTACTGAAAAAGCTCGTGGTTCCAAGTAGAATAAAAAATCCAATTTAGCAAAAACTGATGTTTCTACAACTAAAAATAAAAACGCCCATAAACCCACGTGTGTAAGATTATCCTGCCTCAAGATCTGAAGAAATTATTTGCGCGCAGCCGTGTTACACATATCCTGCGGATCCTGCTATCTTGATTTACCATTTCGAGTAAACCTAACAAGCAAACATGTGTTTAGAGCGAAACAGGGTTACAGAAATGGTCAAATCAAATGTCACTTAACTTTGGGCTTTTGGCCTATTTGCACCATCTTAACTCTGGGTTGGGCGCTAACCCGGAGTTAAGATGTCAAATTCTATACAAACCGCTCGCGTTAGAATGAGACAAAAAGTAGCCTATATGTCACTCTCCATCCTCCCTTTAACTATCTCCACTTAAAAAATCCCCCTGTTCTTCATAGATTTGATTAATCACGTCAGAACCAAAATCCATTAATATACCTTTGACCTTACAAAGTCATCCAAATCGCTTCTATATACGAAACAATGGTTTTAAATGAAGAGGCACCAAATTCATATTTTAACGCAGTTATTTTACTTTAATACTGCAAAAAAAGAAATATTAACTATGATGAATAGGTACGTTAGTTAATAATCATTATATTTCAAATACCGTAGACAAAGCCGATTTTCAACGAAATCGGCTCGGTAGACAATACTTGCAAAAAGTAATCATGAAACGCCTTTTTTATGCTTGTATCTAAATCGCCAACGAGTCACATTTCACAAATTGATCGTTTTCGTGTTTTTAGGGTTCCGTACCTCTAAAGGAAAAAACGGAACCCTCTTTTTTGTCCGTACGGCTGTCTGTCTGTCAAGACCCTTTATCTCGGGAACGCGTAAAGGTAGCTAGTTGAAATTAATACCACATACACAAATCTGCGGTCCCTTGAAGCCGTATAAAAATCAAACCTCTACGTCAACGTAATCAAGAGATACGGCCGTTTATGTCGCATTTCCCATTTTGCAATGGGAATCAAAATGTAAAGGGCCGTCCAAAATGTAAAAGGCCGTCCCGTTGACCTAGAATCACGAAATTTGGCAAAAATCAAGAACTTGTAGCACAAGTACAGGAGAAAATCCGAAAACCGTATAATTGCCTCCCACTAAGAGTTCCGTGCCACTTTTGTGTGGAACCCTCGGTGGGCGAGCCCGACTCGAACTTGGCCGCTTTTGGTACTTGGTTGTTGTCAGCCCCTTAAGAACCCCTTCTCTTTTTTATGTGTGATAAAATAATCTAGATACTATATCGGACTATTCTTGCGTCCAACACTTTACCCCCCACGTCGGCCAAATCTAAATTCAAATCTACCTCATTCTCGCGAAATCCAAAATCTAGAACAATCTAGATGTTACCGTAGATTTCATTCTACGAAACAAAAGCTTTTAAAAGGCATTTTCCAGCAGCATTCTTATCATATGTTAAGATTTATGTTGAAAGCAACCTTATTAAGCTTGTGATAAGGGTTGAAATTGCGAATGTTGGGGCGTTAATATGAAAAAGAGATATGTGCTTAATTTTCATACTTACATTGCGATGATACAACGTTTAATAATGCTCGAAGCATTTGAGAATTACATTATCCTACATATTATTAAAAAGGTCATTAAAGTTATGTTAAACTACTTAAGACCGGCAACGCACTTGCGACACCTCTGGTGTTGCGGGTGTCCATGGACGACGTTAATCGCTTACCATCAGGCGATTCGATTGCTCGTTTGCGCCCTATAGCATAAAAAAGACCTTTTAGTTTAGAAGGTTGCGTAGGAAAATTCGAAACCGGAACTATTTCTAAAGTGTTATTCCGATAGAATGCCAGAGTTGAGATCGTTTAGCACCATCTTACCATTAGGTATCATTCAGACTGTTATACTCGTAGCCGACCTCTTTCTCACTCAAATATGCTAGTGTGACAGAGATGGAAATACAAATCCGCATTCGCGTACTAGCCCAGGTTAACTAAAATGGCAAATGGCACTTTTTTTCCTAGCGTTTCTCGGCTTATACCATGTCTCAGGGAACCTAGGCAAATAATAAAAGATTTGGCGTAGGCGACTAGTATTACGCAAACGACTGCCATCTGACCTTCCAACCCAAAGAGGAAACTAGGCCTTATTATACGGAATTAGTCCAGTTTCCTCACGATGTTTTCCTTCACCGAAAAGCGATTGGTAAATATCAAATTATCAAATTATCTTACTCTCCGTTTCTCTAAAAAGGAAGGAAATGTGGAAAAATTACTGGTGACCGAAGAGCTGGTGGCTTCCTCGCACAACGTAGCAGCATTGTGATACGAGGAAATGCCGCTAGCATCCTAGGTATAATGCCTCAAGGACCTATTTTAGATTTAAGGTAGGTAGAGGTAGGTAAGTTACACTTACTGTATAATGTTATTTTTAATTATATTTCGTACGTACGTTCCGAAAAACTTTATCCGTGACCTTCGGATTGTCAGTCGCACCTTACCGCTGGGCCATGAACGGTCGATGCCTCTAAAATGATATCGGCACGACTTTATTAGAGGACAAGAATGTGTCCGTTATAATGACTACCTAGCACTACCTTGTCTGCTTAACGACTTCTGCAACTATTTGTAGGTACCTATTATGCTACTCGAACCATCAAGCAACGCAAGGAGGGAAGTCTCTGCCATAGTAGAAGCCCAAATGGAGTACAAATGTAAACTAGGCCATGTCCTCTAACGCAATCAGAAGATATTTCTCGTCTCATTTCCCATTCATTTGCAAAGGCAATCAAAATGTATTAGGTACTTCTAGTTGACCTAGAATAACGAACTTTGGCAAAAAGCAAGAGTGTCACAAGTAAAGAAAAAACAAAGACGGTTAAGCGTTACTTTGTTACACTCAATGTAAAGTGTAAATATTGGAAAACACATTTCATAAAAATTAAGTAAAAAAAATCCTAAAACTAAACAATGTAAATAAAAAAAAACTAAACTAAACCTAAAATAACCCACCCTGCATCGTACCCGGCTCAAAGGTCACCATAATGAATGCAGCATTCCCTCGCTGAACTGCTATGGAGACCTGTTGAACCAAGTACCACCCAGAGCGAGGATCACCACCTCTATCCGGCAAACGCCGGCCTATTTCCCCAGAAAGACGGCGAGCTTCTACTACCCACGGTCCCGCTGTCTCCAATGCTACCATACAAATGCTACTAAGTATATTGGTTTTTTAACAAAATTTGTCCAATCTTTGATCGATCTTTGTGGGAATGTGGAGTTATTCGACGGAGGCCTACATCTAAAAGTTGCTTCAGCGTTCGACACTAAAAGCATGTGGAATATACCTAAAGTTGAGCGGAACTGGGAACTGGGTCGTGCCCGACTCGAGCGATTTGTTTTCATAAAGAAACTTAGGTCATAAATGACATCGGCACGTCATTACATTACGCGTCTCGCGTGACTCGTGGCCGGGTTGTTCCCGGTTCTACTTTATGGCTTGGCAACTACTTTTGTGGGTAGAAAAGTAGGAATTTGAATTTTCTGTTGACGGCCAAACTTCGCACGATTTTTTTTAGGCTAGACGTTTGTTTTATAAATTATAATAGTGTAGCTAAAACTATTATAATATTAACATGAAGGAAATTATCATGAAAAGGGCTTCCTTTTAATTATAAAAAGGTTATAGAGACAAGACTTTATTTACGATTTTAATCTAATATGGTCATTTGCATTATAACTACAATCTAAAACGGGATATTTACCATACTTATATGTTTGTTTTATTGAGCACCCGATATTTCGGCACTGTTGCAAGCGCCATGTTCATGGAGTAAAACAACAAAACTAGGTGCTCAATAAAACAAACATTCCTGGTAACCCGTTTTAGATTGTACTTATAAGACTTTATTTGATGAAAATCAGTAGGCGGGTTTTAGCGGATTAGGAAGAGTTAAGTCTTAAATACATTCAATAAATTTCGTGTGATCATCGAATTTCAACTATCGTGAGACATATTAATATAGGGTGGGCGAAAGGAACCTCCGCGTTATATTGATGTTTTTATTTACTTTTCACGCTGTTTATGACAATAAGGGATGACTCACACTGGGACGGGACGGGGCGGGACGGTCTGTAAGCTTCTAAAGAAAACGTCACATGACATTCCGAGGGTTCCGCGCTATCACGTGATTCTTTCTATAGAAATTGACAGATCTTCCCGTCCGGCCCCGTCCTAATGCTTCCGCTATAACTTATTTATTTTACGCAAGATTCTTGGCTCGCTCTCGCTTCGCCATATTGAATGCAATACGAACTTTGAATGACCGAATGGTGAGAAAATCCGTTCACTTATCGTTCGTTCTAGGTAAATTTTAAAGGCGTTTTTATATTCTACATTAATATTATAATATTTAAAATCAATTGCAGATAACACTCACGTATTTTTATCATATTGATTCTATTACCAAGCATTGAGTACTATGCGCATCGTCGCAAGTACGCCTGCGTCGTAGTGTGCGAATTTAAATAAATTACGAGTATTTCAGACTTGTATATCATCCAATCACCGGCGAGTTTAAATTGCACGGCTTCATTAAGTGAAAAAATAATTTATCAGAACAGGAAAACACATTCATCAATTATTTTATGTGTGTAGTGCAATTAATTAATAAAAATAAGTGCAAGTTGAAACCTTAATTAAGATGTGGGTTGCATTAACAAACCAATTTAGTGTGGTAAAGAAAGTAAACAAATTTAGTGTGGTAGGGCACAGCACAACGAATGTCGTCCGCGCAAATCTGGAGCAGAGCCCATCTGGGGAAGTACCTCCACCTTACAGAAAACCGCAGTTATATAACACTAGACCCTTACTCATAGTGTTGTGTTTCTGTTGGTGAGTAAGGTCGCCAGAGCTCCAAGAGGATTCGCTGTGTTGACAGCAGAGGACCCACGGAGCAAAGCCCTTGGCCGGTTTAGCTGTCAACACAGCGAATCCTCCTTTTTTTTAAAGGGATGGCAACGCGCATGTAACACACCCTGGTGTTGCAGGCGTCCATAGGCTACGGTGGCCGCTTACCATCAGGCGGGCCGTATGCTTGTTTGTCACCGTCGTAGTATTAAAAAAAAGATTCATTATTTTGTTCACTCTATTTTAAACGTTAAGTTAACATTATACGTTTGTGTTAGTTACATTTTTTAACTCTCCCATGATATCCTTGGTTATTAGAAGAAAAACGCATTCTGGCTGCAAAACACTAGCACATAGGCAGGTTCGATTCCTGTTCTGGGCACTAAAGGCCTTGATTTGATGTTTGTTTATGGCGTCACAATTAAAGAAGTTAATGAAGCAAGCAGGCAATTGCAGGCCGCTATGCTAAACAAATTCGCCACTTGCCGACTGCGTCGAGAAGAATAGTATACAGACCTTGACCAATAAATAAGAAAGCCTCAGATCACATGTTTGTCGACCTCAGCTTCGCCTCTGACGACAATTACACGAGATCTGAGACATTCCTTACTTTACAGGCCTCGGTACGTAATCTACTATTATTCATGTCCTACACATACAAAGAAAAGACGATGAAGACAACAGAGAAAGAAGTTGTACCTCTCACCTTAATGTACGAGTAGTGACTAGCTTAAATAAGAGAAACTGCGTATAGGACCTATAGGCCAGAAAGCAAGTGGGTTTTGTATTCTCGGCGATCATGGGCGCGTCATTCATCTTTTCGTGATGTGGGAAGCCGTTAGCGTTGCGTTAGATGTCCACCTCTTAGTCCAGGGGTCGTTCGTCTATCCACCTCTTTATCGCTCGAATATGCGAGTACAATAGAGAGGGAAATAGACCAACGAACGACGAAGTGGCTTGTGGTAGGCTCTCTGTAGTCGAAGTCTGATATGTGGAAGACAGATTTTCCAACCGTTTTACCGCTACACTTTGTAACGGTTTGCTATCAATATATCAATATGTGCTATGTAGGTACTGGCCGTTGAGGCAGAACATAACTTTTTAAATGTAGCCCATATGTAATCGGTTTATACCTATGTGTCGGTCTTGGGTAGGGCTGTCTGAGTCGCTGAGGTGACAACACTACTGTCGTTCCGACGATAACGCCTATTGTTATAAAAATACGCGAGCTTTATCGTTTGTCAAGTTTAATGTCAGTATGACTCACGACATATAAATTATAGATTCGGTAGAATTAGGAACAACCTGAAAGTAGTTCGTCCCTCAATGTGTCTGAGACGTTGAATGATGAGTGAAGACTCGTTTTAGTTAGCGGAACCGAGACGCCATGATTGAAGTTCCGAATTTATAGCGAATTTCGGAAACTTCCGTCTTGTGTATGCTAATGTGCTTTGACAGGTTTGTGTGTGCGGTAGTTTGGGGTTTATATAGTACTTTGACTGTTGTTTGAAGCGCTGGTGGCCCAGCGGTAAGGTGTGCAGCTTTCAATCCGAAGATCGCGGGTTCAAATCGGGCTGGCTAGTAACTATGAGTTTTTGTTAATTACAAATTGCGTTTCAGTGAAGGAAAACATTGTGAGGAAACTGGGTTAAAAACAATAAAGTCTAGTTTACCCTCTGGGTTGGACGGTCAAAGCGAATAGGTACCAAGTTAATTCGCTTTAGTAAAACTAGCGCCTACGCCAAATCTTGGGATTAGTTGCCAAAGCGGACCCTAGGCTCCCTGGAACTCAGACTTCTCAGGAAAGTCTGCTCAGCTGAACTGTAGAGCCAATCTTTCCTGTGGCCAATAGTTAACAGCTTGTGGACATGTAGTCATGACTTATATCATACAATTCAATAGAAAAGGAGTACCTTTTAATGTGGATAGTCGTTCAATAAGAAAATCAATGTTTTAGCCCTTAACATTTGAAAAGTCCTAGCTACCTAGCTTATTCATACTGTGAATAATCACCTCAACATACTATATATCTTGTTACACACAACACATCTCGAGACTTGAGAACGCACATTCAGCGCATCTATCATCCTCTGCCCAGGAGCTGCAAACTCGTCCTCCACAGCGAGAAGCTGACTTATCCCCTCACCATGCTTATTTATTTATTTTTGACCCCCGCCGTTAACTTGAACAGCTCGAAATTAACGGGTAAAAATACATGGTGTAATAAACGTCAACCTTCGACACATGTTACATTAACAAACGCCTTTAACGGCACTTATACACGGTGTTTCCTGTGACGTCGAACGCCGACAATAACTCACCCACACAAAGTTCACGCCCCATCGGCTTTATCATTATAATTATGGCAAATATAATATTTCACCGCGGACCATTTCGTAAATGAGTTCAAGTAGCGTTGGGCCGGGGATGGGGTGCGGTGCCAGTGCAAGAGTACAATTTTTTTCGTAAAAACAACTTTTTATTAGTCTTTTTATTGTCCATCTGTTGGATAAGAGCCTTCCCCCTTTTTCTACACTTGGCACTTCGTCTTCATAGCGTTTTTCCGCAATATCCGCTATGGTAACTAAACTAATCCCAAGATCATGCGAGGCACTAGTTTTATCAAGCGACTGCCGTCTGACCTTCCAATCCACTTCCTCCCTCTTTCCTATTCTTAACTTGGACCTGTATTTTTATTATCTTGCCGATATTTATAGAACGCATATATTTATCCAACCATCTCCTTACTTGGATTAGTATGTAGGAATGTGATTCGCTGTAGGTATATTGATAGTTACTGTTAAAAATCAAGTATGGAATGGGTATAAGTCAGCTAATTAACCATAAAAGCGGATATCAAAATTATAAGTTTGCTTTTCAACCCCTGCCAGGAAAAAAACTCTTTTTTAATTTTAAATTTCGTCAATTAGAAAACTGCCGTGAGTGTCAGATATATTAAAATAGTTGTATCGGGTTACTCACGTCAATAAAGTCAAAAATAGCTCGACATATTTCGGAACAGTCCGCGTCTCTTATTCATGAGTCATGCGTCTAGGGAACGCGATCAATAAGGGACACGGACTGTTGCGAAACATGTCGAGCTATTTTCGACTTTATTGACACGAGTAACCCGATGTCTTCCATTCTTGTGTGAAACCTGGTGTGTACTTACGATTTATCGTAAAGATTACCAAGTGAACCTGAAGACAGATTCCACAGCAGCAAATAAAGGCATTATTATTAATTACCAATATCTAGAAATTGTGTTATAAATTTACTTCAGCTTCACGCCAACAGTTAGGCTCAACCCGGAAGCATAAGGATAACCTTATACTTAAAAATGTTTGGGATTATTTTAATGAAGGGCCGTATACGGTCGACTGATCCATTACAGCAATCCCAATGCTAAGGTATATTGTATTTCGGTTGATTCCGGATCCTGACTCTAATGTAGGTACTGTAATTTACTATTCGCTGCATTTATCCCTATTATATATTATAATCACAATATTTTTCTATGTAACAAATGACAGACATGAAGAAACGATTAGGTGTTAATTAATTATGTCTTGAAGAGCGTCTATTGCAACAGTATACTTATATATCATTATATATTGCAATTAGACGGTTATAATGTTTATAAGCAGTTGTGTGTTTTATTCTCTAGAAAGAATTCGACACCGTTACAGCGGATATTATTTCCTAATGTACAAGTTTCCAAAATTGTAATAGAACTTAATGTGATTGTCACATTATATAATATCATATAATAATACATAAAATGAAATGGGGTGAACAGTAGTTTATGTGACTGTATATAATGAAATGCATTAAAACTTGAGTGTGGGTTTATGAAACGACGTGTAAACCGAGTTCCAAATCGCTAACACTGACACCGCACCTCACCGAGCCATATTTTAAAAATGTTAGGGATTACTTTAATGAAGGGTCGAATACGGAACCCTAATGCAATGTAATATTAGCATCGCATTTCTCTGTTTACGAATGAGGGGAATATTTACTACATTGCTTCGTAGAAAGTATCCAAATTTGTGAAGAAATGCGTAATATTTGTATCTCTTCGGTGTTTTTTGTTAAATGACTTAAACAGACAGCACGCTTAAAAATAAATGATAATGTCCCTCGTGGGACATATCATTACATTCATTAGTATGTACATTTGAAAACACATTTACGAGACATATTGTACTGAAAATATTGTTCGGAGACGGCTTCTACCTAGAAAACAGGTTAATAAAAAAAAGCACAAAACGAAAGATGACTCAAAATGAATTAGTAGAATGAAATTTTCGGGCACGATGTAGGTATATAAAATTATTATCGTTATTGCTCGTTTTTTTCACAAGGTTTATTGCAATTAGCATCTGAGCACTGTTGTATTATGAACTTTGTATGACATTTCAGGTACCACTTTTTAGGGGTCCGTAGTCAACTAGGAACCCCTATAGTTTCGCCATGTCTGTCCGTCCGCGGATAATCTCAGTGACCGTTAATACTAGAAAGCTGTAATTTGGTACATGAATATACAGTGTGGGAAAATAAGTCGGGCCCTGGAGGGAAACTACCTTAAATACTTAAGTTGCCTCATTTCACTTAAAGGAGATATTCCTTTATTTTTAAAATGAAACAAAACTGCATTCGACGTTTTTCTAAAATTCGCTTGTCTCGCCCGGGACTCGAACCAACTAAAATAAAATAAAAAATCCGGCCAAGATTATATTGGGTCTCATACACACGTCACACATACGCCCATACCAAGATTCGAACCCAAAACTGTCCGCTTCGTAGGTATTACATAAAATAAAGATTCTATAACTTTAAAAACCCACCTGCAAAAGTTACTCCTCCGCAATCAGAACAATTTATAAAGAGAAATGATTTAATTACGTGTTTCCCCGGCGGGAGATTCGTGAAATTTAATATGAAAGGCTATACTGATGTATGTTAATTAAAATTTCGTAAATAGTACAAAATTATCCAAAAATGGGCGCTTCCCCGTTCAACCCAAATATGAAATGTTTATTGTAGAAATACTATTCGAGAGAGCCTTGGTGGCTTAGCGATATCGTGTGACGAGATCCGTAGAAGAACAAAAACCACCAACGTCAGCAGAAAGAATCGCCAAGTGACGTGGCAGTGGGCTATGTGCTTGCGGTTCGTTAAAAAATCATGTGATGTTTGCCCCTGTTATAAGGCCCACCCGGTATATCTACAGGTTGTTAGCCCATCGCACAAACCCATAGATATAGAATTAAAAAATGATGCCTAAAAAGTGCACGGTTTGCCTTTTTGTTCCGTCAACAGTCCATAAAGTTTGAACAGTGTTGGTAGTTCAGTGTGTGAATTTGACACTTAATGTTTACACATTATGTATTTACTAAAACGGGGCTTAATCGTGTATAGATTTTGAAAACAAACCTCCGACGTTTCAAGGGCGACGTTGCCCCCGTGGTCCCGGAGAAAGACTGGCTGAGATTGACATCAACATCTTCTAGCTGCGCGGGTTTTACGAACTACCCGCACTTGGTCTTGAACATTTTGCGCACTAGGGATGTGACTCTGTCGACACACTACACTCAAATGAAATGATAATGTGTGAAAATCGTGAAAGTTTAAATAAGTGTTTTACTTAATGTTTACGTCAGTAAGCTCAGTAAGTTCAGTGACATCAAGCTGAGTGAGGACCGTCTAGCGCTCAATTAGTTACCCCCTTCTTCATAACAGTTAACAGACGTTTTAGTTAAATTATGTTTGCTCCCTTGCTAACAAAGGCAAATTTTAAACCGACCGATAACAAACAATAATTTAGTTAAACTGTGTTTGATGTGCGTTTATGAATAACGCCATTAGTATTTATGTTATGTTATATTTATTCTGATTGTTATCTAATAAATGTACTTTATTTCTTTCTTCCCTTTTTCGTACGAATCATTTATAGTTTGTATCATCATCAATTGTTCAAAATTGTTCGCTAATGTCTGACCCACATTTTTTGACCTTTTTGTTCTGCTTTTTGTCTATTTCTTCATTGCCCACAACACACTTGAACCCCTGTTTCAGAGGCGAGTCTTTGAATTAAGTACCTAATAAAACATACCAGGATCGTAGAAACCAAACACGCCTGAAAATATTATTTCATTTAACATGTTCATATTATCAGAACTCTATTTCAAAGGCCATAGCATTTAGATTTCAGTGACAATATATTATAGTCCCAACAATAGATTTCCAAGGAAGACATGATCTTAAAAACGGCTCGTTCCTTTTGTCTCCCGAAACCTTCACCCTCTTAACTTGAAGCGGTAACAAATTAATTACAATTGTATTGTTTCTGTTAATCAGGACATGATTTTGTTTAATATTTGATAATTTTAAGTAGGGAGTTGGTAGCTGTGTTTTCTTCAATTGCTTATTAAATTATTAATTATTGTATTAAATCAGTGGAGATTGCCAGTGCGTTGAGTTAAATATCAAGGCAGAATAAGTGAGTGAAGTGGCTCTTTCACATTCCCAGCGGTTCGGCTTTGGAACTCTCTGCCTCTTGACGCCGGGAGCGCTCAATCCCCTAGGTATCTCATTTAAAACGCTTAAGCTTCATTACTTATCTCGTCCTTAACACTTTTGCTTTGATATACAGTATAAATCTAAACGTTTAATACGTTTACGTTAGCTAAAAGTTTGTTCGTCTCTCGTGTTTTGGTTCCAGGAAGCTTTCATCTGCTCATCAGGGCCTATACCACGAAAATCGAACGATTGCGGATTTGTGTCTCCATATCTGTCACACTTGCATATTGGAGTGACAAAGAGGTTTTCCGGCAATGCCAATTTTCAATGTTCGTGGTAGGCATGCAGGTCTGAATATAAGCAACAACATTGCTTTCTTTTATAATAAATAAGTAAGTAAGTAAGGTGAGGAATTAAGAGAGCGTTTAAGAGCGTGGTTATTTAAATCCGAAGGTCGCGGTACCCCGGCATGTACCTACTAATGAGCTGTTCGGAATTTACGTACGAAATACCATATAATTTTTAACAATCGCTCTTCAGTGTAGGAAAATA
Organism: Lathronympha strigana; assembly: GCA_949128165.1. NCBI lineage: Eukaryota > Metazoa > Arthropoda > Insecta > Lepidoptera > Tortricidae > Lathronympha > Lathronympha strigana. The sequence continues at coordinate 4,208,759 of OX421922.1, read as the reverse complement.
TCGTGAGGAAACCAGACTAATCGCAATAAGGCGTAGTTTTACCCTCTATGTTGGAAGGTCAGATGGCAGTTGCTTTCGTAAAACTAAGCGCTTACGCATAGTTGTCAAAGCGGACCCCTGAGCCGTGGTATTAGCGGGGAAAATGCTAAGAAGAATATTGGTAAGGATTAAGGACTTAAGCCCCAATAGGAGTAAAGCAGTGGCCATGGAATAAATCCTTGAGCAACAATAGGATATGGGAGACAACAATGGTATGGAAAGCGTATTGAAGTACCCAGGTGGGGACATAGCCTATTTGTGAATCTGGGAAATATACTCGTACATGAAAGAAAAATACGTTGTGCAAAAAGGGATCTTGTAGGAGTATGTTGTTTAAAAATTGGAATTCTGATTAGTAGAAACTAATTTTAATAATTTTACCTTCAAATCTATAATAATACTACAGAAAAAACTGTCGGGTGAGAGCGGCAGCCGATCGGTTGTCGTAGAGATCTCTGGAGTCCAACGGAGGTTCATGGCATGTTGATAAAATGTGTTTTGGTCATTAAAAAATCACCACCTGGCCGGTGGTCTTCCCAATCTTGGCTTGAGGATTGGAGTAGAATTACTAGAATTGCCCAAATTAGTGCACATAATTCCTTCAAGTGTCGCGAATTACCGCAATGAACACAAACTGTGCCAAACTGTTTAATCTTTGCCCTGGGGTTAACGCACATTACACAGATTGTAAACAGTACGTGGGCAGCACGAGAAGAGATCGAATCAACTTTTTTCAAAAATAGGTACATTTAATGTTTTACTCGTACCTACTCAGAATCACGAGGTCTTACGATTCTACTAGGACAGAATAAGTGCTTCCCAAATTTTATTTTTCCAATCCGTTACGATTTTTAAACACTTGGTACGGTGGTAACAAAATGGAAAGTACATACGTAAAATGCACTCAATTCGCAGTCAAATGTCTGGAAATTTTGGAACATTTCTCCTAGATCGAAAGAGCTCGAAATGTTGAGTAGGAAAAATATTAAAATCTACCTTAGAAAAAGGTTGATTCTATCTGTTTTCGCATACATTATGTACTGTAGATACTTTAATGGCTGTATAACAAAATTCTGCTTTAGTGTTTTATTGTACTTTTTTTAATTTTAAATTAAATTAAAATTTTTAAATTGGAGCAGGATTTCACTCACTTTTTCACCCTGTCCTTCCTTTGGCTCAGATTATCGTCTTCCATTTGTATTTTTTCACGTAACGGCGCCAGGTACAGTCAACCAATTGGAACCCTAGGCCACTGTAGGACTATGTCATAGTGACGTTATTAATCAGATTGTAAGTAATTTCTTACTGCTTGTCATTTTGACATGGTTCTAGAGTGGCCTAGGGTTCCAATTGGTTGACTATACGTTTAGGGAGACCATATTTTCGTTTGCCGGGCATCTTCCAGGCTGGGACCATTTTGGAGTAGTGGTCTTCCTTCGGGTCCAATTCATACGCGTATTCTTAACGTGTTTCCGATGCTTTAAAATTACATTTGGTCCGCTTATAAGCCGCGCCAAGAATTGGCGCAGTCACTAGGTACTTCTAAGCGGCTGTAATCTTCAACAAAAATAAACCTTATGTGTACTTACTAGGGCTTTGAATTTGAAGCCACTCGTGAACTGTAGTTATCATGACAATTTTGTTTATTCAACTTACTGTTAACATAATGTTCTCTGTGCTGCCCGGTGGGTTAATGCGATCGCGAGCCAAATGCACCAATTATGCCCGAAGCGCGTTTTAAACATAGCCATTGTGACATCCAAGATCGAAACGAAGTAACTGCAGAACAACTTGTATGCCGATATGACGTTTTGAAAGTACAGCACTGCCATTGTGCAATCTAGGGTCAAAACGACGTAACTACCGAACAACTTGTATGGAAATATGACGTTTTGGAAGTACAATAGGGCTATTGTACTATCGCCTCTGTTGACAGTCCATTTGTAATCTTTATTCCTACCGCATAAGGTCTACGGTCTACCATTGTTCAGTTAAGTTTTTACGCTTAGTACTATCCTGGACCGAGTTAAATGACCATTGTTGACCCTTATGGCTACGAGATAAGGTACGTAACATGTCAATATTGATGTAGTGCATGTCAGGTCGTATTTGGTTATGCAGTTACTCGTATGAACGTGATGTTAAGGCTGTATACACATGCACATATTATTATGCGCTGATGATGTCACTATAATATGATAACCACAGGCTACAGTAGTAAGGAGGTATATAAAAAAAACACCCTCCACTTTACGTGTACCTATAGGTACCTCAAAAATATGATTGATATGTATATATATCCCAAATTACAGCTCTCTAGTACTAACGGCCACTGAGCTAAGCAAGCCGCAGACGGACAGACATGGCGAAACTATAAGGGTTCCTAGTTGACTACGGAACAAAAAAATCTACTGCAGCTTTTGGTTGTCAGACTATAGTTTAAACATAATTAATGTATTCATAGGTTTAATTTCTGTCGTCTTTTCAGTATGTACAAGTTACTAAGCAAATACGAGTACGTACCTATTTGAGAGAAAGCAAATCAATATCCTTTTGACATTCTTTTTTTATTTTACTTGCAATGTATGTTGATTGTTAGGGTCACGGCCTCTTTAGCCTAATTGGTAGTGAGATACCGGGTTCAAATCCTGGTAAGGACATTTATTTGTGTGTTTATCACGAATATTTGTTCCTGAGTTATGGACGTTTCCTACGGAAGTATATATGTTTGTATTTATACATACATACATACTTCAGTATAAGTCATTATATCGTCGCGTAGTACCCATAGCTTTGATTAGTGTGGAACTAGGTCGATCTGTGTTAGTGTGGTCGATAGTCCCCGAATATTTATTTATTTATTTAAATCTTGCAAGCTGAATTTGACTTTACACAGATACGCAATTTGACTAACTTCGCAATATTCGAATAAGCCGATACTGCACAGGCGTATGTAAGGTTGGATGACAGTACAATGTTATGGTACCATCGAGCTGATCTGATGATGGACACCGGAGGTGGCCCTAGGAACTCTGTGATGAAACAACCCAATGAGGATTACCTACCGCGAGTCGATTTTCCGCCATGGGCGCTAGTGGAACGTGGGTCCTGCGGGAACATTTCAAACGTCACTTTGACAATTCTCTCATACTGACACAGGACCCACGCATGGGTGGCGCCGCCTGGTGAGCGACAATACGGTAGATCCCATTGTGTGTGGTTTCTTAGAATTGCCTCGACGAGTATACCGATGAGTAACAGTCAGCGATAAAAGTTTTTTGATACTAATTTGTTTTTGGTCATAAAACTTATTTGAACTGACAAATACATTACCTGCTGCAGAGTGTATATGAAACAGATACTCGTATATGGCGGTAAATAACTATCTAAATTCTTTGAAGCTTTACCGATTTATTGAATCGAAATAACATGGTCTTTGTTTAACATTTTTCTAGCGCTGTATCCATTCAAGCCGGCATTTTTTTATTCCAATCTTGCTCGAGGTTTTTAATGTAGGAACCTACCGTTTTAAATGTGAAATGTTTTACTGAGTAAAATTTTTCAAATAATTAAAACTACGATAAACGAAACGTATTATTGTTTCAGGTAACTAATTAACTCGTTTTTCGTCGGCGCATTTTGCTGAATTTAAACTATGGTGAAAAAGCAAGTAAGTGTATTCTGTATGATTTATTTAAACATTATTACGGAAATCGGTGGGAAACAGCATATAATAGGACTGAATGAAGGGGAAGAGGGGAGCCATTTGTCCAACAGTGGACGCAAAAAAAAACGGTTACCTAAAAGAAAATAATAAAAAAATCCGCTGTGTGCGTGTAGTCGGGGTAACGTGAACGTACGCAGCGCACAATTTGACAAAAATGGGTCTACTACTTACTGGCTTTTGTCAATAGATACTGTAATAGTAAAAAATAATTTTTGGCAGCCCTCAAAGGCTGTTTAAAAACGAATGTCCCCTTTCTCACCAAGCGGCACCACAACCAAGTTAGTTTTAACTTTTTAAGTCAGGTTTTTGGTGATCATTTTTGTGTAAGTATAAGATTTAAAAGATAGGCAAGTTATCATCATCATCAGGTGATTCGTTTGCTCGTTTGCCCCCTATAGCATAAAAAAAAAAAACATCATCATCTTATCTGAAAGACGTTCACCGCTGAACAAAAGCTGCTCCAAGGAATTTCACAATATTAATCGATCATGCGCCATGATCAAACACATAAAAAAAACTATAGTTACTTAATAATAATAGTCACTATAATACGGCTTTAGTGAATTGGCTTATGGATATAAGAAGTACAAATCTCTGTTTTAGTTTTTACACGTCTAGACAGCATTATGCTTCAATGAATAGATCAACATGATCCATACACGTTTTGCAGCTGACGCTAGTCCATCACAGACATTTATTATCATATTTGTAGACCACACAAATACATTGGCGTGCTGTCATAGTTACGGATTATGGGTTAAAAATTAATAAACCAGTACCATAACCACCATAATTACCAGTATATATTAGGTTCTACTCCTAGGACTGTTATAGCTAAGAAAAAATATAAACACACCTTAAAATTTGTTTCCACATACAGTCGAAATTCTGGAGTGGGTTTTAGGGATCGAGAGTAAGGGTGGCTTGAGGAAGCATTGAATGAGGATTACAGCGAGTCGATTCGCCGCTAGGGGCGCTAGTGGAACGTGGGTCCCGCGGGAGCATTTCAAACGTCACTTTGACAATTCTAGCGACAGCGGGTTCCCGCGACCTTGATCAGGTCATCGGACCACCTTATGCGTCTTCTGGTATGCTCAAGTAGTACCATCTCCTGCGGTACAGTCGGATACTTTACTCTTGAAGTTGTTGATGAGTATGTTTACCTGGGTCAACTGTTCATTTAGGTAGGTCCAGCTTCAAGAAAGAGGTAAATCGTCGAATCTGACTCGGTTGCAGCGTTCGGTTCGGGCTATACAAAATTTTCTCGTCTTTACCACATTGTCTTAGGGCAGTGAGGCCAAAGAATTCCAGGATCCTTCGTAATCAGGTGGTAAATAGTGTTTCTTCTATAGGTTCTCTCGAAATCGATTTTTTTTTCAAAATGCAGTCTATGGAATCTCAAGCATCTTGCGCCAGCATTACATTTCGAAGGCTTCAATCTCAGTCAGCCTTACTTTATATGTATAATGTCTGTGTAAATATCACAGTAGCCTCGGGGCGGGACAAATGGGCCCATAGTGTGTTTGAAGGTCCTTGGATACGTGACCGGTAGCACATGCTACTGCTGTTGATAGGATTAATATAAAGAATATGTGATACAAACTATGACAGAATTGAGAGTCGAGTTAAATAGTAAAGGAATAGCGAATTCACTTCCTTATTCTTGAACTTCAGGGTATTTTCGAAGAATTCACATACTTCCGACGAAATGGTTCTACCAAGCGGGGTCAATATTGTAAAAACAAAATCTTACACGATTTGCACGAGCCCATAATAGGGATAAACAGCAATATAAATAAATAAAAATAACTCCAAAAACTCGATAATCTTTATATACAACTTGACTCGAAGTGCACCACACGAACATCGAAAATTTGCATTGATGGAAATACCTCTATGTCACTCTAATGCAAGTCTGCAAGTGTGACAAAGATGGAAATACAAATCCGCAATTGTTCGATTTTCGTGGTTTGCAAGAGGGCGGCTTGTGCACGTTAACAAAGATGACTACTTCATTAACTAAACCCAATATTATAATATTGGATTGTCCATAAGTTATCCACTTTCTCTGCGCTTTACATAATTTAATGTCCACAGTACCGACACGGCGTCATTACGTGCTGCTTCGACATGGTAAGAGCTATTTTAAGCTACTACCTTACCAGAAGAGGTAGCGGGCAATGGGAATCAAAATGTATAGGGTATTTCCCGTTGACCTAGAATCACGAAATTAGGCAAAAAGCAAGAGCTTGTTAGCACAAGTATAGGAAAAAATCAGAAAAACGTATAATTGCCGCAAACTGAGAGTTCCGTGCCACCAGTATTTTTAAGTACCTAAGGTCATAAATGGAGGGTGAAAGAGCATCCTTTGTGCGGAATCCTAGGTGGGCGAATCCGACTCACACTTGGCCGGTTTTTGTATTGAGAAAATACCGGTATCCGATCTTGAGAATATAGTATTTAACAGTCGGCAGCAGAAATAATAAAGTGGGTATTGTGTTTAAAATGATATTTTCTCAACTTTAGTGTAGCTGGAGAACAGTGTGTGAAAATCATTTTGGACAGTGTGCCACAAAGAAATCGCTCACGCTCCCGCCTGTGCCTAAACCCGCTACCGCCCTAAGTCCACGCGTAGGTGATAAATAATCCTCGACCATTACAACCTCGGACGCTCCTTAATGTATAACACCATATTGACTAACGCTGAACCTTAACATAGTGGCATAAAGTTCATTATAGTAAGTAAATTGAAGGCGCGATTATACAGCATCTTATTGCCTATTGTTGATCCTTATTACAACTGAATAGAGGCTAAAATAGTTAACAATTATCTCGGACGCTCATTAATGTATGATCTATTGACTATTGGTGAACCGTATTGCATGGAGATACGGTTGAATATAGTCAGTAAACTTATGAGAATAAAGCGCGAAAGAGCATCGTTAATGGACCGTCTGTTTTACTTAGGGCCACTTACACCAGCCGGGGTTACCCACATAACCCAGAGTTAAGCGTTTTTTTGCATTGAATTTGACAGTTTAACTCCGGATTAGCGGCTAACCCTGGGTGGTGCTATAAGGCAAACGATACATTAAAAACAACTGTTTCAATAGAAGGACACATCTAAACACGGGTTATTAAATGTTGATGACTCAGGGGTCAGAGCGTGCGACTTTCAATCCGAATGTCGCTGGTTCAAACCCCGGCTCGTCCCAATTCGGAATTTATGTACGAAATATCATTTCATATTTACTAATGGCTTTTCGGTGAAGGGAAACATCGTCAGGAAACCGGACTAATCCCAATAAGGCCTAGTTTACCCTGGGTTGGATCAGATGGCAGCTTTCGTAAAACTAGCACCTACGCTTTTTGGGATTAGTTGCCAAAGCAGAACCCAGGTTCCTTGAGCCGTGGCATAACCCGTTAAAACGCTAGAAAGATTCTGCGAATAAATATATAAAACAGTCGTAAATAACATACATGATATAATATTGTGTTCTGTTTCCGCGATTGTTATTCATTGAAATTAAACACTATAGAACGGATTAATCGTGTTTATTAACACCATGATACTACGTTTCGAGCCCTTTACAGCACTCGTTTTCACAGGGTTAAGATGATTACTGAGAGAACGCGAATTCTCGACGTCAATTAAAATTTTTAGTCAAACTGATGGTCGTACGTATCATGGTGTTAATAAACGCGATTAATCCGTACTAAAGTGTTTAAATTCAATACCTATGATACTTCAGGATGACTCACACTAGCACGGGACGGGATGGGGCGGGACGGGAAAATCTGTAAATTTCTATAGAAAGAATCACGTGATAGCTCGGAGCCCTCAGAAGTCACGTGACGCTTTCTATAGAAATTGACAGATTTTTCCGTCCCGTCCCGTTCTAGTGTGAGTCATCCCTTATTTAGTTTCATTCTTGTTCACCGTCGCACTAAAACTAACAAGTATTTCCGACAAACTCTTCGACATTCGAAGTTTAACAAATCGCCGAACCGCACTTTTCTCATCTTCGCTGAATTGAGTCCATAAACGTCCCGTACGAAGTTAAATCGAATCTGCGGACACGTTTTGATAAGGGTGTGCGATTGGAAAACAATTTTGTTGGTTTATTTTATTAAAGTTTTTTTATTTTCATTTTTGTTCGGAGACTTTCCGGTAGAATATTCAAAAGTTAAGAGCTAAAAAGCGTGGATTTTCTTATTTAAGCCTTATCTCCATTAAGGGGAATGAGAAGTCCTCTTGAACTTAATCTTACCTAAATCGTTCAGGGTCAAACACAAAACGATGTTCGGAATCTATCCGGTACACTTTTCAAAAGTTAAAGGCTATTATTATTATTATTTTTGTATGTCTTTCCCTTCACGGAGCAATGGTGTTCCGGACCTTTGGGAGGCGTACGCGGAGCCGAAGCCAACACGCAGAGGCCCTTTCGACAATTTAATGAAATGTAAGGGGTACACCGAGCGGATGTTGCACCTGCCCGAGTCATGGGACGCACGCAGAGGCAGCACCCGCCAGGGTGTATAGACTATTGAGATTTAATGGAATCTAAAATATACTGGACTATTAGGTGAAAGTGGTGGACTAAATACTGGGTTATGGAGAGAAGAAAAAAAATAATCGGACGTCTGCCTAACAAAATGGTAATCAATTTTATTTCCGGCAGACGGTGACTCGCCCACATAAGATGGGCCCCCACAAAAAGCGACATCTAGGATGGCTCGAGGGCAACACCGGTATGAGGGCTGGGGGTAGAGAGGTGTCACTGGACTTTAAACATATAGCCAACTCGCCACTTAGGTTTCCACATCTACCCTCGAGAACACAGCTCTCGCGACCCCACTCTGGACGGCCGGTTAAGGCAAGCCAGAGGCGGAGGACTTGGTCGGACGACGGAGTCCCCCAGGAGCGCTCAGGTACGTAGGTATTATTATTATTATTATTATTTATTTCACTCAAGACTACATAGGTCCACAATAATTATTTACAATAATATGAGAAATTAAAATGAAGGTTGATTTAATTATTGAAGCCTTATTCATATTCAAAAGTACTCCTTTTGTATTGCATTGTATGATAAAAATACACAATTTACTTTCTTTGAATTGTTAAAGGATGACTCACACTAGAAAGGGACGGGATGGGACGGGACGGGAAAATCTGTCAATTTCTATAGGAAGCGTCACGTGACATCCGAGGGCTCCGAGCTATCACGTGATTCTTTCTATAGAAATTTACAGATTTTCCCGTCCCGTCCCGTGCTAGTGCGAGTCATCCTTTATCGTTAGCACTGGGTTAGTGTTCACAAGAATAGATTTAACGGCCTCCTAGCCTAGTTGGTAGTGACCCTGCCTACGAAGCAGGAGGTCCCGGGTTCGAATCCTGGTCAGGGCATTTATTTGTGTGTTTATCACGAATATTTGTTCCTGAGTTATGGATGTTTTCTATGTATTTAAGTATTTATATGTATCTATCTATTATATATATCGTCGCCTAGTACCCACAACACAAGCTTAGATCTTACCGTGGGACTAGGTCGATTTGTGTAAGATTGTCCCATAATATTTATTTATTTATTTATTTATTTTAATACATCACCGCATCAATAATCAAACTGATATGCTATCAGTCACTTTACGAGATCACTCGAGCTAATGGCCACCTAACTTGCCGCTGAATACATTATTGACATGTCTTCGTACAGTACATTATCGCTAACACGTAACTAGATTTAATCCTTATTGGATCGGCTTAAAGCCTGCCGATGGTCAGGGTGTTGCTGTTTGCACATATTATATTGAAACGATCTAAAAAACTGTAAATTTAAGATTCCTGAGGACGATGGCTATTAATGACCAATTAAAAGTAAAAAAATATTCATATAGGCTCGATATTAGAGAAGCATATAGCGGGCTACGGCACTTCTAAAAACCAATTTTTTGTATGGAGCTACTAAAAGTCTGCACCAAGAAATTATTTATTTATTGACGATACATTACGATTTTATTTAAATTATAGAAATGGTGGCAAACAAGCACACAGCCAGCGTGATGGTGACCGGTTTCCGTTACCTATGGACGCCTGACCCGCCAGTAATTCAGTCATTTTAGGAATTGTCACGTCAGCGTGGTGAATTAAATGCCTCGACGAGGGAAAAATGGCGGAAGACAGTTAAAAAAGCTGTTTACGATCTCTATGACAACGACTATACTCTGCGAATAGTATGTACAGTCACTAGACGACTAAGAAGACCTAAATACGCTCGAAAAGCATAACCAACTTCATCTGTCTTGCAAAAACGGCGATGTGCCAAATTTTTACACATCCGGCCCGATGGTTATAGAACTCCACTCCATGTCAAAGGGACCGACTTACTTCAAGTTCCATATTATGTCTCAAAAATATAAGAAAACCACCCTAAACCGGGTTCACGCTTGCCCGTACACTTACCTTCCCGAACTGAGACCCATTAGGCAAATTAGGTGCCCCCTGCATTGTTCAAATAACGATAAAAGTTCCTCGTTGGTTAACTGGGGCATGGAGGTTAGAAAATTGCGAAGAAGTTTTATATTTATGATTTTAGCCAGAATATGCTTAGTAGGCTTATAGGTGGACATAATCACAAGTTTTTGTACTGCATTGGAGAAATCTAACAATCAATTTTGACGACCGGTTGGCTTAGTTGGTAGTGACCCTGCCTGCTATGCCGATGGTCCTGGGTTCGAATCCCGGTAAGGGCATTTATTTGTGTGATGAACACAGATATTTGTTCCTGAATCATGGATGTTTTCTATGTATTTATGTATTTGTATATTATATATATCGTTGCCTGAGTACCCGTAACACAAGCCTTATTGAGCTTACTTCGGGACTTAGTCAATTTGTGTAAGAATGTTCTGTAATATTTATTTATTATAAAAAAAAAGATTTAGCCTATTGCTGTACACTGTCATTTACATAATATTTATTTCAGTATCGTAACGTTTAACCTGTTCTCTGCCATTGACCTGATATAAAGTCAGTACAGTACATTTCGTGCTCCTCACGCCATGACTTCATATCAAGTACGAGTTTACTAATGCTTATTTGGTGCTTGGCAATGGTGACACTTAATTGCTTTTTTAATGTGGCGGTGAAAAATAACCTCACCAACTTAACTTACACAGTTTAGTTACGTTGTGCGGGGTAGTGCGCCGACCGAACGTCAATTGTTTTTTGCGCGGTGTTTTTTCTATAATAGATAATTATGTTCTTAGTCCGGCTGTAAGTTGTTTTTTTTTCTATATGCCTCCCTGTTTATTTCACTTCGGAAAACAGTGAGGCTTATAGAAAATCAATCTACTGTCTGACTTGGTTTGCCAAATCATATAATCAAGCACAACACGGGACTGGAAGACCTTAGTGTGGACTTTGTTTGGAAAGATTGAAAACGGAATAAAGAGGCAAAATGTGGTAGTTTTCTCGTCGCTTCTTTCTGCTCCATAAGCCAGTTAGGGAAGCGTTCGTAAGTTGTATGTATGTTAATTCTCAAAGGGTTATTATACATTTTAATTTTAATTGTAGAATGCCCTTCAGGCAATGTATTAGCTTTATAAGCCCCTGTGGGCATTGTAGGCCAACATTTGTTTTTGTTTTATAATTTTGATATTTTTGTAAATTTTTGATTGATGGGGACAATTCGCATTCTCTCAGTCATCAACTCATCATCTTAACCTTGTGAAAGCGAGTGCTGTAAAGGGCTCGAAACTTAGGGTCATGGTGTTAATAAACGCGATTAATCCATTTTAAAGTGTTTAATTTCAATTTACAACAATCGCGGAAACAGAAAGCAATATTATATAATCAGAAAGCAATATTATATAATCAGGTTATAGTTCTATTACAACTTGTACCTCTATCGTTTTCCTTCCACCGTGGCTGAGCCGACTTGTAGGCCCCGGTTAACATGCTATTTTTCATTTGTATTGCTCCTCGGATGAGGGTACTTTTTAAGCGTTTTTGGCAAAAAACGGCTCCTCACAAGGGCTGAGGTTGCTATGTCTAAGAGAGATAAAGTAGGGTATACAGGGCTTTTCTGCTTTGGGTTCATTTTTAACGTCTTTTGGGTTATAAGTATAGTGTGGAGTTTAATAGAGGCACGGGACAGTGTTGAATTGCCATGATTTTAGCATCAACATCCAGGTTAGTCGGGCTAGTGATCTTGCCTACCAAGCAGGAGGTCCCGGGTTCGAATCTCGGTCAGGGCATTTTACTTGCTTATGGGGCACCCAATGGAGCACCTATTTTATAACAATCAGTTACCGAAACAAAAAATGGCAAAAAGTCAAGAATTAACTTGAGAAAGAAAAAAATTGATTTTCGTCGGACTCGATGTAATTTTTGATGTGATTTCGTAATTGTATTACTTGCGATCTAGATAGATTAAAATTACAGAATTAACATTATTTCACTACAATATTAATCAGGTTTACTGAGTAGTATTTAGAAATTGTAAAAGTTTTGTGGTTATATATTTTTTATTTCAAAAAAATACTTGGTCGGTTAATTCGTACCATAGCTCACGCTCATAGGTACGATTTAACCGACCAAATATTTTTTAATTATATCAAGGCGATTTCAGTGTATTGCTATAAATAATGGATATTTTAATCTAAAATAAACAACTAACATTCAGAATACTTAACTAATACAGTTTGAATGGTGGTGGTACGATTTAACCGACTGGTCGGCTAAATCGTACCGATGGCAGTCCCTTCGGATTTCTTTTTTTACAGATCGTTAAATTAATCCAAGATTATTCAATTTAATATATATCATAGCCAAGAAACTGAACTTTCATATGAATTAACATTCACATTTCTGTCTGCCTTTGAAAAAAAGTTATCCACGTTTGAGTAAAAAGTGGTACGATATAACCGACTCTCCCCTATATTGTCGTTTACTACCCGCAACATAAGCCTTATTGAGCTTATCGTAGGTCGATTTGTGTAAAACTGTCCCTTAATATTTGTGAATGCGTGACATCAACAATAATCTATTCAATCTCTTTCGGGTTTATGTAAATTATACACTTCGCCCTAATTGGTTAATTTATGACTAATATATTGTACGAGTATGTTCATGATTACGGAATGATGTTAATATCTTATCAAAGATGCAACTAATTTAGTTAAGTTTTCGTTGCTTAATTGTAGGAGGTACGATCAGAACCAGAACCAGTGTAACTATGACTATGATATTATATCTTGAATGTTGGTATTATAATCGAACCGCTCGAGGTACCGCTAACAGTAACTCGGGCGCGGCAGATTCAGATAACTGGTTTTTCTATACAATTAAAAACCGGTGTGCACACCCTAATTGCTTTAGGCAAGCCGACTCGAGAGATTAAAGCTCGCCTGCTCTTCAAAGCCATTGAAATAGCTCCACTGTGGTGCCATTAGCATCGACGCTCCAGCATACAAATAGGCATAGATTATGAATTAGCGGTTCTAGAATAATCTAGACTACAAGTTTAGTAAGGAGATTTGAAAGACGTTTAAGGCATGGCATGGTTTAGTAGGAAAATCGTGGCAAATCGATTTTATGTGTAAGTACTCGTATGTACGAGTACACAAGTCAGCTTGCATTTTTAAGCAAACAGTTATACATACTGATTTTATTTCATAATACATTTAATCTTAAATCAATAAGGCTTGTGTTGTGGGTACTAGAAGACGATATATATAATAAATCTAAATCCATGACTAAATAAAACATCTATAACTCAGGATCAAATAAATGCCCTGTCCAGGGTTCGAAACCGGGACCTCCTGCTTTGTAAGCAGGGCCACTACTGACTAGGCTAGGCCGTTTTAATTTTACATATTTGCGCGGATTACTTGGTTATATTATTAATATTAGTTTTTTCATCACAGCTCCTCGTAAACGGTGACATTAAATGCAAGTAAAGTTAGACTTAATGAGCTGTATTAAGCCTAAGGCCGTAATGGTTATGCATACTACTTTACCGCGCGCCCGGGCGGGCCCCCCTGAGGACCTGCGCCTCACGCGAACGCCGCACGCTTTACTTATCTGCCTAGTTTTTTTTTCTAATACTACGACGGTGGCGAACAAGCATACGGCCCGCCTGATAGAAAGCGGTCACCATAGCCTAAGGACGCCTGCAACTCCAGGGGGTCACATGCGCGTTGCCGACCCATTAAAATCTTGTCTCGACCCATTATTTATTTCTTCGCAAATGTGATGAAAAACATTGTGTGTATCACGGGCGGTACAAGGATTAATAAAGATCTCGGAATATCGAGATTCCACACCCTAAGCGTGAATAAACTTTATATTTTGGAGGAACACGATTATGTTCATATATTCATTATCAGTCCTCCCGAATCTCTTGATGTCTTTGGAAGACAGTCCAACTGAAGCAACTCATATACTTAAGTAGATTGTTCAAAAATAGAGTACTGCCCATTTCAGACAAGACGTTTTATCTTAAAGTGAAAGTGCCTATACTAAATTTCCATACGTTATACCCTCTTAAAATACTTAACCCTATCGATACGCATATAAACATGTCAACAACACAGCGTCTGCGCAGCTTAATCTATGGCCGCCTTATTAGAATTTGTAATGACACGAAGGGCGGTTAATGTGGTTGCATTATTTATTGCGCTATTCATAACAGCGGATACTGGTCCCAGTGTAACTTGAGCTTTCAATGGGAGCTACCATATTGTCGCTCACCAGGCGGCGCCACTCATGCGTGGGTCCTGTGTTAGTATGAGAGACATGTCAAAGTGACGTTTGAAATGTTCCCGCAGGATCAAATCGACTCGCGGTAATCCTCATTCAACCAAGAAACTAAGAGCTTCAAGAAACGATGCTATAATTTTTAAGCAGAAGCGAAGGATACCAATTTTCTCAGGAAGGAAGGAGAAGTGGAAAAATGCATGACCTCGGGCGGGACTCGAACCCGCGACTCTGAGATACCAGCTGATCGCTCTTCCAACTGAGCTACCGGGATCACACGCTTGGCCCCGAATTTCTACAACACATATCCCTCGTATGCGCCTTAGGGAGGCGCTTAGCAACATCTACCGTAAGAAAGTACTTCTTAATCGGCAAATGGAGTCTCAAGTTATATTGAGAATTCACCACTAACAATGTGTTACCCCTTACTTAATTATTACCCTATACTTAATTATTATTTTTTAGCAGAAACTTTAAGAGAATTTGTTTAGGTGTGGTCTTGGTAGCTCAGTTGTGTAATGTATGTAGGTAGGTATACAAATTAACTTATGTACCCACCGTCATATTTAGAATAAAATGAGTCTAGCATTGAACGCCATTGTGTTTCATTCAATACATTCCATCTGGCGACGGGGATGGAATTCGAACGAAATAATTGTTTGAAGAGCGATGAGCTGGTATCTCATAGTCGCGGGTTCGATTCCGCTCGAGGTCATGAATTCTTCCACTCTTCCTTTTCTTCTGAGAATCGATGCTATAGCTTATCATCCGTTGACCTTACCTATTTAGTACTAAGTTGTTCATCATACTAAATATTTTTACTATAGAAATATATCTAGAAAATAAAGCTGACTGAATTCGTCATCGGCCGCAATGTGTGAAACACCCGTTCAGCAGAATGTATCCCATTTTAGCCAATATTTGTGATTCTTAGTCAGCGGGAAGTATCCTATACATTTTGATTCCCATTGTAAATGTATGGGAAATGCAACATAAACGGCCGTATCTTTTGATTGCGTTGACATAGAGGTTAGATTTTTTAAACTTCAAGGGAATGCAGACCTGTGTTCACCTGCGTGGTATATATTTCCTCTACGCGTTCCCGAGACAAAGAGAACAGACCGACAGACAGACGAACGGACGGACAACAAAGTGATCCAAGGGTTCCGTTTCTTTCCTTTTGAGGTACGGAATTCTAAAAATACGTGTCGAATTAGCTACTTATGCAACAAATGCGGAAAGTCAGTGATTTCCGACGAGTGTCTAACTAAGTAGACACGAGTAAGAAATCATCTTTACGCATGTGTTTCATACAATGTTTTACTATGCATTGTGCGAGTAAATACACAATCATATCATGACAAAACAATTTAATTATTACATGACAGTACTTTAATTATTAAAATTAAAAGTTATGTTATTTTATAGTTTTCTTACATAGCAAATACTTTTTGTATCGGGGTGATAGCGGAGTCCAAAATTAAAAATATTGAAAAGTAAACTCGAAAAGTACAACTTTCCGCACGATTTGGCTACATTGAAAGCGGACTTTTCGAGCACATGCATTGTAAACTTTTTTACAATCCAACAGATGGACCTATTAGATTGTTTTTTTCGTCCAGCCTATTCTCTCATTGGCACCTGTTTAGAATCGAAGCTCAGCATTGTCTGGTTCGGCATCTACCTGTGTAATCGTATCTTATTCTGGTTTCTGACGAACGTTGTTTTGTGACGTAACTGGCCTGGATTAGGCTTATGTCGAGCATTTGAAGTGTTGAAATCGGCACTCGAGGCTTCTTAAGTTTATAATGACTTGGTAGATTTTCGGATGAACATTCAAAAGATTCTTGAGTGTACAAGGGGTTTCCTTGCAGATTTTCTTGTGGGAATTTAAATATTAATATTTAATTATATATACGAATATAGAAGTGTATTTTTTTAAATACTGTGCATGAAAGAGCTACTTAAACAATGTCCTGGGTTCAAACCTCGTACCTATGATTTTTTCTAAGTATGTGTCCTAAAACTCAACGATTGAGTTTTGGGACATGTTGTATATACTCAATCCCTCTCTAGCTTAAGAGGCTGACAACATCTAAATCTTCGCACACTATCTATTTATATCGGAGTAAAGGAGATCGCACTATCACCGGCTGGCCTAGTTTTGGCAGGAAAAAACACGATATGAAAGTAATGAAATTGTGATCTTAAAGTAAAAAAAAGACAATCGTTTAAAAATGAATTTAAAACAATTATTATTTTCAATCGAACCGATTTTGTTAAATTAAAAATCGATGATGAATCTTAACATATATTCTTTTGCAGTATGAAAACAAATTTCTTAAAAAACTGTTTAACAAACATGAATTAGGTGTTGTCAGCCCCTTAAGAGCCCTACACTCTCCACCCTATGGGACGTATACAAGTTGTAACACCAGCCACTAAACCTCAGATACTCCATATGTATAAGTTAGTGAGCAACGTTTACCGTGGACCAACCCCGAAATCCTGAAAAAAAAAGACTCATACATTTTGTTTGTGTGATCTGGACATTTTGTAAGGGAGATTTTTTCAGTGGCTGTATATGTATATGCTGGATCATATTATTTTAAAAGTCGTCTCAAATACGAAAGCTGAATTCGCAACAATTGAAACATTTCAACATGGCGCGTTTATCAAAATCGCGAGACGTATGTCACAGCTTGACATGTTTGACAGCTGACCGGCGATTTATGGAGCCGAGGGAACCCTAATAAATCTATTGTTACGGTCCTGGCGTGTTCTTTTTAAAGGCTCGTTTATTATTTAGGTATTTTTCAGTCGGTATTGTTGAGTGAAAAACAATTTTTGTAGTTGTACACAAATATTGCGATATGGTGGAGAAATGCCGTCAATGTTACTGTGACATGGGTCGGTTTATTTAGTACCTATGTATATTTATTTAGGAGCTTTTATTTATTTTTAGATGGAGGTTGTAAGTTTACATCGTTTTCACTAGTTGGCAGAAATGTTTTTCATGAAATGTATGATTCTTACTCCTAAAATATGTGCAACTCTTTGAAAAATTTGGATATATAAACTAGATTTAACTGATTATCGAAAAATTAAAGTGGAAAAATTACAGGATTCTTTACCTACAAGAAGGGCTTGCATCACGAGCAAAAATTTTAATGATGTCGTGGGTGGTCGCTCCTTATGACGATCTTCGTAAAGATCGAAGCATGTCGAGCGAAAATAAAGTAAATTACGCGAGTGACCCGTATAATTACATTATTTAATATGTTCAAGTCTCCCGAGAGTTATAGTTAATATACGTGTACATAAAAACATCAAAGACACTGCCGTAATAGTTATACATATCTTTTCCTCGTACCGTTAGTACCAACAATCAGCCTGATAAGAATCTTCGGGAATGCGGGAGCAGTCACGACTGGTACATGTACCAGTACCGACTTTGAAAAAGATGGCTTACGTATTACGTAACCAACCAATATGTAGATTAAGATTATTACACCACTATCATTTATTCAACGGCCTAATTGATAGTGACCCTGCTAAGCTGGAGGTCTCGGGTTCGAATCCTGGTAAGGGCATTTATCTGTGTATTTATCATGAAGTTCCTGAGTCATGGACTACGTATGTATATATGTATGTATTTATCTATATAAGTATGTATATCGTCGCCTAGTACCCATAGCCCATAGCTTTGCTTAGTTTGGGGCTAAGTTGATTTATGTGAGATTGTCAACAAATGTTTATTTATTTATAATAGGTATGCCATATATACACCGTGGGCGTTAATAGCCCGAAATATTTTAACCATGTATGTCTTGACTTGACGTTAACAAATAACTTTTGTTATATAAAAAAAATATTTTTTTTAAACAGTTTTCTATACTTTTATACATGGCCTGTAATCATAGGGAAAAAATAGTTTTAAAGTTTTGTGTATATTTTTTTTTAAGTACATGTTCTTTACGAAGTTTTCTCAATTTTTTTCTAATATCTGTCAATAAGTAGGTTTATCTGATAAATTGTTTAAATGTTGAATTATCAGTATTAACATTGTACTTTTATTATCATTATATTTTGTAAATGTTTTTACATGCGAAAGCTTTAATCTAATAATTATTGACTTCTAAATGTGCCCTAGAAACAACATAAAAAAAATTGAATTATTATTTAAGAACTAACACTATGCATATTGTAAGACGTTTCGAGGTTGACATTATGCTCGTGATACCGAAGAAAGACTGGCTGAAGTTGAGATCAGTCCTATGTAGTTCACTTGGCCCATTGGGGCTATCTCTTGTTTTAGTAAAATAATTTGTGATAATCGTGAAAGTTTAAATCAGTGTTTAAAAAGAATCACTAAAGTAGCACGTTTGTAGAATTCCCACTGGCCTGCCTAGAAAGTTTAGCCTAGCCTAGCCTTTTCAGAAATGTACATATAGCAACCGCACATTATGAGAGCCAAAGCCAGCTTGTGCCTGTTTAGCAATATTTTAAAGACGGACTGCTACTTACGGGCTTAAGTAATTGAATAGATTTTTTTTAAGACGAATCTCCTGATGGTAAGCGATTATTGTCGCCCATGGACACTCGCAACTCCAGATATGTTGTAAAGGCGATGGCGGCATTTAAATTAAAATTAAATAAAAAATTAAATAATTATTTATTTCAGAAAAAAAAAAATCCATAAATTATTACCATCTTATTAGTAGTCTTAACCTATGTTAGTGCTGTGTGTGGGCTTTAAGCCCTCTTCTTCAGGTTTGAATTTGAAGGTCCGGAAATACCGCAGGCGACAGTACTTTTCCTATAATTTGTACAATTGAAGTACTTTTCGTAGAAATATCACATTTCGAGTGTCATCGCAAATTATTCTCCGTAGCCCACCTAATGAGATAAAACCGGTGTCAGCTTCAAAGGCAATATTTCTCGCAGTTTTCTTTCCATACTTTATTATTTATAAATAAATAACAAATAGTATCTGTACTTTCTGGCTTCCGTCAATTACTCCACTACAAAAAGAGTAATTAATAATTACGTTATGGTATTAAAAGAAACATCTTAACCGATCGATCACGCCTTGACTTCATTATATTCCGAAATAACATAGCAACTCCAAATATTTTACAACTTTCAATCCTATTCACTTTGTTATAAGATCCAAATTAAACTATATATTTTAATTAACTTATGACAATTTAGTTTTTATAGATTTAAACTGTCGATCTTCTGTTGTCCAACTGACCGAAAGGCATCTGTATAAAACACCAATATACTCTACCATATTAAACCTTATCTTACATTGTAATAACGACTAGAATCGATTTATTTAATCGTGATATTAAAATGACAACAGATTGACATGAAGATAGGAGTATTTATCCCTGTGAGTACTTGTGACAGTAGCCATGTTTGTTTTTTGACATTTAATTTAGACTTTGACCGATTGAGGCTATAAAGGTTCTTGTACCTTAAGAGTCAATGTCCCAAAAAAAAAAATATTAAGTATTCTTATCATTGTATAGAAAAACCTAAACGCTCCATTATTGCACTCTTCCACAGTTACGAAAATTCACTAGTAACTATACTCAATTTCCAGAAAATAATATTGAATTGTTAAGAAAATAATCCATTGCAATGATAAAATATACGGTTTACTTAAGTAAAAGATAAAATAAATAGGTACTTTAGATACTTGATTTTGACTTAAGAAGATACAAGAATTCATGCATGCTTTTTAAAATTGCATATTTATAAATTGTTGGAGTAATAGCATAACAAACATGAAGTAAACTCTATTTCATTCATTTAATCTGTTAAAATTTCCAACCAAGGCACAGCAACCACGTCATTTAGTCAAATTCATGTAAAACAATGAATTCCAGATGTTTAACAGGATAGGCCATATTTCCCATTATCGGACCCACAGGTCAAATAGGGATCACGCATAGAACTAGTATAACCAGTTCTAAAACAGCTCAATAGTTATATTGTAATATATACGTCATTTAAAGCCGTCACGAATTGCAGGTATTGAAGCAGGTTCTATAATTACGTATACACCGTGAGGTTAAATAAACGGACAAACTTGGACACAAAGAATACAGAGAACAAGAATTTTTTTTATATTTATCGTATATGTAAGGGCAGATGCTGCTTCTGCTCAGAATAAGTCTAATTATACTTGTTTATAGTAAAAGGGACCATTATGTCGATTGAAGATAAGGTTAATTTCTTAACGAATCTTAACAGCATTAGCGCAACCGACCAAGTAGTTGACTAAAAACAATCAGAAATGTGGTATTAAAACACTTAAGTATCGCGATATTCATTATGGAAAATGTAGACGTGAATAAGAGGCCAATATGTACAATTGCTACCACGTAACTTTAAATGTGAATTGCTATTCCCTGTATTCGTATATTTTATAGTGCGCGCTACCTAAAGATTTTGCCGAATAATATTTCAAGAAAAATATATGCAACAATAATACAACGTGAAAATACAGAATTCCCACCTTCATACTCGTACGTCCAAAACTCTGCTCAAGTGCTCTTCAATGACAGAATCAGCAGTAATTCTGTCGCTGTCGGGCAAAATAGGCACACGGTGTATAATCATCCTTTAGAATTGTCTTATGTCTTTCTAGAACGTGAAGGCACAATAGTGTTCCGTATATTTATCCCTAGGCTATAGGTGCCGGTGTTTATAACCCTCAAAATAAAAACGACTTGAGTTACACAGTAGACGTCAAATATGTATTTACAAATTTGAAGCTTACGCCATAAGAATAGGGTTATAAATTGGGTGTATGTTAAGTATAGGGATGTGGTCGTTACGTCGTTTTGTATGAGATGCGTGTGCGCAGGTAATCATGCACAGGAAACGCGAACGTACAGATGTACGGTTAGATCGAGTGTATTAATAGATAAGCTCGGATTATGGACCCTTGGGATAAATGTACTTTTGTTCTAGAAACATGTTTTGCTTGAGTGAAATGAAATAAATGTTTTGGTTCATGTTTTTATGTAGTCACACTGCTGTATATAAATTGAAAGTGATGTCATAACTACAGAAAAAGTGACCAAGACCTCCAGTGCCTAGGGCTGGGATCGAACCAGCGACCTTCTACGATTACGATTTTATTTAAATTATCGAAATGGTGGCACACAAGCACGCAGCTCGCGCGATGGTGAGCGGTTTCCGTAGCTTATGGTCGCCTGAAACGCCAGTAATTCAGTCATTTTAGGACTTGCTAATGAAATTGGGACCTGATGGAAAATGTATCTAACTCGATGCCCATCTAAGGACAAATACTCGTCAAACCGAACTTCTTAGCATTTTTTTTTATTTTAAGCCGAAACGTCTGCAAACGATAACAAATTTTTTAGAAAGAAAGAAAAAACTCATCCCCACGAGTTTTTCCACTTTATTTGGCGTTACCTTTGAGATTCGTAGTTACCGAGATCCTACCTACTGTAATGTCTAATTACTCGGATTGTCACTTAACACGGCTTTATTAACTTTGATAGGAATGAGTTTACTTGTAAGTGTAAAGTCAAATAGTCGGGATCCAGAAGTGGATCTAAACAGCCGAAGGCTGCGCGTGCGCATGTCACTGACTCCGCGCGAGGACCACGGAAGCGAGCGGCAGCGGGCGGGAATTACTTTTTTATTTGGTGGGAAAGGCTCACGTGTACTCTAAACTTAATTTACCCTAGCCAGTTGTTAAAATAATACATTGTGTAGGTGGTAAATAAAATTTCGAAAGAGTGTGAATTTGGGTGAATCAAGTATTATTATCAAGTGTTGTTATTTTTTCCCGTCAGCCAGGTGACAAATGCAGCACAGTTTGTTAGAAGAAACGTTGTAGTATGTTCTACTGACATGGTTAATAGACGGCCCATCATGGATAGGGAATACCTATAAGTGCAAAAAAAACATGTTTTGTGAATTTTAATGCCATAAAACCGTAATTTTATAAAGTGTCATGTGAGATAGTAGCTCAGGCCACTAGTGAAAAGAAATACAATCTTTTACGGCGTGCGACCCTTATGGGGGAGGGGGGGAAGTAAGGCGGAGAAATATTATGAAAATTAATTATACAGCTCAATAAGTATAAGTATGCTTGCATATAATATCACCATTTACGAGCAAATGCCCATTAGGGGGATTGTGTTTTCTAAACCTTTGCATTACCTACTCTATAATCCATAGTATCATAGTCACACTAATTCCCCAACTTTGGGTCTACATGACATAGTTGTAGTTTCATACTTTATAAATGAACGCCACTTTATACAAAATATTTGTTCACACCATAGCAAACAAAAACTCTTATCTTTTCATAACCTCTTTTTTGGAACTTGGGCAAAAAAATGAAAATTCCCCGCTTACGCTTCCACCCTATCCACTCCTCAAACGGCAGACGTCTCGAGCGAGTTCGCAACCGGTTTACAAACAATATGCGCGGGCGCCGGTGTGTGTGCACCCACTCATACAAACCCTGTAGTTACATGGAGGCTTCAAACTGAACTATTATTGTATTTATAGACAATTTTGATTATCATAGAAGGTACCGGAATTGAAGGTGACAGTCGACAGAAATGTCTATCTTTATTTGTGGTCCCTAAATAATACTACTCGTAAATATTATAGTGTTTCTTAAACAATCTGTTTTGAGTTTTAAGAGGTCTTACGCATGAAAAAAACTTCAACGCAAATTATGACGAAAGTTTATCTAATTGTAACCAACTGTTAAATATATGTGATACTTTGATCTGACCCAGTAAATAAGCCAAAACTTGAATTTATTTAGTGAAATAATATAAATCCGAAAAAAAAACCAATTTTGTTCGAAAATTTGGT
Organism: Lathronympha strigana; assembly: GCA_949128165.1. NCBI lineage: Eukaryota > Metazoa > Arthropoda > Insecta > Lepidoptera > Tortricidae > Lathronympha > Lathronympha strigana. Next base: position 4,185,348 of record OX421922.1, on the reverse strand, counting down.
TAATTTTGAAATGTATTTGAAAAGTGATTTCTCAATAGGAATTTAATTAAATACATATAAAAAATGACTCACACTAGAACATACGGGACGCTCTGTTAATTTATATAGAAAGAATCACGTGATAGCTCGGATCCCTCGGATGTCACGTGACGCTTTCTATAGAAACTGACAGATCGGCCCGGACCGGTCAGGTCCCGGCCCGTCCTAGTGTGAGTCATCCTTAAATTGTATGCGATTATACCACAACAGCAATGTTTAAGATAGTAAAAGAAAATGTTGTCATTTACCTTAAATAACAACGGCAAAGCAGAAAATTCATGAGCGCTTTTAATAGTAGTTTATGCAACAGTGATATAATAAGGGTTCTTAAAACTTGAGGGTCGTCGTTACATAACGAGACGAAGTCGAGTTTTGTGATATTAGACACGAGAGTTTTAAGACCCAATTATGAGCTGTTGCATACCCTAGTTTTTCTACGACAGCTATAATAGCGTAAAAAGCTAAATTTTGAAACGTGGAAGAGAAGATGTTGTGCCCACTATAGAAATTAAAAAAAAACAACAACAGTGCTAATATATTGTATGAAAATCCATAGGAGCAGTGTTCTTATGGAATACCATAGACAACGTTATAATGTAGACTTTTTGAATATCGCTGTCAGTCATCTAATTGACAGATAGAAGTGCTGGAGTAGAAAAAAGGACTTTTAAGAGAAAAAACAAATTGAATAGTTGCTGTAACTGTTATATTATAGATCTCTTACTTGTTATAGATCTCTTACTTGCTTTTTAAATTATTACAGTGGCAGGCTGTTCATGGAACTCGGTTCCTGCCGGCTTTCCTTGCGTGAACCAATGTAGCAAAGAAAAAAAATGCCGTACCAGCTCCGGCTTGCCCAATGAACATTTCGATGCTCCGCCACTGCTACAATATTTAACTTTTTACGTTAATAGTGATAAAAATAAGGGTATTTTTAATACGTCGGGATCGTTATTTTATTTCAGTGATATGGAACCACTTATAAAAAACCATATACTTTTAATTCATAACCATAATGAATTCTTAGGATAACCGAGGGTCTTATTAAACTGGTCATACTATACAAATGTGTATGTATGTGTGTGTGTATGTAGTAGTTTCAATGTTGTTGTCGTGCCTGTGTGAGTTGATTTACAATACAATTGAATTGACTGTTGATTCTATTAAGAAACATGCGGAGATGTTGTTACTGTTTTTTTTAACCGATTGTGGATGGGTTAAGAAGGTTCAAGAGCGGTGGGATTCATTTTGTTCACTGTATTTATATGTGATGTGTTTTTCTGGGGGACTTCGTGAAAACCCTTATAAAAATAAATATACGCGCCGAAATTTTAAAACATAATAAATATAAGAGGCTTCCTCGCATAACGTACTTATCAGCATTGCGATATTTGCGATACAACAAGGAAATGCCGCCAGCATCGTTGGTACAATGCCTCAAGGACCTATTTTAGATTTAAGGTAATTAGAGGTAGGTAAGTAGCTAAGTAAGTTACACTTACTGTATATATTTTGAAAATAAATGTTAAAGTAAAAATAATAGTAGTTTATGTAATTGTATATAATGAAAGGCATTAAAACTCGAGTGTAAGTTTTTTTCATTAACCGATCATAAAAGTTGTTGAATATGACGTATAAATTCACTACTTAGAGTTTGGCCAGTGACAAAGACAATATTATTAATACAATATGAATTAGAATTTTAAATGCGATGTTATGCATAATCAATATTATGAATATCTCTTCTCCATCGCTCCCTCATTGCTGAGGATCGTGACTCCTTTTCAGCTTGTCAACTGCGTGCTTCCATCGGTTACGGTCAGCTGCTTGGCTGCTTGATTATGAATATACATATAGGTAAATGAAATTAAATGAAACTTTAAACAATATTTAGGTAGGTGCTGATTTATCCCAACTTTGAAGTTGAAAATCGATTACAAAAATTCTAAACTTACTTACCAATCCTAAACGGCCCCTAACATCCAATACCCCTAAGGTATCACTTAAATTTAATAAAACTATTTAAGATGAGGTATTTAACTGGAATGCTATTGCTACCCCATGCCATCTGCAACACTGTAAACTGGCTATCTTTAACCCCTATCACAACTACATAAGGCCTACAATGGTTAACCAAGGGTGTTGATGTTTGTACAACCAACCAATTGGAACCCTAGGCCACTGGTAGGACTATGTCATAGTGACGCTATGAATCAGATTGTAAGAAATCTTTTACTGCTTGTCATTTTGACATGGTTCTAGCCTTGGGTTCCACTTGGTTGACTGTACTTAAGTAATCATTTTAAAAGGGACTATGTTACTCAAAAACCTTGGCGTTTACGTCCTTTTTGTAAATGTATAGAAAAAATTGAAATCCATTTAATAATTGACTTTTCCCTCCCCTAGTAAGTGATAATGTTACTCCTGTGGGACGCAATGTTTTGAAGTTCGAGTGATTACAACCGGTTTGGGATTAGGAAGTTCTGTTTACGCGTGTAATTCACTAGTACAGTAGTAGGTAAATTGTAGATAAAACATTTTAATTTTTTTATTTTATTTCTTAAGCATTTTATTGCGAAATGTGGGAAAACCTACCAACAAGATGGACTGGTGACGCGCAGACACCTACCAGCAGTGGACGTCTTTTAGCTGGTAATGATGATAATGATGAAGCATTTCGGTTTAACCTTTACTTTTGTCAATCACCAATTTTTACACAGAAGTAATTAATATGCATAAAATTAAGTACCTATCTGGTTTGTCTTATCAAATGATAAAATCGGAATTATAAGCACCGAACTACGCATTTTTATTCATATAGAAGAGGCACAAATTCTACTACACAGATTCTATATTTCAATAAATTAATCTCTTAAAAATTCAGTAACTTGATCCGTTCTATTACTAATAAATTATAACATAATTATAATTTATCACGCGATTTAAATAACTTTGACACTTAATATCGTAAACAAAAAAAAAAAAAAAAAAAAAAATCGTAAACTTTATAGACTTAGAAACGTGAAAATTATAAAATTTTCGTCACACCTTGATTAAAGATCAAGTTTCGCTATTCGCAAATTGATAAAGAGATGATGATAAAGAACAAATCAAAATATAAAATAACTTCTTTTGCCATTTTTATGAGCTTTTAGCGTATAACATATATTGAACTTTCATATTTCAGGAGTTGCCGCGGACTTTTATGATTATTTTATTGCTTTATATGACCATAAACTTAATTTGAGGTTAAAAGTAGTCCCCTGGGTAACCACGGATAATTCAGTAAAATAGCATGTTGACAAAGGTGTAACCAGTGCAATGTGTAAATAAACATATTTTTGTTAATTACACATGAAAATTATGGCAAAATATTATGCAAGTAGAAAATTACAACAATTAGTTATGTCTCTTGAGTCACTGTTGACAAAAACTTACAAAAACTTTTCTTTTAATTAGTAATAACTAATACAAATAAAACATGCATCATAACTTTAACTTATCCCTTTGCTTTAAACACAATTTATCATATCAGCTAATGAAAAACTGTAACGGTTCGATACAAAAATATTAAAATTATGTTAATTTTTCTGGTGACAAGTTGGTTACCCAAGAGACAAAACGGTAACTCAAGATACTTTTTTTTGTACACGTTGGTTACCCAAGAGACAAAACGGTGACTCAAGATACTTTTAAAATGGAATGAACTTGATTTATATGTGTGTATGATATCTTTTTTAGTCTTTTTTCATATCATCAGACAGATAATTAAGAACACTTTATTGGGAATGAAATGAAACAAAATATTACTATAGAAAAATGTATTATCAAAATAAATGTATAAAAACTTCTAAACAGTTTTTGCTCTTAATAATTACAGCAAGTATTAATTCGTATTTTTAATAAATGGAACAATACTATCCTTTAATCAAACTTTTAATGACCATAATAATAAGATATCTTGAACTTGGCACTTAATACTACGCGATTTTTCAGATCTATCACAATAAAAAAACATTTACAATTTACTTTTCTAAAATGTCAACAATATTTTTGAAGTCAAAATATTCCTGCTGTCTTTTAGTTGTTATTGCTCTTGAAGTATTTTAATTACGATCTTTGGCGTTACGTAAAAACATGACAAGCATTTCGCCATCATCTTCTAAACCGTTAACTTTGTAGACATAATATATCTGAATAGTTTACCTTTGGATCCGCCAACATTTACTAATAAAAAATCCCCACACTTCACTGGGCGGTTTGCTTTGTCTTCAATCCCAGAATCTCTTTAATTCCATCTTGTTCGAGGGAAAAACTCCAGAAGCTTTGAACAGAGGCGAGGTGGTGCTGTTCTTCAAAAAAGGTGACAACAGCCTTTTGAAGAACTACAGACCCATCACGCTTCTGAGCCATGTTTAGAAACTGTTTTCAAGGGTCATCACAAATCGTCTCGAACACAAACTTGATGACTTCCAGCCTCCCGAACAAGCCGGATTCCGAAGAGACTATAGTACCATAGACCACATCCATACGCTACGGCAAATTATACAGAAGACCGAAGAGTATAACTTGCCACTATGTTTAGCGTTTGTGGACTGTAACGTCCTACTGATTGATACCGTGGACACGTAAATCTGGCTCACCGACGTACAGTCTACCCTTGTATCCCGGGCGGTGGTCTGACGGCAACTGCCGACCCCCACTCCTGGGTCAGACGTTTACGCTTGAGACAGGTTATGCAAACCTCAATACACTACATCCCTTCCTTGTTGTTTTTTTCTTTATTAGTTTGCATCTTATCAATCAGTTGTCAAAACAACTTATTTATAGAGTTACTAGTAATGACTGGAATGACACAAAGTAAATTACTTCTCCGAATTTGGATTTCTAATATACATCACTGTCTTCATCTGATCCCAAATTATTCGCAGTCTCCTTTCTCGATAATTTTCCTGATACTATCCATTTCCCGTCCTTCTCCTTTTTTTTTTTTTAGATCATGGGCGTTGTGCCTGTATGTTTTACCGTTGTTATCATTAAATACTTCCACTTATATGATTCTCATCTAAATTTACTCAACAGTTACGTAGACATGAACGCATAGTTAGATCCATTCAGTCATAAATCGGCTGTTAGTTTGGTAAAAACAATGATTAGCTCACGTGATGTTGAATACACTATGCTACATAGTTAGAAAATACTATTTACCAAAGTAAATATAATTTTTGACATTATTATGTAACTATGTGTGTTTTAACATTCATAAATATTTTAACAAACTTAATATCTTGTTGTAATTTAGATAACTTAGTTTATGTTACTCTAATAAGTGTATTTGCTGTTTATTATAAATCTGTCAATATCACTGAAAGCAACTATTGCCGTTATTCATAAACGCTCATCAAAACCTCCGTTAACTAATTTGTCGTTTCTCGTTATCTGTCAATTTGACATTTGCGTTTGTTAAAAGGGATAAAACATATTTTAACTAATATGAATCTGTTAAGTTTTTATGAATATGGCGTTATACAATACAATACAATACAATAACTCTTTATTGCACCTCAAAACAACAAAAATAACACAAACTGGTATAGATTACACATGAAAAAGAGGCAAAGAGGCGTTATATCTATAATTAGAATGAGTAAGGCTTCAATGGCTTACTTTCTTTTTTTTATTATTGTTTAGTAATATCCCTTAGCTTGCACTATCAGGTGCAATCTAAGGGATCATATAAGTCATTGTAATTTGTGCAATAAAACCAAAGTTTGATTCAATACATCTACTGTAGGTACGTGTTAGTTTATTAACTTGCATTTCCGTAAATACTTAAATACTGATACGTGTGAAGTTGGTACATTACGCATTTAAGCGTCTCTAATGTGAGAAATAATTAGTATAGCACAAAGAGTAAAGTAAGTATATAGGTAGTATAGCATTACCATAAGCTATAGGGTTTAGGCTTATGGTACAATCACTTATGAGGAATTAAGTATTTATTTGATCATGAAATGGTGAGTACCTAGTGGCGTCCAGCATTATGAATATTTGTATAATATTATGATAATAAAACTTAATTTGACCTCATGTAATAAAACCACTATAACACAGGGTTCCCGGTTTAGCATTCATAGAACAATGTTATCTCTCTCTCACTTCATCAGAAAATATTGAGATTCACGGTAAAGCTTTTAGCCCTCACATTTTACAGACCTTCAGATTTTTTTGAATTTATGCTCGAAAATATTCTTATTTTTTTATAAATAAGAATGTCATTTTAATATTTGCAACATGGAGAAATATAAAAAGTTACTACTTATATAGGTATAGTATCATGGCGTAATTCCATGAAACTCCAACTGATATTACAGGTAACTAGGAATTAGGTAAGTATATTAAGTACTCAGGCTCTCAGCGATCTGAATGCTTTTCGATTCAAACTTAAGTGCTTATGTGATCCTTGACATCACTTTACAGGAGATGTTTAATGTGACTGTTTTTTTTTAATGACCAACAATACATTGTCGCGCGCGGGCGGATCACCCCGTTTCGTCGCGCGCGACCCGTTTCCTACGTCGGTCTCGGGCAGTGATGCCCGAGCCGCGAAGGTACCAACACCACTCTGTCTATCCGACGTGACTGCCCGATGCATTCGAAACATGTCACGCCTATTGTGATAAAAAATACGCGAGTGTTAACCGTTGCAATTTAATATCAATATGACTCACGAAAGTTTAAATTATATAATACATTGTTTGTTGTGTAATCACCTAGACACCAAATAGTCATGAGCTTTAGTAGTTTAACAGCAAACTTCTTCTATTAAAAGGACACGCTATCGCCCGCAGATAGTTCTTCGACCTTAACATGACGATTTTAATGTAGGTAGCACAACATTCCCAAAACACCAGGGAATTATGAAGAGTCAATGCCTAATCCTACGCAAAGGTTATCTTGAATCTCTTTTTACCCTTTGTAACTGTTTATTTATATATTTTGTACCAATTTTAGTGCAATAAAGTATTACTTTGACTACTGCTGTATGTATGTATTCGCGCTTGATAACCCTCATAATAATAACCTTAATAACGGATAACCTTCATAATGGTGTTAACCTATTTGTATGCTTTCTTAGTTATCCTAGACTTACTGTTGCGTGTACCTTTGTGTGATACATACATGTAAGAGTCAATGATGGTGGATACACGTTAAACCAATTTTATTATATTTTCCTTATCCCTTTAAGGACCCAGCCGTTGAATTAAGTTCGGTTTTAAGTTAGGTTAGTTTATCCTAAACTACATGAGGGATCCATATTCTTGATAAACACTTCTCTATTTTCAATTAGACTAGCTTCTGCAGCATCCCTTCTTTTATCTGAATTTTCCCTGTACTGTAGATTTACATTGTAGTTGTATGATTGCAGCCTAAGTATTCTTTGCTCGATGAACAAACAAGGTTTAGATTTTCAATAAACAGTATTTCTAGTTGTTGTTTCACATTGAGTAGAGTGTGACTACCATATGTAAAAGCGTTTTACTTAAACTTGGTGTCTTATTGGTATTCTTTGGTGGGTTAATATTAAAAAACAAACTGAAATTTCAATTATATTAACCTGAAATTAAATCACTTGACTATTTTCAATTTAATGAAGGTTGTCAACCATTTCCAATTTAATGGAAGCATTCATTTGAACTACCAGACATTTTCCAATTTAATGGTGGTTGTGTTAAACCATTTCAATTTAATGGAGGCATTCAATTGAACTACCAGACATTTTCCAATTTAGTGGCGGCTATGTCAACAACCCGTTTCAATTTAATGGAGGCATTCAATTGAACCACCAGACATTCTCCAATTTTATGGCGGCTATGTTAACCCATTCCACTCGGATTTCCTATGAAGATAAGCCTTTTGCTTTTGTTTTGCATCGAACAACAACTAGGGGACTATGTAATCAAGTCATTCAAGAATCAGATTCTCATCGCCCGCTTCCAGCGTTCCCACCTAACGCCGACTGAAGTAGGGTCCGTTTCACAATCGAACTTGTCTAAAGTGAGCGTCGATGACATGGTTTGGGCGACCTGCAATCAAACCGTTCAACGGTCAGATTTTCGTAAGAGCCATCTGCTCAAGTCAATGTAATGACCAGATAAATATATCTGTTGTAACTAGGTCAGTAACTTTTTTCTGTAGGTATACACATATTTTATGTATATATTATCGTATAATTTACTTCTTTCGGTATCAGATACATTTTTACCCGCATACGGTATAACTTGTTTTTTCCTTACATGACAATTTAATGTCCAGATTCGGTAATCTGCTGTGTTTAATTCATGCATGACCATTGAATGTCCAGATTTAATAATCTGCTGTAAGTACCAATTTAGTCCATACATGACAGTTTAATGCCCAGATTCGGCAATCTGCTGTGTTTATATACATGACAATTTAATGTCCAGATTCGGTAATCTGCTGTGTTTAATTCATACATGACAATTTAATGTCCAGATTCGGTAATCTGCTGTGTTTAATTCATACATGACAATTTAATGTCCAGATTCAGTAATCTGCTGTGTTTAATATATACAAGACAATTTAATATCCAGATTCGGTAATCTGTTGTGTTTAATTCATACATGACAATTTAATGTCCAACTCCAGATTCGGTAATCTGCTGTGTTAGTTAACTTAATAACCAGACCACTGGATTTCCATTTATACATGACAATTTAATGTCCAGATTCGGTAATCTGCTGTATTACTTGACTTAATTACCATTTGGTAATCTGCTGTTATAGTTGACTTAATAACCAGACCACTGGATTTCCATTTATTGCCATCATATTCATGGCAAAATAATAAACACTGCTCAATGTTAAGTAAAACTCGACAGTCTGTGAGATTTAGGTACCAATCCTACCATTTGTTAAAGATTGAGTAATTTCCTGTATGTATTAGATAATTTAATAACCAGATAATTGTATCTCTTATAACTGATCTGGCAGTCAGCTTTTATAATTATATTATTGAATACAAACACATGGCAATTAAATGTCAAGATTGAGTAATTTCCTGTATTAGTTAATTTAATGACAAGATAATTGTACTGCTTTAACTGATCTAGTAGTCAGCTTTGTAATTCAATTATCATAACAAACACATGACAGTTAAATGTTTTGATTGAGTAGTTTCTTGTAAGTATTACTTAATTCAATAACCAGATAATTTTATCTGCTATAGTTGATCTAGTAGTCAGCTTTGTAACTAACTATATTTTCAAATACAATCAAACGCATGACAAATTAATGTCACGATTAAATAGTTTCCTGTATTACTTAATTTAGTAAACAGATAATTACATCTCCTATAATAGATATATTACTCTGCTGCTTATAATACAATACTCGATACGGACCAGTATGTTGGTCGCACTGGTCTAAGATGTTAGCATGACAGTGACGATATGAGAACGTCCACCATTGTATGTTGTTAAGGCTTGTCCTATGACGTGAAATGACCCTGTCCGCCATGGCCATTACACTTTGCCATGCATTCAGCAACAATATATTTATGACAAAATAATATATCCATATTCGGGCATTATTATTAAGTGAAACTCGTCCGCCCGTACCATATACACATACATATTATATGTTTACCCGTATAGTGTTTTCATCGGCATAATATGTATCCTGTATGGTTTTTATTATAACTTAAGCAAAATTAAAGATGCAGGTATCTTCGGTTTCTATAAATTTCATAGTTCAAATTCATGGACCACGCTGTCCAAGCTTAACGATGTCGAGGTCATGTACTTAATTTGATTTACCTATACCTAATTAGTTGGTATTTTATGTAGGTACCTTTATTTTATTTTTTTTAACGCTCGACTATCTACGTTATAGTAAACATAATGTGCAAGTTATCATTTACATTCATTTAATAATTGCACAAAGGAACATTCTAATGCTTAGGAAGATATTAGTAGGTACTCGTACTTTGGTCGAAGTCACCGTCATATTAACTCACCAGTTTCCTATGCTTTGGTTACGTCAGCCCAGATTTTTATATTAAAATGCACGCATAACTTTATGTAAAAGGCTTAGTAAACAACTTCGTTCAAAACAACTCACTTGGTTTCATCATAAAATCCGATATTAATGCAACGTAAATCCATTTTTTTTTTGCAAAAACAGCGGTAGTCTTTGAAACGCCTATTTAGATGTTTACTACTCCTCCCTTTTGTTGTTTTAATGATTTCGGAATCTAATGTAACTTTAGTATTTTTTCTCGTCGCCACATGTAACGTCCTACCCTTGTATCCCGGGCGGTGGTCTGACGGCAACTGCCGACCCCCACTCCTGGGTCAGACGTTTACGCTTGAGACAGGTTATGCAAACCTCAATACACTACAGTGGACTATGAGAAAGCCTTCGATTCGGTGGAAATATGGGCGGTGCTTGAGTCTCTTCAGCGATGCCATATTGAGTATCGGTACATCGAAGTGTTGAAGTATTTGTATAGTAACGCCACAATGTCGGTTCGAGTACAGGAGCAGAGCACGAAGGCGATTCCGTTGCGAAGAGGCGTAAGGCAGGGAGACGTTATCTCTCCGAAACTGTTTACTGCAGCAATGGAAGACGCCTTCAAGCTCCTGGAATGGCAAGGACTTGGCATCAACATAAACGGCGAATACATCACTCACCTTCGATTTGCCGACGACATCGTAGTCATGGCAAACTCGATGGAAGAACTCAGCACGTTGCTCGATGACCTCAACCGAGTTTCTCAACGGATAGGCTTGAAAATTAACATGGGCAAGACGAACATTTTGTCAAATGCCAATGTTATGCCTATCCCAGTCTCTATTGAAAGCTCAGTTCTCGAAGTTGTTGACTCGTACATCTACCTAGGACAAGTAATCCAATTAGGTAAGTCCAACTTCGAGAAAGAGTTCAACCGCCGAATCCAACTCGGTTGGGCAGCGTTCGGGAAACTACGCAATGTCTTTTCGTCCGACATACCTCAGTGCCTCAAGACGAAAGTTTTCAATCAATGTGTGTTATCAGTGATGACTTACGGCGCCAAAACGTGGTCCTTCACTATCGGTCTCATCTCAAAACTCAAAGTCGTTCAACGAGCTATGGAGAGGGCTATGCTCGGAGTTTCTCTACGTGATCGAATCAGAAATGAGGAGATCCGTAGACGAACTAAAGTCACCGACATAGCCCTGCGAATTAGCAAGCTGAAGTGGCAATGGGCAGGCCACATTGCACGCAGAGCAGATGGCCGATGGGGTCAAAAAGTGCTTGAGTGGAGACCACGGCTTGGCAAACGCAGCGTAGGACGTCCACCCACCATATGGACAGATGACCTTATGAAGGTCGCCGGGAGACGCGGGATGCAGGTCGCTTCCAACCGGTACATATGGAAGTCAAAAGGGGAGGCCTGTGTTCAGCAGTGGACGTCTTATGGCTGATATGATGATGATGATGATGAGCAAAGAAGCATAGAATAGCGATAGTAGCAGGGTAATTTGAGCATATGCCTTTTAAACAGGGGATTCTGAAACGTACCATTTAGTTTTTCGGTACATGTGCTTGGAATGCTAATCAACAACATTTCCAATAGCATTTTTATAAAGAGAAATATCGCGAGGAAAAAAGTTTCTAACAAGCGTTATTTCTGGTCAGCGAGTTTATTGGAGACTTTTCCCTCTTAGGCATGCTTTTGTTGTTAATAAGAACAATTATTGGCTTAATATATACTTATATAAGCACGCCACCATAAGAATATATTCAAAATAGGCAATGAAAAATGAAATGATACTCGACTCGTAATAAAATAAAAACAATAGGTAAACGAAAATGACCCGTATTTCTGATATTGCAAATTCATTTACATACTATAAACAGTAATAATTTAATAGCTTATTGTCATTTTGTCACTCAAACCTTGAAAAACATGGAAATGTCTCATGGCTTACCAAGATTGTCTCTTGGGTCACCGAAAAAGTCAGCCAGAGGACCAGTGACTCAAGAGACAAACTCGTGTTAAGATCAGATAAAAGCATAGTTAAAACAAAATATGGAAATAAATAGGTTGCTCAAGAATATTAGACTTCAGTGCCATGTATTAAACTCTAGCTTGAAACCAAAATCGTACAAAAATGACGTAAAATCGCAGTGAGTCAGTAGAAATAGAATAAAGCCACCTTACCTGTATCAGAGCTCCGGACGAAATGCACGATGCTACTAACTGCCGCTGTAATGGTGGACCAAATCACGTAACACTCAGGTCGGATTTCTATGGGTCGAGCCAGGTCATGGAGCGTCACGCCATTTTATGCCGATTTTTGACTCGGTGAGTCAGGAGAACTAGTATTTTTATAGAAGACAGTGACATTTTTTGAAACTGAATTCTTAAAAAAAGTATTTATTTTTCTTGCTTTAGCAGAGCGTTATAAGATAGTAAACGCAATGTTTTATTTAATCGGACTGTAACATAAAATGTTACAGTAGGATTTTTTTACACCAAAAAGATTTTTTACTCTTAATATACACTCAGTGACATGAAATTTTTGTATGGAAGAGAAAATGTGTCTCCTAGAAAACCAATAAATTTTGTGTAAATTATAAAATGTATTATTTCATAATTTGCTCAATTATCATTAATTAGTCTAATTTAATGTTTAACAAATTAGAATCCATGTATTGTAAGTAGTTTAATAGTGAAAATGTATTAATCAGTAGTGCCATACAAAAACAAAAAAAAAGTGATTGACCCATGTATGAAAGTTAGCCACGTTTTTTGTGTAAATTGATATTGAATATGCTCGTAATTAGATTGCCCTCATTTCGCAGAAAGTCGCAGTTTGGAGGACGTTCTGTCTTGTGTTTTAACTTTGGCAAAGTCGGTTAAAAGTTTCATTAATATTTAAGCTTTATACGACATACATACCAGTGTTTGTACCAATATAAATATAATTTCTTCCTTAAGAAAATCCAGTATTAGATATTTAAAATTAAATCAGTAGTTTTATTCAAGTTTTTATCTATTTAAGGATGACTTGCACCAGTCCGATCCGATCCGATCCGGGACGATCTGTCAGTTTCTATACAAAACGTCACGTGACCTCCGAGGGTTCCGAACTATCACGTGATTATTTCTATAGAAACTGACAGATCGTCCCGTATCGGATCGGATCGGATCGGAGTGGTGTGCGTCATCCTTTATCCGTAATTTTATTAACGTTTATGTCTCACGATAGTTTCAATTCGGGAAATCGACAGTTATTTTTTTTAATAAACTCGTCTACTCGAAGTTCAGTAACAATAGTTTAGCCAATTCCGATAAAATTATAATGCGGTAAACTGCCGCCAACGCGCAACCCGCAATCCAAATCCCGGTGATCCCGCGAAGTCCCGTGATCCCGCGATCCCGCATCAAGTCCCGCGAGCCACTCATTACTTGTCTCCCACAGTAATTAGTTTAGACTGAGTTTAATCGAGTTTGGAATGTGGGTTATAACTGTGGCGGGGCGTCTGTTCAACTCCATTGTTATGGCTTGCCTAACAGGTCTCAGGAATGTCCGGCGCGTCGCCACTGTGACTTTTCACTTAGGTACTTACTTTAAATAAATAAATATTCCAAGACAGTCTTACACAAATTGACAAGCCCCGCAGTAAGCTCAAGAAGGCTTGTGTTACGGGTACTCAGACAACGATATACAAATACATGGAAGACATCCATGACTCAGGGACAAATATCTGTGTTCATCGCACAAATAAATGCCCTTACCGGGATTCGAACCCAGGACCATTGGCATAGCAGGCAGGCTCACTAGCAACTACGCCAACCGGTCGTCCTTTACTTTTTATTCAGAGAATCACGATTCACGACATGTGTCTATACGCCTTTACGGGGCATTTTCGCTACATAACGGGAAACCCATGTTACGCTACGATCACAGGCTACAGCCAGAATTCCACAACGGGGTACAGTCGCCATCAGATAGGCGCGGTTGAGGTAATCAAATATATCTGAACAAGGACTTAACGCCTTAGCAATATTGGCGTGTTTAGATATTTGTTAACATCTCGGCTGCTCCGATAAATCTGATGGCAACTGTACAGTCATCCAATTGTAACCCTAGCTAGGCCACTCTAGAACCATGTCAAAATGACAAGCAGGAAGAGCTTAGTAAACGCCTTAGGAAGGCAACGGGTGATCCTCGCGCAACAAACAAGCATACGGCCCGCCTTATGGTAAGCGGTCACCGTAGCCTATGGACGCCTCCAACTCCAGGGGTGTTACATGCGCGTTGTAAATATATATATATATATTTCTTTTAGTGCCGCTGAATTTTTTTGTCAGGGTATAAATATCATATTTTTAGCTACAAACAATCGGATTATTAACAACTATTTTTTTTGTTTCAGGTACGTTCACAATCGTCATGTCTGTAAACAGTAAGAGAAATAATAGTTAAAAACCGTTTGCACACAGTTACAGAAAATACATAGGTAAGTATAAGTTGTTTGTTAGCTTGTTATAGTTTTTTTAGCATTAGAAGGAAGGTTAAAGCAGGAAGCACGAGGTCTTTTATCTAAGACATTTTATGCCACACATCAGACACTACTGTCAAAGCAGCACCTTCAACTGTCAATTAAAAAACTGAAAGGTTGACGGCAACTGCTTTTAAGTTTACTGAATTTGTGACCCTAAAAACAACAAGGTACCGTTTCTTGAAGACGGTTTAACTTAACTCAATAAGCTACGAGTATGATATAAATGAGCTTCACAACTGCGCTAAATAAAAAAGTTATCATACTTACAGAAAATTGTATAAAAAAACTAGCAAAATGTCATTGAATATTACGTTCGCTGCGCTTGTTAAATCCGACATGTGCTCAAGTTTTATGAAAAAAAACCTTATGTAAAATATTTTCAATTTTCTTTAAATTTTTAAAATGCGAGCACATAGCGTATGGTTGCGTTTGTTAATTCCGTTATGTGTATGGACAGAGTTTGGTTATTTTTGTATTTTTTGTATTGTGAAATGTCTATCGTATCCCATAAAAGTAGTTATTTAGAAACATCTATGTGTAACAAAAAAAACATTTTGGAGTTTTCTCAAAAAAATCTGAAAACTGAAATAACGACATGTATTTCTTAAAATATTCTAAGGGCCACTTGCACCACCCGGAGTTAGCCACATAACCTGGAGTTAAGCATTTTTTTGTATGGAATTTGCTAGCTCAACTCCGGGTTATTAGCGGCTAACTCTGGGGGGTGCAAGTGGGCCTGAATAGCCAAAACTATCACCTACTTTTGGCTTTTCATCCTGTTAACAAACATCATCATAGTATAAAAACAAAGTCGCTTCCCGCTGTATGTATGTATGTATGTTAGCTTAAATCTTCAAAAAATACGCAACGAATGTGGATGCGGCTTTTTTAAATAGATAGAGTGGATTCAAGAGGAAGGTTTATATGTATAATAATAACCCGTGCGAAGCCGGGGTGCGTCGCTAGTCCCGTATACTATTATAAATGTGAAAATAACTCTGTCTGTGTGTCTGTAACTGTAAGTCTGACTTCACGGTAAAGCCTAAGTGAAGTAAGTTAAGGTGGTAAAATTCTATTTCTACGCAGACAAAGTCGTGGGCGAAAGCTAGTACTTTATAGTTTGTAATACCTATATTAAGATACATAATCCCTCTGTATTCTTACAAAGTTTCTTCAATATCTTTCCATGAGTAACGTTGTATCGAAATTCTTTTAATATCCCGTGTCATGCTTTTACTTGGGGACAACGTGACGTTCGGACTTTCGCAATCGCGTCGCGTCACATCTTGCGAGTTTTGCGTCACTTGGAAATAACAGCAGTTTTCCCAAGTTTTTTTGTCACGTTTTTATCCTGTTTATGCTTTGAGCTGTATATAGATAAAGTAGCAATAGGAAGCGACAAAACAGAGGTGTAACCAACAGTATATAGGATGACTCAAACTAGCACGTGACGGGACGGGGCGGAACGGGAAAATCTGTCAATTTCTATAGAAAGAATCACGTGATAGCTCGGATCCTTTGGATGTCACGTGACGTTTTCTATAAAAAAGTTACAGATTTTGCCGTCTCGCCCCGTCCCGTCCCGTTCTAGTGTGAGTCATCCTTATAGTGTCATGCTGGCATCTTTTTCTGGTCTATTTTTTGTCACTCAATGCGCCTAGCAATGCGTACTAATCAGTCCATTCTTGACGAGCGTCGCATTAAACGCCGGTTATCAACGAGGACCGCCTTCTTACGGTCTTCGGGTACCTCTCTCGACGTTCCCTAGAAAACCTAGAGAGAGTCATAATGACGAGAAAAGTTGAAGGCTTAAAGACCGAAAGGGCCTCCCACTACCAGATTATGCTCCCAAATAACTGCACTCATGAAATTAAATCTGCACGAGACAATGCATGAGGAATCTGGTCTTGGAAGAGAATGACTTGATGTCACGATCCTCAGCATTGAGGGAACGACTGATGATGATAATTATTTGTCCCACTGCTGGGCAAAAGCCTTTCTGTTACTCGTCACGACTAACAGGATGTCCCGCCAGTCTCTACGAAAGGCATCGTCGTCCCGCCATCTCTTTTTTAGTCTGCCTCTGCCCCGGCTACCTTGTGGGATGCAGTCTGTAGCTAATTTGGCCCATCGTTCCGGGTGCATTCGGCAGATGTGTCCAGCCCAATCCGATTATAGCTTGGCGGCTTTAACTCCCACATCTGCAATGCCAGGTTTTTGAGTGAATGCTGGCATCTTTTTAATTATTTGCGCGTGGAGTAACTCGATCAATTTTTTAACAGGGATTTTTCTGTTTGAAATGATTTAATCCTTTAAATTTTCTAGACTTCTTAGGTATTTCACGTAACATTCTTGACATAGGAGTCACAGTCGTTTGTGCGAATTGAATGTTGTGCTTTATACAAGGCGATGGAACTCGACGGCACATGTAATCGTATTTTTTTGACAGCAATTCGAAAAGATGATGACGCTGTGATTAACAATATTTACAGTAGTTATTTATTAAACAATTCGATAGTCTTATAACAGGATGAAGTACACTAGGATGGGATGGGATGGGATTGAAATTCACGTGATAGCTCGGAGTTCACGAATTTCACGTGACGTATTCTATAGAAACTGACAGATCATCCCGCCCTGCTCCGTCCCGTCCCGTTATAGTGTGAGTCATCCCTAAGCCTTTTTCTCCATCACAAAACTTAATGGTGAAGTATTTTAAAGTGCATTTTACGAAAGTGTGAAATAATAATAATGCAATGCAGAAAACAAGAGTTTGCCAATCGCTCAAGCACCCATAGCGTAGTTATCTCTCTCTATCACTCCTTATTAGTGCGACAAAGACTGCACTGTTTCGTTCGCTACTAGGCGTTAACGATTGGCATCTACGCACCCTTGGTGTAGTTAGTGATGCGTATCCCATCCGTCAGTATTACCGGGTGTCTAATGTGGGATTACTGCCGACATTGATCTTTTGACGCAGGGCTTTGTATTGTCACTGTTGATATTTTTTTATACCATGACGGTGGCAAACAAACATACGACCCGCCTGATGGAAAGCGGTCACCGTAGCCTATGGACGCCTGCAACTCCAGGGGGGACACATGCGCTTTGCCGGTCCATTCAAATCTTGTACACTCCTTTTTTGAAGAATCCCATACTAGGTATATAATCTTTCGGGAAAAGCTCCGCAGGCTCCCTAGCTCACTCCTTGGTTGCAGGGTGTGTGGATGAGCGCCCTGTCGATGGCGCGCGACGGTGAAAAGTGGATGTTGTCATAATTTCTTCAAATTAGAACAAGATCCATATCGGTCTAGGGATTGCGGAGATATACACGGTCACGGTGCCCGTGAGCATTGCGAGAGATTTTAACAGCGTATTCCTGAGGCTAAAACAAACAAAAAAATGTCTTATTAAGGGCATTGGATTAGGGCTAGTTTCTGAGATAATTGCAATTTTTATTTAACCTTTATTTTACCGCCACTCGGTAAATAACGCGTTTTGGAATGTGATAATGCTATTATGTGGTCTAGTCTAGACATGATTTTTAACGGACTTCAAAGTGACACTGTGATGTCTATGCAAACTCGGCTCTACTAAAAAAAACTTTTTTTTTTGTTTTTAAAATGGGCCTTTCTAAATGAAATTTACTTGTATCAAAACATATAAAAAAAAATTTTTTGTTTTTTTTTGGTCGAAATGAATTTTGTTTCTTTTAGCCTCAGGAATACGCTGTTAATGATCTCTCGCAGTGCTCACGGGCACCGTGTATAGGGGTCGAGAGTTCAAGCCCTGGGTGAACCTCTAGTGACGATCAAATGTCTATAGATGATCAAATCCAGTAGCCATAATAAACTATGGAAGTTAATCGGCGCAGGCGCAGGCGGCACCGGTATAGGCGAGATAGATTCACATCTATTGTCAACTGCACTATTGCACACCGTTTTCCAAGCACTGCGCCGGTTTTGGGTGCTGCGCCGGTGCTCAGTGTGGACGATACCTTAGAGTGTGACGTAGTAAGTGTCGTGTGCAATAGTGCAGTTGACAATAGATGTGAAAGAGACGGTAGTATCTCGCCTATACCGGTGACGCCTGCGCCTGCGGCGATCGCGCCCCCCGCGCCGGCCTGCCGGCGTGCGCAACGCGCTGTCGCGCGCAGTGTGCGCAGAGCAATCGCCGCAAGCGCTTCTCACTCATGATTATGGGGCGCGGACCGTTCCGAAACATGTCGAGCTATTTTCGACTTTATAGACGTGAGTAACCAGATCTAAGTATATTAATAAGTGTGTCTAATACTCACGGAGTTTTCTATTTAAAATATGGAAGTTGAGTTAGTAGAAGATAGTAACCATTGATTGATAGTTTTACCATATAATCCTCCTCTTAAACCCACCCCTTTCTCCCCTCATACTGTACGTATATTACATTTTCAATCAAATTACCTACGAAGCTTATGCTCGTAACAAATTAATTTCAATCAGGCGTATTGCCGATGACCCCATCCGTCTTTGAGGGGATTTGGGCATTTGCCCCGATTTTAGGGTATTTCGCGTGTTTTGGGGTATTTTCGGTACGCGGCTTAACTAAGTGGCTGAGGGGAGAAAATAATACAGAAGGACGTTGGGGTATGAAATGTGCTGCTTATTAAAATTGTTTTTTTTTCAGTGTTCTTTTAGTTACTGGAAGTGAACTTAAGTTTTATCAGCAGTTTTTTGTGCAGTTAATATTGAATAACAAGATATAATATATGTAGTCTTTTGTTTTCGCGATTGTTATTCATTTAAATTAAACACGTTTATTAATTAACATGACCTTACGTTAAATAATATTTAAAACGGGTCACTCACGTAATTTAGTCGATTTTCGCTCGACATGTTTCGTTCTTTACGAAGAACGTCATCAGGAGCGCCCACTCGCGACAGAGGCAAGTCGTACACTGCGGGCTAATGCCCTATCTGCTCTGGTCACATGACATGTCGAGCGAAAATCGACTAAATTACGTGAGTGACCCGTTTTAAATATTATTTAATATGTTCGAGTCTCACGAGAGTTTTATAGTTAAAATGACCTTACGTTGCTTTAATAATTATCCAAGCCCTTTAAAACACTCGTTTTCACAGGATTAAGATGACAATATATAAATAAATATTATAGGAAATTCTTACAGAAATGTTTTTTGATACTTTTACTGTTTATATCTGGTTGGTTTTAATAATATCATATGATTATCTACTCAAAAGAGTAACGAATAAGAAAAAACGGTTTTCTGTCATTGATAATTGCTTTTCTTCCCTTCAACACGAGTGAATCTGACGGAAAAAATTGCTACATTTAAAATTTTGATAGTAAAAGAAAGGAAATTTTGCGAATCAAGCAATGAAAACATCTGTGACATTTATGGCCCCATGTGAGTGTTAGTAAATGTGGCACAAAGGTGGACTGGGGTATTTTAATCACGGAGTTTTGATGTCAAATACGCAGCTCACTCTAAAGATTTAGATTTTCATAGAAAATATGAGGACCATTTTCCCCGAACATTTTTAAATCAACTCCCAAGGGCTTATTTTGAACTTTTTAATTTATAAAGCCTACTTGCACCACCCAGGGTTAGCCGCTAACCCGGAGTTTAGCTGTCCAATTCCATAAAAAAATCGCTTAGTTGCAATTGGTGCAAGTCTTTAACGAAACAATGAATAACCTTCTGTAGTACCTTGTCAACTGTCGCCGATTTAAGAAGGAATTAATGTCCAGTTCCGTCCGTTGCATACGTAACCCTATTAACGTGTGGGTTCTTTTACATTGAGGATTTTGGCCTCACGCGAGTGATAACCGAAGTAATACCCATAATCTGACTAGTCGCCAAATCACAAAACATGTTAGAGGAAAGAAATAATGTAATTTGTGCTTGTTTTTAGTAAATGGTATTTTGATAAGGTTTATATATAAACTAGCTTTTAGAAAGCTAAGAATTTGCTGTACAAGGTACAGCAATACTAAAAGAGAGTTGCAAACTTTGGCAAATACAGTACTTCTACGCGAAAGGAGTCGCGGATCAAAGCTAGTAGGTATATAAATAAGTTTCTGGGACATTTAAGTGCGTCCCGTGTATTTGATGAAGGAACAAAGGGGCGGGAACTGCCTTCATTAAGGGGTCTTCAGACAGAAATGAATTCCTTCTCAGCGCAGCCGTTTCACTTGGCAATGTCTTTAACGGGCCGCTACAGAGTGGACAATTCAGTGGTTTCAAAAATTATCTTATTAGTTGGCAAAATGAGTCTTGGCTTCCGGTACAAGAGTATGCCATTTAGTGCGGTCCTGCACAGTTTCTTGCCAGCTTTTAATGACACTGAAGAACTGGTAGCTGAACCGATGGTGAGATCAAAGTCGTCTCCTCGAAAATTTCGAGCAGTGAAATTAGCGTTTTGAGGACGACTGATTGGATATTCTGCTGTTCTTCTGCAGTCTTCATTTGAACACTTTTTTCGAGTTTCTTTGCGGTAATGGATCAGAAATGACGATTTGTTTGACTTCTTAGCTTAAATTTTAGTCAAAACACGGCATGCATATAACTTATCTACCTACGTATGAGATATATAGCGCGAAGAAAATATAGGCATTCATGTTCTAGTAGAGTAGCGAATTGCGGCAATAACTTACCGTGAGACTAGTTCGATTTGTGTAATACCTATTGTCTAATATATTTATAAATATTTTATTATTATTTTAACTGCTGATATAACTCGGGAACTTGGCGACTTAGTTGGGGAAATTCGTGATACACACACCAATAAACTCCAATTTCAGGTTTCCAGGATTTTAATCCGGGACCTAAAACATACTGTTTAGACAATAGTGACGTGACCGGAGGAGGCAAATATGCCTGAAAGCGTCACATTAACTGTGTGACTGTGGTCTCGGGCAGTGATGCCCGAGCCGCGAAGGTGACAACACCACTCTGTCTGTCCGACGATGACTGCCCGATGCAGTCGAAACATGTCACGCCTATTGTGATAAAATTACGTAAGTTTGAACCGTTGCAATTTAATATCAGTATGACTCACGATAGTTTAAATTATATGATTTACTGTGTGGTCATGTCCTGGATATAAAAACATCGCCACAAAATGAAACCACTGCTTCAGATAACTACTCTGTACTCCTACTTTGTTTCATTTCGTTTGCATAAGTTTTATAACCCTAAAGTTAATGTTAGTGCAATGGATTCCACTTTCTCATTATTGCAGCCAGAGCTCCTAAAACGACTCATCGAGCTTATTCCAGGAAGGTGGATGGTATTATGCAACTATAGCGAGCTACTCTGAATGGTATTATGCAGCTGGAACCAGCGGCAGTACAGGATGGCATTATGCTTAATGAGATGCTTTGGATTGGATTCTGATGAGCTTTACGGGATGGCTTTATACCATTTCGGGTATAGATCGGTAAAAAGGAATTGGTTGTGTTTTCATAAAAGCTTTCTTTATTGATTGAAGTAAAACACTTTAAATCGGATTACATCACGTACATGAGAGAGGTAGTTATATTTGTAACTGTATCCGTTTTCATTGCTTTTACAGCATTGCAATTACTCACGTTAAAAACGTTAGTGGCTTCCCGACCCACCAATGAATGTAAAAATCCTCTCAAAAACACCTTGTTTCTGCCATGGATCTAAAAATAACTGGACGGAATCCCGCGAAGACAAAACTGGTTGGGCGTAGCTAGAGGAATCGCCCGGGGCAAACTTCTAGTTTGCACCCACTACAGTCTGCAGTGTCCAGGTTTAATTGACGCCCCTTAAAATTTGCTTCGGCATATGATATGTAATGTACCCTCTTTGCCTCCCCTTCGTTACGGGTTTGCAAAACTGTGATTTCATGATAAGCTCATTTTTGCTCACATATCATTATTTCTGTCATTTGATACATCTGGATGTATCAAATGACACATGGCCCATTAGCTTTTTGAGAGAAGTGTCTGATCTTAATAACTATTATATTATTTGAGACTATACCAGGAAACCGGCGTGTTATGTTATGATTTTTTTTCTTCGCGCGCTCACGTCCGTCTTTTTAATAAGGTCCATGATTTCCACCTTAACAACCGCCGCCCAAATCCCGGACCCTTTAAAATAGAATTAGGGCTCTCTGATTAAGCCCCCGGGTAAATAAAATTGTTTTGACAATCACTGGATCTGGGGGTGATTACATTTTTACTTGCAAAGTTGGGATGGTGTTAATTTCGTTTGAGGAGTTTTGTAATTGGGAACTGACAACCACTAATTGTTGGAATAATTAACCGACTGAGATAGGAGATGAATACTGGATTTTCTGAATTTTATTATTAATTTTTTGCAGTAATAGAAGTTTGTTTTTTGATTGACGGGGAGAATTCGTATTCTCTCAGTCATCATCTTATAGATAAATTAGCGAGAGCGATTATAAAATGTCATATGTAGTAGTGTGGTACATGAAAAGGATTATAGGTAATTTGAATAAAATTTAAGAATTATCTTTTTTTATACTACGACGGTGACAAACAAGCATACGGCCCGCCTGATGGTAAGCGTTCACCGTAGCCTATGGACGCCTGCAACTCCAAGGGTGTTCCATGCGCGTTGCCGGCCCTTTAAAAAAAAATAATTAAACTACATACCATTTAATTAGTAGCAATCCCTTTTTGTGCTTGTCACTTTCATTTAATACTTCTTCTGAGCTGTCAAAAAACATTATTGTGATATTTACTTCAATAAATCACAAACCTCTTTTTATGCTGATAGTACGAGAAAATGGAAAATTCAAAAGAACGCCTGTACAGAATCGGCGTGAAGTTAGCAGCCTAAAATTAGCAGCCCTAGGAAACCCGACCAAATAAAAAAGTTGAAATTTAAATTTAAATTTAAAAGGAAATAATCGATTACAAGGTAGAAGTACAAGCCTCTACATGCAAAACAATATTCCTCTGACCTTTTTTTCTGCAACTATATATGAAATACAATTTAAAACCAAACATGAACAGCAATGAATGTTTAGGCAGCTAACTTCACAAGATAAAGTCACTTCACTATAGGCAAACAAAACTACGAAAGGTTTATTATCTAGATGTAGTCTTTAAACATGATTTGCTTTCGTCAAAATTAAAAGAAAATTACCACCCCAACATGACAGATATAACTTAACAGCCTTAATAAAAATCAAGATTTTCATAATTTTTCCCTAGAAGCTATCATTCTTACACCTTGAGTCTGGTGCCATTAGAAGCGTCTTGACATCGCTTGTAAACGAGGTAAGTTTGTTGAAGATTGAAAGAAAATGACTGCCCCAAAATGACAGAAAATACTTAGCAGCCTAAGTATAAATCAAGATTTTCATAATTTTTCCCTAGAAGCTATCATTCTTACACCTTGAGTCTGGTGCCATTAGAAGCGTCTTGACATCGCTTGTAAACGAGGTAAGTTTGTTTAAGATTGAAAGAAAATGACTGCCCCAAAATGACTGAAAATACTTAGCAGCCTAAGTATAAATCAAGATTTTCATAATTTTTCCCTAGAAGCTATCATTCTTACACCTTGAGTCTGGTGCCATTAGAAGCGTCTTGACATCGCTTGTAAACGAGGTAAGTTTGTTCGAGATTGAAAGAAAATGACTGCCCAAAATGACTGAAAATACTTAGCAGCCTAAGTATAAATCAAGATTTTCATAATTTTTCCCTAGAAGCTATCATTCTTACACCTTGAGTCTGGTGCCATTAGAAGCGTCTCGACATCGCTTAAAAACGAGGTAAGTTTGTTCAAGATTGAAAGAAAATGAATGTCCCAAAATGACTGAAAATACTTAGCAGCCTAAATAAAATTCAAGATTTTCATAATTTTTCCCTAGAAGCTATCATTCTTACACCTTGAGTCTGGTGCCATTAGAAGCGTATTGACATCGCTTGTAAACGAGGTAAGTTTGTTGAAGATTGAAAGAAAATGACTGCCCCAAAATGACAGAAAATACTTAGCAGCCTAAGTATAAATCAAGATTTTCATAATTTTTCCCTAGAAGCTATCATTCTTACACCTTGAGTCTGGTGCCATTAGAAGCGTCTTGACATCGCTTGTAAACGAGGTAAGTTTGTTTAAGATTGAAAGAAAATGACTGCCCCAAAATGACTGAAAATACTTAGCAGCCTAAATAAAATTCAAGAATTTCATAATTTATCCCTAGAAGCTATCATTCTTACACCTTGAGTCTGGTGCCATTAGAAGCCTCTTGACATCGCTTAAAAACGAGGTAAGTTTGTTCAAGATTGAAAGAAAATGACTGTCCCAAAATGATTGAAAATACTTAGCAACCTAAGTATAAATCAAGATTTTCATAATTTTTCCCTAGAAGCTATCATTCTTACACCTTGAGTCTGGTGCCATTAGAAGCGTCTTGACATCGCTTGTAAACGAGGTAAGTTTGTTGAAGATTGAAAGAAAATGACTGCCCAAAATGACTGAAAATACTTAGCAGCCTAAGTATAAATCAAGATTTTCATAATTTTTCCCTAGAAGCTATCATTCTTACACCTTGAGTCTGGTGCCATTAGAAGCCTCTTGACATCGCTTAAAAACGAGGTAAGTTTGTTCAAGATTGAAAGAAAATGACTGCCCCAAAATGACAGAAAATACTTAGCAGCCTAAGTATAAATCAAGATTTTCATAATTTTTCCCTAGAAGCTATCATTCTTACACCTTGAGTCTGGTGCCATTAGAAGCGTCTTGACATCGCTTGTAAACGAGGTAAGTTTGTTCGAGATTGAAAGAAAATGACTGCCCAAAATGACTGAAAATACTTAGCAGCCTAAGTATAAATCAAGATTTTCATAATTTTTCCCTAGAAGCTATCATTCTTACACCTTGAGTCTGGTGCCATTAGAAGCGTCTTGACATCGCTTAAAATCGAGGTAAGTTTGTTCAAGGTTGAAAGAAAATGACTGCCCCAAAATGACAGAAAATACTTAGCAGCCTAAGTATAAATCAAGATTTTCATAATTTTTCCCTAGAAGCTATCATTCTTACACCTTGAGTCTGGTGCCATTAGAAGCGTCTTGACATCGCTTGTAAACGAGGTAAGTTTGTTTAAGATTGAAAGAAAATGACTGCCCCAAAATGACTGAAAATACTTAGCAGCCTAAGTATAAATCAAGATTTTCATAATTTTTCCCTAGAAGCTATCATTCTTACACCTTGAGTCTGGTGCCATTAGAAGCGTCTCGACATCGCTTAAAAACGAGGTAAGTTTGTTCAAGATTGAAAGAAAATGACTGACCCAAAATGACAGAAAATACTTAGCAGCCTAAGTATAAATCAAGATTTTCATAATTTTTCCCTAGAAGCTATCATTCTTACACCTTGAGTCTGGTGCCATTAGAAGCGTCTTGACATCACTTGTAAACGAGGTAAGTTTGTTCGAGATTGAAAGAAAATGAATGTCCCAAAATGACTGAAAATACTTAGCAGCCTAAATAAAATTCAAGATTTTCATAATTTTTCCCTAGAAGCTATCATTCTTACACCTTGAGTCTGGTGCCATTAGAAGCGTCTTGACATCGCTTAAAATCGAGGTAAGTTTGTTCAAGGTTGAAAGAAAATGACTGCCCCAAAATGACAGAAAATACTTAGCAGCCTAAGTATAAATCAAGATTTTCATAATTTTTCCCTAGAAGCTATCATTCTTACACCTTGAGTCTGGTGCCATTAGAAGCGTCTTGACATCGCTTGTAAACGAGGTAAGTTTGTTTAAGATTGAAAGAAAATGACTGCCCCAAAATGACTGAAAATACTTAGCAGCCTAAATAAAATTCAAGAATTTCATAATTTATCCCTAGAAGCTATCATTCTTACACCTTGAGTCTGGTGCCATTAGAAGCGTCTTGACATCGCTTGTAAACGAGGTAAGTTTGTTCGAGATTGAAAGAAAATGACTGCCCAAAATGACTGAAAATACTTAGCAGCCTAAGTATAAATCAAGATTTTCATAATTTTTCCCTAGAAGCTATAATTCTTACACCTTGAGTCTGGTGCCATTAGAAGCGTCTCGACATCGCTTAAAAACGAGGTAAGTTTGTTCAAGATTGAAAGAAAATGAATGTCCCAAAATGACTGAAAATACTTAGCAGCCTAAATAAAATTCAAGATTTTCATAATTTTTCCCTAGAAGCTATCATTCTTACACCTTGAGTCTGGTGCCATTAGAAGCGTCTTGACATCGCTTAAAATCGAGGTAAGTTTGTTCAAGGTTGAAAGAAAATGACTGCCCCAAAATGACAGAAAATACTTAGCAGCCTAAGTATAAATCAAGATTTTCATAATTTTTCCCTAGAAGCTATCATTCTTACACCTTGAGTCTGGTGCCATTAGAAGCGTCTTGACATCGCTTGTAAACAAGGTAAGTTTGTTTAAGATTGAAAGAAAATGACTGCCCCAAAATGACAGAAAATACTTAGCAGCCTAAATAAAATTCAAGAATTTCATAATTTTTCCCTAGAAGCTATCATTCTTACACCTTGAGTCTGGTGCCATTAGAAGCGTCTTGACATCGCTTAAAATCGAGGTAAGTTTGTTCAAGGTTGAAAGAAAATGACTGCCCCAAAATGACAGAAAATACTTAGCAGCCTAAGTATAAATCAAGATTTTCATAATTTTTCCCTAGAAGCTATCATTCTTACACCTTGAGTCTGGTGCCATTAGAAGCGTCTTGACATCGCTTGTAAAGGAGGTAAGTTTCTTGAAGATTAAAAGAAAATGACTGCCCCAAAATGACTGAAAATACTTAGCAACCTAAATAAAAATCAAGATTTTCATAATTTTTCCCTAGAAGCTATCATTCTTACACCTTGAGTCTGGTGCCATTAGAAGCGTCTTGACATCGCTTGTAAACGAGGTAAGTTTGTTTAAGATTGAAAGAAAATGACTGCCCCAAAATGACTAAAAATACTTAGCAGCCTAAATAAAATTCAAGATTTTCATAATTTTTCCCTAGAAGCTATCATTCTTACACCTTGAGTCTGGTGCCATTAGAAGCCTCTTGACATCGCTTGTAAACGAGGTAAGTTTGTTGAAGATTGAAAGAAAATGACTGCCCCAAAATGACAGAAAATACTTAGCAGCCTAAATAAAATTCAAGAATTTCATAATTTTTCCCTAGAAGCTATCATTCTTACACCTTGAGTCTGGTGCCATTAGAAGCGTCTTGACATCGCTTGTAAAGGAGGTAAGTTTGTTGAAGATTAAAAGAAAATGACTGCCCCAAAATGACTGAAAATACTTAGCAACCTAAATAAAAATCAAGATTTTCATAATTTTTCCCTAGAAGCTATCATTCTTACACCTTGAGTCTGGTGCCATTAGAAGCGTCTTGACATCGCTTAAAAACGAGGTAAGTTTGTTTAAGATTGAAAGAAAATGACTGCCCCAAAATGACAGAAAATACTTAGCAGCCTAAGTATAAATCAAGATTTTCATAATTTTTCCCTAGAAGCTATCAATCTTACACCTTGAATCTGGTGCCATTAGAAGCGTCTCGACATCGCTTGTAAACGAGGTAAGTTTGTTTAAGATTGAAAGAAAATGACTGCCCCAAAATGACTGAAAATACTTAGCAGCCTAAGTATAAATCAAGATTTTCATAATTTTTCCCTAGAAGCTATCATTCTTACACCTTGAGTCTGGTGCCATTAGAAGCGTCTTGACATCGCTTGTAAACGAGGTAAGTTTGTTGAAGATTGAAAGAAAATGACTGCCCCAAAATGACAGAAAATACTTAGCAGCCTAAGTAAAAATCAAGATTTTCATAATTTTTCCCTAGAAGCTATCATTCTTACACCTTGATTCTGGTGCCATTAGAAGCGTCTTGACATCGCTTGTGAACGAGGTAAGTTTGTTTAAGATTGAAAGAAAATGACTGCCCCAAAATGACTAAAAATACTTAGCAGTCTAAATAAAATTCAAGATTTTCATAATTTTTCCCTAGAAGCTATCATTCTTACACCTTGAGTCTGGTGCCATTAGAAGCGTCTTGACATCGCTTGTAAAGGAGGTAAGTTTGTTGAAGATTAAAAGAAAATGACTGCCCCAAAATGACTGAAAATACTTAGCAACCTAAATAAAAATCAAGAATTTCATAATTTTTCCCTAGAAGCTATCATTCTTACACCTTGAGTCTGGTGCCATTAGAAGCGTCTTGACATCGCTTGTAAACGAGGTAAGTTTGTTCGAGATTGAAAGAAAATGACTGCCCAAAATGACTGAAAATACTTAGCAGCCTAAGTATAAATCAAGATTTTCATAATTTTTCCCTAGAAGCTATCATTCTTACACCTTGAGTCTGGTGCCATTAGAAGCCTCTTGACATCGCTTAAAAACGAGGTAAGTTTGTTCAAGATTGAAAGAAAATGACTGCCCCAAAATGACAGAAAATACTTAGCAGCCTAAGTATAAATCAAGATTTTCATAATTTTTCCCTAGAAGCTATCATTCTTACACCTTGAGTCTGGTGCCATTAGAAGCGTCTTGACATCGCTTGTAAACGAGGTAAGTTTGTTCGAGATTGAAAGAAAATGACTGCCCAAAATGACTGAAAATACTTAGCAGCCTAAGTATAAATCAAGATTTTTATAATTTTTCCCTAGAAGCTATCATTCTTACACCTTGAGTCTGGTGCCATTAGAAGCGTCTTGACATCGCTTAAAATCGAGGTAAGTTTGTTCAAGGTTGAAAGAAAATGACTGCCCCAAAATGACAGAAAATACTTAGCAGCCTAAGTATAAATCAAGATTTTCATAATTTTTCCCTAGAAGCTATCATTCTTACACCTTGAGTCTGGTGCCATTAGAAGCCTCTTGACATCGCTTAAAAACGAGGTAAGTTTGTTCAAGATTGAAAGAAAATGACTGTCCCAAAATGATTGAAAATACTTAGCAACCTAAATAAAAATCAAGATTTTCATAATTTTTCCCTAGAAGCTATCATTCTTACACCATGAGTCTGGTGCCATTAGAAGCGTCTCGACATCGCTTAAAAACAAGGTAAGTTTGTTCAAGATTGAAAGAAAATGACTGCCCCAAAATGACAGAAAATACTTAGCAGCCTAAGTATAAATCAAGATTTTCATAATTTTTCCCTAGAAGCTATCATTCTTACACCTTGAGTCTGGTGCCATTAGAAGCGTCTTGACATCGCTTGTAAACGAGGTAAGTTTGTTTAAGATTGAAAGAAAATGACTGCCCCAAAATGACTGAAAATACTTAGCAGCCTAAATAAAATTCAAGAATTTCATAATTTATCCCTAGAAGCTATCATTCTTACACCTTGAGTCTGGTGCCATTAGAAGCCTCTTGACATCGCTTAAAAACGAGGTAAGTTTGTTCAAGATTGAAAGAAAATGACTGTCCCAAAATGATTGAAAATACTTAGCAACCTAAATAAAAATCAAGATTTTCATAATTTTTCCCTAGAAGCTATCATTCTTACACCATGAGTCTGGTGCCATTAGAAGCGTCTCGACATCGCTTAAAAACAAGGTAAGTTTGTTCAAGATTGAAAGAAAATGACTGCCCCAAAATGACAGAAAATACTTAGCAGCCTAAGTATAAATCAAGATTTTCATAATTTGTCCCTAGAAGCTATCATTCTTACACCTTGAGTCTGGTGCCATTAGAAGCGTCTTGACATCGCTTGTAAACGAGGTAAGTTTGTTTAAGATTGAAAGAAAATGACTGCCCCAAAATGACTGAAAATACTTAGCAGCCTTAATAAAATTCAAGAATTTCATAATTTATCCCTAGAAGCTATCATTCTTACACCTTGAGTCTGGTGCCATTAGAAGCCTCTTGACATCGCTTAAAAACGAGGTAAGTTTGTTCAAGATTGAAAGAAAATGACTGTCCCAAAATGATTGAAAATACTTAGCAACCTAAGTATAAATCAAGATTTTCATAATTTTTCCCTAGAAGCTATCATTCTTACACCTTGAGTCTGGTGCCATTAGAAGCGTCTTGACATCGCTTGTAAACGAGGTAAGTTTGTTTAAGATTGAAAGAAAATGACTGCCCCAAAATGACTGAAAATACTTAGCAGCCTAAATAAAATTCAAGAATTTCATAATTTATCCCTAGAAGCTATCATTCTTACACCTTGAGTCTGGTGCCATTAGAAGCCTCTTGACATCGCTTAAAAACGAGGTAAGTTTGTTCAAGATTGAAAGAAAATGACTGCCCCAAAATGACTGAAAATACTTAGCAGCCTAAATAAAATTCAAGAATTTCATAATTTATCCCTAGAAGCTATCATTCTTACACCATGAGTCTGGTGCCATTAGAAGCGTCTCGACATCGCTTAAAAACAAGGTAAGTTTGTTCAAGATTGAAAGAAAATGACTGCCCCAAAATGACAGAAAATACTTAGCAGCCTAAGTATAAATCAAGATTTTCATAATTTTTCCCTAGAAGCTATCATTCTTACACCTTGAGTCTGGTGCCATTAGAAGCGTCTTGACATCGCTTGTAAACGAGGTAAGTTTGTTTAAGATTGAAAGAAAATGACTGCCCCAAAATGACTGAAAATACTTAGCAGCCTAAATAAAATTCAAGAATTTCATAATTTATCCCTAGAAGCTATCATTCTTACACCTTGAGTCTGGTGCCATTAGAAGCCTCTTGACATCGCTTAAAAACGAGGTAAGTTTGTTCAAGATTGAAAGAAAATGACTGTCCCAAAATGATTGAAAATACTTAGCAACCTAAATAAAAATCAAGATTTTCATAATTTTTCCCTAGAAGCTATCATTCTTACACCATGAGTCTGGTGCCATTAGAAGCGTCTCGACATCGCTTAAAAACAAGGTAAGTTTGTTCAAGATTGAAAGAAAATGACTGCCCCAAAATGACAGAAAATACTTAGCAGCCTAAGTATAAATCAAGATTTTCATAATTCGTCCCTAGAAGCTATCATTCTTACACCTTGAGTCTGGTGCCATTAGAAGCGTCTTGACATCGCTTGTAAACGAGGTAAGTTTGTTTAAGATTGAAAGAAAATGACTGCCCCAAAATGACTGAAAATACTTAGCAGCCTTAATAAAATTCAAGAATTTCATAATTTATCCCTAGAAGCTATCATTCTTACACCTTGAGTCTGGTGCCATTAGAAGCCTCTTGACATCGCTTAAAAACGAGGTAAGTTTGTTCAAGATTGAAAGAAAATGACTGTCCCAAAATGATTGAAAATACTTAGCAACCTAAGTATAAATCAAGATTTTCATAATTTTTCCCTAGAAGCTATCATTCTTACACCTTGAGTCTGGTGCCATTAGAAGCGTCTTGACATCGCTTGTAAACGAGGTAAGTTTGTTTAAGATTGAAAGAAAATGACTGCCCCAAAATGACTGAAAATACTTAGCAGCCTAAATAAAATTCAAGAATTTCATAATTTATCCCTAGAAGCTATCATTCTTACACCTTGAGTCTGGTGCCATTAGAAGCCTCTTGACATCGCTTAAAAACGAGGTAAGTTTGTTCAAGATTGAAAGAAAATGACTGTCCCAAAATGATTGAAAATACTTAGCAACCTAAGTATAAATCAAGATTTTCATAATTTTTCCCTAGAAGCTATCATTCTTACACCTTGAGTCTGGTGCCATTAAAAGCGTCTTGACATCGCTTGTAAACGAGGTAAGTTTGTTTAAGATTGAAAGAAAATGACTGCCCCAAAATGACTGAAAATACTTAGCAGCCTAAATAAAATTCAAGAATTTCATAATTTATCCCTAGAAGCTATCATTCTTACACCTTGAGTCTGGTGCCATTAGAAGCCTCTTGACATCGCTTAAAAACGAGGTAAGTTTGTTCAAGATTGAAAGAAAATGACTGTCCCAAAATGATTGAAAATACTTAGCAGCCTAAGTATAAATCAAGATTTTCATAATTTTTCCCTAGAAGCTATCATTCTTACACCTTGAGTCTGGTGCCATTAGAAGCGTCTTGACATCGCTTGTAAACGAGGTAAGTTTGTTCGAGATTGAAAGAAAATGACTGCCCAAAATGACTGAAAATACTTAGCAGCCTAAGTATAAATCAAGATTTTCATAATTTTTCCCTAGAAGCTATCATTCTTACACCTTGAGTCTGGTGCCATTAGAAGCGTCTTGACATCGCTTGTAAACGAGGTAAGTTTGTTGAAGATTGAAAGAAAATGAATGTCCCAAAATGACTGAAAATACTTAGCAGCCTAAATAAAATTCAAGATTTTCATAATTTTTCCCTAGAAGCTATCATTCTTACACCTTGAGTCTGGTGCCATTAGAAGCGTCTTGACATCGCTTAAAATCGAGGTAAGTTTGTTTAAGGTTGAAAGAAAATGACTGCCCCAAAATGACAGAAAATACTTAGCAGCCTAAGTATAAATCAAGAATTTCATAATTTATCCCTAGAAGCTATCATTCTTACACCTTGAGTCTGGTGCCATTAGAAGCCTCTTGACATCGCTTAAAAACGAGGTAAGTTTGTTCAAGATTGAAAGAAAATGACTGTCCCAAAATGATTGAAAATACTTAGCAACCTAAATAAAAATCAAGATTTTCATAATTTTTCCCTAGAAGCTATCATTCTTACACCATGAGTCTGGTGCCATTAGAAGCGTCTCGACATCGCTTAAAAACGAGGTAAGTTTGTTCAAGATTGAAAGAAAATGACTGCCCCAAAATGACAGAAAATACTTAGCAGCCTAAGTATAAATCAAGATTTTCATAATTTTTCCCTAGAAGCTATCATTCTTACACCTTGAGTCTGGTGCCATTAGAAGCGTTTTGACATCGCTTAAAATCGAGGTAAGTTTGTTGAAGATTGAAAGAAAATGACTGCCCCAAAATGACTGAAAATACTTAGCAACCTAAATAAAAATCAAGATTTTCATAATTTTTCCCTAGAAGCTATCATTCTTACACCTTGAGTCTGGTGCCATTAGAAGCGTCTCGACATCGCTTAAAAACGAGGTAAGTTTGTTCAAGATTGAAAGAAAATTACTGCCCCAAAATGACTGAAAATACTTAGCAGCCTAAATAAAATTCAAGATTTTCATAATTTTTTCCTAGAAGCTATCATTCTTACACCTTGAGTCTGGTGCCATTAGAAGCGTTTTGACATCGCTTGTAAACGAGGTAAGTTTGTTGAAGATTGAAAGAAAATGACTGCCCCAAAATGACTGAAAATACTTAGCAACCTAAATAAAAATCAAGATTTTTCTTTCAATCTTAAACAAACTTACCTCGTTTACAAGCGATGTCAAGACGCTTCTAATGGCACCAGACTCAAGGTGTAAGAATGATAGCTTCTAGGGAAAAATTATGAAAATCTTGATTTATACTTAGGCTGCTAAGTATTTTCAGTCATTTTCTTTCAATCTTAAACAAACTTACCTCGTTTACAAGCGATGTCAAGACGCTTCTAATGGCACCAGACTCAAGGTGTAAGAATGATAGCTTCTAGGGACAAATTATGAAAATCTTGATTTATACTTAGGCTGCTAAGTATTTTCTGTCATTTTGGGGCAGTCATTTTCTTTCAATCTTCAACAAACTTACCTCGTTTACAAGCGATGTCAAGACGCTTCTAATGGCACCAGACTCAAGGTGTAAAAATGATAGCTTCTAGGGAAAAATTATGAAATTCTTGAATTTTATTTAGGCTGCTAAGTATTTTCTGTCATTTTGGGGCAGTCATTTTCTTTCAATCTTCAACAAACTTATCTCGTTTACAAGCGATGTTAAGACGCTTCTAATGGCACCAGACTCAAGGTGTAAGAATGATAGCTTCAAGGGAAAAATTATGAAAATCTTGATTTATACTTAGGCTGCTAAGTATTTTCTGTCATTTTGGGGCAGTCATTTTCTTTCAACCTTGAACAAACTTACCTCGATTTTAAGCGATGTCAAGACGCTTCTAATGGCACCAGACTCAAGGTGTAAGAATGATAGCTTCTAGGGAAAAATTATGAAAATCTTGAATTTTATTTAGGCTGCTAAGTATTTTCAGTCATTTTGGGGCAGTAATTTTCTTTCAATCTTGAACAAACTTACCTCGTTTTTAAGCGATGTCGAGACGCTTCTAATAGCACCAGACTCAAGGTGTAAGAATGATAGCTTCTAGGGAAAAATTATGAAAATCTTGATTTTTATTTAGGTTGCTAAGTATTTTCAATCATTTTGGGACAGTCATTTTCTTTCAATCTTGAACAAACTTACCTCGTTTTTAAGCGATGTCAAGACGCTTCTAATGGCACCAGACTCAAGGTGTAAGAATGATAGCTTCTAGGGAAAAATTATGAAAATCTTGATTTTTATTTAGGTTGCTAAGTATTTTCAGTCATTTTGGGGCAGTCATTTTCTTTCAATCTTCAACAAACTTACCTCGTTTTTAAGCGATGTCAAGAGGCTTCTAATGGCACCAGACTCAAGGTGTAAGAATGATAGCTTCTAGGGATAAATTATGAAAATCTTGATTTATACTTAGGCTGCTAAGTATTTTCTGTCATTTTGGGGCAGTCATTTTCTTTCAATCTTCAACAAACTTACCTCGTTTACAAGCGATGTCAAGACGCTTCTAATGGCACCAGACTCAAGGTGTAAGAATGATAGCTTCTAGAGAAAAATTATGAAAATCTTGATTTATACTTAGGCTGCTAAGTATTTTCTGTCATTTTGGGGCAGTCATTTTCTTTCAATCTTGAACAAACTTACCTCGTTTTTAAGCGATGTCAAGACGCTTCTAATGGCACCAGACTCAAGGTGTAAGAATGATAGCTTCTAGGGAAAAATTATGAAAATCTTGAATTTTATTTAGGCTGCTAAGTATTTTCAGTCATTTTGGGGCAGTAATTTTCTTTCAATCTTGAACAAACTTACCTCGTTTTTAAGCGATGTCGAGACGCTTCTAATAGCACCAGACTCAAGGTGTAAGAATGATAGCTTCTAGGGAAAAATTATGAAAATCTTGATTTATACTTAGGCTGCTAAGTATTTTCAGTCATTTTGGGGCAGTCATTTTCTTTCAACCTTGAACAAACTTACCTCGATTTTAAGCGATGTCAAGACGCTTCTAATGGCACCAGACTCAAGGTGTAAGAATGATAGCTTCTAGGGAAAAATTATGAAAATCTTGATTTATACTTAGGCTGCTAAGTATTTTCTGTCATTTTGGGCAGTCATTTTCTTTCAATCTCGAACAAACTTACCTCGTTTACAAGCGATGTCAAGACGCTTCTAATGGCACCAGACTCAAGGTGTAAGAATGATAGCTTCTAGGGAAAAATTATGAAAATCTTGATTTATACTTAGGCTGCTAAGTATTTTCTGTCATTTTGGGGCAGTAATTTTCTTTCAATCTTGAACAAACTTACCTCGTTTTTAAGCGATGTCAAGACGCTTCTAATGGCACCAGACTCAAGGTGTAAGAATGATAGCTTCTAGGGAAAAATTATGAAATTCTTGAATTTTATTTAGGCTGCTAAGTATTTTCAGTCATTTTGGGGCAGTCATTTTCTTTCAATCTTGAACAAACTTACCTCGTTGTAAAGCGATGTCAAGACGCTTCTAATGGCACCGGATTCAAGGTGTAAGATTGATAGCTTCTAGGGAAAAATTATGAAAATCTTGAATTTTATTTAGGCTGCTAAGTATTTTCAGTCATTTTGGGTCAGTCATTTACTTTCAATCTTAAACAAAGTTACCTCGTTTACAAGCGATATCAAGACGCTTCTAATGGCACCAGACTCAAGGTGTAAGAATGATAGCTTCTAGGGAAAAATTATAAAAATCTTGATTTATACTTAGGCTGCTAAGTATTTTCTGTCATTTTGGGGCAGTCATTTTCTTTCAATCTTGAACAAACTTACCTCGTTTTTAAGCGATGTCAAGACGCTTCTAATGGCACCAGACTCAAGGTGTAAGAATGATAGCTTCTAGGGAAAAATTATGAAATTCTTGAATTTTATTTAGGCTGCTAAGTATTTTCAGTAATTTTGGGGCAGTCATTTTCTTTCAATCTTAAACAAACTTACCTCGTTTTTAAACAATGTCGAGACGCTTCTAATGGCACCAGACTCAAGGTGTAAGAATGATAGCTTCTAGGGAAAAATTATGAAAATCTTGAATTTTATTTAGACTGCTAAGTATTTTTAGTCATTTTGGGGCAGTCATTTTCTTTCAATCTTAAACAAACTTACCTCGTTTTTAAGCGATGTCAAGACGCTTCTAATGGCACCAGACTCAAGGTGTAAGAATGATAGCTTCTAGGGAAAAATTATGAAAATCTTGATTTTTATTTAGGTTGCTAAGTATTTTCAGTCATTTTGGGGCAGTCATTTTCTTTTAATCTTCAACAAACTTACCTCCTTTACAAGCGATGTCAAGACGCTTCTAATGGCACCAGACTCAAGGTGTAAGAATGATAGCTTCTAGGGAAAAATTATGAAATTCTTGAATTTTATTTAGGCTGCTAAGTATTTTCTGTCATTTTGGGGCAGTCATTTTCTTTCAATCTTAAACAAACTTACCTCGTTTACAAGCGATGTCAAGAGGCTTCTAATGGCACCAGACTCAAGGTGTAAGAATGATAGCTTCTAGGAAAAAATTATGAAAATCTTGATTTATACTTAGGCTGCTAAGTATTTTCTGTCATTTTGGGGCAGTAATTTTCTTTCAATCTTGAACAAACTTACCTCGTTTTTAAGCAATGTCAAGACGCTTCTAATGGCACCAGACTCAAGGTGTAAGAATGATAGCTTCTAGGGAAAAATTATGAAATTCTTGAATTTTATTTAGGCTGCTAAGTATTTTCAGTCATTTTGGGGCAGTCATTTTCTTTCAATCTTGAACAAACTTACCTCGTTGTAAAGCGATGTCAAGACGCTTCTAATGGCACCGGATTCAAGGTGTAAGATTGATAGCTTCTAGGGAAAAATTATGAAAATCTTGAATTTTATTTAGTGTGCTAAGTATTTTCAGTCATTTTGGGTCAGTCATTTTCTTTCAATCTTAAACAAACTTACCTCGTTTACAAGCGATGTCAAGACGCTTCTAATGGCACCAGAGTCAAGGTGTAAGAATGATAGCTTCTAGGGAAAAATTATAAAAATCTTGATTTATACTTAGGCTGCTAAGTATTTTCTGTCATTTTGGGGCAGTCATTTTCTTTCAATCTTCAACAAACTTACCTCGTTTACAAGCGATGTCAAGACGCTTCTAATGGCACCAGACTCAAGGTGTAAGAATGATAGCTTCTAGGGAAAAATTATGAAAATCTTGATTTATACTTAGGCTGCTAAGTATTTTCTGTCATTTTGGGGCAGTCATTTTCTTTCAACCTTGAACAAACTTTCCTCGATTTTAAGCGATGTCAAGACGCTTCTAATGGCACCAGACTCAAGGTGTAAGAATGATAGCTTCTAGGGAAAAATTATGAAAATCTTGATTTTTACTTAGGCTGCTAAGTATTTTCTGTCATTTTGGGGCAGTCATTTTCTTTCAATCTTCAACAAACTTACCTCGTTTACAAGCGATGTCAAGACGCTTCTAATGGCACCAGACTCAAGGTGTAAGAATGATAGCTTCTAGGGAAAAATTATGAAAATCTTGATTTATACTTAGGCTGCTAAGTATTTTCAGTCATTTTGGGCAGTCATTTTCTTTCAATCTCGAACAAACTTACCTCGTTTACAAGCGATGTCAAAACGCTTTTAATGGCACCAGACTCAAGGTGTAAGAATGATAGCTTCTAGGGAAAAATTATGAAAATCTTGATTTTTACTTAGGCTGCTAAGTATTTTCTGTCATTTTGGGGCAGTCATTTTCTTTCAATCTTCAACAAACTTACCTCGTTTACAAGCGATGTCAAGACGCTTCTAATGGCACCAGACTCAAGGTGTAAGAATGATAGCTTCTAGGGAAAAATTATGAAAATCTTGATTTTTATTTAGGTTGCTAAGTATTTTCAGTCATTTTGGGGCAGTCATTTTCTTTCAATCTTCAACAAACTTACCTCGTTTACAAGCGATGTCAAAACGCTTTTAATGGCACCAGACTCAAGGTGTAAGATTGATAGCTTCTAGGGAAAAATTATGAAATTCTTGAATTTTATTTAGGCTGCTAAGTATTTTTAGTCATTTTGGGGCAGTCATTTTCTTTCAATCTTAAACAAACTTACCTCGTTTACAAGCGATGTCAAGACGCTTCTAATGGCACCAGACTCAAGGTGTAAAAATGATAGCTTCTAGGGAAAAATTATGAAAATCTTGATTTTTATTTAGGTTGCTAAGTATTTTCAGTCATTTTGGGGCAGTCATTTTCTTTTAATCTTCAACAAACTTACCTCCTTTACAAGCGATGTCAAGACGCTTCTAATGGCACCAGACTCAAGGTGTAAGAATGATAGCTTCTAGGGAAAAATTATGAAAATCTTGATTTATACTTTTTTTTTTTTTTTTTTTTTTTCTTTTATTTATTTAGGGACTTTTAATCTTATGATTATGCCAGTCCCATCGGACCTTAAACTTGTTAATAACTAACAGAATTGTGTGACTTTATACATACCTACTTAGTACTTACTAAGATAATTACATACAAATAA
The DNA here is from genome assembly GCA_949128165.1 of Lathronympha strigana. NCBI lineage: Eukaryota > Metazoa > Arthropoda > Insecta > Lepidoptera > Tortricidae > Lathronympha > Lathronympha strigana. The sequence goes on along the minus strand of OX421922.1, from coordinate 4,146,091 downwards.
ATATACCTGCTTTGCCTCTTCCGAATTTGGAACCGCCAAAATACTTTGAAATGCTCCTACGTTTAGCTTATTCATATTTAATGATTTCATCAAACTTTGCCTACTATCTTCGTTCCGCACACATTCCGCCAAAACGTGGTGAACATCCTCTAAAATGTTACAAACTTCACAGTTAGGGGATGGTTCTTTTTTCATCATAAATGCAAACTTTTTTAAAGGAATGTGTCCAGAACGAAGTCTTAAACCTATTTTAATTAATGTTCTACTTAATCTCGCATTTAAAAACCAAGGAATATGAGGAGGTTCACACTGCATAGTCTTGTACCATACACCTTTTTCCTTACAACGCTCATCAAAGTGCTCCTTCCATACACATCGTATTTTATTATTATATTTGTATAGCCGTTCTGTAAAATCTGGTGTAATATAAACCTCTGCTCCGTTTGTGCAGGCATCTTTTGCAAAAATATCAACCTCCTCATTCCCTATCAATCCTATGTGTGCGGGGATCCATTGCAATTTCAAAGTCATTCCATCAGGCAGAGAGCGCAATTTGTCGACTACCGAATAAGCTAACGCTGTACCTCTGTTTCCAGAGGTGCAGCGAGCTATATGTTGCAAAGCACTTTTACTGTCTGTAAAAATTACGATCCTTTTACATTGTAAACTAACTGCATAGGATATGGCCTCTGAAATTGCAAATAATTCCGCCGACATAATACAAATTGGGGACGTAACGCTGTAGCAGCATTTTGTTTTAAATAATGGGTCGTGGTAAGCGGCTCCTATACTGCTTCCATTTTTAGATGCGTCTGTATAAATTTTGTGCCAATCTTTATATTTTTCGCTTATTTCCAACAATACATTATTTCTTAAATCACTAGGATGAAATAATTTCTTGGAGCATTTCACTAGATCTAAATTGGTTATAACAATATCTCTAACATTTATATTAGATACCCATGTACCCAAACTGAACATCTTGAGAGTATTTGAGGCAAATATTTTGTCATATTTTACATCAGTGTAAATGGTTGCTAGCAGTGGTATTTTCTTTTTCAGCCAATACCGACGTGTAGATGATAATTCCATTAGTTCTAGTAATTCTACAGTTTTATTATTAGTCCATGTTAAGCATTTAAGGCAGTACTTGTAAGCTAAAAAAATCCTACGAATATATTAGGGTAGGTGAATAAAACTTGTCAACATCAGTGTCCACATAATTTATTAAATTTTATTGAATTTTATGTTTTTTCAAAGTAAAAAGTAGTCAAAATTTATGTTTAGTTAACATATTTCACCTACCAGTGGTTGTAGAACACAATTCCTTGAATTTTTTGATAATACAATCACTCACCACTTTACTCACTTTTCACTACAATGGCGGATGTCAACTCAATCAAAGATTCTCTCGACGGGCTGGCGGAGACTTTCAACACTCGGATGGCTGACATGCAAAATCAGTTGGAGAAGACCAGTTCAAGTGACCCAGCAACTGCGGCCATAGCGCTGGACTTTGCGGGGTTCAAGTTATTTATTACTCAGTCACTTGAGATACTCCGGAAGCAGGTTGAGCTACTTTCACGTCAGGTTGATCAAGTGGAGATGCGTTCTAGGCGGAAGATACTTATTGTCCATGGCGTCCCAGAGGTGGACAATGAGGACTCAACTGCTCTTGTAGCTGCTCAGTTGAAGACGACTCACAAAGATCTGACTGTGGAGGACGTGCAGCGTAGTCACCGTGTTGGTCGTGTGCGCCCTAGTGCCCCAGGTACTCCCAGTAAACCCAGGGCTATACTTGTGAAGTTTTGTGACAGTGCCATCCGGGACAAAATATGGTTTGGTAAGGTTGCTCTGAAAGGCTCTGGGATTACTCTTTCGGAGTTTCTTACGAAGTCGCGCCAGGATACATTTATGGCAGCGAGGGAACGTTTCGGTATCCAACGTTGTTGGACCAGGGACGGAGTTATCTTCGTTCTGGGCGCGGATGGCGTGCGTCGGCGTGCAGTTTGTCTTGCGGATCTTAAGGCCATCCCAGATATTCCGGCGCAGCCTGCCTCCTCAACAGCTGCAATTGAGGTCCCACAGGAGGGCAGCGGTTCTGCCAAGCCGATTAAGGAAAGACCCAGGCGAGCGAATGCGAAATCCAAGCCGCAGTAGTTGTAGTGTATGTGAACCTTTTTCTCTTGTCCGTGTTACATTACTTTGCGTTTGTACTCAATTCAATTTGGTCGCATAAGTTAAAGTTATTCGTACCCACTTTTTAAATTACTAAATATTGTTTACATTCACTTTGTTCGACGATAAAATTACGATGACAGTTGACGTTATACTGACGTTGACATTGACGTTGACACTTTGACTTCAGTATTGTCAGTTATTAGTATTGCGTTCCGTTTCACGTTACCTATGACGCTTTATTTAAATTGTTTTTATTTTTACTTGCTCTCTTTGTAACTGTCTTAATTCTTATTATGTTTTTGTTTATTAATCTATAAGTCCCCTATTTTTTGTGTTAGTTAATATTTCCTTTACCACTGGCGGGTAGAATATGGAGAAAATTTAATCTTTTTTTTTTTTTTGTTTAAGTTACACACGTATATACGTATTTTATTTTTATATTTATTTGTATATGTCTTTTAGCAGTCAAAATGATGATAGCGATCAGTTTTTGTCCTTGTCTTCTTCTTCTATTAGTTTGAGTGATGATGAAGGAAGTTTCCACAGTTTGCCTTTATCGCTTCATGATTTCCTTAACTCTCAGTGCAGTGATGTCGCAAAAAATTTTAATGCAGTTCATATTAACGCGCAGAGCATTCCTGCTCATTACAGTGATTTGGTGCATACTTTTGATTTACAAAATATTCACGCTGTCCTTGTCTCTGAATCGTGGCTAAAACCTGTCCTGCCCTCTTCTGCGTTTGCTTTGCCTGGGTTTAATTTAATTAGAAACGATCGCACTGGAAGAGGTGGTGGCGGGGTGGCGATTTATCTTCGTACTTATATCCCATATTCCATTGTTGCCCAATCTATTTGTTCCCCTTTTTCTGATATGGCAGAGTATGTTTTTCTTGAAGTCTCCTTATCTCACTCTAAACTTCTTCTAGGGGTCTTTTACTCTCCTTCTCTTCACGTAAATTATTTTAATTCACTTGAGAAACTTTTAGAAGATCTCATGCCTTCCTGTACTCATCATATTTTAATGGGTGACTTTAATACCTGTTTGCTTAAGAATGACCATAGAACCAGATCTCTTAGCACCGTGGTAGAGGCCTGCAACTTAAGTATATTGCCTTCTGGTCCTACGCATCATTTTCCAAACTCTACTCCTTCTCTTTTAGATTTAACTATTGTCTCGTCTCCTACTCACGTTGCTAAATTCGGCCAATACTCTGCAGATTCTTTTTCATATCATGATTTGCTTTTTCTTTCGTACAAAATTCGTCCTCCCAAGCTTAAGTCTAAAATTCTTTTGCAGCGCAATTTTAATCGGTTGGATGTTAATAAGCTCCGAGAAGATGCTTCCAACATGGATTGGGGGAGTATTTCACGGGCTGGTACAGTGAATGATCAAATTGAGCTTTTTAACAGTCTCCTTATTCATCTCTTTGACATTCATGCACCAGTTCGTGCTGTTAAGGTGAAGCATCTGCCTGCTCCTTGGCTCACTTCAGATATCAAGGTTTTAATAGAGAAGAAAAATTTGGCCAAATCGAAGTACAAACTTAACAGTTCTGATAAAAACAAGGCCAAATATCATACTCTGCGCAATCGGTGTAGCACCATATGTCGAGATGCCCAGAGGCGCCACATACACAGCTCTGTTGAGAATGGTGATCCAGCCAAGGTTTGGAAGTTCCTTAGAACTCTTGGTGTTGGAAAACCTCGACAGTCTACCCATCCTGTGAACATTAATTTGGATTCATTAAATCAGCATTTTTCCTCTTCAGCTTCTTTTAGTGGACCTGTTAAGGAGGATACCCTTAACAGTCTTTCTAATCTTACGAGTTCAGGTTTATCTCCTTTCAATTTTCGTCAATTCACTGATAGCGACGTTAAGAAGAGCCTGCTTTATATCAGTTCAAATGCTGTTGGTGTTGATAGCATTAGTCGTAACATGATCGTTCCTCTCCTTGATATATTAGTTCCTATTATTACCGGCATATTAAACCTCTCCTTATCTTCCAGTACATTTCCTTCTTTGTGGAAAGATGCCGATATCATTCCTCTCCCTAAAAAATCCAATCCTAGTTCTTTTTCTGATTACCGCCCTATTTCGATTCTTCCTTATCTATCCAAAGTCCTGGAGCGGCTAGTGCATCAACAATTAACTTCCTTTTTAAATAGAAATAGTCTTTTAAATCAGTTTCAGTCTGGGTTTCGTTCTGGCCATAGTACTACAACAGCTTTAGTCAAAGTCACTGATGACATTCGATTGGGCATGAATGATAGAAAGCTTACTGTGCTAACCCTTCTGGATTTCAGTAATGCTTTCAATACAGTTGACTTTGACATTCTACTTGCCATCCTACGCTCTCTTAATGTATCTACTGCAGTGCTTGGCTGGTTTCATAGCTATCTAAATGGTCGCCGGCAAAGAATTAAGGTGGATACTTCGCGGTCTTCGTGGTGTAGCACGCTGGCAGGCGTCCCGCAAGGCGGCGTGCTCTCCCCTCTTTTATTTTCTATCTTCATCAATTCCATTACTTACAATCTTTCATCTTCTTATCACCTGTATGCCGACGATCTTCAGATATACTCACAGGGTGGGCTGGGCGATCTTCCGTCCGTCATTGAGAGCACAAATGCTGACTTGGTACGCATTTCAGACTGGAGTCGCAACTATGGTCTGACAGTGAACCCTTCAAAGACCCAAGCCATTATAATCGGTAGTAACAAATTTATGACGAAAGTTGATTATAATAGTCTCCCTCCGGTTCTCTTTGATGGGATTCTAATACCTTTTTCTAAACAAGTAAGAAACCTGGGTATAATTCTGGATTGTACGTTATCCTGGATTCCCCAAGTGAGCGAGGTGAGCAGGAGGGTGTTCGCTGCAGTAGGATCCCTCAGGCGGCTTCGTAATTTTTTACCTATCGCCACTAAAATTGCGCTTGCTCAAACGTTGCTTCTTCCTATACTGGATTATGCAGACATATCTTATCTTGACCTTACCGAGGAGCAACTAAACAAACTTGAGCGTATTCAAAATCTTTGCATAAGGTTCATTTTTGGGTTACGCAAATATGACCATGTTTCTTGTTTTCGTTCTCAACTCAAGTGGCTCCCTATCCGCTATCGTCGTAATTCCCATATTCTTTCACTTCTCTATAGCATTCTTTTCAACCCTGCAACCCCCTCCTATCTCAAGCAGCGTTTTAGTTATCTCAATTCTCTTCGTTCCTCTCAAAACTTGCTTCTGACTGTGCCATCCTCCTCTTCCAAATTTTATAATACTTCTTTCACTTTTCAAGCAACCCGGCTGTGGAACTCTCTCCCTCTTGATATAAGGCGTGCTGAATCTGTTGCTTCTTTCAAATCTCTCCTTAAAAAGCACTATTTATCACTTCCTTAGTTCCTGTTCATGTAACTATTGTTTTCCTTTAATTTGACTGTGTAAAATCAGTAATCTGCTATCATCATTTCGCTTAATTAGTTTGTATTTGTATATATGTATTTATATATTTATGTATTTTGGTATGAACATATAATATGTATGTATATGTAATTGTGTGTGTGTTTGTTTTCTTTTTTTTTTGTAGATTTGTTTTTTCTGTTTATGTCATATATTTTGGTTCTCACATAATACTTTTTCCAGTTTTGCACCACCTACTGTATGTATACTTTTCTTAGTGTAGTGTCTCCTCTACCCAAAGGTTGTCTGGAAGAGATCGCTCTTTAGCGATAAGACCGCCTGTTGTTTGCCTCTTTTTCATGTGTAATCTATACCAGTTTGTGTTATTTTTGTTGTTTTGAGGTGCAATAAAGAGTTATTGTATTGTATTGTTGTATATAAAGGTTGGATAGCTAACTCGGACTCCATTACATGGATTGGGGTACTTTTTATAAAACCCCCAATTACTCTTAGGGCCATATTTTGTAGCTTACCCAACTTCGATACATGAGACTTGGCGCTACAGTCGTACAAAAAACATGCATAATCTAGCCTACTGCGAATTAAAGCTATATAAAGTCTTCTTAAGTGTAAGGGATGAACTCCCCATGTCGGCCCTGACAAAACTTTCATTATGTTAAGGTATCTAGATACCTTAAAACGTAGTTCATTAATATGTGTGCTAAACAGTAATCCCTTATCTAACCAAAATCCTAGGTATTTGATCTTTTCCACTGAGCATATTACTTTATCTCCATGAGTTAAATCAATGTGTTGATTTTTGCGCCCCCTGGTAAATAAACAAGCTTTTGTTTTGGTATTTGATATTTCTAACCCTATTTCTCCTAGCATAATTGCTATCTCATTAAGTGAGAGTTGTATACTAGTCAGACATTCGCTCAAGTTACATGACCTTGCGTATATGACAAAATCATCCGCATATTGAGATATCATTACATTTTCGGTAAGCTTTGATATCTTATAAGTGACAATATTAAATATCAAAGGGGACATATGATCGCCCTGAGCGAGGCCTTTACTGCACCATCTTTCAAAATTATCGTTACTTTCACTTTTAATTTTAAGTTTCCTTCTAATCAGGAATTCCCACACATAGTTGCAAAATTTAGAACCCACAGACAATTCATCCAACGTAGTCACAACTTTTTCTATTAGCACATTATTGTAAGCGTTATCTATGTCCAAGAAACAGGCAAGGGTTGACACCCTCTCAGAAAAACCAATTTGTATGTAAGTAACCAAGCGGACCAGTGCATCAATACAAGATTGTCCTCTTCTAAAACCTGTGACGGTATCTGACAGTATTTTGTTTTTCTCGACATACCATTCTAATCGTTTCGTTAGCATGGAGTGGAAAATCTTGCATATACAGGATATAAGAGATATGGGGCGGAGCTTGACTTCCATATTATTACGACCTGCTAGTTTGGGAATAGGTACCACCTGTATACTTCGCCATTGGATTGGTACAAAAGCATTAGCAAACATTAGATTGTATAGTTTCAACAAATATTTTTTGGCGCATACAGGTAGGTTATATATCATGGAATATGTTATTTCATCTTCCCCGGGTGATGTATCCTTCTTTTTAATACAGCACATAAATTCATTAAAGGTAAACTCTTGTTCTAACTGTAAATTTTCTGATTTAAAAATGGGCTTAGAAGACGTAGCAGAGTCCGGCGCTAAGTTACGAAGTAGTTCCTTTTTCATTTCATCAGGCACGATGAACATATTGCTTTGGACACCTTTGGCCCACCGCATTTTCTTCCATACCTGTGATGCGGAAGTGGACTCACCTAAATTGTCACAAAACGTATGCCAGCTTTCAGCTTTTGCCCGACTAATTTTGGTTTTACTCTCTCGATTTATTTTTTCCAATGTATTTAAGTTTTGTGGAGTAGGGTTACGACGAAACTCCTTAAGGGCTAGTCGTCTTTGTGCAACTACCTGAGATAAATCCGGGCACCAGTAGGGTTTAGGCGTAAATCTTTGTATGGGGTTTTTGCATAATTTAATTTTCGGTATAGATATGTTTGCAGATTCATTTATTAGAGATAATAAATTGTTGTACATTACTTGAAAATCTGTGTTCTCTGATAATAGCATCGGAAAACGTTCTATGATGTATTCCCTATATGTTTTCCAGTCCGCTTTCCTGTAGTCACGCCTAGTTTGAAACAATAACGTACAGTTAAATATCATAGAATACTTAATTATGAGATGATCACTACCTAAATTATCATTAGTTACCTTCCAGTTAAAATAAATCGCTATATCTGTAGTAACAAACGTAACATCTGGTGCCGATTCTTGTAACATATTATTGACTAATTTTACTCTAGTATGACACCCGTTATTAAGTGACATATAACCGTTATTTAGTGCTGCATCAGCCAACTGTAAGCCTCTACTGTTATTTTTATAAGACCAATTAGTACTATGCGCATTTAGGTCACCCGCTATCACAGACAACTTCGGAAATCCTGAGAAAATATCATCCCAATCGCTATACTTTGTATGAACAGATGATGGACAGTAAATTGCTATGACATTCTTCAAGTACTTACAATTTAGGATATTCACATGAAGTATCTCAATACCAGGGTTCCCAGTAGTGTATGAAGATTGATACGATTGAATAGATTTGTGAATAATAATAGCCACACCTCCGTAAGAATCTTCTCGATCACACCGGTACACATTATATCCACTAAAGTTCATAACCATGTCTGCTTCTAACCAAGTTTCACTTAATATAGCGATGTGTATTTTTTCTTGATTTAAAACTGATTCAAACTGCACATGTTTAGGTCGTATACTTTGTGCGTTCCATTGGCAAATATTTAAAGTAAGCTCCCTATCCATTACAAAGATTAGAGACTATACTACCCAACAAATTTTCTCTATTAACGATCTGTAACACAAATGTGGTTATAGTGTCCACGATAAGTTTAAATCCTTGTTTTATTTTTTCCTCCATAGACGTATTGGATACTAGTATTTCTTTAGCCTGTTTAAAAAAACGAACCCATGAGAAGAGCTTCCTTTTTTTATGGTGAGTTTCAAGGTCAGAATTCTCCTCGGGACTGGTACAACCTTCTTCACTTGCGACTTCTGGCTCTCGTGCTATGGTCTTTTGTCGTATGTTTTTCTTCTTTGTACTCTTTGTTATTTTTGGCTTTCGAGTGGAAATATGCTTTTTGCTCCTTTTTAACTTATTCTCCTCGCCACTTCCATCATGTTCCATTTCGAAACCTGAGCTATGATCTTGACTTCCAACAGTTCCAACTACTGCGTCACGATAGGCTGTGGGCAAAGTGTCGGACGACCGCTGAGCGGGCGCCGGAGGTGGTATGATGTGTCTACGTGGCATCTCTGTTTCTTTTGGCGTGGCATTAATCTGAACTTCTTCCTCTAATACTTTCTGTAGCGCTATCCGGTATGTACAATTTTGTTCAGTCATGATTACTCGAATTCTCCGTTCTTTCTGATATGACGGACAATTTTTGTCAAGTGCCATGTGTTTTCCTTTACAATTGACACATATAAAGGTGGTAGTTTCACAATTATCGTGAGCGCTTCCGCATTTGGGACATGTCTTCTTCTTGCTTGGGCACATTCTAGACAGATGACCAAACTTCCAACACCCTGAGCACTGGGTAACAGGAAAGTAGTTCAGCTCCACCTTGATTCCATACCCATATGCATATACATATGGGGGTAAAGTGGACGACTGAAAACATACTCTTACAGTCTCGCTGTCAACCCACGCTCCCTGTTCGTTAAGCCGTTTTAGCCTCTTAGCAGACACAATTTTGTATATACAGTCAAAGTTATTCTTAACTTCATCTTCGGTGACATCTAACTCAATTTGCCTCAATATTCCATACGTCAAGTTTAACTCGGTTGTAAGCTGACATCTATATCCTAAATCGCTCATTTTTGTACAATGCAACAATTTTTCTGCGTCATGTTTGCTGTTAAACTTTACTAGTACCTTACCTGGGTTTTTGTAAGTAATTTTTTGAATGTTTTGTATGCCTTCAGACCTTAATAACTTAGCCAAACCAACTTGTTTAGGCAAATTTTCCTTCGACGTTATACACACCTCACCTGAATCGCTTGACTGTACAATCGGTGCGACATGACTTTCCGTGCTATATCTGACGAGATCTGTATCATATGTGTCAAATCTGATAGGTATGTTATTCTGCGACAAACTGCGATTCATTCGTTTTTTTGTTTTTCTTTTGTGTTCAACTACAGTAAAACGACCTTTTCCATCGTTGTCATCCGTGTCATCACTAGCATTTCTAGGTCTCTTTTCCATTCGAAGACTCGAAGAAGTAGATTGTGGCGATAAGATCTCCTCCACCCTTTCGTCATTCAAAATCGTCGCCCCCTTATTCAAAATTCTTGGGCGGATCAGATTATCGTCCTCTGAACAATTACTACACTCGTCGATTTTATTAGGTCCAAAACTCTTTTCACTCATGTTTAAATAGTTGCATCAACTACTTAGGCGAACACAATAGGCGCGCGAGGCGACCGGCCGGCCGGTGCGATAAGGAACCGGTAGGTAATGTGAATACAATATAACAGGTAGGCGCAGCAATCGACACGTCGTGTTATCACTAAATGCGAAGCCGAACTGGGGGATTTATACTTAGGCTGCTAAGTATTTTCTGTCATTTTGGGGCAGTCATTTTCTTTCAACCTTGAACAAACTTACCTCGATTTTAAGCGATGTCAAGACGCTTCTAATGGCACCAGACTCAAGGTGTAAGAATGATAGCTTCTAGGGAAAAATTATGAAATTCTTGAATTTTATTTAGGCTGCTAAGTATTTTCTGTCATTTTGGGGCAGTCATTTTCTTTCAATCTTAAACAAACTTACCTCGTTTACAAGCGATGTCAAGACGCTTCTAATGGCACCAGACTCAAGGTGTAAGAATGATAGCTTCTAGGGAAAAATTATGAAAATCTTGATTTATACTTAGGCTGCTAAGTATTTTCTGTCATTTTGGGGCAGTCATTTTCTTTCAACCTTGAACAAACTTACCTCGATTTTAAGCGATGTCAAGACGCTTCTAATGGCACCAGACTCAAGGTGTAAGAATGATAGCTTCTAGGGAAAAATTATGAAAATCTTGATTTATACTTAGGCTGCTAAGTATTTTCAGTCATTTTGGGACATTCATTTTTTTTCAATCTTGAACAAACTTACCTCATTTTTAACCGATGTTGAGACGCTTCTAATGGCACCAGACTCATGGTGTAAGAATGATAGCTTCTAGGGAAAAAATTTGAAAATCTTGATTTTTATTTAGGTTGCTAAGTATTTTCAATCATTTTGGGACACTCATTTTCTTTCAATCTTGAACAAACTTACCTCGTTTTTAAGCGATGTTGAGACGCTTCTAATGGCACCAGACTCAAGGTGTAAGAATGATAGCTTCTAGGGGAAAATTATGAAAATCTTGATTTATACTTAGGCTGCTAAGTATTTTCAGTCATTTTGGGCAGTCGTTTTCTTTCAATCTCGAACAAACTTACCTCGTTTACAAGCGATGTCAAGACGCTTCTAATGGCACCAGACTCAAGGTGTAAGAATGATAGCTTCTAGGGAAAAATTATGAAAATCTTGATTTATACTTAGGCTGCTAAGTATTTTCTGTCATTTTGGGGCAGTCATTTTCTTTCAACCTTGAACAAACTTACCTCGATTTTAAGCGATGTCAAGACGCTTCTAATGGCACCAGACTCAAGGTGTAAGAATGATAGCTTCTAGGGAAAAATTATGAAAATCTTGAATTTTATTTAGGCTGCTAAGTATTTTCTGTCATTTTGGGGCAGTAATTTTCTTTCAATCTTCAACAAACTTACCTCGTTTACAAGCGATGTCAATACGCTTCTAATGGCACCAGACTCAAGGTGTAAGAATGATAGCTTCTAGGGAAAAAATATGAAAATCTTGATTTATACTTAGGCTGCTAAGTATTTTCTGTCATTTTGGGGCAGTTATTTTCTTTCAATCTTGAACAAACTTACCTCGTTTTTAAGCGATGTCGAGACGCTTCTAATGGCACCAGACTCATGGTGTAAGAATGATAGCTTCTAGGGAAAAATTATGAAAATCTTGATTTTTATTTAGGTTGCTAAGTATTTTTAATCATTTTGGGACAGTCATTTTCTTTCAATCTTGAACAAACTTACCTCGTTTTTAAGCGATGTCAAGACGCTTCTAATGGCACCAGACTCAAGGTGTAAGAATGATAGCTTCTAGGGAAAAATTATGAAAATCTTGATTTATACTTAGGCTACTAAGTATTTTCAGTCATTTTGGGCAGTCATTTTCTTTCAATCTCGAACAAACTTACCTCGTTTACAAGCGATGTCAAGACGCTTCTAATGGCACCAGACTCAAGGTGTAAGAATGATAGCTTCTAGGGAAAAATTATGAAAATCTTGATTTATACTTAGGCTGCTAAGTATTTTCTGTCATTTTGGGGCAGTCATTTTCTTTCAATCTTCAACAAACTTACCTCGTTGTAAAGCGATGTCGAGACGCTTCTAATGGCACCAGATTCAAGGTGTAAGATTGATAGCTTCTAGGGAAAAATTATGAAAATCTTGATTTATACTTAGGCTGCTAAGTATTTTCTGTCATTTTGGGGCAGTAATTTTCTTTCAATCTAAAACAAACTTACCTCGTTTTTAAGCGATGTCAAGACGCTTCTAATGGCACCAGACTCAAGGTGTAAGAATGATAGCTTCTAGGGAAAAATTATGAAATTCTTGAATTTTATTTAGGCTGCTAAGTATTTTCAGTCATTTTGGGTCAGTCATTTTCTTTCAATCTTAAACAAACTTACCTCGTTTACAAGCGATGTCAAGACGCTTTTAATGGCACCAGACTCAAGGTGTAAGAATGATAGCTTCTAGGGAAAAATTATGAAATTCTTGAATTTTATTTAGGCTGCTAAGTATTTTCAGTAATTTTGGGGCAGTCATTTTCTTTCAATCTTAAACAAACTTACCTTGTTTTTAAACAATGTCGAAACGCTTCTAATGGCACCAGACTCAAGGTGTAAGAATGATAGCTTCTAGGGAAAAATTATGAAAATCTTGAATTTTATTTAGACTGCTAAGTATTTTTAGTCATTTTGGGGCAGTCATTTTCTTTCAATCTTAAACAAACTTACCTCGTTCACAAGCGATGTCAAGACGCTTCTAATGGCACCAGAATCAAGGTGTAAGAATGATAGCTTCTAGGGAAAAATTATGAAAATCTTGAATTTTATTTAGGCTGCTAAGTATTTTCAGTCATTTTGGGACATTCATTTTCTTTCAATCTTAAACAAACTTACCTCGTTTACAAGCGATGTCAAGACGCTTCTAATCGCACCAGACTCAAGGTGTAAGAATGATAGCTTCTAGGGAAAAATTATGAAAATCTTGATTTATACTTAGGCTGCTAAGTATTTTCTGTCATTTTGGGGCAGTCATTTTCTTTCAATCTTGAACAAACTAACCTCGTTTTTAAGCGATGTCAAGACGCTTCTAATGGCACCAGACTCAAGGTGTAAGAATTATAGCTTCTAGGGAAAAATTATGAAAATCTTGATTTATACTTAGGCTGCTTAGTATTTTCTGTCATTTTGGGGCAGTCATTTTCTTTCAATCTTCAACAAACTTACCTCGTTGTAAAGCGATGTCGAGACGCTTCTAATGGCACCAGATTCAAGGTGTAAGATTGATAGCTTCTAGGGAAAAATTATGAAAATCTTGAATTTTATTTAGGCTGCTAAGTATTTTCAGTCATTTTGGGTCAGTCATTTTCTTTCAATCTTAAACAAACTTACCTCGTTTACAAGCGATGTCAAGACGCTTTTAATGGCACCAGACTCAAGGTGTAAGAATGATAGCTTCTAGGGAAAAATTATGAAAATCTTGATTTATACTTAGGCTGCTAAGTATTTTCTGTCATTTTGGGGCAGTAATTTTCTTTCAATCTTGAACAAACTTACCTCGTTTTTAAGAGATGTCAAGACGCTTCTAATGGCACCAGACTCAAGGTGTAAGAATGATAGCTTCTAGGGAAAAATTATGAAATTCTTGAATTTTATTTAGGCTGCTAAGTATTTTCTGTCATTTTGGGGCAGTCATTTTCTTTCAATCTTGAACAAACTTACCTCGTTGTAAAGCGATGTCGAGACGCTTCTAAGGCACCAGATTCAAGGTGTAAGATTGATAGCTTCTAGGGAAAAATTATAAAAATCTTGAATTTTATTTAGGCTGCTAAGTATTTTCAGTCATTTTGGGTCAGTCATTTTCTTTCAATCTTAAACAAACTTACCTCGTTTACAAGCGATGTCAAGACGCTTCTAATGGCACCAGAGTCAAGGTGTAAGAATGATAGCTTCTAGGGAAAAATTATAAAAATCTTGATTTATACTTAGGCTGCTAAGTATTTTCTGTCATTTTGGGGCAGTCATTTTCTTTCAATCTTCAACAAACTTACCTCGTTTACAAGCGATGTCAAGACGCTTCTAATGGCACCAGACTCAAGGTGTAAGAATGATAGCTTCTAGGGAAAAATTATGAAAATCTTGATTTATACTTAGGCTGCTAAGTATTTTCTGTCATTTTGGGGCAGTCATTTTCTTTCAACCTTGAACAAACTTACCTCGATTTTAAGCGATGTCAAGACGCTTCTAATGGCACCAGACTCAAGGTGTAAGAATGATAGCTTCTAGGGAAAAATTATGAAAATCTTGAATTTTATTTAGGCTGCTAAGTATTTTCAGTCATTTTGGGTCAGTCATTTTCTTTCAATCTTAAACAAACTTACCTCGTTTACAAGCGATGTCAAGACGCTTTTAATGGCACCAGACTCAAGGTGTAAGAATGATAGCTTCTAGGGAAAAATTATGAAATTCTTGAATTTTATTTAGGCTGCTAAGTATTTTCAGTAATTTTGGGGCAGTCATTTTCTTTCAATCTTAAACAAACTTACCTCGTTTTTAAGCGATGTCAAGAGGCTTCTAATGGCACCAGACTCAAGGTGTAAGAATGATAGCTTCTAGGGAAAAATTATGAAAATCTTGAATTTTATTTAGGCTGCTAAGTATTTTCAGTCATTTTGGGGCAGTAATTTTCTTTTAATCTTGAACAAACTTACCTCGTTTTTAAGCGATGTCGAGACGCTTCTAATGGAACCAGACTCAAGGTGTAAGAATGATAGCTTCTAGGGAAAAATTATGAAAATCTTGATTTTTATTTAGGTTGCTAAGTATTTTCAGTCATTTTGGGGCAGTCATTTTCTTTCAATCTTCAACAAACTTACCTCGTTTACAAGCGATGTCAAAACGCTTCTAATGGCACCAGACTCAAGGTGTAAGAATGATAGCTTCTAGGGAAAAATTATGAAAATCTTGATTTTTACTTAGGCTGCTAAGTATTTTCTGTCATTTTGGGGCAGTCATTTTCTTTCAATCTTCAACAAACTTACCTCGTTTACAAGCGATGTCAAGACGCTTCTAATGGCACCAGACTCAAGGTGTAAGAATGATAGCTTCTAGGGAAAAATTATGAAAATCTTGATTTATACTTAGGCTGCTAAGTATTTTCAGTCATTTTGGGCAGTCATTTTCTTTCAATCTCGAACAAACTTACCTCGTTTACAAGCGATGTCAAGACGCTTCTAATGGCACCAGACTCAAGGTGTAAGAATGATAGCTTCTAGGGAAAAATTATGAAAATCTTGATTTATACTTAGGCTGCTAAGTATTTTCAGTCATTTTGGGGCAGTCATTTTCTTTCAATCTTCAACAAACTTACCTCGTTTACAAGCGATGTCGAGACGCTTCTAATGGCACCAGATTCAAGGTGTAAGATTGATAGCTTCTAGGGAAAAATTATGAAAATCTTGATTTATACTTAGGCTGCTAAGTATTTTCTGTCATTTTGGGGCAGTAATTTTCTTTCAATCTTAAACAAACTTACCTCGTTTTTAAGCGATGTCAAGACGCTTCTAATGGCACCAGACTCAAGGTGTAAGAATGATAGCTTCTAGGGAAAAATTATGAAATTCTTGAATTTTATTTAGGCTGCTAAGTATTTTCAGTCATTTTGGGTCAGTCATTTTCTTTCAATCTTAAACAAACTTACCTCGTTTACAAGCGATGTCAAGACGCTTTTAATGGCACCAGACTCAAGGTGTAAGAATGATAGCTTCTAGGGAAAAATTATGAAATTCTTGAATTTTATTTAGGCTGCTAAGTATTTTCAGTAATTTTGGGGCAGTCATTTTCTTTCAATCTTAAACAAACTTACCTCGTTTTTAAACAATGTCGAGACGCTTCTAATGGCACCAGACTCAAGGTGTAAGAATGATAGCTTCTAGGGAAAAATTATGAAAATCTTGAATTTTATTTGGACTGCTAAGTATTTTTAGTCATTTTGGGGCAGTCATTTTCTTTCAATCTTAAACAAACTTACCTCGTTCACAAGCGATGTCAAGACGCTTCTAATGGCACCAGAATCAAGGTGTAAGAATGATAGCTTCTAGGGAAAAATTATGAAAATCTTGAATTTTATTTAGGCTGCTAAGTATTTTCAGTCATTTTGGGACATTCATTTTCTTTCAATCTTAAACAAACTTACCTCGTTTACAAGCGATGTCAAGACGCTTCTAATCGCACCAGACTCAAGGTGTAAGAATGATAGCTTCTAGGGAAAAATTATGAAAATCTTGATTTATACTTAGGCTGCTAAGTATTTTCTGTCATTTTGGGGCAGTCATTTTCTTTCAATCTTGAACAAACTAACCTCGTTTTTAAGCGATGTCAAGACGCTTCTAATGGCACCAGACTCAAGGTGTAAGAATCATAGCTTCTAGGGAAAAATTATGAAATTCTTGAATTTTATTTAGGCTGCTAAGTATTTTCAGTCATTTTGGGGCAGTCATTTTCTTTCAATCTTGAACAAACTTACCTCGTTTTTAAGCGATGTCAAGACGCTTCTAATGGCACCAGACTCAAGGTGTAAGAATGATAGCTTCTAGGGAAAAATTATGAAAATCTTGATTTATACTTAGGCTGCTAAGTATTTTCTGTCATTTTGGGGCAGTCATTTTCTTTCAACCTTGAACAAACTTACCTCGATTTTAAGCGATGTCAAGACGCTTCTAATGGCACCAGACTCAAGGTGTAAGAATGATAGCTTCTAGGGAAAAATTATGAAAATCTTGAATTTTATTTAGGCTGCTAAGTATTTTCAGTCATTTTGGGGCAGTAATTTTCTTTCAATCTTGAACAAACTTACTTCGTTTTTAAGCGATGTCGAGACGCTTCTAATGGCACCAGACTCAAGGTGTAAGAATGATAGCTTCTAGGGAAAAATTATGAAAATCTTGATTTTTATTTAGGTTGCTAAGTATTTTCAGTCATTTTGGGGCAGTCATTTTCTTTCAATCTTCAACAAACTTACCTCGTTTACAAGCGATGTCAAAACGCTTCTAATGGCACCAGACTCAAGGTGTAAGAATGATAGCTTCTAGGGAAAAATTATGAAAATCTTGATTTTTACTTAGGCTGCTAAGTATTTTCTGTCATTTTGGGGCAGTCATTTTCTTTCAATCTCGAACAAACTTACCTCGTTTACAAGCGATGTCAAGACGCTTCTAATGGCACCAGACTCAAGGTGTAAGAATGATAGCTTCTAGGGAAAAATTATGAAAATCTTGATTTATACTTAGGCTGCTAAGTATTTTCTGTCATTTTGGGGCAGTCATTTTCTTTCAATCTTCAACAAACTTACCTCGTTTACAAGCGATGTTAAGACGCTTCTAATGGCACCAGACTCAAGGTGTAAGAATGATAGCTTCTAGAGAAAAATTATGAAAATCTTGATTTATACTTAGGCTGCTAAGTATTTTCTGTCATTTTGGGGCAGTCATTTTCTTTCAATCTTGAACAAACTTACCTCGTTTTTAAGCGATGTCAAGACGCTTCTAATGGCACCAGACTCAAGGTGTAAGAATGATAGCTTCTAGGGAAAAATTATGAAAATCTTGATTTTTATTTAGGTTGCTAAGTATTTTCAGTCATTTTGGGGCAGTCATTTTCTTTTAATCTTCAACAAACTTACCTCCTTTACAAGCGATGTCAAGCCGCTTCTAATGGCACCAGACTCAAGGTGTAAGAATGATAGCTTCTAGGGAAAAATTATGAAAATCTTGATTTATACTTAGGCTGCTAAGTATTTTCTGTCATTTTGGGGCAGTCATTTTCTTTCAACCTTGAACAAACTTACCTCGATTTTAAGCGATGTCAAGACGCTTCTAACGGCACCAGACTCAAGGTGTAAGAATGATAGCTTCTAGGGAAAAATTATGAAATTCTTGAATTTTATTTAGGCTGCTAAGTATTTTCTGTCATTTTGGGGCAGTCATTTTCTTTCAATCTTAAACAAACTTACCTCGTTTACAAGCGATGTCAAGACGCTTCTAATGGCACCAGACTCAAGGTGTAAGAATGATAGCTTCTAGGGAAAAATTATGAAAATCTTGATTTATACTTAGGCTGCTAAGTATTTTCTGTCATTTTGGGGCAGTCATTTTCTTTCAACCTTGAACAAACTTACCTCGATTTTAAGCGATGTCAAGACGCTTCTAATGGCACCAGACTCAAGGTGTAAGAATGATAGCTTCTAGGGAAAAATTATGAAAATCTTGAATTTTATTTAGGCTGCTAAGTATTTTCAGTCATTTTGGGACATTCATTTTTTTTCAATCTTAAACAAACTTACCTCATTCACAAGCGATGTCAAGACGCTTCTAATGGCACCAGACTCATGGTGTAAGAATGATAGCTTCTAGGGAAAAAAATTGAAAATCTTGATTTTTATTTAGGTTGCTAAGTATTTTCAATCATTTTGGGACACTCATTTTCTTTTAATCTTGAACAAACTTACCTCGTTTTTAAGCGATGTCGAGACGCTTCTAATGGCACCAGACTCAAGGTGTAAGAATGATAGCTTCTAGGGAAAAATTATGAAAATCTTGATTTATACTTAGGCTGCTAAGTATTTTCAGTCATTTTGGGCAGTCATTTTCTTTCAATCTCGAACAAACTTACCTCGTTTACAAGCGATGTCAAGACGCTTCTAATGGCACCAGACTCAAGGTGTAAGAATGATAGCTTCTAAGGAAAAATTATGAAAATCTTGATTTATACTTAGGCTGCTAAGTATTTTCTGTCATTTTGGGGTAGTCATTTTCTTTCAATCTTAAACAAACTTACCTCGTTTACAAGCGATGTCAAGACGCTTCTAATGGCACCAGACTCAAGGTGTAAGAATGATAGCTTCTAGGGAAAAATTATGAAATTCTTGAATTTTATTTAGGCTGCTAAGTATTTTCAGTCATTTTGGGGCAGTCATTTTCTTTCAATCTCGAACAAACTTACCTCGTTTACAAGCGATGTCAAGACGCTTCTAATGGCACCAGACTCAAGGTGTAAGACTGATAGCTTCTAGGGAAAAATTATGAAAATCTTGATTTTTATTTAGGTTGCTAAGTATTTTCAATCATTTTGGGACAGTCATTTTCTTTCAATCTTGAGCAAACTTACCTCGTTTTTAAGCGATGTCAAGAGGCTTCTAATGGCACCAGACTCAAGGTGTAAGAATGATAGCTTCTAGGGAAAAATTATGAAATTCTTGAATTTTATTTAGGCTGCTAAGTATTTTCAGTCATTTTGGGGCAGTCATTTTCTTTCAATCTTAAACAAACTTACCTCGTTTACAAGCGATGTCAAGACGCTTTTAATGGCACCAGACTCAAGGTGTAAGAATGATAGCTTCTAGGGAAAAATTAAGAAAATCTTGATTTATACTTAGGCTGCTAAGTATTTTCTGTCATTTTGGGGCAGTCATTTTCTTTTAACCTTGAACAAACTTACCTCAATTTTAAGCGATGTCAAGACGCTTCTAATGGCACCAGACTCAATGTGTAAGAATGATAGCTTCTAGGGAAAAATTATGAAAATCTTGAATTTTATTTAGGCTGCTAAGTATTTTCAGTCATTTTGGGACATTCATTTTCTTTCAATCTTGAACAAACTTACCTCGTTTTTAAGCGATGTCGAGACGCTTTTATTGGCACCAGACTCAAGGTGTAAGAATGATAGCTTCTAGGGAAAAATTATGAAAATCTTGATTTATACTTAGGCTGCTAAGTATTTTCTGTCATTTTGGGGCAGTAATTTTCTTTCAATCTTCAACAAACTTACCTCGTTTACAAGCGATGTCAATACGCTTCTAATGGCACCAGACTCAAGGTGTAAGAATGATAGCTTCTAGGGAAAAAATATGAAAATCTTGATTTATACTTAGGCTGCTAAGTATTTTCTGTCATTTTGGGGCAGTTATTTTCTTTCAATCTTGAACAAACTTAGCTCGTTTTTAAGCGATGTCGAGACGCTTCTAATGGCACCAGACTCATGGTGTAAGAATGATAGCTTCTAGGGAAAAATTATGAAAATCTTGATTTTTATTTAGGTTGCTAAGTATTTTTAATCATTTTGGGACAGTCATTTTTTTTCAATCTTGAACAAACTTACCTCGTTTTTAAGCGATGTCAAGACGCTTCTAATGGCACCAGAATCAAGGTGTAAGAATGATAGCTTCTAGGGAAAAATTATGAAAATCTTGATTTATACTTAGGCTGCTAAGTATTTTCAGTCATTTTGGGCAGTCATTTTCTTTCAATCTCGAACAAACTTACCTCGTTTACAAGCGATGTCAAGACGTTTCTAATGGCACCAGACTCAAGGTGTAAGAATGATAGCTTCTAGGGAAAAATTATGAAAATCTTGAATTTTATTTAGGCTGCTAAGTATTTTCAGTCATTTTGGGGCAGTAATTTTCTTTCAATCTTGAACAAACTTACCTCGTTTTTAAGCGATGTCAAGACGCTTCTAATGGCACCAGACTCATGGTGTAAGAATGATAGCTTCTAGGGAAAAAAATTGAAAATCTTGATTTTTATTTAGGTTGCTAAGTATTTTCAATCATTTTGGGACACTCATTTTCTTTTAATCTTGAACAAACTTACCTCGTTTTTAAGCGATGTCGAGACGCTTCTAATGGCACCAGACTCAAGGTGTAAGAATGATAGCTTCTAGGGAAAAATTATGAAAATCTTGAATTTTATTTAGGCTGCTAAGTATTTTCAGTCATTTTGGGGCAGTAATTTTCTTTCAATCTTGAACAAACTTACCTCGTTTTTAAGCGATGTCGAGACGCTTCTAATGGCACCAGACTCAAGGTGTAAGAATGATAGCTTCTAGGGAAAAATTATGAAATTCTTGAATTTTATTTAGGCTGCTAAGTATTTTCAGTCATTTTGGGGCAGTCATTTTCTTTCAATCTTGAACAAACTTACCTTGTTTTAAAGCGATGTCTTCTAGAGGCACCAGATTCAAGGTGTAAGAATGATAGCTTCTAGGGTAAAATTATGAAAATCTTGAATTTTATTTAGACTGCTAAGTATTTTTAGTCATTTTGGGGCAGTCATTTTCTTTCAATCTTAAACAAACTCACCTCGTTCACAAGCGATGTCAAGACGCTTCTAATGGCACCAGAATCAAGGTGTAAGAATGATAGCTTCTAGGGGAAAATTATGAAAATCTTGATTTTTATTTAGGCTGCTAAGTATTTTCTGTCATTTTGGGGCAGTCATTTTCTTTCAATCTTGAACAAACTTACCTTGTTTTAAAGCGATGTCTTCTAGAGGCACCAGATTCAAGGTGTAAGAATGATAGCTTCTAGGGTAAAATTATGAAAATCTTGAATTTTATTTAGACTGCTAAGTATTTTTAGTCATTTTGGGGCAGTCATTTTCTTTCAATCTTAAACAAACTTACCTCGTTCACAAGCGATGTCAAGACGCTTCTAATGGCACCAGAATCAAGGTGTAAGAATGATAGCTTCTAGGGAAAAATTATGAAAATCTTGATTTTAATTTAGGTTGCTAAGTAGTTTCAGTCATTTTGGGGCAGTCATTTTCTTTCAATCTCGAACAAACTTACCTTGTTTTAAAGCGATGTCAAGACGCTTCTAATGGCACCAGATTCAAGGTGTAAGAATGATAGCTTCTAGGGAAAAATTATGAAAATCTTGAATTTTATTTAGGCTGCTAACTATTTTCAGTCATTTTTGGGCAGTCATTTTCTTTCAATCTTAAACAAACTTACCTCGTTTACAAGCGATGTCAAGACGCTTCTAATGGCATCAGACTTAAGGTGTAAGAATGATAGCTTCTAGGGAAAATTATGAAAATCTTGATTTTTATTAAGGCTGTTAAGTTATATCTGTCATGTTGGGGTGGTAATTTTCTTTTAATTTTGACGAAAGTAAATCATGTTTAAAGACTACATCTAGATAATAAACCTTTCGTAGTTTTGTTTGCCTATAGTGAAGTGACTTTATCTTGTGAAGTTAGCTGCCTAAACATGCAGTGCTGTTCATGTTTGGTTTTAAATTGTATTTCATATATAGTTGCAGAAAAAAAGGTCAGAGGAATATTGTTTTGCATGTAGAGGCTGTTACTTCGACCGTGTAATCGATAATTTCCTTATAAATTTTAATTTTAATTTCGACTCCTTTATTTAGTCGGGTTACCTTGGGCCGCTAACTTTGGGCTGCTAACTTCACACTCGTCTGTACAGACACATTATCACTATACATATGTCATCCAAGCTCTAGCTAATTTATCTATAACCCTGTGAAAGCGAGTGCTGTAAAGGGCTCGAAACGTCCGAAAACGATAAATCCGTTTTTAAGTGTTTAATTTCAAAATAGCGAAATAATTAATTCGATTACTCAATTCTTGGTAAGTTCGTTGGTTTTTCTTCTTAAGAAAATAATTAATTGATCTAATTGATTTTAATCATATTTTTACTAAATTAAACTATTCGTCAATCTGCAAACCGAGATTTCGCATCCTAAGAAGATTCGATTTTCCCCTTAAAATAAATAATCAATCGAGTTGAAAACACCACTAATATTATCTCCTAAGAGCTATTGAATCGTTTAAATTAATTCCGATCCATTAGCTCCAACCTACGCTTACTTGGACAGATGTATTGGCTCAGTGGAGATGATTTCAAATAAGAATTAACACATCTATTGTATCTTCTAACCTCCTTATATACAGTGTGTAAATCGAATACGGGCGAACCTCTTAACGGTGGTTAGTATGGGACATAAGAAATGTAATTATTTAACTTTTAAATGGAATTGCAATTATAATGTTATCTATAGAAAATAATTCGGCCCGCAATGTAATGCGCTCACACTCGCGTTAAACGCTGCAGATTTTTATTTTTATTTTTTATTATGGGTTCATAATTAAGTGTAACTTAAAAACATGTTTTAATTATTGATAACACTAATGAATTCTATGTTTGGTTAAATTCATCGCCCATATTAGACTTACACACTGTATAAAACATTAGGTACAGTCACGTCTATAAATATCTATAAACTTCGGAAATTATTACAGGGGAAGAAGGGTTAAAATTTAATACAGATGCGTATATATTTATGGAGCTGACCGTACCTACCTCTTATTTATAAAACTAAGCGCCATTTGCGCCATTTATGAATGTGTTAATTCATAAATTGTCAACACACTTTTGAACGCAATAGTTCATGCGCCATCATATTTATCGGATCGCCCGAGTTGTTTAAAAATATCTGAACAAGTACTAACGCATTAAAATACTTACATCGGGTTACTCCCGTTAATAAAGTCGAAAATAGCTCGACATGTTTCGGAACAGTCCGTGTCCGAGTACCTACTGATGACAATTAGTCGTATTCAGATATTTGTGATTGATGATTTGTCGGCTGCTCCGATATATCTGATGGCGAATGTATTTATTACCCCGAAAGTATCAATATTCATTAATACTTGAGAAAAAACAATAAAGTTTATTTAATTACACAAGAATAGATTAGGTTAGAATTTTCTGAAAAATAAACCTACTTCAAGTTTTAACGAGTGTTTTCATCACCTCGTTATTGCGAAATTAATATTTAGGGACGTAATAAAAACTGAGCATTTATTTCCCTTACTTTTGTTGTCCTTTATTTCACAGGTGATTCATTTTAGATCTTTTCACCACCTACGCTCCGGGGGTTTATTTACGTAACACTTGAAAATCTAACATTGCAACTAATCTAAGATAATATAATATAAGAAGTAAAAGATGATCATAGAGATACAATGCAATACAAATACCTACTCTTTATTGTACACCTCAAAATAAGACAATACAAAGAACACCGTGAACAAAAGAAACCGTAAACAACAGCCGGTCTTATCGCTAAAAAGCAATCTCTTGCAGAGAACCTTTAGGTACGAGTAGTGGAAACTACAACATAGGTCAGAAGGCGAAGTTGAAAAATAGTGAGAAAAGTGGAAGGAAATAACACAAATATTCTAATCGCAACTTAAAAAGTTAAATAAATAAAAGATGAAGATGTCACAGGAAGAAAGCAAAAGTGGAAAAATTCATGACCTCAGAGGGGATTCGAACCCGCGACTCAGAGATACCGGCTCATCGCTCTTTCAACTGAGCTACCGAGACCACACCCGTGGCCCCCAATTTCTCCACCGTATCCTCGTATCTCAGAGTCGCGGGTATGAGTCTCACCCGAAGTCGCCGAAGAAACCTTCAAAGTTTTAAAAGTGTAGGCAGTTCTGTGTATGATTTGGACACTTAATGCTTACGTCAGTAAGCTCTTTTTCTTACGAAACATTTATCGTTTCATTATCAATGCGAAATTGTTCGCTAATGTCATTCGGACCCATATTTTTTGACGGTTTGTTCTGATTTTCGTGTCAATTTCTTTTGATAAGTCAATGCTTCAAAATGAAAGTAATAGCGATAGCATTCCAAATAGATAATTAGACGCGGACATCTCTTTCATTTCCTTTATTCCCAGCTCGCTGGAAAACCGGTCAAGGTGAAGTCTGTAGGTCAATTTTATTCGGGCAAAGTGCATAAATATCTAATGAGGGCTAATAGCAATTTCTTATGTACGCTTTGTATTAGCCCTTATGCTGATGTGATGACCTTTGCTTTGATGTATTTTTCCTCATATTAATTTGATGGTGATAAGGAGGCCGGAGAAGTTCCAAAGATGCTGTAACATGTGAAATAGGGAGTCAGTAACAATAGTACGCAAAAAAAGGCCGCAATTGACTGATTAGAAATACCTTTATCTATATAGGTACTTACAATTCAATCTCTTTTTAACTTTCTTGGGGAGATAAATGTAAGTAAGTAAGTAATAAACTCTTTATTGCCAACTTTCACCTAGTTGAAGGATTATCACGTGTTAACTCATTATAATTCCTTTTTGCTTCAGTGGCCATCGGAAACCGTAAATTCACAAATTGTTAGTTCATTTCAAATAACTAAAAACTCATTAAGCTCAAAGAAAATACTTGATTTCACACCCAACAGTCGTTTAATGAATAAACCAACTTTAAGTAAAGTTCCAGATACTGTCATATTACCTACTCTTAAAGTTTTGAGATAGACGCTCGAAGTTTTGAACAAACGAATTTGGGTAGAACAAAACAAGAGAACTTCTATTGAACAAACGAATATTCTAGAAGGTTTAACTTTAACTGTTACTAGCTTTTTGGTTGGAAAACATAGTGAGGAAACCGGTATAAATCTGAAAGTTGGGTATGAGAAGTTCTTATAACGCTTGGACCAGCGTTGGAAAGTACAGTAAATTCTGCGCTGAAATAAGGCTTATGTACAGCAGTACCAACGTTATATATTGCAGTCAATGGAGGATATCATATATTAATAATGTTACGAACAGTTATTTTCTTGTATAAACTTTTACTTATGGCTTTATCTTTCCTCGTGGTATTTCTTAGAACATTTTCCCAATGGCATGTCAAGATACCGATTTTTATTTGCTGTTAAGTCACTGAAAGCGATATGAGAGAGTAAGTATGTATTTTTAACGGCTAGACGTCTGTGGCAGTGCCTAACAGTTTTATTTAACATTAGATAAGATAAGATAATCGTGTATTTATATAAGTTACTCTATGGTGTATTTGCAAGAATGTAGGTACATAGTTACAAGATGTCAGGGTGACATTTTAGTTTCCTTTTACATTCAGCCAGAAATGGCGTGCAAATTCTGTCGCATCCTATACACAAAGTAAATAAATGTCAACATTTTACAGAAAAACAGAATTGGTAATTTCAAAGAGAGTACTATTTTGTACTATTTGGAGTCGAAACTCTAGGTTCATGGGGTCCAAGCGCACGTAAGTTTTGTCACGTTGATGTAACTGGTGACCGAAGAGCTGGTGACTTGCTCGCATAACGTATCAGCATTGCGATACAACGAGAAAATGCCGCCAGCATCTTAGGTACAATGCCTCAAAGACCTATGTTAGAATTAAAGTAGGTAGAGGTAAGTAGCTAGGTAAGTTACACTTACTGTATATATTTTGATAACAAATAAAACTTTATCGTGTTAAAAAAAATGGTAATTTAAACATATTCAAAATGTATAAATAAAGATTTAACTACAAATTTACAATTTTTAGTTTATTAAGTTTTTGTATGTACCTTTTAGTACCGAATAAATATCCTTTAAACTACAAATTCAATTTATGTCAAATTATCATGTTTCAAACTATAAAGTCAAATAATAACATTACTATAACTATACAAAATTGAAATGATTTAGGAAGTGTTATGATATAGGAGGCCGAAGAGCAAACTAACTAACTGATGGTAGGCGATTACCATCGTCCATGGACACTCTCAACACCACAGGGGTTGTAAATGCGTTGTCCGACTTTAAGATGACAGTTCGCTCTTTCCCTTAAGGTTGGAAATGCCGCAGGCTACAGTATTTAGGTACATTTACGTAGCTTATTTTATTATTCTTATTTTTCCCAAACTCCTCGCAAAGTAAACAAACGCAAAGGGAATTCAGAGCCGTAAATAGTTGTGTAAGTATTGTCCCGGCAGCGGACATTACGGATTCTCTTGTGTCATTATTTAGGTCCCGCGAAACGCCGGCGCGTGGTACAAGCTGAGAAAACAAATATATGTGTCAGAACATTTTTTGTTCGCGGCGTCAACATACTATCGTAATTGTTTTGCCTGACACATTTCTTGTACAACTGGAATATCCACTATTGAATGAATGACGGAAAGCGCAAATATTTATTTCCTGTTTGGGTTGGGTTTTCGTTGATGCTCATGCCTTGAGTCAAAGTTTGGCCAAAAAGAAGAGAGAGCGTAAGCGCTTTAGTCTAATCATCAATGAAAAATTTACAGTCAACCAATGGGAACCCTAGGCGACTCTAGAACCATGACAGAATGACAAGCAGTAAGAGATTTCTAACAATCTTTATAGCGTCACTATGACATATTCCTACAGAGTCTTAGGATTTCAATTGGTTGACAACTATTTTCTAACTTATCTGAGTTATTAGACCCTTTCCGCTACCTCATACTTCATGTCAAAATCATATCTTTTAGAACACTAAATTTGAAAAGCCAATTTTGCGAAATTTGAGAGCTACATAAACAATTTTTGCGAAATGGATTATTATATCTCGCTATCCTGGCTCCCGCTATCTCTCATACATTGTGCCAACGTCACGCCTCTCCGAGAGCGCCTTAGTCAAATGGCCGGTGCATCTCACATTCCCTGCGAGCTCAGCAAAGAACTCCTTTGTTAACTGTATTGGAGGATTCAGACGCTGTATTTTTGATACATTGGATAACAGACTTTTCTTGTATTGTAGACCGGATAAGCATTGTCAGCAAACAAGGTTAGAGCGCAGCGACATGTCATCTAGCACATATTTGGTCCTTTATCTGCTCAAATTGCACAGCCACTTTTAGCAACTATTAAGGAGTTTAACCATAACGAAATCATGATATTGCAGTGACAGTGACAGCTTGCTAGCCCATCGCCCAAAATACACTTGAACCCATATCCTACAGTTGACTTCTACGACTTATTGCTGTCACCATACAATCAACTTTCCTAAAGTTGAATTTTTTAGGAACTATCATAATATTGAATAACATACTGTGTTAGAATCTTCTGCTACTCCTTCCATTTAGAGGCTTTTTTACACCCTCCATTATTAGAAACACTCCATTTTTATTCTTTTTCCTCTGAGAAATAATCATTTCTTGAGTCCAAGCTTAAAAAGACATCTCCGTATCATTTTGTAAATTGAGATAGACAAGCGAAAACATCGCTTTTACACCACATCAAAAAGAGCATTACGAATTTTCAATTCTGCTGTTTGGTCTGAAGCTTACTCCAAGCAGCAATTAACGTTGAGTCTAATCGTTCTCTGCCAGTATTTTTGTGTCGTAATTTCTTGTTTCTCTAATACATCGTTAGTCCTAGTTTATTTCCTAGCTTCCTACTCCATTTACGGGTTATTTCATTCGAAAAACAGTTTTAGAATTCTCTTTATGAGCGATTCATTAATTGTGTTACATTTTGTGAGTTGCTAACAAAATCCTGAGGGAATAAATCGACATGGACAAAAGTTATTTAATATGCTACATTAAACATGTTTTTAAAGGTGTTCTAATAATGCTAATAGTTTATAGTCGACGCTCTTTTCACAGTAATAGCAATAATGTAAGCGTTTTCAAATAATCTGTCTTAAATCAGCACATCGATTTTGTGGATTTAAAGTAGTTTCGATTTGTCTGTAACTTCTGTAAGTAATTGGATAAGAGGGTGTTTTTTTTTTTTTTTTTTTTTATGCTATAGGGGGCAAACGAGCAAACGAATCACCTGATGGTAAGCGATTAACGTCGTCCATGGACACCCGCAACACCAGAGGTGTCGCAAGTGCGTTGCCGGCCTTTAAGGTGGGAGTACGCTCTTTTCTTGAAGGTTTGAAGGTCGTATCGGTCCGGAAACACCGCTGGCGACAGTTCGTTCCACAGTTTAGCTGTGCGAGGCAGGAAGTTTCGGGAAAAGCGCACAGTTGAGGACTGCCAACCATCTAAATGGTGAGAGTGGAAATATTGTCGCGTAGGGCGATGGCGGAAAGAAGCGGCAGGGATTAATCCGAACAATTCCTCGGAACACTCCCCATAATACATGCGATAGAAAATACAGAGTGAGGCCACATCTCTACGCAGCGCCAAGGGATCAAGCCGATCAGAAATACGTTGGCAGTTGACAATTCGAGCTGCTCTCCGTTGGATGCGGTCTAGAGGAAGAAGCTGGTACTTAGGTGCCCCTGCCCAAAGATGAGAGCAGTATTCCATATGCGGGCGAACCTGCGCCTTATAAAGCTGTAGGCGATGGGCCGGCGTGAAATACTGCCTCGATCTATTGAGCACACCGAGCTTCTTCGAGGCCAATTTGGCCTTACCCTCTAGGTGGCCGCGGAACTGGACTTCACTCGAGATGTCAACGCCAAGGATTCCAATACTGGCTGTGGCAGATAGGGGAGTGCTCTCAAAACGAGGTGACGCGACGAACGGAAGTTTTTTTGCGGTGAACGCGCAAACCTGTGTCTTTGTAGGGTTAAAATGGACCAAATTAAGTCGACCTCAATCTGAGACTTCTTTTAGGGAGGTCTCAATTTCGGACACAAGTTTGTTCCGGCTCTCAATGACGTTTTCCCGGGAAATATTGGCGCGGCCGGTGTAGGAGGCATCACCCGTACTATCATCAGCATAACAATGAATGCCGCTAGTTTGCAACATGTCATTGATATGCAGGAGGAATAGCGTGGGTGATAGCACACAGCCTTGAGGGACACCAGCATTCACAGACATTGAGTCTGAGCATTCACCGTCAACTAGGACCTTAATGCTTCTGTCTGCTAGAAAACTGCTGACCCATTCGCATAATTTCCCGGGGAGCCCATAGCATGGAAGTTTCGAAAGAAGTGCTTTGTGCCAAACGCGATCGAAGGCCTTCGCTACATCCAAACTAACTGCCAGTGCCTCACCTTTACTCTCTATCGCCTGTGCCCAGCAATGTGTCAGGTAAACTAAAAGATCACCAGCCGAACGACCCCTACGGAAACCGTATTGTTGGTCACTCAGCAGCTGGTGATCCTCTAGGTACCAGAGGAGCTGACGATTGATGATGGACTCCATAATCTTAGAGAAAAGGGAGGTTATAGCTATCGGCCTGTAGTCGGATGGATTTGAGCGGTCGCCTTTTTTAGGGATCGGGTGCACCAAAGCTGACTTCCACGAAGTCGGGACTACGCCAGAAGAGTAAGAGAGCCGAAAAAGACGCGTTAAGACCGGCGCCAACTCAGGAGCACACATCTTGAGAACAATTGCAGGGATTCCATCAGGCCCACTGGACTTATGGGTGTCGAGGGAGCGAAGAGCCTTACGCACAAAGCTTTGGCGGAACTGTACATCTGGCATACAGCTCTCGCACCGCGGTATAGTCGGCGGCGCTTGTCCCCCGTCATCCAAAGTCGAGTTGGACGCAAAAAGCTTACCCAGTAGATCGGCTTTGTCTTTTGCGTCGTGGGCCAACGAATCATTTCCCGTGTGCAGAGGTGGAAAAGACGGCGTGCAGAAATTCCCCTGGATAGCTTTGGCAAGAGACCAGAACGCACGAGTTCCCGAGGGGAGACGCTCTAGTTTCTCGCCAATCCTACCAATGTGCAACGACTTTGCTCTGGCAATGGCTCTTTTGAAGGACCTGGAGGCAAAGTTAAACTCCTTTTTTAAAGCGCTGGTCTTTACATCCTGTACCGCCGCTGCATTTACCCAGGCTTGGTAGCACTCCAGCTTTCGGCGAGACGCCTTTTTGCAGGAGCGATCAAACCAAGGCTGGGTTTTGCCACCAACAGGTACCGCAGAGGATGGAACGAAAAGTTCCATTCCCTGAAGCACCACGTCAGCAACAGAGTCAGCAGCGATATCAGGATCATCCGGCGTGAAGCAAACCTGCCCCCACGGGTAAGACGCAAAGAACACCCGCATCCCGTCCCAGTCTGCTGACTTATAGTGCCACACACGGCGGCTACAAGCAACTCGCCGACGCGGCGGGCACGTGAGAGGCACTGTACTCCGGATGAGGCAATGATCCGAGGAACCGAGAGGGGCTGCAACGGATACATCATAGCCAACCGGGTGAGAAGTCAGCAGAAGGTCCAACAGGGAAGGTTCCTGGCTCTCCACATCTGGGATTCGCGTAGGCGCAGTAACCAGTTGTGTCAAGCCGTAGGTCAGAGCAAAGTCGTGAACAGATCTCCCCGCATGATCAGTCTTGCTGGAGCCCAGCCATTCGGCATTATGGGCGTTAAAATCGCCAAGAACGATGATCTCAGCGGATGGGATCTGCTGCTGCACTGAATCCACAGCCGTTTGAATCTGCTCCAAGAGTCGGTCAGTTTCGGCATCACCGCTATGGGACCTATAGAGGCACGAATAGACGCGAGGATGATCATCACAATCAACACGTAGCCATAAGGTGGAAAGGTCCCTACCTTCAAGATTGCTGAGGCGACGAGAACTGATATCGCCTCTAACGTACACACACACTCCAGCCCTAGGCAGAAAGGAATGCTCTAGTTCGTACCCAGGGTAGGAGAGGTATTTTGTGTCCGCTGGAGACGATATCTGCGTCTCTGTCAGAAAAAGCAAGGCCGGCTTAGCTGTCTCGAGGTGATGATGGACAGCATTAAGATTAGAATGCAAACCCCTGATGTTGCAGAAATCCACAGCGAGCGTGGCAGGGGCTGCCGTAGCCGTCTTGCTCTTGCCTCGGGAGGATGGCGGATGGCGGAGCGCGGATTTGCCCCCCCCAGAGTACGAAACGGGGCGCTCTCGGCGTCCACGCTCAGGCACGACAGTACCTGAGCATGGAAGCCCAGAAAGGGATTCTCCAGCGCTAGAGCAGCTGGTACCCTCCTGGGGTAGCTTATTAATCTGCGCTGTCATCGTCATTAAGGGGGAGGTTGGGGGGATTGGAGCTCTGGAAACCTTACTCACCGTGAGGAACACAACACCACATACCTACAAAGTAAGTAGTGATGTTATTATGGCTTCGGTATTCTGTAAGGTGGAGGTACTTCCCCAGTCAGGCTGCTCCAGATTCAAGCGAGATGACGTTTCGCTGTGCCCTACCTCACTTGTTGGACGTAGTTTAAGGACATACCCGGGTCCAAATATCCGTCAATTGACTTTTTAACTGTTATTTTCAAATTTCAGTCAATTGACTTTTTAACTGTTAAAATAAGCCACTGCTGTTTATTTGAAACAAACATGTGATATTACTGTCTGATATCCTACTCCTTAAAGTTTTTTTGCAGAATTAAATGGTAACAGGCGAGACGGCTGAACAAATCTATTTTGTCCGTTAGATTTTTATTAAAATATAGTATTCGTGTTTTTGCTTTTGTTCGTCGAATAAAAAGTGACGGTGATGCGAAATCGCGAAACTTGAATGCACTGTGCATTTGCGTGAAGCCACAATCAAGTAGAACTCTTACCTAGTGTAACGTCGCAAGCCCCCACCCTGGAACTTTGATGCTCTTTATCTTTGTCAATTTTAGTTGATAGTTCTTCAACGTAGTCGTCATCTCTATTCTGTTAGACATTTACTTTTTTAAAATCATTTCTAATGCTTATTTCATGTGTGACGTAAACAATGTTTATTACAGTCTTCACTCTAGTATATGCGACTGCAACACACCACACATTTTCACATCTATCTTTCTTTAACTACTTCTTTTGTTAACCGTCTTATTCCTTACTTTATCCAGCCTGCAGCACTAAAGCAAATAAAACAAGCTTTAAACTTGTTAAAACGGTCTTATCTTCCATTAAATTTCCATGCAGTTAGGCTGTTTAGCGGCGTAGTAGACAAGTTAACTAAGTTGCGGGAACTTTGAACGTTTTTCTGCTTTTAGTTAGAAGTCTTAACATGGTTCATGGCACGTCAGAAGTTGCAGATAAAAGTTCAACCATGCTGTAGGAGCAATTTAACGATTCATTTCAGTAACATTGTACTAACTCACAAGTTTAAGCCGCTTGGTAAGCTCGTATTTATTTTGTACATCTACTAGTTGCGTGGGTTTCTAGTGTTTTATATTCATCAGGAACCCTTGTAGATTCGCCATGTCTATCCGTCTATCCGTCCGTTTGCGGCATAGTCCGTTATTACTAGAAACTTTTATTTTTTTGGTACCTCCCGTAAAATGTGAGGAATCGTTGGAAAGGTATTTGAAAAAGAATAGGGGTTAGCAAAAAATATATATATATATATATTATCATTAAGGGATTCCTCTGCCCATTAGCCCTCTACCTTCTTCTTCTATCTAGCTTTATCCCAGCCCTTGCCAGGGTCCGCTTTTCGACTTCCTCTCCTACCCCGACCTCCGACCCCCGCGCATAATCCCCGATACTTTATTAGCCTTCTATATGATAAATAAAACACAGAAATTAAAATACAAGTTAAAATTTACCTCCTTGCTACTAATACCAGTTTTTGGCTCAAGATTGGAATTCCACATACACAAGTGAAGCTGTTAAGCATACTGTCAAATGAAATTCCTAAATGTGAGTATAATATCGTATAAACCACACATAATGACAATAAAAACTCGCCGACAGGAACGGACTTGGCAATAAAAATGCAAAGAATTTAAGAGTTCAAAGTAAATGTACGCGGGTCGAATCCAAGCGAACATACATATTCATTTCAGTTAAAAGAAAAGTCGGGAAAATTGTGTTTTCAAGTTAGGAACAAGTTTACAAAGAATGCTAATCTAAGATTATGATAGTCATGTCATATTTGGAATGAATGATTGCTGGCCATATTGTTATTATTATTATTAAAGCCTTTATTTCACAAACAATTTACTTTTTTTTACAGTTAAAAAGATTATACATGAGTGATCGTAAGGTTTTCTGACCTAGGCCTCTTCCAAATCGCCTACTTTTATTATTTTTAAATATTTATCTAAAGTTTTCTTCCATTCTTGTCTATCGGTGGCTATTTCTTTCCAGTGTTTTCCTATTGCTGGCCATATACGTCGAGCATATTCGCCAGATCTGCCTATAAATGTATGGGAAATTTGTCTGCCGGATGACTGGCGGGCACGCCTTCTATGGAGATCTGACGGATTACCCTGGTCTGACAATTAAGGTGTTGATAGGTCGGGATTATAAAATTCGGGATTTTGATATGTAGGATTTATAAAAATTTGGGATTGTAAAAATCGGCATTAAGGAAATCGGAAAATAATATTTCGGAATATTTGGGTGATCCCGTTGCTGAGATATAGTAGTGGCGAGTTTACGTTCAGGACGACCTAGTAATAATAAATAAAAATTTCACTCAAGTCCGTCCCTGCGTATAAAAGCGGCAGGAATCACAATCGAAAGCGATATATATAAATTAAATAAAGACAAAACAAAGATGGCCGCTGGATTAATGTCCCCGGTTCGGTTCCCCGTTTAAATACAATATACTCGTACGATTTCTTGTTTACTGGAACGAAGCAATGTTGATAAATCTTTGCTTATTTTTATTTTTTCGTGTTGCTGATTTTTGTAAGAATGTGGAACGATGGGAAGTGGATATGTAATTTTTAGGTTTTTAGTAGGTTCGTGATAAGTTTATGAAAAATGCTAGAGTTCATACGGTCGTCGGTAGTACATGAAGTAGTACTTCTTCCCCGGTAATATATTTATAGACGTGATGTACTATAGCGTTCAGAATTGCATGGGCAATTTATGAATTAATTCATGCATAAACTGCTCATGCAATTCAGAGCGCGCGTGTACGTAGAAAGACGTACGTATAGGTACTTACAGAATCATGAATTCATGATGTAAATACTTACTTTCTTCTTTACGCCAATTTGGGTGTATTATTTAATACTGGGTGGATCTCTTGCCATATTGTAGAATAGAGTCATGAATTCATGATGTAAATACTTACTTTCTTCTTTACGCCAATTCGGGTGTATTATTTAATACTGGGTGAATATTTTGCTATATTGTAGATAGTAACTAAGTAGTCGTACAACTTTACTATGGGGCTAATTTCAAAACAAAGACAAACAAAATGCATGCATATTAGATATCTGGGTCCTGACCATGACGTTTTAACGCGATTCAGTATATGTTCAATTTAGGCTCAGGGTTGGGATCCTCCAGGTCCTATTATATTGAAACGCTTAATTACTAAAAGTGGCACTGTAACAAGGATGACTAACACTAGAACGGGATGGGATGGGACAGGACGGGACGATCGGTTTATTTCTATAGAAGTTATACGTCCGAGCTCGGAGTCATCGGAGGCCACGTTTTCTACAGAAACTGACTGATCTGCCCGGCCCGGTCCCGTCCCGGCCGTTCTAGTGTAAGTCATCCTTTAAGCAGTGTTCTGTACTTTGTGTACCCCTTAAGCGAATACAAGCGTGAATGTATGTCAAAAGGATGAATGATACAAAATGCTTCACGGCACTAAATCCGACATTTGTACGTAGATTTTTATCTTTTGTACAATAAATAAGGGCTAGAAGGGTCGCGGAAGACAGGAAGGGATGGCGCGAGCTTGTGAAGGCCCTCTGCACCTCTGGGGTGCCATAGGATAGCAACAACAACAACAATAAATAAATAAACACTCGCACAGGTGGATTTCTTACCCGAATTCCCGGTAAACCCCAAAATACGTCATCGCAAGAAACCTTCACGTCTAATTTAATTCCTTACTAATATTCAACCATATCGACTTTCACCGGCATATTATGTTTCGACGTTCTGCAAATAGGTCGTCGCCCAAGCAACGCAGCGGTTTATTCCAAGTATATCTAGCTGTCAAATACAGGTGTGTAGAGCAGAACAGACTGGGCGTTTTGTGTTTGCTTTTCAGGTCAAGGTTAGTCAGTGTCAAAGGAGATAAGTTCTACGTTGGTTTTTGTTTGTCACGCACTCGCTAAACAGAATGAAGGACATTGGTGCAGGATATTTGGAACTAAAGGAATTCAGAGCACAACCCTTGAGCGCCATCGTCAGTCACATAGAGACGGTAGAAGCACAGACTCAACTGTGATGGGGGATTACGGAAAAGATCCCCATGTTTCGAAGTGTATCAGGTAGGGCCCCTTAATCCTGGATAACTTTCGACATTATGCAAACGCCTAAGCAACGCTGCGGCAACAAGCTGTTTATTTCAAGTATAGCCGTCTAAGACAGGTGTGTAGAGCAGAACAGACTGGGCGTTTTATGTTTGCTTCTCAGGTCAAGGTTAGTCCAAGGGCAATTAAGATAATATGGTTGAGTTGGTTATGGTAGTCGTAAATTATGAAAAAATGTACATCAAAATATACAATTCACCCACGTGTACAAGCAAGAGGGAATTATAACGTAGTATAATGGTATATTTTTGATATCGAAATATGAATCAGTCCTGGTTATCACAGTAGTTTATCGATGTAGTCCTGTGGTTCTGCGAAATTGTAGATATGAACAGCGTTTTCAACTGACTTCTTAAAGTCCTGAAATATAATTGAAAGAAAGAGCGAAGTTTTCCGAGTCTACTGGAACAATCCGGTTGTGTTGCTTGACGATAACTCAAGTATCTATGATCGGATCGGATTGCCGAGATATAGGGTTCGTGACTTCAGGTCCGGGCCGAACCACTAGTTATGTGTGAAATTATCTGATGATGGCGCTTATGAGAAACCAAAGGAACTCAATTATGGACGGTACATGCATGGCGTTTGTGTATTCTTAATTTATTTACAGTTTCTTTTCTTTAGCCTACACCAATTTCTTCAGTTGATGTCGGTTTTTCCTAAAAAATAATCAATATAATGAGTGCTCCCTCTGTATTTTATTTCCTAAGCTAAGTTAGAACCCCTTTGCAAGTAATTGTGGTTATTGTTAGAGACAGGCGAACAGTTAAAAACGCCGCGGGCGGGCCCGGGTGGAGAGCTTGTATACTTTTCAGAAAATTGTTTTTCACAAAGATGAGGATAATTATGAATAATGTGAACTTACAAAGGTTCTTTGTTTTCTTTTTGTTGTGTGTTAATTTCAGTGTTCTGGTCTTTACAAGCTCTTATTAACTTGATTATGATGTTCGGGTATTTGTTTCCTTATTTTGCAAAGGTTCTGTTTTGTAAATAATTTTCGCTTTTGGCGGTTATAGAGGTTTGAAGTCGAACGAAAAACGACTCCATAAAACCTTAGGTATGTCATCGTTTTATGGTTTTCATCTTCATCCTCCTCTGATAATCCTCTTCAGTTGACGATAAGACCCACAAAAGTATTTTTTTATCTGTTAATTTAGTCCCCCCCCCCCGTTTTAACATTTGTATATTTTTGTGATTTCTATTCGAAATCGCGAGCACTTTCGATTTTAATAGGAGAAAAAATTGCCTCAAAATTTCCATACGTTTTTCAACTTCCCACTCCGTTACCGCCATACAAATTTTATGAAAAACTTGTAATGAAATGGGAACAAAAATCTTGGAACACTCTTTTTCTCCTATAAGGATCTGAAGAGCTTGGATTCTAAGTTTTTTTTTAAATACTACGACGACGGTGACAAACAATCATACGGCCCGCCTGATGGTAAGCGGTCACCGTAACCTATACGCTTGCAACTCCAGATGTGTTACATGCGCGATGCCGACCCTTTAAAAAAAGGAGAATTCGCTGTGTTGACAGCTAAAGGGACAAGCTTTGCTCCGTGGGTGTCAACACGGTGAATGCTCTTGGAGCTCTGGCGCCCTTACTCACCAACAGAAACACAACACTATGAGCAGGGTCTAGTGTTATTAAACTGCGTGTAAAAAATAAATAAATAAATAAAACGTTAGGGGGGACAAATTTGAAAAAGATACGTTTATGGTAGGTACATATTTAGCGCTTTATCGACAACCGACCAAAACAACCTTGTATCGAAATACGTCATATATAATTCGACGCTGAACAAACTGTTGTCATGGCAAAGTTAAGTCCTAGTTTATTGAAAACAAATTCCCACCTGCCACTGAAGTTCGGTTTAAAAATCACAATGTACGACACAGAGCGAGTAACGCAGAAGAGTAAAATCGTTATTGACTTATTAAAAGAAGTACACTAACAATGCAAAAAATGTAAGTCGGTATAACATTAGCGAAAAATACGATAAAAGTTTTGTACGAAAAGGAGCTTACTTTATTCAGCATTAAGTGTCAAATTCGTACGCAGAACTACTCCACTGACAGCTGGCTGTCTTATTCACACATGCCAATAGTATATAGGTACTTATGTCTTAGTTCAATCAAAAGTTGTATGACGTCGTGATGGCCGTGCCTGATGCTTGTGATGCTCGGATAGCGCTGCATTTATAAATAACCGGCCAAGTGCGAGTCGGAGTCGCCCATCGAGGGTACCGCACTAAGGATGCGGCTCCCCCCCCCCCCACTCCCATCGAAAATCGAGAAAAGTGCGTTTCATTGTTTTATTTGTGTGATGAAGACAGATATTTGTTCTTGAGTCATGGATGTTTTCTATGTATTTGTATATTATATATTATATCGTTGCCTGAGTACCCGTAACACAAGCCTTATTGAGCTACTGCGGGACTTTGTCAATTTGTGTAAGAATGTCCTGTAATATTTATTTATTTATTTATTGTTGCTATAAAAAGAGAACGACCCAGATGCAACAAAATCGTGATCATTTGCGTCCACATTAACGATCATAATACACGGTTGCTAGTAGCAACCGTGTATTAGTTGCTACGCGACGGAAATACGATACGGCAACACAATATAAGTGTGGACCCAGCTTTATTAGATGCTCTGAGCATCCCAAAAGCTGTATAAATACTGTCTTTACTGTTCTCAAGTTGTATTGGGGAGCTACCCGCAATAAACGCGAAAACAGACGATTTATTTACTATACGTCCCGCGTGAATTCCGCTGTTCACAAAAAATAAAAGTGCTTTTAATTCTTCGTTTAATACGATGCCTTTTACTGAATTACGCAACAGGGACAGCGCAGGTGACAAATTGACAAGCGTTTGCAGAATACGCCAATGAAAAAGTTTGAATAAGTAATTTAGTAGGTAATAGTTATTTATTTTACAAGGGGGCAAAATTGTTATTTTAGTCTCGTGTTTATATTGGGACATGAGCAAGCGAAATAGTCCAAAACTGAGCCACGAGCGTAGCGAATGGTTCAAAACCGGAATCTTTCATTTTACGAGGGTCTCAACGCACGATTGTTGAACAAACTTTGCCACCGAGTGTAGTACAACGTTTTTCACCTCACTAACTAAAAAATTAAAACTACATAAGATTACAAATCTCATCCAAATGTAAGCTAATCTGATATTTTATTACTCAAACCTGTTTGAATGTTATTGATGATTGTGAATTTTAGAAAAAAAAACAATTAAAAAAATGTTGTGCTCCGTCCTGAACCAGACTTAACCCGATACCCGTTACATTCCAGTATATTTTATATAACAATTTCACATATAATTAAATACATACCTTATACCTTTCCTGACACGACATTTTAAGCATTTTAAGTTGGCATTTTGCCAAGCTGAAATGCATCTTACGTCACGGTATTAAGGTCGTATATGTATATTTGTGGAGCTGAGAGTTGGGAAGCCGTTAAGACTTCTACCTTTGCATTAAAGTCAGCCCATCAAATGTTTAGTGCGGTAGTAAAAGCTGGGACACAGATTGGTTATGCAGATGAATCAGTTAAAGATGGTTTTAATAGCGGGAAAGATATCCTTTTCAGATACATTTTTAACCACTATTTTGAGGACAACGGTAAAGATAGTATATTTTATTATCTTCTAAAACGGCTTTTTCGCGAGGTATTAGTTTGTATGACTATGAACTTAAGAGTATAGGTACTTATAGATATACTTAAGAACTACTCGGTTTTTAGGGAATTTAAGTACTATAATATTTACTGTTTAAATATAGCTTTCAATATATGTGACGTTTTCTGGCTATACGCACAACATTTTCGGTTGTTAATAATTTCTTAGTGACCCTTTATGGCAGGAACGCCTTACCGACTACCGGCAATATAGTACCTTAACCTTGTAAATGATATTTTGTATTTTAAATAGAAAACTCCCGTGAGTATCATACATATTAAAATACTAGTTACTCACGTCAATAAAATCGAAAATAGTCGGCATCTTTCGGAACAGTCAGCAGTCGCGTCGTATTTTTTGATATTTTTTGTATAGTAGTATTATTTAATTGGACCTACATAATGTATGTTCTCTACCTGCGAATATAACTTAGATCTTAAATCGCGAGTGAATAGACATCTTTTAGGCAAGCATGCTCCATCCTAGACTACATCAGCACTTACCATCAGGTGAGATTGTAGTCAAATGCTTACCTTTTCCTCAACAAAAAAAAAGTATGATGGAGTGTTAATTAAAGTGCTAATAAGTATTAAGTGAAGTAGCTGTTCCAGTTTCCTCATACCAAAGATATCTTCGGTAATTTGAACCCATATTAGCGTTGCGAATCACGTGATGTGTCTTCCCCGTTACATAAACTTGCACGGGACATTATAGAGGATATACTTAATATATAGTTTTACACACTCATTTGAACTGTTTATTTTTGCTCTGTATACTTTAACGTCCTAATAAACTGCAAGAACACTGCGCTGGTCACTTATAACCCAGGAAGATACGGTTTTGAAAGACATTACATTATAATAGCCTGATTTTCTCAAATGAATAAGGAATAGATAATATATACAAAAATCCTACAAACTTTCTTCCGGAAGTAGGTATATAATAAAAAAAATAAACGTTACTTGGTCAATTTTTATTGATACTAGGTAGGTATACTAAAATTATAAGTTCAATTAGTCATCACATGTTTCAATACGTAAGTGATTTAGCTGTTTCTTTTACTTTATACAAGATATGTCTTTGGATATTTCAACTCCATATTAGTGAGAACCTTACGTGAGATATCCTGCTATAAACTTGTGACTTCATTGCAAACTACATTATAAACTATGAAGGATTTAGTTTCACATACTCATATCAATCAACATTAGTAACTTGCAGCATTTATGGATCGTAGAATTATTGGTACCTACGTGCGGTCAACCAATTGGAACCCTAGGCCACTGTATGACTATGTCATAGTGACGCTATAGATCAGATTGTAAGAAAGCTCTCACTGGTTGTCATTTTGATATGGTTCTATGTAGAGTGGCCTAGGGTATTTCAATTGCTTGACTATACGTCGGATCGGATATATCGGAGCGTACGACGTGCTCACAAATATCTGAAAACTAGGATGTCACTTTTGTATGAAGAAAAAAATACCGTTTTTGGAACTTCTAATAGTTACCAAAAGAAAGAAAGAAAGAAAGAAAAATATTTATTGCATTACATATGCTGTATGTACAGCACCAAACTATAGAAACTTAAGTTAAGTTTAGGTATAAAATAAATTAATATTATAAAAAAGGACGGTTTACATTTAGCTTTGAGCTCGCTGAAACAAGGTTAAAAATTCCCAAGTTGATACAAATAAAAAATTGTAAACATTGGTTTAGGTCCTTTAATATCAAAAATATCACTTGCCAACATATAGGTAATTATGTTAATGTAATATCTACAAAAACAATGTAAAATAACCATTAAAAAAGTATTTTCGTTAACTGTCTCTACGGCGCGGCGTTTTATTGGTATAAAATTAAATATCGGTTCGGTACGGTTATATTAAGGTAAAATTGGATTTATTTTGCACTGTTATGTTATTCAATGCATATATTTTGATCATATCAAACATATCAAATACAACATATCAAAATAAGTAAATTACACAGATAATTTTGGTTTGTATGGAGTTTTCATAACTTCAAAAGCGAGCTGTAAGTGACCTTTGAAGTAGATATTTCGAATACAGATCTTAATAATATTAGGTAATATATTGGCAATTATTGAGAGGTATCTTGAAATTTTTAAAAGTTTTGAAAATGACACACCCTACTGAACAAACCTCTATACAATTGTAAAGCATAAATTAAATAATTTATAAATGTTTTGATTCATGTTTTTTTAAGTAGTCACACTACTATATATAAATTGAAAGAGATGTCATATACTACAGAAAAAAAAACAGGTTAGGGCGTCTGCCGCGAAAGCAGGAGGTCGCTGGTTCGATCCCAGCCCTGGGGGCCTTGGACACCTCTATATTCAAGACGTTAAATTAATTCAACTCTTTCCTTGCTTATCCTGAATGCATGGACATTTATTTCCAATTAACAACTAGTCAATCGACCATCTTTGTCGGAGACTTAGCCGGGGATGTAACTTGGGTCTTCAGCTTACGCGGCTAACGCAATAACTTCTAGACCATCTGCATGCGTAGCCAAGAGACAAATCGCTAACGCTCAGTCGCGAATGAAACGCAACTGTCATTGTCGCACTAATTAAGTAATTAGGAAGAGTGATAGAGAGGGATAACTACGATACGAAGTGTGAGCGATTGCCATTTTTAATGAAATCACTTTATAATGAAATAGTAGTACCTTCGTGGGTAGGGTTTTTCAGACCAAAAACACATACCCGATTTACATAACCACGTCATCATAACAGAACATAATTACAAAATTACCCATCGTCGATGGAATCTTTTTAAATTTATATTCGATCCATCCAGTAAATTTGGAGGGAACGCGAATTCGCGGGACGTTAATCGACTCCGATCGATGGCGGCTCGAGATTAAGGAATCGAGAGTATTGGAGTGTTGTTACACCGAGCGTCTACATAATTTATCTACACGTGCTGACATTTGTTGCCATGGTGAATAAACATGGTGCATATTTTGGACATTATTAGCTCCACTTGCACCACCCAGAGTTAGCCTCTAACCCGGAGTTAAGCTGTCAAATGTCATACAAAAAAAGTTTTACTGCGGGTGATGCAAGTGGCCCAACATTGTATTTGTAGAGTCCAAATATGCCAAGTTTTTTAAATTTTGACAGCACAGACTGTGTTAAGTAAACTTCATAATGTCATAGTAGTTTGTCATTAAAAATAACACTTAAAAGTTTGATACTATTTGGTTTATAAAATACAAAAAAAAAACAAAAAAAAAATATGCCGTAAGAGTGCCGCAGTTTGATGCACTTTCTCATATATATAGAGTTATTTAGAATGTGACGTTTCGTTAAGTGCCAACAACCTATAGAGTTTTAACAATGTATGTTGGTAGTTCTGTGTATGAGTTTGACAATTTACTAAGCTCTTTTTCGTACGAAACATTTATCGTTTGTATCACCATCAATGTCAGTCATTCTGACCCACATTTTTTGAGATTTTTGTTGTGCTTTGTGTATTTCTTTTAATAAGTCCATGATTTATTATAAATATTAAAAAATTATATGATTCTTGCTTTAAAAAAAATTTGTTTTGCTTGGTTATCAGAGATGCGATGAACCGGGTGGAAGTAACTAGATTATAAAAACGAGGTGCAGAGTATCCAAATCCTCAGTCATGAGGACTACAGCGAGAGATGTCGTAAAACCTGGAGCGTTTCTTCTGTTCTTTATGGATTTCATCATCAAATCAGAACCAAAATCCAATTCAGAGGTATTTAATTTTGAAATAACATGCAGCCGAAATTAATCACCTCTTGATAGTGATTGGAATAAAATGGACAACAGCTCCTGCATTTACTGAGGATGCCTCGTAGAGAGGCAAAACACATGTCGATTTTTGTATTATTGGTGGTGGTTTGTTATATTTATTAGCGTTTTTATTTTTCGCGGCGGGAGGGCCGGGAAATTAATTGCATGCAAAAAATACGCAAGTGTAAGTATAACGACTAATACCACATTCTTAAATACTATTTATCTCTCATAGAAAAAGCAAATATAACCGTTTGAACACTACGTAAAAAACAATTGCCGTTCGGCCCCCGTCACAACACTAGGGTTGCCTACGATTAAAAATATTATAAAACACTGGGATGTTTGGGTAGCCTCTGAGTCGATCGGTACCGACACAAGACAGAAGATTATCGATTCGAGTTCGCGCAGAAAGCTCTTTCTATAGGCCTGCTAATACAGTACGGTGTGACAGACACCCAAGGTATCAAGG
The DNA here is from genome assembly GCA_949128165.1 of Lathronympha strigana. Classification (NCBI taxonomy): domain Eukaryota; kingdom Metazoa; phylum Arthropoda; class Insecta; order Lepidoptera; family Tortricidae; genus Lathronympha; species Lathronympha strigana. The sequence continues at coordinate 4,102,250 of OX421922.1, read as the reverse complement.
TATCCGATTCCAACCTCTCCGACTTTTTTCCTCGACTTGTTTACAATCTCTGTGTCTGTCTCTCTCTCAGTTTGCATATCGTCCGGTATTTCTGCAGATCGCCTGATTTTCGCCAACTTTGTGATTATCTTGTTTACGTGCTGAAACAAGTACCTAGAGTTTGCTTGAAGGGTGGGGTTCGAATCGTGGTTATATAATCGTGAATATACCCTATATTGTGCTTATCACGAATTTACTCCTGAGAACAATAAAACATCCAGTAGGTACTAGAAACAAGTCTTTTAAGGTATTTATTTGTGTGCTTATTAATAATGCACATATGCGTACCTATGTGTTTATTTTCTGAAGTATCGTCGCCACGTACTTACAATCCCAGCTTTCCTTTTTTTATTAAAGTGGACCTGCAAGGAATTGGCTTGTCGATTTTCGGAATATTTAAAAAATATGTAGTAGGTACTTATACATCTCCTGAATTCTATATAAATAAGGTTGTCTACGCATTTTTAGTAACCTAAACAGAACAGCCTTAAATTAACTAATAAGGGACCGTGTTTTAGCAACCAAATCCCAAGAATCTTAATTTTCTTCCTAGCGTTTTCCCGGTTTATGCCACGGCTCAGGAACCTAATCCCAAGATTTGGCGTAGGCGCTAGTTTTTACGAAAGCGACTGCTATCTGACCTTCCAACTCAGTAAACTAGGCCGTATTGGGATTAGTCCGGTTTCATCACGATCCGAAGAGCGATTGATGAATATCTAATTATATTTCGTACATAACTTCCGAAAAACTAATTGGCACGAGCCGGCAGGATTTGAACCCGCAACCTTCGGAATGAGAGTCTTACCGCTGGGCCACCAACGATTTTTATCCCAAGAATCTTAATCATCATCACACAACTCATTGTATAGGCGATAGAAAGAACACGCATAAAAAGGCAGTCCCTCCTTCTTAGGTATACTTTAGGGTTCAATACCGAATATCTCCGTCGCATATCATGATCGCTAGTATAGACGGAAATGATCACGATCATTTTGCGTATACACTAATGATCATGATAAGTGTGGACCCAACTTCAGGTTAGAACGGTGACCTTTAGGTGATCGCTACTGAGACTTTACTCTAAGCAAAGTTCCTTTTCTGAGTAATCGATCCATACGTCTTGTTTAGGTACCCAATAATAATTGTCTCCGAAGTTAACCTATTGGTTTCCAAACAGTGGTTTGAACCTAGATCTGAGTTATGACCTTATTTGTAACCTAGGACCTATTAGGTAAACAATGGTTAGTTAGACGGTCTGGAACTTGGTAATGAGTCTAGACTTGTAGTTTTGCTTTAGTTTGTTTAATAATCGAGTTGTTTGCGTAATAAATATTTTTGCTTGTTACAAGACTGCTGCGTGACGACTGACGATCTGAGGGCCAATCGTGAAAATGACTTGTTCTTTGTCTTTCCCTTGGCCCATCTACTTGAGGTAAAGCAGGAGGTCCCGGGTTCGAATCCTGGTCAGGGCATTTATTTGTGTGTTTATCACGAATATTTGTTCCTGAGTTATGGATGTTTTCTATGTATTTAAGTATTTATATGTATCTGTCTATTATATATATCGTCGCCTAGTACCCATAACACAAGCCTTATTGAGCTTACCGTGGGACTAGGTCGATTTGTGTAAGATTGTCCCATAATATTTATATTTATATTTTATATTTATTTATATTTAGGTCGGGTCTCCTTAATCGGGTGCGCCAGACGTTTCTGTTCTGGGTCTTAAAGTGCTGTAGCTTCCAAATCTTTTCTGATATTCGACCACTTTGGGACTCCCCTTTCCTCGGGGATTGTCACACAAGAAAAGTCACTGAATAGTTGACAGCTCTACTCATGACATGGCATCTAATCTGCGTTCCAATATTTTATTTCACACCTATTCATAAAAGGGATTTTTCTGTTCAAGCTAGGAGAGATCAAAGCGGGACTTTTCTGTTCATGGACTTAATATTTGTACGTTTTTGGGCAATAACTAGTGGCATTGTGGTGTTGGTATGATGCTGTGTTCGGTTTTGTTTATTTCCTCTTAGTGTGAAAAGCAGTTTGTGTCAGAGCGTGTTGATAACGTCAAAATTATTTTCGTCTTGGGCGTTAACGCTTGAATCCCTCTTTACGCTCAGGATTCTACTTTAGAATCCTGGGGCCGAACCATGACGTCTTAACGCGATTCAGTTTAGGTTGTATGGCAGCGACTCAGTTTAGGTCGTCAACTGAATGGCGTTAAGACGTCATGGTAAGGCCCCTGAACGTAGAATCCATCGCTTCATTTGGAATTCAATGTACGCCCTCGCCGGAAGTTTATAATTTAGATCCCTTGTAATACAGTCTAGTCACAGTCAGTAGGTACTATTCTTTGATGGTTGCTACTTTGAAGCTCCCGCGAATGTACTCGTTTCGTATAAGTATCGTGGAAATATATAATTCGAAATTTTCTGGATAAGGCCTCGTTCACATTATGCGCACCAAACCCTCAAACATTAGGGTTTGCTACGCATAACGTGGATGCGCCTTAATTAGATAATTACACGTCCTACTTACTACGTCCACGTTATGATACGCAGATGCGTATGTTTCCGTCAAATAAGCAGGTTCGATGGAGATGGACACACACATTTTCAATGGTTTCGGAATATTTTAATAGCCTGTTTTCTATCCCGCCCGACATCTTCTGTCTCATCCACCAATTATCACGGCTTGGTGAATATTCCCACCAGTTACCATAAAAAAAATTCAGGTCGTGCAACCATCTGTTTCTTCGTCTTTTATATTATATACAGTCAACCAATTGGAACCCTAGGCCACTCTAGAACCTTGTCAAAATGATAGTACTGCCAGTATCATTTTGACAAGGTTCTAGAGTGGAGTGGAGAGATATTTCTTACAATCTGATTTATAGCGTCACTGTGACATAGTCCTACAGTGGCCTAGGATTTCAATTGGTTGACTGTACATATGTTAAAGTATATTCTTATGCTTTCATTACTTAATGTCTTTTTTTAACTTTGTTACAGGTAAATTGATATCACAAGAGCAACTTACGTGGGAAAAAAACTGGTAATCGTAAGGCAAGTAAGTTTAAAACAAAATTTTCTCCCTAAGGCGTCAAAAGTATCCGAAACGTTAAATGGCATGAAAGTGACAATAGAGTTTAACAGACACCTTCGACATCTCGTCCCACATAAACCTTTTAAGCGCTGAAAAAGAAACTTAATCCCCCTTTTAATAAACATCCCACTCGTATAAAACCTTTTTAAAATATCTAAGGAAGCACGCCGTTGGGACAAAGACTTCAAGAATAGAAAGGGTTATAGAAGAACACGAGTATGAATATGCGTGGATTGACATTATTGTCTTGTATTATTAGTTGAACAAAGAACGATGCATTAACAAGAAACAAGATTTCTGAACACTATTTAGAAATAAATAGATAAATGAAATAGGTATGTTTAGATATATTTTATAAATATAATCTGTATTTTCTTTGCTCATATTCGATATGAAATGTAGAGTGTTTAACTTGGGCGAAAGGTACTATTTCAGTGTCGTATAATTGTCAATATCTCTGTCTGTTCAGCTAAAAAACCAAATTCATAAAAATATCACAATAGTGGTATTTTCAAAATAAAAACTTGATACATGCAAAAAGGGTTAAAATCGTACATCCTTCTAATATTATAAACGCGAAAATTTGTATGGATGTTTGTTACTCTTTCACTTAAAAACTACTAAATGGATTTTAATGAAACTTTACAATAATATAGCTTATACATCAGAATAACACATATGCTACAATTTATAAAGATATTGTGTGAAGCAGACGAACTCGCGGGCACCAGGTAAACGAATAAATGTTAGTAAAGTCAATAAAATTCTATAGTTCTATGAAGCGTTTCAATGGAAATGTATTTAGAATAGAAATAGGAAAAAATATAAATAGAATGGATGAACGAACTATTTTTTTTATTAAGCCCTATATTCGAAAAAAAAGTATTGAACTTCAAATTGAAAACTGCTTACACTAAATACTCGAGAAGCTGAGAACGTGAATAAACAGGCTGCTCTCGTCTTGTACCAATAAGTTTTTCGGAATTTATGTACGAAATATCATTTAATTTTACCAATCGCTTTTCGGTGAAGGAAAACATCGTGGGGAAACCGGACTAATTCCAATAAGGCCTAGTTTACCCTCTGGGTTGGAAGATCAGATGGTAGTCGCTTTCATAAAACTAGCGCCTACGGCAAATCTTGGGATTAGCTGCCAAATCGGAGCCATGGCTCCCTGAGCCGTGGCATTAGCCGTAAAAGCCGTTTACCTTCGATTGACTTTAGTTGTTAAAGACTTACTACAGCGATGAAGCCTCTTATCCATAAGTTAATGAAGCGATTTGAATGTGACAGTTTTACCATACAGCCGAAGGTTATTAAGGTAATAATTTCTATGCGTAAAGACTTCACATACCTACACAAACTCCCCTTCGTCAAGCAATAAGCCATTTGAACGCGGATTCGAACCTGTGCACTGAGATAAATCATGTGTATCTCTACGCCCGATTACACGATTAGCTCTCCATCCGACTAAAACATTCAACTGTACTAAACTGTGTAACAGAGCCGAAATAGCAACTAATATAGGTGCAATTGAACAGTGTATGCCTGGCCTTATTTAGGGCCAGGGAAAATAAGTCAGCAGTAAAAGAAAAATAATTTTCATATATCATGTTCTAATATGATACTTTTCCGCCCTAGTGCGATTTACGTTCCAAATGTATTTTTTTCTGAAATTTTATCAATTACAATAGGTTTATAATGGATACTTTGCACGATCTCCATTCTGATACTCGTTTCCCGAGTCCATAAATGAAAAGGAACCTAAATCTATTTTTTAAAATAAAAACGTCAAACATAACCATGTACGAAATTTTCGTATAAAATATGTTTAGACGTAATTTATAAATATACACCTGTATTTTGTATGTATCACGGGCAGTAAGAATAACGAATAATGATCAAGAATAACGAACTCCTGTTAAAATTAAGCCCTCGTCGTCGACTTGGGCTTAAATTCACACTAGTTCGTAATTAATTATTTACCGCCCTTAATACACAATTTACTACGAGTATAACGAATGGCAGGGAATCGATTTAACCCGGGACGAGTGGATGACAAAAGGGAGTTTTTTGCCCAAAAACTTTGACGGCTTCAATAACTTGAATTTATCATTTTCAACTGTTGCTACGAAAACGAAATGTTTATAATTATTATAATACTACTAAGTAATTTACATATGATACATTGCATAAAATATGTAAGTAGTTATATATCTAAAGGCTGATTCATGAGCCGTGAACAGGATTAACTTTACGGTTTCAGTAAATGATAAGCTATTATTTCATACTAGACTTAACGAAAATAACGTTAAATTAAATTAATTAAAGTCTCCTAATCATGAGGTAATTGATACTTAATTGATATGATGATTGAGTTGTCTTAATTTAATTTAACGTTATTTTCGGTTAATCCTGCTCACGACTCATGAATCAGCCTGTATATCCGTTCAGTATCAGTACATAATATAAGTATCAATATTACGGTACATAGCGGATGGTAGGACGTTGACAGGCTTCAAGTATAGACAGGGGTAGGATTTCAAAGTGTTGCCATGTCAGATAGGGTAGCGCGTGACAGGTAAATTAACCACAGTAGGTACATGTGTCACTAACTTATTACGCCCCCGGGCATAACAGCCGTATCTATTATTTTTAAAAAAAGGTAATTAATTTTTCGACTTTTCCTTTCTATAACAGCCTCATATGTTTTCACAATGCATTTTTTTATTAACAAAAAAAACTTAGTTTACTTATTCTTCATTCTGTCGTGTGACAGTTGTGACTTCACACGCGCGGTTGCCGCTAAAATATTCAACCGAAATAATCTTCGAGGGGATCTATATCAAAATCCCTAAGACAAAATATCCTTTTTTAATACTACGACGGTGACAAACAAGCATCCCGCCCGCCTGATGGTAATCCTATTTTTGCATTCCCTTATACTATTTGTCATTGAATACAATTTAATGACGGGGATTAATCTACATAATTGTAAATTCTGTCGCTAATACATCGGTAAAAATAAACGAATTATTTGTTCATTTTACGTTAGCCATCATTTACAATCCAAATGCATTCTGTTCATATCGTATCAAAGGATTTGGCAACGGCTTTTATGTTTTTAATACCAATACAAATATTTGCTTTATTTTTAAGGTTTTCAGTTTTTTCTATTTTATTTTTACAACCTGCAAATGACATTTTTCGCTTCAAAGTCATTTTATTCGTTTGATGCTTGTTTTTCTAATTTTCATTATAATTTTAATCCCAAAAAAGGATAAATTTTTACGTATTAGAATGTTTTTTTAATACAAACTCGACTTAGCAAGCTAGTCATCGACCGTAGGCTCAATGAACGCCAGGGACAAATCAGTTTCAAGCAATTTTGTCCCTTACGCCGTAAGAAAACCCCTAGCAACTTAGATGTTTATAGCGGGAATGAGTGTCCATAACTGCCTTTGGGCGTAGGCCGATCGTAGGTTCGACGTGGTTTTTTCTCTCATTCCCTCCTTCCCAACGCCTAAAGCTTACGACTCCATAGGTATACTTTCCAAGCCTACGACATATGTTACCTTAAAAAAGCTTTGCCATGCTGCTATCTTTTTCCAAAATGGCGTCGGTTCCCTTAAGTGAAACGTACTGTGTGTACCTAATTCCAAATTAACTTTGAATTTAAAATTACCGACATACACTTTTATGATGTGAAAATGTTATGCTCGCTTATGGATTACTTGTAATTTATGTTATTACTAAAGTTTTGTTTGTTTCTCGCTTAAGTGATTTGTAATCTTAGAGAATAAATATATTTGAACTGAACTGACTTTATGCCTTAAAATTTTGTAAACATAATTTTGAATTTCAATCCGAAGGTCTCGGGTTCAAATCCTGCCGGCTCGTATCAATGAGTTTTTCGGAACTTATGTACGAATACTATATTATCATTTGATATTTACCAATCGTTTTTCGGTGTAGAAAAATATCGCGGGGAAACTGGACTAATCCTAGGGCCTACTTTACCTAGGGTTGGGAGTCGCTTTCGGAAAACTAGCGCTTGTGCCAAATCTTAGGATTATTGCCAAAGCGGACCCCAGGCTCCCTGAGTAATGCCATAAGCCAGAAAAACGCTAAAAAGAATATACATATATTTCGGATTAAGAGTTACTTTCAAACCATTTCTATGAAGAATCACCTGGCAATCCTGGCATTGCTCATGACATTCATATTGTGACGTTGATTTGTGTAGCGTAAACACTGATAAGGACAGCCTGAAGGCACCCTACACTGGTTGTGTACGTATGAAATATACCTACATTTAATATGTATGTATACAGTATACGTCTAGTAGCCGCGTGTAGAGTACACAAACAACAGAGACGCTGAAAGGCCTTCCGCCTTTGAAAAATACAAATACAAATAAATTATTGAATTTTTTATTAGTGGTTAACTCTTAAAGACTAAGATTTATTACTTATAAGGTGTTCGAGGAGGCCCGAACAGCCTCCTGGAATCTATTGCTGTAAGAAATGAGTGCTCAATAAAGTAAAATTTCAATGATAATACGTTGTCATTAGCTAGTTACGAATATTAACATAGTTTATTTTAGTAGGTAGTTCTTAATTTATTAATTATACTAACTAACAAATTGTGGATCTTTATTATTTTATCGTTGTCTGAATTATAAAATGTAATATTATTTATTATTAAAAGTAGATTACAAATACCAGAATTAGGTTCTCCTGTGTTTCAGTTGAAAAAAGGACATTTTTTCAAATTATTCACTGAAATAAATAGTACATATTATTAAGTCTTATATTTTTTTTTCTTTTAAATAATTCAACACAAATTGTGAGGAAAGTACGAGTATACGTAGATAATTTTAACCAAATGAGAATAATATAATACTCTTGATCTTAATTTTAGGTGAGCCAAATTTTAAATTTATTTTGTGTAGTTCGTGTTTTTCGTGTGTGATTTTTGGATTAAAGAATGTTCAATAATAAACCACAAAAATACAAATACAATTTTTTCAAAAAGAAAAGCCGAACTATTTTTAGTTTACAATTCATTTTGTAAATGTTTGGAATCTTTAAAATGAGTTGCAGCTTCAAAAAAAATGTGGTTCAATTCTTCTTATTGTTGAAATATTTCTTTTAGAACTTTATTCGTGATAATTCGGAACGAGACAGGTACTCGTACTATTCTAATCCGATTCTCTCAGAATATTTTATAAAAGTTGAATTATGTTTTCAAACCGTACCCTATAATAACTAGTAGTTAATGCAACATTGATATAAAAAGGGTTCTAAAAACTTGAGAGTCGCCGTTACACAACGAGACAAAGTCGAGTTTCGTAATTATAGACCCGAGAGTTTTAAGAAACAATTTCGAGCTGTTGCATACGCTAGTTTTTCTAGGACAGTTTAAATAGCGAAAAAAGAAAAATCTCGAAAGGTGGCAGAATGTAAAACATGTCGTATGCCGACTATAGAAATAAAGGAAATAAATAGTGCTAATTAATATAGTATGAAAATCCATAGGAGCAGTGTTCTTATGGAATAACATAGACAACGTTATAATGTTTACTTTTTTAATATCGCTGTAATTAGATGACTTCTAATTGACAGATAGTGCTGGAGTGGAAAAAATATTTTTAGAATTCCATAGTTTTTATGCAATATAATAGGACGCAAACTAACAAACGTATCCCCTGATGGTAAGCGAATGTCGCCGCCCATGAACACTTGCAATATGAAGCCCCATTCCCAATATGAAGTCCAATTTGAGATGGGAGTACGTACGCTATTTTCTTAAAGTTTTGACGAAATCGCAATAATAAAATGGCTGTTTCATATGTTATTTCTCGAATTTAGTGTTAGTGCCGTAAAAGTTATACAGTCACATAAAGACAGACGGTTATAAACTTAACTTAAAACGAGTGATTTGGATAAAACAGTCATAACTACCCATGTAGCCTTCTCACTATAAGTTTCAACAGAACTCCGAAATAAATTCATACCCGGACTTTAAATCCTGGTGTTTTAGTTTTATCCGCTGACCCGGGCATATCCTCATTTACTGGGGAGGCTTTTGTGCGGTTGAAAGAGGCTCTTGTGTTTTGTATGTGCTTATATACTAGTCTACGCCGCGAATTCAGCTGTATAGAAGTCGCTAGTCGTTGGTATATTGAACCCATTTTCGTGCCCTTTTGTGTTGAATTTCTGGATTTTTAGGATTCCGTATCTCAAAGGGAAAAAACGGAACCCTATAGGATCACTTTGTCTTCTTCAACGGGCATTCGTCCACGTTTACATTTGTTCAAATGTCCTTACGCCTTTTGAAAAAGATTTAAACTTAAATAATGATGAAACTATAGGTAATTTAAACGAACTGCTCAGTATTCAATATTGAACAGTTAATATCGACTTTAGTCCCATAAGGTTGGATATCATCCGACTAAAACGACTTAAACATAATTGTAACAGTTGGTGCATTATCTTTCTAACAACCATATGGAACTCGAAGCGAGATTTATGATACTCTGGTCTAAGTTTAGGTAGTAAAAGAGCCAAAACTTTAGTTTAAATATTTAGTGTAGAAATATATACGTGAAAAAAAAACGATATTTCGCTTAATTTTAGTCCATTTCGGCCGATTTTTGAATCGAAGTTTCTCAATAAAAATACACAACATCAGACCACAAAAGCCCTATTATAAATAATCTCCCGATAGTTTAAATTCCACAAAAACTCTGTAATAGATGGTAAAACGAAGAAAACGATTGATTTACGTTAAATCATATTGAGAAGGTACAAAATGGTACGCAATGTCACATACTCCATCGAACAGCCTTGTTGAGATATTTACGACGTTCAGTTTCTAACAACATAAGTTCCAATTTTTCCTCCATCTGCCTAACCCGATCGTGCAAAAGATCAAAGTTGCAATCTCGTGTGTCGTTCGCAATATATTATAATAATCTTATTACGAGTATCATCATTATTTACATATTTATTCCACCTTTCCACATTACATACTTATTTTTCCCCTCCATGCTCGCGGCATTGCTTGGTGTAGGGATGGGAGAGTGTACCGGTTTAAAAGTGGTACACATAAATGTGTAAAGTCCGACTAAGCTATGTTTGCGTACATTTTTATAGCACAGACTGTGAAAGTGTTAAGTAAGTGTTAAGTATGACGTATAAAATAACACTTCAAATGTTTGACAGTTAATTTTATTTTATTTTTATTTTTTTATTTTTATTTATTAGGCATACAAAACAGATAACATTTGTTACATGGTAGGTTTATACTAGTTACAGGTTTTGGTTGGGAATGTTACCCAAAGCGTGTATGCTCAGCATGACAAACAATAGTGAGCGAGAACAACAATATTATCCTAAAAATGAAAAATATAGAATAACAGCAAAATTCCCATACATGAAAGAGAAAAACAACTAAGACTACCAAGAGTATTAAAAAAGAAAAAAAACAGAATTAACAGTTAAGTGGTCAATAAGGTAATCAACGACGGCAAAGAAGTTCGATAACCTCCTTCCGAAAGACGGCAAATCGATGGTTAAAAATGTCAATGTGGGTATGCCTGGACACTAGGTCGTTATATTGTCGACACATTCTTACGATAGGATTGTAAAAAGAAGTATTGTTTCTGTACACCTGTAGAGCAAAAGTCTTAGGAGCTCGAGATCTGAACCGCGGGGTATTAAAGGTCACGAGAGAGAGAATGTAAGGAGAGTCTATTTTATAGTGAATTATTTTATGTAAAAGTAACATGTCATTAAGAAGACGGCGAGATTCAAGGGAGCACATATTGAATATGCGCAGTCGCTCGCAGTAATTAAGAGGTATAAGGTTGCGTTTATACCGATATGATATTAGTTTGAGGCATCTTTTTTGAACTTTTTCAATATTATTTGAGTGGACGAAGTAGAACGGGGACCATACAGTGCATCCATACTCAAGCACGCTGCGTATAAGACTCTGAAAGAGAATTAATAGGCTATTTGGTTTTTTGAAGTCTCTAGTGATACGGAGTATAAATCCAAGCAGCTGATTAGCTTTTTTAGTGACATACTCATAATGATACTTAAAATTTAACTGTTCATCAAACCAAATACCGAGATCCTTCGCTAACTCTTTGCGTACTAACTTCTGACCGCTTATGTTGTAATCATAGAACAATTTATGTTTTTTCCTCGAAAAAGTTATTACGAAGCATTTAGCAACATAAAGAACCATCCGATTGTTAGCACACCACTCTGATATAATATTCAAGTCTTCCTGTAATCCTATATATTCATTAGTACTATTTATTGATTTGAATAATTTTAAGTCATCTGCATAAAATAGAGAGGGGCATGACAATCGGTGCGCCAAGTCATTTATAAAAACAACAAACAGCAACGGTCCCAAGTGAGACCCTTGAGGCACTCCTGAGGTTATGGTTACGGGAGCAGATAGACAGCCGTTTATGGCTACAAGTTGGCTCCTTTTGTCCAAGTATGAACATATCCACCTGAACAAACTGCCATGTATTCCATACAATGCCAGTTTTTGACAAAGTATATTATGGTCAACTTTATCAAAAGCTTTAGAAAAGTCCGTATATATTGTGTCAACCTGACCTCTATCTGCGAAGCTAGTGCATAAATAGTTTTTATATTCCAATAAATTTGTGACAGTAGACCTGTTTTTAACAAATCCATGTTGGTTATCAGATATATATATCTTAAAGTGGTTGTATAAGTGTAGATATACCAGGGATTCGAAAAGCTTGGCCATACACGAGAGAATGCTTATGGGCCTGTAGTTTTCACAACATGACTTGTCACCGGATTTATGAATTGGAACGATATAGGCTGTTTTCCATTTTAAGGGGAAAGTTCCTGTCTGTATAGACTTATTAAATATAATAAATAATGGAAGACTGAGTTCGGTAGCACAAGAAACGATAAAAAACGGGGGTATGCCGTCAGGTCCCGAGCCCTTGTTTTTGTCTAGCAATTTAATTTTTTTAGTGATCATTTCGGCTGAAATTGAAACCGTATACATGCTTTCATTACTTGACATGCCGTTTAAGTAAGAATCGGTAGCAGCAATTGGAGAAACAGCTGTAGGGTTGTAACGGGACGCAATTCCCGTTTACATAAATGATTATTACATATTTATTTGTTACAATTCCCCTTAACTTATTTCTTATTTTTTATTAGAAACGTGCGTATTTGACGAGTAGTGTATAGCTGCCTTAAATCTCTAATTTTGTCTATGCTTCAAAAGTTTTAATGATCTATGCTTTTTAAATCAGCGATATTTGAATTATTTGGAATAATCAGTTGTCATTGACAAACAAAGCTTCTAAGAAAACACGAATTTCACATTATATACTATTTTGGATTTAATAAGTTAAATAAAAAGGTATTAAACGATGTATGATATCAGCGACGAGAAGTTATACTAATTCACATTCTTGGAAGGATAGAAGGATTCAAAATAAGACAAAGGATATGTTTTTATCGCAATAAGGAAACCGAAATCGAAAGCTAAGTATACACATCTAGATTTGAAAAATATATTTCCTTTATTCCCCCTATCTTTAACATATTAAATGAAATTAATTAAGATCTCCCCTCTAACTCAAAAGTATCCCTAAATAGTATGTTACATTTATCTACTACATTTATCGTTTTACGAGAACTCTGACTAGACTCTCAATGACATACATTATGCAGGCAAGACAGTTAAGGAGTTCGAGTTAAGAGTAGATGAGATAAACAACATTAGAGTAATATGAGCGAAACTACACTGACTGACCCTTCCTACAGCTTGACTTCACTTGACTTTACCTGACAACACGTCGTCTTCTACAGTTACAATCCCTTCACGTTAGGTTCCAAATTTAGATGAAAGTACTTAGTGATAGTAGCTCATAGCTTCTTTAAAAATACAGGTAGTAGACAACATTGCAGAAGGCAGAGAAAATAAATAATGGCAACTTTATCGAATGAAAAGAACCTAGCTTTACTACGCGACACAACGTTTCCCCCTACACGATCACTGGCCAAATTGATATTACAAGGTAAAATTCAGGAACTGTATTTGATTCTTCTTCTTCTTTATGTGCCGTCTCCATCCCGGAGGTTGGCGACCTTATGTCTAAATGCCGTTCTTTCTGAAGCCATGCGAATTAGCTCTTCCGTACTGTCAACGTCCAGCCAGTCTCTTATGTTTCTTGCCCATGATATTCTTCTTCTGCCACGTCCTCGTTTGCCCTCTATCTTGCCTTCAATAATTAGTTTTAACAAATCGTATTTAGAGTTCCGGTATATATGTCCAAAATATGCTATTTTCCTTTTTTTGATAGTTATTACGACTTCCGTGTTTTTCTTCATTAATAACATGACTCGTTCATTGCTAACTCTGTCCGTCCATTTAATTTTAAGCATTCTACGATAGATCCACATTTCAAAAGCCTGCAATTTACTTATTAAATTTTTCCTTAGCGTCCAGCTTTCGGAGCCATACATCAGAATTGGAAGAATATAGCATTTAACCATTCGCCATCTTAAGTCCAAATTGATTTTCCTGTTCGTCAACAGTTTCTTCATATTCTGAAAGGCAGTCTTGGCAACACCAATTCTAGTTTTAATTTCCTGTTCTGGGTCCCACGTTTCATTAAACCAACAGCCAAGGTATTTGTATTTACTAACTCTTTCCAAAATATTTGAGCCTAGTCTTAAGGGGGGTGTTTGTGCCTTGACTTTACTAACAACCATGTGTTTTGACTTTTTAGTGTTGATTTTTAGTCCATAATGTTGAAGTGCATCATTTAATTTTTCGAGCATAATTTGAAGGTCATCGGGGTTTTCAGCCAGGAGAACAGTATCATCGGCATACCGTATATTATTTATAAGCTTCCCATTCACATGAATGCCAACGTCGATATCCTCGAGCGCCATTTTAAAAATATTTTCCGAATAAATATTAAATAAGCAGGGTGAGAGAATGCATCCCTGTCGTACCCCTTTTTCTATATTTACTTCTTTGGATGTGTTATTGTTTACTCTAATCTTTGCTTTTTGGTTATAATATAACTTTTCAATAAATCTTATATCTTTCCCATCACAGCCGACAGATTTTAGAATTTCGAAAAGTTTGTCATGTTTTACGTTATCAAAGGCCTTTTCAAAATCTATAAAACACATGTGAACATCTCTTTGCACATCTATGCATCTCTGAACTAGGTTTACTACAGCGACTAAAGCATCTCTAGTGCCTAAACCTGATCTGAAGCCAAATTGTGTTTCGCTTATATTCTCTTCAAATTTTCTATATACCCTGCCGTGCAGTATTTTCAAAAACCACTTTAGAAAGTGACTTGTTACACTGATCATTCTATGGTCACCGCAGGATCTCGCATTAACTTTCTTTGGTAAAGGTGTAAACAATGAGACCAGCCAGTCCTCTGGCAGCACATCGTCAGTATTATATAACTTGTTAAACAAAAGATTAATTTCTTCTATATTGTAATCATGCATGAGTTTCAAAATTTCCACTATTATTCCATCAGGACCCACAGCCTTTCTGTCCTTCATACGCTTGAGAGTGGTTGTAAGTTCAGACTTGAGTATAGGAGGTCCTTCCATATTGTCTTCATGTGTCAACGTACCGCCTTGTCGGTCATCCTTGAACAGATTCTGTACATAATCTTCCCACACTTCACACGCCTCAATTTCATCGGTCACTATTTTATTGTTCTTGTCCACTAACACATTAGGTATACGCTTCTTGTTTCTGTCTGTAAACTCTCTGACTCTTTTATGCAGATTATAGCTGTCATGTTTCCTTTGTAGTTCCTCTATCTCTGCACATTTGTTTTCTAACCATTGCGTCCTAGCAGCACTAATTTTCCTTTCAATTAAATTATCTATGTTTTTATATTTAACAACATCAGAGTTTTTATAGAGTCGGCGTTGGTCCATCATCGTTGGTGTATTTGATTAGGATAGGAAATTTGTAGTATAAATTTGGACCGTTACAGTCGGTGCCTTAGTAACCAGGATGTATGTTGCCAAATTCACCAGTTCCTTGAGTTTACCTTGATGTGTCAAAGTTGGCTTTTTTCAGCCACAGTTGTTGCTTGTGAAATGGACATCGTTAAGTGCCTGTTACTGCTCTGCTCTGTGCTCTGATTTTATTAGTTTAGTTTATTGCAAAACTGTCAGTTCAAAACCAACTCAAAATTATAAGATTGAGGAGAACAGTATAAAATTACTAAATAACAATATGTAGCTTCTTATAAGCGAAAATTTAAAATAACGTTCCTAGTTTCCATAAACAACACAACTAAGTCATTTTCAAAATTATTAGGCTAGAAAAGTACACTGAGTTCTGAACTATAGGTAATTCAATTTGTCAATAATTGGTTTCTTAAGAAGTAGAAGATTCGGTACCTACACTAAAGCTGCAGTAGCATGTCTTGCCAACAAAACTCCGTAATGATTTAGAGAATGTAGTTCCAAATCATAGAACTAGGGCTTATACTACTACTATTTTTACTAAAGGCTAAACAAACGTAAAAAGGTACCTTTAGCTATTAAATCAAGCAACATGAAATTGTATATTATGTAATTTAATAAGCAATATTTCTTAATTCCGCAATAATACTCGTAGGTAGATTTTATGTGTTATTTCTAGCGAATCTTGACAAGAAAACTTCAACATATCGAATATATATGCTCGGGGCTCCTTAGCTTGACTCTTGAGATATATCGTTCTCTGATCTGTAAAAAAGATAGCGTTAACATCCTGCTATGTATTCACTTATTTATGAGAAACGTAAATACGTACGTTTATTTCTGTATCAAGATTGTATGTTTCATACTAACATGCTTGCTGATCGTACTTCTAAATTTCATTATATACGATACGACATTATATAAGTTTCAATATTTAAATAACATTAAAATCTAAAATGAATTTATGAAAATGATGTTTATAAATAAACATTTTCATTTTCTGTCAAATATTTGACTGACGTATACCATGAAAACATAAAACCATTTCAGTCGATTAAAGAGGTTTGATACCTTTATGTTAGGAATGTTATAGCGAAACCTACATGGGAATTCTGAATAAATATTTATAGCAAATATTTTTGTCAATTATTTTCAAAAGTACCTTTACGTAAGTTACGAAATGTACCGTCAGACAATAAAATATTTTTATTTTTAAATAAAATAAAATGGTAAATTTAAAGTTAATTAATTTCCTATTCAATAAATTGGCATTTTAATTAAACCAAATATATTAAATAAATAATATTTAAATGTTATTTGGATAACATTAGGGTATGTTATATACAGTTTATATCGATACGTGTTGTTCCATTGTCTTGGAATAGTGTAAGAGCGAATGAGGAATGATATCTGGTGATGTCTGCTTCTGTCAATGACTTAGACTCAACAGTATACAGTGTGATGTTTTGCTAACGACTTAGTCCTGACAGTATGCGACAGCCTCTGCAATGGAATCGGATTTAAGATATAAACATTAAAGTTCATTGGCATCTCGACATAACATCACACGGTCCAGGAAACTTTTTGGATATTGCTATTAGTTAGTGTCATTACAAGCTGACAGGTTGCAGGTTTCCAAACTGTTATCCAAAATGAGTTCTACTCCACAAGAAGCTAGGGACCCCATGATTAAATCACACATCCGTCAATTACATGTTGTCTAATAAAGTTTCTTCGGTCATAAATAAATGTCTTACTAAGTATATTGTGGACATAGTACCTACAAATAAACTTGTGTTACACAGTAAACTAAATAAAGTTGATACTTAAGGCAAAAGATGCCTGAACAAATAGTACAAAAATCTGGATCAATACTAATAATAAAAAGTATTTTGAGTTTTTTTTTGGGCGGTCTTACAAAACGGAGCAGTCCCACAATAGAAGCTAAATAAAGCTGATACTTTAAAAAAATGCCTGAACGAATAATAAATAACTTAAATCTGGTTACGACCATGAATTGAGATACTAATATTAAAAGTATTTTAAGTTTTTTTTTTTGGGTGGTCTTACAAAACGGAGCAGTCCCACAGTATAAGCTAAATAAAGCTGATTTGTTAAGGCAAAAATAAAAGCTTTAACAAATAAAATAAAAAAACTTAAATCTGGTTACGACCATGAATTTAAATACTACTTAATATTAAAAGGTATTTATTATTTGGGATGGTCATAAAATTAAGATGTATTCTCAACATAAGTTAAATAGAGTTTATGAAGACTACAATTAAATGCCTTAACATATAATGACCTTTGACATCTGGTTACGATCAGATGGTAGGACAGTGAGTGCCTAATAAAGACTTCATGCAATTGATGAACATGCTCCAAGCCAGAAATCGGCCGTATTTTAGTGAACCCCAGGGTTTAGTGTTGATAGCGGATCTTTAACGGTTGGTCCCATTTAAAAAATTCTCGCCTTTGAAAGGGATGCATTGATTTCCTTTCCCCATCCGATAAGCAAAGCAGGTATGAGGTCGGAAGTGTCCTTGCAGTACGGCTAGAGTTTATCAAGGACTCACGACCCTTGGTACCTTTTTCCAAAAGTGAGAATGTCAGTGGAGATTTGTAAATGTCCATGTCATACATAATTGAGCTTGAGAACTTGACTATTATATGCGTGCGGTTCTTCGCTTGGTTAAATACACACTTCATAAGAGGAAAAAAAAAAATGTCCACATTAAATGGAAAGATGCTAATGAACTTATTACTAATAAATAAAAATACAATTTACGCCTTATGCTACGAGTACTAATTTTATTTGTGGTAAAATTTTGCTTTCCATGACCCAAATGTGTCTATGTTCGCAAAATTTGGGGGTAGTGTAGTGGTAGCATAAGCCTTATTTTTCTTTTTATTTTATTTCTATTTTTTTAGGAGATAAATGTTATATTTTTTTTTACATTCAGTCTTTTTACATTCAGTCTTCACAAGTGAGTTGCTTCTGTATTCGCAAACGTGGGGGGTAGTATAATGTTATTTCCTTTGTTTGTTTTTAAAATTTTGCTTTCCATGACCCGGATGTGTCTATGTTCGCAAAATTTGGGGGTAGTGTGTAACGGGACGCAATTCCCGTTTACATAAATGATTATTACATATTTATTTGTTACAATTCCCCTTAACTTATTTCTTATTTTTTATTAGAAACGCGCGTATTTGACGAGTAGTGTATAGCTGCCTTAAATCTCTAATTTTGTCTATGCTTCAAAAGTTTTAATGATCTATGCTTTTTAAATCAGCGATATTTGAATTATTTGGAATAATCAGTTGTCATTGACAAACAAAGCTTCTAAGAAAACACGAATTTCACATTATATACTATTTTGGATTTAATAAGTTAAATAAAAAGGTATTAAACGATGTATGATATCAGCGACGAGAAGTTATACTAATTCACATTCTTGGAAGGATAGAAGGATTCAAAATAAGACAAAGGATATGTTTTTATCGCAATAAGGAAACCGAAATCGAAAGCTAAGTATACACATCTAGATTTGAAAAATATATTTCCTTTATTCCCCCTATCTTTAACATATTAAATGAAATTAATTAAGATCTCCCCTCTAACTCAAAAGTATCCCTAAATAGTATGTTACATTTATCTACTACATTTATCGTTTTACGAGAACTCTGACTAGACTCTCAATGACATACATTATGCAGGCAAGACAGTTAAGGAGTTCGAGTTAAGAGTAGATGAGATAAACAACATTAGAGTAATATGAGCGAAACTACACTGACTGACCCTTCCTACAGCTTGACTTCACTTGACTTTACCTGACAACACGTCGTCTTCTACAGTTACAATCCCTTCACGTTAGGTTCCAAATTTAGATGAAAGTACTTAGTGATAGTAGCTCATAGCTTCTTTAAAAATACAGGTAGTAGACAACATTGCAGAAGGCAGAGAAAATAAATAATGGCAACTTTATCGAATGAAAAGAACCTAGCTTTACTACGCGACACAACGTTTCCCCCTACACGATCACTGGCCAAATTGATATTACAAGGTAAAATTCAGGAACTGTATTTGATTAGGATAGGAAATTTGTAGTATAAATTTGGACCGTTACAGGGTGTTCGAAAACTGAACCAAAGTATGAAGAAAAAAGATTGCAAATAGATTGACAGTCAGATGCTGTTGAGCCACCACAAGACATCCTCTGGGGTATTTTAGAATGACCTTTTCTACTTTTTACAAAACGCCAAAAAGACTTGACGTCATCTTCTAGTGCACCTTCAACAGAAGATAAGAAATCCCTATAACACTTCTCTATCATAATCTGCTATAATTTGCTTCGAAGAGATAACGTGGATTGACTATGTAAATACCCATCAGCATTCTTGTTACAACTGAATAAGACATTTTCTTGGCTAATTTTGACCTCATTTGACAGTCCTTGGCTGATGATTCCGTCAAAGATTGCCATGTCGACCTGAAGTAAGTCGTAAAGAAGTACGTTAGTTCTGAGGAATACAGGCTCAATATATGAAATTAAACATAACTAATACTAAATGCGTTTTATTTATTTATTTATTTAAACTTTATTGCACAATTATATTAAAGTACAAATGGCGGACTTAAAGCCTTTAGGCATTCTCTACCAGTCAACCATCGGGCTAAACCGAAACTGTTAGTTTGGTGCAGGATAGTAGAAAAAAGAGATGATAACCTAAGACATGTCATGTGTTTTATTATTGGTTGTTTGTCTTTATGTCTCTCTTATCAAATTGTTTTAGTCTTTCGACTAAGGATCAAGTCTCGTCACGCTGATCGTCGAATGGAATACGAAAACGAATATATTATTCTCGCGTCGTCAAAGTTAAGTGCTTTAAGCCAAGTGTCAGCAAGTAAGCTGAATATTTTTGACTACAAGAAATATTGGTGTATTTTAATCCGTATCACTCTATTATTAATAAAATATCGAAAATCCATC
Organism: Lathronympha strigana; assembly: GCA_949128165.1. Lineage (NCBI taxonomy): Eukaryota > Metazoa > Arthropoda > Insecta > Lepidoptera > Tortricidae > Lathronympha > Lathronympha strigana. The sequence continues at coordinate 4,082,077 of OX421922.1, read as the reverse complement.
TGTGTCCAAATTTTGAAGACAAAAATACTTGAAAAAAAAAATGTTTACAAAAGATTGTGTAACGATTTTAAACTTCTTACCGGTGAATAAATTATGAGTCAATTTCATTAAATATTTTGGGATTTCTTGACTTATTTAATAAAACAAAATGGAAGCTAAGCAATGTTTTTGTACCAAAACCCATACACGTACCGAAACTAAACCGGTACACGTCCCGTCCCAGGGGATCCTCCCTAATACAGCCGTATATGCGCCGTAAAGGCTTACCCGGGATCAAAAGTTCCCGGATTGTGGGAATAACACATACACCGGGATATTAAACCTTTTCCCGGAATATCTTTACAGTTCTTAGCTGTATTACTGCGGGACGGTTGGGGAATAATAACATATTTTTGGTTTTGGATTATATTTTTAGGCAATGAAGGGTTAAATACCTATTTTGGTGATAATTTCAAAGGGTTAGCTCTGCATTGGATCGAGACCACGCTGACGATCTCTTACCCGATGGACGGACCAAGTTATAGCTATAACAGGCTCTTAACATGTCTTAACGCGATTCAGTTTAGGACCTAAACTAAATAGCTACTATACAACTGAGCACAGTTAAGAATCTAAACTGAATCGCGTTAAGTCGTCATGGAAAGGCCCCTGGTCTTCCTATTACTTCTGCTTAGAGAAAAGCCGAAAACTGAACGCGGGAGAAACATAGTTAAGACCTCAGTGAAGACTGTTGTAACTGGACACGTCCTTCAGCAATGAAGATAACGGTCCAAACCAGCTTATTTTAGCAAAGAAATTCATTATTTTTAATCAGACACGTCTACGAACGATACCAAATTTTTCTTAAAGAAAGGAAAAGTTGAAAAATTCTTGACCTGGGGCGGTAATCGAACCCGCGACTCTGAGATACCCTCAAGCGCGAAGTCATGAATATTTCCTTTCTGAGAAAAAAGAAAATAATGGTGTGAAGTCTCCAAAACGATTTGGTGTCAAAGCCCCGACCTAACCTCCAACTAACTAACTGGCTAACTGACTGACATACTTGTTTTGGAACAACCGACTCTAAATTGAAAGCTGACATGACAGATATAAAACTAGACTTACTGTACACGACTGACTTTAAGAGACGACGGATGACATCTAAGTAGTGGGTATGCGACGCCCAACACTACATGGCGACCCTGCCATGATAGCATACACACTACATCTATGTATGTGAACCAGGCCAAGACGATTCAGGCCATTGTGGGGACTATAGACCAATCTTACTCATAAAGAGGTCCCCGCAGTGGGGCCTATATAGGCTGCTGTGGTGGTTGACGAGCGCATATACCGACGCGAAAAAGTTAAGTGTCCACGGTATTCGTTGCAATTGCAACTTCTTATTGTACCTTGATGTTGTAACTTTTTTAACACATTCATCGCCTATGACCCAATATAGGGTCGGGCTCTCTTTTCATTAGGTGCGTTACGTTTCACACGGATTTTACTGTTATCGCCTAAGCTCGCGTGTAGCACTTGCTGGCACTGAATGCGTTAATAATATCAACACATTATTTTCTAAGTTAAAGGAAAATAGAAAAAATCGTCAAGCAAGATCCAAACTTGCAAAAACTACTTAAGATACCTTAGATACCTATTAAAAGTAATGTTCATACGTTTTTACCTGTTCCTTTTTATCTTTCCCTACATCCAACCAATCCGCCTTACCCGATATTTATTTCGCTACCCTTTAACCTCGGTTACCACGAGTTCTCGAACGTAATCCACTTTCAGATAACTTGATAACACATCGCTGGGTAAACTTCAGCCGATAATGCCACGATTTACATCTCATTGTGTGATATGTGGTTACTATGGTTGAAAGGAGTTGAGTGAGTTATGATCGAGAAAGGATATTTGGAACATTTTTTCTGTTAATTGTAGAAATTGAATCCTCGAGGGACGTCACGGATGAAGCAGATTGTCATTATCATCAGATAGAAGTACATACATATATGCAGACTCCTCCAAAGGGAAAGTGTAGTAAGATTTTGAAATATTTGTTCTCCGTTGCCATGGTGACCTTATGAAAGAAAAAAAAAGAACAAATATATATTTGTACAATAAAAAAAACATATAGGTAGTTACATTAATATTAAACTAAGACTTATATCCTTTAGACTTAACCTAAACATTCTTTATTTATTAAAAAAAAGGATAATGTGACAAAAGAGCAGTCTCAGCTATGTGCTGGAAACTTCGCCTCTGCGGCGTGGTTCCAGCGCTGGTTTTCAGCCTGCCCGAAACTTTGGCGGCGACTGCTGGCTGCAAAAACTTTGGCCATAAAATATAAGTCAAAAATCAACTCACCTCACACTCACCTTCAACCCATCCGAAAAGTCTTTCGACAAGCAATAGTACCACCCCCAAAAGTAATCTGATAGTTTCGTCCCAGTATACCGATGAAATTTGATACCCAGGAAATATTGGGCATCGCTCCCGGGATTCCATGCGGTGCGTAATAGGCACCTTTCTCAATTCTACCCAATCTTTTAACACATCCTCATCCAAGCGAAAACGAATCTTAACCTCATGAAATACGATTGAATTTTGTATTTTCTATTTTTATAGGATTTTGTCGAAAATTGGTATATATATGTAAAATGTTATATTTGTATTGCTGAATATTTTTAGGTGCAAATTTGCTTCGTTTTGTTTGTATCCCTTCCCTTCCCTTGTGGGTTTTTCTTTTTGTTAGCGATCTAGCGATGTTTGTTTGTGGTAAGAAAAAGACTTGATATATTTTGATCATAAAATTTGGTGTCTTTCGCGCCTTACCTCAGCGAGTTAACCTTTATGAGATTCAGATTCACAATATAACATACGTTTTGAGGGCTTACCATGACGACTTAAAGCGATTCAGTTTAGGTTCTTAACTCTGCTGTTGTATGGCAGCGATTTAATTTAGGTCCTAAACTGAATTGTGTTGAGACGTCATTGTGAGGCCCCTGGAGGGGCTGTTACCTGGGTACTCGAGGGTCCCGGAACGGATTACAGGATTCAACAGAAACAAGGAAACTTAGTTACAGTTTGTTTTTAATTAATAAGAATTAACAGGCTTCTACAGACTACAACAGTAGGTAAAGTTTACGAGCTAGTTCACAGTCTTACAATTCTCTAAATTTAAGGCTACCGGCTAGCGAGGATCGAGAAAGAGAAGTGGGTTAGCGAAATTGCTACCGGTTTTGGATCACTTGTAAGTTTTAATATAAAAGAATGGGCGCCATCCTGGAGTACGTCCAGGAAAATAAAAAAAAGCTTCGATCTGACCTTCTAAGAAAGGGAGGGGGCAGTGGAACAGCTGCCTCCGGCTGCAGTCACGGCGGCCTTGGTCGCTCCACGCTGTTGTCGTGTCGCAATCGCCGTTGTCCGAGCTATTGTCGACACGGCGCCGTCGCCAGGGGCTTTAGCGGGTTAATCAGTGACCCTGAAATTGATGGCAAGATAGCATCAACACAGGAACGAATAGGGCAGCCTTCGGCTGCGTTCTGGGGCTAGAGACGCAACCCGAAGGCTACCAGAAATAGGGACTCTTTGCAACTGAACGTCGGGACGGTCATCAGAATAACGGGACAATACATACCCAATTGCAGATAAGTGGCCTGCACCCCTCGCGCATGTCACATGTCCATACAATTGGGGTCACCGCTCCATCCCCTCGCGTCCACATCGTCACGACTCCACGCCACGTCGGGCCAGGTCGTCCCCTGGATTTGGAATCCCGGGACTGAAAAATAAACGCACTTAGAACGAGTTCCAACGTTTCGTCACTCGATTAACAAAAACTATTACCAAAACACTCACTTAAAAGGGCGCTGGGTCCCGATTTCCGTCCTTACGGAAAACATCGCTCATGGCGGAACAAGAAAATCGTCTGTCCTCCCTCCTGGATTCTGAGATCTGACAGTCTCAACCCACGGGTTGCCAGTCGAAGGAAACAAAACTCCACACTTGAAACGACAACGATAGAACTAAATTCATTTTGCCAACGATCCCAATTTGTAATTAGAAAGATAAAAAGCCAATAGGCCCAGGTTAAATGACTAAACTTGAATATAAAAGGCTAAGAAATTTTAATTACAAGCTGAAGGAATTTGTTTTAATTACAATGTCAACTGGCAATACATACCTCATCACGCCCTCCATCTATCGGCAGGGAACGGCAACAACAACTATTTGCTATAACCTCGCGCCCGTATGGTCGTTCGAAGTAATCGACCGCTCTCGCAGTAGTCTTCATAGATGGCGCTGTGAGTCTCATATTGTCGATTGGAATAGAAAACGAAAACTTATATAGCTACGAAATTTATATGTTACAGGGCTAACGAACTAATATTATCCTTATTTGAAATCTTGCCTATAAAACGTTTTGGTGAGTGAACTAGTTTAGTGGTAACGTTAAATAGAAATTAAGAAATCTTTTCATATCATTTGAATAAATTAACCAAAATTGCTCAAAATGGCACTGTAACTCAAGCAATTCCATGTGCTCTGTCTACTCCATTTGAGAATACAGACGTGATCATATATATTATTTAGAAAATAACCTAAAAGAGAACGAAAGAGAAACAATCGCCAATTACACGTTTCTATGAAAACGATGAAATAAAATGGAAACACAATACATTCCGTCTGAATTATTCCACTGAAATTGGCCTCTGGCGCCCATTTCAATTAAGTTTGACGACTGTACCAGGGCATACATAGATGGACACTGTTTCACCTTATGCCGTTGATATAAGGTTAAAAATTGTATAAATATTAAGTTTTGTCCTGGACTATACTGTCTACAAAAATACATGTACAGTTGGTTCTGTAGGTGTGTTACCTTTTCATTGTGAATTGTTTTAGTTTATTTTTGTTCGCCTCTATAGTGGGGGAATGAATAAATGAATATAACATTTGATCGATTCATATGTTCGATTGAACAACATTATTATAGACAAAATTTCCGCCGGGTAGGCGTACATTTCTGCCAAGTTGCCATGTTGCTGATTAAGGTAAGTAAATTAACTAAATTCGTATTCGCAAAGTTTAAAGTAGGTATTTCATGGAAATCCATGAAAGAGGCATGACGCAAATATGCTGACAAGAAGATTATGATCGATTAAACAAACAATTATTGTAAAGCTGCGGCATGTGACACCCCTGGAGTTGCATGCGTCCATACGGTGACCACTTTCCATTAGGCAGGCCGTATGCTTGTTTGCCACCGACGTTGTATACAAAAACCTATTTTTTTTAATTTGAGACGAATCGAAAGATGTTTCACACGTTGAAGGGTGTAGGGCGGGAGCGTGCCAGGGAAATCGAACCATTGCTGATTTGTATCTCCATCTCTGTCACACTTGCATATTAGAGTGACAAAGACGTTTTTTCATCAATGCCAATTTTCGATGTTCGTGGTAGGCGTACTGGAATTTATGTTTGCTTGAACATCATGACCCACTCTCAGCGGGCAAAAACGCAAATTGGTGGAAACTAAATCCTTCAAAGCTTAGATTTCCGTCCATTTCCAGCAAAACTAATCCAAACACTACGAAGTACAGTCGGATGGAAAAATGGTATAATTGCTTTTTGGACAATGCATTTTAACCGATACAGGGCAAATGAAATTGTTTGTTCAGTTTTAGCTTTTGAGTTTTTAATAACAGCTGGCGGATTTCTAAGCTAGCGGAAAACGAGGAAACATCACGACATTTTTTTTTTTTTAAATACTACGACGGTGACAAAAAAAGCATACGATCCGCCTGATGGTAAGCGGTCACCGTAGCCTATGGACGCCTGCAACTCCAGGGGTGTTACATGCGCGTTGCCGACCCTTTAAAAACTTTAACACTCCTTTTTTGAAGAACCCCATATTGTAGTCCTTTGGGAAAACAGTGGCAGGGAGCTCATTCCACAGCCGGAGCGTCCGCGGGAGGAAGTTCCTCTTAAACCGCACGGTACGAGACCATTTAGGCTCCAGGGTATGCGGGTGAACACCCTGCCGACGGCGAGCGGTGCGGTGGTAGAATGCAGCCGTTGGCATCATATCAAACAATTCCTCAGAGCACAATCCATTGTACAAGCGATAGAACACACATAAGGAGGCGAAGTCTCTCCTTAGACTTAAGGGTTCGATATCGCTCGTGAGTTTGGGATCGTTGACAATTCGGACAGCACGTCTTTGGATCGAGTCAAAGGGGCCCAGCTGGTATCCAGGTGCTCCCGCCCAAAGATGGCAGCAATACTCCATATGGGGCCTGACTTGAGACTTGTATAATAACAGTCTTTGCCCCGGAGAGAAGTACTGCTTAGCTCTATTGAGCACACCGAGCTTTTTGGATGCCAGCTTGGCCTTCCCTTCCAGGTAGCTACGGAATTGGACGTCACTGGAAATGTCAACACCCAGGATCCCAACGACACGACTTGTGTATTCCGTGGGGGGATTTAATCCTTAAATGTATGATGATCAGTTTATGAGACAAAAACTACACATGTGGCAATCAAGTTCGCTTGAAGTTAACACTTTGTTCTATCATATAATTTTAACTTTCGTGACCCATACTGACATTAAACTTAAACGGTTAAAACTGACGTATTTTTATCACAATAGGCGTGACATGTTTCTACATCAGTGATGCCCGAGCCGCGGAGGTGACAACACCGCTATGTCTGTCCGACGATGACTACCCGATGCAGTCGAAACATGTCACGCCTATTGTGATTAAAATAAAGCGTTAAAAAAAAAAACATTTAATTCGGATAATGGAAATCCAGAGTTGTTAGTAACTTACGAACTAATTTACTACAGACTACTGTCACTTAAATTATTACATTAGTACCTAAACTACGATGTTGAGAGGTCCAGTGCCTAACTAGGGCACTGTCCCATCTCCATGCCACAACGGCCAGGAGACTGTGGCGGCTGTCGCGCAGCCTGCGGAGCGTCGCGGCGCAGCGCTTACGCAGCGTCGCGTGGAAACCGTCCACGGACGCGTCAGCGAACATGCCCGACGCGCTGCAGTAGCGCGGCAGCCGCAGCAGTACCCTGAATGCATCATTATACTGCACCCGCATAGCATTCATAGCGCGCTGCGTATAGCTAGTCCATAGGCTACAGGCATACAGCGAAGCACAATATGCTCAATATGTCAATATGTTAAAGTTTAATTACTTTCTCATATCGTTGTAATTTCTTAATTTAAAATGAATGGGATGTTTTAGGATCTTATTGATAATTCATTCATTTATGGGTTAATGGTATGAAAATTAAAGTAAGAAAATTATGTGAGGGCTCTTAAGCCAATGAGCAATATTTAGTTATAACTATAAAGGTCGTTCAAGTCTTTATCAGTAGGTAGGTGTACTTGTACTTAGTCGGATTTTATTAATTTAAATAACAACAATTTTAAATAAAGACCTTAAAATAATACTTACCTAAATAAAAATTAAAAACTAAACTTGTTTTTTATTTTAGATCCGTACATACGTTCGTAAAAAGAAAAACACGGGTCCTTTATAGGCTCACTTTGTTGTCTGTGTGTTGTCTCTTTGTTTCGGGATGTGTAAAAGTAACAAGTTTAAATTAATGCCTTACACTGAAGTCCCTTGAAAATCTGTAATAAAACTAAACTTTAAATTCCTCCTTGCGTCGTGTTCCTCAGGATTGAGGGTCGTCATCTTCAGCTGCTTCTGTCTCCAGCGGTATGGAGGGCGTTGTGGACTGTAGAGTCACGCTCAGAGCAGAGGCTGATTAGACCGACATATAGGGCTGCGTCCATGAGGTCTTACCATCTACTTTGCATCTAAACCTCTATACAATCAAACGATACGTCGATTTCCTTTGCAAATATAAACAGTCTATATCACATTTACAAAGGGAATCGACATTTATTGGCTCTCCCTACCCGTTGTGCTAGAATTACTACATTTGGCAAAAGCAAGATCATTTTCCAAATGTATAGAAAAAAGTATTATCACCGTAAATTTGCCGCGCACTGACCCGTTTTTTACCGTATATATAAGGGATGACTCATACTAGAACGTGACGGGACGGGGCGGGACGGGACGATCTATCAGTTTCTATAGAAATCGTCACGTGAGATCCGAGGGCTCCGAGCTATCACGTGATGCCCGTCCTAGTGTAAGTAATCCTTAAATCTATACGCGGCTCAGAGATACCTAAATAAATTGAAAATTAGTTATTCAGCACACAAAAGCAAAGTCCTTGTGTTAATAAACATGCCCTCGAAACTTGAACTATCAAAACACATCAGACGAACTTTCATCTATCTTACTGATTCCGATACTTTCGCCCCTCACCACAGATAAAACGTGTAAATAGATGCCGCATGTGTCATGGTTTTTTGGAAGAGTAAAAGCCTATATGAATGGCGGATATGTCTTCTAAACAAATCTGTCAATGTATGTAGGAATTTGGCACGGATTCGTCTGCCAGACACATCCGGCGGACTAATCCAGTCTGAGCTAAAAGCAATTATGCGCTATCCCGGCGTCAATTAAACGGCAGCTAGAGAGCCCAACTCTAATTCCCTTCTCACTAAAAAAAAGACCAGTCAAATCTGAGCTCCCATTATCAGTATGTGAGGGGGGCAAATATTAAGTGTTGTATAAAACCAGAATAATTATGAAGGTCATATTTCCCAGCCCTGCTCACCGGGGACCTTGGTCACTTTTTCTGTGGTATATGACATCTCTTTCAATTTATAAGGTCATATTTGTTGAAAGAAATCAATTTATTTTATTAAATGTGTATCTCGTTATTAAAGCCGAGCCGCGCGCTCGAACGCAACTCCTTCGCCAGGCCCCCTTTACGCGCGCAATTCGGACCCTAAATCGAGTAGCGATCGAGTTAGATTTGTTTTTTTGTTCTTTGAACGAATTCACAAAGGCCACGCTATATGTATTGTGTTACTGTAATTTGTAATAATGTACCTATGTTGTTTTAGTTTCTTTTGTCTTAAAATTCCATACTGTCGCATTAGGATATCCTGTTAAGATGGTTGTGTGTATGTTAAATAAATAAAAAAAAAAGTAGTAATTTTTATATGTAAATTATAAATTGAAAATAAATGTCATATACTAAAGAAAAAAGCCAAGAAAATGACCAAGAAAACATGTAAAAATAAATGTCACATACTATAGAAAAAGGTCTAGTCCTTTGGAGGCCAAGCCGGGGATCGAACCCGGGTCTTCAGCTTACGCGGCTAACGCTAATACAGAATATTTTGTAAAATCAGATTTTATTGAATTGGCTTGAAAAGATTACTAATAAGATGAATACGTACCTACTGTACCTAGGAGTTTGCTGAAGAGTCTGTGATCGCAGAAGGTGGCACCGCATTGCTTTGCATTAATAGCTCATTATATAGGTAAGTAAATAAATCCAAAAAGTACCTTTACCACCTTGTCGTCCTATCCTACATCCGATATCGGACTGGATAATATGAGAGCACTCTTATTCCCATAAAAAAAAGGAAATGGTACCCCATTTTTAAAAATGCCCATTTGCCCGAATGGTTGGGAGGTTGTTACGTACGATTACATCGTACAAAGCAAGATAAGTCTGCGTCGCGTTCTCTAAAGGATTTGTCGACGCCTTCTCGCGCGCTAGCGTGATCTATTTGTTAATATATCTATGGGTAACATTAACATTCAAGTATCGTGTCTGCCCCATCATTAGTTCCATTCGTCATGTACCGACATGGACTTGGATATTGTCTTATTTCTGGATATTTTATTCTAATGGCGTATTGGGGTGTTTTTTGTTACTTATTGTATGCTGACTTTCGGAAGTTGGCTTTTGATGTGCGGAAGAAGCAGCTTATAAACTTTGTTTTCTAGGGTAAAGTTGGGGATCATGGCATCTAACTTAGAATAAAGGAAAATACATAATAATAAGATCATCATCATCTTAACCCTGTGAAAACGAGTGCTGTAAAGGGCTCGAAACGTAGGGTCATGGTGTTAATAAACGCGATTAATCCGTTCTAACGTGTTTAATTTTAATGAATAACAATCCCGGTAACAGAAGACTATAATAAGATACTTTTTAATTTACCTAGGTAACTTGTTGCAGGTACCTACGTGATGGTAATTACTTACCATTAGGTGATCCAATTACTCGTTTGCCTCTTATAACTTAAAAAAAAAGCTTGCATTCTACCATGATTATATATTACCTAATTTCTTGAACTAATTGCTGAGAATAATTTCGTTAATTGCAATAGATTGGTACGTAGGTAATAAAAAAACTGCACCTGTTAAAAAAAAGGACAACAAAAATTCTTTAAAAAATGTTCCGTACTTACAATAAAATAGTAGGTACTTACCTTTGTAAGCATGCACATCGGTGAAACAGTATATATTAATTTTTTTCCCAGATATTTCCTACCAGTCAACCTAAGCTTCGTATTGCTAGGCTTATAAAATAATATGATATGATTTTATAAATAACTAAGCTTCAAATTATTTGCTAGACTTAGCAAATAATATGATATGATTTTATAAATATTTAATTAGAAAAGGTCATAAAATGTTATCATGATACTAATATCTGCGATATTTACGTTACTAACTGAAGTTAACTTACGTTCATAAGAAAACTTGTGTTTAAGATATTTAAAAAACATATTTTGAAAGACTTAAAGACAAGACTAGTTTTGACTACGTCGGGCAGTCATCGTCGGACAGACAGAGTGGTGTTGTCACCTCCCCGGCCCAGTCGCACGGACGCAGTCGAAACATGCCACGCCTATTCTGATAAAAATAGGTACTTAGGTACGTGAGTTTTTAACCGTTTTTAGTTTATTGTCAATATGACTCACGAAAGTTTAAATTGTAAACTTAAAGACGACTTTACATTAAATTCTTACATAAAATTACACGAACAGTGCCATAAAACACAAAATCTACACGCAAATATCTCTTCAATACAAAACAATACATTTCAATAATCTCATATAATATTAACTACAACATACGTTTTGAAAACTGTCATTTACAAATGAACTTTATTATTCAGACAATAAGGTTTATTTTAGGATTTATGGATGAAGTAAAAAGGAACCTTGTCAAAGTAATCGTGAACATAAAATCGCTTCGAAGGTATCAAGTATCAGATCGTTACTGACATCCAATTTAGTTCCAAGAAATGAAGACGTTGTAATAAAAACCCTTTATGTTTCTTATAATGTGATTGGGAGATGGTAGAGCCAAGTTGTGTAGGTATAAAAGTTAAGTCGTAAAATATTTCTTGATCATTATGCTCATGGCCTGTGCTTAAAAGTAGAATAGAATAGAATACTCTTTATTGCACACCTCGGTACATGAGAAAGAACAAAACATTTACAAGGTACAAACATTTGATTAACACAGAGGCAAACAACAGGCGGCCTTAAGTATTTACTTTTGAAATTTAAAGTCATAAAAGCATTTGCCTTATGGTTAAAAAAGTAGCAGCAAACATAGATAATGCCAAGTCCTCCCCACACAATAATTTAGTTGTTTGTCAATCGAAGTTTATATGCACCACTTTTGTTTATTATTTTTGACAAAGATATGGCGTAAACTTCGAAGGTTACGTTCCGATATATTAATATATACTTAGATATACAGTATTAATATTAATGTTATTAACAAAATTGTATGGTCATTAATGTCTAAAATAAAGTATTCATTCATTGCAATTTATGTATGCCTACTTACCTAAAATGGATGTGAAGAAATTGGTCGTATTTTATTGTAATTTAGATATTAGCACTATTAGAAATGCAGCATCGAGACAAACCTGTATGGTATAACGATGCTGTTTCAATAATGTATATTAGGGTTTGTAATTACGGTAGTAAGTAAAATAAAAAAAAAACATTCATTCATTCATTCTGTCATGATCATGAGCGCCCTTTAACATCCCTAACATTATTTACGAGATATAGTACCTAGTATAAGTACTAGGTACCTATTTTACGAATTTTTCCTCTACTAAAAGTTTCACGATTGTATTATCAGTTTATTATTTATTAATTATTTACAATAATTTCCTTATTTAAAGTACAAAATGAGAATTACGTGTTGCGTTGTGTTGCCTTAATAAAGAGAAATTTTATAGAATAGAACTCTCAACGCATTACCAATGAAGTCGATTCCTAGGGAGTAAGTATAGTATTCACAGTGTATCATCACTGCACATGTCATAAAACGTAACATCACTTAAACGACACAAAAACCTCGCCGTCCGCGTTACCCATTAACTTTTTGTAACAAAATTGTCAGAACTTGGCTCACTAGCTCATTGCACTTCACGGCACGTTAAAAGTGAATAAATTATTGATTATAGTTGTTGCAACAAGGCTCTTTTGTTTAATGGTTTTTTTTATATATCGATATTTGTGTAAAATAAATGCTGGTCAACTTAACAAGCAAGACTTTATGTGGATATGAAATTTTATACTTTTTGTTGATTGCAGCAGACATCAATGCTATCAAGTGGCCTATTCGAACTATTAAAAACTTAACTTGATCTATTTTTATTTGTTATCAAACACACATCGAGAATGTTGAAAAAAATATCGACCCAGAAAAAGAGAAAGATAGATATCGATACCCTTTTTTGTTACTGTATGAATAAGAAATCAAACTTCAATAGTAATAGTTCAAATTAGCATGCCACTAGAGAATGCAAACCGGTAAAATATTGTAAAAGAATTGTCGATGAACCGGTAAATTACCGGTAACTTTCATACTTAATATTCACCGGTTGCATTTCCTAGTCCTGATGAACCTACCGATTTAACTAAACCACCACTTGGAAAAATTGTCATTACAAATACAAAAAAAAAATACAAATACAAATCGTTTATTTCCTTGAACAAAACAATGAACATAAAATACAGAATTAGGCACTGACAAAGGAAAAAGGTATGGGCAAAGCTTAGCTGGTTTTAAGCCCATCCAAGGTCAATCAAAGAGGGAGAAATTACAATTTAGGTATAATAAGGCAATGAATAGAATGTAGGTACACAATAATTTTTATAAGAAGTAAAACTAAAACTACAACTACTTACCAATTATTATACTAAACAATGGCTGAAACTACTTGAGACTGAAAGCGGTTGAAATCTGTCCCTCGTGGGTAAGCGCACGTTTTCAAACCGTAACTGAATTGACAAATAAAACTTCTTTATTTTTTTCTTAAAACTACTCAATGACATAGGCCGTCGAAGGGGGGGAGGGATGGTATTCCACACCTTGGCTGCCGCGTAACGGATTACCGCCAGTTTTTATTGGGAATAAAATATATACTAAAAAAAATGACTATTATTTTTCAGCAGAAGAAGCGATTGATACCAAATTACTTATAAAGGAAGGAAAAATGGAAAAAAGCGAGGGATATGGTGGGGAAATTCTGGGCCACGGGTGTGGTCTCGGTAGCTCGGTTGGCAGAGCGGTTGACTGGTATCCCAAAGTCGCGAGTTCGGGTGTCGTCCGAGGTCATGATTTTTTTCTACTTTTACTTTCTTTCTTGGAAAGAATATTGACTTCATACTTAAGTAATACGAATATGTACTTAGATATATCTGTTTTGCGATATTTGAATGATTACCATTGTGACTATCTTTATTCCCGTGTCAAGACGAAAAAAAGTGTGCTAATATTAAGACAAACTAAACTGATAAACACAAATCATCAATCAAATATTTTTGTTATTATAAACCTTACAAACATTTCTACGAATAGTTTTCAGGGTTCCGTGAGGTAAAACTGGACCCTATTACTAAGACTCCGCAGTCCTTCCATCTGTCTGTCTCTCCGTCCGTCTGCCTGTCACCAAGCTGTATCTCATGAGCCGTGCTAGTTAGACTTTTGAAATTTTACAGATGATGTATATCTGTTGCCGCTATAACAGAAACTACAAAAAACAGAGAAAAATAAATATATAACGGGGTTCCCATACAACAAACATGCATTTTTGCACGTTTTAGCTTGATTTTGGTAACACAAACTGGTGGAAGCTTAAAATCTTAATATCATCATTGGCCTTTTCATCAACAGAGTGATGATCTAAACAGCGTCCGAAGAAGTGCGGCACTTACGTAAATGACTCGTAAGACCGATACGCGAGCGACAGCGCCGACCGCATACATGACAGACAAGAATCATGCCTGGTAAAGGTGGGAGCGCAGCGCGTTGATGCCTTTGTTCACGCCTTGTGGATAGGAGGTCAAACCACGCCCTATCATGCACGACTACGCCTTCGCCCAAGGCCCTCTTCCAACAGTCACGGTCTGCAGCATCTTTTTCCCAGTTGCTGGGATCGATCCGAAAAGACAACATATCCCGTTTCGCACAATCCTTATAGCGGAGCATTGGTCGTCCTGTCGGCCGCTTAGCGTGAGCTACTTTGCTGAGGAGAGTCTTGCGTGGCAGACGAGAGGGTTCCATCCTCTGCACATGCCCTAACCAGCGCAAACGTCTCTGTTTCAAGACAGCTGTTATACTGGGTAGACGTGCGATACTAAGCACCCTCTCGTTTGTGACTCGATCCTTCCACGAGATGTTAAGTATGCGGCGAAGACATCGCATATGGAAGTTGTTTAGTTTCCGTTCCTGTTTGGCATAAGACGTCCAGGTCTCAGCACCGTACAAGAGTATGGACAAGATGCATGTCTGGTAGACGATCATCTTTGTGCTGATAGTTAGATATTTGTTCTCCCATACTCTCGTACTAAACTTCCCGAACATTGTAGATGCCTTGCCAATGCGACTATTAATCTCCATGTCAAGCGAAAGATTACTCGACACGATGGATCCAAGGTAACAGAAACTGCTAACAACCTCCAGAGGCGAACCATCCAACACTATTGTCGGGTCCTGAATTACGCCTTGAGTCATTACGACTGTCTTCTTCACATTGATTGACATTGAAAAGAGCTTACACGCCGCGCTAAATTTATCAACCATACCCTGAAGCTCCTCCGTCGACGTTGCGACGAAAGCGGCATCATCAGCAAATAGTAAATTGCTAACATATAACTCCTCACGATATTTTTTGGATTTCAACAGGGAGATGTTAAACAGTTTACCATCAGACCTCGTGTGGAGATGTATACCATGAGTGCTATTGCCGAAGGCAACACTCAGGAGTACGGAGAAAAATATCCCAAACAATGTAGGTGCCAACACACAACCCTGCCTTACCCCCCTGCGCATCTCAAAGGGAGTTGAGGTGTTGCCGCTGTAAATAACAGAGCCCTTCATACCAAGATGGAAGAGTTGAATGAGACGTAGAAGTTTTGGGGGGCAACCAACTCTTTGCAGAATTGAGTACAGTCCCTCTCTGCTTACAGTATCGAAGGCTTTGTTCAAGTCGACGAATGCAGCAAACAGAGGGGTTTTCTGCTCCCTGCATTTCTCCTGAAGCTGACGTAAGGTGAATATCATATCAGTAGTGGAGCGATTAGCTCGAAAGCCGCACTGAGACTCAGGATACACACGGTCAGCAAGCCTCTGAAGCCTAGCCAAGATTATACGGGCAAGCAGCTTTCCGACAATACTAAGCAAAGAGATACCACGGTATGAGTTACAGTTGCCGCGGTCACCCTTGCCTTTGTATAATGTGACTATATTGGCATCACGCATATCCTGGGGTATATATTCCTCGTTCAAGCATTTTTCGAAAAAATTGCAGATCAAAGGGGCCACGCAATGCAGTTTGACAACTTCAGCGAGAACACCATCACCGCCCGGACTTTTCCCAACCCTTAGTTGCCCAACAGCGATATGGAAGTCTGCAACAGTAGGCGCATCATCGAGCTCACTGCATACCGGCAATTCAGGGATTGACAGAATTGCCTCAGGTTGGATTCCAGCGGGATTTGAATACAGTTCAGAGTAATGCTCCACCCAGCGATGAAGTTGGCGGTCTGAGTCCACTATTACAGTTCCGTCTGCTTCCTTTAGAAGAGCTGTTTTTGTTGGGATAGGTCTGAGCGCTTTCTTTATGCCTGAATAAATGCCAGCAAAATTCCCCGCAGCCGCACTCGCTTGGATGCTTTCGCACACCTCAAGAAAGTACGCGTTAGCATAGTAACGGGTATTACGCTGTAAATCGGATTTGGCTCTGACCAGTTTATTACGCGTGCTGTTGTTAGGACCGAGACGATGTTGCAGTGCTGCCTCTCTTTTAGCATCGATAAATGGTTGAAGGTGTTCCAAGCTTTCTTGTATCCAGTCAGATTTTGACGGTTTTACACAACCAAAAACCTCTTCCGCTGTGTCTGTTAGCAAGCTTTTCAATTTCGTCCACTGTTGACTAGCCTTCATGTTCACATCCCAGGATGCTACTTGTATGCGTATCCGTTCTTTGTATAATTCAACCATTTCGATGCTTCTAGAAGTGGGCACCTTTAACTTACGGCGACTGGCAGAGCGAGACGAATGGATCTTTTTAGCTGCGAAGGCGGCTGATGTTACCACAAGAGAGTGATCGGTGTCACAGTCTGCACTATGAAATGTGCGGGTGTGAAGTATGTCGCAAAGATCTTTTTTCCGGGTGAGAATAACGTCCAACTGGTGCCAGTGGCCGGATCGAGGATGTTTCCAAGAAACTTTGCGCATAAACTTGCCCTTAAAGAACGTATTTGTAACACAGAGCAAATTCAGGGAACAAAATTCCAGTAACCGCTGTCCATTCTCATTGATACTACCAACACCATGAGAGCCGACACACTCTGGCCAAGACTCATGCGACTGGCCAACCCGAGCATTGAAATCGCCCAAAATCAGAAGACGGTCACCCTTGCGAACTCCACGGACAGTTTCTCCTAGTTGATCGTAAAACTGATCTTTCGATTCCGAAGACGATGTCAATGTTGGTGCGTATGCAGCAATCAAGGTAATAAAACCACTGCTAGTATTCACCCGACAAACCATTATGCGTTCCGATACACCCTTTGGGGTTTCTATGGCATGCAGTAGATTATTCCGTATCGCAAAACCTACGCCGTGTAGTCGTGGCTCAGATGAATCTTTCCCCTTCCAGAAAAACGTGTAATTAGATTCACGCAGGGACCCTTCATCTGGTAGCCTTGTTTCCTGCAACGCCGCTATCGATACGTTCAGCCTTAACAATTCTGCATCTATAACTGCAGTTTTACGAAGGTGTTGCTCGTAATCTAAGCAGCTTCCGCCGGTGTTCGGGAAGCCAGTCCTCATTGTGCGGACATTCCATGACCCTAGTCGCATGGATTGGCGATGTTGAGGTTTGTTGCTATTGTTTTTAATCGCAGGTGAAATAACTAACGGCACCGACTGTCTAGCAATGCTAGTGTTCCTACCACCCATTAGGAACAAGTCAGCACCGAGACGGACAAGTACCTTACTGACCGGGGGCTGCCCGGCTTGAAGCGGGCGATAACTTGTCAATGAGCCTACAATGGACTCTCCCACTGTCGAGAGTGACCCCTGGCGTCCGCACTAACGCCTATCTGTTTGGACTTAAAACCGGTGACTGCCACTCTCCGTGTTGTTTTCCACTTAGCAAACTAAGCAGGTGAAGTGACCTCTTCACGGACGCTGTATCGCCTGGGACACAAAATAAGATAACGCAGGCATGCCCAGAACCCACGCTACTCTCTCGACCTTACCGACTTGATCCACAGGAATGACCGAGTCAATACGTGCAGAGTCGGTTCGGTTGCAGGTGCATAACGGCTGGCACCGAGCCGGGTTTGTTTCAAGTTTGCCTTCTCTGTTGCTATCTCTTCCGTTAAACAGCAGGAGGACCACGAGCAGGCGAGATTAGCTGAGACACTAGGATATTATTTGTGCTGCTCCTCCCGTCTTAATCTTAAAATCTTAATATATTTATAGAATATTAAATTATATATTCACTTTTATTTAAAACCGGTTCAAAGGCATACACAATATCATAATCACAAAAAATGTCAAAAAATAAAAATTAAATTACAATATTAAAATTAAAACTAAACATAACATCAATAAATTACAATATTAAAATTAAAACTAAACATAACATCAATAAAATAACATTATTAAATACATTTACTACAGCAAAACTAACCTACGAAATCTCCCAAGTCGCTTTCCTGCGGGAGGGTGCCCATAACACTGGCCACATTCCCCCGCTGGATGGCAATGCCCAACCTCTGGCCGAGAAATGAGCCAGCCCTATGGTCACCAGTAGACTCAAACAGCCTCTTTTTTAAAGCCCTGAATAAGTTGAGGGCGCCAGGACCCCACGGCCCCAGTCTCCACCGCGAAAGCAACAAAGTCATGGTTGCCACTAAGGCCAGCATACTTTCGCTGTTTTAAAACCTCCGCAGCCGAAGCCGCCCCGCCCGCCCTGACCGAAGTGGTGGTCAGATGCGAAGGCGCGAGGGTATTCACGCAAGTGGCATCCCAAATTAGCGGCCTCCCCAACCGCCACGGAATAAGCGTCATTCCGTCGGGTCTTGCCATCGTCACGAGCCAAGCCAGGAGGCTCCAAAGCGGCTGGCACGCCCACGCTGACAAAAACTTATTCACTTTAAAATAGTTGATTGTTTTAAAATTAAAAAAATTAAGTCTTGTATAACAGACATGATTTTTTGCCGTTTCTGTAGATAATGTGGCACGGAACCCTTGGTGCGCGAGTCCGAATCGCACTTGGCTGGTTTTATTTTAACAGCACATATATATTTCTTATTATTAATAATACTCTTTTGTTTTCAGGTACTTTATTGAATCTAATATCCATTCGGTAAGACCATCTGCATGCCCATTCATGCTAAAATCAATAATACTTGATCCAGAAACGTTCAGATAATATATCAAGTTACATAAAAACGTCGCTCTAATGTACTTCGTAATAAAGTTGAAAATTGAGTGATTTACAAAAAAAAGCTCCCTTAAATTAAACAATGACTAATCATTCGGACCCTTGTCATAATTGTACTTTTCTAAATGGCGTAAGTCTCTTTGAAAAGTTAAGGACTTGGCTCCTTTTTTACGCGGTAATTTTTATGACGTGCAATTGATTTCGGGGTTCAGTGTATTATGCGTATTGTGTGGCGATTAGCGGACAGGGTCTGGGGCTTTGGGGTCGCGGGTTTGAATTCGGTAAGTCGATTTGGGTTTCGTAAAAATGAGTTTTAGGGATTTTATTCAATGTTCTATGTTTTTTGATTTGTTTGAATTATATTATTTGGCACATATAAAAAATTCAAGGTAAAGCAAAACATCTTAGCAGTAAACATTGACGGTCTTAATAACTTCCAAACAACCTCTGTTTAGTATTAATTTAAAAAAAACTTATTTTTGTGTTAAAATATGTGTGTGAGTTGTCAATAAATTCCTTATAAAAAAATGCTACAATGGTGATTATAAAAGCTACCTACCTAGCTGCCTACATATGGTCACCGTTAGTCCTAAATGATAACAAAATTCCCAAATAAAATTTTCAAAAATGAATTCACAGCAATAAAATTAAGTACAGGCAATTTGGTAAAGTAATAACCATAATACCTACCGTAATTATAGTTTCGGAGAAAATTAAGCTTTGTTTTACAAAAAAAAGCTCCCTTAAATTAAACAATGACTAATCATTCGGACCCTTGTCATAATTGTACTTTTCTAAATGGCGTAAGTCTCTTTGAAAAGTTAAGGACTTGGCTCCCTTTTTACGCGGTAATTTTTATGACGTGCAATTGATTTCGGGGTTCAGTGTATTATGCGTATTGTGTGGCGATTAGCGGACAGGGTCTGGGGCTTTGGGGTCGCGGGTTTGAATTCGGTAAGTCGATTTGGGTTTCGTAAAAATGAGTTTTAGGGATTTTATTCAATGTTCTATGTTTTTTGATTTGTTTGAATTATATTATTTGGCACATATAAAAAATTCAAGGTAAAGCAAAACATCTTAGCAGTAAACATTGACGGTCTTAATAACTTCCAAACAACCTCTGTTTAGTATTAATTTAAAAAAAACTTATTTTTGTGTTAAAATATGTGTGTGAGTTGTCAATAAATTCCTTATAAAAAAATGCTACAATGGTGATTATAAAAGCTACCTACCTAGCTGCCTACATATGGTCACCGTTAGTCCTAAATGATAACAAAATTCCCAAATAAAATTTTCAAAAATGAATTCACAGCAATAAAATTAAGTACAGGCAATTTGGTAAAGTAATAACCATAATACCTACCGTAATTATAGTTTCGGAGAAAATTAAGCTTTGTTTATATTGTCATTGATCATTTCCCAGTGTTCGTAACTACTAATAAATAAATAAACCGGGCAAGTGCGGGTTGGGCTCGCACACCGAGGGTTCCGTGCCCCGCACAATAGTGGTGTTGAGGGTCTCACAGTGCGCGTGAACTTTCCGATTTTCGGATTTTTCCCTGTACTTGTGCTACAAGATCTTGCTTTTTGCAACATTTCGTGATTCTAGGTCAACGGGGATACCCTAAGTACCTATACATTTTAATTCCCCTTGCAAAATGGATGGTAAAAACTAGCGCCTACATCAAATAGTATAAGTTTGCCAAGCGGATCTCAGGCTCGCTGAGCTGAGGCATTAATCCGAGAAAACGCTAAAATTCATATTAATACTTAAATACATAGAAATAATCCATAACTGAGAAATAAATATTCGTGATAAACACACAAATAAATGCCCTGACTAGGATTCTAACCCGGGACGTTCTGCTTTGTAGGCAGGGTCACTACCAACTAGGCTAGGAAGCCGTTACATACACATTGGCATGCTGGCACGATGGAGGACATACTGGCATGATGTTAATATGCTATCGAGCAGAGTTAGTATGTTTTGGCTTCTAAATAGCTATTTTGTAGGGTAGTCGAACAGTTTTCTGGAGATTACTCACAGCGCGAGCTTTCAAATTTATAAAGCCTTGGCCCGATGTGCGGAGTTTCCCCAAAGATATACCTTGGTTATAAATTGAATCAAAACATTTATTATGTTTAATAAATGATTTAATTCTTGCTTTACAATTGTAGATATACCTTGGATTAGAATGGAATGGAAATGTCCGTAATACTCTTACCGCCTTATTCATAAAAACTTAATAGACCCATATTAGTTAAAATATGTTATGTCCCTTTTTATCAAACGCAAATGTGAACTCACAGATAAGGACAAACGACAAAATAGTTACCGGAGGTTTGATGAGCGTTTATGAATAACGGCATTAATTAAGATGATGGCTGGCTGGCTGGCCTGTGCAGTCAACTCTGTATAGAAAACCGTATATTCGAATAACGCAGTTAAATACCGATAATTTTCGTATTATTACCTTTAATTATTGCGATTAACATTAATTGCAGGTCTATGAGAATTCCGTGTAAACTGAAAATCGGTAAATTGATCAGATTTTCATTCGCTAAAATGTTAAATGGTATATAATGTAAATTACATTATTGTATAGCTAGGTATATAACACGTATAATCTCCATAATTCAATTGTATCAAGAGTCTGCTTTTTGAAATTTCCGACGTTTGTCCGACCAAAATTGACCGACTACACTTTAAACCAGCATCAGACGGCACGTTTTGTCGGGTTCAATGCGTCGTGTACCTACCCTCCCTTCCCGGTCTCCTTAGGTATCCTTTCTTCTAATACACAGCCAGATTCGAGAGATTGGGCCCGACGAATCGCGCCGTATAATACCGCTGTTATCCCTAAAACTCCTATTCGCTATTTCGGACTATTTTCCGGTATAAGCCAGAATTTAATCACACGAGCGGTTTAAAAAACGCGTTAGTCAAACAGCGGGCGCGAATATGCAAAGTGCCTGCTGCATTTGATGCTACAGACCGCCACTCACACCGTAGCGTACCTACTAAATAATCGACGTAAACATAAACGCACGCCGGTAGTGATGTGTGATAAAACTGACAGGTGAATAACTTAACTCGCCGTATAATATTATCACCGTGACTGAATGTCGGGGAACGACTTTACAGATCACGGGGATTGTTCCTTCGCTGTAGCTATTTCCGTCACTCTTATCGCGATCATAATATTAAAAAAGAAAAGTTCAACGCTCGTTGTTGCTCGGGTTAAGTTAGTAATTGTTTAAACTCCGTAATTAGTGAAAAGAGAAATTCTTAATCCGTCATCACACTAAATACGATCGAGCCACATGAAAAAGTGAACTTAGTTCGTGTTCATAAATACAAACTTTAACGATTTACAGACATTTTTAAAATAAAGAGTAGTAAAGTTAATTTACGCGATTGAGCCTCGTCTTGACGTTTATTCCTTATTTAATATTGCTATCAATCTCTCGAGGATTTTATAAATAAAATATTAATAAATACTTGTATTAAGTAATCTCAATAAGGCTTGTGTTGTGGCTACTAGAAGACGATAAATATAATAGATAGATGCATATCAAAATATTAAAAAAAAAGAAAACATCCATAACTCAGAAACAAATATTCGTGATAAACACAGAATGGATGGATAAACTGACAATTATTTTTCATACCAAGTGCCGGCGTGACGTAAATCATCTTTTTAACCGACTTCCAAACAGGGAGGAGGTTCTCAATTCCTTGGAATGTATGCTGTATGTCTGCCGATTATTCCGAGCTTCGTCGTCGGATTTCAGTAATTCATTTTTTGTTTTAAACGAGTTACTTTCAAATTGATTCGATAATAATTTGGTCCCGATCCCTATGATGGGGTCCATGAGGAATCGAGGGACACTCAATTTTCAAAGGCACCAAACACCAAACATGTACTTCTTTAGTTGTTTGGTGTTTTCTAAAGTCAGTTAAGCATTTTCACCCGATAATTTTCTAAAGAGTAAAAATATTTATTCTTTAAGTACGCTACTGTGTGACAGACGCCCGGTCGACTTTAATATTCATGCTCAGCTTATCTCCGGGATGGGACACGCTGTATATCAGCTCCGCTCGCTAAGCCGCATATGCCAGCGCGCCAACCCGCACGAGACACGCGTGGAACACAGATTTATCTTATCTTTTGGCGAAAAATTGTGAATGTTTAAACTAATTGTTGGAAACAAATTTTCTTTATTCACCTTTTGGTTATAACTTTTTTAATTTTCTATTATGTACCTCGTTGTTTGAGATCCAAATGGAAAGTTCTCCCCTCCACTTTTTTTAATTGGAAATTTTTGTTATTTTTATTTTTATATATCCTATTATGTTTCTTTTTCTACTCAGAATCGCAAGCTCTTTCGATCTCAATAGGAGAAAAATAGTGTCACACGATTTTTTCATTCCGTCACCATTTTTTCATTTCGTATGGCGGTAATGGAATGGAAAGTTTGATAAATGTATAGAAATTTTGGGACATTTTTTTCCTTCGACATCTTCAGTATTCAACATGAATCGCAATATTTATTACAAATAGTGTTCTGATTAATTTTTACAACTGTATTCATTAAAATCTGTTTAACTGTTTTTGCTTGAAGCAAGTATGAAACAAACATGTACACAAATATTCTCACTTATAATATAATATAGGTCATGCCTACCCCACAAAATATAATCTATTAAGGTTGGTTTACACTGGCACAGCCATTTATCTTCCACCTCACCTTGTTGGTTCAGATAATAACTTATAGTGTAAACAGACCTTAGGCTTGAAGCATACCCTTTCCGAGAAAACCTTTGGAGTTGCCAAGTGAATTTAGACTCTATTTACTAAGAAAACACTGTTTTATAGTGAATTATTAGAGACTAGTAAAAGCTTGGAAATATTACCTACATTAAAAAAGATCTAACGACAATACGCGTTGGTGGTACGGTACAGCGGTAAGGCGCGTGGCTTTCAATCAGAATCTCGTGGGTTCAAACCTTGGCTCATGAACTGATTTACGAAATATTTGATATCCTGCTGGACCTGCCAATAAAATAGACTTGTAGAAAATCATAGCATTCATTTTCTTTTAAATCTTGTAAAATAATGTAATAATTTTATTTTTATTTTTAAGTAGAAACTTCTGCGAACGAAGCCGATATGATGTCACTTTTTTTAAATGCTTATTTTCTCTTTAATAAGAATTATAATTTATCGCTTTCTTTGAATGTGACTTTAACGGGACATTAATATGATTTGCTAATATTTATGTTGACATATTTTGACATCTTAAAGTATCTCAAAACAAACTTGGCTAAAATAAACTTTATTGTATTTGTTTTGTATCACAAATACCACAGATTCGTTGTGTACAGATGAGTCACTGCACTTGTCTGAGTCAGCCTTTGGAAACGCTCGTTGATTCCAAGTGTGACGGCGTTTGATGTATGTGTCATTGTTTATTTAAACTATTCGACGAAATGAGAGCTTTAGTGTCAAGTGCCTCATTTTGGTACAATTACACGGATTATTACATGTGCACGCTGCGTGTTGAATTGTTCTATATAAATTGCCAGTTTTCGCACGTTTTTTACCTCTTTTATAACTCGCAATGTTTATATTTCAATGGCCCGTTTCCTTTTTATCCGTCACGGTCTCGCCCGAAGTGATGAGTTTTTCACTATCCTGAATCTGTAAGCATGCTAGACTATTTTCCTCAACGATAGGAAGCGGTCTTTTTATCAGAAACTTCATTTATTTATTTTGGCATATTATAGCGCAACCAAATTGTAGGGTTTAAGAAGTTTAGGAACCAATTATGAGCTGTTGCATACCCTAGTTTTTCTACGACAGCTAAAATAGCGTAAAAAGCAAAATCTAGAAATGTGGCAGAATAGGAAAGATGTTGTGCCCACTATAGAAAAAAAAACAACAACAGTGCTCATATATTGTATGAAAATCCATAGGAGCAGTGTTCTTATGGAATACCACAGACAACGTTATAATGTATACTTTTTAAATATCGCTGTCAGTCATCTAATTGACAGATAGAAGTGCTGGAGTAGAAAAAAAAATTTTTTTACAGTTATTGGTGGGTAATACTTTCAGGAAAACAACATACGCCGCCGGTGAATAAGCCGCTAAAATCTGTGGACCACACGCATTAAACAGACGTCATGTTGTTTATACGTGCTTTATGATACCAATAAAGTCCTTTTTAGTGCTTAAATATTATAATACCATATTGTAATAACATAACTGAGGTCATATGATGATTAGGGCACTGATCTCTGTTATATAACGGGTATGTTATGAAGACATAGTTCTTTAAAAGGTTTTCCTCTGATAGGTTACATACGGGCATTTTTAATAAAATATACACGGTGCCCGTGAGCATTGCGAGAGATTTTAACAGCGTATTCCTGAGGCTAAAAGAAACAAAAAATGTCATATGATTTTTGGTCATATCGACCAAAAAAAAAAACCAAAAAAAAACTTTTTTTTTTCTTTTTTATATGCTTTGATACATGGCAAGTAAATTTCATTTAGAAAAGGCCCACTTAAAATACAAAAAAAATGTTTTTGTGGTAGAGCCGCGTTTTGCAAAGACATAACAGTGTCACTTTGAAATCTGTCAAAAATCATGTCTAAACTAGACCACGTAGTAGCATTATCACATTCCAAAACGCGGTGTTTACCGAGTGGCGGTAAAATTATTTTTACTTAAACAAAAATTGGAAGTATCTCAGAAACTATCCCTAATCCAATGAACTTAATATGTCATTTTTTGTTCCTTTTAGCCTCAGGAATACGCTGTTAAAATCTCTCGCAATGCTCACGAGCACCGTGTATAAGTAAAGTCAAATTTATAAGTAAAGGAAAAGGAATATGAGCGCCAGACAGCAGTCCTCTTTAAAACAATTGGATAGCCAAAAACTAAATTTAACTTTTAATCTCAAGGAGGGGCGGGAAGAATGAAAACTTTTTGACAGTTTTTGATAGTCCACAGGAACGAGTGTAAAATCGTTTTGTGTTTTACCCTACTAAGCATAAGTGGCGGCGAAAAATGAAAGTTAGGTAATTTCACATATACACCGACAAACTCGCATGAAATAACTAGTAATAAACAATTGCATTATATACCAATCATTTTAAGTACAATTCATGATTGCTTCCAATTCAAACCATATCAATTGTTTCCACGAAATTATAACTATCATTAAACCAGGGTAAGGTGTACTACATTGTGAAACAAGTATATTTGGCAATGATCTGTCCTATCATAAATCTCCCAGCTAGACAGATAGTCCCGCTTAGCCAAATGACACGTTATTACAAGGCCATAAGTCTTATTTTGCCATAAAGCTGTCAACGGGCTTAATAAGGCGCTTGGCACGCGCTGAATGTTTGGTTCGACTTATTATGTATTATAAGCGTTTTGACAGATGGCTTCGTAAGTACGAGTGTAGTGGTGAGTTCAAATTAACCTTACCTCTTGGCCTTCTTGTATCGATATACTTGAATATAGATGTGAAGCTTTTTCCAGCTTTAGAAGTAATATATTTTCCTTAGAATCAGGTTAGGGCTGGTGCACAAATCAAGTGAGGTTTTTTCAGCTATGTTTTTACCCCCTCATGTGTAATGTTTTCTCTTGACCCTAATATTAAAATAAATATTATTGTACTCGTAAATCTTATTTAATTAATAATCTGTACTACTATATAAAGATTATAAAGCCACGCATTCCAACATTTCGTAAAATACTCGCTATTTTAAAGTGTAAAGTGGTACCTAATTTAGACTAACTATTTTTTTCTTGGTGTCGGTCAATTTAGAAAAATACACGTGAGGTCTCAATGGATCCGTCCCCTCCCCACTCCCTTACGTGATCTTTTGGGAGTTTTTCATGACCCCCTCTAGAATCTCGCGTGATTTATGCAAGCCTTACATATTTTATGCATATGCCTATTGATAAAAACGTGTGGGGAGTGATTGATAGGGCCATTTTATTTAAACTTATCCCCCCCCCCCTCACTTTATTTAACACGAGTATTCTTATGTCTACTCAGTACTGCGAGCTCTTTCGATCCTAAGACAAGAAAAAAGTGAACACGACTGATTTTTGATGTCTGTTCGTTTTTCAATTTTATTTCAAAATGGCGAGGTTTACGGATGATGGAACCTTCAGTTTTGGGCTTCCATAGCTGTTTAGTAATAACGGTAATTCGAAACCCTCAGTCAAATCCCATATATTTGTAGTTCGCGCATCGTTTGCTACAGCTCGACCGTTCCAAGGAAACCATCTGTCATACCGATCATGTAACACAAGTGTAGACATGAAACTGTCCACGAGATTTTGAATTTAGAAGTCTTATTTTGACATTTGTTGTTGATTTCATTTCATTGATCAGGAGACATATTCGAATTGTTAAAGTGACATTTTGATGCGAACTTCCGTGAAAATGAATATCAATCTCAATCAAATCAATATGACATGCTAATGACGTAGGGAATATGAAGTGGTTATGTCAAATGTCAGTTTAGCATGTTCGAATAGGTCTCCAGGGGGACCTCCGGTTGACACTCAAGATGGCGATGGCGTCTCTGGAATAGTTTTTTTGATTTTGTGTGCTAAATGTTGTTTAATGTGTATATTGACTGCTAATCGTGCAGTAAACTAACGAAGCAGTATGCAGCTAATGAAGAATTAATCCTGACCTTGAAATTTTTTACCTAGTTCGATTCCCGGATGAGACAAGCTAATTTTGAAAATGTTAAAAATGAAGATTTGTTTCTGTTTAAAAACAAGGGAATGTTTCGTTTAAGTAAAATGAGCTAGCTTAAGAATGTTATATAGTTTTTCTCCACCGACGTATTTTTCCACACCGCATAATTATGATCATTCAAATTTACACCCACGATAGGGATAGAATTTCATAGTGATGATGGATGAGTTCTCAGCGAGGCTTGACGGCCATATGACCCCGTTGCTAATGAATACTGGATCACTAGGGTTCCGCACCGAAATGGTATAAAAAAAAGGCCTACGGTTGCCTACGATTAGAATACTAGTTTATGCAACAGTGATATAAGAGAGTTTTAAGAACCAATTATGAGCTGTTGCATACGCTAGTTTTTCTATAACAGCTAAAATAGCGTAAAAAGCAAAATCTAGAAAAGTGGCAGAATAGGGAGGATGTGCCCACTATATACATTAAAAAAACAACAACAGTGCTCATATATTGTATGAAAATCCATAGGAGCAGTGTTCTTATGGAATACCATAGACACCGTTATAATGTTTACTTTTTTAATATCGCTGTCAGTCATCTAATTGACAGATAGAAGTGCTGGATTAGAAAAATATTATATAGTATTGGCGGCTGCATAAACCGCCGGGCGCGTGATATCTAGGTAGTACGTGTGTCGGTACCGACTCAAGACAAAAGACTATCGATTTGTGTGGGTGAGGAGAGTTCCATAGCCACATTGCACATTCTAAAACGTTTTTCATCACACTTGCACGCTAATGTTGTTATAACGCGCAGGCGTATAGAGCCGTTTTTTTTCCCTTCAGACTAAGGAGGTTTTGCATCAGCTAAGGCTTATTTCAAATCTCTAAACATGGCTATAATATAAACTAACTTTTCTGTGTATTATTCAACTTTAATAAATAGATTCATTTGTATATTTGTTTTTTTCCTTACAAGTGTGATGAAAAACGTTGTATGCATCACGGTCGATAAGAGGATTACAAACTCCAGTCATTAAAAATCCTCCGCCGCTGCGTCGGGCTTCTAACAGACTCTCGTTAGTAATCCTGTACTTACCTACCTTGATGCACTATAAGTTTTGTTTTGGCGTGACAGAAATGCACGGGCGAATTTAGTCAGAATGCATGCTAGAATTGGCTTTTCAGTAGTGTTACGGATATTTTGATGATAGAGTGGTGAGTGGTGACAGGTGGCGTCAACGGCTCGGCTGGACTAAGCCACATTAGCCGTGATTCTAATGGACTGGTTTAGACATATTCATTCACGGCTTTACTGTTCTAATTAGCTGGTTCTATATACAGGCCGGCCCAGAAATTCATTAACAAAGGTTTCAATATTTTTTACGCTATATGAATTCTACTGTATATTATTAAAATAAAAACCTCCATAATCTTTCTTACTCACTATAGAACGTTACAGGACCGGGCGGGACGGGATCTGTCAGTTTCTATAGAAAACGTCACGTCACGTTGACAGATCGTCCCGTCCCGTCCCGTCCCTTCCTGTCCTAGTATGAGTCATCCTTAAATCGTTACAAGGGATTAAAATGATATATTTCCGGCGAGGGCATACCTACATTGAATTCCGAATGAAGCGATGCATTCTAAAGTAAAATCCTGAGCGTAATGAAGGATTCAAGCGTTAACGCCCAAGACGAAAACAATTTTGATACCGTGTGACACATACTGCTTTTCACACCACCAAAGAGGAAAAAAACAAAACTGAAAACAGCATCATACCAACACCACAATTCTACTATTTAATGCCCAAAAACGTGAAAATGTGTAGTCCTTGAACAGAAAAGTGCCAGTTTTATCCCTCCTAGCTTGAATAGAAAAAAACCCATTCATGAATATACGGGAAAAAGTATTTTTATACTCATACTCATACTCATTTATTGATAATACAGAAATATTACATGTCAAAACTTTTTTAAATCTAATTTACTAGTTATTTGTAGGTATGTCAAAAGTAAACAATCCGTAAACATTCTTAATAATTATTTTTACATACGTCATAGAATTCGTCCATAGCCGTACCCGCCGTAGCCGTAGCGTATACCCGGTTATATAAAAAAAAAAATGAAAATGTTTATTTTTGGTTACGAAAAATAATTTTCAGTCCTCCGGCCGGTAAGCGCCACTTTACGCAAAACTAAATTGCCGCCTGCCGGCTCCGTCGGGCTGAAAAATAGTATACAAACCTCGGCCGGTAAATGGGAAAGCCTCGGATCACATTTTAGTCGACCTCGGCTTCGCCTCGGCCGACAATTACATGGAATCCGAGGCATTTCCCACTTAAACGGCCTTGGTATGTAATGTACTATAACCACCACCACGCCACCTATAACCACGCTATATCATGTCCTCCCGCAAAAATATAGGTATAATTTAGCTCACCTAACTCCAGTCACTGGTGATAACATCCTGATGTTAATTATTCGATTTGATGAGGGATAGAGTCAATCGCTATTGTTTGTTAGGCAATAATTTGGTAATTTAGGATGAGGTGAGAGCCTTTCATTTCAACGAACAATATAGTAGTTAGTTGATTTGATTTTGTGTTGTTTGGGGAAATATTATTGGGGTTATTGATAACAAGGGGTTAGTGCGAATACCTGAAAATTTATCTTTGTATCTCCAATTCTATCGACCATGCTTAATGAAAAATGACACGTAGGTGACCTAATTTTGTTTTGTTGAAAATATGTGGAGTAAACTCCATTTTGTGATGCACTCACAACTTACTTGTTTTCTTTTTACATTTGCGGTGTGCAGGACGACCGTCGTGAGCGCATCATGATTAAGGGACACGGATTGTTCCGAAACATCGTACTATTTTCGAGTTTAAGACGTCAGTAACCCTATACAAGTATTTTAACTCATAAGTTGTTTATTACTTTCGTTTACATTTCGGTACTAAGCCGTTAATAGTTTGCTATTAACCCAAATCAAACCGACCTTAGCTCCATTTTTAAACTGCATAAACTTATTGATTGTGGTTTAAATAGTCTAACCCGGGAGACTATAAAACCAATGGTTAAAACAACTTATAAACACCATCTTACCAATACACTTAATACCTTTTTCCACTAATGTTTTTGGCAGTTTTAACCGTACTATCAAAAAAGGCGAGTTTGTCCTAAATTGTACAGGCGTTTATGACGTTTCAGAACTGCGATGTGGTTATTTTAGGAAATTGGAGCATATGCGTGCTCTGTAAATGATGTCAATGTTAGTTTTGTACTGATTTCAAATGATTTGGCCCTTTTTTATGGCAGCATAACTTATTTATTTATTTTTTATTTAAACTTTATTGCACATAAAACAAAGTACAAAAGGCGGACTTAATGCCAGAAGGCATTCTCTACCAGTCAACCATCAGGCCAAACAGATACAAATATTTAGGTGCGGTAACAGCATAAAGCGAAAGGTTAAACAGCAATCGATATATTAACAAATACGTTCACAAATTCGTACATATACAAACATACCTACATACAATATCAATATACATATAATACAAAACATACATAATTACATATACGATATACATACTATAAATAAAGTACCTGCAACTAAATTACTACGAGCCGTAATTATTAGCATTAGCGATTAGATGCTTACGCAATTTGAGCTTAAACGACAATTTGGATTGAGCCTGCCGAATTTCCAGTGGGAGATCATTCCACAAACGAATAGCTTGCACGGTGAAGGAGTTGGACACAGAGCCAGAACGATGGTGAGGCAGGCAAAGTAATAGCTCACGCGAGGAGCGGAGCTCCGGCCCGGCTGAGCAGCAACAAACTTAAATTTAGTCCGTAGGTAGTCAGGTGCCGCCGGATCGAACAGGATACTGTACAGAGTGCACAGTACCCTAAGCGAGCGGCGATCCCTAATTCTGAGCCAATCGAGTTTCCGACGGAAAGCAGACACGTGATCATACTTCCGGAGGCCGAAAATAAACCTGATGCAACTGTTGAGGAGCCTATCCAGTCTGTTCAAAAGTTCCTGAGTCATGTTGGTAAGGCACACATCACAGTAATCGATGACCGGCAGCACAAGGGCTTGAATGAGCAGCTTTTTCGTACTCACCGGTAGAAAGTGTTTTAACCTATACAGTGTTCTCAGGGTGTAAGTCACTCTACGGCACACGTCAGAAACTTGAGGCTCCCACGTTAAGCTGCGGTCAACAATTAACCCCAGATTCTTAACCTGCGATGAGATCGGTATACTAACTTGTGATGGTTACAAGGGGAAGTCTCTTGTTAATAGACTAAGTAATAAAGTAGCTCTAAATAGCAATCAGCCAGGGTCACTTGTATCTTGACAATAATAGCCATAATACCAGGACACTGACTGCGGGCAAATATGTTGTACCCAGAGTGACAAATTACTACGGTGACATTAGTACTTTGCACAGTGAACAGTTGAACAGTTTGCCAGAGGACATCGCACTGTAACCCAAAAAATCTAGATTTAAAAACCTTTTAAAGAGATATCTCTTGGATGCACCTTAGAGGAATGGTTTTTCTTGGATCCATCCAGCTGAAAGTACCTACTTGAACAGCTGTTTATGTACATTAAATGCCAACATATAATTCGTCGGTCCACCTAGTGGGGGGCCTCCCAACGCTACGTCTTTCACTTTTCGAGTACAGTTTTTAAATTCCAATTTCAAAATGAAGTAGTTTATTGAAGTATTTTTTGTTTAGTACATTTTAGTACCGAATAAATATAATATAAATAGTTCGTCGTTTCATAGATAAAGTAGACAAACTACGTCGTTCAGGCACCGAGAGGGAATCATTGTATCAATCACAGCTTCTGCAAAATGGGGCTTCATTCCTATTGCCGGATGAGCTACAAATACTGTCGGGGGGAATATTCAAACGGAAGTTAACAAAATGGCTACTTGACAAATGTTTTTACAGCGTGAAGCATTATTTAAATTTTAAGGATCCGATGACATTGTACTAGTTTTAATATGTAATATTGACATTCTATATATATTGAATTATTGTAAATATTTTAGGTTACCTTGTATTAATATTTGTATGCATGTTTGCATGCTGAATGCACAGTTTTTTTTTTATGTTTTTAGTATAAGACCAATTGTTACTGCATTCTGACAAATAAAAATTTGAATTTGAATTTGAATTATACAATCGGGTATTTGCGGTTTAAGTTTCCACAATAACTTTACATTGAATGATAGCGTAGTCAGTTTGGGTTCTAACCGCCAAATAGCAACGTGATATATTAAAATACTTATATAGGGTTAGTCACGTCTGTACAGTTGAAAATAGCTATTGTTATATGCGAAGAACCGGTTAGAGCGCACCTTTTGAATCATCATCATCATCATTTCAGCCTGTAAGCGTCCACTGCTGAACATAGGCCTCTCCAATCGAACTCCAGCGCGACCGGTCTACAGCCACCTGCATCCAACGAGACCCAGCGATCCTCACCAGGTCGTCGGTCCATCTTGTAGGTGGCCGTCCCACACTGCGCTTGCTAGTACGTGGTCTCCATTCAAGGACTTTTTTGCCCCATCGGCCATCCGATCTTCGCGCTATGTGGCCGGCCCATTGCCACTTCAGCTTGCTAATCCTACGGCTACGGGGGTCCTACCTCTTGAATACGGGTCGCGAATGGATCCGAAACATGTCGAACTATATTTTAGACTTTATAGATGTGAGTAGCAGTGGCGGATTGTTCACAACTCGATTTCTGCCGGCTTCCCTTGCGTAAGCCAAAAAAGCACATTTTTAATATTGTCTTCTGTTTCCGCGATTGTTGTTCATTGAAATTAAACACAGAACGGATTAATCGCATTTCTTAACACCATGTACGTTTACCAATACGTTTCGAGTCCTTTATAGTACTCGTTTTCACAGGGCTGAGATGATGACTCATCGTCTAATCATCATCAGGGCTCGAAACTTAGAGACATGGAATTAATAAACGCGATAAATCCGTTTTAAAGTGTTTAATTTCAATCGCATTTTTTCTTTAACGACTCAAAGGAAAAGCTGGCCAAATCAGCTACGACTTGCTCAAAATTTTTTTGACGCTTCGCCACTGGAGTAACCGTATATAAGTATTTTAATATGTCCGATACTCAAGGGAGTTTTTTAGTTATCACTACGTTATATTCTGTTAATTCATTTCGTGTACTAGATTTACCACGATACACGTCATCATACGTCTCTTTCCTTTCTTTCCTACAGGAAGCAAACATTTACGAAGTGAATTGGCAGTATAAGATCTTGCTGTCACAACGTTCACCAACGGTAATTATTATAGCATTTTAGCATGACCAGCTTCTAAAAATATGTGCGTTGGGCTTTCTCTATAGGTCGGTAACCGTTGTTTACTATGTTTTGTAGTATTTGTATCACAAAAGTATTGAAATCAGAGAAAA
The DNA here is from genome assembly GCA_949128165.1 of Lathronympha strigana. Lineage (NCBI taxonomy): Eukaryota > Metazoa > Arthropoda > Insecta > Lepidoptera > Tortricidae > Lathronympha > Lathronympha strigana. The sequence goes on along the minus strand of OX421922.1, from coordinate 4,047,977 downwards.
TGTTATCGAATTCCATTAATTTTTCTATTATTCCCTCAGTACCCTCATACAGATTAAAACAGCTGCAAATTTCACAGCTGCATTACAGCACTGTGTGTGCACAGCAAGTTTAATCAATTTTTCAGCGTTTATTTCCACACCGTCCTTTCTGCAATCTACTCTGCGCCCCACACGTTCCGTATAACGCAGATATAATTTCAAAACTAGGCCAAACTGATCCCACTGTATTGATTATACTCCTTTGATGCATTCGAATTGCATCTATAATGCATACAGGTTGGTGATACTGCTGAAATTGGAATAAGTTATACTATTAGTTTTATGCAGAAAGGTCTGCGTATGATACAGGAAGAAAGGAAAAATTGAAAAAATCATGACTTAGGGCGGGACTCGAACCCACGACTCTGGGATACCAGCCCATCGCGCTTCCAACTGAGCTATCGAGGCCACACCCCCGTGGCCCCGTATGTCTCCTATGCGCCTTATGAGGGCGCTTAGCAACACAAAATAAGCGAACCCGTAAGAGGGTAGATCGCTATGGCGTGTGGGTAGATCACAACTAAAAACTCGCAGCTCGTCAGTTTACTCCGTGAACATGCCCAGCAAACATTTTTGGTAAAAATAACGATAAAACCACCTATTATAGGTCGCAAATCTGACAGTGACCAAAATGAGTTACCTCGAATCGACGTGGAATCGACGTGGAATCCACCAATGTGGGGAAAAAAAGCACGTGCCGGCTACGTCGATTCCACGTAATTTTAGTCATTGCGACCTACTGGTTACTACATAGGTAACGTTTGCGACGTGGATTAAACGTCGCCACGACGTGTCATGTGGTTGCAATGTCCAAAATTGGTAAGACTTACCATTTTTCAACATGATTTCAACGTGTTTTTTACCATTTAATTACCCGGAAAGGTTATTTTTATGAAATAGCATACAGAGAAAGAGACAAATATATAACGAGAGTATTATCTTTTCGCTCACAAACAAAATGTCTAACTAAAAATGAATCTTAAGTTTTGCAACGAGAATGGCGGCCATTACTTGGCGTAAAATAATTATCTATTTCGAATACGCAGGAATTACGATGAAATCTTGTGCGCTGAAAATTTTCTCGTGCAGTATGTTAGGTTTTTATTCAAAACTACTGATGGGCTTTCGAAATACTTAAGTATTACTTTTTTTTAAGCTCATAAGTAGTATGTATTGCTTGTAATTGGGGTTCGTAAATTTGTGTTCGGTGTTTGTAAACACATTAAATTGACTGTATTTTTTTTTCTATAAATGACAATAAAAGTGCCGTTAGATTTTATTTTTCTACGTATTTTAAAATACCTAAATTATGCAATTTGGAATAACACGTCCTAATTATAACAAAACAAAATGTCGGCTCGACCAAGAAGTTCAAATTTACCTAAAAATACGACTTACTGGTATTTAAGTCAGTTTTACGTAATATATACTAAATTCTGCGACCTAATGGTGCAGAGTAACCGTATAAGGTTGAAGCGACCGCCATCACAACGTCGCTATGACCGCGACTCGCAGGCGGTGTGCTTACGATCAGAGGTGCCAAGGATAAATATTACGCACAGAGGTTCCCTAATTGGTAAAGTTATATGTGACAATTAAGATTTTGAAACTTTTTCGAGTCATTAATGTTTTTAGTAATAAATATTTTAACTAATTGTATGCTTAGTTTAAAACATATCTGCGTACTTAACCCATGTACGCAATATAATCCTGGGCACAAATTCGATTGTACATTGAAATATTTGAAATATAATACAGATGTTAATTTTATAACTGGAAATATTTTGTATCTTTTAGTATTGTTTGTCCTTGTCTATTGTAGGATAGGTACTAAATACCTACAATGTGACATATCATTGGAGGTATTTAAAAAATAATGAGGGTTTTTTAAAAACAGTTATTGATAAAGTTAATATTTTCGGAAATAATCGCTCCAGATGTTTTAAAAAATGTGTCCCCAGTCCCCACCCCTCTAATTTTGAGTAAAAAAAATACGAAAAAAATTACGAAAGTAGAACTTAATAAGAACGTTATTTGAAAGTTATTTTGAACTTGATTGGTCCAACGGTTTTTGTAAAAATTGTACAAAAGAATTTCTGAAATAAGTTTGTAATTTAACCGTCTATGAAAACATTTTTTTATCTTGAGTACTTAATTTATCATCCCGCATGTATCTTCCTTCTAATAAAAAAAATAATGATTCAAATCGATTCACGCAATCAAAAGTTACCCCCGAAAACCCAACAAACCAATCTAAATAACCAATCTAGTTTGTATAAATTAGTAACCCAATTTCCCGAGAGATGGCGCTGTACCGTGGTCTACTTCGCGCTGTTAAGATTTTCCGGAGTTGATGGGGTCGGGACGGGTGTGATCGAAAGTATAGGTAATCGAATTGTTAATTATTATAAGAATATTGAGCATGTTATCTATTAAACACTTTTTAGGGACGGACGGTAAACTACGGAACCCTACCCTGAGCATGGCCCGACATGCTCTTGGCCGGATTTTTATATTTACTTTATTTTATTTTACATTTTTTTAATTTTGTAAAAACCTATTCTAATGATTAAAACGAATACATGTTTACATGTACATACACATATAGGTACATGGTGCTCGTGAGGATTGCCAAAGATTTTAACATCGTATTCCTTGTCATAATTGGAGATTAAAATGTCATATAAACTTTTTTGGGTTTCACCTAGTTTCAGAGTTAATGGCAACTAAACAGTCTCAGATCAATATCCATTATACTTAATGATAAAATCAACCATGGAGAACATTGGGGCCTGACAGGACGAAGGTCTCAGGTCTCAGGTTCGTATCCTGTTAGGCCCCAATATTCTCCATGGTTGATTATTTCATTATAATGGATATCTGTTTCCAATCTGTGGTTTTTCCACTTAATAAAAATGAGATAAATCAATAATATTTAATTGGATATCAAAATGCCAAGGAATACTTTGCATATTCCATTTTTTACGAATAAAAATGTATTAATTTATTTTAGCCAATAGCATTGCAAAAAACGAAAAAAAAATGGCGAAATCGACCTAAATCCGTATAACATTTATTACTCCTTATGAGCTCAGGAATTCTTGTTTAAAATCTCTCGCAATGCTCACTAGCACATAATTACATGCATAATTAATCCATCCACAAATGTTTAACTATGGTTAACAGTAAACAGTAAGTAAGTACCTACATGAGTAAGTACCCATCTTACCTTTCAGATAGGCCCTAGCAGGAGTGTCACAGATAAAACATTTAATTTGAATCAATATCTTTTTTCATTTATTTTAATGCCTTTCGCTATTATTTTATTCATCTCATTTATAAATTGTCGTAAATAAAGTTCCAAAGGTGGTTTTCCACTTCCATAAAATAAAATTCCTGTAAACATCGGCTTTATATTTGGCATGTTATATATTGCCATAGCAATAGTCCACACTTCGGAAGCAGTACTGTTAAAAATAGACATACTCAATACTGGATATAGTACTTATATTCATATCTGACAAAGTTTTTTGTAAGCAATTGCTTACACCTTGATACCAAAACTTGGCTTGGCCCATAGGCTCTATAAATACATCGTCAGTTTTTAAAGGTGCTCGTCCATCTTTTGGCAATTTATATCCGTATTCAGTCACTAAAACTAACAAGTCGTTTAGAGATGAGTTGGTGGGTTTATGCTTTACTGTCCATTTTCTTAGGTCTTCCATAAGTTTTATTGATTTCATATTAGAGCAGTCTTCATTTCTAATGTATTCATCTCCAGTGCCTTCATTTTATGATTCTTTATTTGCACCGATTTCATTGCCATCTCTCATCTTATCTATATACGAATGCTTAAACTCAAGATCTTTGCTTGTGTGTATTATTGAAACGGTACTTATCAGTATCAGTAGATTGACACAAAGTTGGATATCCATGAAAACTGGAATTAAAAGGTAATTCACAATTTTGTTCTTCTTTGAATTTCACTTTGAATTTTCATATTAGCCTTACACTTCCTATAGTTACTGCTGGAATGTCTATATATTTTGTTGTCTTTGGCCATTGTAAATTCAACACTACTTTTGATTTATAAACGAAATAACTATCGGGGGAAAACGTCCTATTTTACCGAGAAATTACTTATTTGTAAGTAAAACCAACTTGACCTGAAGTCGCCTTGCAAACTTCAACTTATTAGTAATTTTTTAGGGTTAATTTGACTATTAGGTTATCTAAATGAAACCTTATGGTATTTTTAGTACCTTACAAGTGTTTTTAACTTTATAGTCTCAATTTGGTATCATTGGAAGGTCATATTTACTACGAAATTGGTAGCAAAAGCTACTTAAATCGTCAACCTAAAGGTCCCCAGTGTAAGAAAAAATGACGTCGCATATACACCTCATATTCACCTATAAGTATATATTAACTATTGGTCGAGTTTCGAAGTTAATTTTACCTTATATTTTGCTCATTCTCAACCTTTAAGTATCTGACCTTATGGTGTATTGATTAAGGGAAATTTACGTTTTAATGGTTCAATATTTTCACCCGGAAGTATAAATGTACGATATGTGAATTTATGTGGTGCGTATGATGTAATTTTTACCTAAATTAGTAATATATTCTAGAGCCTGGGAAAAAGCACTTAGAATGTTTGCTGGGTGGCGCTTGCAGCAGTGCCGAAATATCGCCCAATAAAACAAACATACATGCTAATTATCCCATTTTGGGTATAAGTTATTATTTGGAATAGATAAGTTCTTCTTCTTTTAGCGACAATGACCTTTCTCCTCGCTGGAAAATGCTTGATTTAGAATTTAAATACATATTATAATTTTTATTGGAGCTAAATGCCTATACTAAACTTCTTACTTCCCCGGTTAGTAACTGTAAACTTACTTACATTAAAATTAAACACTTTAGAACGGATTAATCGCGTATATTAACACCATGACCCTACGTTTCTAGCCCTTCACAGCACTCATTTTCACAGGGCTAAGATGATGACTGAGAGAATGTTATTGGTGGTTAAATGGCAGTTCTTAGGAACTGTTACGTAATCTTTGTCTAAAGTTGAAGCGACTTACTAAACCGAAGCTTGCCATAATATCAATATTATTATAAAATAAGGGATAAAAATCTAGTCAACTTATATTTTAAAGCATTCAATTTCCTATAAAATGCTCTCCAGTGTACGGAGCAGTACACTGGAGTGCATTTTAAATTATCGATTACGAAGGTAGACAAAGGGGCAGTCAGTAAAGAATCTTAAGGCCCGCGTCAGGCGCATACTTTGATGCAGAATAGGGAGGGGACGTGTCGGTAAATATCGATAGTTTTATACTATCGGTAATATTTTTTTTTATTTTTTTATTTTTTTTATTGTTAAATAAATATTGAATTGTCGATTAGGAAGGCGGAGAAAGAGGCTGTCAAATGTGAAGGTAGACAAATGTCTGTGATCCAACATCTTCTCAGGGTGGTCGTAGCTCTCGTGAGGCATAACGTCATGTAGTTTAACACATAAATAAATGCCCTTACCTAAAATAAGAACTTAGAGCTTGAATAAGAGCTAAAATAAAAACACCGCCACCCGAGCTCTTCAAGAGTTCTCTTCCGAGTTCAAGCGACCTAAGGTTAAGCTATAAAATCAGAGGTCAGCGAGGCTGAGCTATTTTCCTTATAATATGATATATGTCTGCCTCTGATATTATTGTGTGTTTTAAACTTGTTCGCAATTTGATAGCAGGGATATATTGAATAATTTGATAACTATTTACCCATCGCTTTTCGGTGAAGGAAAACATCGTGAGGAAACCGGACTAATTCCAATAAGCAATATTATTTTGCAATAGGCAATATTTCCTATCTGTGAAAACCTGTAACTGGCTTCGCTGATACTTATGTTACATCATCTGTCCTTGTTAATTTAAGCTGTTGGTTTTCCGAATAAAATAAAATAAATAAGGCCTTGTTTAACCTCTAGATTGGAAGTCACAGTCGCTTGCGTATAGCCCATACCCCAGGCTCCCCGAGCCGTGGCATTCGCTGGGAAAACGCTTAGAAGAATACTATCGATAGATTGCAATTTGTGAATCGTCCAACCCTAGCCCAAGATAAAATAAGAACACCGCCACCGCTCGCTCTTTTATTTTGAAGTCGGTTCAACCGATCTAAGCTTTAGCTACTTGTATAATAATGTGTGTTTTTAACTTGTTAGCGGCTTTAAGCGGTGGCAGGAAAATATTGTAGCGAGAAAAACGGGTTTTCCTGTTTTTTATTCTGTTAGGAATCTGTGGCATGGACGTGAAAAAGGCAGTCTTTTGAGAAAAGTAAAATACATAGATTCTTTTATACGGATTACGATATAAATTAAATATTGATATTTCTTACAGTTTATAGTATTGTGAGACACGTTACATTCATATTAAGAAAATAGTTAAAACTCACGTATTTCCTGTTTATGACAATAGGCGTGACATGTTTCGACTGCATCGGACAGTCATCGTCGGACACATTGAAGCTGTCACCTCCGCAGCTCAGACATAACACGTTGATAAAGTGTATAAGACAAATGACAGCTGAAAATATTTTTTTCTGCCCTCCGACCAACAAGCAGCCAATTGCAGGCCGCTACGTTAAACAAATTCGCCGCGTGCCGACTGCGTCGAACAAATTGTGTACAGACCTAAGCCAGTGAAGAAAGCCACAGTTCACATGTTTGTCGACCTCAGCTTCGTTACGGAAGAGAATTACACGAGATCTGTGACATTTCTTACTTACATGCTTCGGTACGTAATTTACTAAAAATAGATTGGATCTGAACCTCCATTTTGAGGACAGTTAAATCACTTTAATGAATGTCTTCGATATATTACTCATCGCAAAATAGCTTCAATTCAATGCGTAGGCAAAAATCTATAGTCCTAATTAAAAACGCCGACAAAAATAAACCAAACGTACAGACAGACAGACGGACAGACGTCCTTGTCAATTAAACGGCTTGACTTATTATTCCATTGCACGCGAGCGGGTTCGAATCCCGTCTATGTATGCAAATGTTGTTGAATTATTCATTTTGTTTTTTTTGTTTTGTGCTATGAGCATTGAGTTTTAGTGGGATAAAATATGTGTTGTAAATGGTAAAGGTTTATAGATTTAAATGTAGATAAATCCAATGTAAGGCTTATAGAAAAATAAGTGCAATTAGAGCAAGCTTTTTGGATTCATCATCATCATATCAGCCATAAGACGTCCTCTGCTGAACATACTGTCCATCTTGTGGGTGGACGTCCTACGCTGCGTTTGCCAAGCCGTGGTCTCCACTCAAGCACTTTTCGACCCCATCGGCCATCCGCTCTGCGTGCAATGTGGCCTGCCCATTGCCACTTCACTTATACTCGTATGTATATATAAATATGGATTTGCGTGTGAATCGTGTATTTATATAGACATATATTTTCTATTATTTTTCTATTATTTTCTATCATTTTCTATTGCTTACTGATATTTTTGTTTTGCTTTTATAAGTATGTGTGCAAAAGATTGTGTAACTAGGTAATTACCCTTCTGACTAAAGTTGTAGTACCTGCATATGAACTCTCTAAATACTTATGATAACATTTGTTACAAAAACAATGCCAGCTACTTGTTGTTGATGCCATGTTTTAGGATAAGTACTTATATTTATTTTTAGCGCTGAACACAACCCTGTATGAAAGAGCGAATACCTCCTAACACAAGTTTTTAACTTAAAAGGAGGATTCGACACTGTATTTTTGTAATCCTTTTGTTAAAAATAAATAATTTTAATTTTAATTTTAATTTTTTTTTAACTTCAGCTTGCTAATCCGAAGAGCTATGTCGGTGACTTTAGTTCGTCTACGGATCTCCTCATTTCTGATTCGATCACGTAGAGAAACTCCGAGCATAGCCCTCTCCATAGCTCGTTTTCGTTTATTAACTTCTTAAAATTTAGTCAATTTAAGACCCTCTTGCACTAACCTGGGAACTGTCAATTTCCATATGAAATACCTGCTTAATTCCGGGTTAGATGGCAACCCCGAATGTCGCAAGTGACCCTTAAAAATTAAGTAAGAGAGAGTAGGGGTTTTTAACCCTCGACATATAGAAGATGGTATAAGTTTTGTGTGTGCCTGTTTGTGGCGTGGCAACTCCCAAACGGATATATTGATTTGAGTACAGTTAGTACTTAAGTTAGAATAACAGACAAACTTTGAAAAAAAAATCTCATTTTTAGGGTTCCGTAGTAAACTTCTTCAACTAGTATGACGTAAAGTGGGGGTGAACTTTTTTTCGTTTCTACCCTAAAGTGTGAGGCATCGTTAAATAGGTATTTGAAAAAGAATAGGGATTCACTTATAACATTTATTGATTCAGTTAATATATTTTCGAAAATAATCCCTCCGGAAAAAAAATGTGTCCCCTTTCCTCTTGAACTTTAAGTTCAAAAAATATCTACAGTAGATTTTTTTAACGTCGTAAGTCCAACCCTTGAACATATCCGTTACGACATTTGAAATATCCACTATCGAATATAAAAATATCACAAAAATAGAGCTTTATGAAGACTTTCAAGAAAAATTACTTGGTTAGTTAATCCATTTTTGAGCTTTAAAAAAAAAGTAGTTTGGTTAAAAGGGCGTATAAGTCGTAAGAGCTGCAAATATACTCCATTTTTATTGTTATGAGCATGGTATCTATTAAAACCCTTTTTAAGTTCGCCTATTGTGACGGACCGTAAACTACGGAACCCAACACTTAGCATGGCTCGACATGCTCTTGTTTATTTCGAGGTAACTTTGCTATGGCGCCCAACCCAACTCTGCAATGAGTACAATCTGACCATTGGCAGACCTTATCTCCTTATAGTACGGTTTATATTAGGGCAGAGAAATATGTCAATATCGTCGCTATTCTTACTCAACCTCATATGTACAGCAATCATTTGATGGAAATGTCACCTTTCTGTGCTGTCACTAAGAATACGGGTGTTTTCTCTATCAAATGAGATTTGCAGACCTATAACGACAATATAGGCCACATACAGGTGGAAGATTGATAACGCTTCACGTAGAGTCGTGTGGAAAGGCATTATGGTCTTATTTTTAGTAGTTGGGAGAGCTTTTTGTTTTGTGGCAAATAAGGGGATCGCTCAATTAAGTGTTGCGATAGTTTCACTATTTGTAAGTTTTATAAGACGTATTGAAGTTATGTTAATTGTTTAACTTTGTATTAAAGTATTTTCTTTTATATACCATGACGGTGGCAAAAAGCGTACGGCACGCCTGATGGAAAGCGGTCACCGTAGCCTATGGACGCCTGAAACTCCAGGGGTCACACGCGCGTTGCCGACCCATTAAAATCTTGTACACTTTTTTGAAGAGCCCCATACTGTAATCTTTCAGGAAAACCTCGGCAGTCAGCGGGAGCACGATTTCGTGCAATTTAAAGTCCAAACATCGAAATAATAAATTTCCCTATCCGCCTCTCTGTCGCTCAAATAAGCGATAGAGAGGGAGGATAGATAACAAAATTTCGATATACGGCCTAGATATGGAAAGTATTTGTATACCCAGATTACCTAGAAAAATAGTATCAGTTTCCTCTTAATTCTTCAACTTGCCATTCCTGCCAGCATTTTACTGGCACTAAACTTGCCAAAATTATCTGGGAGGGTGTAAGTCTCTGCTAATTTAGGTCTAACCGCTGACCGAGTTGGCACACCGCCCGTGGCGTTTGGCAACATTATTGTTTATATTAAACTATGTTTACGTTTCAGTATGTTTACGTGATGTTTGTTTTTGTTACCTGTAGTTACTTTATTAGATCAAGGTTTTAGGTGGTTACTGTTACCCGCTACTCCTTGTGGGTCGTGGGAGTTCTTATGTTCTAAAAGTAGTTTTATTTTCAGGTAAATCCGAGCGACCTGAAGTTTCTTCCGTAAAATTTTAATTCATGATGTCGAGCTGACAGGTAAGTACAACATTTATGTGATGAATTTCATAAAGACACGAATGTAGTACACAATATTTTGCACGGAAACGCCCGCACGTGACATACTATTTTAGACAGTTAAAGTACCGAGCTCTCTTACATAGATAGATTTGAGACGATACTACGATTTTGCCACTTTCTAATTTCTACCTTTTTCCGTCGCACTATACATCTGTAATAGTGTCATTCGAAAACTAACAGCATTGTCGTAGCCGTGCCCGTTACATAATCGTGAAAGCACAGAAATGGTTATACCAAGCAACCTAAGCATTGTATGTTGTAGTCCTTCTTAGACGTCCTCCGCTGTCAACGCTTGGCGAACCGCCAAGACCGCTATTAACGTGAGGGGGTTACATGTGGTGTCTAACGACCATTGTCCTAGGTTTATACTAGTACCTAAGTGGACTGGCAATGGGCTGAGAAGATATGACGTGTGCTTACATGTTCTCCTCGACCTCGACCGCGTTAGCGTATCGAGGGGTCAAAATATGAAAGTTGCCGGATGATTTAAATAAACGGTAAACATAATTTGAACTCCCGATACGCTAACGCGGTCGAGGAGTTAATGTCGTACAATTTTTATACTTGGCCTTCTGGCGTTCACGATGAGTAAAAAATCAATGTCTTTACTATTCGATCGTTGTCACGTTCAACTATCGTCAGTGAACCGACTTTACAGACAACCGATTTTTTTTTACATATCGTCAAGATCTAAAATCGCCGTCTCTCCAACTTGCTAACAATGTAAACAAACGTATCGATCGCGATAACCTAACTTATAAGTTTTTCAAAATCTCCGAGATTTAGTTATCTATTCTATGTTCTGTGTTACGATATTACGACCGTTTCAGTAGTGAATGGTTTCAGTGGTGGATGAGGTAGTGTGAAAATACAAGAAACTGACAAAACATGTGATGCCTTTTGTTTACATCGTTTGCAAGTTCCATTGACGGTGACTTTAGTGTCGCTAAGTTACTTATGGAGTAACGTTTTACATCGTCCTAGCGTCTTTCCTGTTTTTCGCAACGACTCAAGGAGTGTGTCCGTGTCCGTGATAACCTAATTCCAAGAGTTCACTTTCACAGAGCAATTGCCATCTGACCTAACCCATTCGGGGAATAAAGGATTCAAAAACATATTGTAAGGAATTTTTAGAGTTTCAAGCGTCCAATCATCCATATGCTATGGTGACCCCGCACTACTTGCTTGCATTGCCTGTTTGCCACCGACGAGGTATGAACATATTATAAAACTGATCCAATTCACAAATCATATGCTCATCTCATAAACGTGTAGATCGTTTTGCTCCCCCATAACTTCTGCAATAGCCATCCTGTATACCGCAATAAATTTAATTCTGATGTAGTTACGATAAAATCTAAGTAGCGTGGATGTGGGGTTGCCAGATCCAAATTTAAGAAAACCTCGTGGTTGTTCTAAAATCCACATTACGTCATCACACTTGCGGCTTAATAGTACGCCTGGCTTTAAATCTGGAGGTTGTGGGTTCGAACCTCGTCTCATGCCATTACGTTTTTCGGAAGTAATGTATTTCATAAAATACAATTCGAAATTTACCAGCTGGGGTCGATTGCATAATAATTTGTAACTTGTAATATTGGTGGAACTCTCTTTCTAATAAAAGTGATTGAAAAGAGACTTCCGCTAATATTACAAGCTACAAGTCATTATGCAATAGGCCTCTGATCTTCTGTAAAGGAAAGCATCGTAAGGAAACTTGTCCTATATCCTAGAAGAAATTCAAGTGTAGGTATGAAAAGTTTTCAACCCACTTTGGGCCATTCCAATCTAGCCAAAGTATTGATTAAATTATCTTGTTTTCACAACTAATCAAACTCAACCGTGATTTTAAAAATACCGAACGCCTAACAAATGATCCAAATTCTTCACTTGTTACGAAAAATCCTGCCGTATGGCAACTCTAAATGGGTAAAATCTGGAGTGTTGCCAGTACTGGGGGTGACATGGCCGAGATCGGGTTATGACCCTCAACTGCTTTTCGATACCGGTTCTAGATATTTATGGTAACATATGGCGTGGTTTGGGTACATTATTTAAATACGTAGAATATCAATAGTTTGCTATTTGACTAGGTTGAAAAACTATCGTTATATTTAAGTCCGGTAGTTAGTTTATCCAAAACTATTACTCGCGAATGTTTTCCGTTATCAATTTAACTAAAATTGACGAAGATAGCATTTAAGTTCCAAAGCGGGAGCTCGTGACGTCACTATTACGTATGAATTGTACCCAATTCTGACGTGACGCGAAACTTGAATGCACTGTATTTTTGACATTTTTTATTTGACGAGTAAAATAAAAAATAAGCGTACAATATATTTTTAATATTCTAAAAGACGGACTTATTAGATTTTTTTGTCGTCTAGCCTATTACCCAGAGAGTAGAAACTTACCTTTGTGGCTCATATGATGTCTCCTCAGTTTCCCCTTTTAAATATAGACTGACAATAATTTTCTGAATGCAAGGAGCCGACTCATCACTTTAATTTCTTTATTTATATTTGCTTCTCTGTCGCACTTGCATATTTGAGCAACAAAGAGGCAAATAGGCGACCGAAGAGGGGCATTTATATTTTTTGTTGTAGAAAAATATTTTTTTGGTTAATTGGAAATTTTATTTCTATTCTACTCAGAATCGCTAGCTCTTTTAAAAGTGTCCTAAAATTTCCATACATGTTGTGTCCCAAGATTTGTTTTCCATTTCGCCACCTTCAATTCATAGATTTAGTATGGCGACTATGGCGGCAGCGCAATGGAAAGTTTGAAACATACGTTTGTTTTTTCTCGTACTAGGACTAAAAGAGCTCGCGATTCTGAATAGAAATTTTCAAATTTTCAAAAAAAGATTTTTCGACAACAAAAAAAAAAGAACAGGAACGATGTGGTTCATGGTAGTGTCCGTCAATGCGTTAAGTAAACGTAGTAAAATGTTAAGTAAATGTCATAATTTGATAAAAGTTTGACTTTAAAATAACAATTAAAAACAGATCATTTGTATGGAAAGGATAATGTAGTTTGGCTCCAGGTCCCAGAACTATCTAAAATAACACAATCCTTTTCACTATCAGATTCTTTCATCTAACGCTATACAGGCTAACATATTTTGGTATAAAGCGTATGTACAAAACAAACCTCAAAACCCTTTTTCAATAAATAAACTTATTCATAAAAGGCTTAGTACGCCCGGGACGCTTCTAACTTATGCACGCATCAGAATTTGCGCAAAACACCGCATTTGTATAATTAATTCGGACATTGTCATCGTTCTGAATGTTTCAACGAGCGGAAATACTCATCGTCTAAATAAACCAGTAGAGTAAAACCATATTTTGTTACTAATAAAATAAGCCGATTATAAATATGTGTTTATTTTATTGTATGACAGACAATATATGTATAATAGGCAATAGATACTAAAGTAAGACGTTATACCGCGAAAAAGAGGAAATTCGCAAAGAGTGGCGAATTACCTCTTCGCACTTGTATCGTACGACGTTTTACAGTACATACGGCACTTTTAATATTCGACTCAGGCGTGTAAAGTGCTCTTTATTGACCTAGGGCGGTAAAGTAACACCAAGTGTACTGAAAATTACATTAACAACCCACTTTTGACTACGGACTTTTGAACCAGAGCGAGGCTTAAAATTAGGATTATCTTAATATGACTTAGTGAGACGTTTTTGTTATCTGGTTTTTCGAATACATCCAGTTACTTATGAAGTGGTATCCGTGTGTTTTATAATATGTGTTGAGGGCTACTCAACCCTTTTTTTTTTGACGGAGTGGGGAATGCTTTTACGCATCGTCCCTTCGGCCCCGGGGAGGCCATAGTTGAACGGTATGTGAGACTCATCCGCTCTTTACCCCTCTCCTAGTGCGAGGAGGAGAGCTGGCTCTACCCACTAAACCCCACTCCGGCGTTTTTCTCTCTGTGCCGTTAATGAAGGCGCCATGGGATCGAGAACATAGTAGCCCTACCCTAACACAAGTGCTGCGTCAGTACTTTAGTTGGAGATAGACTACCCGTTACTTTTTAAATAACGCTGTATTTAGCCGCGAGATACTGTGAAGACACTCTTGTTGTTAAGCTAACATGGTCATTTGCATTATAACTTAATTTAACATGTCCGTGAACATGGCGCTTGCAACAGCGTCGAAATATCGGGTGCTCAATAAAACAAACATACTGTAACTACCCCGTTTTAAATATTAGTTTTACGACACTCTTGTACTAATATTGCTGGCTACAGCATTTGTTACCCACGCATGATCTTCAAGTTCTACTAGATCTATCTGATCCAGGTCGACCACCGCAGCCAGTGTCAGTCAATGTGTCAACTGCAGAGTTAAGTGACCCCCCCCCCCCTGCATAGAAAGTTTGTTTGCAGGGGGGAGTCACTTAACTCTGCACCTGACCGTACAGTGTACTTAACTACACCGATTAACCGTGTAGTCACTACTGCGTGCGTAGCCAAGATGCCAATCGCTCACGCTTAAAAACGTATCGTAGCTACCTTTCTCTATCACTCTTCCTTATTAGTGTGACAATGACAGTTGCGTGTCGTTATCGACTTAGCGTGAGCGATTGGCATCTTGGCTACGTACCCTGTAGTCCGACTTTGAAGAAAAGACATGAGCGGATCTCGAGTAAAAACAAGTGACGACGCACCAGATTAACCACCTTATTCATCAAAACTTAACAGACCCATATTACTCAAAGTATGTTTAGTCCCTTTTAGCAAACGCAAATGTCAAAGTGACAGATAAGGACAAACGACAAATTAGTTAACGGAGATTTGATGAGCATTTTTGAATTAAGGTTTAAGCTTGTGTATAAGGAGGGTACCTACTTAACCCAGGAAAGATAGCTACGGTTTTGACAGACATTCAATTATAGCCTAATTTACTCAAATTACGTTCGAATGGGATAGAAACTGGTCCTGACCCATTTTAAACGAAAAAAATAACATATATACACAAAAATTTTACAAGAAAATCGTTTGTAACATGTGTGTACATACTTGTGGCGATTAGCTTGCAACTATATTTTGTTGGATTTCGTTGCCTTCGTATTTCGGGACTCACGATATATCCGTTATACTAAGAAAGTCAGCTATTATAAATGATTTCTAAAATAATCAAAATTGCCATACTAGCTGTCAGTTCAATGACTAGGTTAACTCCCTCATACCCGTCGTCCGACCGTCGCCGAAGAATTTTTTTTTAAATTTCGAACTTGAATTATAAAATGGTCGAAATTGAACTACTGGGTAGATACTTCTTGTCTATACGAGTACGTCCAACTGCTGGCTTGTCGCTTGCACAAGATGGATTGTGTTTTAATTCCCACGCTGGAATAAAAGTTTTCAAATGCCTTATTGCTTTCTATCCAATAGAGCCATATTACAGATGGAAATCTCTCGCAGGCCACCACTGGAATGGAGGCAAAAGGTTGAAGACTTGTTAAATTACTGACTCACGGGCCACGTTACACCAGTTTACCCTCACTTGACAAAGCTTCGAGAACAAACCTCCTGAATATTTACAAGAGCGCAGCTGCGGGACCGCGGCCATTTTCATATTTTGATTCACTGTTCGGATCGGGTGACAGCTGACGACCGGCACATATAAGATGTGGTCCTTTTTAACTGGACATTTGTGATCCCTATTGCATACGGCATAAGATCTACCGTTAGTCAGTTGTAAAGGTTATTTCTGTTCGTACATATATGATGTGGTCCTTTTTAACTGGACATTTGTGATCCCTATTGCATACGGCATAAGATCTACCATTGGTCAGTTGTTATTGTTCCTGTTCGTACATATAAGATGTGGTCCTTTTTAACTGGAAATTTGTGATTCCTATTGCATACGGCATAAGATCTACCATTGGTCAGTTGTTATTGTTCCTGTTCGTACATATAAGATGTGGTCCTTTTTAACTGGAAATTTGTGATCCGTATTGCATACGGCATAAGATCTGCCGTTGGTCAGTTGTTATTGTTGCTGTTCGTACATATATGATGTGGTCCTTTTTAACTGGATATCGGACATGTCGGACCACGCAGCGTTGGGAGGCCTTCAGAAGGTGGACCGACGACCTGGTGAAGGTCGCGGGAAACCGCTGGATGCGGGCAGTGCAAGACCGGTTTAGTGGAAATTCTTGGGGAGGCCTTTGTCCAGCAGTGGACTTCCATAAGCTGATATGATGATGATGATGTAGACAATCTCAAACAGATCGACGCAAAGCTATATAAACAATATTAGTTTAACTGCCACAATTTAGGCCTAAACACACTACACGCCTAAAGTCGCGTAAAGACGCTGTCACTAACTATCAAAGTCTCTAAGCCACTTTGGAAACATCTAAACTTATAATCCTTCCAAACCAACGTAAACTAAGCTTTGAGTATTTCCTTTAGGGTCGATTTTTAAATGGCTGGTTACATGCTGAAGTCGAAGCTTTAGAGGTAAGGTGAAATAAACCTTATACGTAAGGAATAGGGTTGAGATTTCATTGGGTAGTGAAGCGTTAAAGCCTGATCCATCAACGTCGTGTCGGTGTCGGTATTTGTTCCATCATATCTTGTTAGATAGCATTAATTATGATAAGGGATAGTATGGGAAGTCATTTAGTATACAGCCCTGTTAGCTAACGATAGTACGAATTTTACAGTAGTTTTTGACATGAGAATAATCCTGTTTCGGAATTTCGTGACGTATGTCGTGTTTTTTGTGACAAATGTCAAGAGCCTTACACAAAATTATTCGTTTTGAATGGTACTCGTAATAATCATGTTTTATTGATAATTGGCATGTTGGCGGCAAACAAGCATACAGCCTGCACAATAGTAAGCGGCGCCCGTAACCGTTAGACGCCTGTAACCAGTAATAATGATGCTGACAATCGTCACACCCGTGGCCGTGGTGAAATTGAGGAGGTATGTCCCGCGCGCGAAGGTGATATGACATAAATTATTAAAACTTTTACACATTATTCTAGTCGTTTGCTCCTAACAAAACTAGCGACACCTATAATTTTGAAACGATGATATTTTTCCACATTTCCCTTGTTGATAAGTTAGTAATTTGTTGATAATTAGTGATGTACTAACATCGTTTTGTTACAACAGTTTCAAAGGGCTAATTAATAAAGCTTTGCACTTACTAATGCCAGATTACCACCGGTAAATCCTTGTGTACAAAAGCGCATAAGCACCTAAACATCTGCATAGTTGCAGGTTAAAGTTGGACGGGTTGCTGTTACTTACTCGGGCTACTTCAATATTATACGAGCGTACAGCATGATAATCTGGGGTAAATTTAAAATTTTCAAACTGTAATTTTTGGAAAAAATAACACGCATGCGTTTTATGACAGCGCTGTCTGAGCCCCGGAGATGACATCACTCTACATAGTTAGTCCTGTCCGACGATGACTGCCCGAAGCAGTCGAAACATGTAGCGCCTATTGCGCAAAATATATGTGTTTTAACAATTTTTTTTAATATTAATGTCAGTATGTTTCGTGAACATTTCAGTTTAGTCGTATGATAGAGCTCTCTGAGCCGCGGAGGTGACATCACTCTACATACTCTGTCCCATCCTACGATGACAGCCCGAAGCAGTCGACACATGAAGCGCCTATTGCGCAAAATATATGAGTTTTAACCGTTTTTTTCAATATTAATGTCAGCATGTTTCGTGAAAATCTAACTATTTTGGAAAACATCGTTATGAAAACGGACTGACCCCAATAAGGCATCGTTTACCCTCTGGGTTAGAAGGCCAGATGGCAGTCGCTTTCTTAAAACTAGCGCCCCCGCCAAATCTTGGGATTAGTGCCAAAGCGGATCCTACGTTCCCTGAGCCGTGGCATGAGCCAGGAATACGCGAGGAAGAAGAAGATATATTAGTGCTCTAAAATCACAATCTATCGCTGCCCTTTTTTTCCTAGCCAGTCATAGTGACCCACTGCTGGGCAGAATCCTCTTCCTTTGATCTCTAAGACTCCCAATAGTCGATGTTGTATCTGACCTGGCCATTATTTGAGGAAAACGTCTAGATCGTTATCAATATCACAGCTACGTTAATTTCTTACGTATCAGCACCGATACATATTTTGTGCCTATTTAGGTATATTTTTATAGATATTGTTGTATGACCATACGCAGCCGACCGCATGGTGACAACCCTAATGTTAATGTCATCTAGACATTTGCATGCTTCACAAGCTAAAAGTCAAATGTAGGAAAGAGAAGCTTCTGTACTTTAGTAGGTACTATTACTTATTCTGTGGTATCAACTTAATTTCGAGGATTTCCACAGGCATAATAGGTAGTTTTCATGCATAATATTGAACCTGCCTAAGTAACGTCCCATGTCAGGTTGTAATTACCATAGCAAGTGCCAACTTGAGTTTGAATTAAATTGCGTTTATATGTAAAATGCAGATTTCAATAGCACTCGAACATTGCTCATTATGGGTGTTTGTTGGACAATCAACGATATTGTATGGTAATCAAAGTATCAATTGTGTTTGATTATGGATGTATATCTGAATAGACTCCGCATGTCCGCGCTTAATTAAATGTTGCGACGAGTGCGTCATATTTGAGCCTGAGGCGAGACGAGACGAGAGTCCGTGTAGTTGATTGGAATGATTCACAAAGCTCATGAATGTGTTTTGATGCAAAACCTGATAGTACGAAAATAAAATGGGTAGTGCAGTATGTGGTTTTTAAACATCAATAGCATATTTTTTATTCACACGCTGGCGATAATCATCACCTGAGTGAAAGTACTACACAAAACTCCGTCCAATATGGAAAACGATTTCGGCCATCAGTTCCCTCGCAGACCTTTTAAAAAACACGCTTGTAGGCTCATAGTTTTTTAGCACAATTACATTCAATATAAATAAAATGAAATCATTTCGCATTCATTCACTTTGCGTGTTTCGTGGAAATAATTTTGCGTGGTCTTCTTGAATATGTCTATGTTATAATAGAAATGTATCAATTGTGTCCAATGTAGGGAGCCGTCTTATTATCATAATTTATTATAGGGTGCGTGGCTTTGATTAAGGCTTATACATGGTGCTCTAAATGCAAGGGTCGGTTGTACTTGACTTGATAAACTTTATAAATTAGTCTATTTTTTGCATTATTTTGCAAAGAATAGTTATTTAAGACCCGTATAGAATGTTGCTTATGGAAACTATACAACTTAACCGTTTTCTTAAAAAAGCGTGAAATCGGGACAGGACAGGACGTAACGGAACGGAACGGGACTCACGGGACGATTTGTCAATTTCTAATTTCTATAGCAAGAATCACGCGATAGCTCGGAACCTATAGGATGTTACGTGATGTTTTCTATAGAAACTGACAGATCGTCCCGTCCCGTCCCGTCCCGTCCCGTTCTAGTGTGAATTACCCGTAACATCATCATGATATACCTATGGCCCACTTTTTTACACCACTTCAGTGACAAACAAGCATGCGGCCTGTTAGAAAGCGGTCACCTATTCAACTCCAGGAGTCTCACATGCGCGTTACCGACCCATTAAAACCACTCCTTTTTTGCCCCATACTGAGAATAAATCCTTAGCAGGGTTCATTCTGCAACCGAAATTCTTATAAAACCGCACGTGACCATTTAAGTTGTAGGATGCCGTCTGCTATTAGATAGGATTTGTTCAACTGTTTCGTTTGAGTGTCAACATACCAATTCTCGTTTGCTCAGTTTAACTCTGCCACACAGCACCTTTAAATTAAATATAGCACGAAGCAAAGTTGCAAACAACGGGCATTTATAATGGGAAATATTGCTAACTGGTCGAATATTGCAACACGGGAATACTGCTAACTGGCCGAATTTGGAATTCAGTTAGGCGAGTGTAGATTCATTAGGGGCGTATACAGCGGAGATGTAGAGTATCTGGAAGAACCTTTATTGTTATATGTGCCGTACTCATTTTTTACCGACATTGTTCTGTATCCGCGCTGAAAACAGTCGATTTAAGGATGACTCACACTAGCACGGGACGGGACGGGGCGGGACGGGAAAATCTGTCAATTTCTATAGAAAGAATCACGTGATTTATTTATTTGAAAACATGCTTACATGAACTTACAGACAAATCCAATGCGCCATGAAACTTAACATTAACATATACCAAGCAGGTACATATAACTATTTCAATTAACGATCAGGTACAAACAAACAATTACAAATAATACAATTTCACACACCCAGATCTTTAATAGAAAACACGCGGTTTATAGACTCGGACCCCAGCACATAGTGTGCAAGCAACGGCATATGAGCACGGCTGAAAGTACAGACGCAATACTTAGCTGATAGCTCGCAGTGATAACTCGGGGCCCTCGGATGTCACGTGACGCTTTCCATTTCCGTGAACATGGCGCTTGCAACATAAAACAAACATACATAGTAAATATCCCGTTTTAAATTGTAGTTATAATATAAACTCACTGTCATTTATCGGCCATATACGGTCGTATTGCCTATGGGTATGTTGTAATTATTGGCAGATCCTGCGTATATGCCTTTTTCTTGCCGGCAATAGGCTAGACGACAAAAAAACTCTATTTAGTCCGTCCTTTAGATTATTAAAAAATATTGTACACGTATTTTTCTTTTGTTCGTCAAATCAAAAATGACGAAAATACAGTGCGTCCAAGTTTCGCGTAACGTAACTATTAGGTACAATTCTCACCTAGTAGTGACGTCACCAGCCCCCACCCCGAAACTTTGATGCTCTATATCTTCGTCAATTTTAGTTAAATTGAGAAAGGAAAATATACGTGCCTAATTATTTTAGACAAGCTAACTGATGACGGACTTATTATAATGATAGTTTTTCAACCTAGTCGTCATCCCTATTGGTGGGGGTTCGACCCCCAGCCGTCTATTGTGTGCCGCATCCAGCGTAACCGCAGCTGCGAGAGTGTTATCTAATTTGTCTGTCGCAGTCTAGGACCCGCTTTTAGGCTTCACTTTAGGGTGAGGTCACACTGTTATACTAAGATAATAGTCATTTTTAAAGATAAAATTTAAATACAGATAACACAAACAGCACAAGTGTCACGAAAGTATTCTCATTTCAGCGTAGCTATTGCTAGCGTTAGCCAGAGCGCTAATCTTCCGACGACAATTCTGTGAGCAATCCCGGCAACAAACATTATAAAACTGACAATCAAAAAGAAGGGAAAGAAAGAAATGAATCCTCCAATATTGAGTTTTCCCGGACCCGGACGAAATGTTCTAAAACTACGGACATTTATATAACTCGTGTTTCCAATCACGATAGTCTTTTTTGGTTGTAGTCGTGACAGGGTACAAGGTTCGAGCAGTAGCCCGGACCCATTGTATTTCAGAATCCTTCGCTAAGCTTGGGACTCTATGAAAGAATTCTTGACTTCGTTCGTGATTCTATGTCCCTAATACTCGTACTTCTCCGTATTGACGCCTCGGAGACCCTCCCCCCTTGATACATATGATTATGGTCACATTTGGCTAACCCCTTCCCTCATAGTGTGAAGTCACAAGCAATATCTAATTTCATATCAATTTAAATCCTCCTTACGTTTTAAGACGACATTTTATGTAGACTTTTGTACCACAAAGTATGCCAGAAACTCTTTTTTTAGACGTGCATAGCGTAACCACAATATTATGTTTTTCAATTATATAGACATTTTCCCCGTGATTTTAAACAGCTTTATAAAACGGATAGCAACCTGATTGTTTAAAGTATTATATTTCTTTTTTAAGATTGTTTATGTTGTTGAGCTAATTAATGTTGTAATGGAGTATGTTCGCAGTTACCTACAACAGTACTTATCGATTGTATAATATTAAGGAAACTAATATTAACAATTATAATGTGCGGTCCCGTAATTAATGGACGAGCCCTAACAATGCTTATTTGCTCAACTATTTGCTACCAATTATCATAAATGTTGTTTGACTAAAATGGCGATACTCTCTCAGACTCAGAGACTAAAATGATTGACCAGACAGATAGCTTAGCTTACCCATGGGTGGCCAGCTTTAGCGGCAAATTAAGGCCATGTTTTGCTCCGTACAGTACTAATCCTGACTAGGAAATTAGGGGCGTAGCTTGCTTCTGGTTATTTTTAGCTTGGCGGCTAACTTTGGACAAGTTTTGTGTGAAAGTCATTAGCAGCATAGCGTATAGCATGTGTACTATTATTAATTATGAGTATTCGATATAGGTAATTAATATAAATAAGGTAAAAAATATTACGGGACCATTTTACACAAATCGACTTTTTTTTAATACTACGACGGTGACAAACAAACATACGGCCCGCCGGATGGTAAGCGGTCACCGTAGCCTATGAATGCCTGCAACTCCAGGGGTGTTACATGCGCGTTACTGACCCTTTAAAAACTTTAACACTCCTTATTTGAAGAACCCCATACTGTAGTCCTTTGGGAAAACAGCGGCAGGAGCTCATTCCACAGCCGGAGCGTCCGCGGGAGGAAGTTCCTCTTAAACCGCACGGTACGAGACCATTTAGGCTCCAGGGTATGCGGGTGAACACCCTGCCGACGGCGAGCGGTGCGATGGTAGAATGCAGCTGTTGGTATCATATCAAACAATTCTTCAGAGCACAACCCATTGTACAAGAGATAGAACACACATAAAAAATAGGTGAAGCATAGGTGAAGTCTCTCCTTAGGCTTAAGGGTTCGATATCGCTTGCGAGTTTGGGATCGTCGACAATTCGGACAGCACGTCTTTGGATCGAGTCAAAGGGCTCCAGCTGGATTCCAGGTGCTGCGGCCCAAATTCTTAGTACCACATTAAACTCAGGCTTGTGTTGTGGGAGCTAGACGACTATATATCTACGTTTCGCGATTTATACGAGAAACTTGCGTGCGCTGGGTCCCCATGGACCAAGAGTTTCGACCCCAAATGGTACAAAAAGGGCTCTCTGCCCAGGCTCTTATATTTATTACGTTTTAAAATTTCGGCGCTTTCAGCCGCTCCGCCCGATTTTACTTTAGTTCGTTGGAGGTGGGTCAGTGCCAGCGTGTCTACGCAGGTAGCATCCCACACTAGCATCCGACCCGAACTCCAAGGAACCAAGGACACCCCATCGGGTGTCTTGCCATCATCCCTGAAAATGTCGGCTCAAGGAGAGCAGAAAATAATATAACCCAGAAACAAATATTACCGATCAACACACAAATAAATTCCCTGGCCAAGATTCGAACCTGGGACCTCCTGCTTCGTAGGTACCAATTGTTATGGCATTTTTAATACATATCTTTCTAGGAACATTCTAAGAGAATCTCTTACGAAATGCGATTTTTCTAATACTTTTTGATTGACACTCATTGATTGATGACTTGTCTAGAGACTGCGGTATTTTGTAAGAGATGAAAATATGACGTACAAAGACTACAAAGTATTAATGTTTACGTAACTATGTCTTATTTTCTAGGATTTATCGGAATTATTCAAAACCATGTTCTTGCACACATACCGTGCATTGAGCGTACAGATATATATTTATGGAGAAAGCGTAGATGTCACACGTACCACTGCCAGCCAGTATTTTCCTAACCTGAACTCAGTCTAGATCAAACGACTTGAAAGCGCTGTTTTTCGCACAATCATCGGGTATATATAAGTGATAAGGTTGTTCAGTAAATACAATCGACCGTTATCCAGTAGCTTCCGAAAGCTGTCATCTTAAACTTGTATCTCTTCATATGTCTTTTCAGAACATCCTTGAACCGCATGTACTGGCCACAGATTTTTCTGACATGCAAGACACGTGTTCGCTGTGCCATGCTCAACCGCAAATGCTGCCTCAATCTTTAATCTTCATCAATTATTTTGACGTGACAACGTCTTAAATTAGGTTGCGGCTGGGAGTCACTAATGAAAAAGTGTAACGCTCGGTAACGTTACGATGAGTCACCGAACGAGAGAGAGGCCCGCCGAATGCCTTGCGTCTCTCTCCCACTCAACTATGATCGGTCTGCCGCGCGCGCAGCACTAGAGAATTAGGCGCATTGAATCGGCGCATGCTTGTGTCTCTGTCTTTGTCTTTCTCGAACGTTGATAGTGTTAAGTAAGTTCCTATTGTGCAATTTAATTATATTCATATCAATAAATATTCTACCGAGAAAAAGACGTTGTCACGTAAAATCTTCGCCCGTAATTTTAAGCCGCGCTTTATGCGTCATCCTTTTCAGAGTCATGTCTGTGATATACCTTAAAGCGAGCGGATTGTGATGCACGTCTGGCAAGCCTTTATAATGTCAACTAGCTCCGTTTACACCGCGGAGTCGTGTGCAATTTACAGCCCGGGGACGTCTGTCACACCGTAGGGAGTGCGACCGGTAAATATTTGGGTTGAAAATTACCGATACCTAACCACTCTAACCAGGTTAATGAGCTACCGGTAATAGTCTAGACGACTAAAAAAATCTATTTAGTCCGTCTTTTACATTATTAAAAAATATTGTACACGTATTTTTTATTTTGTTCGTCAAATCAAAAATTTCGAAAATACAGTGCGTTCAAGTTTCGCGTAACGTCACCATTAGGTACAATTCTTACCTAGTACCTAGTGACGTCACCGGCCCCCACCCCTTAACTTTGATGCTCTTTATCTTTGTCAATTTGAGTGTTGGGGTATGGACGCTATCACTTAAGGAAGAGCCATAGGCTTGTAGTAGCGGAGCGTAAAGTGCTCAGAAAAATTCGGGGACATGTGACAATGCACACGCATTGTGATTTTAGGTTTTTTTTAATTGTTTCTTCCAATATAATGCAGCAATATATTTTTCTGTTTCTGTTACATTTACGTGCCATTCGATTAAATAAATAAATAAATTTGGTATCTTAAACATTCACTTTCGGAAACAAACTTTATCTACCCACATATCATTAGTGCTTTAAAATGCGTTCAGAGACCATTAGGCAACCAGCATTACCGACCAGCAGGAATTAACGGAACCGTAATTTTAACATAACCTCCTGAAAAGAGTAGTTTATGAGTTTTTTAATTTGGAACAGCTGTCAAATTCAAGTGGGTGTCTATTCATTCATCATTCTGAACTGTCATTTGTTTGTTGGCTTTTTACTGTTTGCTAATGAAAATTTGTGAAAAAAGGGTTTCTGTATTATTTTTTATTTTATTTATTTATAGATATTTTACATATAGCACCCTACGGTTTCTGAACCCATCTTAGAGCACTTATGATGTATGTGTGTAGATAAAGTAGTGTATACATAATATTATTTAGGCATTAAAACATCAAAGTTATTATGAACTCGCCTTCGGCTCGTTTCATAAACCCAAGCTCGTGTTGTAATGCCCTTCTTTATGTAAAGTCGCATAAACTACAACTTATTTCTTAGGTATTTTATTTTCTTAGATAGTATTCACATCGTATTGGTGTGACAGACACCCACTTCAACCGTGAGGCGTATTAAGAAGTTGCTTTTTCGAGCGGCGTACAAATACACTCACTCACTTACTGCGCCCACGTTTCACTCTGAGTCGCTCACTAAATCTGTGAGCCTGCTTTGCTCAGCTAAATGTAACTGAAATGTTTCTGAGACGGATTATGGAGTAGTTAGGTACTGCGAAATTAAATTTAATGAAAATGGGAACAGAAGTGAAATTTTCTTCATTAAAACTAATGTCAGACATATCTAATATAATAAAATTACGGATAAAGCTCACGTTTTATTAATCACTAGCGGTGTTTCCGGACCGATACGACCTTCAAACCTTCAAGAAAAGAGCGTACTCCCACCTTAAAGGCCGGCAACGCACTTGCGACACCTCTGGTGTTGCGGGTGTCCATGGACGACGTTAATCGCTTACCATCAGGTGATTCGTTTGCTCGTTTGCCCCCTATAGCATAAAAAAAAAAAAAAAAAAAAAATCACTACGCGCGATATGTTACCCTGAATCGGTCATCGAGAGCGCAGCGGGCGGTGAAGCGAAACGCTTTAGTACGTCTGCTTGCGTCATCGCGCACTGTACCGGACGCTTTATAATATATCTCGCGAATAATTTTGTTATAATTTTCTTAATTGTTAGCATGAACAAAAATTATAGATACTTACATACGTAACTGCCCATACAAAGTAGATTTCACCCGAAATAAACCTCTCAACTCATTTGCTTAGTTCCGATAAATCCGACTTTCCAATAATGGGGATTACCGCGAGTCAATTTGTCTCCAGCCAGTTACAAACGTCTCTTTGACAACTCTTTCATATTGACACAAGACCCACGCATGAGTGGCGCCGCCTAGTGAGCGGCAATAGCAATGCCAGTACCCGTAAAAAAAATCGTTTCATATTGTAAGTGGTATAACTCGCGCATAATAAGAACTCGGGGCCTTACCATGACGTTTTAACTTGTATGGTGTGCTCAGTTGTATGGTAGCGACTTAGTTTTAGGTCCTAAACTGAGCCCTGTATAGTTTGGCCAGGATATGTTCTCATCCGTGCATAGTCAGGGAGAGTCGTACTGTCTTTTTCCTACGCTTGTTGCCACTCCGAAGAAAAGGGAGACTAATAGAGATTTTTTTATGTACCTACTGCGCAATTTGGTTTATACAAGTATATGTCTGCTGCCATAAAATATGTTTAAAAATAAATATAAATTAAAATTGGAACTCATCGCCATTGCAATGCGGTACGCGTAACTTTAAGTACATCATTATCAAAAACATAAAAAAATAAGGTAATCAGGTAGGGTGACCATGACTGTTGATTAATAAGGATAATTTTTATTGATAGTAATATTAATGACAATTTATTGTAATTTCAACTAGTGTTTCTTATTAAGGTTTATCGGAAAATGTGATCACAATTTCTTTAAAACGTTACTCCGTAATAATGATTTAAAAAAAAGGCGGTAATCCTGGTCACGGCGTGCATAGTCCTTCTTTGCGTCCCTAACCATCGCCAGCTTGGGCCCTGTCCCGATACCGAGTGCACTCTAGGTTATTATTTTATCATATGTTTATATGTATTTTGTATTGTTCTTGTATCTGTTTTTTGTATTTGACCGACTGACTATAATTATATTGTAAAAATCCTAGCCCAGTAAGAAGAAAAATAAATAAAGGAATATACATATTAGTATCAATAAAAGCCATTATTACGAGATTTGCCTTATCATACCAGTTTTATTAGCTCTTTACCTTAGTTATATTATTCACCTGGTTTAACCAAAACACTAACTGTCACATAGTAGCAAACATTCATTGTTGCATGCTTATCGAGATTAGTTCGCTGACCAGAGTTTTAACTAGTTCATAGTTCAAATGTATTTCGAATATAACTAGTTAGTTCGTATAGTTATAACGACATTATGTTACTTTGTTTGTCTAATACATTGTTTTAGTGGCAGTTTTGAACTATTGTAAGGAATTGGAGAGTATTCTACCTAGTATGTATGTATGTATGTATGTATAAGCTTTATTGTACAATAACACAAGAAATACAAGAAACACAGTAACATAGACAATTTGATACAACAAAGGCGAACTTATCCCTATGAGGGATCTCTTCCAGTTAACCTAGTACTTTTTGTTGTAAAACCTGTACACGGCATGGGCTTTAAAAGTAGAGCGATTTATGACAGATATTATAAACATTAATATCATCATGTTTTATTGTATTAAATGTTTTATTCCGAAACAAAATATGGTAGATAACAAGACATCTTAAATCAAATGATGACTAAAGGATTTGTTTTGTTATTCTTTTCTTAGATTGTATTTTTTATTTTATTTGATGTACCGACTGCCAAAATCTGCTAATATTTGGTTTTTGTATGGTACTAACTATAATGTGTATAAGTAGTATAAGTACTGGCTAATTGTTTTGTAACAAAATGTTGATTCAGCCTACTCAAGTAAATTCACTATACTTATATTATTTATGGATTGATTTGTGATCAATCTCAAAAATGCTCTGCAAAAATCATTGATTGATTCGAGACATTTTGCTATATTTTCTGTAATTAGGCAAACATAAATCTTAGACGAGTTGTGCCTTTTTTTTATGTAAACACTTGCGTTCGTGTTTGAAAGTCTAATCCGGATATTTTGAAGACGCCTCTTTTTATTTAATGATAAATTATTGCAGTTTTAAATTTAAATAATATAGTAGGTATACCTAATTCGTGTAACGCTAGAAAAATTATGATAAAACCTTTGGCGATTAATTTCTAGGCCAACCTGGGGTATGGCCAATATGGGCACTAAAATGCTTCGGTACTTACGCATTTACTGATTTTTATTTATTAAATGACCACGAATGCTTTAACATTGGTAACTATATTAATATTCAATATCAGGAAAATCATTGAACATTACATGTTCTGTATCAAAATATGGTTCTCGTTTTGATTAAATACCACAAAATTTATGAGCAATACCTAGAACTGCATCCAAACGGTATATTTAGTTGAATCGCATTTCGCTGCACCATCCTGATACTTCGCAATAAATTACAAACTTGCATTGCCGTTAAACATTTTTAACTTAGACCATAACTCTAAAGATGTATCTCGCATTCTTTGTTTCAAAAGTGCACGTTTAAGTTTGTAAAAGGGGGCTCCACGTGCTGGCCGGTGAGAAAAAAAAGGGACGAACGCAGGTAGAAAACACAATACGAAGGATGCGTTCCGTTCCTACTTCATTTACAAACTTGTCAATCAGCCGTCAAATTTATCGGCAATCTTTATGTGAACGGCATAAGATTGAAATCTGTTTAATTTCAATTTTCCCAACACCAATTTATTTAGGTTTCGAACACTGCGTTGGTTCTTTGGTGTATGGAGCATTTATCGCCGGTCAAATTGTATGTTTGGAACGCAGCTTTTAGAATCTTTTAGGTTAGTTTGGATCGTTCGCGGTATGATGCGTTGCGTTCTGGATTCGCGTGTGTGTTTTTAAATGTTTAATATTAGTTAAACAGTGATATTTGTGTGTAAATGTGTTTAATGTGCACAGTGTAGTGTTGTGTATTGGATTGCCATTTGGAATTGGGATATTCTCGCCTGGTATGTAGAGCATTTGGTTTGTGAGTGGTTGTTTACTCTATGGTTGCAACTCGCAACCATGCTTATGCTTTTATAAAGATTAATTTTTAATATCATTTTGAAGCGTTATGGTTATTTGAACTACATTTCGTAATAAAGAGTGTGTCAGTAAGTTGGTAATAGAGATTTCATTATAGTCTGTAATTTGTAGTTCATTTGAACTAGCATCCTTTTACAATTTCCAAACACTAACCAGAATGCATATCAAATTAGGTAACTGGTTTAGACTTGTTTTTGTAGGTTTTCTTACTAAATGTTTGAATAAATATATAAATACATTGTTTTCAAATTTGTCGCATATCAGTTTTTAAACAATGTTAAACCTATTAATTGGCATGACCATTACACATTACACATGTCATCGTCATAGTAAAAGCAGAAACGTTTCACTACTGGATATTATGTAGTGGATGTACCTACTCCTCGCATCTCTATAGCGATCGGCGAAACGATGCTTCCCTCTAATAACGGTTCCCTGTGATCCGAAAAAAATATACTCATTTCATTTTTGGGGTGATCGTTAGCACTATGTTTAACTAGCAAAGTGTTTGAAAAACAATAACCCGTTACTTTTCTAAAAAAGCTTCGTTCTTTTAAAGTTTTAGAAACGAATTATTGGATATCTCGATCACCAAAATCAATTAAAATATGAATAATTTCGACGATACTGTTTAATACATACGTAAATAAATAAATTGAAATTAATAAAAATGATTTATTCAGTAGCACTATTTTAACATTGGTGTCAGTGTGTACAATGGTGTCCCTTTTTAAGTATGAAAATACCCGTGTTAAGCAACACCGCTCTTTATTATAGATAAACTTTCTAAGAGGTACTTATTGGTAAATAGACTTAGACTAATATAACATATGAGAAACAGGTTAGATGATTAACAGATATCAGGAATTTAAGGATAACGATTTCAAAAAGCCACTGTGTGTGTGTGTGTGTGAAATAGAGAACACTTACTTAATATGATCAATAAAATGTTCATTTTTTTAGTAGATATTCTATTTCAACGTAGGTTTTGTTTTTAACCCAGTTCACTATTTATATTTTACATTCTCTATATGTAATATACAAATATGTAAATTTATGTTAAAAGCGTAATCCACAAAACTATATAGACATTATGGATTACATTTCTACTATATAGGTATACAATAAAAATGGTCCATCAATGTGTGAGGAGAGCGAGCGTGATATTGTGCATACATTATTTTTGGACTAGTACAAAAAAAAATAATTTTAGAAAGAAGAAGAAAGAAAGAAGATTTAAAAGATGGAAAAATTGTGGCAACAGGGTTGTAAATTACCTAATTTTGGGAAACTAGTCATTTTCTGTGTTAAAACTAGCGGCCTAAAATTAGCGGAGTCATTGTGGCATATTTTACCACACGAGGTACATGCACGTTTTGATTCTATATCGATTTCATTCTGTTATAACCCTTCTTGTTGGTGGTTTGGTAAAAAATACAGTCTCTGTCTTTACCCCAGTCATAGGACTGCCAAACTATAGTAGGTATAGGTACGTACGTAAACGATAAAACCCGACAAGCTTTGACTGCACCATTTGGCATGTTATCGTATATACGTATATATATATACGATAAGTTGACAGAAACCCGAGAGTGTAACGTCATTCTGGGAATCTGGGATTGCACGGGGTACGGAGAAATTGGTATTTACCTATTACTATCGCGTGGGGTATTTTTATTTGATCTATAGTAAAATACGTCACATGATATCTGTGTTTATTTAATGGTATTTACACGGTACGGGTATATTAAATAAATAGTAAGCATACCACAGTATAACACTTCGTATTTATAGTATATTTATACTAAATATTTTACCGGCACTTAGATATAACTCTGATAATTGATATCGCTTATTCTTCATATAGTTCTGTGTTATCTTAGCTTCTATTCCATCTGTTTGTTAATGGTTTTAAAAAAATGCCCAAAAGAAACATCACAACTACCACATATAGGTTAACTACCAAAACATGATTGGCGTTATTCATAAACGCAGATCAAAGAAAGTCTCTCTAAGTGACTGCTTGTCCTTATCTGTCAGTTTGACATTTGCGTTTGTTAGGAAGGGAGAAAACATATTTTAACTGAAACGTCTGTTCACTGTTGAAATAAAAGCTAAAGGCCCCAAATGCACGTACCGTATCTTAAGTTTAAAAAGGACCTTACTTTAAGTACCCAACGTTGATGATCCTTATCCGCCATCTTGTGTTTGTAAAAAAGAGACGCCTTTAAATAGAAAAGATGTTACAATCTGTTTAAACAGACGAATGTATCTTAAAACGCAATTTCTTAACGGTCTCAACCGTTTCCTATAATGGAATTGCTCGGTATTACATATTCAAAGAACTAAGTTAAATACTAAAATTACTGAGAAGACATAGTTCGAAATGAAATGAACTAGAAATTGCTGCTTTGAGCTGAACTTCTTACGACTAGAGTCACCATGTTTTAAAGAATTTGTACAAAAAATGCAATCTTTTAATTCAAAATATAATTCAAGGACACTTTACAAGTAAATTAGCATTGCGGATAACTCACACTAATCCGATTCAATCCGGGACGATCTGTCAGTTTCTATAGAAAACGTATCATGACCTCCGTTTTACGTAATTATGTTAGTGTTTTCAAGTGCTAAATAATAAATAATGGAAATTATATGAAAAAGTACGCATGAATACGGATATGTCCCGTAAATTCAAAATCGTGGTCACCCTACTCGGTTCAAGAACAAAGGTTCTGCAATACTTTAGAAATAATATTTAGTTAGCGTTAGCGTTTCAAACGATCCATTCAAATGTTTTTATATCATTTACCTCCAAAGTAGTACGTTGGTATCTAATTTACTTAAGTTCTTACTTTGACTTGTGAGACATTACGTTACGCCTTTGAAAAAAAAACTTCTGCTCAAGTTATGACGAAGGTATTATTAGATTACGTAAAGGCCTAGGCCTATAAAGTAAGAAATGTCTCAGATCTCGTGTAATTGTCGTCCGAAGCTGAGGTCGACAAACATGTGATCTGTGGCTTTCTTATTTACTGACCAAGGTCTCCTACACTATTTTTCTGCTCGATGCACTCGGAAAGCGGCGAAATTATTTAGCGTTGCAGCCTGCAATTCGCTGCTTGTCGGCCGGAGGGCAGAAAAAAATATTTTAACCAACTGTTCAATATATGAAAAGCTGGTAAAAGAGCTGAAACTTTAATTTATTTAGTGTTATAATATATTACACTAAACGCTAAAAATACTGATTTTGTGCTCAAGTGTGGTCAAATTCTAGTGATTCTTAAGTGAGATGTCTAAATAAAAAATCACTAGATTGGCATGATACGAGCCGCCAGGATTTGAACCCGAGACCTTCGGATTAAGAGTCTCGCTTCATACCGCTGGGCCACCAACGCTCTTTGATCTCGTTACAAAAAATTAAATTTCGATTATCCGATATTTTTAATACCCGAACATTCCGAACTAGACTCGGTCCCATTAGTTCGGATAATCAAGTTCTACAGTAGTTATAAGTTACATACATGGTGAAGATAGATGGCGCTAGTAGTCTTTAACAAGACTTATATTAAACTTTGATACCATACTAATAATGTCTATCCATCTAACTACATATTGTCACTAATCTCGACACGTGTAATTTCCCTCAGTGGGACTATCTAATTGAATTCTATCGAAGCAAACGTTTTCGGGCGACAGTAAAAGGCCTTTGATGATTTTATCTCAATTTAATTATCTCTTCTTATTTTCCGTGAACGCTTCTTAGGACAAGAAAGGAATACTTTCAAATAAAAATATTTTTCTTATCTTATCTTATCTAACAGTAAAAAAGAATCTCTTCTAAATATACTGAAAACTAGACTTATATTATGACGCATTTTAACATTTATCTCTATATTTATAGCAATAGTGTTTACCGATACTTTGCGATACTAACGTTTGCTTTCCCATCGAGGTCTTATCTTTGAGTCAACACAGAGAATAAACTTATAAATGAATTGAACGTATCTCTCTACTGTTTGTCTGTTCGATAAGGTTTATTTGAATTCAAGTCTAGTGAGATGAAAAAAAGTGGTCTTAGAGAAATTATTGTGGGAGTCTCTCTGAAGTTTAAAGGATGACTCACACTAAATCGGGACGGGACGGGGCGGGACGGGACGATCTGTTCTATAGAAAAAAATCACTTGCTCGGAGCCTTCGGAGATCACGTAACGCATTCCATAGAAACTGACCGTTCACGTCCCGTCCCGGGCCGTTCTAGTGTGAGTCATGCCTTAAGTTCTACAAAAGTGTTATTCCTAACTTAAAATGCTTTCAGTGTTACTTGGGTAGTATTGACGAAGAATAACCTTGAATTCCTTCTTTTCAGATGCTAGTATGAGCTACTAGTTCATACCAGCCCATGCCGAGATGGGCAGGCCGGACTCGACGCGGTTAGTGAAGTGCTGTGTGTTAGTGCTGCTGCTGCAATGCTGCGCGGCGAAGCAGATGAGCGAGACGCTGCAGCGGGCGTTGTCAGCGGTTCGCGGGCCCAGCCCTGGGGCTAAGAAGCTGCTCAATATTCCTGAAGATGGAGGTAGGTTTAGTAACTTAGTGGCTTGATTGATCCGTCATTGTCACTCTAGGTGATTTGCCATAGAAGCACATTATGTACAGTTGCGAACCAGGGCCGTTGAGCCACTTAACTATACTTCTTTGTCGTGTAATGCAAATCGGTATGGCAAATATCAACTGTCATCTATTGATAATGTCGGCTAAATTACGAATGCCTTGGCTCAACAATCCCTGTTCGCGACTGTACTTAAAAAAAAAGTTGATTTGTGCTTGACGGTGGCGCCGCCCTGGCGGGAAGATGGTACACTAGTTAGTCCACAGTTGATAGCTGTTATACCGTATAAAATGTTAAGTTTTTTTTATGCTGTAAGACTATGAGTTGTAAAAGTGCCGTGAACTGCGATGGTCGCTTAACATCAGGTATAGCAGTGTGACTATTTAAAAACATGTATCAAAACATCTACTTATTAAAAATGATTTGATTACTTATTGTTTTAAAAATTGTACTATATGGTTTAAGAATTTATTTCTCCAAAAGAATTATAACAATTCACTTAACTAGAGAAATACAAAACTATCATAATTTAAATATACATGTGCTATAAGTGTATGAACACAAATCAAACAAAGTAATAATATTGTTTAAAGTAAAGTAATAATAAAATGGTACTATTCCAAATCCAATCGGTGTCAGAGTTTGTGTACCTGGGGAGCGTGTTAACCTGTAAAGGCGGAGCTGATCAGGACATCGACAATAGGATCAAGAAGGCGAAGGCTGCGTTCGCTCAACTCAAGCCTGTCTGGGAGTCAAATGTCCTAACAAGACGCATTAAAGTTTCCCTCTTCGACTCTATTGTCAAATCCGTGCTCCTTTTTGGCTGTGAAACGTGGAGAGTGACTAAGGGCCTGACGAACAAAATACAAGTCTTCGTCAACAAGTGCCTGAGGTCGATCCTTCGCGTTTTCTGGCCAAGAACGATTCGGAACGAAGACCTGTGGAGAATATGCCGGCAAACACCCATTGACATGGAGATCGCGACAAGGAAATGGAGATGGATAGGGCACACCATTCGACGAGGAAATGCGAATAACGCAAGCATCGCTTTCGATTGGAAACCCCCAGATGGGAAGCGTGGTTCCGGGCGACCTATAAACTCTTGGCGACGGTCCGTCGAGAGTGAGCTGCGTGCAGTCGGACTGAGCTGGAACGAGGCTAGAAGGGTCGCGGAAGACAGGAAGGGTTGGCGCGAGCTTGTGAAGGCCCTCTGCACCTCTGGGGTGCCATAGGACAGCAACAACAACATTCCAAATTATTCACTATACTCTTACCCAAGAGTGTGTCCTAAGAGTCTTTCTAACACCCACTCGTTAGTGCTCTTCTGAAGGGCACTAACACCCATTTTATACAAGTATTAAGTACCCCAATTTAATTACTAATACAGTACCTACCGCCAACTCAAAAGCTCCGAGTTTATAGGTATAGGTCATTTGAGTATTCAGAAGTTTAGCCTACGACCTTCAGGTTCTTAGAAACTTACACAATTCACAAATTTCATATTTCATTACTGAGCCCGGTTATTAGGTAGCCACAATTAATTTTAACTTTTGATAACAAACTTAGTACAACCTACACAGGTGTAATAATAATGAATTCATCATTCTGATTCCATAGAACTTGTGAAAATTCTACCGCGTAAACTTAGTCAAGTTTTACTCTAATTTATGAGGTAAGCCGAATGTCGTTATTATTATTCCTACCGACAAAAGCGTGACCAGTGTACTAGCTACAAAGAGACTCAGTGCTAAAATCCAGATTCAAATAAGCAAATCCAGATTTATACAAGGGCAGTTTGAAATATTTGCAGGCCTATTCCAATAAAACATAATATGGTATATCACGTTCAAAATTGCATGGACAGTTTATGAATGAATTCATTCATAAATTGCCCATGCACTTTTTGAACGCGGGTGCTAATTCTAAAAAAAATGTCAGAATAATAATAGAATTTTACTTCTGCGTGTTTGATTAGACTAAAATCCGGCCAACAATGAAACTTGAATGTATAATTACTGTAACATTTTTGACTTGTCATTAGGCAGGAGTTTCCAAATCCGGCAACTTCCGATCAAGTTGTGAACTGTCCTAATTAATTAAACTCGGTAATCATGGAGTCCAGGTTCTCTTTGACTGGAGTTTTTAGGCTTGTTTTTTGGGTGTTCTGGGTTTAATGTGACAATGAACCTTATTGGATGAATTTGCTTTGACACTTGACGACTTGACCTGTTGACTGTTTTGAAAATATTAGCTTTATTTTACTGAACTAATTTAGCGTTTTAAGGTTAAGCATATATGAAATAAAAACAGTAGATCTACGTCTAATATTAGATCCTGAGGGATATATCCAGGGAAGCAAATAAAAATATCTATTTTCTTCTTTGGGGGATATCTCCCTTCTTTTCGCTTGGGTTTTAAATGTTAAGTTAAATGTATATATTTAATATAGGTAATTTAAAGAGCGTTTTTGGTCCAGCGGTATAACATGAGACTGTCTATCTTGATCTCGGGTTCAAATCCTGCCGGCGCGTACCAATGAATTTTTCGGAACATATGTACGAAATATTTTTTTTTATCGTATAATATGATTGATTGATTGATTTTTTTATTTACCAATCGCTTTTCGGTGAAGGAAATCATCGTGAGGAAACCGAACTAATCCCAATAAGGCCTAGTTTACCCGGGTCGGAAGGTTAGATGGCAGTCGCTTAATTTCATAAAAACTAGCGCCACGTTAAATCTTGAGATTAGTTGCCTAAGCGGACCCCAGGTTCCCTGAACCGTGGCATAAGACAGTGGAGCCAAATACATAAAGCTAAGAAAAATCTATATAAGCATTATAGGCAAACCAATTTTGTCAGTAAAAAAATGCAAGGAAATAACATTTTGCATTACTGCGCCTACATTTTCATATTTAAATGCCAATTAAACGTCATAATTTCAAAAGCGTCAAAAGTTTGACGCATAAAATAACACCTTATACTTATTATTTGCTTGGAACAGATAACGTGGTTAGACTCTACACTGATGGAACTTACTTGTCAGCCTTTACTTATATTTATC
This sequence comes from Lathronympha strigana, assembly GCA_949128165.1. Taxonomy (NCBI): domain Eukaryota; kingdom Metazoa; phylum Arthropoda; class Insecta; order Lepidoptera; family Tortricidae; genus Lathronympha; species Lathronympha strigana. Next base: position 4,011,014 of record OX421922.1, on the reverse strand, counting down.
AGATCTGGCCTTTACCTTTACAAAGTATCTACTATCCCCGTGTTTCCAGCTGCAAGTGTCACTAATTTTCCGCCATTTTAAAACAAACGACGCCCGCTTTCCGTCTCATTTCGTCCCTTAATTACTGCCATAGTTGTACACTCGAGTTCATTTATATGTGTACACTTTTGCATATTTTTTATACTACGACGGTGACAAACAAGCATACTCCGCGTTGTGGACCGTTAAAAAAAAAGGAGGATTCCCTGTGTTGACCGCTAAAGGGGCAAGCTTTCCTCCGTGGGTCCCCGGCTGTCAACACAGTGAATCCGCTAGGAGCTCTGGGGACCTTACACACCAACAAAAACACAACACTATGAGTAGGGTCTAGTGTTATTAAACTGCGGTTTTCTGTAAGGTGGAGGTACTTCCCCAGATGAGCTCTGCTCCAGATTTGAGCGAGACGACATTCGTTGTGCTTTGCCCTACCATACTAAACGATATGCATCCGCTGTGCCTATACCTCTCTTATTACACTGCATTAAAGTGAAGAAAATACCAAACCATGCTTATACTATACTATTGTTGGTGGCCTAGCGACTTTCAGTCTCAAGGACGCGGGTTCAAAACCCCGGCTTCTATCAATGAGTTTTTTTGGATTTAAGTACGAATTATCATTTTATATTTATCAATAGATTTTCGGTTAAGGATATCGTGAGGAAACTGGAATAATCCTAACCTAATGAGGCCTAGTTTACCCTCTGGATTGGAAGGTCAGATGGGTAGCTTTCGTAAAACTAGCGCCTACGCCAAATCTTGGGATTAGTTGCCAAAGGCGGAGCCGTAGCATACACCGGGAAAACAACTATTATAGAAAGCTCAGTAATAAAGGTAAAGTTAGAATTCATCCGTCCCCGAATCCGGAGCCTATACCACGAAAATCAAACTTGCGTATTGGAGCGGCAAAGAGGATTTCCCGTCAATGCCAATTTTCGATGTTCGTGGTAGGCTAAGTGTTCCGCAGTGATTTTGCGAAAATAACAAGTGAATAACAAATTGAGACTCGTAAAATACTACACTGTTGTAGAGAGGTCAGCAAAAAGGTAAAGTTAGGACTCGTCAGTCCGTCGCCGTGTCTAAGTGTTCGTTCCGCAGTTTTTGCGAAGACTGATGACCGGCATTAGTCAGCGAGTTTTTTCAGACTCAGTTGAGCGCTGATAAAACTGATTAAAGGAAGGGATTTATTACAGACTAATGAATTACGTTGAATATTACAAGCGTTTACGAGATTTAGTAAGTCTTTTTTAGAAGGAAGACTTCAAAGGACTTGAAATGAACTTAGAAATTTCAAATGTCGATTTGTAATATTTAAATGATAAATATCTTTTAATTTAGGCACATTAGAGACATACCTAAAGCAACTAGAGATTTATCTTCGGATAGAGTTTTGCGTAGACGTCTATCAAGTTATAGTGTAATTTATAATCGTGTGGTCAAGGTGCGTAGTCAAGATGCCAATCGCTCACGCTTCGTAGCGTAGCGTATCGGAGTTATGTCTCTATTACTCTTCCTTATTAGTGCGACATTTGCTAGCTATGTGGGTATGGCAGCCGGGCGTCTGCCAGAATAATTTCATAATCATCATCATCATCATCCACTGCTGAAATTGGCTACGCACGCTGGTCACTACACGTCACTCTTTTACACATATTTATGGCTACCGTGCAGTCAAGCATCATTCTGCCAAAAACGAATACTAAGCAGAACATCGGTTTAGCTCACATACAAAGGATGACTCACGAACGGGACGGGACGCGGCGGGACGGGAAAGTCTGTCAATTTCTATAGAAAGCGTCACGTGACATCCGAAGGCGCCGATCTATCACAAAATTATTTCTATAGAAATTGACAGATTTTCCCATCCCGCCCCGTCCCGTCCCGTGCTAGTGTGAGTCATCATGTAATTAGGTGACATTTCGTTCGGCAAAAGAGTATGTTTACCTTCCGAATAAAGTGAGTCTTACACGTTTGACCTAAATAGGGCAAAAAACTTCTCAATATTATTTAATAACAAATCACACAGCAAGCTTCATCATCAAAGTGACAACACGGTACTCGATTAAAAAGCTATTACGACGCGATCGTATAAAATACTATTAACATCCACTCGTCTCGTAATTCACTGCATTAATAATATAACTAGGTTATGAAACGAAAACACACCTCAAGTTATGTAGACTTCGGTAAAGTAAAACTTGGAGTGCTTCGTAGCACAACATTATTACCGAGGCGTGTAAATGGCATACCTACATGTAAAAGTAATTTTGATAATGTATACATACATTATTTAAATTTAACATGCGAACGTGTCACGTATAGTCATCTGCAATAGTATTTTCTGCTTTGAAGACCGCAAACTTATGTGACGCTCTTATGACTATGCAAATAAGATTGTTTTTGGGTCAGATATTTTTATTTTGCGGGTGACTTTACGCTATTTATCAAATTCAACACACAAAAGCGAAGTAAAATCGCCGCCAATCGAACTTCCTAACGATGTAAACAAAAGGCATCACATTGTTGTGTCGCTGTATTTCCTTGTAATTTTACACTACCTCATCACCACTGTAACCATACACTACTGAAACGGTCGTATTATCGTAACATACAAAATATAAAATAAGTAACTTTATCTTGGAGAGTTCATTAAAAACTTGAAATATTTTAAAAGTGAGGTTATTACGATCAATATGGCGGTTTGTTTACATTGTTAATAAGTTGAATTGACCGCGATTTTAGCACACTATATGTATGAGCTCAATGTACAGAAGTTTTAAGATACACTAAAAAAAGTTTAGAGATCCCAAAGGGTAAAACGGGGCCTAAGACTCCACGGGATGTCCGTCTGTCACCAGGCTATATCTCATGAACCGTGGTAGTTACCAGTTATAATTTTCAGAAATAATTATTTCTGTTGCCGCTATAACAACCAATACTAAAAAGTAGAATTTATTAACACCATGACATGACCCTGATACTAAAGACCCTTGGTACTAAAACACGGAATAAAAGTTATAGATTTATTCCGATTTTATACTTGTTCCTGAGTCATGGATATTTTCTATGTATTTATGTATTTGTATATTATATATATCGTTGTCTGAGTACCCGTAACACAAGCCTTCTTGAGCTTACTGCGGGACTTAGTCAATTTGTGTAAGAATGTCCTATAATATTTATTTATTTATTATTATTTATTTATTTATTCCGTTTTTATAGATAATCGCACGAGTCCGACCCGCACTTGACCGGTTTTTTTGTAGTAGACCCCATACTTTGGATCAGTATTTTTCAAACTTTTTCCTGGTTAAATAACCCCCTTAGCATGTAAAACTTAGTCGCGACCCCCTTCGGTATGAAAGAAAAAATTCACGACCCCTGCCCGCCGCTAATTGCAACCATGTTGGTTTTTACTAAAGCTTTGCGAGCCGTCCAGTCCAGACCCCCCATCAAAAACTATGCGACCCCCTGGGGGGTCGCGACTAACACTTTAAAAACACTGCTTTAGATCGACGCGAACCTTGCTTCCGTACAAAATCGCAGTACTCGACACCGTGCACCGCAGTTATCGTCTGAATTTAAATAACTACAGAATTATGCTACTCGCCTCTTAACGCATTGTTTCTTGCCCGCTCGCTGCTTTACGACTAAATAAGCTTTTGAATAAAATTCATGAGCTTTTTGAGGCTATTTTTGGTTAAAAATTTAAAACTCCTGTATTTAAAAATTTTTGCGAAAAAAAAGTTTGACGTCATTGGTTGTCTATGACGATCTAAGTAACGTATTATTTTGGTTCTAAGTCTTATGATGAGAAGATACTCTGTGTGTGAGCGTTGGTGGCTTAACGGTATTCAGCGTGACTTTCAATCCGTAGGTCGCGGGTTCAAACCCTGGAGTGTACCAATAAGTTTTTTCAGAACTTATGTACGAAATATCATTTGATATTTACCAATCGCTTTCCGGTGAAGGAAAGTGAGGAAATTGGACTAATCCCAATGAGGTCTAGTTTACCCTGTAGGTTGGAAGGTCAGATGGCTGTCACGTTCGTAAAACTAGCGCCTACACCAAAGCGGACCCCAGGACCCCTCCATAAGCCGGGAAAACGCTAGAAAGAAGAAAAGGGCATTCTCCACTTCTGCGTTAAGGGCGTGGGGTCTGCAATTATCCCTCAAGATTAGTAAAATTTATAGTTAGTAAGGGGCCTTTGTGTTGCAACATGATATGAAATAAGCTCGGCCTCTAATTAAGGACCTATGATTCTCCCATACATATACAGACAAACAAGACACCCAACTGGGTCGAGCAATTAGTGCAACGGAAGTTGTTACGGACAGCAAACAAACAAATACTATGATATATTGCGTCTGTTTGCCTAGGCGATTTTAGGGGTCTGTATACTGCCAAAATATAGAAAGAGATGAATATTATCTCAAATATTTTTAATCACACTCACTTCTATTAAAATTAGCACATGCCACATGGCTCGAACGCAGAGTACCAATAGTCCGACATTGATAGTGCCTTTCATCCTAGTATTTCATCCTTTCATCCCACTCTGCTTTTCATATCGAATACGAAGAAAGAACAAATCGAATTCTACATTTCTGGTATATTAGTCGCTTTAACATACAGGATCAGGAAAAGCTGATCGAAAATGCGCCTATCTATATAAAGTAAAAAAATGGTTTTTCGAATTTCGAAATCTTTCCTCTTGCATCGCACTATTATAGCTATTGAACAATTGTTCGGGTGTTTTGTAACATCCTTTATACGGAAGTAATATAATTACAGAGGTGGTTGTAATTACATTACTGGTGGTGGCAAACGAGGGGTGGTCAACTTCACGAGCATGTTGTACGGAATCGCTTTGCCGAATACTGGCTTCAATCTTCTAGCCCTGTAAGTGTCAGTTGTCGAGTAAACAAAACCATTAGTGTGTTTGTTTAAAAATGGGCGTGAAATGATAGTTAGCGGAACTGCTGACAAATGTAAACTGAGAATGATGATATGGTTTCACTGATGAGTGCCGAAAGTGATGCGAAGAAGTAACCCACACATATGACTCATATGAGCTCTACACATTGGCCGACACACCAAGAATTGCATATCCATACTTCCATACTATACTAAATTATATATATCCATACTATTATTATACATGGGAAAGTGTGTGTGTCTGTTTGTTAGTTCGTCTTTCATGGCGGAACGGAGCGACGAATTGACGTGATTTTTTTAAGTGGAGATAGTTGAAGGGATGGAGAGTGATACCTATAGGCTACTTTTTGTCTCTTTCTAACGCGAGCAAAGCCGCGGGCAAAAGCTAGTTGGAAATAAATCTGAGTGTCATGGCGCCTCAGGACGTCGTTTCATCATAATAGCCACCCATATTATTATACGTTAAGAAATCCGTCGGATCGCCACAGTTGGTACCTATGTCCGCCGGGCGTCTTCCGGACAATTTTACTAAACATTGACTGGCAGATGCGGATGTGCCCAAACGTATATAGCCGACTAAATACCAGGGGTGTCGAGAAGCGATCCACAATTATTGGTTGTTTTGCAGATGGATGGACATAGGTGTACAGGAGACAGGTGTGGCCATCTGCTACGCGGTGCAGACCAAAAAATCCTGGACCCAAAAAATGCTTAAAGTTTTGTTTTTAACTATGAAAATGGTCGATGAAAAAAATTCAAATTAAATACTTTATCAACACCATGACCCTACATTTCGAGCCCTTTACATCCCTCGTTTTCACAGGGTTAAGATGATGACTGAGAGAATGCGGATTCTCCCTGTCAATCAAAAAAGTTACTTTTTAATAACAATCGCGGTAACAGAAGACAATATAAAAAATAAATTCAGAAAAAAAGTTTTTTTTTGGTCCTCGCGTCACTGTAGAAATGCTTGGGAAACCCTAACAAACACTTTATTGCAAGCAGAAATCTACTTGGTCACGTACAACAAGAGACTGTCGTTATCATTTGTCGTGTGCACGTTTATTGTTTTAGGTACAGCAAGACCTGACATTATTAGATTTTGAGTATTTCTTCCTTTGTATTATGATGTCTATAGTTTGTAGTGTTCTGTTTGTTATATAGTGTCACATAGACTACCTGCTGGGCTTCGCTGAAAATCAGCGTCGCCGAATGTGCCCATATCACATGGCTCATTCGGTGACATCAAGCTGAGCGAGGACCATTTAGCGCACAATTATCTTATGTCTTATGTCGTTATGTCTTTATGTTATATTTATTCTGATTGTTATCTTGTGTTTTTACGTGTGCTAATAAATGTATTTTCTTTCTTTCATATTTTACATTTACTTTTGTGAAATCTTTTACTTAATGAAAATAATATAATAATTCAAACAGGTGTTCATTGGAAGAAATACCTTGTGCCAATGTAAGAGATGACTCACACTAGAACGGGACGGGACGATCCGTCAGTTTCTTTAGAAAACGTCACGTGTCATCCGAGGGCTCCGAGCTATCACGATATTTCTATAGAACTTGTCAGATCGTCCCGTCACGTCCCGTCCCGTCCCGTCCCGTTCCGTCCCGTCCCGTCCCGTCCTAGTGTGAGTCATCCTTAAATGCGTAATTCATCGTATTGTTGTTTGATTTCTTAACTGATTCCTTCACAAATATTGAACAGAAACTAATTCGTTTCATCCATTCTTGATATAATTAAATAAATATTTACAAACATATCTACGTGATATTTGTTTCATATTATGCTGAAAGTAAACTGAAATGAAAACTCACAAAGCAAATACCGATATAAAAGGTTATTCTTTGTTCACGAAAAATTGGTTTTGCCTAGAATTCTCTGCATTCAGATTAGTTCAGAGAACACTTAGAATACAATTTTAATTGCTTTTGCAGCGAAACTAGCTCTGGCTTGATTGAACCATTATTTTTAATACTCCAATATGAAAATAAACAAGGAGAAAGCAAGAGTGCACTCGGTTCTCACGAACTTTCGCTATACCGTTTGTATGGGTTGTTCGTGTTTATAACGGTTGCCATACAAAACTTTCAGTATTAGAACTGATAATAGGTAAACTGTTTTGTTTTTGCATAGTTAAAGACTCTGTGAAGATGGCGCTTGCAACAGTGCCGAAATATCGGGTACTGTAGCAACTTTAATAGAAAACAAAAAATAATGAATTAAATAATATTTAAAACAGGTCACTCACGTAATTTAGTCGATTTTCGCTCGACGTGTTTCGTTCTAGGATAGGATATCATAATGGATGCGGTTCGCACCGCACCGGCGTGCAAGAGGGATAGCGCTGTACACAAAGCGTTGTTGTATCGCTCACACCAATGCGGTGCGAATCAAATCCAATATGCCGTCCCCGTTAGATATCATGATTTAAAATTAGAAATATTGAAACCCATTGTATGGCTACCGCTCTTAAACTAACCGTCCTTTCTAACAAGATGCCAGCGTGGTAAATTAAAAACATGGGCGTTTCAGAATAATTGCACGGTCCAATGTTCCATCGCTAATCTTACTGATTACTATGGTTAGAACAGTTAGTAATTTTGTACAGTTTGGTGCAAGTATGGCGCTTCGCCCGGAAAATCCAGATGTTTTGTTAATTGCCTTGACTTACTCATAAATTTAAGTGAAAATAGTTTTTCAATCCAAGTCTGTTGTGTCGTTATGGTTTTGTATAAATAAAATTAATAAATATTCTGGGACAATCTTACACAAATCGACCTAGTCCCACGGTAAGCTTATAAGGCTTATGCTGTGGGTATACTAGACGACGATATATATAATAGATAGATACATATAAATACTTAAATACATAGAAAATATCCATAACTCAGGAACAAAATATTCCTGATAAACACACAAATAAATGCTGTGACCAGGATTCGAACCCGGGACCTCCTGCTTCGTAGGCTGGGGCCACTAACAACTAAGCTAAGAGGCTGTTAATCCCGAATGGCGTGAACTGGAAGTTCCGGGACAGTCGGGATTTTTTCAGTACCGGGAATGCACCCTAGTGTCGATACATATTAATTCCCAGACTGTATCTAAAAAAAATTGTTGTTGAGATAATGATACTTTTATTATTATGAACGATTACAGTTAGATTTGCCAGGCCCTATATTAAAAAGGCAGAAGATGTCAGTGAAGAAAACCAACGTCTACGGGGTACGGTCAGTTGGTCGTCTATTTTGGTTACGGCTAGGCGGCAATCGGTACACCGCAGCGGGCCCCATTAGCCCGGTTACGGCGTGTTCGGCTTCTGCGTGGTCCCATTTGCTTGGTACGGCTAGTACGGCGGACATTTCGGTCTAAAAACTAGACTTAGCTTTGTAAAAACAATTCTATAAAATCTCCCTGATTGGCTCGATTGCCAGGCTAGAGGTCTGACCACGACGTGTTAACGCGATTCAGTTTAGGACCTGAACTAAGTCGCTGTCATACAACTGGGCCCTTACCATGACGACGGTCGGCAACGCGCATGTAGCACCAGACACCAGGCACTGGAGTTGCAGGCGTCCATAGGCTACGGTGACCGCTTACCATCAGGCGGGCCGCTGCTTGTTTGTCACCGTCGTAGTATAAAAAAAAGACTAAGCGATTCAGTTTAGGACCAAAACTGAGTCGCTGCCATACAACTGAGCACAGTTGAGAGCGTAAACTGAATCGCTTTAAGACGTCATGGTGAGGCTTCAGGTTGTTATAAACTTTGTCAGCAATGTTAGTGTTAATACTGTGACAGGCTATGTCGGTCCCTGCTTTAAATTGTCATTATTTGCAAAACATACATAAGTCACACACTGATTGTCGGTTGATACTCAAAATGGCGATGGCATCTGTGGAATAGTAATTTTTTGCTAAACGTTTAATGTCTAATACTGATGGCTAATTGTGCAGTAAACTAACGAAGCAGTATACAGCTAATGAAACAAGTTCAACTCCTTTAGTCATCAAGCGGCAGTGCCGGGATCTTTGCCCCCTGAGAAACTATATCTTAAGTCTTATAGCTATAAACTTAACATATAGCGAGGCCAATTACCGAAGAACGTCGCCCAAGTGGCGATATACTTATTATATTTATAATATACCTACTGAGATTTAGATAATTGTGACAGCCAACTAGATATATTTTATAGCTCAGAAACTAGATTCATGAAATCCAGCAGCCAGTATATAGAGTCTATTACTACATCAAGCTCCATCCATATGTAATGTCTAATGTGTAATAGTATTGAAATTACTTGTATTTGTATTTATGTCTTACCTGTTTTTTCTATTTTGTATTGTATATTTTGTATTTTTTGTCTCCTATATGGTTAACATGTATAGCTGGACTGTTAATGTTTAACTAAGGAATAAATGAAATGAAAAATGAAATAATTCTTGACATTGGCAAAATTGTCCAACTCTCGGACGGAAGCCATTATTTAAAAGAAGAAGTCACTCACTTCAAAATAGAGTCTGTGTTTAATTGACTACGCAATATAACGTTTCGTAGTTATATCTCTATCACTCTTCCTTATTAGTGCGACAATGACAGTTGCGTTTCGTTCGCGACTTAGCGTTAGCTATTGGCATCTTGGCTACGCATGCTGGTAACCGTAATAACAAACGATTTCTTTAGTTTTTTCCTGAATATTCTATCATCTCTCTCTCTCACTCTCTTTACATGTTTCACATGAACACATGCCTTTTCCTCACTCCTACAGTTTGCAAGAAACTCGTGGAAGTAGTCCGGGTGATGTACCGCCGCATTAGGTGTCGTAACTCGAATTTGAATGAGACAAATGTAGCGGCTGCGGCGACATGCTGAGATGGAGCCAATAGTCTAGCGAGATTTTATTTCGCTATGATACCTATGCCGAACTGTGCTTCAGATCCGCGGGTGTCAAGGCCGTAAAGCTCAAATTCAGACATGTCTGTCGCATGCACCCGGAGCGATGAGCCAAATTGGCTACCAGTAGGATCCTACAGGATCAAAACAGAGGCAGTCCAAAAAGGAGATGGCGGAATGTCTGACTGGCGGGGAGTACCTATGCACTAAGCTGTGACGAGAGGCGGAGCTGCGGGAAGGCCTTTGCCCGACTGTGGGACACAACATAGCAGGCTATTAATATTAATTATATTCCGGGTTCGACTGGTCCTAAATGAAAAATCCATACGTTTCGGTGACAAATCAGACATGACGGTAAACAAACGGAAGTCTCGGACAGATGGAGTTGTGTGAGTTTTTTTTAAGCGCAACCTATTGTCACTTCCTGCAAAAGGTTGGATACAATCAAAAATATCCGGACAAGAACATAACATGCTAGAGACTTGACAACCTTAACGACCCGCTTCAACCCAATGGTAACTCTTTTCCTTTCTCTCTTGTCTCAACTCCTGTTTCCTTTAAAAAAATTTTTTTTAATTTATTCCCTTTTTCTTGTCTCTATTTAATTACATCTGAGTTATGTATGGGCGTCAGAGACGCCTTTTTTCCTAAATCAAATTTATCTTATATCTTTTAGTCCTGTTATGTGCGCCTGTCGCTACAGATTTTTAGTTTTAAAATCACAATCAATGAATTATTAAATTGCAAATTATCACAGGATCAAAGATTTGAAAAGATATTTTTGCACAAGTCGTAAAAGTATAGACATTTGTTTCACGTCGACTAATAAAATACAAACAAAAGTTATAAAATCGCTCAGCTTGCGCAAGCCTTACCAACCCGCCGAATATTTGTATTTTCAGAGCCCTCCATCAATTCCAAGGTCTTAGCAATCAAAAATGTAAGCAAAAATAGTGTGACTCACGAATGTGTTAACCGCTCAGCTAATGTAAGGCCACAGCCTTACCGACCCGCCGAATACTTGTTTGTCCCGAGTCCTCCATGCTGAAACCAATTTGTCAATTTCACGGCTGCTCCGTCGATTATATAATTTGGGGATTAAAAAGTTTGCGAATTATCTACCCTTTGGTAATTTATTTGATTTTGGCGGTATTTTCAAAATAAATCTTTTCTTTTTAAAAATGTGAAGTATTTGGACTAAAAGTACTTTTCAAACTACTTTTTGACTGTTGATAATGCGTTAGAATCGAACCAAGCAAAATTTGCATCGATTATCTCTTTTGACGTTGGATGATAGACTAGTCAGAATAATCTTTTTATCTGACATTTTACACCTGCGCTGTCTGAGAGAAAGATTTAACTTACCGATAGCACTCGATAATCAATTTGTAAGTAATAGTAGTTCTAAATAGAAAACTCCCGTAAGTATCAGACATATAATATGTAGATGCGTGTGCGTAGAGCAGCCACCGCGGCCGGACGCATGACTCATTATTAAGGGACATGGACTGTTCCGAAATATGTCGAGCTATTTTCGACTTCATTGACGTGAGTAATCCGATATAAGTATTTTAATGGTGCTTTTTAATACTCGTAGCAGTTGTTAGTTAATTGTTTCAATCAATAATTTATGTTTTTTAACTGGAAGAGATCCTTTAAAGTAAGATTAGTCCGCCTTTGTACTTAATTTTCCTTTTTAAAAATTTAATTAACCTTTGCTTTGTAAAATAAAGAGTAGAGTAGTAGAGATTTCTGGCGATAAATTTAGATTTAATTGGTCGGTTACCGATAAGGCGATAATGCCCTTTAGATTCGTCGACAAAGTGGTTACCTGTTACTACAAACGGTTCCACCCTTATTTTCAGACCAAAAGCTTATTTACCGTAAAATAGTGCGCCTGCCGTGCACTTTATAATAGCTTGCGTTTCGCTCCTGTTTTATTGGTCCTGCGAGCCGGATTTATTGCCGCGATAATGCTACGCAATAAACACTTGCAACCCGACCTTAATTAGATTTTAAGGTCCAAAATTGTGACCAATATTGGTTACTAACCTGCTGGGGGCTCGATAGACCCAATGTAGTATATTGAAAAAGAAGAACGTAGACTTTTGTTAAGCAAAGGAGTTTTCGAATAACATTAAACTTAAACGAGTAAAACTGTGTGTAGGGTAGTGATGCCGGAGCCACGCAGGTGACAACACCACTCTGTCTGTCCGACGATGACTGCCCGATGCAGTTGAAACATGATGGCTCACGAAAGTTTAAATTATAAAGTTGTCGAATAAATTTAAAAAAAGCCCGAGAAAAACATAACGTTGTCAATTGGCGAGTTCGTTTGCACAATATAATATAAATAAAAACTCTATTTTGCGCACTTCAATAGAAATCTGTACAGGGAATACAGCCAACAAATTAAAGAGGTAAACAACAGAGGCCTTGCCGACGTCTTAAGTCTTAACGCGATTCTGTTGACGACCCAAACTGAGTCGCTTCCATACAACTGAGCCTAAATTGAATCGCGTTAAGACGTCATGGTAAGGACCCAGGTCTGATCTCTAAAAAGTGATGTCTTTCAGATAATTTTTAAGAGGTTATCAAGCATATGTATCTAAGAACCTTCGCTAAATACCGCAACCAAATTGGACCTCTAGATAAATGGGGACATCAATATTATAGGACAAGCTTACGCAAATTAATAATAATAAATTAAGCAGATCTATTTTTAAAATCATCGCTTAAAAATCTGCGCTATTAGTTAACTTGCAGAAAAAAAAACTTTATTTTGGATTATATTATATTTATGTAAATACCCATAAGAACCGGGATAATACCGAATTAGTATCAGATTCGGGATTATACTAATAGGAATTTTATTATGAATTTATTATGGAAATAAAGTTATTTTGCCCACTGTTTTTATGTCTTTGATTTGGGACTATGAGTGAGAGTACGTCTCTAAGATAGAAAACAATTTCTTTTAACAAGTAGGTACGCCTCATACCCGGCCAATTATCACTCATAGAATGTATAAACCGTATATAATTTTTATAACTCTTTATATGACCATTCCAGCAATCATAACTGCACAATGCAATCAACATTCAAACAACTTCATACTGCATTAAACGCCAATGAAAGCTGACGCAGACCGATCAACGAGGTACTTTATTAGAGTACACTACATAATTCCGAAAACTATGTGGCGAATTTTTAAATTTCTAATCTCAAATAAGGTAGGTAGTTATAGAAATGGCGGCCATTCCGTCATGGCGGATGTTTGACAGGTTTGGCTAAATTTTGGAGGTCATTTTCTTTTTCACGGCATTTAGTGGTAGCTAGCAAAAATAGAATCTACTCAAAGATTGCGGATGTCGAGTTTTATAAAATCCACGAATTTTACAACAACATCAATGAAAGTGCAAAGAAGAAAGCAGAAGCGAGATGGACATACTTTCGAATGCCGCAGTCGCTATCGAATACGGTTACGTACAGCCCATGGTAAATGTCAAGCAGTGAAACTCTTTCTGCGAAATATTCCCAGCCCACCATAAAATAAAAAAGAAACAGAAATATAAAACAAACATCGGTTACGCTAAATATGTGGTATTACATCCAAGTCTTTCTTTTGTTAATCTTTGAGAAGATTTACGATTATTAATTTAAAATTATTACTGTCGGTGCCTTCACAGAAAAACACGTCGTTGATTAGAGTACCACGGCAATATAACAGACCTAATAACTGAATTCAAAGGCCATAAAGTTTTTGTTCTCAGTAACGAAGAATTGCATTGGTTATGGGCGTTGTGGTCGTTAATTCTTGTTTATGCCTTGTATCAATTCTCACTTCTAAGTGCATTCACGCAGAAATGCTTAAGGTTACTTTACTTCAGCGGTAACCACGACAACGTGATAACGTTAATTAATGTTAACCTCACCGAAACACAGTGGATCCAAGCGAGCCTCCCCATACGATATGGTGGTTTTGGAATTCGCCGCGTCCAGGACGTCGGACTGATTTCCTTTCTAGCGTCTTCGCATGGAACCGTGGAGCTTGTCACTCAAATCTTACCTCATAATGGTGACAACTCCCCGATTCCATTCGTACCAGAGGCGCTGGCAAGGTGGTCAGCAGCAGTCCTGAATGACGCACGTCCTGACGATCCCACCGTGCAGAGGCAATGGGATGACATTTGGAGCAGGGGCATCCACAACATGTTATTGTCTGGCGCTTCGGGAGTCGATTTGGCGCGCCTTAAGGCCCTCACACAGCCAGAGTCAGGGGCCTGGCTACACGCACTGCCTTCGCCCCAGCTGGGTACACTGCTAGACAACGACTCGTTGAGGATAGCAGTGGCACTCCGGTTGGGGACTAAGGTTTGCGAAGCTCATCGCTGCAGATGCGGGGCAATGGTTGCCGAAAATGGTCACCATGGTTTAAGCTGCCAAAGATGCGCTGGTCGACTCCCGAGGCACCAGTCCTTAAACGAAATTATTCGGCGGGCTATGGTTTCGGCTGGTGTGCCGTGCGTCCTGGAACCGCCGGGCTTGAGTCGCACGGACGGCAAACGACCTGATGGGCTTACCCTGGTTCCATGGCGGAGAGGACGCTGCCTCTTGTGGGATGCAACCTGTGTTAGCACATTTGCGACGTCCCATTTGAGGCGGACCATACGGTGTGCTGGCTCAGCAGCTGAATTCGCTGCGAAAAGTAAGCACACCAAATACTCTGCCCTGGAATCAGGGTATGACTTTGTACCGGTGGCGGTGGAGACGGCGGGGCCCTGGGGTTTGGAGGCTCGTCGTCTTATAAAGGAGCTTGGGCGACGCCTCCGAGAAAGGGGTTGCGACCCTCGCTCAGGGTCGTACCTGGTTCAACAGGTTTCCATTGCTGTGCAGCGGGGGAATGCTGCAGGCATTATGGGAACCTTTGAGCCGGGTACTATGCAGTGTGGGTTGTTTTAGAGGTAGGTATTAGTTTATTTTTTTTTTAAATTTAAATGTATTTTCTTTGTTTATTTAATTTTATTTTTAGTCATTATTTTCTTGTTATTTAATTTGTATGTAAATAAATTTAATCTAATTACGTGATAACTGATAACGATAGTGTTAATGTAAATTATCACTGTCTCTTGTCCCTTTATCACTTGCAAATTATATGCAAACTTGTCGCACGTAGTGACCTAAAATGAGTGTCACCTGTACCTTATTAATATATAAGATACTCTGATGTTTGACTATCCAGAGAAAAAAACTACACTTTTAATCAAGAAGTTTGTAGCTAGGATTCGAACACATGATAAAATTTAAAAACGGCGCGCGGTCTTACTTACAAACAAATTATTTTAGGGTTTCCTTGATTCGCTGCAATACATTCTACACCACTTCCAAGAACGCAATCGACCATCACCTAATCAACATCAAATTCAAACAAATCGAGACCATACACATAACAAGGTGCCCACAAATTTGTTAGCCCTTAATTCCAAGCGTTAGAGTATACGCTCATATATTTTTGAACACATTCCCCGCTTAAATATATCTGATAGTGACTAACTTTATCAATTCCATAGCACTTCCGAAGGCAGTGGAGCGTTCCCTTTAATTATGGCCCCTATTCTTTATCACTCGACACTTGGCGATCGTGTATAGCATTCGATACGTCTACGTCGCCGGTAATCGAGTCTTGTATGGCCTGGGGCTATTCTTTTTGCGTGATACAAAGGTTTCAACGGTATTACGTTTGATAGAGATTGGCTGGATAGAGATATAGTTTGACGACCGGTTGGTGTAGTTGGTAGTGACCCTGCCCGCTATGCCGATGGTCTTGGGTTCGGATCCCGGTAAGGGCATTTATTTGTGCGATGAACACAGAGTTTCTGAGTCATGGATGTTTTCTATGCATCTGTATAATATGTAATATCGTTGCCGGAGTACCCATAACACAAGCCTTCTTGAGCTTACTGCGGGACTTAGTCAATTTGTGTAAGAATATTTATTTATTCTGCGATCTGTAATTTAGGTAATAAGATATTTATGGATGGGTTTTTTGCTTGCGAATAGAGAATGTTACATTAAAAGGTCATAGATAATAATACAAGTCATGAATGGAACTGCTTGGCATGCTTCATCAGCTGCACTGACAAGAGTTTACTCTTAAATTTATGATGAGATCGAAATTGTCAAAACAAAAATACTTACTTACTTACTGCACTGGCTCAACGACTCAAAATGGATCTTGGCCTCCGCCACCAGAGAGCGCCACTGTCCTCTGTCCTGAGCTAAATCCCGCCAATCTGGCCGTTGAAGTCTCGTCAGGTCTTTTTCGACCTGGTCCCCCCAACGGTACCGGGGCCGTCCGATCGGGCGTTTGCCATATAGACAAAAACAAAAATAATATACCTATATAATATGCTGTAGGTTTCAAAGTGTATATCCACATTATGAATGAATTTATGCATTAATTGGTTATGCAATTTTGCAGCGGGTAAAGGATGACTCACACTAGTGACCGAGCCGAGCCGATCTGTAAGTGTCTATAGAAAAGGTCACGTGACCTCCGAGAGCTCCGAGCTCGGACGTGATTCTTTCTATAGAAATTGACAGATCGTCCCGTCCCGTCCCGTCTCGTCCCGTTCTAGTGTGAGTCATCCTAAAAGGCGTAAGTTTAGTCGCATCGCAGCACTAGATGGCTTATTGAACTAGACGTCGCTAGTATATATATGGTCTTAAGCGTTATAGACCTGTGGGGCACTTAAGTCATTTGTGCTAATTTGTATAATTTCAGACATTTTCCAAAAAATGAATCGAAAAAAAAACTACAAAGCTAATCAAAACAAAATTTCACGAGAATTAGTTGAGAATTGCGACCTGTAGAGGAAAGCAGTTTTACCCAGACGGGCACAGAGCCCTTCGCTCACGCTCGGTCAATAATAATCTGGCCAAACTATTAAACTTATTTTTTAGTAGCTACGTCAAATAAAATCTATAAAATAATCACGACACAAAACGCCTAACCTAAAAAAATTACATCCTCAATATCCACATCCGTCCCTCGTTTTTTTCCATCCTGTATGTCCACGCCAATTCCCATGACACGTAACCGAGGCGACGTGACGTGGACTCATGGCGTCATTAATCTGCTCTCGAGGCTCCACATTTTGCCGTATCAAATATAAGGAGAACTGGGAAATCTTTGAGGACCTGTGTAGCAAAGTATAGCATTTTAGACCTTTTATAACGGCCTAGCCTAGTTGGTAGTGACCCTGCCTACGAAGCAGGAGGTCCCGAGTTCGAATCCCCTGACCAGGATTCGAATTCGCATTTATTTGTGTGTTTATCACGAATATTTGTTCCTGAGTTATTGATGTTTTCTATGTATTGAAGTATTTATATAATTAGTTAAGTATTAGTAAATAAGAATGACAAAGCCTATTGCGGAGCTTGTGTGCATATGAAGAAGCCTGCGTTGCGGAGTCTTATTTTTTCTTTTATAATGTTTTTTTTCTGTAAGTATTTAAAATTCACATTCGTAAAATATACGTTATATTACATATACCTATAGGTACAGAGCATACTAGACAACTTGCAGTTACCAAACATATGCAGTATACTAATTATTACTCATACTAATTTAGTATGGAACCGCGACCGTTTATTTGCCACCCACGTATACGATTTGTTCTCGTGAATTTTCTTGTAAATGTTTCATAATACGAGGTCTTTGTGGTCTGTAGTATAATAGAAAGATCATGCTAATTGATGAATGATTATACTAATTTAATGATCTTATGACTAGGTACAGTTACACCCCTGGAGTTGCAGGCGTCCATAGGTTACGGTGACCACTTACCATCAGGTGGGCCGTATGCTTGTTTGTCACCGTCGTAGTCACCTGTTATATGTAGTAGTGAGCTACTCGAATAGACAATACATGATTAAAATTTGAACACATATAAAACAAATGCCTATTGGAATAGCTCACTACTACACATACAGCAACTGACTTACTTAAGTTTTTTACCTATAGATCCCGTGATAAAAGTTATCCAGAATACATACACATCGTTACATATTTTGAGGGAGCGAAAAACACCCTGTATTTCACACCACAACCTCCCAGTATCTCTATACCCAGTATAGAGTAAAGTTATTTAAACTGGTATGTTCTAAATACATGTTTGCGCGAGATCTTTTCAATGCATTTCCGCGAAAATTAGCAACATGGTCAGACTAACTTTCCAAAGTTCCACTCTTATTGTTATACTACTGAATACTGGATATCTGTGCCAAAACATCTTAACCGCCAGTCGAACCTCGCTAAATGGAACTAAGATTATTTTAACGCTTTCACTTGCCTTTTTTGACTTAAGTTTTCAAACAATGTTGCTAGCGACAGCGAAACAATGTTGATAGGACTTACAAAAATCAACAAAAAAAAATCCTTCGAAAAATGTATTCTTAAATCCTAGTTATCATAGAGATTCCTCCTCTTCAATCCTACATAAATATTTTAAATGGAAAACTCCCGTGAGTATCAGACATATTAGGTCTGGCCACGGCGGCTGCTCTACGCACACGTTGCGTTGCGTGTGCATAGAGCCGCCGCGGCCGGACACATGACTCACGAATAAGGGACGCGGCTTGTTCCGAAACTTGTCCAGCCATTTTCGACCCGATATATGCATTTTAATATCTTGAAATGTTTAATCTCATTTACTACGATAAACCCATGATTTTGTACACGGCAATATGGTATTTTTTTTAAACAATTCGAAAATGTATGAAACTGTCATTAAGTTCATGTATGAAACTGTCATTAAGTTCATAGCTACTCGATCTCTATCATTATATATTTGTATAATTATCTTTTTTTGATTTTTCTGACGGCTTCCACTTCCGTTCCAAACATTAAATAGCGCAAAGTGTTCATTGCCATCATTGGATCGCCTCAGTTGGGGAATTATAGTTTCCCAACCATGTATTATAGAGAAATGGAAAGGTTTAAATGAAAACCTAAACCCAACAAAGAGGGCGCCAGTGGACACCCTCTGCCTTAAAAAAAAAGTGTTACCGCCTTATTCATATAAACTTAACAGACCCATATGCAGAGCTGGGCACCGTTAATCAAATAGTTAACTTCGTTAATCGCTAATCCGTTACAAAAAAAGTTAACTTCGTTAATCGTTAAAGCGCTACTTTTCGGAAGACTTAACGGAAGTTAACGTTAATCGTTAATCCGTTAACACGTGGTAAAAAGGGCATCTTTGAGTTAGTGATCTACAACTTATAATTAATCAGTTTCCTTCAAAAATATCCAATTTACCATCAGAGTACCTTTGAAAATTCAGGAGTTTTCTTAATGTCATATATGGCTTCCATCATTTGATCTGAAGTAAAATCAAATGCAACTATCTTGTAGACCTCCGAGGTCACAGACAAAATAACAATGTCTCAAGTTGGAGGACAGAGCTAGAAATTATCGAGCAGTTTCAGTATACCATCCCTGGTGTTCAAAATCAGGGCCACTGCAGCAAATTGATGGCTTGATTAAGAAAATACCCCAACTAATTATGAAAACCCTCCAATCACGTTGGACGTGCCGTTCAAATTTGAAGGTTGTCTGAATTTCTCAAGAACTCCATCATCAGAATATAAATCAAATCAAAAAGATGAATGTCTGTGTTTACCGACCAATTCTACTTTGCCATCCCTGGTCTTCATCATCAGGTACACTCCACCAAAATGTTGGTAACCCCCAAAAAATATTTCAAGTTTATAAGGAAACCCTCAAATCATAATATTCATAATGCATGTGCCGTTAAAATTTGAGGAGTTCTTTGATTTCTTCATGAATTCTATGAATTCAAAATATGAATGTCTCAAATAGGATGGGAACTAACAGACAGTTCCACTTTGCCATCCCTGGGCTCCATCATCAGCTCCACTCCACCAAATTGATGGTTTTCGTAAAGAAAAATGCTCGAGTTTCTTAGAAAATACACAAATCATCATGCATTAGCCTATTAAATTTGAAGAGTTGCCTCAATTTCTCATGGATCCCATCATCAGAAATGAATTTTGAGAAAAAAAAGGGACCAATCTGCAACCACCATGGATAATTTAAAATCGGTTCAGTATTGACGGAGTGCTGACGTAACAAAAATAAAAATAAAATAAAAATAAAGAATAATAATAATAAAAATCACATTAATTGAGAAAATCTTCTTTTTTGAAAATTTGTAGTCGGGTGGAAACAGGTTTTTTGCCGCGTGGCGCGGTAAGTGCGGTATCTTTTTGGTAAGTATTTTGGAACTGGATTAATGATTAACGGACTTGGGAAAACTTAACGGAAGTTAATGATTCCGTTAACATATTCTAAAGTTAACTTAAAAGTTAATCCGTTAATGAAAATGTTAACTTCGTTAATTAACGGATTAACGAGTTAACGCCCAGCTATGCATATTAGTTAGAATATGTTTTGTCCATTTTTAACAAACGCAAATGTCAAACGGACAGATAAGGACAAACAACAAATTAGCTAACGGAGGTTTGATCTATGTTTATGAATAACTGCACTAAAGTGTAACAAGAACCTAAATCAACATTAAAAGTTATAGTCTCTCTTTAAGTTCGTATTTCCGAGGTTCCACTATTCCCCTATTAAATATACTACACTTTGCTTTCCGTAGTCTATGCATACAGATAACGTAACCTATTATGTGGGGTTAAGATAACTTTTGCAGTGGCTAGATAATATCGTGTTAGTTTAAAGTTAGCAGAACTAGGGTTTTCATTTGTCGGTGCAGTCGTTTGCATTAGATGTAATGTCACATGTGTGTAGAAATGCGGATACACAGTGTATTACATAATGGCACGAAAAAAACATTATCTTAGAAGGAACTATAGTAGCATGGGATGAGTAGGAATAGGTATGCAAAACCCCTCAAGTGTACCATACTATCATTATTAATTAATCGGCCTGGTAGCTGTTTAGCAGTGGGTGTGATAGTGGATGGCCAACAAAGGGGTTTTAAATTCAATTTAAGGGCATTGTGAGGTTATATTTCTTTAAGCATCGACATTCTACAGTATACTTATATAAGTATTATGTCCTTGCATTTTGTATGCAATCCTCTTCCGACATATCATTTGATTCCAGCATTGTCGGTCGTGCGACTCGGAACACGATTCCACTCGATTTATAACGCACGCTCTTCACAATTGTGACGTTTACTAAAATTAATGTTGCTTGTGACACACGCAAATAAAACAAAAGAACAGACAATGTGTGTACAAATGCAATACTCAGAAACGGGTACAGTTTTCAGGGTATTGTCAGATGTTATTGGTGCAGGGCTCAGTAACGTACAGTCAACCAATTGGAACCCTAGGCCCTAGGAATATGTCATAGTGACTATAAATCAGGTTGTAAGAATTAGTCCATGCTTGTACCAAAGCGTATTTTAACTAATATTATAACAGCAGCGTTTGTTGTGTTATCACTTCGCTGTTGGATATCCTGCTCGTTAGTAACTGGTGGGAGCGAGATGCAAAGACTATAAGAACTTATGGCAAGCACACAGAAAAGCAGGAGTTCAGGGACAGACGCAGAGACAGGTGGACAGACAGCCGGACATACGAAAGCATCATTCCCCAAGCTGAAAAAGAGACATATTATAGCGAAAGTAATCAATAACTAAACAATCTAAAACTTCGAATCTTAATTAATTTCAATTGAATCGATGAACCGACGAAAAGTTCGACCGGAGTAAAGACGATCCAATGGGTGCAACTAAGTTTTCGATAGCTTCAGAGGCGACTTGGTAACAAGTTGGGAGTTTTGTATTGGTGCCATGAGTTCTCTAGCGACTGCGCGATTCGATAATACTTGCAGCATTCTCTCCCGTAACTGGTGAGAGCTGTAATACTTTCGAATCGCGTAGTCGCTATGGACTCGTGGCGAAGTACAACTTACGGTAAGCACATTGATGTACAGAAGGTATACAGCAAATTTCAATATTAACTTATAGATAAATAGGGCAATTTTTAGGGTTCCGTACCCAAAGGGTAACACGAAACCCTATTACTAAGGCTCCGTCGCCCATCTGACCGTCCGTGCTTCTGTCACCAGGCTGTATCTCAACAACCGTGATAGTTAAAGACTGGATTTTTTTACAGTTTATGTATTTCTATTGCCGCTATAACATTAAATACTAAAAGGGCATATTTTTATTTTTTTGTCGTTTTTTTTTCGTCAGATTTATATGAAATTTGGTGGGTAAATAGAGTTCCTTATTATACGCTACATACGAAATCCCAAAGTGCGACAAAAAATGTGTACTAAATTTCCCACTGAGTTACGAAAATCCTATACGATTTCGTAACATAGTGGAAAAAATTGTGGTATCTTGTAGAGAATAAGGAACTCTTCCTACCTACCAAATTTCATTCAAATCGGAAGCGAAAAAAAACGACAACAAAATAAAGATGGTCAAAAATCCGAAATACCGAGAACTAAGCGGTTAGCGAAAAATATTTAGCGAGGCATGTTTCAACTGTTACAAACAATTGTCACAGTGCCATTATATGACCATTTAGTAACGTGCCCGAATGCAACTTTGCCCCAAGTTTACTGGAATCAGTTCCAGCGGCAGATGTGACAGCGCTCGGCAAAGTTGCCACTGTAAAAAACTGGGGCGGGTGAAACGGGAATGTGTGAAAAGGGTTCCGTGGAGATTTTGTGTAAAAAGCAGAGCTGTATTACATGATCCCACATTGTGTGTCACTTGTTTCTACTCTTGCTGTCTTCTGAAACTTCGTCTTCGAAAATCTTGAAAATCCCTTCAATGCAATCCGGGTTAGGTACTTAGGTATATAACCGTAAATCAAGGTTTTGATTGCGAAAGTTTTGTCATGTCATGATAGTAAATATTGTAATACTTATTTAATTTTAAATATGTCGAAATTGATTTTAAATAAGTCGGCCTGATTAAGTTACACTTACTGTACATATTTTGAAAATAAATGATTAAAAAAACCATTATTCAGGTACTTACTTAATTAAATAATATATATACAACAACAAAACAAACAAACAAACACAACAAACAAAGTCAATGATTATTATTTGTCACTTCCTTAGTGTTATGCTGGCTTTCACTGGAATCCATTTCAATTTTACTTTTATTAATTAGGCTGCTTTTTTTTTTTTACATATTGAGTTATTTATTAAAACATTAAAAATACATAAAATCCAAAAACAATAAAAATTTAAACTATCTTATATTTATAAATAAAAAGCTGGCTCCAGCTCGGTGCCTTGTGGCATAGTGCCAAGGAGGCTGGCGGCATTGCCGCGCTGGACGGCAATACCAAGACGTTGCGCTAGGTACGCGCCAGCCCTCCTATCGCCAGTCGCTTCTACAAGAAGCTTCGCTAAGCCCTTATAAATGAAGTGGGCGCCAGGTCCCCACGGTCCAAGCGTTTCCACTCCAAAAGGCTCAAACATGCAGCCAGAATCAATGGCTGCATATTTGCGCCGCTTGAGGTGTTCAGCCGAGTTGGCGGCAGCACCAGCTCTGTTTGAAGTCCCTAGAAGATGGGACGGCGCAAGGGTATCCACGCATGTGGCATCCCAGACTAAAGGCCGTCCAAGCTTCCAGGGGACGAGAGTCATGCCATCCGGCCTTTTGCCGTCCTGGCGCGCTAAACCAGATGGTTCCAAAACCGCCGGCGCCCCGGCCGTCACGAGAGCCCGACGAAGTATATCATTCAGGCTTGCGTGACGTTTAGGCTGAACGTTTTATCATTAGGCTGCTTATATATTATATATATATATGTATATATGTATGTTTTTATTTGCTTTATCTGAGTATATATAAGTATTTATTAGTATATATAAATGTATAAATATATATGTATTTTATAATTGTGTATAAGTTTTTTTTGCTTTAGTTCTTTTTGTTTCTGCACCTCCTACTGTTTCTTTATTTCCTGTTTTATTTGCTCCGCTACCCTAAGGTTGTCTGGAAGAGATCGCTTGTTAGCGATAAGACCGCCTGTTGTTTACCTCTACTTTTTGTGTGTGTTTTTATTTTAATTTATATTATTTTTTCTGTAATGTTTTGTAAGGTGTGCAATAAAGAGTTATTGTATTGTATTGTATTGTATATACTTGAAAACAAAATACTTAAAAAATATTTTTATGGTAAAATTTGCGCTACACACCCATTCAAATAATTCCATTAGAGTAGGTAATCCGTAAAAATACTATTATAAATCGTGATTGATAGTTTTACTTCTAGCTCAACTTTACTAGAACTCTCAGCGGTACCCTAAAAGCTCACCCGAAGCGCTTAAGACTTAGGTCGTTACGGTTTATTCATATTGCTTAGTTTTATTGTTGTTTTTGTTGGCAATATGCAATATTAAAAATCTTCGTGTTAGTTTCAGTTTGTTGGTTGACATATTGCTTGCGAAGTTTTTTCTTGAGGGTGTTAACATGTTGTTCTAGCTTCGATTGGATTTGCGAATAGATTTATACGTCTACATAATTCACATAAATTCCAGTTTTATTTTATCTTATTTATATCTGTCGATGTTGTGGTGTCGTTGAAGCATCGGGGTGTTTGTTTTACTTATCTAGAGGACATCGATGTGACATTTAATGTATTTTTTGGGTTTCATATTAAGGGGCTGACCACACCTTATTCAAGTTTTTAAGGATTTTTCTATTTTTGTATTTTATTACTGTAAATATGTATGATAATATTCATCATATTTAACAAATCGTAAATTGAGCCGATTTTTATCGTAACGAAATCGGCTTGATAGAAAATACTTGCAAATATTGGTCTTTAATTAATCTCTAAACGGTTCTACATTTATGTACCTATATTTATTTTTTTGACTTTGACGTCTTCTCTTCTCAATCTTACTCAACTCACCTAGGTATAACATTTCACAAAGGTTTTGTTTATTTTACTTGTTTCCGTGTTTTTTTCAGGCCGAACAGTGATAGTGCGTCTCATTCACTCCGATACGATAGTGTGCACTAATCTGGTCCTTATCAGTCCCTTAATAACACGTTTTATGTGTCTTGTTTGATATTACAAATTACCCGAAAATATATCCAAGCGGTCTCTCGTTCGGATATTTTTTTTTAAGTCACGATAAAATACTGGTGATTTCTCCATTGATTGACTGATAAGTAAATTAATTCGTTCAATTAGACGCAATCTAAATTGGATATTTATCAAATTAATTTGTCGCGGCTGTCGCGCTACATCTGATAACTTAATTCACAAACAGATCATGGTGCAAGTTAGAAGCGAGTGTTAAAATTCTGTCAAATTCATTTTCATACCATAACATCTTTTTTCTACTCCAGCACTTCTATCTGCCCATTAGATGACTGACAGCGATATTTAAAAAGTATACATTATAACGTTGTCTATGGTATTCTATAAGAACACTGCTTCTATAGATTTTCATATAATATATGAGCACTGTTGTTTTTTTTTAATAGTGGGCACGACATCTTCCAGATTCTGCCACCTTTCGAGATATTGCATTTTTCGCAAATTTAGCTGTCTTAGAAAAACTAGCGTATGCAAAAGCACATAGGTAACTAGTTCTTATAACTCTCATTATAAAACTCGACTTCGTCTCGTTTTGTAACGGCGACCCTCAAGTTTTA
Source organism: Lathronympha strigana (assembly GCA_949128165.1). Classification (NCBI taxonomy): domain Eukaryota; kingdom Metazoa; phylum Arthropoda; class Insecta; order Lepidoptera; family Tortricidae; genus Lathronympha; species Lathronympha strigana. Next base: position 3,985,439 of record OX421922.1, on the reverse strand, counting down.
AGAACCATTATTATGTTAATGTTGCATAAACCTATATTAAGATACACTTGTAAAGCACAAATCAAATCATTTAATATTTGTAATAAATGTTTTGATTCATGGTTTTATTTTTAAGAAGTCACACTACTATATATAAATTATTAATTGAAAGAGATGTCATATACTACAGAAAAGTGACCAAGCCCCCCAGTGACCAAGCCAAGACAAGCCCTGTTCACTCGACTTGGTCACTTTTTCTGTAGTACGAGTATATGACTTCTCTTTCAATTTATAATCTTTTAAGATTCTAGAAGTCTGAAAAACAATTAAAACGTTTGAACTATACACCACTGATTGGATACCTAATCAATGGGTAGGGGCTTTATGTATTTTTGTTAGGGTCTTTTTCATGTGTTTTTTTTTTAAGTTACCACTGTGTCGGTTGCCGCTGAGGCGTTTATACTTTAAAGATTCGGTTAGAAATGAACCTCATCAACAAGCGACAAAGTGGTACCTTTTACTTGAAATAACCACATTTTTTTTCTATTGGCAAAATTATTGTCATCCGTATTTATTATAAAATTATTTAAAATACATAACCAAAACATACTCATTGACTACTAATGCTACTTAGTCTAGAAACCGATCCTCTTGGCACTTATTTTTACTTACTGAAACAAAATATTAAATATTATAATTCCCCAGTCTATACCTACAGTCTTAATCAACAATTCAAATGAAGGGTTAAAACAAACATGTCGCCGTCTTCCGACACATCAAATCTTAACCCTTTAACTGGTGGCCGTAATTGGATGATTAATTAATTCCGAAGTCGCAGCCATCGTTTAGGGGATTTATTTTGTACAAACTCGCAGTCTTTGGGGACACACTGATAGATAGAGCGATAAACTGTAACTATGTCAAGCTAAAATCCCCCCTCGAAATCAAATTAACAATTTTTTTGACATGATAAGTTGTAATCCCTTCAGAGCCGAAATTTCCCGAAAGATTACAGTATGGGGTTCTTCAAAAAAGGACTGTACAAGATTTCAATGGGTCTGCAACGCGCATGTGACCCCCTTGGAGGTGCAGGCGTTCATAAGCTACGGTGACTGCTTTCCATCAGGCGGGCCGTATGCCTGTTTGCCACCGTCGTGGTATAAAAAAAAGAAGATGCTTGATACCGGAATCAGAATACCCACAAAAGGATGAATTCTTAGCAAGGGGGGTAGCGACAGTTCCCTTTGCGTTTAATTACGATTCATTATGTAGACAGTAAAATTTTAGTATCATATCTAACCAAGGTTTTGTTTATTGTTTCAGGTATGTTCTTGATTTTATACAACAACTGGCCAAATACTTTATTCGTCAGGTTTAAAAGTAAGTTACCTATAAAATTATTGACACGAGATTATTATGTTTTCCGTCGCCTTGGCGGGTAGAGGATAAATAAAAAAATATCATGGGACAATCATTCACCAATCCACCTAGTCCCTCAGTCAGCTCAATAATGCTTTTATTATGGGTATTATGGGTATACTACAAGACGTAAAAGACGGATACATATAAATACTGAAATACACAGAAACAACTACGCTTGATAAACTGATATGTGATAGCGTGAGAGCTAAGATGACCATCGTTAACGCTCAGTCGCTAATGAAACGCAACTGTCATTGTCGCACTAATTACTTATTACCTTAATAAGAGAAATAGAGAGAGAGAGAGAGAGAGAGAGTTAACTGCGCTACGATATGAAGCGTGAGCGATTAGCATCTTGGCTACGCATGCATATCAATTAGGCTAAGAGACCATCAAATAAGTTAAATCAAATCAAATTCGTCATTACGGCTGTCAAATCGTTTATAAATGATGTCCACTGAAATATAAATTGAAATAGATGTCATATACTAAAGAAAAAGACCAACACCGACGAAGGCCGATCCGAGAATTCGAGGTCGGTGTTGGTCTTTTTCTTTAGTATATGACATCTTTTTCAATTTATAATTTATATATAAATAGTAGTATTACTACTTTAATAACAAATTAAAGAATATTAAATAAAATAATTTGATCTGCGTCAACAAATAGTTCCATTGAAATAAATTATAAAAAATTTCAATTTCATCGCTTAGCTCACAATCCTTCTCATCCGTGTGTCCGTAACCCCTCCGCTGTTGACAAACTCTGTTTACATCCGAACTTTTGCTCGTCGTTATCCAAATCCTCGGAATTTTTAATTGTTTATTAAAAATTGCTCGACACGCCGCGTTGCTGTTTGCCTGCTGCCGCGGAATGGTTAAAAGGAACACAGTGTGTGGTTTCTAACAAAAAGGTTATGCCGATGTTAATGTCGGAACTTTTTTTAATCAGACGGTATTGTTTTTGTTTAGCATGTCGTTTTGAAAATGGGTAAGCTTATATAATTTAAACTTTCGTGAATCATACTGACATTAAATTGAAACGGTTTATAAAACTTAATTTTTATCACAATAGGCGTAACATATTTCGACTGCATGGGGCAGTCATCGTCGGACAGACAGAATTGCTCGAATCAGCCCGCTTCGTCGCACGCGACCCGTTACCTACGCTGGTCTCGGGCAGTGATGCGCGAGCCGCGAATGTGACAACACCACTCTGTCCGACGATGACTGCCCGGTGCAGTCAAAACATGACACCTATTGTGATAAAAATACGTGAGTGTTAACCGTTGCAATTTAATATTTTAGTAATATAAATAAATATTACACACAGATCAACCTAGCCCCAAACTAAGCAAAGCTGGTACTATGGGTACTTGGCGACGATATACATACTTATACAGATAAATACATACATATGTTCATAGCAAACGTCCATAACTCAGGAACAAATATTCGTGATAAACAAAAATTCCCTTACCAGGATTCGAACCCGGGACCTCCAGGGTCACTACCAACTAGGCTAGCAGGTTAGGAGAGAGGCCGTTAAAACTTTAGAAATAACTGTTAAATCTTAAGAAACCTGAGCGAGTAGGGGTAGGCTGTTCAGAATGACCTCAACACAGACTTATTAGAACAATAAGGTCGAGCCTACATAATTTTGAACACCATGCCCGCTTAGCTAACTCTGCTTCTGACTGTACTTAGCGGCACTGAACCTAGATTAATGAATATTAATTCCAGCCAAGACATCAGCGGTAATTAGACTGGTTCCAGATCTAACTCGAGTTTAACTCAGGCTGAATAATTTAACCGCCTGACATACGGAACGGATCGCTGTAGAATAAGAATTTCGTAATGTAGAACGTATAAATAGTTATGCGTTAACTACTGAAACCTAATTTGTTTTCAAACCTCATGCTCTGAAATTGAGTCATTGGTAACCTATGCTGCTGCAATGCAAGTGCAAGTGGCATTGATACTTTTGCGTCCTAGGGCATTTTGACTTTTCAAAACTATTTTTTCTTAAGGTTTACTAATTTCAACATATAACCGGTTTAAAATTGATACATTCTACGATTTTAATTCTGATATTTACTTGCCGAATCGATGAGTTCATTTCAATCAAATTTTTAAAGTATAAGGTTCTTCTAGTCTCTCTCTAGTACTATAAGGTTATGGTTAGATATTTTATTAATACACCTGTATTTCCTTTCCTCGTATTCGATATGAAAAGTAGAGTGTTTAACTCGGGTGTAAGGAACTATTTCCATCTCGGTTTATCGGCGCTCGCACCTTTCCTCCTTTAACTCGGGTGAAAGCAACTATTTCTATCTCGGTTTATCGGCGCTCTCACGTGCCTTTCCTTCCGTGGTTAACAATCTACTTACTATATATTTTGGTATACATATACCCCGTTTGGCAATTTACGTTACGTAGCAGACAAAAGGAATAATCCGATTTAATAATTATGAGTGAACAATTTGTAAAGATAACTTTTTATACCACCTCCGTGGTAAACAAATAGCGGGAACGTGGAAAGCGGTTACCGCAGCCTATGGACGCCTGCAACTCCAGAGGTGTCACATGCGCGTTGCCGACCCATTTAAAATTTGTACACTCCTTTCGTGAAGAACTTCTTACTGTAATCCTCACTCACTACGATTACTGACTACGTGCACCAATGAGTTATTGTTACTTGTTTTGCTTTCTTTCAAAAAAAATTTAGACCACCTAATAATACCACCCTATTTATGTACTCTTTTCTTGTACAAAAATTTTTTTTAGGACTCCAATCATCTTCTTCCTCTTAAGATTTGAACCCGCGACCTTCGGATTCTAGTCCAATCCAATAATTGTTAAGTGGTACTCATTGCACAGAACTTATTTGTACCTAATTCTCTGTTACGCTTAGCTTCAGAATTTACTATCCAGTAGCTGGAGCAGTTAATTTGTTCCATGTACATTCCCATGTACTGAATTGCTTCCTATATAATTCACGTTAGGTATGATATAGTACGGTAGTTCTGAGTGATTTATACCGGGGATATACATATTTGTCGGATATACGTAGCTCGTTCGTTATGAATTATGTTTCGTGATAAATATTTGAACAAATGTCTTTAATATTTGTGTATAAATTACTGATTTAACCGAAAGGCCGGACGTCCTATTCGTAGGACCTATTTTAGTTGGAAGGTCAACTTATTCGATTTAAATTATACTTTTAGATTCTCAAAATTATTCATTTATTTGCAGAAAATAGTGAACTATCACGTTCAAAATTACATGGGCAATTTATGAATTCATTCATTTTATGAATTTATGAATTGTGTAAATTAAAGATGGTAGTTACAATTTATTTATTTTACTATTTGTAGCAAAAAATTTTATTAATTTACAATTACTATATACACATAAATTACCTAAGTAAAGTAATTGGTAATTAAGTAATTAATATGTACCATCGAGTTCAAAATTGCATGGGCAGTTTATGAATGAATTAATCTATAAATTGCCCATGCATTTTTGAACGCGTGTTTATTGTCAACGCGTGTGTGTTGTTGTCATACGAAGTAAAGGATGACCATAGCTGGGCATTAACTCGTTAATCCGTTAATCGTTAATTAACGAAGTTAACATTTTCATTAACGGATTAACTTTTAAGTTAACTTTAGAATTTGTTAACGGACTCATTAACTTCCGTTAAGTTTTACCAAGTCCGTTAATCGTTAATCCAGTTTGAAAATACTTATTAAAAAGATACCGCACATACCGCGCCACCCGGCAAAAAACCTGTTTCCACCCGACTACAAATTTTCAAAAATGAAGAATTTCTCAATTCATGTGATTTTTTTATTATTACTCTTTATTTTTATTTTATTTTTGTGTTATTTACGTCAGAACTCCGTCGATACTGAACCGATTTTAAATTATCCATGGTGGTTGCAGATTGGTCACATTTTTTTCAAAATTCATTTCTGATAATGGGATCCATGAGAAGTTGAGGGAACTCTTCAATTTTAATAGGCTTATACATGATGATTTGGGACTGTTTATTGCATAAAAAAACAACATAGGCAATACAATTAAACTTAGTGTTGAGCTTTACATTTTAAGATTATATTAAGAAACTTAATCATTTTTTTTACGAAAAACTATCAATTTGGTGGAGTGGAGCTGATGATGGAGCCCAGGGATGGCAAAGTGGAACTGTCTGTTAATTCCCAACCTATTTGAGACATTCATATTTTGAATTCATGGAATTCATGAAGAAATTAAAGAACTCCTCAAATTTTAACGGCACATATATGATTTGAGGGTTTCCTTATAAGGGCATATTTTTATTTTGTTGTCCGCCCATAAACTTGAAACATTTTTTTGAGGGTTACCAACATTTTGGTGGAATGTACCTGATGATGAAGACCAGGGATGGCAAAGTGGAATTGGTCGGTAAACACAGACATTCATCTTTTTGATTTGATTTATATTCTGATGATGGAGTTCTCAAGAAATTCAGACAACCTTCAAATTTGAACGGCACGTCCAACGTGATTGGAGGGTTTTCATAATTAGTTGGGGTATTTTCTTAATCAAGCCATCAATTTGCTGCAGTAGACCTGATTTTGAACACCAGGGATGGCATATTGAAACTGCTCGATAATTTCTAGCTCTGTCCTCCAACTTGAGACATTGTTATTTTGTCTGTGACCTCGGTGAGGTCTACAAGAGTTGCATTTGATTTTACTACAGATCAAATGATGGAAGCCATGAGACATTAAGAAAACTCCTGAATTTCCAAAGGTACTCGGATGGTAAATTGGATATTTTTGAAGGAAACTGATTAACTATAAGTTGTAGATCACTAACCCAAAGATGCCCTTTTACCACGTGTTAACGGATTAACGATTAACGTTAACTTCCGTTAAGTCTTTCGAAAAGTAGCGCTTTAACGATTAACGAAGTTAACTTTTTTTGTAACGGATTAGCGATTAACGAAGTTAACTGTTTGATTAACGGTGCCCAGCTCTGAGGATGACTCACACTAGAACAGCACGGGACGCCGGTCTGTCAATTTCTATAGAAAGAATCACGTGATAGCTCGGAGCCTTTCATTAGAAACGTTACGTCCCGTGTTAGTGTGAGTCATCCTTTAAACCAAGGAAAATTCTAAAAACGTTTAAAAACTGGTAATTCCCGTGACAAAGTTGTCACGTGAATACGTGCTCGCCGTTCACGTTTAAGTTAAACTTAGTTAAGCTAACTACAGTTAATGTGTAACACAATGGGCCGTATTTCACACGGGTGCATTATTCAGCGCCCGTATAACTAGCTTGGAGTTTAGAATAAGAATAATGGGGCTATGGGATTTAAAATAAAAACATTTATTCTCGAAATATATACAGTAAGTGTAACTTACCTAACTACCTACCTCTACCTACCTTAAATCTAAAGTAGGTCCTTGATGCTGGCGGCATTTCCTCGTTGTATCGCAATGCTGATATGGGATTTTAGAAATAGGACTATCTTTTCCCACGAAGAAGTTACTATGAAGGCCTTATCCAGGGTTAGCTAACTAACCCGGAGTTAATAGGTAAATACCATACTGTAAACACATAACTCCGGTTTAGCGGTAAATCTGCGTAGAGTGGCGCTTGGGGTTCACCGTCTTCGCATTATTTTTAATGCATAATTCTATATGACATAATAAATATAAAATGGCCGTCAGTAGAACTTACAAACGATGTAAACAGAAGGTATCACATGTTTTGTCACCGTTTCTCCTTATATTTTCACACTACCTCATCAAACACCACTGAAGACGTTCACTACTGATATGGTCGTATTGTAACATACGAGTACAAAGCGTAAGATAAATAACTTAATGTTGGAGATTTCATGAAAACATTAAAGTGAGGTTATTACGATCAATATGAAGGTTTGTTTTCATTATTAGGATGTTGGATTCACGGCGATCGTAGTTATAACTGGCTTTGAACATAAATTGTAATGGCCGTCTGTGATGAGTTTTCTAGATTTTGATAGCACTGTAACAGTGTTAAGTGAACGTCTTAATTTCATTGAGCTTGGCGTTTAAAATAATACTTTACAATTTGATAGGTCATTTTCTTTGAAGAGAACGTGTTTTGACTAGTCAATTTAAGCATAATTTGATCACAGTTCAGCAGAGCACAGTCCGAACGAATCTTACTTTGAGAGTATGGCAATATATGTATTGGACAACATAATGTGCATTTTGCCCAATTATGTTTCTGCTTCATTAACATTCGGCGAAATCGATTATGCCAAATCTGTTATAACAAAAGTGTTTCTGACAAAAAACGATGTGCCAAATAGAGGGATGGCGCTTGGTGGTTAAAACTTTGCAACCCCGTTAAGAGTTATTTTAGAAGAAGTCTAGAAGAAGAAGATTCGAATTTGTTTCTAATTTCAGGGTTCTATAACGGGGACCTACAACCATTTGGTAAATTTATGCGTTGTCAACCAGTACACCGATTTTTATTTGTAATTCGTAAAACTAAACGTCCCCACACGTTTATACGTGTCGTTTTCCATCTGCTTCGTATATGGTTAAAACATTTATTTTCAAAATATACACCGTAAGTGTAACTTACCTAGCTATCTACCTCTACCTACCTCAAATCTAAATAGGTCCTTGAGACATTTTACCTATGCTGGCGGCATTTCCTCGTTGTTTCGCAATGCTGATACGTTGTGTGAGGAAGCCACCAGCTCTCCGGTCACCAGTAACATCAACAATATTAACAAAACCCACTTTCAGAGCAAGAGACTATCATCATCATCATTTCCGCCGAGAGACGTCCACTGCTGGACATAGGCCTCCCCCAAAGATTTCCACAATGAGCGGTCCTGCGACCTTTACCAGTCCATCAGTCCACCTTGTGGGACGCCTACCCACGCTGCGCGGTCACCACTTGAGAACCTTTCCGCCCCAACGGCGATCGGTTCTCCGTGCAATGTGCATGAGATATGAAAAGTTAATTTCGGTTACCAGGAGCATATTTTAATTAAAACCAGACATATTTAAACGATGCCAAAACCAGATCACTACAATATTTACTAGACCATTCAAGCATGTAACACCTACATTGTATGAAACTTAATTACTTCCACAATAGGGCTGTCCATCGCACTATTGACGGATAAATAGGGCTGCCCCAAGGGATAACACTGAAGGGTTCAGTATAGGAAAGGGTGCAATCTAATTTTACAAAAAAGGGTACCTTAAACCCTTAGGGACACACGGGTGTGGAGGAGATCGAGTAAAACTAGTACAGTCAACAAAGATAAAAAACAAGTAGTAGTAGTAGTAGTAGTAAGCACTTTATTGTACACAAAATAAATCACAAAACAACTGAAAAGAATTGAAGTACAAAGGCGAACTTATCCCTGTAAGGGATCTCTTCCAGCTAACCTTAGAGTTGATGAGTAATCAAACAACAAGTAATCTAAACAATTTTAAAGAATTCCACCTGTCTTCAAACCAAATGAAATTCGGACTTACGTTGTCTCTGGCTTACTTATATATTTATTTTAATTGGTAGGAATGAGGTGTGTTCAGTAGATGTTTTGACGATTGCAAAGCCATCTTCAGCGATCGTAAATAGTCCAAACGGAGACGCAGTATGTTAGGTCTCGAGGATGGATCGTATCGAACACTACGCTGCGCTCCAAAACACGCATAGCCGATAGAGGCGAGAAGCCAGGCTTAAGTGGGACTGGGCCGACCACGTCCATCGCATGCATCTGAATAGGTGAGCTAATATAGCCAACAAGTGGATGCCGCAAGGTAGGCGTGGACAAGGCAAGCCCGTGGAGATGGCGAGATGACTTGGAAAAAAGTGATAGGCCCATAGCTTTTCTCAATTGTTTCCACAGAAAATTGTACGTTAAAGGATAAGAATGCATCTAATAGGTAGCTGCAATTTCATACAAGTACTTATATGAACTGTCCCACAAAATGCGGTATATTTACATGTTTATAACAAAATAGAATCCTTAAAATAAACAGCAGATGCGATTTTTTCATTGTTGAAGTTTAATTCCTTATCCTCAACATAGTTGCTAAAGCGGACCTTAGGCTACTTGACTTACCAGGCTTCTATAACCCGGGAAATCGCTAAAATAAGAACATCCTCAACATTTTTATAAACCGAAGTGGTAATTTTCTCGCGATAATCCATTTGATTTGCTCACTGTTGCATAAACCCGTACATCCCATACTCCATAGACACCGCGCGCCGAAGCGTGTCTCATCTCGTTGAATGCCATCCATTTGAGGCGCTTTTTCAGAATAACCACGCTATGGACCCCCGACGCTTTCTCTCAATGTGACCAAATCTATTGGGGACATAACATCCCTTTAATACCACAAAGTCCTAATTCGAAAAAAATCCTCGTTCGATTTTCAATCTTGATTTTAAAGGAACAAGGTTGAAAATAGGTTTTGATATTATTGGAATGGTCCGATGTGATACTAAGCGTGCTATAATTCCTATTTGGAAGCCATCGGATTTGCTTTGGTCGCGTAAATTGAGTTTTTATTCATATTTTTGGGGTATTTTATTCATGTTATTGTAATGAGATAGTTTTGTTTAAGCAGGTATCAAATGTAGGCAGTGAATAGAATTAGGGGTTTAACGAAATTAAGCCTTATCCTCGTGGCGTAGAGACTAAAATGACGATTTAGCAGTTTAATGTATGAATCTATGAAATCCTGTGGTAAGCTGGTATGGATTTCGCTTGCGGTCAATATACATTTGTGCAGTTATGTTATGAATTATGAAGTTATATTGAAGTTGGTATTGTCGGTACTCATTTATTCTGGCGCATAATATTTGTGTCTAAAGCTTAGGTAAGGTTAAACCATCGACCGGACCATTGAAAAAAAAAGTATTACAACAAACTTTATTATAAATTGAAAATAGATGTCATATACTAAAGAAAAAGACCAAGTCGATCGGAGGTCAAACCGGGGATCGAACCCTGATCTTTATAGCATACGCGACGCCATAACCACTAGGCCACTCAGTCTCAATTAAAGTTGGCGAATTTCTCAAACAAATAAACTTTATTACTTTTCTCTAAAGGTTTCATTTGCACGTTTTAGGTAAAAAAATATGATTTTCATAAAAAATACCGCCACGAAACGACAATATTACTCGTAAAAACATAGGTGTGACTTTTACAGTAAAAGCATTGCAGTGTACCTACAGTCGTTTTGATAAACAATAGGAACCGGCAACGCATTCTAATTTTCGAAAATGCACATGCTTCACATGTTCACATCCGATTGTACGGCTGTACGGAAGTATAGCACACAGGTGGAAAACAGTAGTCCATTTTACTAAAGCTCACCGTCACCTCGTCGTCATAAGAGATTTTAATTTAAGGAATAGGACCTCAATTAGAAGCAATCAAGAAACAAAGTTTTTGTTAGGTCTTGTGTGAGCTGTGAGGGAATTTTAATAGAATCAGCGTTATATAATTTAAACTTTCGTGAGTCAAACTGACATTAAATTGCAACGGTTAAAAAACAGGTATTTTTATCACAATAGGCGTCATGTTTCGATTGCGTGATGCTCGAGCCGCAAAGGTGACAACACAACTACTCTCTGTCCGATGATGTCTGCCCGATATAGTCGAAATATGCCATATTTTGACTGCATCAGGCAGACGCCTATTAAGATAAAAATACGTGAGTTTTAACCGTCGCAATTTGAAATAAACGCTCTCAGGTTCCAGCTAGGTGCTTACCTGTTACTAAATTAAACAGTTAAAATAATGTTAATATTATTGTACCTAGTTATACTAATCCGCTTTGTTCGAACTTCGACCGAAGACTAATTAAAACGATATCTGGTCAGTTCCAGAAAAGCTGCAGATCATCTTTAGCTAGCTATCCACAAGGGCTTAACCGACTACTCTTACCACACCACCTTGCTTAGACAAAAGTAAGTATCGGTAACGTTATCCGTATAATAAAAAAAAAATTATTCATATAATAGACACACAAGGATACTGTTTCAACCATACCCACTGTAACGTGCCTTCATTAGGGAATAGCACCACGACACTCATTGTGTGTACACTTTTGACGGCGCCACCTTTGGCATACGCCCCACAAGGGCTTAAACGACTACGCCTATGATGTTCTCCTGCCTGCTACCCATAGGGGCTTAACCGACTTAGACAAAAATACGTCTCATACGAACAAAACTTAGGCCAACTTGCACCAATCAGATTATCAGATATGATTGGAACAGTACTCACTGTAACGCGGCTTCATTAGGAAATAGCACCTCGACACTCGTATGTACACTTTTAATTGACGGCGCGCGGCGCCATCTTCGACATGCGCTCCACAAGGGCTTAACTGACTACGCCTACGATGTTATCCTGCTACTCACAAGGGCTAAACCGACTACGCTGCTATGGCGGTGTGATTTTACCTTGATAACCTAATAAAACGCATTTGTATGCGTGTTAACGTATAAAACCTTCCGCATATTTTTTTTTATAAATAAATAAATAGGTATTATGGGACAATTTTACACACTAGTCCCTCGTAAGCTCAATAAAGCTTGTATTGTAGGTATACCACTATATACAATAATAGAGAGATACATATGAATACTTAAGCACACAGAAAACATACATAACTCACGAACAAAGTCGTGATAAACACTCAAATAAATGCCCTGACCAGGATTCGAACCCGGGACCTCCTGCGTCATAGGCAGGGTCACTACCGACTAGGCTAGGAGGCCGTTATATTACATTTGATAGTTTCCTTTTCCCAAAGTCTACTAAAAATGATAACCGGCCATGTTTTCTTTTCTCCCAAAATAGGTGCCAACATTAGATAGTTAACGGGCACCTATTTATATCTTCTATTTCTGATCTACCTAAGCCATTTTATGTTAAAACGTCAGCATGCTTTTACGCCATTTTCGACAAAGATTCACTGTAAGCCCACACGCAAGAGCTGCAGCTGTTCGTACAATGCTTACGTCTTTTTGAACTACACCGGCGTTGGCGTGAAATGCCTGTTTTCGAATTTTTAGGTCAAAAGCGTCAAAGCACATGGATTTTAGCTCTAACGGCTGAACCCCTGTTTTCAGTTGTTTTTAGTTCTTGTTTTCACTCGGTAACTCGAAATAAGAAGGGTAAGTTTAACGTGTGTATCTGTGTGTCTGTGGTATCGTGCTTCTAGGATTACTGCGATGATTTGCTTCACTGAGCGATTGGTTAATGTCAATGATATTTCGTACATATACTTAGGTACTACATATGTTCCGAAAAACTCATTGGTATTTTTTTACGGTAACGCTTGAATAATGGATGACTCACCCTAGATCGGGACGGGACGTGACCGGGACGGGACGATCTGTCAGTTTCTATAGAAAACGTTACGTGAGCTCCGAGGGCTCCGAGCTCGGACGTGATTACTATAGAAATTGACAGATCGTCTCATCCCGTCCCGTCCCGTCCCGTTCTAGTGTGATTCATCCTTAAACATTGTTATCTTCAAAGGTTTGTTAAAAAACCGGCCAAGTGCGAGTCGGACTTGACCATCGAGGGTTCTGAACAAAGGGTGCTGCCCCATTTATGACCTTAGGTACTTAAAAATACTGGTGTTACGGAACTCTCAGTGTGCAACAATTATACTATATATATATATATATATAGATTATAATTTGACCTAACCTAACCTATCCGTTTGTTACAATCTCGAACATTAGTTTATAAACTAACGGTCCTCACAATTCTACGGTGGCATATATAAATGGGGTGGGGCAAGCGAATGATGATGATATTATGCGTATGCACTCATAGGAAGTGTTTTACACTCACATCTGGTGTGGACTCGACTTTAAAAGTTGAGTGCAGATTTCCAAGGACCACTTATTTATCCGTTAAAACCACACAAATCAAAACGAAAGCCATTTCAAACCAAAGCTGTTTCGAATCGATACAAGCGTTATTTCAACACGGGATACTTTTATTGCTCGGCTTCGGAAAAACATGGCCGCTTATTTCTGTGATGTCAGTTTTGTGGGGTTTTGACAAATAAATGAAGAAGAGCGAGTATTGTTTTATGGTTCCGTGGACATTCAAAATATGACAAAACGATGGTTAATTCTAACCAACTGTTTAATATACAGGATGTTGCCTAAGAAGGAGAAATACATTAAATCGCAGGTAGTCCTTCTCAAACCTAACATTTTTTAAAAATTATATAACTTGTAGGTTTTCACTTTTTCATTTAAACTTTCTTTTTTGTCAGATTCATATCATATTACACCCCCCTCATATTCACATTATAATTAGTTTATTTAACACTTTAAAGCTTTCATATTCAGTAGTGGTTAATAAATACTCGAGGTTTGCTAACTAGTTATGAAAAATTAAATAGGTGCATTTAAACTTTCACGATTTTCACACATTATAATTTCACTAAAACGGGGTCTCGCGTAAAACTTTCAAAACTAACCTCCGACGTTTCAACAGCAATATTGCCCCCGTGGTCCTGAAGAAAGTATAGTTATCAAATCCTGTTTTAGTAAAATTAATAGACTTTATCCGTTTAATAGGTAGTTTATCTATTTATAAAATAAATATTTTGTTATGACTAATTATTTTTTTCCGAACCTTTTGCTTACGGAACCCTAGCCTTTCAAACACTTCGTTTTGTGCGAAGGAGGCTTTCATTTGCGGCAGGTTGCATCCGGCGACCATTGCGGGTAGTTGCGGATTTATTACTACCTGCCTACCCGCGTCGTAAGTTGGATGCGAAAATATTGGTTTTTTGTAGCGTGGAGTGGTGATATTATGGCGACAGCAAGGATTATAATGAACACACTGAAAGTGAAGCCTGTCCTAAGGATCATTAGTAGTTTTTACTCTTTATTTATCTAGGAATGTAATTTGTTTGGTAACTATCCCGTTTTGAATATTTGTTTGTTTGATATGTTTAACTTAGAAAAAAGTATAAGTGGAAAAGCTCGTGATCTCGGGCGGGACTCGAACCTGCGACTCTGGGATACGCGCCCATCGCTTTACCTACTAAGCTACCGAGAACACACACGTGGCCCCGAATTTCTCCAATCTCTCGTATGCGCCTAAGGGGGGAGGTGTCTCTCTCAGGAATATTTCGCCTAAAGCTTTAAGTATTTTTAAGAGCCTTCACACAAGTTATATTGTTAAAAATATTTTATTAGTGGCCTTAAACTATATAAAGCTTGTCGTACTTAATGGACAGTAATCTACTGGTGAACAAACTGATATTAATAGCGACGCTTGAGTGCCGGCAATACGCGGCGTTACTATTGGTCCCTTAGCCGATGGAAAAAGTTTTTTGTCAAAAACCTACTTTTACATGTCTTCCACTGCAACACTTTAAGGTTGTTTTATTTCCATTTCCCAATTATTATTTTTCCATTTCGCCACTATTTTTGTCACAGATTTAGTATGGGGATAGCGCAATAGAAAATTTAAAAAATATATGTAAATTTTAAGACACTATTTTTCTCCTACTAGGATTGAAAGAGCTCGCGACATGAAAATTCCCAACTATTAAAAAAAAAAACTTTTTCTACCCACAAAATAGAAACGCCCAGTATTTATAATAGTCCTGAATTTAGCTACGTCATAGATTTTTCTTTCAAAGTTTAACCTAAAAAATTATCCATGTAAACTGTACTGGTACGAATTTCCGCAATCAATCATCAATCAATTGATTGAAAGTCACTCGGTCGTCGTTGCATACGATCGAGTTTTAAGTGAGATACCTTCGTGAATACATAGTACCACTGTTTATGAAGCGCCTAATACGAAAATGCAATTAACGGTGCTTCAAGCTATTCTATAAAATGCAATTTTCCCCATTATTCTGGAAATTCAGCTTCCGCCGATGTTGCGGCTAGTTTTAAGGTGAATTAAGTTGGAAATTTACAAAAATGGAGGTAGCGTGAAACAGTTTACGAAATGAAGTTACGTGAAATTTTAAACACTTTAACCTATTGTTTTTATACATTTAAAAAAAACCTATTAAATATACCTACTTAAAGACAACGTACAGCCTAATCTTTAAAAGGCAGATTACAATTTAGAACCGTCTACATGCCTGTATGTTTTTATGTATAACCTAAAAAAACACTTAACTTAAAATCATAACGGTTTATTTTGTAAAAGAATAATAATCAGGTGCAGCCGATTTTTTTAATTTGTCAAGAAAAGGGTTAACGAATTTTACATAGACATAGTCACAGGCAGATACTGGTATTGTATATTTTTCTTATTTAACGTTTTCGTTAGGTATATATCTTTTTCTTCAACGTTTATACGCCCACTGTTGGGCATACGCCTCTCCAAGTTTCTTCCACATTACCCGACTCGTCGTATCTCTCACTTAGAGAGAACAAGCAATTTTTAGGGTTCCATACTTCAAGGAAAAAACGGAACCCTTAAAGTCTGTAAAGACACTTTATCTCGGGAACACGTAAAGGTAGCAAGTTGAAATAAATACCACATATACAAGTCTGTGGTCCCCTGAAGCTGTAAAAAACTCAAACCTCTACGTCAACGCAATCAAAAGATACGGCCATTTATGTTGCATTTCCCATACATTTGCAATGGGAATCAAAATGTATAGGGTACTTCCCGTTGACCTAGAATCACGAAATTTGGCAAAAAGCTAGAGCTTGTAGCACAAGTACAGGAAAAAATCCGAAAACCCTTAAATTACCGCGCACTGAGATACCCCTAATACCCTTTGCCTTTGCCTTTGGTACCCCTAGTATTTGTAAGTAAAGGTCATAAATGGAGGGGAACATCCTTTGTGCGGAATCCTCGGTGGTCGAGTCCGACTCACACTTAGCCGTGTTTTTTTAATACCTCCCATCGGGTTGGATGTCTACTGTGAAAATAAAACCTATATTTATGTAAAAACTGCAGTTTAACCAATACAAAACAAACGCGGCCACAATTTGGCGGTGAATCAATTAAACGATTGGCACGAAGCCAGCGCTCACTGGACTAATGTACGGCAGAGGGTTCCAGCAATTAGGGTTCCGTGCATTAGGGGTGACTCACACTAGCACGGGAAGGGACGGGGCGGGACGGGAATAGCTCCGGGACGGGGCGGGACGGGAAAATCTGTCAATTTCTATAGAAAGAATCACGTGATAGCTCGTAGCCCTCGGATTTCACGTGACGCTTTCTATGACAATTGACAGATTTTCCCGTCCCGCCCCGTCCCGTCCCGTTCTAGTGTGAGTCATCCTTTAGGGCTACGTTCAAACTTGGGACCTTGTTCTGTTAGACGATAATTAAAAATATAGCTCGTACTTTTAGTCAGATTTAAACTTTCTCGCTATCGAGTGCGCGGTACAAAAGTATACCTATGCATCTTGTTTGTTCTTAACTGATAGTAACGAGGTGCAAAAATTTCGAATCGTGCAGTCGTTATCGACTCGGGGGTAAGTAAAACGCATAGCAAGAAAACATGATTTTACAAATATTCTTTATTGCACACCTCATGGAAAAAAATACTGTACTATACCTAAGATAAGATAAAACTATATCTTCATGAAACCTAAATCTAAACACACACAGAACATTTATATTATAGAACATTTTTATTATAGGATCAACTTCGAGATCGCGAAAAATATATTATTATGTTTGCTACATACATATTTATAGATTGACTTGTTCTTACTATTTCGGTTTTGACTATTAGTAGCACCGCCCACGAATTTTCTGTTTTGCCTTAAGGTTGACTGGTAGAGAATGCCTTCTGGCATTAAGTCCGCCTTTTGTACGTTAAGGTTTTCTTTTGTGCAATAAAGGTTAAATAAATAAATAAATACATTTTAACAAACCCAATTTCAATGTTTTGTATGGAACGGTATCGTAAAGTATTATTTTTTCAGCAGAATCTGCTACCAGGGTTTTAAAAATGGCGGGCAATATTTAAGCAAGTACAGTCACCAGCAGATATATCGGAGCGGCCGAGATATCCAAAAATATCTGAACAAGCACTCTAACGCCTTGACAATAGAGGCGTGTTCAGATATTGTGAGCGCCTCGGTTGCTTCGATATATCTGATGGTGACTGTACATTAACTACTCGGCGTATTCCTTAGTTATTGTCGTAATTCTGTATTCTTATTATTTGTCTCCGCCGGTGGCAATCATAAATTTACCCTCAAAATTACAAAACTCCGTACAAAATCCTCCGCCGGATATTTCTGGTCATCATCATTAAAGAACGAAACGACTATCGGATATAGTTATGGTTTTCGGCGCTGAATCGAAATTTACGACGTCGACCGAAATATTACGAAAATATTTGGTTGAAATTTCGGTTACCCTTTCTCGTATTTATGGGCGTGTGGGGTGATACCGCCTTTTATGTGATGTTGGTTAATTTTACAATATATTTATTTATAATGTCTTATATTGCTAAAAAATATGATGAATTGTGACTTACAATAGTAGTTTATACAACAGTGATATAATAAGGGTTCTTAAAACTTGAGAGTCGCCGTTACAAAACGAGACGAAGTCGAGTTTTGTAATAATAGACCCGAGAGTTTTACTTTGTAACCCTCTAAATTATTTTCCTTTATATATATCTATATATATCTATCACAGTGGTGGCAAGCAAGCATAGGGCCCGCCTGATGGAAAGCGGTCACCGTAGCCTATGGACGCCTGCGAATAAGGGGGGGTCACATGCGCGTCGCCGATCCATTAAAATCTTGTACACTCCTTTTTTGAAGAACCCCATAATATTTCGGGAAAACCTCGGCAGGCTTTCTAATGCTCTCTTAAAAAATATCTAATTCGTTTTTCCTTTTCTCTGATTCGCACTTCAAAAATAGCTCGTCCCGTCAAATATGCACGCTAAGGTAAATGTCCCGAATAGTCAATCTGGCGGGGATGTGAAAAAGAAACAGTTTCCGTGTAAGATTAATCTTTCAGGCCCAACTCTTTCCACCCTCTTGCGGGCCCTTTATGTGCGATCAAGTCACAGGATGTAGCGTTACGTTCAACAAACCAAGTCACCCTACAATGGATAAAGGGACACAGTGGCTCATTAGGAAACGACGCGGCAGACGAGCTGACTACGAACATCGGAACTTTGCATTTACGGAAAAAGCTCTTTGTCACTCTAATGTGTAAGTGTGACAGAGATAGATATAAAAATCCGCAAACATTCGATTTTCGTGGTACCCAGAAGAAGTCCAAGGTTCAAATCAAGTAGCAATAGGGCCAGACGCAATGCTTCCCACCCTTTGCTTTGCACCCTTTAACTAACGAAGGTCACGGGTGAAAGCCTAAATACTTCTTATAAATAAATCACTAAGATTTCTACTCTATCGAAATTGCCACATCAGGCTTTTTATTTATAAAATCGCTTCCATTTTATACCTTGCCCCCCACTTAGAGCAGGACTCGGCACCTGGAAGTGACTTCCTAAGGACCCTCGCTATTGTGCACCCAGACATACCCCCCACCACTTCCAAAATGTACTCCAATCCCCGAAACTCCAATCAACTTTCAACTTTATTACCACAGATTTAGGTTAATAATTAAAGGGTATGTATATGACGGTTGTGACATTTCGGTTGTGAGTGCATGCGTTACATTTGCGTAGGTTTTTAAGGTAAAGGCACCGGTTAAGGGCGTTTGGAGGTGTCGTTTTAAAGCGTACCTTGTGTTACGTTATACGTATTTTGGTTGTCTGTCACGTTAGTTGCACTTGGATGGAAGTGTTTTAAACATTTTTCTACTCCAGCACTTCTATTTGTCAATTAGATGACTGACAGCAATATTAAAAAGTATACACTATAACGTTGTCCATGGTATTCTATAAGAACACTGCTCCTATGGATTTTCATACAATATACGGGTATGAGCACTGTTTTTTTTTTTTTTTAATTTTTATATTGGGCACAACATCGTTCCTATTCTGCCACGTTTATAGATTTTGCATTTTAAGCTATTTTAGCTGTCGTAGAAAAACTAGCGTCTGCAACAGCTCATAATTGGTTCTTAAAACTCTCGGGCCTATTACTACAAAACTCGACTTCGTCTCTTTTTGTAACGGCGTCCCTCCACTTTTAATAACCCTTATTATATCACTGTTGCATAAACTACTATTTTTTCATCGAAAACCTCTAGCAATATACAAAATATGTTTTTTTTTCTCTGTTATTCACATAAATGTTAACATTCAAATGAAATACTTTACTTGTATCCTGTTAACGTTTTGATTGTTTCTGCGTAAAGTGTATCATTTCATTGATTAGTACTTAATTGTGGTAACTGAATAAAATATCACTTTTAGTAGAGTTATGTAAATCTAGCTTATTACAATCATTTATAACCCTGTCCGGACTTGAATTCCGGACATACAGTTTCATTGGCCTAACTTTCATTGTTCTTTGAAAATCACAGGAACATTACCTATCATTCCATTATCGAATCTCATTTCGAAATTACCCTGCGTTTTATGACGTTCGAAATTCGCCGGAATGTCCATTTACAACTTCGTTTTGAATTGAATTACATTGAAAGCTTTTGTTAGGTTTTTCTCCGAAACCTGTAGAATATCGTACTCTTATGGGTTTGGTTGGAGAAAGAGAATAAGAAATTACTGGTTCTAGTACATGGAAAACTAGTACCGAAAGTATGCACTAGGTTATCCGTTTAAAATAATCGAGTCGTTGGTGAACTTTATCCAAAAAATAACCTGATTCTTCCAAATCTGGACTTCCTTGGGCCAATTTAGATCAGAATCACGAGCGGATTCGATCCTGATAATAATAAAAAATTCCATTAAAAAGTTTCCATTAAAAAGTTTCCATTAAAAAGTTTCCATTAAGTACGTTTTGCTCGTAGTCAGCTTGTAATTCTGATTCGAATTAGCCCAAGCAAGTTCAGATTTATCTTTTTTTTTAAACGCTCTGGTACCTAGGTACTATCTATATTTAAATATACCGTATTACGTACAGTCAACCAATTGGAACCCTGAGTCACTCAAGAACACTGTCAAAGTGACAAGCAGTAAGAGATTTAGAATCTGATTTATAGTGTCACCATGACGTAGTCCCACAGTGGCCTAGGGTCCAATTGGTTGACTGTAGGTATTGGTTCCAGCTTGGCTTGTTGACATCAAGCTAGTGGTTATTGTCAAGTTTAGCCGGACATACTGCATATCTCACGTATTACTGTAATCCGACAACAGAGCACGGTGCATAAGTTAAGAGTTTGCTTTGTGTACAAGCTAACCTACGGACACGGGACAATACGTGTAAGACAGATTACAGGGTACAAGGGCAGATATGCCACCGTGGGCATGTTTTTTTTCTTTTGAAAACGAGCAGACGTATCGCCTTATGGTAAGCGATTAATGCGTGGCATTTGAGATGGCAGTCCGCTCTTTTGCTTAAAGTTTTCAAGATCATGTCTATTAAAATAAAATATATACAGTAATTTTATATAGTAAAAGTAGCAGATTTTTTTGCTCGCGAAATCTACTAAGGTAAAACATAAAAAGTAAACTAAAACTCAAAAGCATTTTTCAACATCTAATTGATTAAAAATGAAAAGAATATATAAAAGTAACACTTAATTCTAGTTAACATGTCAAAATATATTAAAAGAAAATGGAAATTGAAATATCACAATTTCAGCAGAAATTAAAATACGTACAGTAAAATAAAAATAAAAATAAGTAAGTCATTAATTCGTTCGCTCGTTCATTTTTCGTTCGTTCATTCCCATCCATCCACTCTCTTGTAATCCCACGCTAGCTCGGCTATTTTAAACTAGAGGAGAAAACTAAAACAAAATATCTACGCCGTGTTGTCCATGTTTAACCTTCGGTGAGTTGAAGAATGTAGCTTAGCTAACTTCTTAGTTAACTTAGACTGACTGAGACTTGAAGAGCCGCTTAAACTCCCAGCTGAAACATATTTTTTGGGATGGCGTAACTAGTCAATGGTTAAATCGGTTTAACCCCAGTCGATCTTGATCGTAAACAAATGCGCAGAAATAACTAGTCAAGAAAATTTAAGTGGCGTACCTTAGTTACTATTTAAAACGAGATATTTACCATGTACATTTGTTTTCATGAGCTCCCGATATTTCGGCACTGTTACAAGTGCCATGTTCACGGTGTAACTGATGACAAATGTACATGGTAAATATCTCGTTTTAAATAGTAACTATGGTGTAAATGACCATGTTAGCTTAAAATCTTATATAGTGGCGTACCTGTTAAAGTATTCTTTAATCTGTGGCTCAATGATAATATTTGCAACATAGTTTCGGGTTGTTTGTTTGGAGACAAGCAAACATCGCTTTCAGTGTTGTATGTATGAATTTTTATGATAGAAAAAGTATGAAATACGTATATTGAACGCGTTTGTGTTTACTTTCGTTTAAATAAAGCGAGGGAGATATTTTATCTGTTAAAAATGCAGCGTGAGTTTGAATAACTCAACTTCATTCTGAATATTTGAAAAATACAATACAAATACTCTTTAGTTCATACCTCAAAAGAAGTTAATATAGAGAATACAGTGAATAAAAGAAGAGATAAAGACAAAAAACCGGTCAAGTGCGAGTCGGATTCGCCCACCGAGGGTTCCGCACAAAGGATGCCCCCACCCCATTTATAAAAAAAAAATACTTTAAGTAATTCAGACCACATTGATCCATATTGTGTTAGTAACAAAAAGATTTTAAGGCTTATAATCTATATTAGTAAAAGCTGTATTACTTACATCTACCTAGAACTACTTCTACCCAGTACTTAATGAGCGGGCAGTCGAGCCGCTCATCCAACGCACTTAGCATGCTGTTACTGCTGCCGCGAACACGTCTTAACATTGATGCCACTCGTTTTCGTCTGATGGCATACAAGTCATCCGTTCAGCGAACATTCCGGACACACTACAGTGCTTCGGCACGGCAGCCTTAACAGCATTCTAAGGATGATATTGTACTGCACAGCACATGCAATGTGTTGTAGACACATTGCAATGTGTAGTGACGGAACTCTCAGTGTGTGGCAAATATACGGTTTTCGCATTTTTTCCTGTACTTACAAGCTCTTGCTTTTTGCCAAATTTCGTGATTCTAGGTCAACAGGAAGTACCCTATAAATTTTGCTTCCCATTGCAAATGTATAGGAAATTCGACATAAACGGCCGTATCTTTTGATTGCGTTAACGTAGATGTTTGGTTTTTTCACAGCTTCAAGAGACTGCAGACTTGTGTATGTGGTATTAATTTCAACTTGCTACCTTAACGCGTTCTTGAGATAAAGGGTCTTGACAGACAGACGGACAGATGGACGGTCCTTATTTTACATGATCTATATAGAAGCTCAAACAATCATTTCGGGTTGTCACCTCCGCTACCGTCAAGCATTCAAAATAGGGTTGTTACCCCCTTTATATACCGCACAGGCTATGTGTACAACCCCATTGTTTATTAGGAAGTCTAGACGCGACTGAAACCTATGGCTGTAGCTAGTAGGTTATATTACTTAGCAGGAACTGGTTTTGTTTTTGAGGTATTTAATGAGTAGTTTTTAGTTCTGCTTTAATTTAAAATTAGAGTGCGGTAAAATAGCAACGTAATTATTTTGTTGAAACAAATAAAATGATTTGTATAATGTTTATTGCATAACCTCGAGAAA
This sequence comes from Lathronympha strigana, assembly GCA_949128165.1. Lineage (NCBI taxonomy): Eukaryota > Metazoa > Arthropoda > Insecta > Lepidoptera > Tortricidae > Lathronympha > Lathronympha strigana. Next base: position 3,962,273 of record OX421922.1, on the reverse strand, counting down.
TTTGCCAATTCGTTAAGACCAGGTGGCTTAGTGGTTAAGGATGCAAAATCTTTTCTTATTTCGGTTTCTTTCTCGCAATCTTTTGTGAATATCATACCCCTTTTCCGCTAAATATATCTAAAGAAGCAAAATAAAGTCTAGTCGTAGGGACGGAATAAACGGAATCTTTTCATTGGCCGGCCTGGGCTAATTTAGCGGTTGGGCTCTCTAGGATGATATAGCCCGGTCCGTTTACGCACCGACGGTTGTTACACAGATGTTTTTCATGCTGAAAGTGAACGTACTCGTATATATGGGCATTTTCAGAAAAAATGCACCATTTCAATGAAGGTTTTCGATTTTCCATACAAACAAAAATCGACAGTTTGTAACGCCCGCCCATACAAAATGTATTAAAAAATGCGTTACGAAACTGACCAAAAAAAGGGACTCCTTTTTTTAAATCAATATACTCGTGTTTCTGGCTATAAACGTATTTCTGGCAAAACTTCCTATATTAAAAAAAAGGAAATGGTACCCTTTTTTTGAAAATGCCCATATTCTAAATGAAACGAAACTTGAATGAGAAAAAAAAGGATCGGCTTTACGGCGAACGACATTCAGAAGTTCTGTATTTGCAATTTTGCACATTCAGAAGTAGGGACATGGGAGTGAGCGAAACTCTTGGTCCATGGGGTCCCAGCGCACGCAAGTTTTTTGAAGAAATCGCGAAACGCCTGGTTGATGTTACTGGTGACCGAAAAGCTGGTGGCTTTCTCGCACAACGTATCAGCATTGCGATACAACGAGGAAATGCCGCCAGCATCCGAGGTACAACGCCTCAAGGACCTATTTTAGATTTAAGGTAGGTTAGTAGGTAGTTAGGTAAGTTACAATTACTGTATAAATTTTGAAAATAAATGTTATCAATCATCTAATGTACCAGTAAGTTTGAAATTGGCATCATAAATAACTAATGTCATATCAAACTTTTGATATACATTTGGAATTTTGATATGCACGTAATGGATTCTCCATGTTGAAAAGTTTTCAGTGATACGAGTACAGATACCCATTATGAAGTTGCAATGTGCACATAAATAAATATGAAATAAGTTTTGTTTAATATAATATTTCAGACGTCGTAAAAGTTTTTTATTGACTTGGCTGGTCTTGTCATCGTCATTTATTTTAACTTTAGGGCACAATATAAATAGTACATATATGATGGACTAAATGCGCTCAAGTATTCTCTACCAGTCAACCAATGCGCTAAATCAGAAAGATTAAGTAGGTGTAGGGTCACTGCTATGTAAAGACCTCTTTAGTCTTAAGCGGGCTTGATATACCTACTAACAAAATAAAATAAATACTAAGCTATAATTATAAACATACAAATTCATACATTATATTTTATATTAATTGTACTGAACATATTATCACAGCTTTTCGTACACCGTATTATCAAGGATTATATTATAGTTCTTAAGAACAGATATTTATCTCATAGGCTGGTATTATGTCTCTTTTATTCAGAATCAGAATCATTTATTTGCCATAAGTATACAAATATACATGCAAATATACAGTTAAAAATATATACAGATTTGTTTACATTGAAATTATTGGTTTTATTGATATTAAAACTGCACTTGATCAAAACCAATTACTTGGCTGGTATAATAAAATTTTAAGAAAGTTTTCAATTAAGTACTAGCTTTTGCCCGCGGCTTCGCTCGCGTTAGAAAGAGACAAAAAGTAGCCTATGTCACTCTCCATCCCTCCAACTATCTCCACTTAAAAAATCACGTCAATTCGTCGCTCCGTTGTCCGGGTTGTCCCTCAAACAAACAGACACAAACAAACAGATACAAAAAGAATAGAAATGTTAGTCCACTTTTGTCTTCATTTCTAAGCTAAGTAACTCGGTTTTGCCTAACACTGCTCCTTTCAGATTCACTAACTCCCTGTTTCTACTCCACTATGTGTACACGGATTTCGGGGCGCTTTTTGTCGTACTATTCGCCGGAAAACCTACACAGTGTCAAAGGCTTCTATGATCAATTTAGCTGTCAATTTTCCTCACCCCTTTGTGGACATGAACTGATATTTTTTCATCGTCTAAATTCGCTTTTGTACTTTAATGGAGGTTTGACAGCTAGTCCAAGATGGCGACAAAGGTATATAACGACGGTTTGTTTTTGTTAATTTTGTCTTTATTGAATTGGCTTTTGATTGGTTAGGAAGCACTTTCATCAGGCTTGCCAAAAGCAAATTAAATCTATAGAAAAAATATAGGGTAACGTTTTAGCAGTCTATTAGGTTGTTGTCGTATGTGTGTCATTCCAGTGTCAAACTACTGACCCGATTTTGAGTGAGGTGTCTGTTGGTGCGTTTTATGACTTCCCTATATACATAGAGAGTGTCCCACTACTGGGTAAAAGCCTCTCCTTTGGATCTCCATAACCCCTATATGTTGTGTTTGATCAGACCGTTTGCTAAGGAAGGCGTCCAAGTCGTCTCGCCATCTCCGCCTGGGCTGTCTCATACACGCTTACCTTGTGGCATCCACTTGGTGGCTATGTTAGGCCACCTATCCGGATGCATGCCATGGACGTAACCGGACCAGTACCACTTAAGCCTAGCAGTCTTTTTGCCTACATTCATCGATCGATACGATCCATCCTCTAGACACAATATGCCTAATAGACAAAAAACCGTCTGTTCTTTACCTCTTCTTTTGTTCGCTTCGTAGTTTAAAAAACGGGAGAAGTAGTTAAATATGTTCAAATAACTGATGTTTTGTATCAAATAGTCGAATCGTAGTCGTTGTAGTTCTGACTCACTTGCAAGACTCAAGTGGCGATCGACAGGCAGGTAGACTCAAGGGCAGGCAGGCAGACTCAAGGGAAGGTCATTCAGTCAGGCAGAAAGGTTCTCAAGAGGCAACCATAAGACACAGCATGGGGGTTTTAACTACATTTTGTGACGATAATGGTCAAGATCATAGGTTACCGTTGGATGCAAGTACCGCACGGTGGACATCCATAGGGGATACCTTCGACGAGCAGTGGACATCTATCGACTGATAATAATGATGAAAGAACTATTGAATCTCATAGCCGCCACTGAGGCGCCGCGGCCGCCCACCGCAAACAGCCAATCTGCAATACGAATAGATATTTACACTTCATTCTCCCTCTCATACAAATCGTACTTTATTATCTATAAAAACTCTAAATATTCTCATGTATTCATGCATCGTAAACACTGGACAGGGACAGTAAAGACGGGTCAATGACCCCACTTTATAGATATTGCATGCGAATTGACGTTTCTATACACAAATCAGTACAAACTTATGTTTACCGCTAGATGTGGCGCTAGCGTCTAAGCATTTGTTTCACTTTGTACGCACTGAATCGTAGTTGCTAATATTTTCGGTTGCAAAATTAAAGTTGTAATTTGATGCGTAAATAAGAAATCAATCGTAGAGAATACGGATGACAATTTTGTTTTTTGTGACGGATGTCATTTGTTTTATTGCGTGTTTTTGTATTCAGCAAATGGGAGAAGTCCTCAATAGTACATTACTGCAGATGCAGAGGCCGTTAAGTAAGAGGATAAAACGATTCGTGTTCACAAGAAAACTACACATTTCGTTCGCCCTCAAATGACGGTAGACCTATGAAGAGGAACAGAAACGCAGCGTGCACGTCGCGTTCCCGCTCCCCTACAAAAACGCCCCCAAAAACGCTAGCGTCCCGTAATCCTATACAACGTGTCCATACATCGTGTTAGAACTTATGGGTGTGTGTGCGTCATATTCGTAAAAAAAAACTAGGTTTAAATTATAAAGTGAGAACAAGTTGCAGTTTTGCCAGGTCCAATCTGAAAATACTAGTAGATACATGGTGTGAAGATCTGTCAAAACAGGAGATCTGGCAACACTGACAAGTTGTTACTTTCACGACAAAGCTAAGGCTCTGTAAAAGTGGACTTTGTCGTACCCTGTGACTAATTGAAACCTGGATTGGCTATCGCCGGAGCTCACGGCTTTGAGAGCGATGTCAAAATATCGTTCACACGTAATAAAACGCGTTACCTTGGCTGTATGTTACACCGAACCGAACTGTGATGATGCCAACTATTTCTAACTTTTAACTCAAACACATAGAAAATGATACAACTTACACTTACCTACATTTTAAAAATCTTGCACACTTCGATCATAGCAAAAATTAATCACGTAGTTGTGCACAGACAAAACACGTTTATACAATCATCATCATTGTTATTTCAGCCGTTTATCGCGCACTGCTGAGCATAGCCCTCTCTTGTACGCATCTGGTCCCGGTCGTGAGCTAAACTCATACAGTAGTGACCGGCACTTTTTTGATTATACAAAACAGTACAAATACTCTTTATTGAACACCACAATAATAGATATCGGTAAATAAAAACGGCAAAAAAAAGGAAAACAAGTAAACAACATGCGGTCAAACAAGTGAAAATAATACAACTATACGAGTAATATATAGTGTCGGCTCATTGACTATAAATATTTATGATTCATGATATCATAAGATCTCGCGAAAATTTCAAAAAGGTTAATTTAGATTTTGTCGCTTAAACTGATGGTTTTTTTTTTTCAGGTATGTATTCTCGCCGAGCAATCTTAACTGTTGAAGTTTCATACTGTTACGTTTGAGGGGTGGGTACTTTATAAAAAATGCACTAATTAACCACTAATTAAAACTGAGGCTTTATTGTTACTTACAAGACACTAGACACAGTACTTGAACACAATTATCACACACTAATTTAACGCACTTGTCACTTTTACTTCGCTCCGATTCGCTCTTGATCCGCACTGTATCGCATTCAGAATTGAACTACTCTGTGGCTGCAGGCTGCCGCTATATATACCCGTCGGCGGTACTCCTGATGGTTCCAGAATGTTCCAGCCAAATCTCGCCTCGACAGGTCGGCTTCGATTCTAGTAAGTTCGCGAGTAGGTACTTAAGTACTTCTCGCGATGCTTCTAGACGCGGCTGGGTACTAGGCAGGTGTGTCCGCGAGTATTCGAGAACATTCTCGACTCTTGCCGTCTCTTTCTATACTTCTCTTTCACACCCTTCTCGAATGTTCCGTATAGCTATCTCTTTCTAAGGGTGGTCTCTTTCACACAGTTCTCGAATGTTCTGTATAGCTACTAGGCAGGTGTGTTCGCGAGTACTCCAGAACATTCTCGATTGTTGCCGTCTCTTTCTATCCTTCTCTTTCAAACACTTCTGGAATGTTCCGTATAGCTAGCTCTTTCTAAGAGTGCTATCTCTTTCACTCCTTCGAGAAATTTCGCCATATACTGAATTGTACTTCAGGGGCCCATAAGGGGTCCTGAAAACGCCTGAAAACGGGTTTTCAGGTTATTGTGCCATCTGGTAGAGGGTGGCCTGAAACGAACTGAAAACATGTTTCAGGCGCCTGAAAACAACGGTAACTGGGGTAAATTTTGAATCTTCTAGAATGTGAAAGAGGCACCTCTAAAACGGCCTGAAATCACTTTTCAGCCTGCTGAAAACGCTTCTAAGGCATGAAAAATCACATTTGAAGTTTTGTTCACATGACCGGCGTAACACTACCCCCTCCTAAGACATGCTCGTCCCGAGCATCATCATTATTGCCGTGGTATCTCGCCAGCCGATCAACGTGAACAATCTTACATGGGCTTCGTGAATTTCGCTGTATCCGATACGTGACGTCGTTGATTTTTGTGACCACTTTATATGGCCCTTCCCAATTCGGAGATAGTTTCGGGGACTTCCCTTTCCTTCGCATCGGGTTATGTAGCCACACCAACGAACCTTCCTCGTACCCCATTTGGTTAGACTTCCTGTCATATCGCGTCTTCATTTTTGTGCTAGATTGAAGCCCTTGTTCATGAACTAGGCTGTGAACATCATCAATCCGATCCCTTAAATTGTACGCATGTCGAGTATCTGTGGGTCGTCTAGTTGGGACATCAGCAGGTAAACCAATCTCTCTTCCGCTGTTTCCGCTGCTCTTCTTTGGGCAACTAGACTGTATGTGACCACGTTCTCCACAACGGTAACACCGCGGCCTAAACTCACGACTGATATCAATCGGCGCTCTAGTTGACACTTCACGCATACTGTAAAGCCTTGGTGGTTCCTGGCGCGCAGCTTCCACTTTCAAAGCGTGGGCTATAGCATCCTTTAGCCTTTCGTGGTGCCCTAATCGAACTGCCGCTCGCACTTCCAGGTCCCGTATTCCGTCAACAAATGCCTGTACAAGCATGGTGTCCACGAAAGATGCCGATGCACGTTGGTACGCCTTTCTAACCAACTTCTCAATTTCGAGGGCCCACTGTTGCAAGGTTTCATTACGTTCCTGTGTCCTATTCTTTAACTGAGCTCGGTAAACGTGCTCCAAGTGGCTGTCACCATAACGGGCCTCCAACGCTTCTAGAAGTCGTTCATAAGATTTGTCTTCTCCTAAGGCTTCTAGTATTGCAAGGGCCTCGCCTCGGAGCGCTAAGATTAGTGCTGTCCTAGCTTACTCCTTACTCCAGTCGTTCGCCTCGGACACAGACTCGAACTGTAGCTTATACGCTGCCCACGAAGATTTACCATCAAATGGAGGTACCTTAAATCTTCTACTTTCCAGTACGGATGCATCGGAGATGCAGGTACTCGTACCACTGGCCACTTTTGTTTCCAACTTCTGGAGGCGGTTCTCATAGTTTTCGACTTTCTTCTTGAAGTCATCAACCGTGTCCTTGACGTCGTGCAGTTGAGTTTCTTGCTGAGAAACTTTCATTTCCAAGTCCGATAGTCTTCTCCGGACTTCAAACATCTCTCGCTTCCATTCTGTCATGGTCTCATGTACCTCCCGAAGCATACTTGCCTGTTCTTCTTGTTTACGAAGAAGAAGTTGAGACTGTTCATCCTGTTTCGTGAGTTGACCACGTAGCTCCTCCTTCAGCTCTCTCGCTTGTTCCTCCTGTTTTCTCGCTTGTTGCTCTTGTCTTATCGCTTGTTGCTTCAAGAGCAGAAATATCGCGTTGATGTCTACGTCTTGCTTGGCGGGGACGGTTGTGTCCGATGAACTGGTCTCTGGTGCAGGATTCTGACTTGCTGCAGCTTGGCTCCGAGTCTGAACTCCCGTCGGCACGTCCTCACTCGCTGCATCATGACTCCGGGTCTTGTCTCCCGTAGGCACGTCCTCACGTGGCGTAAATGGCATTTTCTATCCCACTTCTGACACCAAATGTTACGTTTGAGGGGTGGGTACTTTATAAAAAATGCACTAATTAACCACTAATTAAAACTGAGGCTTTATTGTTACTTACAAGACACTAGACACAGTACTTGAACACAATTATCACACACTAATTTAACGCACTTGTCACTTTTACTTCGCTCCGATTCGCTCTTGATCCGCACTGTATCGCATTCAGAATTGAACTACTCTGTGGCTGCAGGCTGCCGCTATATATACCCGTCGGCGGTACTCCTGATGGTTCCAGAATGTTCCAGCCAAATCTCGCCTCGACAGGTCGGCTTCGATTCTAGTAAGTTCGCGAGTAGGTACCTAAGTACTTCTCGCGATGCTTCTAGACGCGGCTGGGTACTAGGCAGGTGTGTCCGCGAGTATTCGAGAACATTCTCGACTCTTGCCGTCTCTTTCTATACTTCTCTTTCACACCCTTCTCGAATGTTCCGTATAGCTATCTCTTTCTAAGGGTGGTCTCTTTCACACAGTTCTCGAATGTTCTGTATAGCTACTAGGCAGGTGTGTTCGCGAGTACTCCAGAACATTCTCGATTGTTGCCGTCTCTTTCTATCCTTCTCTTTCAAACACTTCTGGAATGTTCCGTATAGCTAGCTCTTTCTAAGAGTGCTATCTCTTTCACTCCTTCGAGAAATTTCGCCATATACTGAATTGTACTTCAGGGGCCCATAAGGGGTCCTGAAAACGCCTGAAAACGGGTTTTCAGGTTATTGTGCCATCTGGTAGAGGGTGGCCTGAAACGAACTGAAAACATGTTTCAGGCGCCTGAAAACAACGGTAACTGGGGTAAATTTTGAATCTTCTAGTATGTGAAAGAGGCACCTCTAAAACGGCCTGAAATCACTTTTCAGCCTGCTGAAAACGCTTCTAAGGCATGAAAAATCACATTTGAAGTTTTGTTCACATGACCGGCGTAACAATACTTTTTAGTTGGTAAGTGCATACATTTTGAAAATGAGAAGAAATGCCATGAGAATGGAGACTGAACAATTTTGTATTTTGTAATATAAATTTGAAAAAAAAAGTCCAGTACCAGCTGAGCTAGCATTATAAAATGCTTCATGTTACTCGGCTTCAGTCTACCTCCGCGGCCTATTTAATGCCTACCAGTTACTGAATTTGCAGTTCTGTAGGAAAATCTGTATAACGAAAAATAATCTCGAAGGTAAGGACCTTCGAGAAGCACGGCCTTCCAACACGCCGGAAGGGAGATGTCAAAGTGCCTCTTACCACACAAATTATTCTGTCTTTTGTTGCGAGAGAGAACGTCCACACAGACGCACTTTTCACGCATGCAAAAAAGAATTTGTATTACCGACACCAACACACAGAAAATGGTACAAATATATTAACAAATCTTCCGCACTTCGATCAATTTTTGCGTACGGACTAGACACAACAAAGACCCGCGCACGCCCATTTGGGCTTGTAAGTACTTCGGCAGTGGGGAAACGCGTTTAAACGGAAAACGCGTACTCTCTGTGTTGCTTGAAGATCCAATTCGGTGTAAATGAGGCCCCGTACATTCTATGCGCCGAGAGGCAAGCCCCGCAATTTTACACGCATTTGCACGTAATGAGATCATGATGGAATGGAATCGAGCCTGATTTTTATTTACGCCTATAAACATCCCGGGAAGATGACCTGGATATGAGGCTATAAATATTATGGAGTATCTGGGGCCTTACCGCGATCGAACGCGATTCAATTTAGTCCTAGAATCGCGTTAGGCGGTCGTGTTAACCCCTAAGAATATCATCATCATATTTTTATCGTTTTCTTGGCGTTGGCGACTGTGTAAGGCTTCACCAGACTGGCGGGTGACATGAGCGGGGCGCGAGCGAGGCGGCATTTGCATTTTTTTTACTCATACGGGTTGTAATACCCGCACGTTGGGCTATACACGGTGCTCGTGAGCATTGCGCGAGATTTTAACAGCGTATTCCTGAGGCTAAAAGAAACAAAAAATGTCATATTAAGTTCATTGGATTAGGGCTAGTTTCTGAGATAATTGCAATTTTTTTTAAAACATAATTTTACCGCCACTCGGTAAATTTCGCGTTTTGGAATGTGATAATGCTACTACGTGGTCTAGTTTAGATATGATTTTTGACAGGTTTCAAAGTGACACTGTTATGTCTTTGCAAAACTCGGCTCTACCAAAAAAACATATTTTTTTGTATTTTAAGTGGGCCTTTTCTAAATGAAACTTACTTACCATGTATCAAAGCGTATAAAAAAAGAAAAAAAAAGTTTTTTTTTTGTTTTTTTTTTTGGTCGATATGACCAAAAATCATATGACCTTTTTTGTTTCTTTTAGCCTCAGAAATACGCTGTTAAAATCTCTCGCAATGCTCACGAGCACCGTGTATAGGTCGATTTTCTTATTTAACCCTTATCCACATGAAAGGCTGCTCCTGTTTTATTTACCTGTATGAGAAAATTGCATATTTTAAGTGAAAGTTACTATTTTGTCGCTTAGCAATCCAGCGAGGAAATATTGCCAGCGTCCTCGGTAGTCGGTACCATGCCGCAGGGGCCGGTTTTAGATTAATTTAGTTTTTATTTAGTTATATTTAAGTTCTTATCTAGTTTTATATTAGTTCTAATTTAGTTATACTTTTAGATTAAAATTTATATTATGTTTTAGTTTAGTTTGCTGAATAATGACGACTGGGTCGCTTCTTGAACAGGTTCATTTCTTAAATATTTTTTATAGCATTATCGCCTTATCGGCAAGCGTAAAATATCGGCAAAGTGGTACATTTTACTGAAAACAGCCGCATATTTTTATATCTGTGTTACACAGCTTAAACTTTTCAATATTCCCTCCACCTATTAAAAACCACCTAATACGTTTTGGCAAATCCGTCAGGCATTAGAAACTCCCGGGAACCGGCTTGTTAGTTCGATACGGAACTTTTAACTAACCCCCCGGAACTCGAGTTAAGCCTCCTGGATACTTATAATGATCGGATATGGATAATCGATCATGTGGCGGAGTTTTGTTTAGATTAGTCGACGAAAACGCAGTGTTTTATCCATGGACACGTAAAAAACGCGTGTAAAATTTTAGCTTAAAAATGTGAGCGATATATACTTTGGTACAATTCCATTCTTATTACCTTGTGAAAATAAATATTAGGCTACTCATTTTGAAGAGTTTTCAATGAGTGAGCAGAAACAATTTTGTTTTATTTTGTTAATTCTTTTTTTTTTATTTGTGGTCTTTCTGTTTTACTCTTTTCTTTTAGTATGGTTTCTTGTAGAATCACATATTGTAAAATTTTTACTACTTTTGTAATTTGTTTTGTAAAAACACTAGTCCCGCCGAGTTTCTTACCGTTAATAATTTTCTCGGGCTGTGGTGTAGGGTTATAACCGTCAGTAACTTTTTTTTAACATTCATAAGTGCATTTTAATGTGTCTAAATATATTTATCATTTATCAACACCTTCAACTGACCAACGGTGAACTTTACGATTAAATAAAAAAAAACAGCCAAGGGTACGTAAAAAGCAATCATTGCGACAGAAATAAGAAAGTGGCAACATCGCAGTGTCGTCCCGTTTTCTTACAAATATTGATTAGAAAGCGACGTCCCTAACTTTTTTTTTTCTTTTTTTCAGTCGCTCTATACATCCATCTCCGAATGAAGCTATTAAGTAATACTTATATGGCATAAATATCTAATGGTCTTGTTAAACTTTTTATTACCATTTGGAATAAGAATAAATCTTAACCCCACTTGCACCCAGGGTTAGCCGCTAACCCGGAGTTGAGCTCTCAAATTCCGTACAAAAAAAATGCTTAACTCCAGGTGAGTTGGCTAACCCCGGCTAATACGGCCCTTAGTAGAGTCTCATACATTTTAAAATATTAGGTGTTCCAAATGCCAAAGTTCTGCTTTCTACCTACGCTTTAGTCCATCTATCAGTATTATATCGAATATTTATGACGATGACTGCCCGATGCAGTCGAAACATGTCACGCATATTGTGATAAAAATACGTAAGTTTTAACCGATTCAATTTAATATCAGTATCACTCATGAAAGTTTCAATTATATAATATTTAATATATTCAAATTGACCTGCTGGTATTTAACGCAGGAGATAGTTGACTTACAGTACAAATTTTTTGAGGTGATTTTTATCCAAAGAAATATACAAAGGCCAATGTTTAAGTGGCCTTTGTATTTTATTTTGCAAAGGCTATCGGCACGCGCCATATAGGTTATAAAATATATAACCTAATTGAACTATGATTATGGTAATTTGTTTCACACAAGGAAAATTATTTTACGATAATTAATTCACAAATTACAATAGATTCTGGCAGCTGAATCACGTAACCGCATATCAAATTAATTCAAATGCATTTAATCTAACCGTAATTATTATCATTGTTAAAGTGTGACGTGGGCAACTGTTCACTAATTTAGCAATTTGTTGTCATTTAAATAAATTTAGTCCTAGCAATTATAACTTTAGAATAATTAGCGTTAGAACAAATTATATATGGATTGTTTTTGGGTTTATTTAAATCAAAACACTTCAAACTAATTAATCGCGTATATTGTCTACATTATCCTAACGTTTCGATCCTTTACTTCGGTAGTTCTAAACTATCTCTATATATCTACAATATCTTTATACTATTTAATATATAAACCTATAGGCTTCATAGTATCATCATTATTTCACCATCACTTTACTACTAGACAAAGGCTCAAACTACATCCACTGTTTCCCTCCGATCTTTGTGCGTACCATGAGTTGTTTTCGATTGCGACTGCAGCATTCGAAAGTATGTCCGTCTCGCTCCTACCACTACTCTGGCAGGAGCGAGACGGACATACTGTCGAATGCCGCCGTCGCAATCGAATGCTCATGGTAAGCAACTCATGGTAAGCACACGTATCCAGATCGTCGATCCACCTCGTTGGAAGCCTTCTCATATTGCGTCTCCCGATATGCGGTTGACACTTGTTAACCTTTCTGCCCCAGCCGTCAGTTCTACGAAATGCCCCAATTGAATATTACAACTATAAGCTATTTCTAAAATGTTTGTACAAGTCTAAATGAATCAAATTTATAAAAAGTATTGATATTAAATGTACACACAACAAATATTTACTAAAATGTGATGGTTTTTAATAAAAGGTACCACGTTGTCGGTTGCTAATTTTTGGCGTTAATGCTATAAAGAGTCGTTTAGAAATAAACTTTATCAACAAGCGACATACTGGTACCTATTATTTAGAAACAAACACAAATAAAAAAGTAATAACTTCAAAGGGCCACCAAGCAATAAAATTTGAAAACTAAAATAAAAATTACTTTATTTGATATAGGATAGAATTTAAATATTTATTTTAGCGAATATTTGTTGAGAAATCGTACCTACTCCAAAAAATATTCTAAAAAGACCTAATTTATGGATTTATCCAAAACTAGGGTTTCGCCGCGGATTACGAAATACATTTGGCTCTTTTACTACCTAAAAATAAGATCAAAGCAGCATATATATTTGGTTAAAATATAAATTGAAAAAAAAAAAACATTTACCTATATTCAAAATATATACATTGAGTGTAACTTACCTACCTACCTTCCTTTAAAATTGTAATTTTCGTTCGCAGACGTCTCTGCTTCATACAAAATTAAATACTTTCTCATTTTTGAAACGCTTAAGCATTCCGCCAATCCTACAGCTCAGACTTACGTATTCTGCTGTTAATGCTTTACATTTGTTACCCATACTTTCGTCATACTTTGATTTGAAGTATTATTAAAAGGCATCGTCTCTTAACCCCTATATCGAATAAAATAAAAGCAAATGAACTATAAGCCGCAAACATCTCGAGGTAAGCCGTTTGAAACAGGGTTAAACATCCGCTGATTTTTCTTGGCCGTTTACGATTGTGGTCGGGTCGTAAAACTCAGTTTCGGCCGGCTGTGTTGCACACCGAAAATAATATTTATTCGACAGTGGACATTTCAAATGGGACATGTTAAAGGGTTGGACTTACAGCATTTGAAATTTAAATAAAGCTCGACAAATGTATAATACATAGCGTTATTCAACGACTAAAATAAGAATTAAAACTTAGATGATACCGCCGAGCCCTTGTCGATATAGATTTTGTAATGATATCTGTATGCTATATATAAAAATAAATAAATAAATCTATCAGTTAAAATTAATAGTAGGCAATAGGTTACAAAAGAGTGGAAAACTTCGTTTAGCAAAGAGATGAAGGAGTAGTTTTTCTCTTTGAAAAAATACTAGCCCGCGGTGTGATGTGTGATTAGTGCAAGAAGAACGATTTAAAAAAAATCTCTTTCACTTACGCGAAATCTACTTGTCCGGTCGTTCATTTCATCATGTAAACTCGATTTTTAGCCGAAACAGCGCTTTTTGTTCATACAAATTCGGTTAAATATTGCATTTCATAAATGAAACAAACCCAACTTATAGATCTATAACTCGACATCGCGCTTTGTGGGTGTGGTATCGTTTATCACAAGATCGGTTTATATTCTTTGTTTTAGGTACATGCAGTATGACTACATATCCACTTCGGTTTTTTATGATCAACAACATTTTTTAAAATTAAAATGTATAATGTAATTGCTGTGGCGATGATACACTGGCGTAGATTTTTATCTAGTTGTCTTATACGGTTCCAGAATAGCAGTCCACTGACAGACATTTTATTAAATTAATGGCTATTGTGTGAAAGAGGATACGAGGACAAAATAGTGAGAGCTGAGATGACGAGTGATAGAGGAAAATGGAAGAGGAAAACATGGTGTGCCGACCCGACATAATGCGGGATACGGACAGGAAAAAGAAGAATGGCTATTTTTTTTAATAATTTACTCTTGCTATACGCAACGGTGTGATAGGCGGCCAGTATTAATAGTTATTGCAACATTCACTCCATTTTATACAATTATAATCAGGTTTATTGGCAGCCTTGTAAACATTTACGCTTGCTTAGTTTAACGAGCCGTTTTACTATTACATTGCGGTGTGAGGTGCGGATTTAACGCGAACTATTTTGGTTTAATCTAGTTTTAATTAATTGTGTTTATTAAATGTTTGGTTTGCGGCGGCGGGATGTGGAGTAATTTAAATTAGCTGTAGTCGTTATTATAGTTTTATACAATATGGTTTTTGTGAAAATGTGACTATTATTCATTGTTTTAGCATCCTCTGACATGTCAGGATTTCTGCGGACATGTCAGGATTTTGGACTTTTTGTCCGGATTGCGGGCGGACTTAGCAAGTGTTAGGATTGTTAGAAGTTACTTCATTTAAAAATGCTAGTAGTAGGTAGGTACAGTCACGTCTATAAATATCTTTCCACTTCGGAACTTATTACATGGGAAGAAGGGACTACATTGAATACAGATGCATGTATATTTATGAAGCCGACCGTAGTAGTAGGTACGAGCAGAAGGCCTAGTATAAAAGCTGTACGACACTTACTTCTCGATCGCGTTAGCGTATCGAGAGTTCAAATTATGTTTGCCGTTTATTTAAATCATCCGGCAACTTTCATATTTTGACCCCTCGATACGCTAACGCGGTCGAGAAGTTAGTGTCGTACAATTTTTATACTAGGCCTTTAGTACTCAGCGCCATTGTCACTCTCACATTAACGGCAGGGTTCGCAGCGCCAAATCTCTGTTATATAAAATGCCCGGACTTTTACCGCGATGTCAGGATTTCTATCAGGAAAGTTCATTTCATATGCCAACCCTACCTCTACCTCTTTACGCTCTCTTCAAAGCTTGGGTCCCAGGTTCGGATACTAATGCCGTTATTCATAAACGCTCAACAAAAATTTGTCGTTTGTCCTTATCTGTCAGTTTGATATTTGCGTTTGTTAAAGAGGGATAAAAGGGACTTTAACTTATATGGGCTTATATGCTTATATGGACTTATAAGGCGGTAAGTATTTAATTTTGAGAGTTTATGTCTGATCTTTAGTTGGTTTTCTATAAATAAGTGTAGCGTTACCTCAAACGTCCCAAAGTAGTGCTTAGTTTAGGTAGGTCCAACTGTTTCGGATTGTTCCTAAATACACTCAAGAGCAAAATTTTCGGGTCACTAACATTTTTTTGAATAGCTCGGAAACAAATAGAGAGTAGAGTCAGTCTATGCTAAGTTTCCTAGATTTTGATAGACAGACAGTGAAAGTGGTAAGTAAACGTCATAATAACATAGAAGTTTGACAGTTCATTTTGCTGAGAAAAGATAACGTTGTTTAACTCTAGCGTATTAAAAAAAATGAACTTAATAGACAATTTAATATTACTCATATAAAATATAAATAAAAACTATTCCTCCTCTATATGTTTAAAAATATTTTTTTTTATTTCAGTTTACGGATTAAATATTTTTTTATTTAACCTGCAACAGCTAAAATATATTTAAATTTGATTCCGAGAAAATAGCGTTATTTTAACAAGATTTTCATAAAAAAACATATTTCAGATTTCCAAATAGGTACCTAACCTAACACATGACTTTATTCGGCATTTTCCTTATTTCAAACCAATTTTCCTTTATTTTTCCACTGTCCAATTATATTCCAATATCGATTCAAATATCTGGAACCGAATGCATTTAAAATGTAGGTCGCTGCGTCAAATTTAAAATTTAAACATGGCCGAAGCGATATCATCGGAGCTTTAATGTCGGTGCCAGAGTAGATTTAGAAACAGTAGTTAATCTTCAATACAATTTAGATATTTACTTATATAACAGACCGCGCAAAAAGTAAGTAGGTACCTACTTACTAAAAGTTGTCTGGATGAAATCGCCTTTTAGCTATAAAGACTGCTGTATTATTGGTAACGATTACTACTGTGGTGTGCTATAAAGAGTCTCTTTTTCCTGGCTTCTGCCACGGCTCAGGGAGCTTGGGTTCCGCTTTGGCAAGTAATCCCAAGATTTGACGTAGGCGGTAGTTTACGAAAGCGACTGCCATCTGACCTTCCAACTTCCAACCCAGAGGGTAAGCTAGGCCTTATTAAGTTTAGTCCGGTTTTCTTAAGATGTTTTCCTTCACGGAAAAGCGATGGGTAAATATTAAATGATATTTCGTACATGAGTTCTGCAAACATAATGGTACGAGCCGGCAGGATTTGAACCCGAGACCTTCGGGCTGAATGTCCCACGTCACACCCCTGGGCTACAATTCGCTCTTTTTGTAGTCTTTTCGAAGAGAAAAAACTACTCCTTCATCTCTATGCTAATCGAAAGTTTTCCACCCTTCTGGCTTTACCCTGACAATCTCATGTCGTAGTCGGGATCAGTTTGAATACAATACTGCTAGACAGACTGCAAATACTATTTTGTATTTCAACTAATTTTCTATTCGAAACCCATTAGACAGACTTCACACCGAGATCCCTAAATATCAGAAGATGGCTTACTCTCTCACCCTCTACTTTGGCGACACTTTACGAATTTAATACCGGTACGGACAATGACCGAAAATTACACGTTGCATATATCGACAGAGATACTGTGTTAAATTAAAAGTATAGTGTTGTGGGAATCATTCACGTGGGGCGATATGTGATAAGTGATAACTGGCGATAAAATGAAATATGTATGTCGATAAGCGAAAAAATTAAATGTGGATTGTATGGAAGTTGCGAAATATAGTTTGATATTCCTCTCGATCCAATGAAGCCTAAGTTACCCACGGGTTGAAAGATGAGAAGGCGGTGCTTTAGTAAAAAACAAAAATCAGTGCCTGCGCCAAATCTTGGATTTAGGGAGCAGTGGCGGCACCTTATTTTAGCCGAATCTAAGCAGAATCTAATTTGAATTTCCTTTTCACTTTGACCTTTATGAAAGTGATAGTCAGTCCATCCAGGCAAGCCGTCGGGAATTGAGTTAAGTGACGCTCAGGCTTTTTGAGTCATGGTTGATGATGATGATCACCAGACTTAGACTTTATAAAGGCGCTATACTCTGTAGTCACTGTTTTTTTAGGGTTCCGTACCTCTAAAGGAAAACACGGAACCCAAGATCACTTTGTTGTCTGTTCGTCCGTCCGTCTGTCTGTCAAGACCCTTTATCTCGGGAACGCGTAGAGATAGCAAGAAATTAATACCATACAACAGGTCTGCGGTCCTTTGAAGATGTGAAAAAAACAAACCTCTACGTCAACGCGACAAAAGGATACAGCCGTTTATATCGCATTTCCTATACATTTGCAATGGGAATCAAAATGTATAGGGTACTTCCCGTTGACCTAGAATCACGAAATTTGGCAAAAAGCAAGAGCTTGTAGCACAAGTACAGGAAAAATCCAAAAACCGTATTATTGCCGCACACTAAGAGTTCCGTGCCACCAGTATTTTCCGCGTACCGGAAGGCGCAGCGTGGGTAGGCGCCCCGCAAGGTGGACTGATGGTGAAGGTCGCAGGAGTCCGCTGGATGCGGGTGGCATAGGACCGGTCATTGTGGAAATCTTTGGGGGAGGCCTATGTCCAACAGTGGACGTCTTTCGGCTGAAACGATGATGATGATGATGAGTATTTTTAAGTACTTAAAATCCTGAGCGCATCTTTTGTGCGGAACCGGTGGGCGAATCCGACTTGCACTTGACCAGTTTTTTATTTAAAAACGGCTAGGAATAAAACCTTGTTAATTAAATTCAGGAGCCAATACACAACAGACAGACATCAATGGGTGGCCATTGATGTCTGTCTTGTATGGATTCGGTATAAACTATCATCGTGAATTAGTTGGCATTCTTTTGTATGCCTGAGTCACGGGAACGTGGAATGGAGGATTTAAAAAAAAACTAGATTTTTGGTAGCTGTGTCATCGAGATAACTTGAAATGGACCTTAGTCACCTCAGTAGACCTTAGTCAGTAGTGTTGGGTAGGAAATAATTATAAAATGAGTTTAAGTGAGTATCTCGTTTTCTGAGATGAGATAGTACAATGCCATACCTCATTTGAGATGAGGTACTCACTAATTCGCAGCATCACACCATCGACTTTAAAATAGTTTTTAACTTGTGCAAATGACAAATTTTGAGCCACGTGATAAATATGAGCTGTGGGACAAATTTGAGGTTTGACTTAATTTTGAGATGGGTGACAAAATAAGGTGTTATTGTGTCGCGTGACAAATTTTGAGGTACATGACAAATCGAGGTGTAGGATAAAATTTTTGAAGTGGTACATTTTCGCGTTAACAGGTACTGTGACAAACGAGCTAACTGAGTGGTACAAATGAGGTGGCTCACGCAGGGTTACGCAAGGTGAGCTGGCAGGAATAGAGTTCTTATGAATGCTAAGATACTCTTATATAGATTGATCAATCAATCAGCATAATCACTATTTAAAAAAACTTCCTCCAATCATCACCTTTTTCACGAAAACACACTCTGTCTCACTCACACATAACAGCAACACCCTTAACTATCCATGGGTAGGCCTTATGCCGTCGCAATAGGGATCACAAATGGTCAGTTTACAATGGTCCTGCTTACGCAAGTGGAATCATCATACGCCCTCTCACTCGCACACTTACGCAAGCGGAAGTACAGTTGGCGTGATTATTCAGAACAATCATTAGAATGTACTTTTAGAGGCGAAACCGCGTCGGTTATATTGCATGTCATCATTTGTACTGAGATTCCGAATTTTAAAGGGGCGGTCTAAGTTATAGAAGGTAGCGTAAATAATTATATTTACGTTTACTTAACTTTTTTTTAATATTTTGAATTGCTTTTCGATTTTATAATTTAAAGAAAAATTGGAAAATTCCTTGCGTCGAGCGGGATTCGAACCCACGACGTCTCTCGAACGTCGAACACGGGCAGATCGCTCTGCCAATTGAGCTATCGACGCCCGATCGAACCCGGTGAATGTTTTCACTATTTCTTTCATTTGTTTATACGCCTTAGCGAGACGCTTAGCGACATTCACTGAAAACTGTACGGTATCGATGTTCTAAGACATTTTAGAAATCATCGATAACAATGCGCTACTCTATACTGAATATTTAGATCTATAAATCAGTCACTACTAAAATGATTGATCGGGTCGGGGATTTTTATACATATTTTTTATTTGGTTTTCCAAGTAATGAGATGTGTGACCAAAATTAGTCTTCCTAATTTTGTCAAAGATGTTCTTTTTCTTTCCAAATTTTTGCAGCTTCTTTGGTTAACAAAGACCAATACAAAACATTTCGATTTCTTTTTAATATTAGGAATCAGGTATTATAAATAAAAAACTGACGTATAAAAAAACTGAATGAAAGCTTCCTCCTGTCCAAACGAACCTTTTCTGACAGTAGTTTTTGTTTCATCACAAAATCTTTATTCGGATTGCTGTCTCTTTCTCTCTTGGGCATTTATTATTCCCATTTGATAGGGAGAGGGGGTCTACCTTCCGCTTGCATATTCAAGTGATAAAGAGGCAAATAGACGAACAAAAGTGGTTCGTGGTAGCTCTCCAGTTCTTTAGATTCTTCCGTATTGAGTCCATCTACTTGTTTTTTAGCTTTCCCCTCTTTCTGATTCACATTGACAGTTTTTCAGACTTTTTCATACTGCTGTCGATTTTGAAATCTAGATTTAGCTTTTTGTTGTAGATCTCAGGGGATAGGCCCTCCACAAGATCCTTGCACGCTTTTCTATCTTTAGCAACCCTGGCTTCGCTCCAGCTCAGTCCCAATCTCGCAGCTCACTCTCCACGCTCCGTCGCCATCTGTGTAGAGAGTGCGCATTTGACAGTGACGTTTCTCTAGCTTGTTTCGATTCCAGAGTATTTTGCATCCTGCTCTTTCTCATTGGTGCGAGCGAGTTGCAAATACTTTAGAAAACGTTAGTCTCTAGCGACCCTCACTTTAAGGCAGCTCATGGTACGAGTAAAGGCTCTGGATAGGTACAGGGCGTCTTATGTTTTAAACGGGCCATATCCGTCAAATCTCCATATGGGTGGGTATTTCCGCCAGGCATCCGCCAGACAAAACCAAACATTTATTGGCAGATACGTATACGGCAGTAGTTGAAAAGCTTACACGAATGTAATTAAGACGGATATGCTTGTCACTCGGACCCCACCCACAGTCCAGCGGGATGGAGATTAATGACACAAAACCCGCCTCTCAGTAAATCACCTAATGCGATAATCTTGTAACAAAACAATGGCGTACGTTTTATTAATTATTACATAAATAAACTACGCTCGGGTGGTTTTTGAGAGTGAATTGGTGAAGCGTGCACATCGTTTTTAAATCCGATATAAGATAAAGTTTGAATTTGGTGGTGTATAATCAACCAATCGGAACCCGCCACTCTAGAACAATGTCAAAATGACAAGCAGTAAGAGATTTCTTACAATTTGTTTTATAGCGTCACTATGACATAGTCCTACAGTGGCTCCAATTGGTGGCCCAGCGGTTAGAGCGTGCGATTCAAACCGAAGGTCGCGGATTCAAATCCCGGCTCGTACCAATTTTTCGGAACTCATGTACTTACGAAGAATCATTTGATATTTACTAATCGGTCATCGGTGAAGGAAAACATCGCGAGGAAACCGGGTTAATCTTGATAAAGTTTAAGCTCTATGTTGGAAAGTCGTAAAAATAGCGCCTACGCCAAATTTTTTGTTTAGTTGTCCAAGTGGACGCTGGCAAGAAGAGGAAGATGACATCAAATCTCACCTTTACCCGGTTTTAATAAGCTTATTTCAACATGAGAATCTATTTGCCTGGTTTGAATTTATTTAATAGATAATTTAGTCGCTATAACGACAGTTACTAAAAGGCTCGACGAAATGACATTCTTTTGACACCTGTCAATGCACGCGTCGCTCCATTAATGACAACGTCAAAACTGCATACTTTAACATGCATTATCGACTTATCTGATTGTAAATCAAGAACCAATATATCACCTTCCAAACTTGCATTTAACAACTCAACTAGACTCGACCGTTATACGCCTAAAACGTCGTAAGAGAGTTTTATGAGGTTACTTATATGACTTTTTGGTTGTGTAAGTTTGGAATCGGCATGTATGTCAAAACAATAAATACCGAGTGAGATTATCAGATTATGCGGTGTGGATTTCAAAATGGTTGGCAACAAACGTGTGTTGCTCAATATTGGGCTATGCGTTATATGTATGAACTTGAGGGGAGGGCTATTCTATAAAATTTAGTTGAAAGAAATTACAAAAAAATGGTTTTGTATTCACATAAATTACTTTTTGGTCAGTTAGTAGAAATAATTATTTTTGTGTTCGTGGTGACAATTATTGTGTTTCATCATATCACTAGCATTTCCCGGAGTTTGATAATCCTCTTGGGGCATTTGGCTTGGCAACCTAATGTCTAGATATAGCGCTGGCAGAATTTAGGTCTGATTGAACACAATTGTTTTGGTAGAAAAAGCGAATAAGACAATCAGCTTTTGGAACTAATAAATAAATCTATTTGCACTAGCCGGAATTCAAACTCGTGAGCTCGTGACATTTGATCGGATCGAAAGTCGCACTCTTAACCGCTATTCCAATAAGTATATTATAATCACTCTCCTGAAGAAGGCAGTACCTATTCTTTTTTTTCATATTTAACGAGTTTAAGAGTAAGAAACATTAAATACACCGTTTTCAATAGTACTAAAATAGAATAAAGCAGCTTAAAGCTCACGCGTATTTAAACAAACTATTATATACAGACAACCAAAACACAGTATTTCGTGCCTTTCGCAATTTTATGACCGCAATGAGCCAGCAATGACTGGCCCGCCGGCTTTTATGGCCGGGGAATAAACGGATAAAAAAATAAACGTTTCCGTGAAAAGAGTTTACGTAAATGTGGAAAAAATTAGGGTTTATGGAGAGGAATTAAGGAGATATAATCTAGTACGATTTGATAAATCCGGCAAAATGGTGTCTCACTCGCCAACTTTCTAGGTGATATTTTTCGTGGGGAATAAATTATTTGCAGCATGTTTTTGTTAAAATGAATTTCGTTAATATTTGAGTTAAACTAGCTATAGTTGAGCTATTTAAATATTTTTTTTCTTAACAAGATTTTATTAAGATATATAACAAGGTGCGACAGTGGATTAGTTGATTGTCGTTGAAAAACATGTCTGCTTTTTCAGTCTCATTACTTATTGTACTATAGCGTTCAGAATTGCATGGGCAATTTATGAATGAATTCATTCATAAACTGCCCATGCAATTCTGAATGCGTGTGTACATTCCTCATTTGGATCATACTTTCATCAGCCACAGTCATCAATATTCACAATAACAAATGCCACTAACCTTGGACGCGGAGTATCAGTGCGTCTGCATCGCGCACAAAGCTCCTAAACGGGTCGTTAATCAGCCGTGTCCGTCGCCGGCTGTCCGTCACGACGGACATTAGTCATTGGGTCATTCTGCAAAAGCGATTGATTGTAGTAAAAGGTACCACTTTGTTGTTGTCGATAAAACACTAAAGATTCATTTAGACATTAACCTTGTAGGTAGCGATAATGTACCTACTTTTAACCTCAAAGCTTTCAACATTGTCATCTTAAAATAGGATTGCATTCCCAAGTCATTGGCGTTTTTGTTCTACAAAAAGTTTTACGGAAGTATTCAATAAAACCAAATGATCGAAACAATACTTATTTGGGCATAAAATAATAACTCCTTAAAGAGACCAGGAACGCTATCAAAAATCCATTAAAACTCACGCAAAACACCTTAAAAGACTCCACAGTACGTTAATTTTTAATGATATTTTAATTACTTTCAATAAGGCAACACTCAACTTTTTCGACCCCTTAAATGCATAATTCATATACGTAAATCTAGATTTTTCCAACACACGTTAAGCTGTGTCCACACACGCGCAGATAAGGCACGATCCCCATTCAAACTTTAATTAATTGAGGGCCGTGTCGCGAAGAAAAAATGCCTCGTCATGTGGACTTGCCTTTAGGCGATACTTGGCAAGCTGATTTGTGTCTTATAATGGTTGGGTAAGGGTGATATTGCAATGTGTTCGAATTTTGGATGCATCATGTTGCTGTTAATTTAAAAGGGTTTTGTGAAGCATACGTACATGCTTCGCTAGTTAGTTCATTTAAACTTTTGGCCTGAATTCATAGTCAATATTATGATGTTAAAGTCTACTACGGTTGGTGTATTGAGTTCTAGATTCAGTTCTTTTTTTGTGAAACAGGATACAAACGACCAGATGTATCACCGATGGTAAGCGCCACTTGCAACACCTGGGGGGTCACATGTGCGTTGCCGACATTTGAGATGAGAATACGCTCATTTCTTAAATTATATGATCTTAGTAAGTGAAACTTAGTCACAGAAGTGATTATATATATTTATACATAGCTGCATATTATTGCTAGCAAAAAACTAGTTTAGTCTGTAAAATTCCAAAATTCAACCTATACCTATATGACCATTTCTTTAGAGCGGGTTTTTTACGAATATAGGTTTAGGAAGTTTTAATTATAGGTAAATTAGTCAAATTAATACATAAATCAATAAAAACAAAAGAGCGACGTGATTTTTCTGCGGTAGGTGCCTAAATACGATTAGGCACTCGTATAAAAAAACTGTTCTACGTGAATTAAACCTCGTGTTTTTTCTGTCTTAAGTCTGTTTGCATATTATATATTACCACATGAGCAAGTGTGATGAAATCGATTCTCGTGTCGATTTTAAAACACTCCCTATGGTCGTGTTTTAATTTATCGCCACTCGTTGAGAATTACCTGTTCGAACGTGTATTGTAGGACGGTTTACAGTACATGGCCCTTTGAATATTCGACGCAGGCCCATAAAGTGCTCATTATTGCCCTAGGGCGGTAAAGCAGCACCATGTGTACTGTAATAGTACATTAGGTACCTAACTAGTGCGGTAAAACAAAGAAAGGCCGAGATCGCAGATGTTTACGACCCGAGCTGCAAGCGAGGGACGTAAATATGCGATCAAGGGCTTTATTTATTACCTCACGTGTTAGGTACATCATTTTATTTCCGTACGCGTAGCGTGCGGAAAAAGGCACTTTATGGCCAGGTGTGGCATAAAAATATTTACCTAGCCAAAGCTTAATCGATATTCACAAACTACACAACTAGTCGCGTTATTGTTAACACAGGCGAGCTTTAATAGAGCACGTAGAGCCAACAAATATCGCGACAAAAACTTAATTGCATTCGGAAGTTGCAGCGAGTGCAAGTGCATTCCTATTGCTCAGCATGCATTTATAGTGCAGGTGAGTCGAACTGTTTTACACTTTACACGTTTACGAAAAACGGTTAGAGTATTTAAATATTGTGTTCTGTTTCTGTATTTTAGGGTTCCGTACCTTTTTTTTTTTTTTTATACTACGACGGTGACAAACAAGCATAGCCTGATGGTAAGCGGTCACCGTAAAAAAAAAAAAAAAAGTACGGAACCCTAAAATACAGAAACAGAACACAATAAAAAAAAAGGTTTAAAAAAAGGATTCGCTGTGTTTACAGCTAAAGGAGCAAGCTTGGCTCTGGCGACCTTACTTACCAACAGACACACAGCACTATGAGTAGGATCTAGTGTTATTGAACTGCGGTTTTCTGTAACGTGGAGGTACTTCCCCAAGTGGGCTCTGCTCCAGATTTGAGCGAGACGACATTCGTTGTACTGTGCCCTACCACACTAAACGATATGCATCCGCTATGCCCATCCCTCTATTTATTCTCGTAATTTTTGTTTGTTTTTAAAATAAATACCCATATTTTTTTACAGCAAAGATGAATAAGTTCGGACTTCGGTGCCTAGTACACGCTGTCACTGAATATATTTGAAATTTAAAGGTATTCCAACTACAGCTGGATAGATCTGACAATATCGTTAATGTATCAAAATGCCCGGTCTGTGTTCACGGAGACAGCCAGAGTTTGTCAGATTGCAAGTAAACGTGCATAGTTTACCGAACTTCGTGAACGCGTCTCATGCTTGGCCGGTGTCATAATCGAGAAATTACGATATAGATTCGTTGCTGTTTATTAGTACAACATTTATAATAAATGATCCCCGCTCCGGTTCGTTCCTGGAGTCTGCCCATCGCGATTCAGCGCGGAAACGCAGGTAGCGTGAAAGGCACCTTTGCGTCGGGAACCAATCAGGGTGGTATACTTAGTAGGTCTTTAGTTTATTTCCTTGTTAATTTTTAGGTTTAGTTTTATTTAAGTTTATATGAAATTAATTTTAGATATGGTTAAGTTTTATTTATGGTGGTAAAATAAGTCAATATTTTAGGACAATTTTACACAGATTAGACCAATGTATGGTGTGGATGCCTCAAGGTAGGAGTGGATGAGGCAGGGCCAGGCGGAGATGGCGAGATGACTTGGACGCCTTCCTTACCCAAATACAAGATAAGGAGTTATGGAGATCCAAGGAGGCCTTTGCTCCGCAGTGAGACAGTCTCAATGGCCATCTCTTCTGAGACGTTTATGACTTAATCCTCCTATCCTTCTATCGGGGAGGAAAATGTTTCTCTAGGAGAAGGACCGATGCACTATGCGCACCGTGTCCAGAATTACCGCCCTCTGACCCTTGATCCAGCCGCCTCAAGATGATCGTGACACTTCGCTATGAGACCGTTCGCTGAAACGATTATTAAGAGAATGATTGTAGAGTATATCATATATATTTATTGCATTAAAAATTAACCATTTAAAAAATAAAAAAGACGCTATCGAGGCCGAAATGTCATTAACATTTATTTTAGATACAGTAAACACTTACTACACTTACTTTAGGTAAGTTACACAACTTACCTAACTATCTGCCTTTACCTACTTAAGTTTAAGAGTGAGTTGTCGGGTAACTCTGTTCCTTAAATGCACCCGCATCTAAATCTTGTTTATTCTACTTTTGTCACAGTATCTCTAAAATTTGCGACAACATCACGCCCCGAATAGTTGCCCGGGAGAGCTGCACGTCAAGTTCTATACCCGTACTATGACTTAAACAGTAGCTATAGGCGCTTACGGACTTTATTTCGCTCGCAATCTATCTTACTCGCAATAATATGGGTTAAACAGTTATTTCTTGTCACAGTTGCCACGGTTACGGTCTCGTGATCGTGAGTCACTCTTCAGATCACGGTTTTAAGACATTATATATACTCAATTTATTTATTCATGACACAAAAATAAATAATTATTACAAATAAAAAACAGATATAACAAACAACACATGTGTCACGAAAATGGTCTCATGATCTCATTTCAGCGTATTGCTAGCGTATGCCAGCGCTGATCTTCCGATGATACCATTCGGTGAGCAATTTCGCACGCAACAAACAATACCGAATAAAGCACACAGACATAAAGGGAGGACATTACATAGGAGTGACATATTCACAATTTTTTTGGCAGTTGTATTCCTTTTTCCATGATACGAGTACGTCATCTAGTCTAGGACATATTACGTATACAAAGCTTTTTCTAACGAACTGTGCTAAAATTGTTTATTGGCTGATGAAATAAAATACAACAACGAAAAGTTCACTTACCAGAAACCCGGGATATTTAGCCCTATGGGATAACATTGCCCACCCTTAAAACACTTGTTATTAAATTACACCATGAGATAAAACCGGCTTTTTTTAATA
Source organism: Lathronympha strigana (assembly GCA_949128165.1). Classification (NCBI taxonomy): domain Eukaryota; kingdom Metazoa; phylum Arthropoda; class Insecta; order Lepidoptera; family Tortricidae; genus Lathronympha; species Lathronympha strigana. Next base: position 3,935,290 of record OX421922.1, on the reverse strand, counting down.
GTTTTGTGTCGTTTCTAACAATTTAGTAAATTAATTACATGTATATTTATGGGTGGGCAACATAACTCCTAGGGATAAAGTAAAACGGGTTTACGTTGTAGAGTAGGGCTTCCGATACCGGTATTTTTTCGTAATTCCGGGATCCCGGGATCGTCCATACAATGAATATTTTTTTTAATTTAAACCCCAATATATAGCTACGAATTAGACGCAAAGTTGCAGGTTAGAGATTATGCTCACAGGAAACTCGTGGTAATGATACCGGTACCTGTTGGCAAGTTATTTTCCGCAACTTTGTTGAATTAATATAACATGCAAACAGTTTGGATGGTAACTGGTTGTCTGGAAAGTTTGTAACTTGTAACATGCGTGTCGACGAAATATCTGCGAGCTCATTTAAGCTGTTCATCCTGAAATTTACGTAGTTCTAAAATAATCTTTCGATGGTTCCGTAAATATATCCGAGAAGAAGTAAGAGCACTTAAAAATCACATCCATTTAAATCTTTCGTTTTGTACTCAGTCATACTTTACCATTATAACCTAAAAAAATGAAGTCCAACGTTTTTTGGTTTGGTCGTTTTTTCTCTAACACTAATGTAGATTCCGTAATTAAATAAATCTCCTATCCAATTATAAAATAATAGACGCCGGAAAGCTTTTTGCGATACTGAATGATCAATTATGTTCAAAAAGAGTTTTAAAGCTATTCACGGCACGCGCAGTCTGGCTTTATAAATTTTATTTTTACGCACAGCTTAATGCACTGTGACGTGTAAAAAACACGCCAAATCCAGACGTTGACAGCACAATAAACTATATTTGGCCGAATAATTTATTCAATATTTCCCAATAGGATAAACGGCAATAACCCGACTAGACGGTTTTTTGTCCAATACAACGGAATATTTTAATAAGACTGTCAAAAAACTTGAAAATTCAAATTGGTCTGATTTAAAAGTCAATTTTTACACGAATTAAATATAGTCTGTTTTGAAATAAACCGAATGCGAAAGCATTGTTTATTGGCATATCGGTTTGAATGGAGACTCGTTAAATTTTGCATAACTTGATCGAATGGACACGGTTGACGGGGAATTTGGCTTAAAATTCGACGAAAAACTTGGCTTGCATTCACAAAATGATAAATTTTGCAAAATAAATTCTACCAAACCCTAGTCTTCCGCCCGTAAACCGTAGTCTAGCAAATAAAGAACTATTCGGTGAGAAATTCAGAAACTTTTCAGAGTTTCTATTTTAAATTTTTAATTTAGGACTTATTTAAATAAGCATACCTGGGTTCGTAGCCAAGATGCCAATCGCTCACGCTCAGTTGCTAACGAAACGCAACTGTCACTGTCACACTAATAAGGAAGAGTGATAGAGAGAGGTAGTCACGATACGTTATTAAGCGTGAGCGATTGGCATCTTGGCAACGCACTCTGGAGTAGGTACAGTCGCCATCAGATATATCGGAGCGTCCGATGCGTGCAAAATATCTGAACAAGCACTCTAACGTCTTGACAATAGAGGCGTGCTCAGATATTTGTGAACACCTCGGACGCTCCGATATATCTGATGGCGTCTGTACTAGCTTTTCAAACTTTAGACATCTGTCATTTATTTGAGAATTTTAGCAGTGCATCTAGATTTCAGAGCGAATTGAAACGTTTCGTGTTGGAAGCATAACTAGTACTCAACGGTCTCGTCGCCGAATATAATTTTGTTAATCTCGGTGTCGAGACCTCTGGTACTTAGGGCCCAAGCGCTCTGATTCTCTTCAAAGACCTATCGAAGAGACTCAGAGACGCCGCAGGATACTCAAGAGCAGGCAGCTTCCTCGTTCAACGCATTGTCATGCAATCCAGCAAGGAAATACTGTGGAAAAAACGTAATTAGCGAGTAAAATACCTGCATGGAGTAGTGTACAAAATTGATATCATACCACGACGGTGGCAAACAAGCATACGGCCCGCTTGATGGAAAGCGGTCACCGTAGCCTTAGACGCATGCAACTCCAGGGAGGGCACACGGTACATTCCTTTTTTGAAGAACCCCATACTGTAATCTTTCGGGAAAACCTCGGCATTCGACAGCCGGAGTGTCCGCGGGAGGAAATTCCTCTGATAATGATATGCTTCTACGTCATTCTTCAAATGCGTAACTTCAAATTGTCTCACGGAACAGATTCTCTTCTTAAATTATTTATTGATTTAGCTCATATTCCAACTTATTTTTTTTATCCCTCTAACCTATCTATACGTATCGAACTTCATGCCAAATTTCAAGACTATCCGATCAACGATACTCGAGTTATCGTCATACAAACATATATACATACAAACGACGGGTTGTCATAGTAGATTTGGATTATTGACGTAAATTCATACAAATCTCTCAAATAAACTTTATTGCAAACTCAAACTTCCCCTGATCGGCTTCCCCGATATGTCATCTTCCTGACACTTGATCAACTGCGCTGACACTTTCCGAGTCTCGCGACACCCGACACCGGCAGTGACGGACAATTTGGAGGTGTCTCCTAGAGCGACATGTCGAAAGAATTGAAGGATTTTTCTTTTCGGTGCGAGGATTTGAGCCGTAACGAATTTTGTTCACTGAATTGGACGAGAGATGTCGCTGTAACGAGTGAAGTGATTTCTAAATCGCGTTAGCGGAGCGGTAATAGGTAAGTACTGTTTTTTCTTTTGTGTTTATCACGTATATTTTGAGTTTTTATATGCATTTATCTATTGTATATATCGTTGTCTAGTACCCACATCACAAGCCTTATTGAGCTTACCGTGGGACTACGTTGGTTTGTGTAAAATTGTCCCGTATTTTTTTTTTATATATCATACTTAAGTTTGTTGATCTTGGGGTTCTTTAGATCAATTTCTTCTATTTAACTTCCCACGCCTCTATGAATCACATATAGAACATTCACAAAGAAATCTAGTACAAATTTAAATGAAACATCAAACACACTCACTGGTCTTCATCGGTCCTAATACATCTCTGTCTAATGCTAAGCGAAAGAAAGAGATGCATGTGTGCTTCTACATTTAGAGTGGAAGTGTAAATTATAACAAACGCATGCGCTGCAGCCGTTTAGCACTTGTTTTGTCGACTGTATGCGAAAAGTCGTTGTAAAACAAAAAGGACGTATCTCAGTAAAATCACATACAAAAATAATTCTTACGCCTATGAGATAAAGATCAATTTTGCATGCAATTGTTTTTGAGTAAGGGTTTTGTATAAATGTAGGAATGTACTGATTATCATTCACATGTGTCGTTTTAACGGGATAGTATTTGTATAGGAAATGTTAAATGGCTCCAGGAAACTAGGCATCATGTGTTTTGCATTAAGGTATCATTCCAGATTTAACGGTATCTAGAGTAATTATGTCGAAACATCCGTATAATATCTAGAGACTAGACATACAATTCAAAACTTGAATCTTTTGACGTTATTCATAACATAAGCGCTGATCATACACGGTGTAGCTAAATTATTATTTGTCCTTATCTGTTACTTTGATATTTGCGTTTGTTAGGAAGAGACAAAGCATAATTTAACGTAATCGACTGTTAACTTTTTTAAATAATTTTAGCTGTAGGTTTGAGGTGGTTGCTAAAGTTATGTCAAAGTACCTACTTATTGAAAATTTGTGTAATTGAAGCAATCGACTTTTAATATTTCTAAAATATTTTTAGTTGTAATTACTATTAAAAGGCAGGAAATTTCTACGGATTATTAACGGTTTTTTTTGTATGAAGGAATAAACCGCTAATAGCTCATTCGTATCTATGTAGAGAAAGTAACAATCGGATACTTACGTCATATTTAATCAAAAATCCAAATGTTCAGTTAAAAAGATCACCGCGCAAATTCTATACCAAATTATAAAAACAAAAAGCTAAATCCATTCCGAATTTATAAACTTCACTTCCAAACTTCCGTTATAAAATGTATATCTAAAAATCAGGATTTGAAAATGTTCTTATTTTACGAATATGCAAAATGCAGAGATTGCAGACTGATCGGCATTGTGGAGCGATCAGTGATTTTTGAATTTCCCTGTCGTCTTTATAACTGGGATGACATAACTACGTTTTATATTTCACGCAAATATATTCTTAATAGACTAGACAAGTAAGTTCTAGATTGGGTTGTAACAATGTTGAGATGTATTGCTTTGGATTTGAATCCTTAGGATCCTTAGGATTTTGTCGTTGGATAACTTGTTTTGAAATGAACAGCTTAGTAAGAACTGTCTGTTTTTAAAAATACCATTAAGGATTGGAGATATTTGGTAAGTTAATCTGTTCTTGAATAGTTTTTAATATGCTGAGTTAGGAGTTACCAGGGTCGATAGATATTTTAAATAGCGTCAATAAATATGATAGAGCGGTGGCTCAGCGGTATGACGTGCAACTATCAGTCCGTAGGTCGTTGGCTCAAAACCCGGCTCGTACCAATAAGATATTTAGTTACCAATCGCTTTCCGGTGAAGGAAACCAGACTAATTTAAGATGGAAGGTAAATTGTGGGGAAATTAAATTATAAAACACTATTGAGCACAACGTTTCAACATTGCGATGCGATACAACGAGGAAATGCCGCCAGCATCCTAAGTACAATGACTCAAGGACCTATTTTAGATTTAAGGTAGGGAGGTAAGTTACACTTACGGTATATTATGTTAGTTATATTTGTAAATAAACTTACTTGAGCATAATGATTCACTTCACACACTCTCGTGTTTAAAAATCCTGAACGAAACTTTCTAGAAGGAAAAACGTCTTCCACGAATCACTTTGCTCTTGAAATCGTAAAAGTTAGTCATCGGTAAACGTTGTGGTTTTGGCTATTGATATTCACTTCAAGTGCCAATGTAAATGAATGTTCGTGTAATTGTGAATTAGTCACAGTATGGCTAAACTTCAAATATATGAAGGCACTTAAAAAATCAAGAATGCCAATGTAATTTTTTTTTAATAATGTAAAATTTTCTTTGTTTCTAACATACATTACATATACATTATTTCTAACATAACATACAGCCACACTGGCACTACCAAGGTTAGCCACTAACCCGGAGTTAAGCTGTCGCGTTGACGTACGCCTACGCAAATAAAAGATACGGCCATTTATGTCGCACTTCCCATACATTTGCAATGGGAATCAAAATGTAAGGTACTTCCCGTTGACCCAGAATCACGAAACTTGGCAAAAAGCAAAAGCTAAGCTAGTAGCACAAGTACAAGAGAAAATATGAAAACCATATCATTGCCGCACACTGAGAGTTCCGTGCCACCAGTATTCCTAAGTACCTAAGGTCATAAATGGGGAGTCCTTTGTGCGGTGCCCGCGACTTTGTCTGCGCAATATCTTTATAAATTGTAGCCTATGTGTTATTCTGATGTATAAGCTATTTTATTGTTAAGTTTCATTTAAATCCATTCAGCAGTTTTTACGTGAAAGAGTAACAAACATCCAACAACCTTTATGGTTTATGGTTTAAGATATTTAATTCTCAAAAGATTAATACAAATCACTTACTGAGAAAACATTTCGTGTTTATAATATTAGTAGGATGCATATTCATGTGATATATTACTTCTGAATTAGTGTTACTTTCCTTGGATATGTATTGAAACATGACATACAGATGATTTTTTCTGTACATATTTTTGCACTCGTCTGTACACGGGATAGCATAAGCTACTGCATAGAAATTTGTGTACCGTCAATTTTCTCTGTACAAGTGTACAACAACAGAATGCATGCTGTTTGCAATTATTTCCCGGCCTAGGCCTCAAAGGGTCTGCAATAATCCTGGCCGTACGGAGTAGAACGAAATTACTGCAGTGTGCCTTATGCTTTGTCCCCTGTTTCGTGGCTGTTCATACGTGGTGTGGCTTGTGGCTGTCGAATATTAAATGAAGGGTAATTAAAATGTAGGTAGTTATTTTGTAGAAAAGCCTTGGCGGCCCAGCGGTAAGAAGGTTGCGGGTTGAAATCCTGCCGGCTCGTACCAATGACTTTGCCAATCGAAATATAACTTTACCATTTGGTTTTCGGTAAAGGAAAACATTGTGACAGGACTAATCCCAAATCAGGTGAATCAAATGAATTTTCGCACAATTCTTTTTGTACCGTTCTCAATTATTTTTTTAAAAACCGATGATTAGAAATGAAAGAAAAGTACTTATTGAAAAAGATAAAGAATATTTTGTTTTCTAAGCGCCTCCTATTTCGCCTCTAGTTATTATGTAAAATTTTTTGTAAACGCACTCAGGTATCTAATCTAATTTTAAGAAGTATTCTGATTTAAACTGACCACGTTAGTAGGTTGTAATTGTAGAACAAACATTTCAAGGCATTTCTTTTCTAATAGTCTGTCAGTTTATTCGGACACACTGTGTAGGTCCAAATTGTGCCCCCAACATCTCATACGTCCAATCTTCATTTCCGTCTACACATTGTTTAAGCTAGCAGTTTACAAGAATACAGGTATGAAGCTATAGGCTCCGTTGCCAGTATGTAGCCATAGTAGAGGGATATAGAGTAGTCTATCTGTAGGTATACTAGGTATAAGTAAAGAAAAATAGTCGCTGGGTCCGAGATTTGAAGACAGGCTAAATTTTAACTCCTTACCGTGTCCAGAAATGAAATAAAAATTCAAAATTCTCAAATAAACTCGTGTCAGATTATTCTCACATATTCTAGATGCTCTAATCTTCACAAATGTATGTTATGTATTTCACAAATGGATTTGTGGCTAAAGTCACCTTTTGTTTGCTACCCTACTGAGTTTACAACTTTACACCTTCCGATGCTTCTGAGTAGAATAATTACCTACAAAGTGCCAAAATTGCATTCATCGGCTGAAATTATTGTATCCAGAGCCTCGAATATTAAATATAGGTACCTACTGAGAGTTCTTTTTACTGATGTATTTGCCTTATGGTATGTGTTCCTATGTAGTAGACTTACGAGGCAGATCTTATAGCCAAAGCGAATATTAAATGTATGTATAGTTATAATTCTCAATGTCAGAAGCGTACGAGGCAGACCAGTGACACAATTGCCGCATCGACGGACATACTTTGAGCCAATGTTCCGGATATTAAATAAAGAATTATTTTCACTGTCGGATATACTACTTTACAAGTTCTTGTACTATGTAGTAGACGTACGAGGAAGGTGACAAAATTGCTTGCATCGACCGACATTATTGTGGTCAGAGCCCCGCATATTAAATTTCTTGGTTAGACTGTGCATGTTTGAACAAGCTTAGTGGTTATATGGGTAGAGTACTGGCGCCTTACAATGACGTCTTAACGCGATTCAGTTTAGGCACAGAATAAATAATAGTACTTACTAAAATACAGAAGCTTCTCTTTCCTACATTTGACGTTAGGCTAGTCAAGCGTGCAAACGTCAAGATGGCATTAACATTAGGGTTATCACCATGCTGTCAGGTGTGATATAATTTTAGTTTAATTCTAGGAAGTAATTTTTTTTACTGGTAATATTTAAGGAGGTGATGGTCATGATATATGAAATAATAGATTTTATATCAATGGCATAAAGTACATTTTAGACGAGGCTATTTATTGGTCCGAGTGTAACGAGGACCAAAATAGCAGTCGAGGATAAAATGTCTGAGGTATACACTCTGCTTTTCACTTCGATTATAAGGAAACTATTAGGTTTATTTCACTTTTCGAGTAAATCGTTGAAAATGAAACAGCATTTTCCAGGTTTTCGTAGAATGTTATAGGTACTGATGACGTCTTAACGCGATTCAGTTGACGACCTAAACTGAGTCGCTTCCATACAACTGAGCCTAAACTGAATCGCGTTAAGTAAGACGTCATGAATCAGAATCAGAATGTTTTATTTGCTAGAATACGTAAATACTTATGGTAAGGCCCCAGTACTGTTGGCTAGAATATGTGGCCTTCGCTTTCTAAGCATTTGGATTAACGCATAGATAGGTGTTGTATCTTACCATACAATAGCGTGCGCGAGCGCTTACGAAATATTCGACGAAATGTTTTCTGAATCGTGTCAACATTGATGTGGTACACTGCGACCTAATGTACTTTATTTTTATATTATTTTTTCTGCTCCAGCACTCCTATCTGTCAATTAGATGACTGACAGCGATATTAAAAAAGTTATACATTATAACGTTGTTGTATTCCATAAGAACACTGCTCCTATGGATTTACATTTAATATATTAACGCTATTGTTTTTTTTTTTAATTTCTATAGTGGGCACGACATCTTCCACATTCTACTGCCTTTCTAGATTTTGCTTTTTACGGTATTTTAGCTGTCGGAGAAAAACTAGCGTATGCAGCAGTTCATAATTTGTTCTTAAAACTTTTTTATAATACTTAGAACACTTATTATATCACTGTTGCATAAATTACTATTACAGAGACCTAAATCAATAAAATTTGATTCATAAAAAGCATTTTGAGGAATGAATTTCCAACATGCTGGAAATCTTTTTAATACCTTCATTTGGTCCTAAATACGAGTAAATCGAGTTTGCACAATCCCAGGAGCTTAACTTTTGAGTGCCAAGTAACTGTAAAATTTTAGGTGATTTTTTAGTTTAGTTTAAGAAAAGTCATTCAGTTAAGTATTAAACAGTCCTGGTGCAATACTGCAGTGTACACAAACCGATACTCTTCAACGCCCACTTACGAGCCATTGTCGAGAATACTATTCAATCATGTAGCCTTCGCAGTCCAAACAATAAATCCACTGATTAATGACTTCATACCTTTTAGATGTTGACTTCACACGATTTGAAGTAATAAATATCGGTTTAATTGTTGCATTGTTTTTAATGCAATTTTTATTTTATCTTCACGATTTTGTCCGACGATCTAAAGGGGATCTTATTTAAAGCGATTCGCGTACGAATCATCGCTACGATCAATCGGACGAAAATCGTATCGATCGAACGCTTTGAAAATCCTAGTCACACAGAACCATCGGTAATTTACTAATTTACATGTGTGAAACGGAACAGTTAAAGACGTGCAGAGCCAACATCAAGAATAAGTCAAAAATTTAAAGCGACTATGTCATAGTGACGATATAAATCAGATTGTAAGATATCTCTTACTGCTTGTCATTTTGAAATGGTTCTAGAGTTGGTTCACTGTACCTTTACTTACCTATGTTAAAGCAAACGTAGTGTTTACGACAGTTCACAGTGTAGGAGACTATTAACTGGCTGAAGGTTGATTTATTGTTTAACCTTGTGTTAACGAAGCTGCTGAGTGCTGTACATAGCTCGAAACGTTAGGGAAACGTGGACAATATAATATAGGTACGCGATTTCGTTTTTAAGTATGTATTTCTTTTCAATGAAAATTTATCGTGTACAGTGTTAACATCGTGAAGAAACCGGACGAATCCTAATTAGATCTAGTTTACCCTCTGGGTCAGATAGCAGTCACTGCAGTCGAAACATATCATGTAATGATAAAAATACGTGAGTTTTTAACCGTTTTGAAGTTAAATGTTCCTAAATCACACGTGTTTTACTTAAATCGCGGTAGATTTAAAGAACACTCGAATTCCTAGTTTCATCAGATAACGAAAAGCTTTAAAAGCTGTTATGACTTAGATATGAGTTACAACTGTAAAACTGTGACATATATATCATGATTTACCCTATACCTCCTTTTTTAGGATTTGGATAGTAACGGCCGATTTTGCCTACGTTTCATCAATGATTTCAGTCATCTTTAGAAAATATAAAAATAAGATTACCTACTTATTTATTTTGTTAGTCATGGTGAAAAAGATAAGAGGCATAAAAATTACTCCAAAAAACGAGGTTAGTTTTATAAATTAATGAACGTTTACAGAAAAAGTTGCGTAGCAGAAAAAAGTCATCTGTAAAAATATGACTAACAATAATAAATCCAGCATAACTAACGTTTTTTTGAAGATAAGGGCGATATTAATCACAAGTTAAAGCAGTAATATATTATGTGAAACATTTAGGCCATTGTTTAAGCTATGTATTGCCTGCATTATCTGTGATCGTATCTTGGTAAAGGTCGCGCTTAATTATCAAACGCGAAACGTATAGACTTGGCGGAGTTTTACTAATACACTTTTTAAGCCGTTCTACTTTTTTAGCGACAATGATCTGTCGGTGCGCTGAAAAATGGCTGATTTAGAATTTAATTATTATGTTTTTTATAGGAGATATATAGCCGTAGAACTCTTGGTCCATGGGGTCCCAGCGCACTTGCTCAAGTAGAAATCCCGAAACGTCTGGTTGATGTTACTGGTGACCGAAGAGCTGGTGGCTTTCTCGCACAACGTATCAGCATTGCGATACAACGAGGAAATACCGCCAGCATCCTAGGTATGCCTTAAGGACCTATTTTAGATTTAAGGTAGGTAGAGGTGGGTAGCTAGGTAAATTACACTTACTGTATATATTTTGTAAATAAATGTCCTTTGCCCAAAATGTTACTTCGGTAGGCTGTCTTGACTTGTCATTCTGAAAAGGGCCACTCTGTCACGTTATTTTCTAGAAAACAACTGCAAAGAAAAATATGTTACTCGTACCTACGTGAAAAAAACTATCACATAGTCTGCTTCAAAAACATATGATGTTGTTTTTAGTAAATTTTACTGTTAACATTTTATTAGGTAGATAACAGAAGACAATATTATTTTATACGTGATCAAAAATCCGAAAAATCTAAGGTAAAAAAGGAGAATGGCCTAAAAGTACCTATACCTTAGGTCACTACGAAAGTTTTGAGATGCTCGGAATCTATAAATGGAAGGTACCTAAGGTAATTATATTTTTGTAATATAACTTAAATACTATTATCAAAATTTCTTGAATTGAAGAAATAAATAAAAAAATCAAGTGATTTTCTTACTACGGGAATTGACGCGCGAATAATTTTTCACCTCCTTCACAATCTTATTTAAGAGTCTGTTCTTTTACAATTGATCATTTATTTTTAAATTACAATACGAAGCCAAAAAAAGCCCAAGTTCACAGTATATCTTACAAAAGCTTTTAAAAAAGAACAATGGCGTTGTCTCAGCAAGTGAAATGCAAGGTTGAATGCTCATTGACTCGCAAATGTCTTTGGAGATTAGTCATCAATTTAGTGTTGAATTGTTTACTAGACCTTAGACATGACATGGCAACTTGAAATAAAACCAGAACGAGCTGGTAAAAAATTGAACATATAAATTCAAACTAGCGTTCAGTTCAGTTTTTTTATATTTACCTACAGTAAGTTTAACTTACCTACCTCTACCTACCTTAAATCTAAAATAGGTCTTAGAGGCATTGGATCTAAGATGCTGGCGGCATTTCCTCGCTGTATCGCAATGCTGATACGTTGTGCGAGGAAGCCACCAGCACTTCGGTCACCAGTTACATCGACCAGACGTTTCGCGGTTTCTACAAAAAATTGCGTGCGCTGGGACCTAGAGTTTCGACCCCAAATGGTACATAATGGTACTCTCTGCCTGTCTGTTTTTTAACTACTTATGTCCAGGGGAACAATTTCGCTAGTGTCATGGTTTGTTTAGCAAGTGAACGCGTTAAAACTAAAATCTCTCTTTGAGCGTTAAAAGTACTAAACCGTATGTCATTGGACTTTCAGGACTATGTAAACAAACGGCGTCACTTTGATTTATCACTGTTACTCCTTAAAGTTTCACACCACCAGATCAAAAGTCATTGAAAACATACACTATTAAAATAACCTTTCTCGTAAAAAACAAATAATATAGAAAAAATTACTTATTCTTGGAAATTTCATTGAAAATTCAATACGATTTAAAAGTTACGTTATTTCGACAAAATGCAATGACGTTTTTGTTTCTTTTATATTCTACGTTTGTCTATGACGTTTAGAGATGTGACTAAAGTTAGTGACATTGTAATGCCGGTACTCACGGTATCTACCTGATATAGGCATAGTGTACACTACACGGTAAGTAAATGAGTAAAGGATCGTAGCGTAAGATATAATATACTTAAAATTAAATAAATACCTAAATTCAGATGCGGATGCATGCAGTGGAAGAATTGCGTGGATCATGTAATAGGAGAAGAGCATAAAATGAAAAATTTAGACGGCATCATCGATAGGGTATACCGATGATGTAACGCAACCTTTTATAATTAATACTGGTGACTCTAGTAAAACTTCAAGCACCGATTTTTCAGAAGATTAAACCAATTAAAAATATGAAGATGAGATGTGTTGTTCTTTCGGTTTTTAGTAATCGATTTATTTTGACTTAAAATAGCACTTCCCCATCTCTAGTAAATTCATCATTCAAAGACAATTTCAATATGGCGGTTTGTTTACACAGTCCTTAAAGTCGAATGACATACGGTTTATGAAAAACGGTTCCCACACGAGTGCTGAAAAGAACTACTTTCCCCACAATTTGGCTCCATTAGAAAACTGACTTTCAAGCACAGCCCTTGTAAAAAATAGCAAAGTCTTAGCAAGTGAAACGCAAGGTCGCATGCTCATTGACTCGCTAATGTATTAACACAATAGATTAGTCATCAATCGTTGACTTGTTTTTTCTGACCATAAACGAGTTGTCAAGATAGATGTTACAAATGGGTCAATGACAGACTTAAATCTGGTATTAACCGGTTTGAACATAGGAAGGTCCAATTTTAACCTTTCAATTTATGTTTTGTTTTGTTTTTTTTTTGTTTCTTATCTACTCCCTCAAATTATCTAAGATGTTTTTTTTTAAAGTAGACATCTCCATGGTGTACCTATTATAGTATTATCTTACCTGATACTGATAATGATTAGATGAAAAAAACGATGACGACAAGGTTAAAATCTATCATTCTATTTAAGCCGTCGTAGAAGCTATAACTCAAGTACCTTAAAAAAATGTTTTTTAAGTTAGTATCTAAAAATCTCCTTTTTTTTTTTTGCCTTTCATTAGGTACATAAGTACGAGTACATAACCTATTTGTCTACAAAAAGCGACGTGAGCGCCTATTATTAATTCTGAGTTATGTTACTTTATTTTATTATACTGAATTGTCAATATTCTTTACCTCCTATTCTATTCTTCAGTTCCTCATCTTGTATTTACACTTTTCTAAAACGGCTCCACGTTTGGCAACTACAAACTGTTTAAAGTAACTCGTGGATAATGCTGTTGACTATACATATTGTAATTCTTATTTTTTGCTACTCTTACTGTAACTAATATTGTATAGTTGTTTGTTATCCCTAAAATAAATAAAATAAAATAAAATAAAATCCTCAAGTTAAAATATCTAAAAAGATTAGACACGTATTTTTTTCCTTTTTCAATGTAACATCAAAGTTCTGGGGTGGTTGTTTGTGACGTCACTAATAGGTATGAATTTTATCTAATTGTGACGTCACGTGAAATTCGAATGCACTGTTTTTTCGTCATTTATTATTTGAAGAAAAAAAAAACGTGTATAATATTTTTTTATATTGTAACAGATGGACGAAAATATTTTTTTACTCGTCTAGCCTATTCTGATTTTGGTAGTTTATAGAAAATGTAAGTACTTCATAATAATTTAGCTTTATTTACTCAGTGTAAGTTATGTTACAAATAATATGCAATTTAATTTATTAAGTTCACTTTTCACTTTTAATGTTAGTTATTTGTTGTGTTAGTTATTTGTTGTGTTACTCTACAAGTACTTTATAGAAAACACTAATTTTAATTTTGCTGACTACATATAAATTTTATTAAACGATTACAGTGTCAATCTGCGTCAAGCTTTACGCTTATCTAAAGGATTGCATATTTTTATTTCGTATAAATTGTCCTTTAAAAGTTATTAATAAAAAAATCATACATCCTCGACCAATGGACGTTTTATAAAACACTCCCCAAAATATCAATAAATGAGACACCAATCGTTTTTTATTGGCACCAGCTATAAAACCATACGAAGTGAAGGCTGGCCACACCGTAAACTTTTTACTGGCCGCTTAAAAATACGGAAAAACGAATAAAACCGCCTCATTAAATGCATTATTACTTTTTCTCGGGCACCATGCTTAAGGGCAAACAGGTCGTTTGACCAAAAAATTTCTTCCATTGTTAAAGTGGCTAATTTCCTTTGTTTTTCAAGGTTTCATTGGTTTTTTAATCTGTTAATGTATTTAAGTGATGAGGATACATTACATTAACTTAATTGTTTTTGTTTTGTTTGTTTCAGGTATGTTTATCGCATATTATATAGACCAATACACAAGGACGGGCAATAACTTACGTAAGTACTACTAAATAGGCATTTATAAATTGATACTTAAGCATGGTTTAAACGATTTAGGTCCAATTTAGCGAAATATCGGATAATTAATAACTTAGTACAGTCATTTTGGACTTTTGGATGAATTTAATATTTTTTAATTGATACTATTGTGTAAAGAAAATCCTTCACCAACTTGCCCAAGTTATTAGATAATAGCCATATTATCTAATACATACAATAGAATATTGAATGAAAACATTAGATGGGTACAATTTGTATTTTAATACAACAAATCATCATCTGCAACTTTCACCTGTCCAGTCAATGTATTTGTGTCATTAACGGAAATCTGTCAATTAGCAACGTCCCTATTGATGAGAAGCAAATAACTTCCCCTTAACATTTTAAACCAAATTACCACATACGCACGCCCTGGTAATAAATCATGGCAGTCAAGAATGGCGGAGTTCAAATTTCAAATTTGGAAAAAAGAACGCCCCGGGTGCGTTCCGAATACCGCCGCCGATTCGGATTTGAGGATCGGTACGTGTGGAGAATACGGTGGTGATCGTTGTTGTACGGTAGATGGAGCGTTTGAGGACTAGCGTTTGGTAGTTTGTTGGAAACATACTAATTGAACGAGCGAGCGAAGCGAGCGAAGTTCTTCCAGTCTACTTGGACAATTCCGTATGTTTTTTCGACGATAACTCAAGTATCGTTCATCGGATAATCGTGAAATTTGTCTGGTGTTTAGATGAGATTTTAGTTTTTTAATTCGAATATGAGCCAAATTGGTCGAGGGCTTGCTGAGATATATGCGTCGGGACTTCACGTTCGGAGCGAGCCACTTAGTAGTTGTATTTGACGTATATTTCGTTTTTGACGTAATTGTTGCAATTGCAGACCACTGAAAACCATACTTGGTTTAAGGATTGATGCGTGTAGTAAATTGGCATTTTCTCTTTTCCTGTAACAACGGTTCGGATGCAATTAGGATACTTGTGCGAAATATATCTACTACATTGGCCCAATACTCAAAAAATATCTTGTCGAGTCGACATATTGTGCGCGGCACTTTAGTATATATTTTTTTTTTACCTATACATTTTTTTTTACTTCAGGCATATGCCTCTCTTTTTTCTTTTGTTCGGAGTGACATATAAATTTAAAAAATCTACTGTCAGATTTGATTTGTCAGACTATAGTTATTGTAGGTAGGTATCACATTTATTCACTTGTTTTGATCCTGATCAGTTTGGGTCATTCTTACCACTTTGGTACTGATCGTCTTCCGCTAGATTTGTCATCTAGTTTTCGCGTTCCGTAGACATGGAGCAAAAGGTGTGTTTAGGATGGCTTAAACACACCTTTTGCTCCATGTCTACGGAACACGAAAACTAGATGACAAATCTAGCGGAAGACGATCAGTACCAGCCACAGATAGCAATAAAATCTGGCTGCGAGTTTGCCGAGACTAGATTTGCTGACGTTCCGATTTAACGGTCTCCACATTTGAAATTCGAACGCTTACCGGTTTCACGGTTATTTTGAATTCATGTGGTTATGAGTTGTATTCGATTTTTAAAGGTAATTGACGGGAACTTGAAATTTATTGATAGCCGACAATAGCTAGCTCTAAATATACTAGTTATTTTTCAGTATAAACATCAGGTATCGGAACCGGTATTTCTCTAACCCGAAACACCCAATATTTCAATTAATTTTATGCTCTTTTTAAGGACTTAACCTTTTCTTTAGTAACAACTTTGTATTATAATAACATTACAGATAATACTCACGTATTTTTAGTCACTATGCGCGACATGTTTGGGACATCCTATTATGCCATTATCAAGCACAGAGTACCGTGCGCGGCGTACCGGGCGTACGTGACGTGCTTGAACACAATCTGCCAGTAAAATTAAAATGTTCAGTCAAAATCTAAAGTTATTCATTTTTGCAAAATATTGACAATAGTACCCTAAAAATGCCCTTACCAGTATTCGAATCTGTGACCTCCAGCCTCGTAGGCGCGAACATTATTAACTAGGGTACAAAAGCCAATCGTTTCCCGGCCTATGCCACGGCTCATGTATAGCCTGGGGTCCACTTTGACAACTAATCCCAAGACTTTCCGTAGTACTAGTTTTTCGAAAGCGACCATCTGACCTTCCAAGAGGGTAAACTAGACCTTGTTGGGATTAGTCCGGTTCCTTCACGATGTTTTCCTTCACCGAAAAGCAATTAGTAAATATCAAATTATATTTCGTACTTAAGTTCCGAAAAACTCATTGGTACGAGCCGGGGTTTGAACCCGCGACCTTCGGATTGAAAGTCGCTCGCTCTTACCGCTGGGCTACCAACGCTCTCAAGGGTCCAAAAGCCAAAATTGGCAATATTCCAATATTGTGTACTATATTATAAATTTACTAAAACGGGGCTTAATCGTGTATAAACTACCCGCGCAGCTAGAAGATGTTGATGTCAACCTCAGCCAGTCTTTCTCCGGGACCACGGGGACAATGTCGCCCTTGAAACGTCGGAGGTTTGTTTTCAAAGTTTATACACGATTAAGCCCCGTTTTAGTAAATTTATAATGTGTGAAAATCGTGAAAGTTTAAATAAGTGTTGTGTACTATAGTCTCCATAATGTCCTAATACCCCCTGTATTACACAGATCCCAATCTTTGGCATAAACTGATCTATTCTCATCTTTACTCAAATCATCTTGATAACCTTTACTAATGCTTATATCCATAAACATTTGATCAAATCTGCTAGATCTATTAAGCGACCATCAGGCCGTTTGGATCTATGTTTGATATCTGATCGATCGATAGTTATTCACGAAGCATGCTTGTCTATTTCAGCATATGCCGGGTGTTGCCTATAACAGGAGCAATACATTATACCTTTTTTTTTAAGGGTCGGCAACGCGCATGTAATACCCCTGGAGTTGCAGGCGTCCATAGGCTACGGTGACCGCGTACAATCAGGCGGTCCATATGCTTGTTTGTCACCGTCGTAGTATAAAAAAATATATATATCGCAGTATCCTCTAACTTAAAAACTTTTGTTCAACAAATTGTAAAAATGATGTACTCTGTAGGTTTTCACTTTTTCATACAAACAAAATTGTATTTTCAATGTACGGTAACATCAGCCTGATTGACGGCTCTTGTCGTGGTACAAAAATGACAAAATTCGCAGTACATTGCGTCTTCTAACAAATTTAAAGCTTAATAAAAATCAAAACACACCCGAGTCGTTTTTGGTGCAAAGGCTGTCCATAGTTATTCAACGTGGTAATGCCGCGAGCGTTATGGGCACTTTTGCACCGGAAGCGATGGGGACCGGTGGTATGACTAATGGTTGATTGACATGTTTCTGAACTAATTTTTTTTTTTTTTTTTATTATTTGTAATTTTAAATACATAATAAAAATCAAAACACACGTTATTTTTAAAAGTCGCTGAACAAATGTTGTTCAATTTGGCGAGGACTACTTACGAATAAATTTATTGCTCATGCTACAGGCAACACCTGGTAGGTATGTCTGATGACCGATTGGCGTAGTTGGTGACCCTGCCTGCTAAGCCGATGTTCCTAGGTTCGAATTCCGGTAAGGACATTTATTTGTGTGATGAACACAGATATTTGTTCCTGAGTTATGGATGTTATGTATGTATTTATGTATTTGTATATTATATATATCGTTATCTGAGTAGCCTTAACACAAGCCTTCTTGAGCTTACTGCTTAATATTTAAACTCAAACTCAAACTCAAAAATCATTTATTCGAAGTAGGCCAAAATTCAGCACTTTTCGACGTCAAATGGATTAAATATAAAAATAATATACAAAAGTAACACTTAATTCTAGTAGACATAATAAAGACTACAATTGAATTTAAAATATAACAATGTCAGCAGAAATTTAAAAATAAAATAAAATATAAAACAACATACAGTAAAATAATCAATACATATAATAAGAGAGTAGAAATAAAAAATCTGTACAATAAATATATAAAAAAAAAAATACGTAGGGGCGTATCAGAAACGTTGATAAAATATCTTTCAATGGTTTTTAGAATTTTTGTCTGTCTGTCTGTCTGTGAATTTGTTCGCTAACTCCGCAAAAAGTACTGGACAGAATTTTATGAAATTTGGTATGGTAATAGTTTATGTACCGGAGTAACATTTAGGATACTTTTTATCCGGTTTCGTAACATTTTTTTTTTTACATATGTATAGTTTGCATTGCTCATAATAGATGGCGCTAGCGGTACGGCCTTTATTGTACAAAACTTGAAAGCTGCTGCAATGTTCGAAATACCGTCGTATAGTATAGTGCCATCCTGCTCGCCCAAATATTTGATATAGGAGACCGAGAGGGATGGTACTATACGATTGTCAATTTTATAACATCTGAGTAAATTTCATTTTTGTAACCGACCGTAGGTGGCGCTAGCTGAACACAAATACCATCAAATGAACCATAAGATAGGAATTAAGTGATTTTTATGAACCCTTTCCTGTCTGGGTGTTGTAGGTAGGTACCCATTTTCTAAAGCTTCTAATATGCTGGACCCATTACTTATCACATTACGTAAGGCCTTATCAGTTACGTTACAATACAATACGTTTTAAAGTTTTTTAGAATTATTATCCGTCTGTCTGTGAATTTGTTCACTAACTCCGCCAAAACTACCGAATTGAATGAAATTTAAGGTGGATTACCACCTTTACGCACCGGAGTAACAAATAAGATTTTATCCTGTTTCGTTAAAAAAAAATACGATCGACATCTTGATCAATTTACATCTGAACCAAACGTTTACACAATGCCTGCAATATGTCATTCAATATGTTGTTAGTACTTCAAATATTATTAGATGGCGCTAACAGTAATCTTGGCTATTATAAAAAAAAAACCCACTAATATTATAAGCGAAGAAATTTTAGAGATATTTATGCAACGAGCTTTTAAAATTTCGATATCGTGATTTAGAACATTTGTAACTTATGCAAACTTTATATGCTTCAAATACTTTAAACGTATGCTACTACATGGATTTCCCTTTTAAGAAGCATATTATGGTAAATTTCATAAGATTATTTGCAACAATAATAAAAAATGTTCAAAATTCCAAGTAATATTTTAAAACACACACTACACACTGTACACTGGCGCCATCTATTTGCTTAGATATGAAGTGAGTAAATATGCCACGTTAAATCCATGGTTTTATTGCTATATGTATTTTGCTAATCGGCGGACCTTATTTTGAATAAAATTGTGCACACATTTAATAAGTTTATCGAAAGAAATGGGCAGAGACATAAAAAGTACATTTTCCCGTTAATATTGTGTTTATTACACTGCCATCTATATATTACATGTAGAACTACTTAAGGCTCTTTAGAGCTGTATCTAACATTTTCATTCTTGGGAAAGTGGGAAACATACTATGTCGCAAAGTCTTCTAGATTTGGTAGATGGCGCTGTTAACAGTTTAGTTAATTGGTTTTGTCAAATAATATCTAAGATTATTAAATGCGTAACCGAATGATATAAATTGAGTTTAATGAAAAAATTATCACAACCAGTTACTCAAAAACTGAATTACACAGGAAAAAAAAACAAATACAACCTTATATAGACTTATTATAATAATCCGTCCTTCGCCATTCTTGCTGCAGCATTTCCATGCTGGATGGCTACGGACAATCTTAGATCGGGGTTCTCTTCCTTTTGTCTGAGTCGACGGCTTATGTCATGCAGAACAATTTTGCGTATCCCCAAAGCAGCCCGCTGTCTCCACCACCAAAGGTATGAACATGTATTGTATCCATGTTCTAAGTTGGTTATCCACGAATGTCATCTGATAATGATAATGCTATAAGTTCATGAAAAGACAAGTTGCATGGATAGTGCGACGGTGATTGCTGTCAAATGTGAGTAACTGTATAGAATTATTAGAAATTGTCATACAAAGGTGACAAAGTGTTGTCTTATCACGTAAGTATCACGCTATCCGTTTGGGATTTTATTCCAGAAGGGAGCGCACACTTGTGCCGCTTCGCCGCCGCTAGAGTTTCGGCAGAGGGCTCCTGCCACGTGAGAAGTGCGAGTAATGTGGGTGATGGAAAATGTGCTGACGCATGTAGCATCCCACACTAAACACCGCCCCGTCTCCCACAGCACCAGCGTCAATCCATCTTGCTATCAGTACGGCCAAACCCAGTGGCTCCAGAACGGAATGAACACCCGCTGACTGAAGAGACCTCAGGACAATATCATTGAGGTCTTAGTGCCGCGGAAGCCGGAATCCTACCACTACAAAGACGGCAAGTCAATGTGTAATATAATATGGCTGTCAGCACCCACCATGCATTGTACACGCGGATGACATACCTACATCATGACAAATTTCCATGCGATGGTTATATTGTAAATTTGATGAAATCTTATCTGTTACCACTTCACACTAAATTAAAAACGCTGAACGGATTAAGGTGAAATTTGGCATGGGGATATTTTGACTCCTAGGAAAGGACAGAATAGTTTTTGTTACGAAAATCATCCTCTATAGAGGTGCAAAGGGGGACAGAAGCAAGTGAATAGTCAATTCAATCCTGTGCATTGCACTTTTTTACAGCAGTTTTGTTTTCACCTTATGTTGAGTAGGTACATGCGAATAAAGGCCTATGCCGATCCTATATCCTATCATAGGATCGTCCTTGGATAATAGGATAAGACATATACTTACCTACCTAATGAAAGTTTATATGCGCGACGTAATTATTTTGGTATCTTCACAATGTTTTTCTTCACTCTGGGAAGTAAGTTGTAATCAGGTATCGAATGTTATTCCGTGGGTTAAATTCAGTGAGCTTAACCGTGTTTTAAACCGTGATCAAAACACTCGGCCTTGATTACTTATTTAATTAAAAGATAATTTATGTAAACTTGGACGTACTTTTTACTATATCTACAGCGTATCTAACCACTGAAAGATTAATATTTGGTAGATACAAATATACATACAGCTGTAACAAAAATGCTGGTAATTCGATTAAATGTGTAATCAGTATCGTATTGTGATTAGGAGAAAAAATAAACAGAAAATGTTTGTCGAAAAAACATTCAGTCCAATTTTTTCCAAATCAGATTACAATATTGATCACCAGCATTTTTGATATATCCAGAATTATTAATGAGAAAAAAGAAAAACAGGTTACTGTAGTTGCAAGTTAGTTGTTTGTTTATACGGCCCCGGAATTTAATTAGCAATTTACAGTTCAAGTCAATTTGGTCTTTAATACTTATGCTAATAAAAATACACTACCAAACATTATAATACTACGCAGACGAAGTCGCGGGTAACAGCTAGTAAATTAATAAGTTAGTCAATTGGAATCCACAAGAGTTCCGAGGCGAATTACCTACGTCAAACAGAAAAGATGGTGAACACAAACAAAAAAAAAAAAATGCTAATCCGAACCGTCGAGACTTTATAGGTAAGAATTTTGTCATTATTATTTACTTTAGAGCTAGAACATGATTATATAAATACATAATTATAAGTTTAACAGGTTCTACCCACAAATGGGGAGAAAAATAAAATAAAAGATTTAATGATTAAATTTGTTGTTTTAGATGCCACATTCAAAACTAAAACCATCGCAGCTAAGGTCAGAGCACGGAAGAAAAATAAGGAAGAAACTATCACATGATTATCGGCCTGCGTAGTCGGAAGCAACTCGGTCCCAAGCATTTACATCGTCGATATAATCTTTAGTGCTGTAGTACGCTTTACTCATTAAGGTATTTTTGATGTGTTTTTTAAACGTATTACCTGGTAGTTCTGTTATAGAACTAGGGAGTTTATTATAATAGCGTATACAGTTTCCCTTGAAGGATTTTTTTATTTTTTGTAATCGCGAGATTGGAACTGATAGTTTATTTTTATTTCTCGTGTTAATGTTATGTACGTCACAATTTTTCTTAAAACTATCTATATTTTTATGAACGTGCATAATATTTTCGTAAATATATTGAGAATACACAGTCAACACATTAATTTCCTTAAACTTATCTCTTACTGACTCCGTACGTTTCATCCTGTAAATTGCACGTATAGCACGCTTTTGCAGTACAAAGATGGCATTTACGTCAGCTGCACTACCCCAAAGTAAAATTCCGTACGTCATGATGCTATGGAAGTAGGTGAAATACACAAGCTTAGCCGTTTTTTCGTCTGTTAGAAGGCGAATTTTCCACACCGCAAAAGCTGCAGAACTCAACTTGTTGGCGAGAATATTTATGTGAGGGCCCCACTGTAACCTTGAATCTAAAGTTAGACCCAGGAATACCCCAGTAGTACTCATCTCTAGCTCTTCACCTTTGATAAAAATGGTCGTTTGGGTAGTTTGGACATTTGTAGTGGCAAACCTGATACTTTTTGTTTTTTTTCCATTTAGTAACAAATTGTTGACATTGAACCAGTTCACCACACTTGATAAAGCACTGTTTATGTTGTCACTAGCATCCTGGTTTCGTTTAACTTTAAAAATCAGAGATGTGTCGTCTGCGAACAGTACTATATCATGACGGTCTTGGACCAAATGAGGCAAGTCATTTATATAAATGAGGAACAAAAAAGGCCCCAAAATCGAACCCTGGGGTACGCCCAAAGAGACCAGTGATCCAGGATTTATTTATTATACGTCCCACAGCTGGGCATGTCTCCATACGCATGAGGGATTGGGTTATATCACAGATTGTGTAATAAATAGTTCTTAAGAAAAGATATTTATTTCTTATAGAAAAAGCGAATAACAGTTTTGAACACCACGCAAAACAATTGACGCTCGCCCCAATTTATTTTCTCGCAAATGTGATGAAAAACATTGTATGTATCACGGGCGGTACAAGAATTACGAACTCGTGCGAACTGCGATTTAAATTCACACTCGTTCGTAATTTCTTATTTACCGCCCTTAAGGTGGTCTTCAACTTTGACTCTGCTCGCATTTGGAATATAACCTGCGCAAACGCTTGACAAATCGGTCGTGTCGCAATCGGGCGGCGTCGGCCGTTAGAGCGAGATAGGACAGGGTTAGGGGTCATGCCATCGCGGTCATATTGGGTAATTGTACGTATTATTACGAGAGTGAGAATTATTAGTTAGTATTTTGCAACTTTCTAGAGACATGATCATGATATGTGTACGTGAGGTGAAGAGCTTTAATGGATGTATCTTGTTATAACGTAATTGGCTCTATTTTGAGTTTTTATACAAATTAAAAAAAATTGGGGGTACTGAATTTAATATTAATATTTGGGGACAATCTCACATAAATCGAACTAGTCCCAAACTAAGCAAAGCTTGTATAGTCGCCGTCAGATATATCGGAGCGTCCGAGGCGTTCAAAATATCTGAACAAGCACTCTAACGCCTTGACAATAGAGGCGTGTTCACATATTTGTGAACACCTCGGACGCTCCGATATATCTGATGGCGACTGTACTATGGGATAGTGTGGTCCAACTTTGTATAGAGATAAAAAAAAATGATATTTTTAATCGCTACTCGCTATTCGCTCGCTTCGATTAACAGTCTCTATCTGAGGGTGCTATAAAATAGTCTTGTAAACTGCTTATGCAATTTTGAACGCGATAGTACCTTCACGTGCTCTGTCCGTAATACGGCTTTTTTATTTTTTGTTGGTGGAAAATATTTTTTTGCTAAACTTAATATTTTATCTATTTTCTAATTAGAATCGCGAGCTCTTGCAATCCTAGTAGGCGAAAAAGAGTGTCCTATAATTTCCATACATTTTTCATAAAATGCCGATGAAACTTTCCATTGCGCTACCGCTATACTGATTCCATGAAAAACTGGCCAAGTGCAAGTCTCGCCCACCGATGGTTCATAAAACACATGAATATTCACAATTTAGCAATAAATATTTTCCAACAATAATTAAAAACCTATTTCATTACATGCCGTCATTAAAATTTATCTGAATTTCAAAAAAGCCCCGTTTGACACAATCCGTAATTATTCCGAATATTTAACATTCAAATTGACAACATAACTGTAAGCCAGAGGCGTCGGGAGACAAATCAGGACAATAATTATTAATACGCGATCAGCGACCGTTTAGCCCCAGTCCCCCCTCCCCGTCCCCCCTAATTACCAGGGACAAAGGAGCCAATGGTGCGAAAAATTACTATTGTACAGTCTGGAGACTATGGCGTAGGAATTATACACTGTGGGCCCGAATAAGCTGACAAAAATTTAATTTCAGTACCTACTAAATTGAAGCTCAAAAAAGTGAAAGGCTTTATGCAATGAGAAATTTAATTTCGGTACTAAATTGAAGTTCATAAAAACTGAAACGCTTTATGCAATGAGTATTATAGGTTTTTTAAAGTATGTAATAACATTGAAGTACAATTTTACAATATATTTACAGGAAAAATACAGATATATAATGATATGAGAAAACATTTATTTTTTGAATATATACAGCAATTGTAACTTACCTAGCTACCTACCTTAAATCTAAAATAGGTTCTTGAGGCATTGTACCTAGGATGCTGGCCACTTCTTCGCACAACGTATCAGCATTGCGATACAACGAAGAAACTCCGCCAGTATCCTAGGTACAATGCCTCAAGGACCTATTTTAGATTCATGATATTACACAGCATCACCAATACTGCAGCCTGTAACTTTATCTTTATAATTTTAAGAAGTGTAAAATATGTATAATATGAATATCATGTATAAATGAATGAAATGAGCAGTATAAAATTTTACCAATAAAGTACAGATACTAATACTAATCTTATTATGACAAACATAATATACTTAAATCCCACTGCTGCACAAGTCCGTGATGTGTCTACCATCTCAAATTCTCCCTCATTTACTCAAAGGTTAAGTATAAGAAATCCCTTAAAGGGATAAGTCCGCCTTTGCACAAACTGTGTTTTATTTTTCCAGTTTTGTTTACTATGTTTTTGTAGAATTAATTGTTTTAGTACTACTACGATGTCACAGGCAGCTACATATACTCGTTTAACACACGTTAACCCTATAAAACGCATATTTTAGATAAAAATCAGATAATAATACCATCACAACCGTAAGCATAAACATTCCTCCTAACAAACCTGTTAAAACATCCGTCAATATTCCCAAGAAAACGGAATTACTCTTTCCCTAAAAGCTTAAATCTTCATCGTAATTTACAACATTTCCTCGCAAACCAAATTAAACTCTACTTTTATAGTCCCACAGTTCAAATTCGCCTAACATTGTAACGGTCATTACAGAAAACCAGCATTGTAAATTCAACTCTAAAGCGATAATATTAAAGTTTGAATTTGTTTAATTTAAAAAGGGTCATATAAAGGAGAATTTACAACTACCGCCCATACGTAATGCCTCAGCGGATGAGATATGGGGTCAATCTTAATTCTTATGAATAGACCTGGGACTATTTATCTGAATCTCCCATAATATTTGTCGGATATAAATTTATTGGTGGTTTTATTAAGTTTATTGGTTCCTTGTGCAGTTTTGGTGTCCGAAAGTTAAACATTCAGGGCGGAATGGAACGAAACACTTTAAAAGTAAACTGATAAAGGTATACAGTAGGTGGTACAAAACTGTAAAAAATATTATGCTAGAAGCAAAAACAAATAAAAAGAATTAGGTATAGGTACACACATAAGGGGTACATATATACGTTTATATAAATTACATACATTAAGCGAAATTATGATAACAGATTACAGTACAGTCAAACAATTAAAGGAAAATATTAATTGTTATAAACATGAACAGGAACTGAGTTTTTTAAGGAGAGATTAAAAAAAAACAACAATTTAGCACGCCTTCTATCAAGTGGAAGAGAGTTAGAGAAAGACAGTCGTATTGCTGGATTGATGTTGTCCCATCTTGTTTGTTTTATTTACTAACTAGCGACCCGCCCCGGCTTCGCACGGGTTATTATTATACATGTATGTAAGCCTTCCTCTTGAATCACTCTATCTATTAAAAAAACATCAAAATCCGTGACGTAGTTTTAAAGATTTAAGCATACATACATACAGACAGCGGAAAGCGACTTTGTTTTATACTATGTAGGGATAGTGAAAAGTAGCTTTTTCTGTAGCTTTTGCTATTTTAAAGGACATTTTAAACATCGACTACCGTTTTTAAATTAACAGCATGACATTCGCTTAGACCAGTAAAAAATCGAACATAATAGAGTCCTCTAGAAATTCATATTAAGTTTTCGCCCGTGTTACAAGCCTCACTGTGTATGACAATGGTAACTTAAGCCCTCTTAATTTAAACATAATCGACCGTGACATAATTACGAATAACAATAGCGAAATAATAAACATAAGCATAAATGTAATATGTTTCCAATATCGGTTACACAAATATTACATCACTAGTGAAAGGCGAGGTCAGGGTTTGAACCTGTGACCCGTAATCACTCAGCGGCTTAGGGTTCCGCGTATGTTAATATGTGGTCGTTTTGAGTACAATGTACCGCTTTGTCGCTTCATAAGATTAATTTATATAGGTATCTTTATTGCATCAGCGCTTTATGCCACGTTATATCCACGCAAAAATAAGCGGTTTTTTAGGAGTTTTGACTCGATATTCCGCCACGAATACTACAGGGTGTTCTTGAGCATTTGCTTTAACTTCGTCATGTGACTTGATATAATTAAGGAAACAGAGTAGCATATACAAAATAATTACATGTTGCATCAACAGCTAATGTAAAACGGGCATTAGAATTGACTTTACTAAGTAAGTGACAACTATGACATATCAATGTCAGGTCGAATACTCATACTCCGTTTATACACATGCAAATCCCATATGAGATAAAATTAAATTAGTAGTTACGGCCTTAACGGCAACCGACAAAGTGGTACCTTTGAATAATGTCTTCTGTTCCCGCGATTTATTAATCTGATTAAAAATTATGATGACTCTCAGTCATCATCTCAACCCTGTGAAAACGAGTGCTGTAAAGGGCTCGAAACGTAGGTTCATGGTGTTAATAAACGCGATTAATCCGTTCTACAGTGTTTAATTTCAATGGTACCTTTTACTGAAAACAGTCACATATGTTAATGGGTAATAAACATTTACAGTGGACACAGGTTCTCTTGATAGCTGTATACCTATTCTGCTGTATAATATGATTAAGTATGAGAAACTGACTATGTTAAATGTCTTTCGAGGTATGTACAATTAGCTGTATAAAGGATGACTCATACTAGGACGGGCCGGGACGGAACGGGACGGGATGATCTGTCAATTTCTATAGTAAGAATCACGTGATAGTTCGGTGTCCGATATCACGTGACGTTTTTTATAGACACTGACAGATGGTCCCGTCCCGCCCCGTCCCGTTCTATTGTGAGTCATCCCTAATTGCATAGGTACGCAATTTATATCATAGTAAAAAAATTATAACACTCACGTATTTTAAGGCACTATGCGCGATATTGGAAATGAAAATAGAAAAAATATTTTTTAAACAAAAGCTACAACTAATAATCAATAACTAAAAGAAAAATACTGTATTTATATCATTGGCAGTGTTTTAGCCAATAGCAAGTTGGTGACACTGTCAATATTCTTCAACGATGACATTGGTCAACAATCATTAATCTTGTGTCATAAATTAAATAAAAACGATAATAAAAAAGACGAAGAAGGTTTCATAAAAATACTTTAAGGATTTATTAAGCTGTTCCAAAATAACAAATAGGTACCTAATTTGTTAATTTCTTCGTATCTAGTACACTAATTGTTTTTTCTGTACTTACACTGTATTTCGTAATTAAAATTTCGAAAGTCCCAACGAGACCGACATTTATTTCGCAAATTGTAATTATACAAAAAAACAATTGAAATGAAAACCTCTTACAATCACTTAAAAAGAACATTCTCACACAAACTAATCAATCACATACGGAACCGCCCAACGTAGACTCAAAAACCATCCTCATACTAACTACACTGCTAATTAAAAATATAACCTTAACTACTTACAAATAAGACTCACAATTCCGCGGTTTCTAAGATGCACGATAGTAAAAAGAATAAACTTTACGGCTAACCTAAATGAGACCTTAGGAGTTTACATTAAAGTCCACGTATAGTCAACTGTTTCTATGATGTAAAAATGGTTGCCTCACGCTTACCTAAAGTCAACCTTATATCTGTGTCTTAAGACTTAGGTGTGGTCAGTAGTCTTGATGAGAGTGTAAAAGTAAATTTGATAAGATATAAACCTAACGACGACTCACCGTACCTAGGTCAATGTCTTGGTGTCATCAAAAATGGACTTTATGTCCGAGCAATAAGACGCATGTATGGACAACGGTGCTGGTCCAAAGAAATAATTGCTTCGCGTCAAAAAAGAACAATCACTTAATTACTGCAAAATCGCACTTGACAGGGAATTCTTGCCGCCTGTCAGGTTGCATATGTTAATCTGTCAATCTGTCATATGGAGTGTTGGTTTTGTAATGTTGAACGTGATGTTTGCTTAATGTAAGTATAATCATTTGCAATACTCAAATTAATCCGTGGCATTCTAATAAAAAAAACCTAAAGCGGTGTGGCTTACAAGTTTAAATTATTGTGCATTATCCAAACATTTATATTGTATATACAGGGTGTACCACCAACCACTGCAAAATTCAGATACTCTATATTGTATATACAGGGTGTTCTTGAGTATTTGCTTTATCTTCATGTGGCTTGGTATAATTAAGGAAATGGAATGGCATATTTAGTTTAGTTATAATTCGTTAATTTATTTTCTTCATTTTTCATACAAAATAATTACATAATGCATTAATTGCTAGTGTAAAACGGGCATTAGAATTAACTCTACAAACAGTATAAACTAAATTATAACTATGACATATCAATGTCATGTCGAAATACTCCGTTTACACACATGCAAATGCCATATGAGTAAAATTGAATGAGTGATTATCTTCTAAATGAATATAATTAGAATACCAGTGTCTTAAAAACACAATAGACAAAACAAAATATTTTTTACGGATCTCAAAGTCATTGTGAACTAGGCTTTGAAAACTAAATATAAATCCAGCGATATTGCTGAAAGCTCTAGGGTAAAATAGTAAAGGGCATTTTCTATGAAGCCTCGTTTGCTAGTCGATTTGTCGATGGATTTAAATTTGAATGAAGAGTGCTTATATGCGAGCAAAAGAGAGCTAACTGTAGATCCAATCATTAACAGCTTGTAGAAATGTAGTCATGATTTTTATCATATATTTCAATAGAAAAGACTTGTATTTTAATATGAACGAGGGTTCAAAAAAAAAATAGAAATCTTTTAAAAAGTTCACCGGAATGATTC
Organism: Lathronympha strigana; assembly: GCA_949128165.1. NCBI lineage: Eukaryota > Metazoa > Arthropoda > Insecta > Lepidoptera > Tortricidae > Lathronympha > Lathronympha strigana. Next base: position 3,905,521 of record OX421922.1, on the reverse strand, counting down.
CGAAAATCGTTTTGTGATGACCCTGAAATTATTGATATTAAAAAGGATATGAGCATCCCTACATTCTTTTTTTTTTTTTTTAATCTTTATTAAATATAATTAGAAAGGGGTTTTGTCACACAATGACAATGTCACCCCCGTAATTGAATCCCTACATTCTTAAAACAATAAATTCAAAGTTAATCAACATCAGATCTGTTAATCTTATCCCTTCTTAGCCCCTTCCAATGACCAGAAAATACAGATTTAATAAATAAGGGTTGAAACACGATAATTAATTAGGGGCTACACTCGACAGGCCGTAAATTAATACGTAACGAGAACTGACAACCGGGAATATTATCTGCAAGTTGGCCTTGGACGGGAAGTAAACCGTTTCGTGCCTACCATGAGTTGTACGTACCTGAAGGCGTTAGCGACTGTGCTTTTCTAAAGTATGTCTTTCTCGCTTCTCTTAGAGGTAGGAGCGAGACGGACGTACTTTAAAAACGCGCAGTCGCTAACGCCTTCGGTTAGGTACTACTCATGATAAGCACACTGGAGCGGTTTGGTTTGGTTTGGCGTTTGGCGCGGATTAAAGGGCCGGGAAAGTTTTTGGGAAGTGTTGACTGCTTTATAATTAAAATAAAACGTAATTAATGGAAATTGTGGTCCATGAGTAAATCGCAATATCAGATCAAAACCAAAATCTTGGAAAAATTACGAATTAGATTATACGTATGAAGTAACACAAATACAAAAAAAAAAACATATTAAGACCTAAGATTCATTCAAAATCATCGCCATTGGTAATATAAACTCTTGCATAATTAACCGTATTATTTTATACATGAAAAACAGTGCCGGAGTATTTTTAATTTGATCTAACCCTACCCTTGAATGAAACAACGGCAGGTGTAAATAAATAAACTTCCCATATATTCGTATGAATTATATGAAACAAAGGTTTGCCCGCTGCGTACAAGGTAATATAATATCTAATTACCAGGACACGTCAAACAAGGAAATAATTGCCAGGACCTCGTTAGGACTAGTTCACATGATCCAATTAAATTTACAAGGCGGCGTAGCCCCTAGGGCTTTTAGGTATGGTGTTTTGTTACTGGTTAACATATCATGTAGGCAGTATCTATGATTTGTTTTACATGTTGCCAGTTACAATGAGGTATTTATAATAAAATAAACAAATATTTGAACGTATAGGATGTTTTTTTTTTTCAGTCATGTCCATTTTATACACGCACACTTTTCCAAGCAAATAACATGTGGATGTTTTTTATTTATTTAAGTATTTATAAGTATACATCTATTATATATATCGTCGTCTAGTACCCACAACACAAGCCTTATTGACCTTACCGTGGGACTAGGTCGATTTATGTATGATTGTCCCATAATATTCATTTATGTACAATGCGGTGTTTAGAGTGTTTTGTTGCCACACATCAAATTCCTTTTTTTCTCAAGAATCAAGTCAAGATAAACACAACCGAAACGCATTTCAATGTTGACAAAGACTCGGAGTTGTTTGCTCGTCTGTTTATTCTGCGCAGTGTCTCAAACAGCTTTGCATACTTCAACGTGTCAATGATTGTATAAATTTGACTTGATTTTTTTAAGTAACGTTTTCGAAGACTACTCACTTTCAGCATCCATTACATATATACCTACATACGTTTTTGGACATCATTTCCCGAGCTAAGACTTGCCCCCGGATATGAGTTTTACCACTATTCATTTCATTCTTAGAAATCGGGTATCGCTTGCTGAAGTTTCTGCAAAAAAAAACACTTTGAAAAAAAAACTTAAGAACAAAATTGTTAATCGCATAATTTTGCAACACATAAAATTTGATATTGTAAGCGGGATTCGAAGCCCGGACCTTTTGCTGGCCATATACGATCGGGCATTACTGCCGGATCTGCCGATTAATGTATGGGAATATTGTCTGGCAGATGTCCGGGGGACATACCCACTATGAAGATCCCGGTTGCCCGAACGTACTACTGACATACTAAAAATAAAGTTGAGTCAGCTACAGAGATAGTGGATCTCCTCTGCATACAAAGTTCGTATCAATCGGGGTTAATTTTCTCTGCAACTGATTGTTCTGTTTTTACTGTAATTGGCAAACTTCATAATAGAATTTGCTTATGAACATTGTAACATTTGCAACATGTAAAATTTAAATTCGAGTGACTAAGCGTGCAACGGAACAGAGTAACATAATATTTGTCAAGGTAAGAAACGACGAAAACAAAAAATCCATATGCGTGAAGGAACGTTAGGTTTTTGGGGCAGAGTGTCCATGGGGAATATCGGAAGGTGGATTGGAAGATAAGGCTGGGGCGGATTTAAGGCGGGTTATGCTGAAATGTTAGGAACAAAGAAACATAATAAACTTACATTTTTGAGTAACTTATATATAGTGTCCGACCGAAACATGTTTTTTGCCGAAACCGAAGGTTCGGTAATGATTCTTGTTTCGGCCGAAACCCAAACCAAACGCTGAATGAAATGTCACTGAGCCGTTTTTTTTTTCAAATATATGAATATCGGAAAATCTCCATGGTCTGATTTTATAGGATTTAAATTTTAGCATTACCATATGATGTCATATTGCCAGCCTAGTCGAGCTCATCTGACGTCAGTCGAACGCGACCTGAATATTGTAAGTTTCGTCGCGGCCGAGAGATTCGGCTGGTTTTTGACCGAAACTTCGGTAGAACACTACTTATAGACAACGCAGGGACAACATTACCGTAGTGGCTTGATTTTTATAAAGCTAGTTATCTCTAAGGGGTTACAAATCCGCGCGAACGGACGAATAATCGAACAAACAAACCGCCGACGCCAATGACGGCCACAGCCGATAGCTTCGCCAATGCAATAAGGACTTACGCGGGACTTTGTAAAGTTCAATTTCGCTTAAATAATCACGATCGCCTGACGTCCGGGGCACACCATATTCCTTCGCCGTCTAGCGTTCAAAGGGAACTTAAGATAGACTTAATCATTTCAAATGTAACCGCGTCATGTTTGGCCCCAGCCTTACTTCGCAGAACTTCTCGTTTTGTTTCAACCTACGGAATCCAATGAATAACAAAACATCCACTCTCCACATTTATTGGATGCGTAACAACATTAACAGTGGATGTACCTACACTTAGATGAATACAATATGCTCAGGATAGATATTTTAAAGTTTATTTAATAAATCGTTTGCTTATTGACATCTTATCGGTTTTGAACTCAGAAGGCCTAGTATAAAAGTTGTACGACATTAACTCCTCGACCGCGTTAGCGTATCGAGGGGTCAAAATATGAAAGTTGCCGGATGATTTAAATAAACGGCAAACATAATTTGAACTCCCGATACGCTAACGCGGTCGAGGAGTTAGTGTCGTAAAATTTTTATCCTAGGCCTTCTGGACTATTTATTTCAAATTAAGGTATGTTACCGCTGGTGACCGTTAGATTTGTACGTCGCCACAGCGGGATGGTCGGTATTGTAACTTTTTTTTTTTAATTTAACAATTCTTGTAAAATCAGGTTAATTTTTATTAATTAAAAAATCCTAAAACTATTACACTCAAACATAAATAAAACTCATCAAATAAAACTTAAGCGCTAACTAAAACCTAACCTATCTAACACAAAAAAAAAATACAAACAAAAGTCAGCCATCCTACTCATCAAGAAACCCCAGCGTCACACGAGGCATTGTGCCTAAGACACTTGCCGCATTGCCCCGCTGTATAGCCAAACTAAGCCTCTGCGCGAAATATGCCCCCGCCCGAAGGTCGCCAGACACACCGACGAGCTTCTGCGATATCTCTTTCACTAGCTGTTTGGTGTCTGACGACCAAGGTCCAAAAGTCTCAACGGCAAGCGCCGCAAATACGTAATTATCCCGCAAAAACGCATATTTGCGGCACTTGACGGTTTGAGCGTCGTCCGCGGCAGCACCCGGCTTCCCGGCTGTGCGCCGAATATGAGAAGGCGCCAGCGTATCTACGCACGTGACGTCCCACGCTAAGGGCCGTCCCAAAAACCACGGTACCAGCGTACAACCATCAGGCCTTTTACCGTCTGCTGCGGATAGACCCACCGGCTCCAGGGTCGCTGGTATAGAGACGGTGCCTAGGGCTCTACGGACAAGGTCATTCAAAGTAGCGTGTCTAAACAAACGCCCGGCACTCGATTGACAAAAGAGCCCATGGCGCCCAAAAACGTCCACAGACCCCTGGCAACGGCTGCAACGATGCGGTTCGCAAACCTTTAACCCTAACCTAAGACCAACAGCAACACGCAATGCAGCGGGGTCCAAAACGGATCCGAGATTGCGCGACGGCAAAGCGCGCAGCCAGTGACTCGACTCAGGCTCCGAAATAGCCAACCAACGAGCACGCTCACTAGGGTCGTCAATGTTCTCCAAAAACTTCCTATGGGCTGCTTTTACTCGCACTAAGTCCCATGCGGTTTGGCTGGATTTTTCCGCTGGCGAGCTCTCGCCTGGGTTATCTACCCTCCAAGCTGCCTCTGCATCTACCAAGCCCGTCACCACCACATCAGCCGGATTAGCAACATTAAGGATCCCGCCGATGAGAAGTGTGGAGCTGTAAGCAGATGAGAGAAAAGTGGGAAGAGCCAGTTCACCCGAGGAGCGTATTCCCAGCCCGCCATACTTGATTGGAAGAGTAATTTGGGCCCACCCCGAAGAATCTAGAGAGACATTTAGAATTTTGGACATGGTCTCTTTTAAAACGTTGTCTACCGCTGAAGTCAAATCAGGGTATTTCCAAACTGGGCAGCATCGTAAGAGGTACATAAACTTAGGAGAAAACAAACATAGTCTTAAAATGTACATAGCCATGTGGGCATTAATTTTGAACAAAAGGGCTGAACTGCTATGGAAGTTATCTAACTTGGAATTGATTGTAGGGGGAATGGCACTCTCATAAATAGGAGCCCCTAGTAAATTAAGAGTATCGCGAGTTACGAAAGCAACATTGGGCGCAATTGAAACAAAACCTTGCATTATATCTGCCCGGGCACTCGCCGAAAGCTCCTCCGAGACAAAAACCTCGCACTTATCAAAATTCAGCACGAGTCCAATCTCAGAAAACTTGCATATGATAGCTTGCAAGTCACTCAACACCGATGACGCTTTTCCCCCCACGGTCCCGTCGTCCAGATACCAAACGTTAAGCTCGGAGGTTAACTGGGAAATAAAAGGATGGATAGCAAGGCTAAAAATAACGGGCCCAAGTGGATCCCCCTGTTGACAACCGACGCACGAAGCGATTTCCCTTTCACCGAACATTAGCTTTGACGGTTCGCCATAACACTGCCCCAAATACCCAACTATCTCTGGTAGCTCTATCTCGACAGCATTCAAAAGCGCACTCCGATCGATAGAGTTAAAGGCATTTCTGACATCCAATTTTAATAAAACCTCGAAATTACCACAATTTAAGAAAGTACGTGTAGCGTGCACTGCAGCCTCACACCCGCCCTTGACACCAAAACCAAGCTGCTTGGGTTTGAACTTGTCTACAAGACGGGTGCGAAACTCCCTGCAACACAATTTCGAAGCCAACCGCCGCAGTGAGCTACCTACCGCTATTGGTCGGATACCGCCATCTTTTTTGTTCAGCGCTATCAAATTGGCCCCATACAGAATTGGAGCAATGTCCTTGCATACTCTACCGGCCAACATCAAATTGACTACAGCGGTCAGCTCAGTAAGCAGGGATTCCCCAGCATCCCCCATTAGCGGACTGGTCAAATCTTTAAGGTGCTGAGGGGTGATTCCATCTAGGCCACCAGCAGAACCATTAGGAAAAGAGCGGATCGCTTGTAAAGTGGCCAGTTCGGTAACCTGTAATGATTGTGAGGTGGTAGCCTGTGGAACGAAAGGATCCACCGGTAATGATGGTATCGGGTGCTTATCCTTAAGGGCAGAGAATACTTCCGTGGACCGAGGGGCCAAAGTGTCAGTGGAGAATAGAAGATTCGAAGCACTCCTTATGTTACCGTCGGAAATTTTATTCTCAATTGCCTTAATTTTGCTGTTTTGAGAGCTACAGTTATGTACGACCCGTGACTCCGCAGAATCTGCCGGAAAATCCGGGTGAAGAACATTTTCCTTGATAATGGTAGATAAAGAGCGATTAGATTTGTCACGGGGAATGTTGCAGTTCCTGTAAATGAAAGTCAGTAAAGCTTCCCACGCAGAGAAATCATTATCTGAAACCACCTTGGCCAAGCACTCTGAGAGACTCCGAGCCACGGCCACCCGAGCACCCTTCGGTATACGCTTAGCCACCCGAGTATTGGTCTTTAGAGCAGCCAAACGCGCTGACAAATTTTCCGAGGGTGCCGTGCCCGAAATGGGAACATCGGCAACCCGCGACCCGTTGACTTGAGAGGGCAACGTCTGAGATGATTCTATACGGGGCACATGTGTCTTGATGAGATGGATCTTAAGTCCACGCTCGCCTTTGTACAATTTCCGGTCTTGGCAAATCGGACATTCCACCAAAGAGCCATTACTAGCACTACCACTCATTATTACAAAATACAAAAATTAATACAGAACATAAAAAACATAACAAAAAACAACATAAAAAATTTAAATATAGTAATAATTATTAAAATTTACAAGATATTCTAAACCTTTAAAAAAAAATATACATTATATTCCAAAATAAAAATATGTCAAAAACGAATCGTCGAATTTGTCAAATTTGATTAAAATTTTCTATTTAATTCACATTGCAAAATGTCAACATAAAATAAAAGGGTCACAAAAACAAAGAAAAAAAAGTCAAAATAAAATAAAACTAAACTCCAAAAAAAAAAAACTTAAAAAAAAAAACTAGTATTCCGGATTTGATCCGAGGATTCCTACGAAGCGCGCAATGTGTAGATTCCCCGTCGCTATATGCCACTGGACCATGCACGTTGTTGACAAGGTGGGCGAAACACCGATACCGCTACAGCCACACACACAGCTTGTATTAGATTATTAATTTTAAAGTTACTAACTATATTTGTATTCCGTAGCGTAAATATCGTGTGATTTTTGACTCAGACTAAAATTAATAATAATATTATTTTCAGTCCTCCGGCCGGAAAGCGCCACTTTACGCAAAACTAAATTACCGCCTGCCGGCTCTGTCGGACAGAAAAATAGTATACAAACCTCGGCCGTTAAATGGGAAAGCCTCGGATCACATGTTAGTCGACCTCGGCTTCGCCTCGGCCGACAATTACATGGGATCCGAGGCATTTCCCACTAAAACGGCCTTGGTATGTAATGTACTATTTTGTTACAGGTACCTACTTACAAATATGAATACACCTACCAAAGCTTCGCTTACTCTGATAAGTATTCAGTTTTTAGGCAGAAACTGCCCAAGAAATTACATGTAAAAAATATATTACATGTCTAATGTACCTAATAGCTAACTATCCTATTATCCTACTAATATTATAAACGCGAAAGTTGTTTGTTACTCTTTCAAATAAAAACTACTGAATGGATTTTAATGAAACTTAAAAATAATATAGCTTATACATCGGAATAACACATACAATTTATAAAGATATTGCGCAGCCGAAGTCGCGGGAACCAGCTAGTCACTAATGTAAGTTAAACACAATTTCAATGGGTTGACCAACCAGCAGCTGGAATGAGTACATAATATTTATAATAATGTCCGTTATCTTGCGTAGAAACTCAAGAAAAGCGTCTAACGCCTTTGTCTACTAATTTATTTTTAAGTTATACACGGTGCCCGTGAGCATTGCGAGAGATTTTAACAGCGTATTCCTGAGGCTAAAAGAAACAGAAAATGTCATAAAGTGCATTGGATTAGGGCTAGTTTCTGAGATAGATGCAATTTTTATTTAAACATAAATTTTACCGCCACTCGGTAAATAACGCGTTTTGGAATGTGATAATGCTACTATGTGGTCTAGTCTAGCTAGACATGATTTTTGACAGACTTCAAAGTGATACTGTGATATCTTTGCAAAACTCGACTCGACCAAAAAAATTTTTTTGTTTGTATGTTAGGTGGGCCTTTTCTAAATGAAATTTACTTACCATGTATCAGAGCATATAAAAAAAGAAAAAAAGAATTTTTAGTTGGTCGAAATGACCACATTTTTTCTTTCTTTTAGCTTCAGGAATACGCTGTTAAAATATAAACATACTATGCAAATATAGGTCATTGTTCGGCGTCGAACGTGAATACTCAAAACGTACATGTGGCCTAAGGCGTAAGTAATACAATTTCGCGAACAAAATTAACCGAACGTGTCAGTTAAAACTCAAAGGGCGAAGAAATTACAATTTAACCCTCAAGAAATTACAGCGCTTGTAAGTATTTGAACAATATGAAGTTAGAATTAGGCTCTTTGCTCCGTCGGTCGGAATCAATTAGGGGTTAATCGAAAATTTCTATTCATTATCATTGATAGAGGTTCTTTTGCGAGGCCAATTTCGGAATACTTTGCTTGTATTTTGTGAGGATTATAACTTGAATTTAGGCAGGATTTGCCGGGCATATACGTCCGAATCGCTAAACTTAGTGGCAGTGGGCGGGGCACGTAGAACCGATGGCCGTTGGGGCGGAAAGGTTCTCGAGTGGCGACCGCGTACCGGAAGGCGCAGCGTGGGTAGGCCCCCCACAAGGTGGACTGATGACCTGAAGGTCGCAGGAGTCCGTTGGATGCGGGTGGCGCAGGACCGGTCATTGTGGAAATCTTTGGGGGAGGCCTATGTCCAGCAGTGGACGTCTTTCGGCTGAAATGATGATGATGATACGTTCGGGCAATCCGTCAGACCTCTATAATGGATATATCCGCCGGACATCCGTTAAATCTCTTTATTGGCAGATGCCTGAACCTATATGACTACCTATTGGGATAGAAACTACTTTTTTACATACTATGATAAACTAGTATGGAACCGATACGTTGCACTTAAAATTATTAAAATATACCGAAATACGGATTCTTTGATAAAATTTCTCCTATTTTTGGAAAACTGTTAACAATTTAGCTCAAACTCGCTTGTAACCTAGGTACTAATCCATACTATTACATATATTGTAAATGCGAAGTTTACTTGGCCTATACTCAGCAGCGGACGATTAACGGCTGAAATGATGATGATGATGGACCCGGAATATATACGTAGATGTCTTAGAATACGTACTCAATTTTATTAATTTAAAATCGAGCGCTGGACCTTGAGCAAGCTAAGCCACTAATACACCTTACTAAAGCCCACCAAAATACTAACCTTCATATGTCTGATCCATGAAAAATAACAACAATTTACCAAAACACGCGCTAAAGGGGAAACTCGGGCAATATGGCACAGCGTTCACTCAAGCAATAAATCAATAACACGATATTAAATAAAATTCCCTTCATATATTATACGGGGGCGTACGCATTGTTAGAAAAACGACCGGTCTATCTTGACCCACCCTCCCCTTTACCCTCTTTATGGAGGCAGAACTATAGGGGACCAAGGAATAGTATATGCGAGTTCAGATTATGATGGTGAAATGTCAGGCGACTAATGTTTTTATAATATAAGAAGTTATTGCTTATTAATGTACAATTGTAAACGGTAGGAAATGATAATTTATAGCATTTTGTGGACGTTTAATTTGTAGCAGATATATATTAAAATGAAAATCAAGTCGTATTCGTAAATATTTTATTACAAATAGTTTTTAAGACTACAATTTTAACAATATTTTTGTTTCAGGAGATTTTTAACATTGTTTTTAATATTTGGGCTTAATGGATTCACATCGTTCTGTTTTTGAAAATGAAATATGGGACTGACAAAGTAAAAGTAAAACAAATGTTTAACGCCTCGTCAAGTTAACACGATTTTTTTGATCTGTTCACTTCATTAGCAATCCTAGCTCTCTAAAAAGTATACTGTATTTTGTAAACAAAAATACTAAGAAAAAACGCGTCCAACATTTTATTCTCTAATCTAATCAGACCACGATGTCCACGATACTGATTACCCCCTATAGCCGTACTTTGAAAAAAGGCCAAACGTTTTACAAGGGTACTTTCTGATCTGATCTATTTTTTTAAAGAGTAACAAAAATATAGGTAGGTAACAATATATATATATATATATATAAATAAAACCTCAATCTAACACCTGAAAATAGATCAAATCGGAAAGTAACCTTGTAAAACGTTCGACATTTTGTCAAAGTACGGCTATAAGCCACAAATTGTTTACAACCTAACAAATAGCCCACCATTTTCTTCCATGCTACATTTTATCGTGGGAATCGACGCAGCTAACCATTTCTCATATAACACCAATTTGTCGAACGACACTCGAACATTCGCCAAATATATACGAGCTGCTAAGATGCTCAGAAATATGTAAGCACTACTCTGATGCCTTGACAATAGGGGTGCTTAGATATTTATAAGCACCCTGGTTGTTCCGATGAATTTAGCTGACAGCGTCGGGGGTAGATCGGGGGAATTTGTCTCCATTGAAAAACTTTCGATGTAACCCGATACTGTTATAACGCCTTGCTATTTATCAAGTGGTACGTTTTGCCCCTGTGTCCTCTGTAGTCTGGAATACGGGTGGGAGGCTTGGTGAATTTATATAAATGCGAATAGTCTTATTTCACATCTGAAAAGAAATATTATAAAAGGTTACAGGAAATAAAAGAAATGAGCGGATTTTTATTTTGTTTTCGTTTTTTTGCGTTAGATCTAAATGAAATGTTGTGGGTAGGCACGAGAAGAGTTCCTTATTCTACGCTAGATAGATACAAAATCCCAATGTACGACGGAAAAATTTAACTAAATTTTGTAAAAATGTTGTGGGGGACGCGAGAAAAAACGACAACGAAATAAAAATCCGCCAAAATGGAAAACAACAGGCGGACTTATCGTAAAAAGCGATACCTTTATGACAGCATGTATCGGTAATTCACTTCTTATTAATGAAGTAGATAAATTACTACTTATGTACCTGTAAGTACTCGTTACTCGTACATGGAATTTATACACTTTGCCTCGCACAAAAAAGGTAGGTAGCTCTGATTTTTTTATATGTAAACCTATATGTAATGATGTGGTTATGGTAAACCCAAGTTATATGTAGTAGTGTTGCTATTTTAAAATAATAACAAATAAAAATATTCACTTAAAAAATTTGATTTCTTTGAACAAATGGTTTTAATTTTTGCAACTTTCGGTCCGAAGGTCGGGGGTTAAATCCTGCCGGCTCGTACCAATGAGTTTTTCATGTACAAAATATCATTTGATATTTACCAATCCCCTTTCGGTGAAAGAAAACATAGTGAAGAAACCGGATTAATCCCAAAGGCCTGGTTTACCTTCTGTGTTTGGAAGGTCAGATGGCAGTCGCTGTTGTAAAAACTAGCGCCTACGCCAAATTTTGGGAGCCGTGGCATAAGCCGGGAAAGTCTTGGCAGAAGAACAAAATGGTTTTAATTTTTTATCAACTACAACTAACCATCTTTTGTAACATTTTAGTATAATTTATTCGTCATACACATCATCATTCGCTTACCCTTGTCCCATTTATTTGGGGTCGGCGCAGCACGTATTTTTCTTCCATACCCCTCTATCGCCCGTCTCATCATTCACATCCTTTCTTTTCATATCATCTCTATATATGTATATTCGTCATACACATGTCATAGTAAAATATAATTACGCAAATTCAAATTAATTTATTGAATAGGTTACTTTGCAGAATTCCGTATTAACAACGAATATAATGTTACTTTGCTATTCCGCCAAACGTCTTAACAACGACGACGACAAACGACGTTTGGCGGAATAGCAAAGTTAACTTGAGCTTCTTGAGCTTACTGCGGGTCTTAGTCAATTTGTGTAAAAAAAAGAAAAAAAGAAAAAGAAAAAAGAATATAATTATTTTCGTTGTTAAATTCAAATTAAGCATTTCTTGTTTTCTGTTCGTCAACCAACACGTCCATGTGTCGCACCCTAAGGAAGTGCGTGACGTATAACGCCATCAAATGAGGTAGGTGATGAGCAGACGCGACATGCATCGTTGATTCCCCAGCAGGTACGATATGTTAACTCCTACCTTTGAATACCTTATATACAGGGTGGCCCGGAAATTCCCTTCTTCGTCCTAGCGTTTTCACTGCTTATGGTTCAGAGAGCCTGGAGTCCGCTTTAGCAACTAATCCCATGATTTGGCGTAGGCGGTTTTAGGAGACCGATTGCCATCTGACCTTCCTATACAAGGGTAAACTAGGCCTTATCGGGATTAGTCCGATTTGTTCAAAATGCGATTTGTGTTATTATGTTATTTTTTATTTTTTCCCTCCCGCAACGTATCGAGTGGTCGGGGTTGGCTGAAAATCAGCGCTGTGGCAGCTAGACTGTCTCAAAGCAAAAACTGAGTCCACCCCTGTTACCACAATTTTGCCTTTTCTTAAGACAGATGTTTATCTGTAAGAATCTCTCGTTTAACTTCCCTTTCGACCATTGTTGACGGCCTACGGTAAATACTTACCTGAGTTTATAAAAGGAAATGTAATTAATTATTATTCTCATCCAACTGAGGCAAATTAAAATCTAGAAATAGCACTGAGAGCACCATCTTTTGTTTAAGAATAATTGCGAATGCTTTTCTTCAGAATACAATTGTCTGTTTTTAGATTCCTTGGTGGGATTCATGTAGCTTATAGCTGCCACTATAGATTATATAATAATTATTTTCTTTACAAAATATATACAGTAAGTGTAACTTACTTGCCTACCTACCTACCTCTACCTACTTTCAATCTAAAATAGGTCCTTGAGGACCTAGGATGCTGGCGGCATTTTCTCGTTGTATCGCAATGCTAATACGTTGTGCGAGGACGCCACCAGCTCTTCGGTCACCAGTTATATTAACCAGACGTTTCGCGATTTCTACAAAAAACTTGTGTGAGCTGGGACCCTATGGACCTAGAATTTCGACCCAAAATGGTACATAATAGTACTCTGCCCAGGGTGCGTAGCCAAGATGCCAATCGCTCACGCTCAGACGCTAACGAAACGCAAATGTCATTGTCACACTAAAAAGATAAGATAGAGAGAGGTAGCAACGACACGTTATTAAGCGTGAACGATTGGCATCTTGGCTACGCACGCAGGCTCTTACATTTATTACGTTTTAAAATTTCGGCGCTTTCAGCCGCTGCGCCTGCTTTTACATTAGTTCGTTGGAGGTGAGGCGTTGCCAGCGTGTAGAAAATTCTAACCACCCTAACTCCTTTACGAAACCTAGCATCTTTTTTAGGTTGCTAATTGCTTCATTTAGAGTTCCTGGAGTTCCTAAGTAGGTACTCCTGTATTCTTCTACCTGTGCTCTTATTAAAATTTCACAGAAATGCTGGAAGTTGGATCCCAATTTGGTGAAGCAGTTTGCATCCCAATTTTTTGTTCAAAATGGTGAAATAGTCAGAGATTTTTGCAACAAATTGTACAGCATGTGTTTGTGTAGCCTTCGTGGTGTCTCAACGACTAGTTTTAAATAAAACTCCGATGCTTCGTAGACTTGGTATAATTGCATAGGATGATGGCTTACAAAGAATATGGTGCTAACGGTAAAATGCAGAAGTGATTTGTATGGAAGTTGAAGAAAGAGTGATTTGACCGATTTTTGAAATAGGTACAACGTATGCTAACTTACTTCTAATTGGTCGCGATTAAGCATATGTGGTGAGCTGCTATTGAAGCTTAGAAGAAGCTTCCGAATACTAGCCGAGCCCAAAGGAGCGTTTAGCTACTTCAAGTTATACAAAACGGTTGCGTTCGCAGAAGTGATTTGTATGGAAGTTGAAGAAAGAGTGATTTGACCGATTTTTGAAATAGGTACAACGTATGCTAACTTACTTCTAATTGGTCGCGATTAAGCATATGTGGTGAGCTGCTATTGAAGCTTAGAAGAAGCTTCCGAATACTAGCCGAGCCCAAAGGAGCGTTTAGCTACTGCAAGTTATACAAAACGGTTGCGTTCGCAACAGTATGAGTGTGACTGTACTTAAGATTTATTAGAATTTCTGCGCGGGCGAAAAGAAATCAGGATTCCTATTGTGTATGTGTACGTTGGAATTTAATTTAGCGCACCCCACTCTCCGTACACTGGCGTTTATACACGCTCAATTTGGTATTGCTTACAGAAACCTTAATCTAACAGTGTGACAGAAGGTGGAAATTAAGAAGTGGCAACATCGTAGTGTCGTCTTTTTCTTGCAAATATTAATTTGAAAGGGACGACGATGTTGCCACTTTTTAACTTCTACCTTTTCCTGTTGCATTGTAAATGGATGAATGGTCAGCTATCCCGTTGACGACGGCACATCTAAACGATTTTATATGTAAACCTATCTATTTGAAGGTTGCATGACTGTATAATTTATATTAACATTGTAACAGTGATGCCCGAGCCGCGAAGGTGACAAAACCACTCTGTCTGTCCGACGATGACTGCCCGATGCAGTCGAAACATGTCACGCCTGTTGTGATAAAAATACGTGAGTGTTAACCGTTGCAATTTAATATGTTGCATAACTGTTCTATTTCGCTCTGAGAATTCCCTATTCCCTGGATGCCTTTATATCTTTCGATCCCGAATCATCACAACCCATGTCTCATACGAAGTATATTTATACTAGACGTATATTTATACTAACAGTAGAAAACTGAGGGAATACCTTAAAGGCTATCTATGTATGGTCAGCACCACTAGTGTGCTCACCATGGGTTCTACATCGTAGTCTATAGCGACTGCGTGCGCAATTCTTCTACATCTCACACCAGTGTAACCACTACTCCGTCAGGAGCGAGACAGACATACTTTCGAATACCGCAGTCGCTATCGAATACGGTTACGTAGAAATGAGTTGAAGGAGCAAGATGAAAATACCATCGAGTTGGGCAATCGCTATACACAGTTCTCAGAGGGCTTAGTATAAAAGTTGTACGACATTAACTCCTCGACCGCGTTAGCGTATCGAGGGGTCAAAATATGAAAGTTGCCGGATGATTTAAATAAACGGCAAACATAATTTGAACTCCCGATACGCTAACGCGGTCGAGGAGTTAATGTCGTACAATTTTTATACTAGGCCTTCAGTATAAAGTGTGTACACATCGGAAAAGGCATCCATTCAATAAAATACCAGTCTAGCGTGTTTAAACATCAGTGTGAAACATCCCAAACCCCATTGAGAAAATACACGCAGACAGCTCGATATGGGTCGCATTAAAATCATTAGATTCACTCACGTGTTTACCAAGCTTTTTATTTCAACGAATAACATTGAACTTTTATATCCTATATGACAATGGATTTATTTGATTAGCTTCTGCCAGAGTAGTAGGAGCGGGACGGTCATACTAATATGGTATGCACACTAAACATGAGTTGTACGTAACCGGAGTCGATAGCGACTGCGGCATTCGAAAGTATGTCCGTCTCGCTCCTGCAACCTTTTCAAAGCGTTCAAAGCGTTGCACGTAACCGCAACTTATGATAACGATACTAGAATATTGCAGCATACCTACAAATGGAGTCGATTGGCTATGCTCATAGAATAGTAGTTTACAAGTAAAAATGTGCGTACAAGTAAAATTTACAAGTAAAAGTGTGTAACAAGTAAAATTTACAAGTAAAAGTGTGTTACCTTATTCTCCCTGTAAACGCTTTATAATACTTCAGTATTAAGTATTCACTTTCAAAATTTTACTATATTGTTACGCAGTATTAAATAACTTTTTATTTTCAAAATATATACAGCAAGTGTAACTTACCTACCTTAAATGTAAAATAGTATGTATAGCGTGAAGCATTGTATGTATGTACATAGGAAGCTGGCGGGATTTCCTCGTTGTATCGCAATGATACGTAGTTAAAAGTGAATTTAATATTTGTGATTTTAAATCACCCGATATACAAGAAAAATACACGTCTTATTATAAAGCAAAAAAAGCTTTGCCAATGCTCAGTAAGAAGTTGTTTTTGCCACAATTTTTTCATTAGCATAGTCTTAAATAACGCTATTTAAAACCCATTACGCGGGTACAAGGAAACGCAATCACGATATCTTCTGTTATCGCTGTTTTCGTTATCGTTTCTTTATCGCTATCGCGCGATAGGTACTGAGATAGTGATGTTAAAGGTTTGCAAGAGATAAAAGGGCTTTTAAACAACGGAGTAAGCTAACGGACTTAATGTGACTTTTGAAAACTAACGGCATTGTGATGGTCGTATATTGTAGCGAGAAATGTATTTTTTCTATGAAGTTACTTAAGTAACGGCGCTGAACAGAATGTGAAAATGGAATGGTCAGTTTTTTTAAATATACCATGTCAGTGGCAAACAAGCATGCGGTCCGCCTGATGAAAAGTGGTAATCGTAGCCTGTGGACGCCCGCAACTCCAAGGGTACACGTGTTGCCGAGTGCTTAAAACCATACGATATCGTGAAGTTCCACTGTGGCAGGTTTTTTTTCGAAAATGGGGTGAAAACTGGGTTTTAAAGAGTTGAAAGATATAACATTTAAAACTTTCGCGATTTGAACACATATTTAAACATATTTATTAAACGGGTCTAACGCGAATTAACTTGTTTACCTTATTTACCGACGTTTCGACACAGGTTTCACTGGTCATGGTCGCGGCTGACTGATGTCCCAGCAAAATGTCAAAACAGAGATTTGTGTAACTACCCAACGAAAAGTCTATGTAGAAATTTGGGGTAAACACACAATTTTTAAACTACCGACAAAACATTAACAATAATTAACATGTTTTGTCGGTAGTTTAAAAATTGTCCACCGACGAGGTGGACCGATGATCTGGTTAAAGCCGTGGGGTCACGGTGGATGCAGGTTGCTTCCAACCGTAACACGTGGAGATCCATGGGGGAGGCCTATGTCCAACAGTGGGCGTACTACGGCTGATATGATGATGATGATGATGAAGGTTAGTTATAGTATTATAAGTAATTTCGCCTCAAGCCATCCCAAAACGTATAAAAAACAGAACGACCTTTCTAAACGGCGTAATTTGGACAAGATATATGGTATCGTAATACGAGATATATATCTCTCGTACGAATCTCAAATTAAATAATGTATTTCCACACCGCGGGCCAGACCTCCCGCGTTTTATAATTATAAATAACTATAATCGGTCGCAGAGATTTATTTTATGTAAATAAACCTTATATTAGCATAAGGAATGTTTTAGAATCAAAAAACTGTAAGTGCCTCTTATTTGACTTACTTTTAAATATATATTAAAGGTACCTAACTAATTTTGGCGTTTACATAGCCAATCCTCGTGTTTGTGCGAAACAATCTAGAAATAATGTCTTTAGAGCGTATGGCCTTAAGGGTTATTTTAGTATTGAATATCACATGTTACGTTAGGTAGCGAATGAAAATGATTTATCGATAATCGAATTGTGTGGTTATACGTCAGTTTGTGTATAATTATTATGATTTGTTAGTAATATGATGTAATTTGAATATGATAGCTTGCGAAGGTATTTATTTATGGATAAGATTAGCTTGTATTGCGTAAGAGATTTTGCAATTGGGTGGGTTGCAAACCTGTAATGATGAGAAATGTGATGATTATTTATAAAAGGTACCTATTTGTCAATAAGGCACCAAAAATGGAACATATTAGTACATTACGATACAAAGGCGAACAGAGAAAATTCGCAAAGAGTGGCGATAAGTTAAAACCCGACCGCAGGGAGTGTTTTAAATCGACACGAGTTGCGAATTACCTTCTCGCACGTGTATCGTACGTTTTACAGTACATATAGCCCTATGAATATTCGACGCAGGCACGTAAAGTACTCATTATCGCCCTAGGGCGGTAATGTAGCACCATGTGTATTGTAAATTCTTAAAATTCTTAAAAACATATTATGAAACGATTTTAATAAATTCAACCCCTAATGGGGTGAAAATGGGGTTGAAAGTTTTAACGACTTCAACGCAGACGATGTCGTTGGTTGAGTCTAATCCCATGATATAAATGCTAACATAGTATTTCATATAGTTATTTTCTTTATATTTAATCTAGCAGACATAGATCATATGTGATGGATGGAGGATATATTATTATATTAATAATATGGCCTCGTGATGGAAGTTCGGTACTGTTTGTGTTATTGTTTCTCTGTTATTGGTTTCTCTTCGTCAATATTAATAAATGTTAGTTTAGTTACTTTGCCTCTATTTTATAACTCGTAGGTATATTCTAAAATGTGATTGTTTTCAGTAAAAGGTACCATTTTTGTCAGCTGTCATAAAGATATGTTTAGGAACGAACCTTGTCAAAAAGCGACAACGGGGTACCTTTTTCTAAAACATGCACAAATTATGAAGTGATTTGATTTCTCAGAAGGAAAGGAAAAGTGGAAATATTCATGACCTTAGGCGAGACTCGAATCCGCGACCCTGGGATACCAGCCCACCGCTCTGCCAATTTCTCCATCATATCCCTCGTAGTATGCGCCTTAGCGGGGCGCCTAGCAACATCTACCAAGGAAGTGCAAGGCAAGTGGAGAACTTTGGGGCCACGGGCGTGGTTTTGGTAGCTTAGTTGGCAGAGTGGGCTGGTATCCCAGAGTCGCAGCTGCTTAAAAATAATTATTGATTTTATAATAGTTACTTTTTTTACACGTATGACGTCGCGGGCAGGGCCTAGCTCTTCTAAAATTTGTTATTTTCGTGATATCGGACATTCATCTGCAATTTGTTAATATAGACTAGTTAAAAAACTCGCTAGCGAAAATATAATTTCATTCCCCAGTATTTCAGGAAGTACGACACTCGGACCGCGAACTTAAAAAGCCACTCCATCTCAATTTACAACTTAAAAAAGCAAATAAAAACCAATTAAAACGTCACCTCGAAACAAAACTCCTTTCCCTCTTTACGGAACCCATTTGATTCAAGCAAAAACAAAAGTTTCTCGTTTTTAATGAGAATTCTTGACCATGAATCATGTGGACAATCATCATTAATCATTATTTTTTTGCGATGACGAATCGTGATTTTTATTCAGTGGCGTGAATTAAAAATTGTGATTGAGGGACTGAATCATTGTCGTTGGACGCCATTGTGGTTTGGTCATCACGTCACGACGGTTTACCTACTATTAGGGTTCCGTATGTCAAAAGGGAAAAACTAAACTTTTATGGAAAACGTTGTCCGTCGGTCAGTCTGACTGTCAAGACACTTTAGTCGGCCATATACGTTTGGGAAAACTCCAAATCGGGTATGTCCGCTGGGCAACGCTGTTTCGTTGTTTTTGATCATGTTAAATTGTAAGTGTAATTGAAGAAGACTATGTGATACCTAGTTAATAGGATGAATTAACAATTTCTTGTTGTTATCCTTTTCTATCAGCCAGGGGACAAAAACACAGTTTGTTAGAGGAAACGTAGAATTTTTCAACGGCAATTCAACGGCCCCTTAGCCTATGTAGTTGGTAGCCTACTTAAGAAGCTGCTGGTCCCGTGTTCGAATATTCGTTCCTGAGTTTTGGATCCCTAAATATATGTTATTTGCATCTATATAAGTATGTAGGTATATCGTCGTCTAGTACCAATAGTACAAGCTTTGCTTTGTTTGGTCGATCTGTCTGGGGTTGTCCTCAGAATATTTATATTTATTTATATTCTTAGTCGATTCACAAATATTACTGTATATTTTCTGTGGGAGTTAATACTCGTATGACAACGACCTCCACATTTCGTTGAGACGCCAATTTATTTTACGATGTGTCGTTTATGATCTATACGTCAATGAACTTATATGTTTGATATACATCCTTTATTAGTAACTAGTTATTGATGATATTTGGCTTATAAGAAAAGGGTAAGGAGAGTTCAGTTTATCGGCGGTTTGGCGGCTTCATAAATATACATTGTGTAAATCTAATACGGGCGAACTTCTTAACGGTGGTTAGTATAGGGCATAAGAAATGTAATTAGGTAACTTTTAAATGGAATTGCAATTAAAATTTTATCCATACAAAATAATTCGGCAATGTAATGCAAACACACTCGCCTTAAACATCCGTTGACAACTGTCAGCGTCATATTGTTTATAAATTAATTATGGGGTCATAATTAAGTGTAACTTAAAAATATGTTTTGATTATTGATAACAATAATGAATTCTATGTTTGGTTAAATTTATCGCCCGTATTAGACTTACACACTGTATATGCATCTGTATTCAATTTTGACCCTTCATCCCTTGTAATAAGTTCCGAAGTGTATAGATATTTATAGACGTGACTGTACCTCAATGGATTTTATTGCTAGTTAGACCAGGCTAAGTTTGCTTCAATTTTGATATTAGAGACGACGAATTATGACGTTTATTGAACACTTTCGGTCTGTGCTATTTTTTTTTTTGCTGAGTCGGACTCTGCTAGTCGGTAAAAACTTTCAACCCGCTGTTGACCTCCCGGGGTGAATAAAAATTACGTAGTAAAACTCCATAACAATTGATAAATGTATGTTCCAAATTTTATAGTTCTAGCATCAACAATTGAGGTTTAGTCTGTCTGTCTATTTTATTTAGAGAATCAATGATCTTCATTACAAAATGTCTGTAGACGTACAGTTACCTTAAAAACTATTTATTTTCAAAATATATCAATAAGTGTAACTTACCTACCTCTACCTAATCTAAAATAGGTTGTGCTGATGCCAGCATTTCCTCGTTCTATCGCAATGCTGATCATTCACAAACTAGGTTTTGAACATCGTCTTAAAGTTTTCTTTACTTATTAAAATGCCAGAAGAACCTCAAAGAAAAACTATCGATCCAGTCAACACGCTGGCTCAGAGAGGAGAGCGGAGTGAAGTGGGTCCCCTTTTAGTTGGGGAAGTACCTCTCTACTGCAATCATGTTCGAAGTTGGACAATTTGTATATCCATTCATAAATTACCCGATAAGGTCTAGTTTACCCTCTGGGTCGGAAGGTCAGATGGCAGTCGCTTTTGTAAAACTAGCGCCTACGCCAAACCTTGGGTTTCGTTGCAAAAGCGGAACCCTAGGCTCTCTAAGCCATGACACAAGCCGGGAAAACGCTAGGCAGGAGAATTATAAAATCGATATAACTCTAGATAATTTGCAAGGCCTCTACTGATGTTAGCTGCCATGCGTCCAGATCTAGTTATAATAATGACCCTTTAAAACTACAACATCTATAACAATATACCGGATATAACGTTAAAGAAAAAAGTCCCAGGACAAACAGATATAAGTAGGACATAGGAAGGACAGGAGGGTGAAAAAACAGGACATAAGTCCTTAATGGATTTTACACCAAAATATGCAATACAATACAATACAAATACTCTTTATTGCACACCTCAATAGAAAAAGGTAGGAAACACAACACACAAAAAAGAGGTAAACAACAGGCGGTCTTATCGCTAAAAAGCGATCTCTTGCAGACAACCTTTAGGTAGCGGTATGATGGTCCGTTTGATGTAATTTTAAAGGGATTTGGCTGTTAATAATAGTAGTTTCTGCGACTGTACATAATGAAGGGCATTACAAAATGTGTGTGGGTTAATAACATCATACGAGTCTTTTAATGCCTAATTATGTATAATAGTTCCGTAGACTTTATCCACACATACTCGTATAATTATCATAAGTGCTCTAAGATGGATTCAGGATTTGTTACAAGTGCTACTTGTAAAATATATTTAAAATAAATAAATATTGTGGGACAATCTTACACAAATCGACCTAGTCCCACGGTAAGCTCAATAAAGCTTGTGTTGTGGATACTAGACGACGATATATATAATAGATAGATACATATAAATACTTAAATACATAGATTATAGACAAAATATGTGCGTAAATAAAGGATTTTTATTACTCTCAAAATTGTACTACCTATATCCGCAGCCAGCTCTTCCAAACGTAACAGTCGAACTCGCTTGGAAAAAATGCCGTTTGATTCCAAAGTTCAGAAGCAATCAACCTTTTGTCGCGCGTTTGTTACGTTGTAAAACAAGACCGAGGGTTGTCGAGCCCTGTCGATTAGTTGCTGGTCAATTCCAGCCAATCAGAGCGCGCGGTCGCCGCTTGACAGCCGCGGCCTGGGGTACCCAAACTTTTAAACGGCACGTCTGTTTCAGATTCCATCAAAAAAGTTCGGTGTTCGGTTCATGGCGTTTTGTTGCATGGAACTTTTTTTCTAGACGGGTATTTTATTCAGCTTTTTCAAAGGTTTTCAGCATGTGAGGTATTATTATGAAATGTATATTTTAGAATTCCAAATGGAGAGTAAACTTTGCATTTGGGATTCTGAAATGCTCAGCAAAAAGGCCGTTTATCCGCTTTGTATTAAAAAGAAAAAAAAACCTTTACCGATAAATATATTTACGAAGCAGCTTGAATGGAGTGTGTCTATATTATTCAAATCACACACAAATCTGATAGGTCTAGGTAGGTCATTAACTTGGATTAAGAAGCACAGATAGGCTAACGATGAACCCTGGGGCACGCAATGTCTACACCGCCTTACTCAGACTGTATTTGACCACTATTCAAAGCTACTACCAGCTGCTTTAAGAAGATCATTATTAAAGTTAGAAGAAGATACAAAAAGAGTATGAAGAAACCGGTTTAATCCAGCAAGGGATGGTTTCCTTTGGGGTTGGAATGTCAGACGTATGGCAAAATCCCGGTTGTGCGTTTCTAAAACAGTACCCGAACCGGGAATCCCCGGTTCGCGCCATACACAATCAGTACCGCGAGCATCTCCTACGAGTAGTCAGACGATATTAGCTTGATTAAAAAAAAAGTGCCTCTACCCATGGCTGATATTAATTAGTTAGTCGATCGAACACCGGGCATTTTTTAAATAATCAATATACTATTTCAATTGTAAAAGACAAATTAAAATACTTATATCGGAATACTCACGTCAATAAAGTCGAAATTAACTCGACGTGTTTAAGAAAAGTCAGTGTCCCTTATTCATGAGTCATGCGTCTGGCTGCGGCGGCTGCTCTACGCATACTCGTTGTGCGTAGAGCAGCCGCCGCAGCCAGACGTATGACGGAAGTTTTCTAATATAAAAGACAACTCTAGCAATTACAAAATAAAATAATTTATAATAAGGTAAAGTTTGAGAACCCTCATGAGGGGCCAATTGACGGAATGCGCGCTCAAATGTACATCGACGGGTGACGATGTCCACTTAGAAGGACATGTAAGTGCCTCTTTATCGTTCGACAAGGTATCGATCGTAGGACGTGTTACTTTGACCATTTTTTTTGTTTTAAGCAATGTGTGTACATTAGAAATTGATTTAGTCCGCATGTATACCCGCCATAGGTACCATACGTACATACGTACCATAAGCCTGCCCGCTAAGCCGATGGTCCTGAGTTCGAATCCCGGTATGGGCATTTACTTGTGTAATGAACACAGTTACTTGTTTCTGAGTCATGGATGTTTTTTTATGTATTTGTATAATATATATATATCGTTGTCTAAGTACCCGTAACACACGTCTTCTTGAGCTTACTGCGGGACTTAATCAATTTGTGTAAGAATGTCCTATAATATTTATTTATTTATAAATATCGCAATATTTCATTGAATCATATAAGTCTAAAAAATTTATTTCTCTACCATTATAATCTGTCTAGGTTATTGGCATATTCATAGCTTTATAAGGAATGTTTACCAAATGCGGATTCTTACAAATTTAAATTTAATTACATTGGAGAACAAGTAGAATTATTACATATAAAAACACGCATTTTTACCTTTGTCGCTCCCACAATTAGGATGAATCTAATGATATTTATCACTTGTATTATCCGTCAAAGCGCTGCAAGATCGTCAAGGAAAAATAAAATCATGCATTCTTACATACACTCGAAAAACACTTTTTTTAATAAGGTAAAGTTTGAGAACCCTAGAGGTACCAATTGACGGTCAAATGTTTATCGACGGATGATATTGTTCACTTAGAAGGACACTTAAGTGGTTTATCGTTGTACACATTATTGAGTGGAAATGAAGACTACAAAGACATCAGGAACTATAAGGATAAAAACCCAGATAAAGTAGAGTCCAACTTACGGTATCAGTCAACAAGATTGTGAGGATCAAAAAAAAATCAAGCGTGAAAGGATGACTTGGACAGGATGGGACGGGACGATCTGTCAATTTCTATAGATAGAATCACGTGATAGCTCGGAGCCCTCGGATATCCCGTGACGTTTTCTATAGAAACTGAGAGATCGTCCCGTCCCGTTATTACTCATCCTTAAGTCGTACTCATATGTTCTTACCGTCAAAAATGAGAATTGAAGAAAATAATGCGTGTACAGTCACCAGCAATAGTATATGACGCTATGGCGGCCGCAAAAATATGTGACACGCTCTTATGGCGGTACAAATAAGACTGTCAGATTATTTTGCAGCCTTCATAGAGTCCTATACTATTGCAGGTGACTGTACCTACCTAAAGTTCTATGCATACTGTCAGAAAAAACATATTTTGACAGGATTTGAAATGTATGTAGTAGCTTTTTTTTGACGTTCATAAGTGCATTGTAATGTGCCTAAATTGAAAAACAAAGATATTTATCATTTTATTTATGTTAAATTCCAAAGGAAAAATTAATTTTAACCCCGTCTAACGTCATCTTAATATATAATCCACACTAATATTATAAATGCAAAAGTAACTGTCTGTCTGTTACCTCTTCACGCTAATACCGCTGAACGGATCAAGATGAAATTTATTATGGGGATAGTTTGACTCCTAGGAAAGGACATCGGATTGTTTTAAATTCTAATTGTACGCAGACGAAGTCGTGGGCAGAAGCGAGAAGTACTTTCTTACGGTAGATGTTGCTAAGCTCCCCTCTAAAGGATGACTCACACTAGCACGGGACGGGACGGGACGGGGCGGGACGGGAAAATCTGTCAATTTCTTTAGAAAGAATCACTTCCTAGCTCGGAACCCTCGGAAGTCACTTGATGCTTTCTATGGAAATTGACAGATTTTCCCGTTCCGCCCCGTCCCGGTAGCTCATTAGGCAGAACAATGGGTGTTATCCCAGAGTCGCGGGTTCGAGTCCCATCCGAGTACGTGATTTTTTTCACCTTTAAGTTTTCTGCTTTAAAATAATGGTTTTGGTACTAACTTTATTAAATAAAACTAGTGTTTTAGCAAGTTCAGTACTTGCTTAACGCTTCCTGGCGTGTTCTGATCCAATCCTGTTACCCTCGTCAAAACAGACTATTCAAGTTAAACCATAGACTATCTCCCACGGACTCCGCAGAAGTTTCTTGAAAACTTGTTGATCAAATCATCGTATACGGTGCTCTTTCTTGTGTTTGTGCTTGCGCGGCACTCCGCGAAAGTAAACAAAACAATCACTTTGTATGGAACAGCTGATATTGTTTTTCGAATTTCGAATTTTTTTCACTTCCATTGCACTCAGGGGCATTCACCTTTTTTTCAATATCTAAATCTCGATCCTGATAATTAAAAACAAATCCCAAAATTCCCATACAAAATTTGAGTTCCCATTACGTCACGCTCATAGTATGTTTATACAAAAACGTGACGTACCTAATGGAAAGATATATTTTGGGACAGTTTTTTTAGTATCAGAATCGGATCAGCTCGTGATTCTGATTCGAATTAGCTCAAACAAGTCCAGATCTGGAAGAATCAGGTTTTCGGGATATTATTTGGAAAACGCTCAAGTAATCTGTGATTCAAGTTAAACTCCATCCCAAAACTGTATGATTGCCCTTGACAAGTTTACAACTCTGTCCCAAGTTGTCTAACGCTTACCAGCCTAAACTCAAAATGGTTTTAGACTAGGTATTTAGACGAGAGTGTTAGGTTCTTTATTTTCCGGGAATCGTTTTTTCCACGACGCAATTGACACCAATAGCATTATTTACATTTTTAGGGTTACGTACCTTAAAAGAAAAAACGGAACCCACTTTGTTGTCCGACCGTCCGTCCGTCCAAATGAAATTAAATTTACCAACGGCTTTTTGGTGAAAAAAAACATCGTGAGGAAACCGGATTAATCCTAATAAGGCCTAGTTTACCCTCTGGGTTAAATGGTCAGATGGCACGCTTTCGTAAAACTAGCTCTTAGGACAAATCTTTGGATTAGTTGCCAAAGCGGACCCCAGGTTGGTTTAATGGAAATGTATGTTTTATGTGGTTTTTTAGTCTTAAGTTTATAAATATGGATCCATTGATATCTGAAATAAATGATTAATAATAAATAATAAACCGGGATACGGTAGAAAGAAGAGTTAGTTTTCCTGGGCTTTTTCCGCAACTCGACACCCATTGTGCCTTTTTTGCGTGGTAACGAGGTAGCCCTATTCCAACCATCCCAGCTCTTCCATGAAGCCAACATTGGTTTTAGGTTGCTAACTGCCCCCTTCAGTGTGTTTATAGTCCATAGTAGAAAGAAGACTTGCTTGATTAGTGGCTAGATTTATCTGTGTAAGATTACCCCCAAATATGTATTTATTTAGTTCCCGCAGGTTCTCCTGTACGTATACAAGTTTCCATTCCATAACTTTCCTAATTTTTCACCATCCGACCCGTATCTGTCAAAGGCATAACGAACCGAGTTCCACTGACATGGAACTCCATCAAATCGGGGCTATCCTTTTAACAAAGTTTGAGGCAAATTTACGACTCTTCCGACTTGCCAGATAAATTGGATTATTGTCTCCTCAATTTCTAATGTTCTTGTGAAATTGTGGTCCAAAGAGTAAAAGACTGCGATTATAGTGAGGTCGGCAACGCCAGGGGAACTTGAAGGTGAAAAATAAACCTCGACGGTAATCCTTGATAGGTTTTTCTGGATGAAAATAAAATCCTAATTATGTCGGATTTGTTGCTAAAAATGTATTTTTTTACACACTTTTCACGCAGATTAAGGCAACTAAAAACTCACACTGCGCGGCCGAAAATTAAACAACATAAAGAAAGAGGCAATCTTGAGTCGCTCCTTGAACGATTATGTCGCTTTTTACCCAATTAATTTATGTAGCAATATCGTAGTAGCTACTAGTAGCGAATACTCATGGTAAGCCATGAGTTGAAATTGCTCGTGCACTTTTGAACGCGTGTGTACGTTAACATCAGCCTAATTGACGTCTCTTGTCATAGTACAAAATGACAAAATTCGCGTACATTGCGTCTTCTAAAACTTTAAAGTGTATAAGAATCAGATTATTTTTAAAAGTCATACGCTGTTCGCTGAGCTGAGCAAACGTTTTTCAGTTTGGGGAGTACTAACATACATATATTGCTCCGGACCTTTGGGAGGCATACGTGGAGCCGGAGCCAACACGCTGAGCCCCTCTTCGACAATTTAATGAAAATAAATTAATGCTTAGAATAGCGACATGCACTAAAAGTGACCAGCGTACTAGCCAAGATGCCATTCGCTCACGCTCAGAAGCGTATTATCGTAGTTATCTGTCTCTATCACTCTACCTTATTAGTCTAGTGCGACAATGACAGTTGCGTTTCGTACGCGACTGAGCGTTAGCGATTGGCATCTTGGCTACGCGCAGTTGCTTGAAATTTCGACATAGTTCACTCACGGTGTATCAAAGTAACCTTGGGTTCATGAAGTACTTTTGTGAGCAAACTCTTATGCTTTAAACCGCTTCCTAAAGGATTTTGATCGAACGGCATTTTAGAAGCAATCTTTATAGGATCTCGCTAATTCCCCTTAAGTGGCAGTTTTGTTATGAGACAGTTTCAAACTTTAAGGCTCTCGTTATTATTGGATTTGCGTCGTTATTGCTTTTGCGATTACTTAGACGATGATTTAGAGGTAATCTCGAGGAGATGGATGTATAAAATACATTCTAAAAAGTTAAAAATCTTAAAATGAAAAAGTTATATAAAATATAAATATCATTTAATATTTACCAATGGCATTTCGGTGAAGGAAACATCGTGAGGAAACTAGACTAATCCCAATAAGGGCTAGTTTACTCTTGGGGTTGGTAGGTCACATGGGTCAGTCGCTTTCGCAAAAACTAGCGCCTACGCCAGATTTCAGCATTAGTGGTCAAAGCGGGCCACAGGCTCCCGAGCCGTTATATAAACCAGGAAAACGTTAGAAAAAAGAAGGGTATAGGTATGTATTATAAATGTATGGGTAATTATGCTAGTATTTTAATCATAGCATAATTATTAGCATGAAATAAACAAAATCTCTAACACTAGTCAAAAATAAATGCCAAGTAGGTATTTGGTTTTGCTGCACCATCTCCTCAATGTTTATATTTTTTATCATCCACTCACACCGACCCATATTTCAAGTAACATCACGTAGAAACAAAAGCTAACAAAAGTGCAATATTTTAATCCAGTTAATAATAACGAATGAATGAATGAATGACTCGTCAGTTCGTTCACTCGGTTAATTTAATTATTGCTAACTCAAATGAATGGGTAGCGAGTGAGTTGCGTTTCTACTTTTTAAAGTATGTTTTTTTGGTGACGGTGCTTAAAAAAGGTTACTTACCTGTATTTTTATTTTAGAAGTAGATATTACAGACCATGTATGTAGACTTGTAGAGATAGCTAGGTAGGTAAATTACACTTACTGTATAGGTATATATTGAAAATAAATTATTTAATTTTTATTCAATAATATCTCATTGTGAAAGAAGCGGATAATTTAGAAAATATTACTTAATTAAATATTAGACCAATAATTTCATTTTTAATGTTATTTTAACTTTTTCTACTAATAACTACTTATTTAAAATTATGAATGCATCAACTTATGTATATAGGATACTTTATAATTAGGAGTCATCTCTTCGGTTTTATTTTTACTAATGTTTCATTTAAATAATGTTTGATTAGTAATTATAATTTTCCATACATTTTAAATACTACGTACGTTTATCAAATTCTGCCTAACTATTTAATTAAAAAATATATATTTCGCGGCATACTACTTAATTACACAAATCAAGCCCCAAACTAAGCAAAGTTTACTCTAAGCAATAATGTAATTATGTTAAGTGAACAACAAATAAAGAATTGAATTGAATTGAGTTTGTACTAATATTACATAAAAAACATCCATAACTGAAGAACAAATTACGATGAACACAAATAAGTGCCTTTGCCGGGATTGATGCCGCGACCTCCAGCTTCGTAGGCAGGGTCACTAACAGCTAGGCTAGGAAGGCCGTTACAATAATATAATTTCTCAAACAAATACATTTATCTATGCACACAATATATTTTAAAAAAGTACCTACAAATGGCAGACTTAATGCCTTTCTTTATCAAACAACTTACTCATTTTGTAGAAACGTTGTAATTTCCCAAAATGACATTGTCACCTTGTCATACACGATACCATCATTATCATTACTCATGACATGAGGGTAGTCAGAAATTAAATATCATGTAACCTTGTAAATATGCCCTTTCGATTTTCGACTCAATGTGTTTGGAAATAAAGTTCATTTTCCATTAGCGTGGATATATTTAAAGGTACGAATCTGTTTTTATCCTTTGGGAGTAGTTGACTTTGGGGAGTCCCTGTTTGAGCTTACTGTTAATTAATATGAATGAGAAGGAAGTTTTGAGTTATTGGGAAGGTACAAATTGTGTAAATGATAATTTTGTATTATTTTGTTTGCAGTGTTGCGGCACCATTCCGAAAAAATTTTTTCTGCATGTGTTCGATTTATTTTCTTGTAATCTATAGATATTTTAAAAGTAGCACTAGTAACAATGCAGGTCATTGCCCTACGGTTCCTGAACCCATCTTAGATCACTTATGGTATGTGTGTAGATAAAGTAGTATATGCAAGTATATATAACTAGGCATTAAAACACTGTTGTAATGCCCTTCATTATGTACAGTATCATAAACTACAAAAAATAAAATAAAATAAAAATGTGTGATTAATAAATCACACATTTTATACTTTTGACAATTAAAAGAATGTAAACAAAAAATACCATGTAACTTGGTAATTTGGCCAATGACATTACAACATTTCGTATTTGTCATCATATGGAATTATGTCATTGGGCCAACATTGAAGACACACAGACTTGTATGTTTAGTACATTTTTTTCATACGCAGAAAAGCTTGATAAATAGTGACCAAACCTAATAATTTCCTTTACCAAGTCTTGGTATTTCACATGAATTGTGTTGAATATACGAATAAACTCTGTCTTATCTAACTACAGGTTAAACATATCTAAAAACGTATATACCTACTACGTTCACTTAAATGTGAACTTTATTCCAATAGTGTTAGGGTCGAATTTGCAAGTACGATAAAAATGAGATACTGCGTTAGGAAATTTCACACGCATATCACACGCATTCAGTAGGCTTGGTTCCCAAGAATCTCATACGAGTGATGTATGTAGTCGCCATCACATGTATACAAACGACCGATGTGCGCAAAAATATCAAAACACGCACTCTATCGCTTTGGCAATAAAGGTGTGCTCAGATATTTGTGAGAGTTTTGACCTCTCCGATATATCTGATGGTGACTGTAAAACAGCAACATCTAACCATCGGTGAACCCTATGCTGTTTGTATTGTGTGTATGTAACAGTGTTGTGTATAGACGTACCACTTCCTACGTATACTAATATGATAGATAAGAATCCTAAATGCTGGGGGCGTATTTCACGCTGACGTGTAGGGTTGTGCAAATTATAAATGTGGGTGGAAATGTGTACATTTTGGTATGGAGGCGTTAGTAAATTAGAGAGAACGGTTATTATTTTCGACGGTGAGCTACCGAAAAATTAAATTTATAATAGTGTACAGTACAAAAATCATTTATATATATACAGTTTTCAAAATATATACAGTAAGTGTAAGTTACCTAGCTACCTACCTCTACCTACCTACCTTAAATCTAAAATAGGGTTCTTGAGGCATTGTACCTAGGATGTTGGCGGCATTTCCTCGTTGTATCGCATTGCTGATACGTTGTGCGAGGAAGCCACCAGCTCTTCGGTCACCAGTAACATCAACCAAATGTTTCGTGTTTCGTTAATCTCAAATCAAATCATTTATTATTGTAGTAAAATAATTTGTAAAAAATATTCTAGATGGCAGCACTAGATATAAGTTTTGACTGTAGGAACGTTTAATAAAAAGGATTGCATATACATACATAGGAAATTTGCACCTAAGCTGTCGAGCTCGGGTGGCCTAGTGGTTAGGGCGTCTGTCACGACCGCAGGTTGCAGGTTCGATCCTTGCTCCGGGCACCGGAGGCCTTGGTCACTTTTTCTTTAGTAAATGACATTTTTTTTCTTTTAAATAGTGTAAGCAAAAAATAGCTACAATTACTTATTTGCAGACGTGTGTTATTCAAATTAATCTATTCCAATTAAAATTAATACTAATTGTAAAGTCCACTAAACTCGTCAGTCGCTTTACATTAAATAAACGTTGAATTTTAAACGGTATTTTTTCTGCCAGCGAATTCAGCCTGAAAAAGGTTGGAACGTATAATTTTGCACTGAATGATAATTTAATTAAGCATTTCTATGTTAAAATGGTGGTTGTTAAATATTTTAAAGCAAAACGTTTAAAAGAGATAGGATATTTAGGTCATCTCTTTTTAATGATAAGTTGTCAAAGGCAAATCAACGATTAAGTTGATGGGATGATCCAGGTCTGGGCAAAATCAGATAAGTTCAATGTGGAGGTGTTTCTATTCATCAAAATCAATTTATTCATTTGATTACCCACATACAAAGTTTTGGGTACTATATTTTCAGAACCACGATTAGTTTAAAAAAAAGTTTCTTTATTATTTAAGTATCTTAATGAATTTTCTCGTAGGTACAGTTTCTGTAAGGCACTACGTTTTTATCCCTTTTATAATTTATTCCTTTTGTTATTTATTATACACTGTTTTTTTTTATTCCATTGTGTTTGATAGAATTTATTTCGAACATAGGTACATCTAGTATAGACCAACTGACCTTGATTCCTGATATACAAGGTGCTTGTGAGGAAAGGGAAATTTTAAAGGCAAAAAGAAGCAAACAATTTTATAAGACTTGCGTTCAAATTCGGAAAAAAATATATTCAATCCATTATATAATTTCAATGCCTTACATAATAAAAAAACATTTAATTATTAGAATCAGCGCAAGAAATGCACGGGTAAAGTTTTTGTTTACGTAGGCGAAGTAAGAAAATAATAATGTGTTTCTTTGCAATTTTGCTTAGTCTTGTTATATTCAATTAAATATAACAAGACTAAGACAAAATTGCATTCTAAATTATACAAAATTGCATTCTATATATTACATTATCTCTAAAGCTAAACGGAAACCAGAAAACTTTATACGACATTTTAATCTCGATATGTAATCGGGAATATCCGTTCCCAATATTATTTGTCTGAATATGTCCCTTGTACCTAATTTACCCCATTTTAAGTAGGTACATACATCAAGAGTAGATCCTTAGATTCTTGTAGTGAGGAAGTATTAGGCTAAGGGTAAGGAAATGAAGACTTAATTAAAGCCTTATCTGCCCGGGAACTTCGTCTCCGCCCTAGCATAGCGCCTAAGGGCTGACTTTAATAGTTAAATTAGAAAACTGCCCTATTTATTAGACATATTAGGTAGCTTATATATGTGATATAATTTGACATGTAGCGTTATTAGGCATTTAACATAAAAAGACGAAAAACTTTTATTTTTAGGGTACCTACACGTAGAATGGGGGTGATGTATTTTCTTTTTAACCCTAAAGTGTGTGGAATCGTTGCATAGGTATTTGAAAAAGAATAGGGGTTGGAAAAATCCTTATTGATAATATGAATATTTTCCGAAATAACCAGAATATATAAAATAAAAAGACGCATCTTCTCGGTTAAAAGGGCGTATAAGCCGTTGTGAGAGATGCGAAGATACTCCTTTTTATTGTTATGAGGATGGTATCTATTAAAGCCCTTTTAAGTTCGCCTATTGTGACGGACGGTAAACTTCGTAACCCTACACGACGAGTAAAAAAAATTACTTGAGTTTTATGTTTAAATTGTATAAAAATATCTGTTGCATTCCTGTAATCTGTCACTGTCTGAAATCAGGAATCGGGATTTTATACCTGCTTAAAAAAAACGTGCCTTTTAATTCATAATTATAGCTTAATAAAATAAAAATATGTTGGTACTTATACCTCACCGCGATATCCTTTACAGTACAGTCAACCAATTGGAACCCTAGGCCACTCTAGAACCATGTCAAAATGACAAGCAGTGAGATTTCTGCAATCTCATTTATATCATTACTATGACATAGTCCTACAGTGGCTTAGGGTTCCAATTGGTTGACAATCAAAAACACCGTCTTCTGTTTTTACTATAACAGTTTTTATTTTAACTTGTCATAAGTATCACTTGCCTCATGCTAGCGTCGAAAGGGTTAACGGCCGGATGGTCGAAATAACCGGGCGATTTAACACTGTCGCTGACACGCGCAATCTTAGGGCAGGCGGGCAAATTTACCCCTAAGCGGGCAAATATACCCTTATCTATGGAAAAATTGGGGTAATTTAAAAGTGACGGTTAAAATGAGAGGTTATTAAGCGGTTAGGAGATTGGGTGATTTGAAGTTCGTTTTTGTCATTGTCATACTTGGCTGGGAATTAGAATTATTAGTGGCTTGCTAAAATAATTTTGGTGTTTTTTGGACAAGCCTGGAATATTATCCGACACAGTCTCAGACTTCAGAATATCACGTGATTCGATGATACGAGTATACTGTTTTCGCACACACACATACTTTTTAATAATAAGTAAGTATGTCTGCGTTACAAAGAAGATTCTTATCTTTTCTAAGGTCAAGGTGCCCGCGGATACACTTCGACCCATGGGAATTTTTTCCCACACTACCTACTCAAGAGCTTGCTCGATCACCTCCATGTGACATGATGGAGCTCAGGGGAAGTGCTCTGAATTCCTGTGGCTCTAGGTATCCTACACTAAAGCTCTTCATTCTTTGTCTGGAGAGACTACCAAAGAAGATAACAAGAACTACAGTATGGGGTTCTTCAAAAAACGAGTGTTAAAGTTTTTAAAGGGTCGGCAACGCGCATGTAACACCACTGGAGTTGCAGGCGTCCATAGGCTACGGTGACCGCTTACCATCAGGCGGGTCGTATGCTTGTTTGTCACCGTCGTAGTATTAGAAAAAACTTCTTTGTAAATGCAACAAAAACTTTAACCCAGAAGGAGTAGCAACGTCTGTCATTTCCTGTACAAAAAAGTCTGTCATTTTGCGGAGGGGCACGTCATTCGTTCGTCACGTACGAATAGCTATTTCAAATAAACGTCAGTCCATACATAAGAATGACACTATGTTATACCCATTTGGCAGAGGCCCTGTCAATAGCTACTGCGAGCTGCGTCTGGTTTAATACTCAAAGTGTATATGTATCGTTTGTTATTTGACAAGAAAGGAAAACGCCGTAATGAAACGGGATTAATTCCAATAATACCTCCTGTGGGTTAAAAATGGCAAATAGCAAGACTAAAATGAAAACCAGTTTCATTATGAATTAAATTGTCAAAAGAACATGACTAGCTGCGCTGGCTCACCGATCTAAAACGAATCTTGGCCTCTGACACAAGAGCTCGCCACTCCGAGCTGACGCAGATCCGTCTCCATCAGATCTATCCAGCGGTTCTTTGGCCGACTGACCGGACGACGTCCAGAGCGACGTCAAGGTCAGGAGCCAGTGAAGACCAATGATATTCGGTTCGGCTACCAGTTCCTGCATTTCGAAATTTTTTAAGGATCCTCTTATTACCATCGTCCATTTTGACAGGTCCCAGAATTTGTCTGAAGACAATTACGCTCTGCTAAATCCGCTACTTATGACTTTCGCGTCGCCTTCGCGATTGCGTTAGCGTTAGCGTCCAAGCCTAACCCTACATTAAAATGCGACAGACGACGGTCTAATATATCCGGAGCTTAGTATATCTACTAACAAGTCGAATTATTAATGAGATTCTTAGTCAGCACATAACTTAGGATTTTTATGATCCAACTTGAAATCGGAAATCATTTGGAAGTATCCCAAGTATGCTAACCTGTCTGAAATTGCGTTTGTGAGCGTATGTTATTGAAAACTTCAGTACTCATCACTGCGTGGCCGTTTGCCAAGAGGAATCGTTCTGTTTAAATTCAAATGGATATCGTATTTTTTATGTTGGAAGTTCTCGAAGATCGAAATTGAAGTATCAAGAGCAGTAAGAAATGTCTCAGATCTTGTGTGTAATGAAAGATGACGATTTTTTATAACTTTAATTTAAAGGAACCTTTGTCAAAATGAACATGTCGTTCAACGACCCAAAACATTATAAAAGTAGAAAAAACAACTTTGCTTTTGTATACTTATTTATAAAAAAATCGGTATACAAATTTTGCGTCTTCTGACAGGGGTTCCGCCAATATTCACTGGAAGATTCCTACATCAATCAACAAACAACCTCGAATTTCCATAAGTTGCACCCTCTCGGCTCAAGTCCGGACACACTCCACGAGGAAGTGTTGCACATCTTCTGTATCACACTCTTCGTTGGGCGACTCTGCTTTCTGCATCAGAGTTACAAACTTAGCAAGCGGAACGTGTCCAGACCGGAGCCTGTATGCACGTATGCCCACTGTATTTAGAGTGCCATATTCCCACCAGGATATACGAGGAGGCTCGCTTTGCATGGTCTTGTACCATATCCCTCTGAGGTTGACAAATTGAGGCTTTCTTATTTACTAACCAAGGTTTGTACACTATTTTTCTGCTTGACGGAGTCGGCAAGCGTCGAATTTCTTTAACGTAGTGGCCTATAATTGGCTTCTTGCCGGCCGGAGGGCAGAAATGATAGATTCAGACCGAGGCCTGTAAAGTAAGAAATGACTCAGATCTCGTGTGTCTACATGTTATCTGAGGCTTTCTTATTTACTGACCGGTCTGTACACTTTTTTCTGTTCGACGCAGTCGGCAAGCGGTGTTTAGAGTAGCGGCCTGCAATTGGCTGCTTGCCGACAGAGGCAGAAATAGTAGATTAGGTACATACCAAGGCCGTTTTAGTGGGAAATGTCTCGGATCCCATGTAATTGTCGGCCGAGGCGAAGCCGAGGTCGACGAACATGTGATCCGAGGCTTTCCCATCTAACGGCCGAAGTTTGTATACTATTTTTCTGCCCGACGGAGCCGGCAGGCGGCAATTTAGTTTTGCGTAAAGTGGCGCTTACCGGCCGGAGGACTGAAAAGTACATTAAATGAAATTTATCGAGCATACATAGTTATTTTGCAGAACCAAAGTAACCGATATAGCTCTCCGAATCGCTAAACTTAAGTGGCAGTGGGCGGGGCACATTGCACGTAGAACCGATGGCCGTTGGGGCGGAAAGGTTCTCGAGTGGCGACCGCGTACCGGAAGGAGCAGCGTGGGTAGGCCCCCCGCAAGGTGGACTGATGACCTGGTGAAGGTCGCAGGAGTCCACTGGATGCGGGTGGCGCAGGGCCGGTCATTGTGGAAATCTTTGGGGGAGGCCTATGTCCAGCAGTGGACGTCTTTCGGCTGAATGATGATGATGATGATGACATAGTTATTCTTAGTTTTTTATGTTGTAATGGATTTAGGCTCTTTCTTCTTGATCAGAAGGCCTAGTATAAAAGTTGTACGACATTAACTCCTCGACCGCGTTAGCGTATTGAGGGGTCAAAATATGAAAGTTGCCGGATGATTTAAATAAACGGCAAACATAATTTGAACTCCCGATACGCTAACGCGGTCGAGGAGTTAATGTCGTACAATTTTTATACTAGGCCTTCTGATAACGCCCGGGGATCAAATACATGTAACAGTTTAATATTTTTTTCGATGCACTTAGTGTTAATTTAGTCTGTCAGTCAACTTAGTAATCATTCGGAAATCAATTATTTTTAGACAGAATAAAACACGATAGGAAAAATGTCATTGTCCTCTGACTTGGCATTAAAAAGGAACCGTAGACTTTTTTATTTACTTTCACGATACGCCCTAAGATACCTTCGCAATGTCGCTTTTAAAGATATATTTTTTATATTAGCTTAGTATATCTTTGTGCTTTAAAGGTGAACTAGAGTCAGAACGAGTGAAATTTGCATCAATTTTGATATAAAAATTATGAATAAAATCTTGACTTTTACTTAACATTTTACAGTCTGTGGCAAAAAAATCTATACAAACCTAGCTTAATCGGACTATACTCTGATTTTTATTTCAAGACCAAAAAAACTAACCTCACTCTCCCCTTTTTTAATATTCCTGTAAATAAATCCACGATACTGATTCCGCGGTTACATTATTTAATTACACGCGATTATTTAATTACACCTTTAATTTAAAATAAGTCATTTGCTGTCTGTGTATTTAGGGCGACACAATTAAAAAAAACATGATTTACTTCATACATTTTAAGCACTTATGTGGTCCTCTTCTGAGTATTTATTTAAAAAATGTTTATGCATGTTCTAGGTACTCGGCGTACTCGCACATTTATTAACACTTTCTTGTAAGTGGGCACGTATAACAAATTAAAAAAAAAATAGAATTTTCGCGGAAATTCTCATTTTCTATTCAAATTAGCACGAAAAACATGGCGGACCCGAAGTTATTCATTCGGCTCTAATGTACCAATTTTCCCTCTCAACATCTCGCAAAAATGTTGTAAGCACCACTAATTCCCTTATTTCAACCTCTCGCTAAAACGACGTAAGCGCCATAACCGGACTACAAACATAATCTCTTTTATGCAAATATGGAGATAACCGAAATTTAAAAAAATCTCGCTTAAGAGCGTAATCATATTTAGGGTTCCCTGTATTGTTGGACCAATTTATTTTGTACATGTTGTGGCTTGTTAGAGGGGCACGAATTACTGCTGCATTGCATAATCTTATTAATTTTGTTTATGATTAGGGAGGGTTGTGCTCAATGTTATATGTCACTGGTTTTTAATATAATCTTCCGTTTTCGCGGTTTATGCCAGGGTTTGGGCAGCCGGGGGTCCGTTTTGGTAACTAGTCTCAAGATCTGGTGCAGACGTTAGTTTTACAAAAGCGACTGCTATCTGACCTTCCAATCCAAAGAGTAAACTAGGCCTTATTGGATTCAGTCCGGCTTGCTAACGATATTTTCATGCACCGAAAACCGTTTTTTATATGTAATCAACACTACAAAAATCCGTGTTTTATTGTATGAAAAATATAAATGATAAATAGTATATAAATTATTTGGAGGGAGTCGGTAACGTACTAGAGACGATAAAAGATTACTCTCAATCTGCTTCTATAGCTACGGTATCCAATTGTTAAGTAAACAAACTATACGTTTATCTGCCGCAGTCTTTTTATCTGTAAAAGATTTTCATACATCTAATATTGAACTCTCACGAAAACCCTGGAAACTTTTTTTATACGCTATAAAGTTTTAAAATCGCTTCGCGAATGTCATCTCCTCAAACAGCGGGCTCGTAAAGTTTTATGTCGCTTACATCATAAAAAAATATCAAAAGCGATTTTTTTAAAGAAAATCTTGATGACATGAGGTTTAACACACTTATTGTCTATTTTAATACCAGTTATGCCGCGGAATATTTACTTACCGTGAGTTTGGCTGTTCGTTAGGGCCGGAGTAAACTCAATTTCATTTAGCCACTACGGTCGGCTTCATAAATATATATGCATCTGTATTCAATTTTAACCCTTCTTCCCCCATAATAAGTTCCGAAGTGTAAAGATATTTATAAACGTGACTGTACAAGCGAGGTACGTTTACGCAATCGCTACCAGTTACAGTCCAGAACCTTACCATGACGTCTTCACGCGATTCACTGTAGGTTCTTATTTTTTTATACTACGACGGTGACAAATAACCATACGGCCCGCCTGATGGTAAGCGGTCACCGTAGCCTATGGACGCCTGAAACATGCTCGCTGCTGACCCTTTAAAAAAAGGAGGATTCGCTGTGTTGACAGCTAAAGGGGCCAGCTTTGCTCCGTGGGTCCCCAGCTGTCAACACAGTGAATCCTCTTGGAGCTCTGGCGACCTTACTCGCTATCACCAATCGAAACACAACACTATGAGTGTAGAGTCTAGTGTTATTAAACTGCAGTTTTCTGTAAGGTGGAGGTAGTTCCCCAGATGGGCTCTGCTCCAGATTTGAGCGAGACGACATTCGTTGTGCTGTGCCCTACCACACTAAACGATATGCATCCGATTTGCCCATACCTCTCTTAAACTAACTTAACTGTGCTCAGTTGCATGGCAGCGACTCAGTTTAGGTCCGAAACTGAATCGCGTGTAATGGGGGGCTTAGGCGTGAACGTACCGTGTGAAACACACTACTTTTCACGAAATAAAACGAAACCTAATATTATAAAATCAGCATCATACCAACATCACGACGCCACCAGTTAATGCCCGAAAAAGTAAAACTTTGTGATCCTATGAACAGAAAAGTGTCACTTTGACCCCTCTTAGCAGGGAGACAGTTGTGTAAGTAATACTAACACAATACACTGGTTCCTGCTTACCATATTATTATGTACCTACCTGCCTGACTTTGTAAAACTATGTTTTACTTATTAAAAATAAATGAATGAATGAATGAAAGACACAACACATTTCTAATAGGCGGTATAAAAATATTGCTGGAATACTTACTTGTAAGAAACCTTTCTTGCTTGAATTTTCTGGGCCTCCAAACCAAAGGCCACTCGTAAAGTACAAATTAACAATAGATAATGAAACCCTACCAATATATTGACTCAACTCCCGAAACTAACTTCTCAAACTTGACTTATAATATTTAAACTTTCAAGTCCAATTCTCAACTCGAAAACAGCAAATTCTTAATAAATAACTCACTTCACAACTCACCTCATCAAAATTGTATCCAATCTCGCTGCATCTATTCATTAAGGGTACGCTTTACAATTCTTATTACAAAACTTTTCCTAGACGGAGACAAAACATCATTAATCTTGCGTCTCGCTCCTTCATTATAACTTCCGCAGTGATTTATTCGGAGAAGTCTGGGGAATTTTATTTCGCGACCCTTGTTGGACGTGGATATTAGCAGGTCTAGAAATGTCTAGTAATATAGGGAAGCTCAAATAATTTTATCATTAATCGTAGCACAGATTATGTAATAGTTCTTAGGAATAAATATTTATCTCTCATAGCAAAAGCCAACATCCTGGCTTTGATCTGGCCGGTCCACCTCATTGGAGATCATCCTCTAGTTCCGAAACAGGATCGCTTTAAGACGTCATGGTAATCCCCCCGAGTGTATAGGGGGCTTAAGTGTTAACGCACAAAAAGAAAATAATGTTGATACCGTGTGAAACACTACTTTTCACAAAAAAACTAAACCTAAAATCAGCATCATACCAAGAGATCATCCTCTAGGTCTAATGCCTTCCAATCTCCCTTGCACGACTACACGCTCTATGGCTTTATCTCGTCTCGTAGGGTCAATTAAGGACTGGTATTTTCATGTCTTTTACCGTAATTGAACTTACGGTCAACAATTATTGTGACTAAAACGATTCCTTGTAATTAATTAGTTTAGTCACTGATTTGACGAGATAGGATTCGACCCCATGATAGGTTTGATGGTTGATCTCGTTCAGTTTTAGTTAGTACGTGAATATGGCGCTTACGACACAAATTATCGTAGATATATAAATAAATATTTGGGGACAACCTCACACATATCGACTTAGTCTCAAACTAAGAAAAGCTATGGATACCTACTAGACGACGATATACATATTGTAAAGATAAAACGAAAACCTATCGAAGAGACTCAGAGACGCCACAGGAGACCCAAGAGCTGGCAGCTTCCTCGCACAAAGGATCAGAGCGCCTACCACGAACCGCGAACGAAAGTATGCCTCCCTTTCGCACTTGAGATTTCTCACTCAAGTGCGACAGAGAGGTGAAACTTCGTTCGTGGTTCGTGGTAGGCCTTCTGTCTTGCAATCCAGCGAGGAAATGTTGCCAGCGTCCTCGGTACCATGCCGCAGGGGCCTGTTTTAGATTTATTTAGTTTTATTTTAGTTTTTAACTAGTTTTATTTTAGTTTAGTTATACTTATAGATTTAAATTTGTGTTTGATTATGTTTTAGTTTAGTTTCTTACAACAAATAAAGAATATTGTTGAGCAAAAAAAAAGATACAACGTCTATAACTCAGGAACAAATATTCGTGATGAAAACACAAATGCCCTTACCAGGATTCGAATCTGAGACCTCCAGCTTCATAGGCAGGGTTACTGTCACTACCACCTAGGCTACGGATGTCGTTGAAGTATTTAAATTATTACATATCTCTTATACAAAGACCTATCATTATTTGTACAAGTATTAGTGATGTAAATTATATATTACAATTAACCGAGCGAATACGAAGGGCGAGCGCAGCGATTCCGTTTTCGCTTGAGCAAAAATGCTTACGTAGGTAGGTTGACCGAGGCGAATTGGATCAAAAGAACATTTCTGCCGAATCTGAAAGATTGCGGCTAGCTACAGCCAGGCAATTAGTATCACGTGGATCTGTTCTCCTCGCAGGCCGTCACAGTTACTGCCCTTGGATAAATCGCCGAATCTCATCTTGATCCAATCGGCCCTGTGACCCGTTTGACCTCGGTCTACCCTATGTCTGACCCATTGTGCCGCTGCCCGGTTGATCCTACAAATCGTATTTCTCCGCCGATTCACATGATATGTTGGGTGCAGGTTCGATACACTTTTGTTCGATTCAGTTTTTGTAAATAACCAATTCAATTCAATTCAATTCAATACTTTATTGCAAATAAGGTAGAAACCATGCAGCAGTACATATACACATTATGCAGTAGTAGGTACATTTTGACTTAAATATATCACAAAAGAAATAAT
This sequence comes from Lathronympha strigana, assembly GCA_949128165.1. Lineage (NCBI taxonomy): Eukaryota > Metazoa > Arthropoda > Insecta > Lepidoptera > Tortricidae > Lathronympha > Lathronympha strigana. The sequence goes on along the minus strand of OX421922.1, from coordinate 3,863,388 downwards.
TAAACATATGTCAGGAAAGAAGAAATATAAGTAATAGAACACAATAGATATCAAACATAATCACAGGAGATAATCAACTACAAAACAAAAAGTAAAAACAAAATCTGTAATATAACAATTTAACATGTCAATAACCTAATATTGTTTTTCCACAGATTTATTAAATATTTATTATTCACAAAAACATGTCAAAAATAATAAAATCAAAATACAAAAATAATCCTTAATAAAAAATATAAAATAAAACTAAATACAAAATCAAAAAACTAACATGTCAATTGGTTTATACCTATTAATCAAATATCTTACCAAAGTATTCGTCCAAATTATAAAATGGTCTACATTTTAAGAGGGGGCAGAGTGTTTTCAACGTAAACGACAGTT